>CM075353.1:130597500-132997500 GCA_037693485.1 Kitagawia praeruptora
AAAATATTTCAAAAATAGATCTAAAATTTATAAAATTTTCTAAAATTTTTATAATTGATTTGATTTGGGATCTTAGTACATAATTACTAAATTTACTCGTAGTTGTAACTAGTGCTTATCACAAATAATTGCTTCTATTTTTTAAAAAATATTTTTCGACAATTCAACAATTGAACCGTAAAAATGTTAATAAGCACTAATTTCAGTGTTGGGAAAAAATAATCAAAAAATAAAAATGTCCAGATGTACGAGATTTTAACAAAAACGTATTAAATGTGTTGCTTCCTGTAACGAGGCACAATCCAGATTGACTGGATAATTTTTTTGAATGATTTCTTCGACGATCGAACCGTACGGATGTTAATTGGGAAAAAAATAATTTAAAAATAAAAAGGTACGGAAAAAATATTGATTAGTACCCGTAACTCGTGCTTTGTCACTAATTATTGTTTCTATTTTTTAAAAACTGTTTCTCTACGATCCAACCATACGGATGTTAAGATATATCTAATATATTGATATTCCCAAATTTTCAAAAAACAAAAAATTAATTTGGTTGGAGATCTTAGTAGATCAGTAGTATATTGACTAATACCCGTAACTCGTGTTTTGTCACTGATTATTGTTTCTATTTTTTAAAAACTATTTCTCTACGATCTAACCATACGGATGTTAAGATATATCTAATATATTAATATTCCCAAATTTTCAAAAAATAAAAAATTAATTTGGTTGAAGATTTTAGTAGATCGGTAGTAAGGTGACTAGTACCCGTAACTCGTGCTTTGTCACTGATTATTGTTTCTATTTTTTAAAAACTGTTTCTCTACGATCCAACCATACGGATGTTAAGATATATCTAATATATTGATATTCCCAAATTTTCAAAAAATAAAAAATTAATTTGGTTGGAGATCTTAGTAGATCAGTAGTATATTGACTAGTACCCGTAACTCGTGCTTTGTCACTGATTATTGTTTCTATTTTTTAAAAATTATTTTTCTACGATCCAACCATACGGATGTTAAGATACATCTAATATATTGATATTCCAAAATTTTCAAAAAATAAAAAAATTAATTTGGTTGGAGATCTTAGTAGATCAGTAGTATATTGACTAGTACCCGTAACTCGTGCTTTGTCACTAATTATTGTTTCTATTTTTTAAAAACTGTTTCTCTACGATCCAACCATACGGATGTTAAGATATATCTAATATATTGATATTCCCAAATTTTCAAAAAATAAAAAATTAATTTGGTTGGAGATCTTAGTAGATCAGTAGTATATTGACTAATACCCGTAACTCGTGTTTTGTCACTGATTATTGTTTCTATTTTTTAAAAACTATTTCTCTACGATCCAACCATACGGATGTTAAGATATATCTAATATATTAATATTCCCAAATTTTCAAAAAATAAAAAATTAATTTGGTTGAAGATTTTAGTAGATCGGTAGTAAGGTGACTAGTACCCGTAACTCGTGCTTTGTCACTGATTATTGTTTCTATTTTTTAAAAAATGTTTCTCTACGATCCAACCATACGGATGTTAAGATATATCTAATATATTGATATTCCCAAATTTTCAAAAAATAAAAAATTAATTTGGTTGGAGATCTTAGTAGATCAGTAGTATATTGACTAATACCCGTAACTCGTGCTTTGTCACTGATTATTGTTTCTATTTTTTAAAAACTATTTCTCTACGATCCAACCATACCGATGTTAAGATATATCTAATATATTGATATTCCCAAATTTTCAAAAAATAAAAAATTAATTTGGTTGAAGATTTTAGTAGATCGGTAGTAAGGTGACTAGTATATTAGATAAAAATATTTTTTTTTAAATGATTACTATTACATTACAAATTCATTTTATAGTATAAATTTTTTTTTTTTCATTTCCTCGATTCATTTCCCACCTCCACGCCAATTTCATTTTCCCCCCTTTCAGCTCTTAACCTAAAATTTCATTTCCCCCTTTCAGCTCTAAGTCAGTCTCAACACAACACAAAGACACACATTTTACTCTGATAATGCTTATCTTTATCTCTACCTGTTTTTCGATTTAAATTAGGGGTTTATCTCTGGTACAGTTGGAGCGAACTTGACTGTTTGCGACTGGTATGTGAACTTACCTTGCAACTCTTATCTTGCGAGTTGGATTATGTGTCAATCACCGGAGTGAATCAGACTTATCTGTTTTTAATCATGCTTCTCGTTAGGCTACTTGGGAATGGGTACCATTTAATCCTTGAAGACTGCTAAACTGGGATTTAGCCATAGTTATGTCTTAAATTAATTTGCTTCAACTAGGTATGTTTGTCTTGGACAGCTAGTATTTGTCAAGATAAGTATGGGTGTTGAAGGAGCACATTTAAAGAATACAGGTAATTTATGGATGAATTCGAAACATATATGGGCTAATTATCTTGTAATATCAAATCTATGATTATTTGTTGATTTTGCTAGATACTTCCGACTCGATCAACTACGAAAATTTTACTATATGATATTGATTGATGTATTGGTCTACTCCTCTTTACCTTTCTATGTGCCTACTAGTGGCTAGTCTGTCGTATAATCTCATGTTTTGCTCACTTTAAGGCATCAATTTGTTTCTCAGGAGACAGTAGTTATATGGTGCTCTGTTGCTTCCCGATTAGGCCTCTGGGATCTAAAGGCTGAACTGGAAGATATATGATTTGCAGTACTTTAGGTAGGCTCATGCACCATAGTTTCTTTCATCTGTAAAAAATTGATAACGATTCACAATAGCTAATGAACTTGCACCCATTTGTATTTTAACACAGTTAGGAAGATATTTGCACGATGAACATTTAGGAAGATATTTGCCTTTTCTGTACTGGAATTCAGCGAATGCTAACATAGGCAAATTCTTTTAATTAACTCCATTTCAGGCTAACATTACTTGGACAGATCATGTGATTTGGACCATGGGGACAACCCAACATTTCAGTAAATTTGCGAAGGAGGAGAACAATGTCATGGACATTTTTTGTTAATTTAGGATATCCATGTCAGTGCTCTCTATTCAACCTCATTCTTCTACACTGATGCAAATGCATTGTGGCCGCTCAAAACAAATGACTTCTTTCCATATGTTTAAAATAAAAAAGGAATTTAGTAATATATTATGTGCTTCTTCTTCGTACAGAATACACATACCTAACCACTGATTCATGCCGATATTTTACAAGTAGGCTTGCTCTCAAATCCTTTTTATACAAATGGGTTGTCTATCAGGTGAAGTATCTAAATCCTTTTTCTGCAGGTTTCTTATACATGCATTTAAATTGATATCAGGGCTAGTTAAATGTAATTTGGACTAGACATGCATTTAAATTGACATAGAAGTTCTACCTGTTGTTTATACACTTGATAGCCAGGTTAAGGTGATGAGATTTCACAACGCTATCCCGGAAATACAATTTGTTTGCAGGAGAAACCTTCTTCTCAAAAAATGTAATTTTTGACAGAAAAAACTAAAAACAGTTCTTTAGTGTTTTTTTTATGATGCACCTGCTCAATATGTAACGAGATACTGGTAGGTCTAATCTAAGCAGCTCCAAATGTTGAAATCTAGAATGACAGAGCTCAAGGCATTGGTCGCAAATAGGAGAAACGATCTTGCCCTGATGCAACAGGTTCTGAATCCGACAAGTTTAAGTTGGGAAGGAGGAGAACAGGCAGATGGCCCTGGTGCTGCCCTTGGGATCATAATGACTCCACAAGGTTATGCCCTGTGCTAGGGATGGAGCTGGGCGTTTCCTCATTTCTATTGATGAGTTTAGCTTTTCTATATCCATGTTCTTCATTTCTGTTGAGTTAAGTTTTTCAATATATATGTTTGTGTTGTACGGAGCACGTGCCTGATTTAATTTCATAAGGCTGATGTTATTGGCTTTTTAATGTAATTGTTCTTCTTTTTTTTGATAGTTTGTAATTGTTCTTTTTCTTGTTTTCATTTTGTCAATTCATAGTTTGTAATTGTTCTTTTGATAGTTTGATTTGTTGGATGACAATTTGGTAGGTTAGTCATCTTTTAAATATGTTTTTTTTCATGTATAGTTCATTAGACAACAGTTTTGAACAGAAGACACTTGTATGAGTTGAAACACACAATAGGCCAGAACATGTTGTGTGTTGGATTAAGTTCATACAACACTATGTAAAGCACTTGTGTTCAATATCATTACACAATACCACATTGGAAACCACTTGTCTCATTCTAACAATACTTTTTACGAAGTATTGTCTATGCTTCATTCACATAATATTTCTAAAAAATGTTGTGTGTTGGTTAACTGTCACACAACACTATGGAAAACATATTGTATGACTGCTACTTAGACAACAGACTTAAAAACGCTTGTCTAATTTAAAAATACTTATGCATTTACACAACACCCTTGGTTTTGGCCCATTGTGTGAATGTAGGATTAGACAATACTTTTTCGAGCAGGAAAATACTAGTTGTCTGATCATTTCGGGCAACACTTTTTTCCATGGGTGTTGTCTGAGGGGTGTCGTCTGATTGCAGATTTCTTGTAGTGAAAATAAGCAAACTTTTTAATGCAAATTGTAATAATTTTATATTTTGTTGTTTTGACACCAAACCGAAATTTTTGAAATCGAAATTGAACCGTCATTTTTTGTTACGGTTTTAATTTTTGATTTTAAAAATTCAAGATATTTAATTCAATTTTATTCTAATTTCACATCGATACAATTTTATTCTAATTTCACATCGATACGATCCATGCTCTCCCCTATTATTTACCTAAATAAAATTTTTGGAACAAAAACAGAAAAACATATTGTACCATGGTAATAAGTTAAAACTAAGATGGTTGGACGCAATTGCTATTCATATTAGAATAGACTTATTTTTCTTGAGGTTATCTCATAAAATAATCTCACGTTATAAAAGGAATATTATAAAAATATGATTACTTTTATAAATACAATGAACTTGTTTAGTTATTTTGTTATTAAATTTTGTGTTAGAAGCTAACATAACATTAACAAAGTTTTCTAAAATTAATTTCAGAAACATTATTCTTTATTAGAATATTATCTCCTTCTTTCATGTAACATCGAGAATTTTGAATATTGTTTAGTGATAAACTGTAACGCCCCCAAATCCACCCTGATCGGGGATCCGGGTCGTCACATTGTCTCAATATCCTGCAGCACACGTTAGCATAATAAAGCGGAATATTTAATACAACGGAGCATAAAAGTCCCACTCCGCAGATCCAAGATCGGTCTCACAAAATATTATAATACGTCTTAGTACATCTTAAGATATATCTTACATAAATTCACCAAAAATAGAAAATAAAGGTTCCAGCTGGATATTCTAATTCTTGTCAGCATAGTCTGGATCTTTTTCCCTTTTCTCTGGATTCCTAGCTGAACGTCTCGCATCTTTCCATCTTGATAGCTGAACAAAATGTTTTAAAGCAAGAATGAGCAACTATAGTGCTCAGCAAGTTCTTTCATTGCTCGGGGTATAAATATAATAATATTTACCGAAAGAAATACTCAAAATTTTAATATCGGATATACAATCTGAATTGGCTCAAACTCATCTCGAAAATAGCATACTCGAAAGATTCAATACTCATCTCGAAACAGAATACTCGAAAGACTCAATATTTATCTCGAAACAGAATACTCGAAAGACTCAATATTCATCTCGAAAACAGAATACTCGAAAGACTCAAAATTCATCTCGAAACAGAATACTCGAAAGACTCAAAATTCATCTCGAAACAAAATACTCGAAAGACTCAAAATTCATCTCGAAACAAAATACTCGAAAGACTCATTTGATATAACTCTGAAAACTCATGATTTAAGAATGAACTGGTCTTCCACCTCACGATATCTCGGTGGGGTGATCAACTATCCGACCGAGAATACCGCCTCCAATGACACCGCACTTCTCCCGATCACGGCTACAATACGATATCAACAATATAATATGTGTATGAATGCTAGCATCATAATGGGTTATTAATTCAACCCTGGCAACGAATGCCAAAATATTCTCGTGTCCGTATTATGGTACACAAGTCTCTCTTTCTCTATAATGGGCCTCTTTCCCAAAATTGACCAGTAGAATACAGAATTCCCGAATATTTAATGAACAAATGACTTGATAAAAATTCTTCCAGGAAATATTTGTTCATCTAGCGGACTGCCAGTCTGACTCAATTGTGCCATCAATCCGAACAATGGACTGATGTAAACTCTCAATAATAATATTTTATTGGTTGACACGAACAAAATGCCAAACCTTGACAATAAAGGCAACTATCTCGAAATAATGAGAATAGTCTTAGAATGAAACAAAATGAGTCGTACTGAACAAGTAGTACTACTCGAATAATTTTAATACTCAAAATCGAAGGACGATAAATAGAATGTTTTTCACTTGATAAATGAGTAAAACTCTAACGATTTTAAATAATATAACTCCTATTGGTTGATTCGAACGTTGAACCAACTAAAAGATAATCAATGAATATTGTCGAATTTGGACAATAAATCCGACTGAGAAGAATGAATTTAACTATCTCGAACGAATGAGAATAGTTTAACTGAATCAAAATAAATAGTCGCCTCGAATTAATGAGATCGACCCGATAGCAATTGAAATTCTTCTACGCTTATAGGGAATATAATTCGCAAGTAAAGTACTCTTAACAGTAAAATCATATTGCAACGAGAAAATAATGTTCGAAAGAATTATTGTAGTATAAGAAGCAGCAAAATAAATCTCATAATTTGATAGCTCGAAAATAAATACGAATGAATTAACCAGGCTAGAAATATGAAATTCCAAGATTTAGGGTAGGATTGAACTTGCCTCGATCTCGCAGTGCAATAAATGCAGATAAAATATATACTCTACCCGTGAACTTGGCTTCGGTCTACAGCTCGGAACATATTCTCTAAAAATGGCAACCAGAAATACGTGAGCGATTCGTCAAAATAATATATTCCTGATCCACTAATAATATTTAAATATTAAAATAATAATAATAAAATAATTCTCGAAAATCTCTACAATAAGTAACGGAAAAAAAATTCCCGGATAAATAAATCTCTCTTCGAACTCCAGAATCAAATCTAGAAATTATATACTATTTTTAATATCCGTAAATTCCACTTTATTTAATTGTAATACAATTCTCATTTAAAAAGCTCTAATAAATTCTCTATAATCTCTAAAATTCTCTAATTTAATAATATTAACCTCTATTTACTCTCAAAACAAAATAATTCAACAATCAATTTTTATTCAGTTTAAATCTATAATTATTATTAATCTCACTAACTAATTTCTCTCCCATTTTAATCTCATAAATAAAATAATAATAATCCGATCTTAGCCTCTAAATAATCTGACTCTATCCGGTTAATTTAAAATAAACCGGAAACACAATTATAAACCTTCTAAAATAATACGGCTTTTTAATACTATTTATTCACAATTATTCCCTCTTTTTATCAACGAAGTGTTAAATCTATAAATTACGTCTCATTAATAATCTCAAAATAATTTTGTTTAAATAATTAACCTATGTTGGTCCCGGAATGTATTGGAGAAGGGGGGTTGAATGCAATACTAATAAATTTCAAAAACTATTTCAACAACTTAAATAGAGTTTGTAATTTACTAGTAGAAGAAATGCAATCACAAGTAATATTTAACAAGATGTTTCACAAAATAATTGGTTTATTTATTTTGCAAAGTTTTGCTACAACCTTGAGAACAAAATAATTCTCAAGCTTCAAATACTCAAGAGATTACAGTTGTAGAGTTAGTTGTTGTATAAATAGAGTGCTCTATTTATAGTGTGATAGTCTACTGTACTACCACTATCAGCATGGGTTGTTGAGTTGCTGTTCTATTCCTTTTGCAGCTCATTCCACGATTTATTCCCATGTGATCATCACAAAGTAACTTTAAGATACTTTCCACATTTGAGCCACCCAGATCTAGCCGTATTCAATTTTATCTGCTCTAGACTTTACAGGTTGTTCCATGTGATCTCTCGAGCTTCAGTTATAGACTTTCCAAGCTTGCTGTAAAGGTTGAATATTACAACACGCCTGCTTCTTTTGAACATGTACTCTGTCGCTTAATTTGACTTAGAAAATTCCTAAATCAATCTGATTCTATATGACAGTATGTTTGCCACAAAGTTTGCTGTCAATGAATTATGCTTTGGTTGACAGTATGAATTTCCCGCAGAGATTACTGTCAAAGATTGTGCTTTGGTTGACAGTATGAATTTCCGCAGAGATTGCTGTCAAGAATTGTGCTTTGATTGACAGCATGTATTTCCCGCAGAGATTGCTGTCAAGAATTCCAAACTTACTGTCGCAAACTATATATCAAAGTTACTGTCATCAGAATCTCCGCCAATGTTGCTGTCAAGTTAAACCTTGCTGTCGACTCAATTTAAACTTGCTGTCGAGCTTTGCAACATGCTGTTTCCTTGTAATCTTACTGTCAATACTTGACAGTAACTTTTATTCCTGCTGTCGAACTTCTGTATTTCTTGAGGCTTGAACATTATTGAACTTCTTTCAAGAATTACAAATATTACATGACAGTACTTATTTGATTACAGAAATACATTTCAGGCTATGACAGTATGTTCTACTTAGTAAAACTAAGTATACCAATAAAACTAGTTAAGTTGTCTATTCCATCACCCATAAATCCCAACAATCTCCCCCAACTTGTTTTTATGGACAATAAGGACAAATTTACAAATATCATGCTGACAACTTAACTAACATAGATCAGAAAGAATAAACTCTTCATTTCTGAACAATGATTAAACTGAATTGTTTTCAAACAATGTATCATAAAAGTTCATAATTAAAAATCAAGAAAAAAAAATCTTTACTTAGCTTGATTTGAACTTTCATCTTGCTCCTTTTCCCTCAGAGCTCTTCTGAGATTTTCAATTAACTCCTTTTCTTCAGGGGACTGTGCATCATCTTCATTTTCCACGATGTATTTTCTGATCATTAATGAAGTAGTGTTTAACACATCTCTGAGTTCCATCCAATAGACATTTTGCTTTACTATTGATCTGAATTTCAACACATCTCCCTCCATCTTGAATCTTCTGCCAGGAAGCTGATTTAAAGTTACCCTTCTTTGTCTGTCCAAACTGGGATTCTCTCCTTTCCTTTGATCAAAAATCATATCTAGCTCCCAAGAACATAGTGCTTCAAGTTTGTTAGATGATCCTATCACTTGCCAGTACAGTTCCTTTAGCACACTGGTCTTCAACTTAGAAAAGCTGTCTATGTAGATTTCTTCTTTGCCATATTTGATTCTCAGAGGATTGTCCAGTACAATTGGCTGATAGTTTAATTCACTGTTGTTGACCTTGTTGAGTTTACTCCAACTTTCCTTCATTTGAGCTTCAATCTCTTCTTCTATCTATTGACGAGATTTTTGTTTTGAGGCTAATTCTTCTTTGAATTTCTGCTCTGCCTCATACCTATCCATTTCTTGCTTTGAATAAGGTTTCTCCATTTCAGCCCAGTTATATGCAGGGATAGGATTATCTTCTTCATTTTCCAGACCTAGAGCTTCAAAAACATCTTCATCATTTTGAAGTGTCCAGTCACCATGCTTTTCAGTGAATTCAGCATTTCTGATTGCAAAGTACTTTCGAACAGGATCCATGATCTTTTCAGAGATATCACCATAGATTTCCAAGAGTTCAACCATTCTTTCCAAATTGAAATAATCAATTCTTCTTCTTACATGAGTTTGGGTTTGAACTAGATTTTTGGATATTACTTTTGATTTTGATATCTGAGTGAAATCAGGTTCTACCATAATCAATCTTTCCTTGTTTTCCCATAGAATGTATCTTGTGACTTTTTCTTTTGACTCATCCAACTCTATAGATACAGAAGTAATTGTTTCTTTGGCTTTCTCTTGCAGTTGTTCAAGACTGTTCATCCTTCTGCTCATGATTGGTTTCTTAAACCCTAGACCTGTAGCTTTTCTTTGTCCAGAATAGATAGTCTTTCCCTTTAATTTCTTGTTTGCTTTTCTTTTGATTCTTACTGTCTTGGATGTTTTGACAGTAGAATCATTGACAGCATCTTTGATAGGGCTTCTGATTGTGTCTTCTTTGACAACATCTTTCATGACAGTATCTTCATCTTCCCTGTTAGCATCTTTGATAGCAACTTCATTTTCCTTGACAGCATCTTTGTTGACAGTATCTTTTTCAGAATACATACTGTCAATTTCCATTTCTGCTTGATTACTTTCTGATGCTTCAAGTATCTCCTCTTCTTTCCCCTTTTCTTCATTTTTCTTGCTTGTTCCAGGAGATTCTGAAGTTTCATTTAGCTCAGCTTCTTTAGCTTGGGATTGCTCTTTTGAAGAGTTTCCCTTTTCTGATTCTTTAGCTCTTCCAGCTTTACCTCCATCTTCATTATCATCACCATTTTTATCCAAGGTGCCATCAAAGGAGCATTTTCCACCTTGAGCATTTCTACTTTCGTTTGCTTTGGCAATGAGCTTCTTAATTTTGACACTGTATTCCATATCTCTCTTTGCCATTATCTTGTGGATATCTTTAACTGCCTGAATCCTTTCCTTGGTGATGGGTGCTTTCAGCAACAACTTAAGTACATCCATGATGACTTTGCTTTGTAGAGATGTTTTGCCTTCAAGAGTTAAGAACCCAAGTCCTTTAGTTCCTTTGGTTGTTGTTTGTTTAAAGCTTACACCATATGGCTGAAGACATACTTCTGGAAGTTTGCTGTTAACCATTGTGCTCAGTTGCATATAGAGACTTTCATCAAAGATGGTAGAGTTTTTCTTAACAAGAATCCCAAGGATGTATTGTACTCTGGCAGAGAAAGTTTCTAGCAGTTGAGTTGTTATGAATATTGAATGTCCATTCTTCAGGTACACTTCAACTACCCACCTCTTCTCTGAGCTAATCTTCACAGAAAGATTTACAATCTTTTCTTTCAAAGCTTCTGCCAATTTAACAGGTTTTCCTTTAGACTAGAGAATCATGCCCGCGCTTCGCATGCTTATATCATTTATAATTTCATTATTATAAAAATATAGTATATTCATATTCTTATATTATGATTTTTAAAATCATTAAAAGAAAAAGCATAATGCATTTAATTATTCAACTTTTATATTTGATTTTAATTTTTAAGTTTAAAAGCCTAAGATTGAATTTGTGTTGAAAATATTAAATTGGGAATTGTTAGAATGCCTCAAAAATAAAGAATTCAACTTAAACACCGATCTCAACTCTAGCATTTTTCATGGATATAATTGTCCTTGAGCAGAATAAATAAACACCTTGGAAAAACAGATGTCCATCCCCGTGCATTTGATATTGTTAAAAATATATAGTGCATAGTAAAGGAAATATTAATCAAATAAAAAAGTTGGAAATATTAACATGAATTAGGTGAATAAAATAAATAATTCAGGAGAGATTCTCACTGTGTTATTCTAGCAAATAAGAAACGAAATATTCCAAAAACGATAACAAATGAGAAAGTAGCAAATTCCACGATTACAACCATAGTTTTCAAAAGTAACAACGAAAAATGTAAAATTATTTGAAAAATGGAAACCAACATGAAATTCGGTGGAGCATAGATAGGACCAGAAGAAAAGAATTGCTGCAGATTGTTCTGAATAGGATGAAAATGCAGCCATACTTAACCGGCCACATCACCAAGACCTAAGGCTCCTGCAAGTATAAAATGAACTTTTAATCTTTTTTTTTAATTATGTTATAGTTTATCTGGGAAAATAGTTAAAACATTATCATATCTCTTGGTTACATAGAAATCAAATAATTATTACCATTTTTATTTTCTTTGTTACAGAATTTGCAGAATCTGGAGTGTCGAATAACTCAACCACTTCTACATCCTGCATAATGAAAATTATAAATATACCTTTAGAAAACAGATTTCCACTATCATAGTACTATTGATGATAGCAAGCATAATTGATTATTGGATAAAGGCATTGTTTATGGATGATCAAACTCACATTTGGATGGTTAAAGGATGGACATTTAGGAATAGGAGAATAGTCGGCAATGGAAGTACTTGTCGCAGAATTATCACATAAGTCAAGAGCCTCATATATATTACTGTCAGCTTTAACATTGGCTTCAGTAAGCACCAACACAACTGTGACTTCTTTTCCAACTATATTTTTTACAACTATAGGCATGGCGTTGCTATCTGCAGTCTACAAAAATATTAAAATAATTAAAGCCAACTTAAGTTTGAATTATACACATGGTGTAGTTACTATGTTAGCTATTAATGTAGCATGATCCTTAGTTTCTGGATACCTTTTCATTTTCTTTTAAAAGGTTTGTCGCAGTATTTCCAACAATACGCTTAACCACACGATCTTTGAGTACAACATTGCATGCAAAAGTTTTATCGTCAACCAATACAAATATTCGGAATCTACAAAGAAAGGAAGTAGGATAACGTGAACACAAAGACATTCTATGAAGATTGCTATAATTTTTATTAAAATTATTCTAATGTTGGAGTTACCTCTTTTCAGCATGTGGATAAGTCCTTTTCCATCTCGGACATTTGTACTTTTTAACCATTTTTTCAACCTCTTCATCATGACATTTGAGGCAGCTAAAATACCACCAATTGTCTTCATCATCGATTTTCAGTATCGTGAAAGTGCACAATAAATTTTTCTGCACTTAATATTAATTGATATTACATCATACAACTTAAAAAGACTAACAAATATTTAGGGAAAAAAAGATAACAAATACTTTGAACAACTTAAAAGTATTCCAAAATATAAGAACAAATACATAGATGAGGAATTTTCAATCAAATCTTTCAAAGAAATTTTCTCGACAGAAGGACCAGTTGGTAAGGTTTTTGTCAACTGAGATGATTTTTCAGAACTTTTGTATCCTTCCTCTTTTAAACTGTTCCAAAAGTGCATTATATTATATATTAAAATAGTAAATATCAATTGATTAGATGCATTTGCCTACTAATAAGTATGCAAGGTTTTTGATTAGATATATATCAATAGCTTACTATCAGTATGTCACAAACTAATAACATGTAAAGCATTGTATATATATATAGCAGACATAAATTTGAATACCTGCTTCGCAATTCTGCCACAACGTCAATGTCCAGGTTCAAATAAACTCTTGAAGATGGTATATTACTGATTTGCACAACATCTAATAAAAATAAAGTTGGAATCATATATCGAAAAGGTTATACATGGGAAAGAATAATCTTTCTAAGTAAATTTATCCGACACTTGATTGAATAGTTGATTTTCTTATAAACATTAAAGTTTAGTATATGAGGATTTAAAAAACTAAATTTACAGCCACTTACCATTGAACATGGTCAATTTTGTACTTGCGATAATTACTATAATAGGTTCTTCCAAACGTTGATAATAATTATCGTTGACAGCTACTGCCAATTCTCCCCAAATGCTAACTTTGTGAGATACATTATATTCAAAAAAAAAAATATAACAAATCAAAATTAATGCATAACATGTTAAAATTAATTAAGGTTAATTTATATGTAGTTGCTATATGAGAAAAATATCGGTACCTTCCATCAGCAAGCATAAATCTGACTACATCCCTTTCTCCGATCTTTGTAGGGATTTTTTTAACGTTCTCGAATTTTTCAATGACGCCAATGACATCTAAAGGACATTTTAACTTTTTGGAAATCGATAAGCATGCTTTTTTAAATACTATGTAATATAATCTAAAATCTTTACAAAATGAATAAAAAAGTTATTAAGACACATTTCAGATTTCAGACAAACCTATAGCATAATCAGGATTCTCCTTTGGTGGAATGCGACTACATTCTTCCTGTAAATCTCCCAAATCCATGAATTCAAACTTGTATAAAGGGATCAACACATCGTTACCAACAGACTGTATAGAAGTTGAACTCAATAAACGTATGCAGATTTTTGTTGACACAGGTTTTAGTTGCCCAATTGTGTCCATAACTTGGAAATTTTCAAAGATGTATACGTTTCCTTCAACCACATCTATGCCAATCGATTGCCAGTTGTTGAGATAAGCATATGCATGTATATGAGAGTTCTACAATAAATGTATAAAAAGGATAAGATATAGATAATTACTCAAATTCACGGTTGAATAATTTGCTTACACTACTGTAAAAATAAAATTATAAGAATTTGTGGTACTTACGTCATCATCTAACAGAATAAAGTTATAGCCTTTCACACTTCCTGACGATATAGTAGGCCACATCCTGGTTACCCGCACTTTGATTCTCCAGTTAGTTCTTGACTTATCAAGAGTCTCTAGATGGTCAAACAAAACAGCTTCCATATTTAGCGTATTCTGCACAGATTATAAGTTGTAATGAAAAACTATCAGAAAAAGATAAACCACAATACATATGTAGTCTTTGATGAAATATGTAGTAATACATATGTAGTACTTGATGAAATGTGTACTAACAGCCAGATTGAGCTAACTGAGAGATAATGCTTACATCGTTGTAAGATAGGTTTGAGAACAATGATCTCTTTGCTTGAACTTGTAAAATGCCTCGCTCAATATATAATCATCATGTGTCATGTAAATTTGTTAATAATGTAATCATGGACGTAATTTGTGCATTGTGATTATTACTCATGTCTAACTGAATATATTAATTGATTCAAGCGTACCATGCACACACTTTCCAAATTGATAAATTTGAATTTCAAAAGTGTTATCAAATGAAATAATGAATATGTGGTAAATATATATGGAATGCCCTTAAGTGATGCTGTAATCAGAATATATTTTATTTATTTTCAAAATCGTATATTTATTTTCAAAATCGTACCATTTAAACAGGATCTTTAATTTGCAAGATACAATGAAATTATTATATGACTGATTCACTGTATCTTGGTCCCATATAATAAAATATTTCCTCCGTCCTTTTGACCACATTTTCAACTCTGTTTGTCCCAAAAGTATTGTTCATTTTCAGTTAATATGGTAAATTAAGTGTTAATTATGTTAAGTTATTTGGAAAATAATACAATTTTTTTTATAATGATTAGTTTTTTTAATATGATTGAATAAAATATGAAAATTTGATTTATGACAAAATGGGTGGGAGGGATTGAGTAAAATTTATTAGAATATATAATTTATAAGTAGATATACTAATATATTTAATTTATTCCGAATATTTTAACAAACATGCATTTGCAATTTATTGTAAAGCTAAAAAAATATGTATATAGGTTAACTTTTAACCGATATATTATTTTTTAAAAGTTAATTTAACTTTGAATATTAAATGTTTGCATAATTATTAAAAAAATGTACATGAGATTATATTAATTTTATAATAATGGTGTCTAAAAATTGAACAATTAAGTCTTTCAATGTTCTGCAGTTAAATTATGCAAATTTAAAAATATAATAAAATTTATAGAATTTATAAATATTTAATTACAAAAATTGTTAATTAATTCTTTCAATGTTCTGCACTTAAAATATATATTGCTTTTGAAAAAAAAAACTTAATTTTTATTCTTTTTTTTATGTTGTTAAAAAATTGTAATGGCATATGCCATCCATGTGATGTGAACTATCTTATAATTGTACCTTACTAAATTGCTTGTATTTCAAAAATATGCTAGAACACCTTTAATTTTGTAATTCGAATTGTGGGAATCATTTTAATATATATTTTGCTATTATACATTTTTTAAAAAAAATTATTTTTGCTATTATACTTGAAACTGTTTTACAATTTATGATTTATATATAAATTTTCACTAATGCATCAAAAAAATATTAACTACAAAGATCATAATGCCAATGTTTAAAGAAATGCATATGATTAATTGGACAATAAAACAATAATTGTAAACAAAAAACAGAGAAAGATTTTTATTATACATGAATAATAAAAACCAACAATTAACTTGATCAACTCGATTTAAGATTTCTTGAATTGTTTGTAAATAAAAAACAGAGCAATTCTCTTATTATACATGAATAATAAAAACCAGTAATTAATTTTAGCAACTCAATTTAAGATTTCTTGGATTGTCTTCTTTTGAATGTCTTTATTTTTGTTTAATGTATCCCAAAAAAGAATCTTCACGGTATCACATCTGCATACCTATAAAAAAACAAAAAATATATATTAGAAATGAAAATGCTAAGCAATTAAGTTAAGTTTGCCTCAAGGTCAAAAGTTGTGGAATATATCTTATAAGCATGTTACCTTTGCCTCACACCATTGGCTTCCTCCATGTCTGGATTCACATATATCCTTGAACATGGTAAGGTGACAATTGAAGGAGAATCTGAAATTAATACAAATATATATTAATTAATTGTATATTAATTGCTATTTCTTTTAAAATGTGCATCTACGATTTTAAATATTATAAAAACTCACACATCATCATGTTTAGCCTGACACTTGATAAAATAATAACCACTGGTTGTTGAAGATTCATTTCAAACATTTGATTTGTACTTGCTATCATATCTTCCCATACCGAAACTCTAATGGAGCACCATCCATCAGTTAAATTAAAAGAATATACCTGTTTTTCACCATTTCTAGTCGGTATTGTTTTCACTTGACCAGGAGTTTCAATAACTCCTATAACATCTACAAAACAAAATATTACTAAAGGTGATAAGAATATTTGGAGTATGGAATGATCATGTCGTGATATTAAGTAAAATTTTACCTATTGTGTAAATAGGAACTTGATCTATAGCATAACCACGTGCCATTTCGTATACATCAACCAAATTAAGAAGATCAAATTTATGTAATGGTATACTCGAGTCATCTCCTACAATCTGTTGGACAGTAGTATGCATACTAAACTCAATGCACTTAGATGACGGCACAGGCCTCATACTTCCGGTTGCATCATGGATGATAAAGTTACTTATATCATATATGTTTCCTTCTAAAATAGTTGGTCCAAAAAAATTCCAGATGTTCGGAGAAACTTGTGCATGAACACGTTCATTCTGAAAAGATGCAAGCCCATTTGATTTAGTCAAAGAGATTAAAAATAATACCATAGAATATTTTTATTTAATAATTCAATACCATAATAACAAAATTTGTTTCATATTTATTCTTACATTGGAATCGAGAAGAATGAGATTGTGTTTCAGTATGCCATTTCCAATTGCCGAAATAGTTGGCCAGATCCTCATGACACGGACCTTAACTCTCCAATTGGTCCTCGTTCTATCAAGCGAAGCAAGTGAAACAAACATACCTATAACATTAATTATAATTATAATCGTACGATAATAAGCTTAGATTTACCTCCGAATAAGCTTAAAAATGTTGAATGATATGTGCTTAGTAAAACTCCAAAAAATGTCATGATTTATATAACATTTCATAAGGTCAATCAAGCATTGATTTCAGGATGATATTTATGGATAATATCAATGATTAGCATTATGTACACTTACTAATTAACTATTAAGATCAATTATCTTGATTTCGATATATTACTAATTAATGTCTATCAATAAGTTGATTATAATATTACAGTTTACTAAAATATGTAACTAAGTCTTGCAATTCCAAACATATCATGGTATTATACGTTGACATCTGAAAGATATCAATGAAATATTTGTATAAAAAGATTTGAATATTTACCAATAATTATAGGATAACCACATCATTTATTTACATTAAAATATATACCAATCAACTTATGATTAAAAAAAGTCATTGTTTCGTTCAGAATTTTTTATTGTAAATTATATAAACTTAAATTATATTAAAGGCGTAGATGATCAGTTTAGAATATAGTCACTCAATGGGGTAGTTGTATGGAATCGTGAATATTGTTCTTATATTTTAAAGTAGCAATGAATATTCTATATAATATATTTAGACGAACAGAAGTTACTAAATATAACATTGTACCTAGAATGGGCATTAAACAAAGTTGGTTATATGCCACATTTGGACTGGAAAAATATAGTAAATTATAGTATTAAATGTTATATGAACTAATCATCTACAGAGGGCAAATTATAGAAAACTTCTTCAAACACAACATTTGATGTGATTTTTGTGGGCTTCCCGTTGTCGTCTACAATAAGAATGTGAAGTCCTTCCGGAGATGTAACTCTTGAAATTGCTACATAAAGCTGTCCATGAGAAAATACGGATCGTGGCAAGTACAACCCAACAGTATCTAGAGATTGACCTTGACTCTTGTTAATGGTCATGGCAAAACAAAGCTGAAGTGGGAACTGAGTTCTTTTAAATTCAAAGGGCCATTTTGTATCAGTTGGTACCATATCTATCCGTGGTATCAAATGCTTTGTTCCAACATAAGAGCCACAAAGAATCTCACACTCAATGCTATTTTTTTTACATCCGGTCACTATCATTCGAGTTCCGTTACATAATCCGAGAATTTGATTCAAATTTCTCATTAACATAACCACAGCTCCAACTTTTATCTTTAACTCATGTTTTGGTAGACATGGCATATTAATTGAGTTGAGATATTCAACTGGGAACGAAGAATCAAATTCGTTATCTTCACCTCCATGGTCATCAATGGAATCCTGACTAAGATATGTGTGTGGCATACCTGGAATCTTGTCAAGAATTAAAGAATTGATGTCATCTACCATTACATTTGTCGGTGTAAGGATTGCTCTGGACCGTAGATATTCATGTGAAAACATGTTCTTCACAAAATCTGGATATGTTATGTCGAAAAGAGTCTTGATCGGATTCCCATTTTTTACGTTAACAATATAACGTTCTGGAATTTCAAAAATAACATCCGATTGATCATCACCAGCACGAATGCTGTCCAATTTTCCATCACCAACAGCAAGTTACCATTTACTAAATTCAGAAATTATATGATTTCGAAGGGCAGAATTACCTGAATGTAGGCGCATGTTCTGATTAAGAAGGAAAATTTGACAAAAATCCCACAACTTTGAACGATTCAATGATGAACCAACAATTTCCGCTCTTGTTGCTTTTGGTATAACAGGCAATATTTGACGAAAATCTCCACCAAAGACAACAGTGATACCACCAAATGGTTGTTGAGATCTTTCTGAATTAATAGGTTTCATGATATCTCGTAGACATCGATCAACACATTCAAATCCATGGCGATGTTGCATTGGAGCTTCATCCCAAATAATAAGATCTGTATGCTGTATTAATTCCGCAATATCTGTTCCATGCTTTATTCCTGCCACTGAGTATTGATCTAACTGAAGAGGTATATGGAAGCGTGAATGCGCAGTCCTACCTCCTGGCAACAAAACAGCTGCTATTCCAGACGATGCTACAGGAAGTACAATTTTACGTTCAGATCTTAAGCGGTAGCAAATTGTTTGCCACAAAAAGGTTTTTCCGCATCCCCCACTTCCGTAGACAAAGAATAAACCACCTTTTTTCTGTTGTACACTCTCAAGAACAGAATCATAAACTTTTCTTTGTTCTGCATTCAACTTTGCAAAATTCAAGTCATGTTTTTCTTTCATTTCGTTTATATCATATCCTGTTTCTTCGATTATGAGACGATTGACATTGTTAAAACGAAAGAATTCTCCAGGGAATGGCATTGTCGGGTAATCTTTCAAACTCTTACCTATATCATTCATGACTTTCTCAATTTCTGTACAAAATAAACCATAAACAAATTAGTGTGGCCTGAATAATATTCGTGAAAAGTAATTTTATTTCTAATCACCTTTATTCATACTAAAAAGTAAAGTTAAAATAAAGTTGCAAGGATGAGAGACACATAGACATTACTTATATATAGAGGTTGTTTCTATAAAAAAAATTAAGTATCATAGAACTTCATTTACAGGTGCTTGGAATACTATTCACTCAATGCCCAGAAAAAACTTTCATTTTATTTCTAGAACATTTGAATTTATTTATAGATTTCGATCTAAGATTGGTTTTGGTAGAGCTATACATTATCCTTAATTGTTATTTATGTTATACATGTGCATTGATTATAAAATATTATTGCTAAGTTTTAATAATTAAGATTGCAATATAACATGTAAAAAGATTGCAAGTAAAAATTTATAAGACTATAGTACTTAGTCTAAATTTACATCATAGTACTTTTGGATGATAGAAGTAGCATCAATGCATTTCCGACAGATGAAGACTATTTTTGGGGTGATAGAAATAGCAAGAATGCAATTTTGACCGAAATTTAATCATGCTAATTTATTAAAGTCAAGGTAATCAAATTGTGAGGATCAATTCATTGTAAATGAGAAGCCTGGTCTATGAGTGATTGCACATGTTTGGATATTGAGTTAAATGAATTCATAATGTATAAAAGCTTGCAAGTCATATTCTTGACCTAAGAATGTTTTTGGTAGAGCTATACATTATCCGTAAATGTTATTTCTGCTATACATGTGAATTGCTTATAAAATATTATTGCTAATTTTTAATAATTAAGATTGCAATATAATATGTAAAAAGATTGCAAGTCAAAATTTATAAAAGCAATTATTTTAAAGTTTCAAAATTAGCTAATAATAACAAATTGGAAAATGACTGTAGCATGTGTATTTTTGAGGTTTTGTTTTAATTAAGAAATTACCTGCCAGAGCATAATTTTGTATGTCATTATCCGAGAGTTGTAGCTGGTCATTCTGTGTTATCTTACGCCTCATTAAAACAATGTCATCCGACAGACATCTCCATTGAGCATCCCACAATCTCAGTGGATCGGAAATCGAACAATAAGCCAAGATGTTTACAAACATTTCACGCAACTGATGTGCTAGTGATGAGTGTGCATTCTCCTTCATCGCATCATGCCACTGATTGTCATTTTGAAGTAGTCCAAGTGCTGAACAGGCTTCTTTAAAACTATCATAAACATGACCATTGACAGTCCTCAAATCTTCAAATGATAATGAACCTTTCTTCCTCATTAGAAGCATGCGTAGATATAATAACTCTCCTCATGTAGCATGTACTTCTGAGAGTCTGCCTACAACATCACCTCTTTGCCTCTCTTTCCACTTGCAAGGTTTTGGTAGCCATGTGAAATGCGAAGGAAATTCAAAATATGTGTAATTACATGCAGTTGGTAATTCCTTATTAGTTATAAACCAAGCTTCTAGTTTACTTTTTTTTGAATCTGCTCTATCACAAACTTGTTGCAAAGAAGATCCATTTTTAAAACTAACATATTTATCACCTGGTAAATGGATAGGTAACCGATCTACTGAAGGCCAGCGAGAATGAACGTCAAACCCAAAAATTCTCCAAGAGGCTTCAGAAGCACATACATAACGACCATCAAGATAGTGCTTGACTTCATCACGATGTTTTTGTTTTGTGGTGGAAGTATTAACTGTGCTCTGTCCTTTCTTTTTTTTAAGCATCATTGTTGCATTGTCGTGTCCTTTTAAACAATACTTGAAAAGATACTTCAACGACCTTGAGTTGTTGCAGATTTCCAAATTAATGTGACATTGAAAACGAAGCAACAAATCCCTGTTATACGGTACCACGAACCTGTTGTCTAATGAAACACCTTTTTTTGTCACAAAATTTCCAGTGTTCCGCCTGCGATATACTGGAAAACCGCAATCATCAAAAAAAGTATTCCCATTAAACCTGCAATATTGCACAAATATAAAAATTCAACACCATGTATGTAATATAAACTTTAGCTTCTTACAACGTTTTATTTAGTAAAGATTGTATACCTTTTAGGAAAGTGTCGTTGACATTTACCGTTCAACATACATGGTGAATAACTACAATCGGTTCCGCAAGGTCCATGAATCATATAATTATTAACAGCATTATATCCTAAAGGATCCGTTTCTTTGTTAGGGATTTCAGCAGAACCCAAAGAATCAATCTGTTCAATTCTATGTGGTCTGTCATTTGGATGTAGCCAGATCAACATGTGCATATGTGGCAATCCACGCTTTTGAAACTCGATGACATGCATCACTGTTGAATATCAATTCATAAATAAATAGGACAATTAAAATGAATTACTTTAAACAATAGGATTTAAACATTTGCTTATATATATATATACTCATTTTTATACCTCCTATACATCTGCCAAAGTATCGCTTTTTCTTGATCAGTTCCATTAATTGATCTAACTTTAACTTAAAAACACGTGAAACTATATCAGGAGCATCGTAAACATCTACACCAGGCAAGTGTTTCATCATTTCTTGTATTTCTGGCCACTTGGTATTACATGTCATAGTCAAAAATAGTGAGGGATGTCCAATACTTCTACATAAAGCTAATGCATCCTTAAAGTGTTGAGACATGTAACGCTTGGAACCGGTAAAAGAAGATGGGAGAATTATAGTTTTACCAACATGAGAGGCATCATTATCTCCTTTTTGCATTGCATCACGTACCGAATGATATAGATCTGCTCGTATTTCAGTATGGTGTTTACTGATCCAATCGAGTCGATATTGTTCAATGGCTGTAAACGCGTCTACAACATATTGTTGCCACAAACGACCTCCAAGATGAGGAGTCAGTCCTGAAAGTTAATAATCGAGTTAGTAAACATTTATAACTGACATAATTAAAGGTGTAAAAATGGACAAAAATTGCAAGGGTAATTAGATTCTATATAGCGTACACCATTATATTACCTTCAGAAAGACGTATCATGAGCTTATAGCAATAATATTCTTTCATTGAAACAAATTCTCTATGTTTTTTCTCAAAATCTTCATCATCATTTTCTGGCTGAACATGAACAGTTTTTGACCCTTTTTTTAATTTGATCTTTGTATGGAATCCATCATCTGCATGTGGGAATAACAAAGGATATTGAAGCTGCATGAAGAAAACATCTGTTTCCCAAACCCTCTTTAAGTATTTCTGATTTCTTTCCACAACAGTATCTCTAATACTTTTAGCATCTTCATCATTGCTTAAAAATTGATGACGTCTTTCCGCAACAATATCTCGAAAACCTGGTTGGTCTGCATCACTATTTACTATCAGGCCACCGACTTCATTTGATGGTCCAATGAGATTTGGCCTGCCACTTGCTGATTGTGAAGATAAAAGAACCAATTTGAATTCTTCTAGTTCATTATGTTTGAAACGCTCCCGAGCAGTAACAAATTGATGAACCAATTTATTGTGTTCATGCAACATAGTCATCAGACCTTCAACAATAGTTTCATCAATCTGATCCCTAACAGCTCCCATTGCATTTAGTCTATTAGGGAGTTCATTATCGGTGTCATATATGTATAGTTGGCAGAATTTTGGAGATTCACCATTTTGTGGTAGCATGCTGCCAATCAAATGTAGATTTTGTCCTCTCACCTTAAAGCAATATGTGGCTCTCCCTTTATTTATCTTATGATCTATCTTCCCACCACTGGAACACATTGCAAATATAGAATTGTAAACTCTACTAGTTGGCTTGAAATGTAGAGATTGCTCACCCCCAGTCAGAAGAGATGCTAGAGGTTCAGGCGGTTGTTTCTCCTTTGGAAGTTCAACCTGTCCATTTTTGCAACAAAGAGAAAACGTTGGTTCACTGTATTTGTTTGATTTGTTGTTTCGCTCCATAATCCACATGCATGCGTCGCATTTCTTGCAAATAGCTGTTGGTGGACCAAGGTTCATGTAACCTTCCCACATATTAATATTTGAGTCAAATCCATCGATATGTTCTGAAGGAATAGAGTTTACTGGTATAGTTAGTCATTTGTAAAATGAAAAGAAGAGTAAACCAAATACTACGGGATGGATTAAAAAAATTTACCTTCATCCAATAAAATCTCTTCCTCAATATGCAACGTGTCATCAGCATCATTAAAGTTGTCCATCAAATTTTTAATTCCAGAAGATGATTCACCTTGACTGTTATTATTATGTCCAAGTAAAGGAGTGTCTGGTTCAGTGCAGATCTGACTTTCTTCCAGAATAGGTATTATGGATGCTTTTCTCAAATTATTACATTGACCACCTGTTGATTCTATGTTTGAATTTTTGGAGCTTGTTTCGTCAAGACATGAATGACCATTTCCTGTGTAATTTAGGAAATAAATAAAACATAAAGAATGAAGAGTAAAATGCAGTATTTGTTATACTACATGGTGTAGGAAAATACATGCCCAATATATTATGCATTAAATTAATTTTTTACTTGTACTTACTTCTACTATGCATGGCAGGTGTAACGCATGTCTTACTTGTATTATGCATGGCAGGTGTTCTCCACAATGGATGTTCTTCATAATGATCCACTATAGGATTTAGGATTTTCCCAATGACATCTGTGTCTTCAGTAGTTGGCCAATTTTACATAGTTGGACGTTATTAAAGGAGGCTATCCTCGCTAATAACATTGTAAAAGGAAGAGGTGAATGAATATGAAACTTGATTTGTTTATGTTCGACATAACATATGAAGATAGTCTGCTTCTTTTACTTTGAGATGAACCTGATTTAATCCTTGCTAGGGTAAGAAAACAATTGAAGGCATTACCAAATATAAGATGTAAAAAATTTAAAAAGAAAAATAAAATACAAAGTCATTATAAAAGATGACCGATACTCATTGTCCTAGAGAGTGCACATACAATGTGTCATGATCGATGAACTTGGAGAATGTGAGTATGGAGTGAGTTTCTCATCTGGTAAGGTTGTAGATATATATTAAAAAACATAGAAATTTTAGTTAAGCATAACATATGGTGTAAAGTATATAATAATAACAAAACATTATAGAAAATCATTCATATGTTATGTAAGTTGTCATAGATGGATAATAACATATTTGTAAACTATCAGAAGTTGTTATAGATGGATAATAACATATTTGTAAGTATTTAATGAAAATATACCTATATTGGGAATAACATTTTCTTGGTTCTTATGTGTTCCAATATTATAATCTTGTCTCTGTAACAACGTATTGATACTTGGACCACGTCCTCTACGCTTCACACCTGTTACAAAAATACGAAAGAAATTAAATGCAGAGAAAACCATAAAATTAAGTTGATTGACATGTAAAGTAACTTTACCTGATGTCTTAGCTTGTTGATTGTTCAGTTCACGAATTGTGAGAGAAGTTGTAGCTGTCAATTAAAAAACATAGAAATTTTAGTTAAGCATAGCATATGGTGTAAAGTATATTATAATAACAAAACATTATAGAAAATCATCTCACATGTTATTTTTGACAGAGGGGTTCTTGACATGGAAATTGGATTTGATTTCGTGGCATCTATGTGCAGGTAAACTATCAGAAGTTGTTATAGATGGATAATAACATATTTGTAAGTATTTAATGAAAATATACCTATATTGGGAATAACATTTTCTTGGTTCTTATGTGTTCCAATATTATAATATTGTCTCTGTAACAACGTATTGATACTTGGACCACGTCCTCTACGCTTCACACCTGTTACAAAAATACGAAAGAAATTAAATGCAGAAAAAACCATAAAATTAAGTTGATTGACATGTAAAGTAACTTTACCTGATGTATTATCTTGTTGATTGTTCATTTCACGAATTGTGCGAGGGGTTGTAGCTGTCAATTAAAAAACATAGAAATTTCTGTCAAGCATAGCATATGGGTTCTTATGTGTTCCAATATTTTGAAGATTACTATAAATATTAGTTTTCGAATTTGTATGAGGAGTCCTTATAGTCCCTATAGCGATAGGATTATAAAATGAAATCAACTTTAATAAAAATAGTATCTTACTGGTTGAAGTTGTTGACAGAGGAGTCCTTATCTGTGAATTCTCGCATGATTCCATGGTATCTGTACAATTATCACTATTTAGTCGGTCACCGAAGAAGAATTTGATTATTAACAATTTAATAACAATCTGATGCATGATTACCTATGCTGGGCATCACTTTTTCTTGGTTCTGATGTATTCCAAGATAATAATTTTGTCTCTGCAATAATGTATTGGTACTTGGACCACGTCCTCTATGCTTCACAGTGGTTTCTAAAGCATGTAAAATTAAGTAAAGTAGTTACCATTCAAATCTTATATCATCTGAAAGCAAAAGTCGTATAGAAATAGTCTATATGTATACAATTGATATTTCATTGTTCGAAATATTTACCCTCCGTGATATTTTGACATTTTCTGTTGTCAGTAGTTGGAATTGTATCAAGAGTATCTGGAGTTTGTATAACTGTCGCTGTAAATTAAGACCAATTATATTTAAAGTGATAAGGTTTAAAAATTCAATACAGATATAGAATATATAGCATCTCACTGGTTGAAATTGTTGAAAGAGGAGTCCTTGACCTTGAATTCTCACGTGATTCTGTGGACACAGAAAATGTGTATATTTATGAGACTACAATTAGTAATCTGGTCAACATAAGTTATATAGACTATGTTGTAAGTCTGACTGATTTTTGCTCTGCGACAATGTATCAATGTTTGATCTACGACCTCTGCGTTTGACATTTGTTATTTAAACCTTTATCGTTAAAGATATAAACCTTTACACCACATTGTGTCTTAAGAACTCCGTTATCGACTACACTTGTCAATATAGATATTGCCTTTATATAAAACCAACTATTATACATAACACCACAATCATCTTACTTTTTTTTCTTTTTCCCGAAGTCAACTATAATGGGTCAACTTTGACTGACCATAACTCATTCATTTTGAATCCGATTGACATGATTCAAGAGCCTATTCCATTTATTTTTCCGCAAAAAATCCAAATATGTAATCAGTTTTAATATTAAATTTTAAGAAAGCACTGACTGACTCGATTTACAACAGCAGTTTGTATGGAAATTCAAGCTTTACTCAGATTGATGAAGAAGAGATTGTTAAAAACATTTAACAAATGAAGAAGAGAATGTTGGGCATAAAACATTTAAATGTTGGGCATAATATATTGTATTTTCAAGAGACACTTCATAATTAGATGTTTTCTGTAAGCATAAAACATAAAACATAAAATTAATTCAATTACGTCAGGGGATAAACAAATAACAAAATAGAGAAGCAATATCACTAAAAGAACCATTGTGCGCACCTGTTTCATTGAAAGGTAATGATCGCGAAGGAACATAAGAATCCATAAGTGCTTACACATGTACACAACTGCTGTTTGGAGAGAAAAAAACAAAATATAAAAACACAAAATTCAATTAATTTGGAGAGATTAAAGTGAAAAGAACAAAGATGAATAAGAACTTTTGAACTTGAAATTAGATTAACCTGATGGATGGGAAGGATTCAAAATTGGTGTAAATGATACTAATTGTGTGTACGACATGATCTTTGCCTTTGTCTGAGTAACAGAGTCCGCCAAATTAGGGCAGAATTGATAGACAGACTTTCCAAAATAGAACTTCAACTGGAATTAAAATGGAGCATCCACGGGTTGTAATAAACATATGTAGAATAAGTATATTTGTTATATGGGTTGACCCATGGTTATTTTAAATTTAACCAGTAAAATAAAAAATGTCATTTATACCAAAGTTGTGTAGAACATTAAAAAGAATTAAGGGTAAGTTTTGTAATTAGGCTAAATCTTCACTAGTATGCATTAAGAAGATATAGATTCTGTGATTGCTTCATTCACCAGATTGTTGAATTCCTCATCCTTATTGTTCAAGGTGCTCTCCATATGACTTACTGTTATAGAATCAGCTTCTTCTTGAGAATATGTGCTTCCATCAGTCCAGGTAACCAACTCTGAAGAAGTGAAATATTCAGGCAGCTTGCCCTTGCCTTTACCCATCTTGTTAGACTCCTCCTTTTCTCTCCAAAGCCTCTCCAAAGTTGATTCTTTCTTTTCAGGAACTGGTTCACTAATTTTGATGGAAGATGCTTTATTTCTTTGTATCATTTTCAATACTTCCTCAGATACTATCATTTTCTCCCCATCTACTTCAGTTTCAAACAGTTGTTCACCAGTTCCAGTTCCAGAGGCTATGACAGTATCTTTTTGCTCCCCCTTACTCACAGAATCTTTTTGCTCTTTTTGCTCCCCCTTACTCACAGAATCTTTTTGCTCCCCCTGTCTTTCAGCTTCCCCTTGTAACCCCATTTTCCTTTCTGGTTGCTCAGCCTTTTTCTGATCTATTACTTTCTCCCCCTTAGTTAAGTTGACAGCTTGAATGAAGGAAGAAAATGACAGCAAATTGGCTTGAATTTCAGCAAAACCAGTCTTCACAGAAGATGACAGATTGTCCAGCTTGCTCTCCATTTTAGCACATCTATCTTCAATAGCTTGGAGCCTGTCATTTGTGGATGCAGAAGGACCACCAGACCTAAGCCTCTTTGAAGGTTGAGGATAAGTCTGGGGCATGGAGGCTGTCGGGGTTCTCACACTCTCATTGTTTTTATAGATGATCTCATCATCTCTCACAGAAATTCCCTCAAGGCCTAATGCCTTTTGTTTACTGGATCCCTCAAAATCACTCTGGACATGCTCAAGTCCCTCTCCTTTTGCCAGCACATTTGGCTGCCTCTCATTTTTATCCTCACTTCTCTGTTCTTTTATCTCTCTTTTATTTTTCACTCCCTCACTCATCCTAGATGCATTAGTATGAGCAGTACTAACATGCAAAAGAGTAGATTTTACCTTGAAGGCCTTGGAAAGAGGCAAGTCATCATCAGATATATCTTCAACTAATCCTTCTTGTAGTTGTGGTTGAACAGTGATGACATCATCTTTAGAAAGACCTTTGACAGTATCTTTTGTCAGAATGGTACTGTCACTTGATTGATTGACAGCACCTTCTGGTTTGTCATTGACAGCATCTTTGGCTGTGACAGCAACTTCCCTAGAGTAAGATGCTTTGAGGGAATCGATCAAGATGCTGGCTGTTTCAATTTCTGGCAAATTTGTATCTTGATCTAATCCAGTGTTTGATGGAGTGGTATCCATTTCACTTTGAGAAATGGGTTCTTGTGGACCACTAGATGGGGGCTCATCCATGATTTGAGATGGATGATCAAAACCTGAGGGGTTGGTACTGTCCCCCTCTCTAGGTTGTTCAGAAGAAACAACAGATGTAGGAATGAAAGAAGAAGATTGAACTTCAAATTGATTAATTGGCTGTTCCACAGAAGAAGATTGTGGAACATCAACAGTATGAATGAATTCCTCACTATGCTCTATCTCTATGTGTGTATCTTCAAATACAGGTTCCTTAAGAGTGAGTTCTTGAGTTTGTGCAGACTCTTTACAAGGTGCCTTGAGAGACAAGCCAATTTCAATATATGCCTCTTGTTGAGAAGAAGCACCTAGAGATGAGTTTATTTCTCCATCATCCTCTACAGTCTTTTGGGAAACTTTAGAGTGGCTGACAGTAACCTTGGCCCTTCTAGCTCTCTTCTTCTTAGGCTCAGAAGGGGCTACTGTGGGTTCTATTCCACTACCATCCTTATTTGCTGCACTAGGTGCAGTAACTCCCTCTTGACTCACCACATTGTCACCAGTTTCACTCTCTAGGGATCTTTTCTTGGATTCCTGTTTGGCAATTTTAAGGGCTTTTGGTAGTCTAGAGACCCTAGGTGGAATGTATGGTGTAGAATGTGGGTTAACTGAATTTGGGTCTAATTCAGCTTCATTCTCAATTGTGAAAACAGTGTAATCTGTTGGAAATGGAAAACCAAGGTTGGGCACTTGATTAACCATGTGTTGTGTGAAACATAGTGGAATATGTGCATTCAAATTTTGTGTGTTAAGAGATGTGTGTGTGTTTTTCTTTAAAACAGGACATTCTTCAAAATTAGAAGTATCTAACACATTTCCACAGATATTATTAATACACATAGTTAAAAAGCGAGGATATATGGATACCTTTTTGCCTATGGCGCTTTTCAACTGTGCCATAATCAGCTTTCCAACGTTCACCTTGTATCCATGGACTACAGAATGAGTGAGTTTCTTGATGTATGATGGTATTCCATTCCAGCCTGTAGACTTGGTAGAGAACACCTTCACCATAACATCAAAGATCATGCTCCACTCTTTTCTTAGATATTTCTTGTCCATTTCTCCCATTTGATACCATTTATCAGAAGTTTCGTCAATTTTAGAGCCTGAATATCCAATCTTCAGAAAGAACTTCTTCAGAGTATCATCAGTTGCTAGTTCCTTAAAGCTTTCTTCACTGGCCAACACAATACCCAAAGCCTCATTGATATTCTTTACTGAAAGAGAATGATTTGCATCATCTATATTGAACTTAATTGTTTCATTCTCTCCAGTTCCTTGAGCACTTGCAGATTTCCAGAATTTTTCAATTCTAACAACATCAATTTTAGGGGAAGAAGTTATTGCATGACCTAGGTAGGATTTATTTAAGAAGGAAATAAGTCCTTTGAAGTTTTCACCAGCATCACTAGGAGAGTAGATACCAGCAAAGTTGGTTTGAGCAACACTTTGTTTAGGTGCCATTGTTGAATGCTTTGCAAAATGATAGAGAAAATGCGGTTTTTGGATGCAGAAGGTTGAAAGGTTTTTGCAAATGAAAGTGATAGTAGATTAAACGGAAGATTCAGTTTATAAGATGAATCGATTTAACCTGTCTTAATTGAACGTGTGATAATGATTTTACCCATTAACTTCACTTGCTATATTACGTGGCAGTTGCTATTAGATCGTGGATTGGTGGATTAAAAATAGATATATATATATATATATATACATTAATGTATATATATATCTCTCCACTATCTTTGACAGCAACTTCCCGTGACAGCAACTTTCATTGACAGTAACCTGTGCGCTTTTCTTTCTTTCTTCTATTTTTGACAGCAATTTCTCGTGACAACAACTTTTATTGACAGTAACCTGTGCGCTAACAACATTTCTGTCAATCAGTTTAATGAGTGACAGTAAGTTTATCTGACAGTAAACTAAGCGTAAAATTATGCTGTCACTGTTCACACATAACTTAAGTTAAGAACACTTGATTTCTTAAAACTGTATTAAGACAGACATGTAAAACTATTTTAGAATAGTCATAGCAAGCATGATATCTAAAAATCCTTTTAGCATAGTCATAGCAAACATGATATCTAAAAAATCCTTTTAGCATAGTCATAGCAAACATGATCTCTAAAAATCCTTTTAGCATAGTCATAGCAAACATGCTGTCTGAACAAGTAGCACATAGTACCTTGAAAGTTTCTGTCATGAGCTGCGATTTCTTAGAATTGATAAACCAGTTAGATTATCATACCTGATTTAGCATTCCTAATTCACTCACCAACCTGGTAAATGTTGCTTCATCCAGTGGCTTGGTGAATATATCTGCAAGTTGCTTATTTGTTGGAACATAAACCAATTTTACATCTCCCTTTTCAACATGCTCCCTGATGAAATGATGCCTTATATCAATGTGCTTTGTTCTGGAGTGTTGAACTGGATTGTCTAATATGGCTATGGCACTAGTGTTGTCACAGTAGATAGGAATATTTGACAACTCTAGTCCATAATCCATTAATTGATTCTTCATCCAAAGTATTTGTGCACAGCAACTTCCAGCTGCAATATATTCAGCTTCTGCAGTTGATGTGATAAGTGGGTATTTTATCTACTTAGAACGTTTCCATTTGGCTTAAAACGATGGTTTGTACTTGAGTTGTGGTATTTTTGATCTCTTTTAAGGGTATTGTGCAGGGAAATCATTCACAGGTGTTAGAGGAACGAAGCGTAGCAATTGAAGTGCAAAACGGAGTCAAATTCAAGAAAAGGAAAAATATGTCGCTGGACAGGAGGTAGGGCGCCGCGTCGCCGTGTTTGCATTGGGTCAGGGCGCCGCGTCGCTGCAGGGAATGTCAGGGCGCCGCATCGCCGATTTTGTACTTGAGGACGGCGCCGCGTCGCCGTCTCGGCTGACCCGTTTCCTGATTTGTTTTGGGTGATTTAGAAATAAATAAAAAAAACATTCTATGTGCTAGCACCTGTAGGCCCATATAAGGGAAGTAAAGAAAACCCTAGAGAGGAGGAGAGCTTGTTTTAGTTTCATGTACGTAGTTTTTTTTAGCACAATCAAAGGAGGAAGAAGATAGTTCACAATTATTCTTGTATTCTTCCTATTTGTGGATGCTTGACTTTGGTGTATTCTTTAAAACCCTTGATATTTATCTCAGTCATTATTTGTTTTCTTCTATCATGTTTTCATTGGAACCCATGATGATGATTAGTTCGATCATGAACTAATTCGTTGTCATGGGGGTTTAGTGGACTTATTCATGAATTCTATGTGTTGAATCTTCTCGATGCCTATAGTGTGATTGATGTGATATCCTAACATGGTTGATTTAATTCGTTATAGGAGAGTAGCTAACTCCTGTAATTGTTTGTTAATTCTTGTTGAAGCGAAAGTGGAAACAAGAAGTTAGAACTTGCCATGTTAGCGTAGGTTTATGCGTGATAATTATCATTCGTAATTAGCGTCGTAATTCTAATCGTTTATGACGACTATGTGATCAATTGAATGCTTGTACCTCAACCATTATGCTTTATTCTTTATAGACATATGAAGACTTAGCATAATAGGAAGACTAAATGATTTCTATCTTTATTGTGGATATTGTTTAGGATGGTATTTGTTTAACGGAAGTTGGCTTATATCAGTTTTGTGTGTTCGATCAGGTGTTACTAAATCACATGAACAAGGCTAGGGATTTGGAGACCATAGATGGATTGTTTAAAGAAACTAAACTCCCATGTTTTATTTGCATAAGTAATTTAACATAAATCTCAGTTTAAGTAGTTGATAATTAGTTATATTTCTTAGATAAATTTTAGTGATAACAACAATCCACTTATTTATTTGTTTTAGCATCGGAAAACAATCATACATTGGTGAGTAAGTAGCTAGACAATACAACGAGTCCCTGTAGGAACGAACCTTATTTGCTATCTGTATTACTTGAGATCACGTGCACTTGCGTGTTGAGTTGGTCGTAACAAGTTTTTGGCGCCGCTGCCGGGGACGCGGTTTTATTTTGTTTAGTTTCAATATTTGCCATCAGTGGTCATTGAATTTCGGTGACTAGGACGTTTTCATAAAATTTCTTGTTGGTGAATTTCAGGTACTTGTTGAGAGTTTATGCGTACACGAGCTCGTGCACGTAGAGACGAACTAGCACGTACAGAAGAACTAGCTAGGAGAAGACTTGATTTCGATTTAAAAGACAATCTTGAAGCAAAGGAAGTTATGGCTAATCAAGAACCAGCAGCGAAGGCTTTGAGTGAATTCTCTCAGCCGAAAGTGGAGGACATCCATACTAGTATTGTTCGCCCAGCTATAGGGTCTAACAATTTCGAGCTAAGGCCAAACATCATTCAGATGATTCAGAACACAGTCCAGTTTGGGGGTGGTCCTGCTGAAGATCCCAATGCTCATATTAGGGACTTCCTTGAGATCTGTGACACCTTCAAATTCAACGGAGTTACAGATGACGCAATCAGATTGAGGCTATTTCCTTTCTCTCTTAAGGATAAAGCCAAGAGTTGGTTACATTCTATGCCATCAGGCTCTATTACAACATGGGCAGACTGTGCTCAAAAGTTCTTGACTAAGTATTTCTCCATGGCAAAGACAGCAGCTTATAGGAATGCAATTTCTCAGTTTGCTCAGCATTCCCAGGAATCTCTGGGAGAAGCTTGGGAGAGGTACAAGGAGATATTGGCACGTTGTCCTCATCATGGAATGCCAGATTGGATGATAATCAGCAATTTCTATAACGGGTTGGGAGCTCAGTCCCGGCCTATGTTAGATGCAGCCTCTGGAGGTGCGCTATGGGCAAAAAGCTATGAGGATGCTTATAATCTGATTGAAATGATGTCGGCCAATGAGTTTCAGAATCCTACTCAACGCTTGCCACCTGCTAAAGTGGCTGGAGTTCTTGACTTGGATGCAGCTACTGCTATTGCCGCCCAACTCAAAGCGTTGACAATGAAGGTAGATTCCCTTTCTAATCTTGGTACTAACCAGGTTGCTATGGTGTGTGAATTGTGTGCAGGGGCACATGACACAAATATGTGTGCTATCTCAGCTGAATCCGCACAATTTGTTAGTAATTTTCAAAGATCTCAGCAACCAGTGCCACAATTTTATCATCCCAACAATCGGAATCATCCTAACTTCAGTTGGAGCAACAATCAGGGAGGTGCTCAGCAACCACATAATCAGCAGTTCAATGCAAGGCCAAGTAATCAGAACTATCAACCACCACCTTATGCTCCAAGGCAACTATTCAATCCACCGGGGTTTCAACCATCTCAAGGAACTTCATTGAATCAGTCTGAGAAGTCGGAATTGGAAGAGCTTCGGATGATGTATAAGAGTCAGGCAGTGTCATTGAAAACTTTAGAGAATCAAATTGGCCAGCTAGCCAATGCTTTGTTGAACCGTCAACCAGGAACGCTTCCAAGTGACACAGAGGTAAATCCAGGCAAGAAAGATCAAAAGGAACAGGTTCAGGCAATAACATTACGATCAGGAAGAAGTCTACAAGGTCAGAACGAAAAAAAATCAACCGAGAAAAAAATTGAAAATCCTGAGCAGGAGGTAGGGCGCCGCGGCGCCGTCTCACAGTACAAAACCGGCGATGCGTCGCCGTGCCCTCTGGAGAAAAAATGTGACTTTTCAGTTGAGGTCGGTTCTGGTTCTGATTTGCTTCCTAATGCTACTCCTTCAACTCCTATCATTCACAAGAGTGTTAATTCTCAAAAAGAAGTAGAAGATAAGGTGTTTCCACCTCCTCCATTCCCAAAACGAATTCAAAGGCAAAAGTTAGACAAGCAATTCGCTAAGTTCTTGGATGTATTCAAGAAGCTACAGATTAACATACCATTCGCGGAGGCTCTTGAGCAAATGCCGAGCTATGCGAAGTTCATGAAGGGTATTCTCTCGAAGAAATTGAAACTTGAGGAGTTAGAGACTGTTGCCTTGACGGAGGAATGTAGTGCCATATTGCAACAAAAGTTGCCTCCTAAGTTGAAGGATCCGGGAAGCTTCACCATTCCATGCACTATTGGAGACATCTCATTCAGCAAATGTTTGTGTGATTTGGGTGCAAGTATTAATCTCATGCCCTTATCAGTGTTCATGCAACTTGGTCTTCCAGAGCCAAAGCCCACTACCATGACTCTACAACTTGCTGACCGTTCTGTTACTTATCCGCGAGGGATAGTTGAGGATGTTTTGGTGAAGGTCGACAAGCTTATCTTTCCAGCCGACTTTGTTATTCTTGACTTCGAGGAAGACAAGAAGATCCCTATCATCTTGGGACGACCATTCTTGGCAACGGGCCGAACTCTGATCGATGTCCAAAAGGGGGAACTCACTATGAGGGTGCACGATCAAAACGTCACTTTTAATGTTTTCAATGCAATGAAGCTTCCAACTGACGATGAAGAGTGTTTCAAAATTGATATGGTCGACAAGGTGGTTAACTCGGCAACTCAACACTTGATAAAAGTTGATGTGTTGGAAAGAGTTCTTTCTAATGACTTGGAGGTCGAGACCGAAGAGGATGAAGAACAATTGCAATATCTTAATGCATCACCATGGAAGAAGTTTCAAAGTTCTTTTGAATCATTGGGGTTGTCAGAATTGAAAAAGTCTCATGTTAGACTTAAGCCATCCATCGAGGAAGCACCTACATTGGAACTTAAGCCATTGCCTGAACATTTAAGGTATGCCTATCTTGGTGATTCTTCTACTTTACCTGTTATTATATCTTCTAAGCTTTCAGGAATAGAAGAGGAAAAACTATTGCGAATCTTAAGGGAATCCAAATCAGCCATTGGGTGGACTATAGCAGACATCAAGGGTATCAGTCCGTCGTACTGCATGCACAAAATTCCTTTGGTAGAGGGAGCTAACCCTACAGTTGATAATCAAAGGAGACTGAATCCTGTCATGAAAGAAGTTGTGAAAAAGGAAATTCTTAAATGGCTTGACGCGGGCATTATCTACCCGATCTCTGATAGCTCTTGGGTGAGTCCGGTACAGTGTGTGCCTAAGAAGGGGGGCATGACAGTGGTGACTAATGAGAAGAACGAGCTCATTCCTACGCGAACAGTTACGGGTTGGAGGATTTGCATGGATTATCGGAAATTGAACAAGGCCACTCGGAAAGATCATTTCCCACTTCCATTCATTGATCAGATGCTGGACAGATTGGCTGGACATCAGTACTATTGCTTGCTTGATGGGTATTCTGGGTACAATCAGATTTGTATAGCACCCGAGGATCAGGAGAAAACTACATTCACTTGTCCATTTGGCACATTCGCATTCAGACGTGTTTCTTTCGGGTTGTGTGGTGCACCAGCTACATTTCAAAGGTGCATGATGGCCATCTTCTCTGACATGATTGGAATTAATGTGGAAGTATTCATGGACGACTTCTCAGTCTTTGGGGATTCTTTTGATGAGTGCTTGGAAAACTTGAGTTTGGTTCTAAAACGTTGTGTGGAGACGAATCTTGTTCTAAATTGGGAAAAGTGCCATTTCATGGTGCAAGAAGGTGTCATTCTGGGACACAAGGTGTCGTGTAAAGGTTTGGAAGTTGACAAAGCAAAGGTGGAGACTATTGAGAACCTTCCTGCCCCCGTCTCAGTCAAGGGTATTCGCAGCTTTCTTGGTCATGCGGGGTTCTACAGGCGCTTCATAAAGGATTTCTCAAAAATTTCTAAGCCGTTATGCAATCTTTTAGAGAAAGATGTGCCATTCAAGTTTGATGAGGCTTGTTCACATGCGTTCGAGATCTTGAAGAAGAAACTAATTTCTGCTCCAGTTATTACAGCTCCTGATTGGAGTCAACCATTTGCTTTGATGTGTGATGCTAGCGATTATGCACTTGGGGCCGTTCTAGGCCAAAGGAAAGAAAAAGTGTTCCACGTTATTTACTATGCAAGTAAAACACTAATTGATGCTCAGTTGAACTACACGACCACTGAGAAGGAACTACTTGCTATTGTCTACGGGTTTGAAAAGTTTCGCTCTTATCTGCTTGGTACAAAGGTGACAGTTTATACGGATCATGCTGCCATTCGCTATCTTCTTGCGAAGAAGGATTCTAAGCCAAGATTGATTCGTTGGGTTCTTCTGTTACAAGAATTCGATGTGGAAATCAAGGATAGAAAGGGGACGGAGAATCAGGTAGCTGACCATCTCTCTAGATTGGAAGATCATGGCAAGTCACCTAAAGACAACACAGTCATTAATGAGTTCTTCCCTGATGAGCAATTATTCAAAGTGCAAGATGATGAACCATGGTTTGCAGACTTCGTGAATTATCTAGTAAGCAACATCATTCCACCTGAGCTCTCTCATGCTCAAAGGAAGAAATTTTTGCACGATGTCAAGCAATATATTTGGGATGAACCGTTTTTGTTCAAGCAAGGAGCTGATCAGATTATTAGGCGTTGTGTTCCTTACGGTGAGACCGAGGCTATCCTAAGTGATTTTCATGCTACAGCTTATGGAGGTCATTATGCGGGTGAGAAGACAGCCACACGTATTCTTCAAGCAGGGTTCTATTGGCCAACTCTATTCAAGGATGCTCATCAGTTTGTGTTGAGGTGCGATCGATGTCAGCGAGTTGGTAATATTTCTCGTCGGGACGAGATGCCTCTGAATGTCATGATGGAGGTAGAGATCTTTGACGTGTGGGGAATCGACTTTATGGGACCGTTCATTCCGTCATGTGGTAATCAATATATTCTTCTGGCCGTGGATTATGTGTCTAAGTGGGTGGAGGTAAAAGCACTTCCGACGAATGATGCTAAGGTGGTGCTTAATTTTCTTCACAAGAACATATTTACTCGATTTGGCACTCCACGAGTCATAATCAGTGATGAGGGTACGCATTTTTGCAATCGGAAGTTTACATCTCTGATGGCACGCTATAACATCAATCATCGAGTTGCTACAGCTTATCATCCTCAAACCAATGGGCAAGCCGAGGTCTCTAATCGCGAAATTAAACGGATTCTTGAGAAGGTAGTTAGTCCTTCTAGGAAGGATTGGGCATTGAAGCTGGATGAAGCAGTGTGGGCTTATCGGACAGCCTATAAAACACCATTGGGAATGTCACCATTTCAACTAGTGTATGGGAAAGCTTGCCATCTTCCAGCTGAGTTAGAGCACAAGGCATATTGGGCATTGAAGAAGCTGAATTTTGATCTTACAGCAGCAGGTGAGAGGCGTATGGTTCAGTTGAATGAAATGGACGAGTTCCGTTTACAAGCTTATGAGAACAACAAACTCTACAAAGAGAAAGTAAAAAGGTGGCATGATCGTCGGTTGGTTCTTAAGACATTTGTACCCGGACAATTGGTTTTGTTGTATAATTCTCGGCTTCGGTTATTTCCTGGGAAGTTGAAGTCACGTTGGTCAGGCCCGTTCACAGTCAAAACAGTTTTTCAACATGGGGCAGTGGAGATTTTTGACAAGTTACCGGAACAGTCGTTCAAGGTCAATGGTCAGCGGTTGAAACCATATTTTGGAGAGAAGTTGAATCGCGAAATTGAGACTGCGGTTCTAATTTGTGCAAATTAAGGAGATGGAGCTACGTCAAGCTAATGACGTAAAAAGAGCGCTTTGTGGGAGGCAACCCACTTGATAGGTATTTGTTGTATTCAGACTCTGATATTTAAAAAAAAAAAAAGAAAAAAAAAAAAAAAAAAAAAAAAATGAAAAATTTTTTTCAACAGACACCAGGGCGCCGCGTCGCCGTACTTCAGTACAAACCTGGCGCCGCGTCGCCGAACCCTCTGCTCAGAAAAAAGTCCCGGTTGAAAAAAAAAAAAAAAAAAAAGAGATTTGTTGTTTTAATTGTTGTTATATATTTATACCCACTTCCAACCCCAAATATAACCCATCTCTTTTCCAAATCCCTAACCCTAAAATTCTCCCATCTATACATTTATACACCTCCACCTATACATACAATTCCTTACAAATCTTAACCCCTATAAACACTCTAAATACATCCTCCATTCAATTCAATGGCATCCAAGCGACAAAGGGTGGTAATTGGTGGCGGTGAGGGTGCTAGTGGAAGTGCTGGTGGTGGTAGAAATCCACCTTCTTCTTCTCCATCTTTTGGGGGTGGCAATGGTGGGCCTCAATTTATCTCGGATGAGGCTAGTGAGAGGTATACCGAATTGTTGGAGTGTTCTATTGCCCGTGAGAGGGGTCTTTTGCCTACTATGAATGATGGGAGGATGTTGGACAATATTCAAGAGAGAGGTTGGGAGCGAGTTTGTGAGATTCCGGAACCTGTTCCGATGTCTGTGGTTCGCGAGTTCTATGCGAATGCTAGTGTGGACAAGAATGGTATTAGCCGGGTTCGTGGAGTTCGGGTGGATTATCGGCCGAGGGCTATTCGTCGTGTTCTTGAGCTTCCGGGTATTGATAAGACTCGAGAGGATTGGTCGGGGAAGACTCGTGATGGTGTGGATCTTCAGATGATTATTCAGCAGTTATGTGTTCCTGGGACCGAATGGAAGTTGAGTAGGGGCACTACTGAGCCCACTACGTTTGTGTCGAAGGCCTTGAATCAATATGGGCGTACTTGGCACTCGTTCATCTGTGCCAACCTCATCCCTACTAGGCATTCGAGTGAGGTGACGGTTGAGCGGGCTATTTTGTTGTATGCTATATGCAGTAGAGAGTTCGTGGATGTGGCTAGTTTGATCCATCAGGGTATTCTGCGGTTTATGCAAGGGAGTTCTACTGCGGTGATGCCTTATGGTTCGGTCATTGCTAGGTTGGCTAGTTTTCATGGTGCTGTTTGGTCAGAGGCAGAGGCGGTGCAGCAGCCACAGGCAGTGCTAGATCATCAGAGTATAGAGCGGCTGGCTGTGTGGGATGGTGGTTATGCCGATGATTGGGGCCTTGGGTATGTAGCGCTGCAGCAGCAGCCGGAGCAGCAGCAGCACGAGGAGCCTAGAGATTTTATAGATCAGAGGCAGTATAGACGTATGATGAGGCGTATTGACGCAGTGCACGATGTGCAGATGGGTTTTGCAGCAGATTTTAGTCAGTTTGCACAGGCTTTGAGCACAGCTTTCCGTGCTAGTGGAGTGGACGTGACTTTTCCGCCGTTTGGAGCAGGAGCTGGCGCTGTCTATCCGCCACCGGATACTCCCGATGGGAGTGCTTCGGACGACGAGTAGGTATGCCTTGCACTCTTTTGATTCTTACCTTCAATGTGGACATTGCAATTTTTAAGTTTGGGGGTGGGGATTAAAGGTGCATTTGTATTAGTTGTATATTAGATGTGTTGCATGTCATGTTAGGAGCATAATTGCATGATAGTGTAGAGCATTTTTGTTTTGTTTTTATGTATGCCATATAGGACATTCTGTTTATTGTGATATTTATGTTCATATAGTTGCATTTGCATTGCATAGCATGCATTTTTCATGATCCCTTAGAACGAGCTAATTCTGATTGGTGGATAGATGTCTAATTGGGTGTGGTAATGATGAATAGAGGGTTGATTTATAGTTCCCATGGAATTGACTTGCATGTTACGGAAACAGAATCTTTTCACTAGTCTCATTAGGTGCTTTTGGGCTAGGTTAGGGTCATGCCTGTTTGGATGTTTGAGACTTAATCACTTGTTTATAATTAGAATTTTCGTTATTCCCTTGATGGTGTAGGAGCAATAAAGTCTAAGTTTGGGGGACACCAAGGATTTCATGCTAGTGTTAATTTTGGTCAATAATGGCTAGGCGTCAAACGGCTAGTAGCCGGCTCATTTTTATATGAGTAGTCTAGGGTTGGAATTGAGAATTCTCGTTCCAGATTGCATACATTAAAAAAAAAATGAAAAAAAAAGAAAAAAAAGTGAAAAAAAAAATTAAAGAAAAAGAAAAAAAAGAGTCATGTAAATAAGTTAAATGCAAAATTAACCAGAGTGAGCTCTTTAATACTCGAGTTATTAAGTCTGAGGGGACTTAGTCCTAGTGACCTAAGGCTTTTATAGTCTGGGATCCTGCTGACCTAACACTCGCTACATGGGTATTATTGTATAAGCCTTTTGGGGTCTCACTCATTGCACGGTTAAATAAGCATGCGTAGTATTTATAGTATTTAGTGTCGTAGTAATAAAAGCATGAATTCTTGGTTAACTTGAATAAGGATGGTGGTGTTCCTAGGTTATGAAGTGTCTACAGTCTATTCTGTTTATAAACCTGTGATTGTCTTGGCGAAGGATAGGTATGATTTTTGACCTAGTGTTGGGAGCATTTCTGATGAGCATTGCACACACACACGTTTCTGTTCATGTATTGTTAGTATACGGGGGCTTAGTCGAGCTCTATTCGGATTTAGTTGCATTCTTTGAGGCAGCTGGTTGCTAGTTGGTTTTGGTCAGTTTAAAGGGGATTGTTGCATTTTCATATAGTTGCATTCATGTAGTTAGTTGCATTGTTAGTTGCATTATTAGATGGATTTTGTGGGTACATTCACTATAGGCCCTCACGAGACCTTACTCGTCCACTAGGGCTGCCTAGGGGTTTAAAGGGCTTGTTGCATATGCTAAATGCAACCGTGATCACCTACGGAAGTGGTACTAGGTAGTTGTAAATATTTTGTTTGTTATGCTTGAGGACAAGCATCGGTTTAAGTTTGGGGGTGTGATAAGTGGGTATTTTATCTACTTAGAACGTTTCCATTTGGCTTAAAACGATGGTTTGTACTTGAGTTGTGGTATTTTTGATCTCTTTTAAGGGTATTGTGCAGGGAAATCATTCACAGGTGTTAGAGGAACGAAGCGTAGCAATTGAAGTGCAAAACGGAGTCAAATTCAAGAAAAGGAAAAATATGTCGCTGGACAGGAGGTAGGGCGCCGCGTCGCCGTGTTTGCATTGGGTCAGGGCGCCGCGTCGCTGCAGGGAATGTCAGGGCGCCGCATCGCCGATTTTGTACTTGAGGACGGCGCCGCGTCGCCGTCTCGGCTGACCCGTTTCCTGATTTGTTTTGGGTGATTTAGAAATAAATAAAAAAAACATTCTATGTGCTAGCACCTGTAGGCCCATATAAGGGAAGTAAAGAAAACCCTAGAGAGGAGGAGAGCTTGTTTTAGTTTCATGTACGTAGTTTTTTTTAGCACAATCAAAGGAGGAAGAAGATAGTTCACAATTATTCTTGTATTCTTCCTATTTGTGGATGCTTGACTTTGGTGTATTCTTTAAAACCCTTGATATTTATCTCAGTCATTATTTGTTTTCTTCTATCATGTTTTCATTGGAACCCATGATGATGATTAGTTCGATCATGAACTAATTCGTTGTCATGGGGGTTTAGTGGACTTATTCATGAATTCTATGTGTTGAATCTTCTCGATGCCTATAGTGTGATTGATGTGATATCCTAACATGGTTGATTTAATTCGTTATAGGAGAGTAGCTAACTCCTGTAATTGTGTGTTAATTCTTGTTGAAGCGAAAGTGGAAACAAGAAGTTAGAACTTGCCATGTTAGCGTAGGTTTATGCGTGATAATTATCATTCGTAATTAGCGTCGTAATTCTAATCGTTTATGACGACTATGTGATCAATTGAATGCTTGTACCTCAACCATTATGCTTTATTCTTTATAGACATATGAAGACTTAGCATAATAGGAAGACTAAATGATTTCTATCTTTATTGTGGATATTGTTTAGGATGGTATTTGTTTAACGGAAGTTGGCTTATATCAGTTTTGTGTGTTCGATCAGGTGTTACTAAATCACATGAACAAGGCTAGGGATTTGGAGACCATAGATGGATTGTTTAAAGAAACTAAACTCCCATGTTTTATTTGCATAAGTAATTTAACATAAATCTCAGTTTAAGTAGTTGATAATTAGTTATATTTCTTAGATAAATTTTAGTGATAACAACAATCCACTTATTTATTTGTTTTAGCATCGGAAAACAATCATACATTGGTGAGTAAGTAGCTAGACAATACAACGAGTCCCTGTAGGAACGAACCTTATTTGCTATCTGTATTACTTGAGATCACGTGCACTTGCGTGTTGAGTTGGTCGTAACATGATGTAGAAACTGAGTGTTGCTTCTTACTGAACCATGACACCAATCTCCCCCTAAGAAATTGACAGCTTCCTATAGTACTTTTTCTGTCAATCTTGCAGCCAGCATAGTCTGAATCAAAATATCCAATTAGATCAAATCCAGTTTCCTTAGGGTACCAAAGACCTAGATTTTGGGTGCCTTTGAGATATCTAAAGATTCTTTTAATTGCAACTAAGTGTGATTCTTTTGGATCAGCCTGAAACCTTGCACAGAGACATGTAGCAAACATTATGTCTGGCCTGCTTGCTGTTAAGTAAAGCAATGATCCAACCATGCCTCTGTAAGTACTAGAATCCACTTTCTTGCCTTTAGGATCTAACTCTAATTTGGTGGCTGTTGAGATAGGTGTCTTGGCAGGTGATGAATCTTCTAAGTTAAACTTCTTGAGAAGTTCTTTGACATACTTAGATTGACAGATGAAGATTCCTTCCCTCTTCTGATAGATTTGAAGACCAAGAAAGAATGCTAATTCTCCCATCATGCTCATTTCATACTTGTTTCTCATTAGAGATGAGAACTTTTCACACAATTTTTCGTTTGTTGAGCCAAAGATTATGTCATCAACATATATCTGCACAAGGATGATGTCTTTGCCATGGTATTTATAGAATAAAGTTTTATCCACCATACCTCTTACAAATTGATTTTCCAGGAGAAAAGTGGATAGTGTGTCATACCAGGATCTTGGTGCTTGCTTTAAGCCATAAAGAGCCTTGAACAGTTTGTAGACAAAATTATGCAGTTTGTCATTCTCAAATCCAGGAGGCTGTTCAACATATACTTCTTCTTCTAATTCTCCATTTAGAAAGGCACTTTTGACATCCATCTGAAATACTTTGAATTTGCAGTGTGCAGCAAAGGTTAAGAAAATTCTTATGGCTTCAAGTCTGGCAACAGGTGCAAATGTTTCATCATAATCTATCCCTTCATGTTGACAGTAACCTTTGGCCACTAGACTAGCTTTATTTCTTGTCACATTTCCACTTTCATCTATCTTGTTTCTGAAGACCCATTTTGTCTTAATGACTGTTTTTCCCTTTGGCCTTGGAACCAGCTTCCAAACATTGTTTCTTTCAAATTGATTGAGCTCTTCCTGTATAGCCATCACCCAATCAGAATCCAACAATGCTTCTTCAACTATTTTTGGTTCCATTTGAGATAAGAAACATGAAAACATGCTTTCAGCAGAGATATTTCTCCTTGTCCTTACACCAGTAGTGGGATCTCCAATAATTAGATTACTGGTATGATCTCTGTTCCACTTTGTTGATTGAGGCAAGCTACTTGTTTGATGAGATTGACTTTCATCAATATGAGGATTTGATTCTCCACCATTTTCATTGTTTTGCTCATTTAGCTCAAATTCTCCAGTCTCACAGTCTTGTTGATTGATTCCTGAAATTGTCTGTGATTGGGCTGAGGTTTGATTTAGATTATGAGTATTGACAGATTCTTTCTCATATCCCATTGATTGAGTGAGACTTGGTTCTTCATCAACATATTCTTCTTTTTCCAAGTATCCTTGATTCTCAAATCTGAAGGGTTGCATTTGACCATCCTCATGTAACCCTGGAAACTTGGTTTCATCAAACGTGACATTGACACTTTCTTCAATTGTCTTGTGCTCCATGATATAGACTCTGTAGGCAGTCCTTTCTATCCCATATCCCATGAAAATGCCTTCATATGCTTTAGTATCAAACTTGCCTTTTCTTTCATGGTTGTCTTTCATCAAAAAGCATTTGCTTCCAAAAATATGAAAGTACTTGACAGTAGGTTTCTTTCCTGTCAAAAGATAGTATGGAGTATTGCCATGAGCCTTGTTGATTAGTGCCCTGTTCTGTGTGTAACAAGCAGTGTTGATGGCTTCTGCCCAGAAATATGTTGGTAATTTAGCATTGCTCAACATAGTCCTTGCAGCTTCAATAAGTGTCCTATTTTTCCTTTCAACAACTCCATTTTGCTGTGGAGTTCTTGCAGCAGAGAATTGTTGAACAATCCCTTGATCTTTGCAGAAGTTTCCAAGTGTAGCATTTCTGAATTCAGTTCCATTGTCACTTCTTAGAAATTGAACTTTTGCTTCAAGGGTCCTGTCAAGTACCCTTATGTGATCAATGATTTCTTGAGCAGCTTCATCTTTTGATTCTAAAAATTTCACCCAAGTGTACCTAGAATAGTCATCTATCATGACCAGTGCATATCTTTTTCTGGATAGTGATTGAACATTCACTGGTCCAAAAAGATCCATGTGAATCAACTTGAGTGCTTCAGTGTTAATGTTGACTTGCTTTGATTTATGCATTGTTTTCCTTAGTTTTCCCATTTGACAATCTTCACACAGTCCTTCTTGATAGAATTCCCGTTGAGGTAGTCCTCTCACCAATTCCTTCTTCATTAGCATGTTCATTGTTTTGAAGTTGAGATGGGAAAGTTTCTTGTGCCAAAGCATGCTATCTCCAACACTTGCTTTGCTGTAGAAGCAAAATATTCTTTCCTCATTTGTTGAGTTTAAGTCCGCAACAAATAGGATTCCTTTCCTTACTCCTTTCAGAGATAGGCTTCTATCCTTCTTGTGGTGGATTGTGCATTCCATCATGCCAAAGTTAACTTTGAATCCTTTGTCAGTGAATTGACTGACACTGAGCAGATTATGCTTCAAACCTTCCACAAGAGAGATTTCTTCAATGACAACATTTCCAGCTTTTAAGCAGCCATATCCCACAGTGTAACCTTTTGTTGTTGTCTTTAAAGGTTATTGTTGGGCCAGCCTTCTCAACATATTGTGATAGCAGGGATATATCACCAGTCATGTGTTTGGAACATCCACTGTCAATTATCCACATGACCTGTTTACCTTTCTTTCCCTACAAGACAGAAAGAGTTTAATTTGCATTTGGTACCCAAGTCTTGTTGGGTCCTGCATACTCAGTATCATCAGAAACCTTATCAATATTTGAAACAATATTATCAGAAGATGGTTCCTTGACTTCTTTTATTACCCACTTAGTTTTTGACTTAGACTTTTTCTTAGTGAGAGCAGACTTCTCACTTTATTTAGTAGATTCAGAAGTCTTTGCAGTTTGCATCTAAGAACATAATTCATTAGATGAAATTTGCAAATTAAAACATGTACTCATGGCAGTAATTTTGCATGGCATACAGTCAATGTTATTACAAACAACCAATTCTCTTTGCATAATGGGGGTTCTGTGTAAGTTCCCTTTCAACTCTGTTGCATTAGATATGCTACTAGTTGATTTCTTACAAACATGAGTCAAATGATGTGAGGAGCCACAATTATTGCAAAGTTTCCTGGGTGCCTGCTTAACATACGCATAATTATTCTTTTTATCAATGCCTAGCTTCCCATTTCTGTTTTTGGACTTGGAGACAACTGTCTTGACAATCTGTTCAGAAGATGCTGTCGAGCTATTTTTGACAGCATCTTTTGTACTTGCTGTCTTGACAGTAGGTTTGAAAGTTACTGTCTTGGTTGACTTCTTGACAGTATCTTTTGAACACTTGGTTGGGCTGTTTAATACTGTTTCTGTCATAGTCATTTTGACAGAATCTTTTTCTTTCTTAGATACACTTTCAACCCTCTCATCTTCATCACAGAGTTCTTGATTAATAATTATGGAATTTTCATTAACCTCAAACTCTGTACTTTTGAAGATTGGATTGCTCACATTTTTGAGGATGTGAGGTCTTACAGTTTTGTTATCATCATTGTTCTGTATAACAGCCTCTTTACCAGGTCTCCTACTATAATCATAGCCTATGCCTATCTTCTTACTTTCAGTATGTTTCTCATGATACTCTTGAACTATTTTAGAGGAATTTCTAAATTCCTTTAGCTTAAATTCATTTTCAGAAATTTCTTTTCTTAGATATTCCTCTATCTCTTTAGCACAGATTAAATCATTTTTTAGTCTTTCGTTTTCCTGAGCTAAAGAATCAATAGAACTGGTCTTAAGCAACAACACATCATTGTTTGATCTGAGTACTTCATTTTCTTTAGTTAATCTAGCAATTTCTTCATTTGCAGCAGATAAACTAGTATGAATATTAAACATTTCAGTACTCATTTCCTCAATGGTTTGCTTATAGTCATTTAAAGACATATCTAGTAATACTAGAGATGGTACCTGACTTGTCGAGGTTGATGCTTCTTCATCCTCTCTAGCCATCAAGGCTAGATTCACAAATTCCTCTTCTTCTTCATTATCATATTCATCCCAGCATTTTCCTTCAGCCACATAGGCTTTTCCTTGTCCTTTTTTAAATTGACTTCCAGTTCCTCTCTCCATTCTTTGTATTTGTTTTGGTCTTTTGCATTCAGTAGCAAAATGACCAAGTTCATTGCAATTGTAGCATCTAAACTTTGACCTATCTACCATTCCTGTTTTGTATCCACCCTTGGTGCCAGTAGCAGGTTTTGATGAGCTTCCTTGGTTATATTTTGGAAATTGACCTTGAGGTTTATATGGCTTGTTCCTCCTGAACCTTAAATTTTTGAATTTTCTTGCCATAAAAGCCATGGTTGGATTATCCATTTTCTCCATTTCTTCTAGAGTGAAGAATTTTTCATCTTCAACATCTTCTAGTTGAAGGACAACCTTTTCTTCATCTTCAACCACCTCTTCAATTTTCACAGATGAAAATTGAGGTTGTTGATCATTTTGAATTTGCTCACTTGCTTGAAAATATGATGGTCCTTGAGCAACTAGAGCACCAGCCATGTTTGCCATTAATCCTTTGGATCCACTTTGTATGGCTTTCTTTTGATAATATTCAAGTTCATAAGATTTTAGAACTCCATACAATGTTTCAAGAGAAACAGAGTTTAAATCTCTTCCTTCTCTTATGGCTGTTACTCTATGCTCAAGTTGTTCTGGAAGAGTTAGCAGAAACTTGATATTTACTTCCTTCTTTTCATAAAACTTTCCATGAATCTGGAGCTCAGCTATCAGTTTGCTAAATCTTTCAAACATGTGAGTTAACTCTTCTCCATGCTTGCCCATAAACGCTTCATATTGTGACACCAGTATTTGTTTTTGATTTTCTCTGACCTCTTCACTTCCTTCACATAACAGTTCTATCTTTTTCCACATATCCCTGGCAGAGTTGCATGCTATTATATTTCCGCTCATAGCTTTGTCCAGGGTAAGTGCATCTAGTAGAATGAGTTGCAGATGATCATCCAGTGTAGGGCTGTCAATGGATCGGATATCCGGTCCGATCCGATCCGATCCAAAGGCTAATGGATCGGATATGGATCATATAAAAAAAATCCGATCCGGAAAAAATCCGATCCGGTAAAAATCCGAAAGTTAATGGAGCGGATATGGATTTGATACGATCCGATCCGTTAAAAATCCGATCCGATTACACACATATATATATATATATAATAATTATATATATATATATATATATATAATAATTATATATATATATGGTAATTGGTCCACAACCACCGTTGGTTGGAGCAGCCACCAGTACTGCCGCAACCCTTCATTGCGGCAGCACTGCCGCATGGTTTTCCTGTTTGCTTTATCACGTTTGCCAACGCACACTTTTGATCGTTAATATTTTCAATTTCGTGTTAGTTTTAAATATAAAAACTTCACTGTATTAAAGTACTCACAAATACGAATCAAACAAGATCACTCATGACTATATTTTATTTTATAAATTATGCGTAAATTAGTAGTCAAGCGCTTACAATGAACATGAACAAAAGTCAAAACAGGAAAATGTTTCCGAAACAGAGGGAGTATTATTTTCAATTTTGAAGTGTATCGAAGATTCGAAGCTGGTTTAATTATTAATTTATAATATTTTTTTGAATGTATTGGATTTATTATATCTATACTATTATATACGGAGTAATAAGCAAACAGAAGTATAATTTGGTTGTTTATTTTGTGTTGACTTTTATTAGCATAAATTTTAAAAACTTGTTTGTTGTAGAATCTAAAAGTAAAATTTTTTATGACTTTTTTTTAAAAATTAGGTTTTCTTGATTTTTTTGGTAAGATTTTTGTTAAATTATATTTTAAATTTTAGTCTAAATTATTTTTGTATTAATTTTAGTTAACAAAGGCGCGTGAGCTGCACTCACTGTCAGGCGCTTGAACTGTTTTGCCGACAGCTTTCACGTGGGCTCACAAACAACAACAACTTGGTTTCTTTTTCATTTGTTTGTCTAAACAAATAAACGACCTGATGACCTGCTAGCAATTCTAAGAAACCGAGGCCTATTTTGTTTTACATGAAATGGGCTCCGTAGAAATGCTTTTTAACCCGCACAACTTATAATATTTAATTAATAAATAATTATTTTAATCCAGAAATTATAAAAATAAATATCTAATATTATTAGATATTTATAAATATAATTTTCTAAATAAATAAAATATTTGTTAATATAAATAAATCCTTAAGTACTTGGCTTAAGCTGCGGTTACCTGAGTAGACAATTAAAGTTTGACCGCAGAGCTCTTAACTACTTTTGTGGCCATATTCTGTTTTCCTGTCATGTTACTGCTGAATCTAGATTCTTACCAATAATTAGATGATTCTTCTGAATTACAAACATTTTAGTCTCAGAGCATTGAATCTGATTGTTCCATTCATTTCTTGTTTTTCGTAACTTTGTTTAAAATTTTATACTTTTACTTCTCCAGTTTAAAGCATGATTGATGCTAATCAGGAGTATGAATGTTCTTCCTTTTATGTAATTTTATTGAAATTACTACTCTATTTATTTTGCCAGGGAGTAAAAGATAAGTGTTAATAGTTTTATCTAATTTTACAGTTCATTGCCGACCAGTTCTGAGACCATGAAATGAAGCACAAGGATGTGTGTGTCCTGCTGTTTTTGCAATCTTTGAGATGCTGTTAAACTGTTGCTATCGTAATTTGGATGTTGGATGCTCCTGGTCGTGTATCATTATTACAAATATTTGTAATTTTGAATTTTCTAAATGTATTTTAATGTTCTAAGTTTCTCGGATTTATAAAGACGTGTAATATTTTATTTGTGTACTTTACATTTTAAAATGTTGCTATTATTATTATTCGTAAAGTGTTGAATTAAATTAAAAGTTTTTTATATATATATATAAACGGATCGGAGCTCCGATCCGATAATCCGTGATCCTAACGGATCCGGATATGGATCATGTTGAAAAAAATCCGGCTATGATCCGATCCGAATCCGAATCCGGTAAAATTAAATGGATCAGGATATGGATCATGCCTAATCCGATCCAGATCCGATCCATTGACAGCCCTAATCCAGTGCTACCTTTTCTTTTTCTGAGTCATTATACTCAGAAGGCTTCTTAGCAACCCAATGAGCTGGGATTACTACATCATTAACTGTAGCAGATGGAATTTCCTTTTGAGGAACGAAGGGGCCATTTTCCAGAATACCTAGGAATAATGGATTCTGAGCTTTGATAATTAAATAACATAATTTTCTTTTTCCATATGTTGTAGTTTTCTTTATCAAAAGCTGGAATCTTGATATTACTTGACCTTTGAATACTTGCCATTTGGATCTCAGATATGTGAATTAATCTGATTGCTCTGATACCAGTTGTTGGTCCCGGAATGTATTGCAGAAGGGGGGTTGAATGCAATACTAATAAATTTCAAAAACTATTTCAACAACTTAAATAGAGTTTGTAATTTACTAGTAGAAGAAATGCAATCACAAGTAATATTTAACAAGATGTTTCACAAAATAATTGGTTTATTTATTTTGCAAAGTTTTGCTACAACCTTGAGAACAAAATAATTCTCAAGCTTCAAATACTCAAGAGATTACAGTTGTAGAGTTAGTTGTTGTATAAATAGAGTGCTCTATTTATAGTGTGATAGTCTACTGTACTACCACTATCAGCATGGGTTGTTGAGTTGCTGTTCTATTCCTTTTGCAGCTCATTCCATGATTTATTCCCATGTGATCATCACAAAGTAACTTTAAGATACTTTCCACATTTGAGCCACCCAGATCTAGCCGTATTCAATTTTATCTGCTCTAGACTTTACAGGTTGTGTTGGAACCAGATTTATCCGAATGTATGCTTCGGCTTTGACCTGCAAGATAAAAAGAATGCGAGGGTGATGACCCTCGATTCACCTCCGGTGTAAGAGTAAGTATTCTGGTTCTTTAGAGAAATAAACGTAAAGAGTTTGTGTTTAGAATTACTTGAGATAGATATGAATTAGATGATCCTTCTTGCTTTGGTTTCCTCCTCATTTTATAATGTTCGGCCGGGGCCCAATGTAGGTGGAAAAGAGGGAATATAACACCCTTCATCATCAGCACTCGAGTATTTGGAAGGGTAAACCGAAGGTGCCAATGGGATCCAATAAAGTTGTTCAATGGATCCTAGGTCAGAGAATCTCTATGTCTTGGATTCTTTAGATGCACAGTAATGGGCTTCTTTATAGGCCCAATGGATCGATGGGCTTCCAACATGTCCCTGGTCTTCGGTCGGAGGGATTCTCTGGTCGAAGACCAAAATCTACAGCCCATCTTCGGAATGTAAATAATTTCTAACTTGTCTTCGGAACAAATATGTTCTTCGGAAAACATATATCTTCGGAATATATATGCCTTCGGAATACCTCCTCGGGTGTTGTTTTTTCGAATAAGGATGACAGCTATTAGTGAAGGGATTTCTGCACGGGGAGTCGTGTCCTTTAATGATGGCAGTTGTCTTTCTCGAGATTTGTGTGGAAATCTCAGCCGTTGAATTTGTAACGTCTTCCCTTCCAAGAGTCACGCCTCTTCATTTTTAAAGCCCTTAAACCCTTTCATTCTCCTCTTTCTTTATTCTACACACTTAGTCAAAATTCTCTCCAGAGCATTTCTTCAAACACGAACAATCGGGAATGAGGTTTCAACAGATTCTAGCCTTCCAGTCCCAGTCGCGGTTCATCTTCAATTACATTATCCTAAAGAAACTGATCTCATCTCTTCTTGGACAACAGTAAGTTCCTCTTTCTCCCCTTTTGTGTTATCTGTAAACTGAATAACCTTATGTTGGGTTTATATGCGAGTTGTATGTATAGTGTGTATATCTGTATATGCATGTGTAGATGAAGAGTTTTGTTAGAGCAGGGGTTTCTGGGTGGATAGGTTCATGATATAGGAAGGATTTTGATATTGTGTATATTTTTCTTGGAATTTTTGATTATGTTTTAGGATTGGTAGGTTTTTTGGCATAAGAACACCCTTCGGTATGCTCAGTATTTATGAACATCGTTCGATACTTTAAGTTTAGTATATTTCCTTTAGAATTCATTCGGCCGATTGATCCAAGCCCTCTGTACTCGATCCTTGGCCGAATGGGCTTTTCCTTTTTTCTTATTTTCTGAGTACATGGCTGATTCTTCGGTTTTCGAATCGCAGGAGATGGATCAATCGGTTGCAACTCCTTCGTATTCCGCTATGGCGCACTTCGGTGACGAGATTAAGTTTCCAGCGGCTAATCATCTTTCGGTGATGACCGAAGATGAAGTTTTAGTTATGCACATTAGATATGAATTCCCCGAACAGTATGAGGCTAATCAAGCCGAAGAAGATGATCTAATCTATCATACCCCTGTCTCCCCTTGTCCTCATGGAGGTTTTAAAGTCGGTATTTCCGAACGAGCATTTTATTCCGGTCTTCGGCTTCCTCTTCTTCCTATTATAAGGAGATTCTTGCTTCGTTCTAGGATAGCTTTAGGTCAGTTGGATCCGAATTGTTTCATTCATTTTAATGCTTTCCAGACCCGTTGTGTAAAAGCTGAGGTTGAACCCACCTTGGCTCTTTTTCTTCATCAGTATGACTTAAGAAAAAATCCTAAGTCTGTTGGTTTCTATAACATAGCCCGAATATCTGGTCGGAGGGATTGGGCTGCTACAAATTCCAACAATCCTTCAACACATAGTAGGTGGTTTTTTATTAGTGGCCCTCAGTTGGATAATTATCGAATATGGAGGGAGATAGATCCGAAGGAATTAATTGCCCCGGAAATGTCCGATACCGACAAGGCAAATTTTTTGAAAATCAATCGGCCGATGGTTCCTGATAAGATACCTTTATCGATGAGCCGCGATCAGGAGTTTCTTGATGCCTTGTTTTTTCGTGGTGGTAACGTAGCTTTTTCCCTTCAGCTAATACTTTTGTTTTTTTATAGTTCTTACTGACTTTGTGATTTTTTGCAGTGTCTTCTAAAGCAGATCTAGCTCGGAGGCAAGCTGAGAAGGCTGCCAAGAAGAAGGCCGAAGAAGAAGCCAGGTTGCTTCGGTCGGCTAGTCATGGCAATGAATCTGTTGACAACGTCAACAATCCGAGGACCATCGCTGAGGGTCACGGCCATCCTGAGAGTTCTTCGGCCAATCCTGCTGATGAGTTTGGAGATAATTCAAACAAGAGGCGTAATGCCGATGGACCGGTTCAGACCTATCGTCCTTCTTGGTCAATTTTGTCTACCGATAAATTTGCAGCTCCTGCTCCTGAGGGAGTGAAACAAGTGTCTGAGGACTTTCTCCATGCTATGATTCTGCCTGCTGACCGTTCCTCTTACGACTCGGCTGATCCAATCACGGCATGTTCTGAGCTATTGGGTCATTTTACCATGGTATTTTTTTGTGTCTCTTTGTACTTGTAATATTCGTATGTTTTTTCCTTCGTTTATATTGTGTTTAATCTTGCTTCAGGCTGGTCCTTGGGCTGCCACTGTGATGGACAAAGTGAAAGATATGACCAAGCAACCGAAGGAAGCAGAGTCTCTTCAGCTTCGGGTGAATAACTTGATGATCGAGCGTGAAGCTCTAGGGGTCGAGAGGGACAGTCTGAAGAAGCTTGTCGATAGGAGAACCGAGCAGGCCAAGCGGATTCGGCGATTGCTGAAGAAGTCTGAGAAGAAAATGATTCAATGCGAGGATAGGAGCTATGCAGCTGGTTTTGATGAGGCGGTGCTTCGGGTTCATCAAATGGGTTGGGACTACAAACAAATCTTGGGCATGTTTGAGGATCCCATTATTCGTCCTCCAGAACCTGATCTCTTTGACTGAACAGATCTTTTTATTTTTAATCAAACGATGTAAGCCTTCGGGCATAACTTTTTCTTCGGATTTGGTATCTTTAAATATGACGCTGTTTATTTTTATGCATTTCGTCCAATTATATTTGGGTCTTCTTTACATCTTCGGCCGTAGCCTGGCTATAACGTCCTTAGCATAATTTGTTATTTTAATGCTTCTTCGGACTAGTTTGCACCTTCGGCCGTAGCCTATCGTAGTTCTAATTGGCTTCGGACAATTAAATTGTCCTTAGCATTTTTTCATTTATGCATCTTCGGACTTGGCCTAGCATAGTTTTAGATGGCTTCGGACAATTAAATTGTCCTTAGCATTTTTTCATTTATGCATCTTCGGACTTGGCCTAGCATAGTTTTAGATGGCTTCGGACAATTAAATTGTCCTTAGCATTTTTTCATTTATGCATCTTCGGACTTGGCCTAGCATAGTTTTAGATGGCTTCGGACAATTAAATTGTCCTTAGCATTTTTTCATTTATGCATCTTCGGACTTGGCCTAGCATAGTTTTAGATGGCTTCGGATAATTAAATTGTCCTTAGCATTTTTTCATTTATGCATCTTCGGACTTGGCCTAGCATAGTTTTAGGTGGCTTCGGACAACTGTTGCATCTTTGGCCGTAGCCTAGCTGTTGCCCCTTAGTATATAGGATTTTTTGTGAATGATTAAGATTTTTGGTCGGTGAAACATTATTTCCTCCCTATCTTAATCATGTAAAAAAAACTGGATACTAGAGAGTATATAAAGACACATTTTTTTTATTCGGTCGTCCCCAAAGATGGGTTCTTTTTGTACACTGTGATTCGGTTTTCATTGTACGTAGCTAATAATGAAATATGTAACTAGGAAGCTTACTGGTAAAAACGCCGAAGGCGAGACGCGTGCCATGTGTTTTTAATGGGCTTTCCATCCGAATGAGCTAACTTGTACGTACCTGGACGAACGATTTCTACCACTATGTAGGGCCCTTCCCAATTCGGCATAAGTTTACCTTGTATGGTTGGCATCGAAGTAGCTAACTCCCGAAGGACTAAATCTCCCACATGGAATGATCTTTTCTTTATTCCCGAATCATAGTATTGAGCTGCCCGAAGTTGGTATCTTAAGTTCCTTTGATAGGCTGCTTCCCTTTCTTCTTCTAGGAGATCTATATTTGCTCGGAGCCCAGCTTCGTTCGTTTCTACGTTAAATACTTGTGTCCGATAGGATTCTAGACCAACTTCTGCTGGCATCAAAGCGTCAGTGCCGAAGGCTAATTTGAATGGCGTTTCTCCGGTTGATGACCTTGGAGTCGTTCGGTAAGCCCATAGGACATATGGCAATTCCTCAGCCCAAAGTCCTTTAGAATCTCCAAGCCTTTTTTTGATTCCATCGAAGATGATTTTGTTAGCTGCTTCAATTGCTCCATTCCCTTGAGGGTGACCGACCGAGCTGAACCTTTGTTGTATTTCGAATTCGAATAGGAACTTTCGGAACTTGCTTCCAATGAATTGTGTACCATTATCTGATACACATATCATCGGGATGCCGAACCTCAATATTACTTGTTCCAACATGAACTTTTTTGCAGCCTCTTCGGTGATGGCTGAGAGGGGTCTGGCTTCTACCCACTTGGTCATATAGTCGATGGCCACGATGCAATATTTGGCCTGTTTTGTGCTAGTTGGTAGAATGCCCACAATGTCTACGGCCCACATAGCGAAGGGAATTGGATTGAGAACCAATGTCATTTCCTGGGGTGGTTGCTTCGGAATGGTGCTGAATATCTGACATTGTCTGCATTTTTTCGCATAGTTCGAAGCATCCTCCCTTATCTTCGGCCAATAGAAACCTTGTCTTAGAATTTTAAAGGCAAGTGATCGGCCAGCAAGATGTTCCCCACAGATGCCTTCATGGATACCTTCTAATGCCATTCTCTATTCTTCGGGGTCAAGGCATCGGAGAAGAGGCTGAGTGGCTGACCTTCTGAATAACCTGCCCTCAATAATGGTATAGCTGGCCGAGCGGTGTCTTATCTTTTGGGCTTGTTTTTTGTCGAGTGGGAGGATATCTTTTTCCAAGAAAGCCCTGATCGGTGTCATCCAATTAACCCCTTGGTGTATTTCCAGGCATTGTTTTTTGTCTATCGAAGGTGTCTCTACTTCGGTTATGTAGATTGAGCCTGTGAGGTTATTGGTTTCTGCCGAAGCTAACCTTGATAGAGCATCGGCTCGACTATTGTTTTCTCGATCAACTTGGTTTAATTCGAATGATTCAAATGACGTTGAATTTTCGCGTACCTTTGCGGCATAGGCTTTCGTTCTTGGATCTTTTTGTCCATACTCTCCTGAAAATTGTTTGACAACCAGCATGGAATTGCTGAAGACTCTCAAGTTTTTTACTTCCAAATTTTTGGCTAGATCTAGTCCTGCTAATACAGCTTCGTATTCGGCTTCGTTATTGGTCAGGGAAAAAGTGAATCGGATTGCCTGGCATATCTCAAAGCCTTCGGGACTGGTTAGGATTAGCCCTGCTCCACATTTTGATCCAGCTACCGAACCATCTACAAAGAGCTTCCATTTTCCTGGCGAACGGATCAATTGTTCTTCGGGAGCTACATTTTTTGGTTCGGAGAAGGAACATTCTACTATGAAGTCGGCTAGGGTTTGTGCTTTAATTGCTGTCCTCGGAATGAATTCCAGGTCATACTCTCCTAATTCGACTGACCAAGCGACCACCCTGCCCGATGCCTCAGGTCTTCGCATGATCTTTTTCAAAGGTTGGTTGGTTACTACTTGAATTGTTCGGCCTTGGAAGTAGTGTCGTAACTTTCTTGATGCCATGACCAATCGTATGCGAATTTTTCCGCGTTCGGGTACCTTGTCTCCGTGTCCTTCAGCATGTGAGATACGTAGAACACTGGATGTTGGTTTCCTTCGTGCAGTTTGACTAACACTGCCCCCAGTGTTCGGTCGTTCACCACGAGATATAGCTGTAGAGTTTCGTTCGGATTTGGTCTCATCAGGAGTGGCGCATTCATCAGATATTCTTTCACTTCGTCAAACGCCTTTTGACAATTTGGCCCCCATTCGAAGTTTTTTGATCCCCTGAGCACCTTAAAAAATGGTAGGGCTTTTTCAGCTGATCTAGAGATGAATCTCCTCAAGGCTGCCATTCGGCCAGTCAGCTTCTGTATGTCTCTTATTATCTTCGGTGCTTCCATGTCGATCACCGCTTTGATTTTTTCGGGGTTGGCTTCGATCCCTCGGGCGCTGACCATATAGCCTAGAAATTTTCCATTGCTTACTCTGAACGTACATTTATTCGGATTGATCCTCATGTTGTTTTTTCTGAGTGTCTCGAAGCATTCCTTCAAATCTTCGACATGATCTTTGAAGAGAGATTTGACAATCATGTCATCCACATAACATTCCATATTTCAGCCTATCTGTGCTTTGAAGACTTTGTTGATCATTTTTTGGAAAGTTGCCCCTGCATTTTTCAATCCGAAGGGCATCTTAATGTAGGCATAAGTGCCATTTGGAGTGATGAACGCTGTTTTTGGGATATCTTCGGCGTTCATAGCAATCTGATGGTATCCGGAGAAAGCATCCAAAAAGCTGAGTATTTGATGTCCCGAAGTGGCATCTATCAACTGATCAATGTTCGGTAGGGGGTAATGATCCTTCGGGCAATGCTTGTTCAGATCAGTGTAATCGACGCACATTCTCCATTTGCCGTTTGATTTTTTGACCACTACCACGTTTGCCAACCAGTCGGGATAGTCTATCTCTTCGATGAATTTGGCTTCTAAGAGTTTTTCAACTTCGGCTTGGATTACCTTTTGTCTTTCTATGGCAAAATTTTGTTTCTTTTGCTTTACCGGTTGGGCCTCGGGTTTTACATTCAAGCAATGTTTAGTAATCGAAGGATCTAGACCTGGCATGTCTTCGGGATTCCAAGCGAACACGTCGTGAAATTCCCTAATGACTTTGATCACCCTTTTCTTCAGCTCAGGCTCCATATTCTTGCCTATTTGTATCATCTTGCCTGATTGACCTACGTACAGCTCTACCTCTTCGGTTTCTATTGCTGGTTCGGCGATTGGACTAGATAGGTCAGCTCCGAATTTCTCTAGTTCTATATTCAGTAACTGATGACTGCCTCCAGCATTGTTTTCGTTCCTCTTTCTCTTGCCTGCTTCGGTCATTTCTTCATCTTTGTCTTTCTCTAGGTCTTCTAGCATGATTATCCGTGCAGCTTTCTGATCACCTCTCATTTCTCCGATCCCATGCTCGGTAGGGAACTTTAGTTTCAAATGAGGAATAGAGGAAACGGCTTGGAATGAGGATAAAGCTGGTCTTCCGAGGATTCCATTGTATGGACTGTCTACCCGAACCACGTAGAATTTTGATTCTTTGGTCACTGTGTGTGGTGCTTTTCCTAGCAATATAGAGAGAGTGATTGTTCCTTCGATCGGAACAGGTTGATTTCCGAACCCATACAATGGTGCTTCGTGACATGGCTCTAATTGCTCTCCCCCGAGGTTCATTTTACAGTAGGTTCGGTGATATAGGATATTCACCGAACTACCTTCGTCTATTAATACTCTCCAAATCTTGTTTTCTCCGATGACTGGATTTACCACAAGTGGATCTTCGTGTGGCCAAATCACGTCTTCGTAATCATCTTCTGTGAAACAGATAGGCAGGGATTGTCTTGATGCATTCTTTTGATAAAGGTTGTATATTTGCCTTGCATATTTCTTTCGGGCCGTTTTACTATCGCGATCGAGGATTGTTCCTCCGGAGATGGTCCTTACTTCTCCTCGGTATTTTTCCGATATTTCGGCCTCTTTTTTCTTCTCGTTGTTATTTAACTTATCCCTTAGGTCTCCGATGAACTGTGTTAGATCTCCCTCTTTGATAATCTTTTCTATCAATTTCTTTAAATGGAAACATTCGTCAGTGTTGTGACCCTTGTCTTGATGGTAGTCACAAAATTTGTTTTCACTTCTTCGGTATTCGGGAGCTCTCATCTTAGGTGGACGAATGAATCCAGGCTTGCCTTTGATTTCGTGGAGAATCTTTGAGATAGGTGTGTTGAGGGGTGTGAATATAGTACTATCTCTGTTTCGGCTTCGTTCTCCTCCTTTATTTGGCCTTGAGTCGTTCATTCGGCTCCTGATAACGTCACGATCTCTTCTATCATCCCTTTTATCTTCCTTTCTATCTTCCCTTCGGTCACTTCTGTCATTCTTCTTGTCTTTACATCCCCCGATAGATTCCAGTTTCCTTCGGATAGCTTCCCCTCGCCAATAAATATCGTTTAGAGATTTCGGAGGTACGTCGTAAAGAGAGGACCGAAGCTTTTTACCCTTAACGGGGTCGAGCCCTGCCGAAAGAAACCCAACGGCCTTGACTTTATCTAAGTTGGTCACCATTCCTGCCTCGTCCTTGAATCTGGCTAGATATTCTCCTAGTTCTTCGTTTGGTCTTTGCCTACAATGTATGAGTGCTTCGGTATCTTTTTCTCTTCGGCACATATGAGAGTAGTTCCGAAGGAATTTTCTCTTTATTTGACTATACGAACCGATCGACCTTGGCCTTAATGAACGATACCACATGGATGCTGATCCTTTGAGGTATGTTTTGAACATCTTACACAGCATGATATCGCAATGTCCCATACCAGTCATGAGTGATTCGTACTTTTCACAATGGTCTTCGGGATCGCCTTTTCCATTGAATTCGTTCATCTTCGAAAATTGTCTTCCTGGTGGAGGTCGGAACTGTTCGATATCTTCGGTTACCACAGGTTCGTGGTTCATCTTCTTTTCTCCAAACATAACCTTTTCTAACCTTCGGATTCGGTCGTTTGTATGAGGACCTTCTTCTTCTGATTCGGAGGAATATATCATCTTTGATTTACTCTTTTTAGAGTGTGATTCGGAATTCCAAGACTCGTCGTCGTCATCCCGGATTCTTTTTTCCTTTAAGTCTTCGGATCTTGGGTCTTCGATTTCCAAGGTCTCACGCAGAGCTTTTTCTTGGATTTCGATTTCTTCCCTTCGGAGCTTTAAGGCTTCTAGTCTCAACTGGTCGGCCTTCTTTTGCATGGCCAATCTTTCACCTTCTTTATGGCTCTTTCCTTTTTCCATTTCCTTCTGCTTGGTTTTTTGTTGTTCCCTCCATGTTTTCAACATTTCTTGTTGTTCTTCGGGAGAAGGCATATCCCCCTCTTCGTCGAAGCTTAAGATCCTTCGGACGGTGGGAATAGCCTGCTGAGAGGTAGGAGTTCTCTGGGTAAGAGGAGGAACGATGGGATTGTTTCCAGCCACGGTGCTGCCTTCTTGTAAAGGCGTTTGTTCGATTATCATAGCTCTTTGATAAATTTGAACACAAATGTATCTCTACGGTCCCACAGACGGTGCCAAATGTTGGAACCAGATTTATCCGAATGTATGCTTCGGCTTTGACCTGCAAGATAAAAGAATGCGAGGGTGATGACCCTCGATTCACCTCCGGTGTAAGAGTAAGTATTCTGGTTCTTTAGAGAAATAAACGTAAAGAGTTTGTGTTTAGAATTACTTGAGATAGATATGAATTAGATGATCCCTCTTGCTTTGGTTTCCTCCTCATTTTATAATGTTCGGTCGGGGCCCACTGTAGGTGGAAAAGAGGGAATATAGCACTCTTCATCATCAGCACTCGAGTATTTGGAAGGGTAAACCGAAGGTGCCAATGGGATCCAATAAAGTTGTTCAATGGATCCTAGGTCAGAGAATCTCTATGTCTTGGATTCTTTAGATGCACAGTAATGGGCTTCTTTATAGGCCCAATGGATCGATGGGCTTCCAACAGGTTGTTCCATGTGATCTCTCGAGCTTCAGTTATTGACTTTCCAAGCTTGCTGTAAAGGCTGAATATTACAACACGCCTGCTTCTTTTGAACATGTACTCTGTCGCTTAATTTGACTTAGAAAATTCCTAAATCAATCTGATTCTATATGACAGTATGTTTGCCACAAAGTTTGTTGTCAATGAATTATGCTTTGGTTGACAGTATGAATTTCCCGCAGAGATTACTGTCAAAGATTGTGCTTTGGTTGACAGTATGAATTTCCGCAGAGATTGCTGTCAAGAATTGTGCTTTGATTGACAGCATGTATTTCCCGCAGAGATTGCTGTCAAGAATTCCAAACTTACTATCGCAAACTATATATCAAAGTTACTGTCATCAGAATCTCCGCCAATGTTGCTGTCAAGTTAAACCTTGCTGTCGACTCAATTTAAACTTGCTGTCGAGTTTTGCAACATGCTGTTTCCTTGTAATCTTACTGTCAATACTTGACAGTAACTTTTATTCCTGCTGTCGAACTTCTGTATTTCTTGAGGCTTGAACATTATTGAACTTCTTTCAAGAATTACAAATATTACATGACAGTACTTATCTGATTACAGAAATACATTTCAGGCTATGACAGTATGTTCTACTTAGTAAAACTAAGTATACCAATAAAACTAGTTAAGTTGTCTATTCCATCACCCATAAATCCCAACAACCTATTATACCAATTTTACTAAATTATCTATTTCTCACAATTTTAAATAATAATTCAAGTTAAAGTATTCCAAATAATTAAAGCCCCAATTATAACAGCCGCTCACCAATTTATTGTACGGAATCGTTTTAAAAATTTTATTCGTAACACCAACGTGGGCACCACTTTTACCGCCACCACGCGCTGCCGCCCCTGTTTCCTCTCTTCCCCTGCTTTCCTTTTCTCTCTCAATCTCTCTGCCATCTCTCCCTCTCTGTACTCTCTCCATCTCTCTCTCTCAGTCTCTCTCACACTCGATCTCTCTCCGTCTCTTACAATCTTTCCATCGTCTCTCCCTCTTTCCGTCCATCTCTCTACTCGCACCTCTCTCCCTCCGCCCATCTCTCTCGCTCATCCTCTCGCCCCAACTCCTCTCTCGACCTTCCTCTCTCTCTCTCCGGTCGACACCTCCCTTCCCTCTCTTTCTCGATTCATCTCCCTCCACTCTCTTCTACGACCACAACAACGGCAACACATTCCAAACCAACCCCCATCATTATCTCTCAACAACTCATCTCTCTCTTTCGCTTAATCTCTTTACCTCCGTCTAATCTCTCTCTCTCTCTCTCCGCCTTCATATCTCTCTCTCGATCTCCTCCTTATTTCACCGACAACACAACTGACCAACACCACCAATCCAATACAACAACACCACACCCTCATCTTTCATCACTCTCTCCGTCTAACTCTCTCTCGACATCACTAACAACACAAACCGAACACCACCACCGCAACGGTGGTGGTCGCATACAATCATCTCCGACATCACCAATCGATACACAACAGAACCCATCGAGCCTGTGAATTTACTCTGTTTTGACTATAGATATATGATCGAGTTTTGATTGAAAGGTAGTAGTAATCGGTGTTGTTTTATCAGGAGAAAAAGAAGGAAACGATTGCCTTTGTACTCTGTTTTGTGTGTATGAATAATTGAATATAATCAAGTGTTGTTTTAAAAGAGATAGGAACTGGGTCTTTACCATTATATGCTCCGGTTTTTCTGTTTATATCATTTTATGACAAAAAAATGTGGGGTCTAAAAAAATGAAAGTGCCCTGAAACAAGGAGCATGTTTTCATCCGGGTTTTGTGAAAGAAACTTGTGTTTTATAAAAAAAAACGTGATGTCTCTTTCTTGTGCTTATCAACCTGATTATTCAAATTAGGAATATTAATCTCGTTTATTCCCTGCCGGCCAATTCAAACGTGGCATTAATTTCGTTCTCTAAAATCAATTCAACCCAAAACTAAATTCTATTTCCTAATTTTTTTAATTTTAATAAATACCAAATAATATAAATAAATAAATATAATATAATATTTACTCACATATAAATATATAGAATTTCGAAATTTTACCAAAAATTGTGCTAATTAAAATATAATAGTGTGTCGCTCTTAAATAAAATTTAAATATCGAGCAGGAAAATTATTAAAAAAATTCATGGTTATTACATAAACAAAATTTCGTGTACTTTGTTATCATTTTTTCGTATTTAATTAATAGATTTGTTCAATCGAAAATATTGTGTTTGTTATTGTCGATGATGTTTGATTATGTGTTATTTATGGTTTTATTGAAAAATCAATCATCTTATCCTTATTGTAAAATGTAAAATGAGTTCGTTTTATAATTTTAAGAATCTAAACGGTATTCTATTTATGTTAAATTTTATTTGTGCAAAATATAAAAATATTTAAAAATATTGTATTTTTAAATTTTTGATAAATTTAAGATTTCTAAAAATCTTGGAAATATTTATTGTAATTATTTGCAAAATAAAATGTATTATTTATACCTGTTAAGTATTCAACTGACATTTTTGGGAGTTATTTAAATAAACGTGTGGCTAAAAATGATTTTGTGGTTTTTTCTAGAAAATAAAAATACTTTTCTTATTTGTTTTTTTACCTGTTTAATTCATAATCTACCAATCTCTCTCTCTCTCTCTCTCGCTCTTGCTCTCGCTCTCTCCTGTTCGTGCTTTGCCAACGATTAAACTAATATCTCTAGGTGATTTCTGTATCCAAATTCGGCATACGAGTATTCAAATCTCTGGATGATTTATTTAAAAATATGAACATATTTTTAAATTTTATTTATAAAAAATCAAATTTTTATCAGGATTTCTTAAAGAGCCTGGGGGTTTGATTCGGGCCAAACCGAATTTTATTCGTGCTTTTTATTTTGCGTTGGGCTTTTTTTATATTGGACTTTTCGGAATTTTTTAGAAAATATAAATACTTTCCTCATTTTTCTTTTTTCTTTTTAAAAGCATTTTCTACCAACTCCCGGTGGCTCTCCTCTCTCTCTCTCCCTCCTGTTCTTGCTTTGCCAAGGATTAAACAGCTATCTCTAGGTGATTTCGGTATCAGGCATATGAGTATTCAAATCGCTCGTCTTCCTCTCCTCTATCCACCCCAATCGACAAATCTCTGTTTAAATATGTACTTGTAAAAAATTGAATGATTAAAGTATCTAATGAGTAAACACTATTTAATTATGTATAATTATTTATTTATTAATGTATTTATTATTTATATGTTATTTATGTAGTATTATATCAATATTTGATATTTATATATACTATTTGATAACTCGTGCGAAGTACGGTCACAAATCGAATACGAATCAAGATTAAAATATTAATAAATTATCAAAAATATTATAATTAATTAGTATTATTTAAATATGTACTTGTAAAGAATTGAATGATTAAAGTATCTAATAAATAAACAGTATTTAATTATGTAATTATAGAAAATCGAACCTAAGGTGAAGTTAAAATAATTAAATATTATATAAATTATACAGTTGCAAGGAATTGAATATGAAGTTTAGTGATAACCAAGTTTGATAATTTGATATTGTTGATCACCGTTTAAACATGGTTTTCCACATTAATAAAGAGTATAGTTTTTTTTACATATTTAATCAATTCGAATTTAAACCAAACTTATTACATTCGAGTTTTGCTCAATATTTAGTAAAAATGAATTAGAGCTTTCGAACCAAGCTAAAACATATCGAATATTTATTGAATCGAATTTCAAAGCTTAAAATTGCATGATCGACAAATTTAAGGTGGTTCGATCCAAACTATTTAATCGAGTTCTTACTCAAATCTGATTGTGTTCAATTGGAATACAAATACTTCGTCCATTTTTAAAGAGTGGAGCTGGGCAGGACCGGGAGGGGTAGGGTTCATGGCCCACCCATGCATCTTCTTTTTTACATAATTTGAGATTTCGAAACCTTTGGACCTGCACATTCTGCACTAGTGTAGCTTCTTTCTTTACTTTATACGGAGTAATAATAATAATCTTACAATATGGAGTATCTTTCTATTGAGTCAATACGTAAAGTAAGTATTTTTGTACTGGCTTGTCCGAAACAGCTATCAGAAGGAAATATCGTCTCATTCTTCGATTCTTCCTCATCAGACATCAGTTTGAGAGTGATAGCCAACAGTTCTCTGAAATTCGTAATTACTAAGGTACTGTAGATATGAGGACTATGATTAGGAAATATCGTCTCCTTCTTCGATTCTTCCTCATGACTTTGAGAGTGATAGCCAGTAGTTTTCTGAAATTCGTAATTACTAAGGTATAGATAGGTCATAGGAGGACTAGGTTTAGGACGGAGACTTCCAATTTTATTTTTCTTGTACTACATGCTTCTTAATTACAATACCATCATTATTACATTAATTGATAGTATCAATTAATAACAACATTAAGGCAAGAGCATGGTAAGAAATTAATTCTTTAAATTATCTTTACCAACATTGCTTGGAAAAAGGAGTGGGAAGTGGGAATTGTGATCTTGCTCTAACAAGGACGACAAGCAGATGCTAAATAACAATAGTTCTTATCCTGTTTTAACATGAAATCAGTGTAAAACATGTTTGATTTGTGTAAATTCACAAGTTAGTATTTGATTTGTTTTTAAAATAAGCAAACTTTTTAATGCAAATTGTAATAATTTTATATTTTGTTGTTTTGAAACCAAACCGAAATTTTTGAAATCGAAATTGAACCATCATTTTTTGTTACGGTTTTAATTTTTGATTTTAAAAATTCAAGATATTTAATTCAATTTTATTCTAATTTCACATCGATACAATTTTATTCTAATTTCACATCGATACGATCCATGCTCTCCCATATTATTTACCTAAATAAAATTTTTGGAACAAAAACAGAAAAACATATTGTACCATGGTAATAAGTTAAAACTAAGATGGTTGGACGCAATTGCTATTCATATTAGAATAGACTTATTTTTCTTGAGGTTATCTCATAAAATAATCTCACGTTATAAAAGGAATATTATAAAAATAATATTACTTTTATAAATACAATGAACTTGTTTAATTATTTTGTTATTAAATTTTGTGTTAGAAGCTAACATAACATTAACTAAGTTTTCTAAAATTAATTTCAGAAACATTATTCTTTATTAGAATATTATCTCCTTCTTTCATGTAACATCGAGAATTTTGAATATTGTTTAGTGATAAACAAAATTTCGTGTACTTTGTTATCATTTTTTCGTCTTTAAATAATAGATTTGTTCAATCGAAAATATTGTGTTTGTTATTGTCGATGATGTTTGATTATGTGTTATTTATGGTTTTATTGAAAAATCAATCATCTTATCCTTATTGTAAAATGTAAAATGAGTTCGTTTTATAATTTTAAGAATCTAAACGGTATTCTATTTATGTTAAATTTTATTTGTGCAAAATATAAAAATATTTAAAAATATTGTATTTTTAAATTTTTGATAAATTTAAGATTTCTAAAAATCTTGGAAATATTTATTGTAATTATTTGCAAAATAAAATGTATTATTTATACCTGTTAAGTATTCAACTGACATTTTTGGGAGTTATTTAAATAAACGTGTGGCTAAAAATGATTTTGTGGTTTTTTCTAGAAAATAAAAATACTTTTCTTATTTGTTTTTTTACCTGTTTAATTCATAATCTACCAATCTCTCTCTCTCTCTCTCTCGCTCTTGCTCTCGCTCTCTCCTGTTCGTGCTTTGCCAACGATTAAACTAATATCTCTAGGTGATTTCTGTATCCAAATTCGGCATACGAGTATTCAAATCTCTGGATGATTTATTTAAAAATATGAACATATTTTTAAATTTTATTTATAAAAAATCAAATTTTTATCCGGATTTCTTAAAGAGCCTGGGGGTTTGATTCGGGCCAAACCGAATTTTATTCGTGCTTTTTATTTTGCGTTGGGCTTTTTTTATATTGGACTTTTCGGAATTTTTTAGAAAATATAAATACTTTCCTCATTTTTCTTTTTTATTTTTAAAAGCATTTTCTACCAACTCCCGGTGGCTCTCTTCTCTCTCTCCCTCCTGTTCTTGCTTTGCCAAGGATTAAACAGCTATCTCTAGGTGATTTCGGTATCAGGCATATGAGTATTCAAATCGCTCGTCTTCCTCTCCTCTATCCACCCCAATCGACAAATCTCTGTTTAAATATGTACTTGTAAAAAATTGAATGATTAAAGTATCTAATGAGTAAACACTATTTAATTATGTATAATTATTTATTTATTAATGTATTTATTATTTATATGTTATTTATGTAGTATTATATCAATATTTGATATTTATATATACTATTTGATAACTCGTGCGAAGTACGGTCACAAATCGAATACGAATCAAGATTAAAATATTAATAAATTATCAAAAATATTATAATTAATTAGTATTATTTAAATATGTACTTGTAAAGAATTGAATGATTAAAGTATCTAATAAATAAACAGTATTTAATTATGTAATTATAGAAAATCGAACCTAAGGTGAAGTTAAAATAATTAAATATTATATAAATTATACAGTTGCAAGGAATTGAATATGAAGTTTAGTGATAACCAAGTTTGATAATTTGATATTGTTGATCACCGTTTAAACATGGTTTTCCACATTAATAAAGAGTATAGTTTTTTTTACATATTTAATCAATTCGAATTTAAACCAAACTTATTACATTCGAGTTTTGCTCAATATTTAGTAAAAATGAATTAGAGCTTTCGAACCAAGCTAAAACATATCGAATATTTATTGAATCGAATTTCAAAGCTTAAAATTGCATGATCGACAAATTTAAGGTGGTTCGATCCAAACTATTTAATCGAGTTCTTACTCAAATCTGATTGTGTTCAATTGGAATACAAATACTTCGTCCATTTTTAAAGAGTGGAGCTGGGCAGGACCGGGAGGGGTAGGGTTCATGGCCCACCCATGCATCTTCTTTTTTACATAATTTGAGATTTCGAAACCTTTGGACCTGCACATTCTGCACTAGTGTAGCTTCTTTCTTTACTTTATACGGAGTAATAATAATAATCTTACAATATGGAGTATCTTTCTATTGAGTCAATACGTAAAGTAAGTATTTTTGTACTGGCTTGTCCGAAACAGCTATCAGAAGGAAATATCGTCTCATTCTTCGATTCTTCCTCATCAGACATCAGTTTGAGAGTGATAGCCAACAGTTCTCTGAAATTCGTAATTACTAAGGTACTGTAGATATGAGGACTATGATTAGGAAATATCGTCTCCTTCTTCGATTCTTCCTCATGACTTTGAGAGTGATAGCCAGTAGTTTTCTGAAATTCGTAATTACTAAGGTATAGATAGGTCATAGGAGGACTAGGTTTAGGACGGAGACTTCCAATTTTATTTTTCTTGTACTACATGCTTCTTAATTACAATACCATCATTATTACATTAATTGATAGTATCAATTAATAACAACATTAAGGCAAGAGCATGGTAAGAAATTAATTCTTTAAATTATCTTTACCAACATTGCTTGGAAAAAGGAGTGGGAAGTGGGAATTGTGATCTTGCTCTAACGAGGACGACAAGCAGATGCTAAATAACAATAGTTCTTATCCTGTTTTAACATGAAATCAGTGTAAAACATGTTTGATTTGTGTAAATTCACAAGTTAGTATTTGATTTGTTTTTAAAATAAGCAAACTTTTTAATGCAAATTGTAATAATTTTATATTTTGTTGTTTTGACACCAAACCGAAATTTTTGAAATCGAAATTGAACCATCATTTTTTGTTACGGTTTTAATTTTTGATTTTAAAAATTCAAGATATTTAATTCAATTTTATTCTAATTTCACATCGATACAATTTTATTCTAATTTCACATCGATACGATCCATGCTCTCCCATATTATTTACCTAAATAAAATTTTTGGAACAAAAACAGAAAAACATATTGTACCATGGTAATAAGTTAAAACTAAGATGGTTGGACGCAATTGCTATTCATATTAGAATAGACTTATTTTTCTTGAGGTTATCTCATAAAATAATCTCACGTTATAAAAGGAATATTATAAAAATAATATTACTTTTATAAATACAATGAACTTGTTTAATTATTTTGTTATTAAATTTTGTGTTAGAAGCTAACATAACATTAACTAAGTTTTCTAAAATTAATTTCAGAAACATTATTCTTTATTAGAATATTATCTCCTTCTTTCATGTAACATCGAGAATTTTGAATATTGTTTAGTGATAAACAAAATTTCGTGTACTTTGTTATCATTTTTTCGTCTTTAAATAATAGATTTGTTCAATCGAAAATTGTGTTTGTTATTGTCGATGATGTTTGATTATGTGTTATTTATGGTTTTATTGAAAAATCAATCATCTTATCCTTATTGTAAAATGTAAAATGAGTTCGTTTTATAATTTTAAGAATCTAAACGGTATTCTATTTATGTTAAATTTTATTTGTGCAAAATATAAAAATATTTAAAAATATTGTATTTTTAAATTTTTGATAAATTTAAGATTTCTAAAAATCTTGGAAATATTTATTGTAATTATTTGCAAAATAAAATGTATTATTTATACCTGTTAAGTATTCAACTGACATTTTTGGGAGTTATTTAAATAAACATGTGGCTAAAAATGATTTTGTGGTTTTTTCTAGAAAATAAAAATACTTTTCTTATTTGTTTTTTTACCTGTTTAATTCATAATCTACCAATCTCTCTCTCTCTCTCTCGCTCTTGCTCTCGCTCTCTCCTGTTCGTGCTTTGCCAACGATTAAACTAATATCTCTAGGTGATTTCTGTATCCAAATTCGGCATACGAGTATTCAAATCTCTGGATGATTTATTTAAAAATATGAACATATTTTTAAATTTTATTTATAAAAAATCAAATTTTTATCCGGATTTCTTAAAGAGCCTGGGGGTTTGATTCGGGCCAAACCGAATTTTATTCGTGCTTTTTATTTTGCGTTGGGCTTTTTTTATATTGGACTTTTCGGAATTTTTTAGAAAATATAAATACTTTCCTCATTTTTCTTTTTTATTTTTAAAAGCATTTTCTACCAACTCCCGGTGGCTCTCTTCTCTCTCTCCCTCCTGTTCTTGCTTTGCCAAGGATTAAACAGCTATCTCTAGGTGATTTCGGTATCAGGCATATGAGTATTCAATTCGCTCGTCTTCCTCTCCTCTATCCACCCCAATCGACAAATCTCTGTTTAAATATGTACTTGTAAAAAATTGAATGATTAAAGTATCTAATGAGTAAACACTATTTAATTATGTATAATAATTTATTTATTAATGTATTTATTATTTATATGTTATTTATGTAGTATTATATCAATATTTGATATTTATATATACTATTTGATAACTCGTGCGAAGTACGGTCACAAATCGAATACGAATCAAGATTAAAATATTAATAAATTATCAAAAATATTATAATTAATTAGTATTATTTAAATATGTACTTGTAAGAATTGAATGATTAAAGTATCTAATAAATAAACAGTATTTAATTATGTAATTATAGGAAATCGAACCTAAGGTGAAGTTAAAATAATTAAATATTATATAAATTATACAGTTGCAAGGAATTGAATATGAAGTTTAGTGATAACCAAGTTTGATAATTTGATATTGTTGATCACCGTTTAAACATGGTTTTCCACATTAATAAAGAGCATAGTTTTTTTTACATATTTAATCAATTCAAATTCAAACCAAACTTATTACATTCGAGTTTTGCTCAATATTTAGTAAAAATGAATTAGAGCTTTCGAACCAAGCTAAAACATATCGAATATTTATTGAATCGAATTTCAAAGCTTAAAATTGCATGATCGACAAATTTAAGGTGGTTCGATCCAAACTATTTAATCGAGTTCTTACTCAAATCTGATTGTGTTCAATTGGAATACAAATACTTCGTCCATTTTTAAAGAGTGGAGCTGGGCAGGACCGGGAGGGGTAGGGTTCATGGCCCACCCATGCATCTTATTTTTTACATAATTTGAGATTTCGAAACCTTTGGACCTGCACAGTCTGCACTAGTGTAGCTTCTTTCTTTACTTGATACGGAGTAATAATAATAATCTTACAATATGGAGTATCTTTCTATTGAGTCAATACGTAAAGTAAGTATTTTTGTACTGGCTTGTCCGAAACAGATATCAGAAGGAAATATCGTCTCCTTCGATTCTTCCTCATCAGACATCAGTTTGAGAGTGATAGCCAACAGTTCTCTGAAATTCGTAATTACTAAGGTACTGTAGATAGGAGGACTAGGATTAGGAAATATCGTCTCCTTATTCGATTCTTCCTCATGACTTTGAGAGTGATAGCCAGTAGTTTTCTGAAATTCGTAATTACTAAGGTATAGATAGGTCATAGGAGGACTAGGTTTAGGACGGAGACTTCCAATTTTATTTTTCTTGTACTACAGGCTTCTTAATTACAATACCATCATTATTACATTAATTGATAGTATCAATTAATAACAACATTAAGGCAAGAGCATGGTAAGAAATTAATTCTTTAAATTATCTTTACCAACATTGCTTGGAAAAAGGAGTGGGAAGTGGGAATTGTGATCTTGCTCTAACAAGGACGACAAGCAGATGCTAAATAACAATAGTTCTTATCCTGTTTTAACATGAAATCAGTGTAAAACATGTTTGATTTGTGTAAATTCACAAGTTAGTATTTGATTTGTTTTTAAAATAAGCAAACTTTTTAATGCAAATTGTATTAATTTTATATTTTGTTGTTTTGACACCAAACCGAAATTTTTGAAATCGAAATTGAACCGTCATTTTTTGTTACGGTTTTAATTTTAAAAATTCAAGATATTTAATTCAATTTTATTCTAATTTCACATCGATACAATTTTATTCTAATTTCACATCGATACGATCCATGCTCTCCCCTATTATTTACCTAAATAAAATTTTTGGAACAAAAACAGAAAAACATATTGTACCATGGTAATAAGTTAAAACTAAGATGGTTGGACGCAATTGCTATTCATATTAGAATAGACTTATTTTTCTTGAGGTTATCTCATATAATAATCTCACGTTATAAAAGGAATATTATAAAAATATGATTACTTTTATTGATATGGGCTAAAGATAAGCCCTAAAGACACATTTAATGTGGCATTAATTAGACCTAGAATGGTCCAAACGTGGGGCCCGTCAGATGGGCCCAAACCCTATTTATAATATTAATTTTGTAATTGATATTAAGGGTAATAACCAGCTCAGCAATAAGAGTCAAACAAGAATATGATTCTTGCCTGACTTAGCCTCCAAGATACATATCTCAACATGGAAACTTATTCATACATGGAAGGAGACTAGAACCTTCTTCTAGTCGGTGACTTGCCCACCAAGTCACTTAACCCTACTACGATTTTAGGGTTTCTCAGCCTATATAAAGGGTCTGACCCCTCATCTCAGAACTACGTTTTCTTGGCTTGATTCTCTAATACAGAGATACGTAGGCATTCTGTGAGGACCGTTTAGTCTCAAACACAGAAGCAGCCATTAAAGCACGAAGCTCCCGAACCCTAGCCATCATAATCATAACCTAGTTTTTATTTCACAACATTTGGCGCCGTCTGTGGGAAGAAGACATCAACCATGGTTCAAACACGAAGAACAGCACCAAGCACTACCGAGCCAATCGCTACCGAGGCTCTACCTCTAAGCTCTGCTCCGCCTGTCACTGAACAAATACCCCCAGCCACAGGGGTGATCACTCAAACTCAGGTTTCTCAACCTCCAGGGATGAATCCCCATGCTGAGGGGACGTTGCCTTTGGTCATCCATCCGGGTCAAGGAACCAGCGCCCTCCAGACGCTGGTTTCTCCTCTAGTTGATCCCAGTCGCCCACCACCAGGGGTACAGATCCATACTACGGATCTCCCCGTGAGTACTAACCCGATGTATGGCCTGCCTAACTACCCTCCTGGACCCAGTGGTCATACCTTGCAGATCCGAGATCGAGAGTATCTTGACTACTCTGGCCCCTATACTGACGATTCATCGACTGATGATGATCGTGATGAAGCCCCGAGAAGGCGACGTGCTAGCAGAGAACGAAGAAGAAGAACACAAACTATCCATGATGGACCCCCCTTGACAGCTGCTGAAAGAATCAAGGCTCATGAGGCCGAGATTTTAAGGCTAAAGGAAGATATTGCCAGAGAACAAGCTACATTGAATCAAACTCAGCCTCCTCCAACTTCAGGACCGATTCCCTTTATAGATCTGGAGGGGTCTTCAAGAAGGCAGAGAAGGGCTGATGCCCCAATTGGAAGAACAACTAGGGTGGAAACCCCCAAGAGTAATCCCAAGGATCTGATGCCACTTGGGGATCCTGATGATCTCACACCCCCGTTTACTGAGGAGGTGATGAACGCTTGTATCTCAAAGAAGTTCAAGATGCCAACGATTAAAGCTTATGATGGAACGGGTGATCCCGCAAACCACGTCAGGACGTTCTCGAACGCACTGTTGCTACAGCCCGCAAGCGATGCCTTAAAGTGTAGGGCGTTCCCTCAAACCCTGTCTGGTATGGCTCAAAGATGGTATAGCCGGCTGTCTGCAAACTCGATTGGCTCCTTTAAGGAGTTAAGTGCTGCTTTCATTAGTCAGTTTATCAGCGGAAGAGTTCACGAGAAAAGTTCTGCATCCCTCATGTATGTGGTACAAGGAAAGAATGAAAATCTGAAAGACTACCTTAAGAGGTTCACCAAAGAGACGTTGAACATCACTGATCTGGAGAATAAGGTGGCCATGGTTGCCCTGGAGCACGGAACCACTGAGGAGTTCTTTAAAAGTTCATTGGCAAAGCATCCTCCCGAAAACATGGCTGAGCTCCAGTGAAGGGCTGATAAGTATATCAAGGCTGAAGATAGCATGAAGAAAGAAGCTACGGGAGGTAATGGCAAGGGAAACAACGACTCCAAGAAACGAAAGCAAGTCCAAGAGTATGATGCTAGGGACAAGTATCCCCGTACTAGCAAAGACTCTGAGTCAACATTAAAGAAGAGTATGGGACCAAGATTTTCTGACTATGCAAGGTTGAATGCTCCTAGGAGTCAAATCTTGTTAGAGATCGAGAAGGATAAAGACTTCCGATGGCCGAAGCCACTCAGGGGTGACCCCGCAAAGAGAAACAAGGATCAATACTGTAGATTCCACCGAGACGTGGGACATGACACGGATGACTGTAGACACTTGAAGGACGAGATTGAATTCCTGATCCGTAAAGGAAAACTGAATAATTTCACAAAGGGAGGAGATGATGGAACCCAAAGAGGGGATTACAAAAGGAGAAACAATGATAGAAGGGATAATGATCGTGATCGTAACATACAGCCCTGAGGGCCAGTTATCAACATGATCTGGGGAGGCCCGACAGCGGCCGGTACAACTCAAAACTCTCGAAAGGCATACGCCAGGGAGGTGATGCACATCGTGGGAGAGGCCCCGAAGCATGCTAGAACTGAAATCGTAATTGGTTTTGATGATTCTGATCTTGAAGGGGTGAAATTCCCCCATGATGACCAGTTAGTTATAACCCCTGTGATTGGGAACTCGGAGGTAAAGCGAGTCTTGATAGACAACGGAGCTTCTGTTGACATTCTGTTTCATGATGCTTTTGTGAAGATGGGATATACCGATTCTCAGCTGACCCCAACTAACATGCCCATCTATGGAATCAATGGAGTTGAGTCCAAGGTGGAGGGTACTATCCAGTTACCCATGACAATCGGGCAGGAACCTAAGGAAGCTACTCAAATGTTGAATTTTCTGGTAATTAAGGCAGCCTCAACTTATAACGCAATCCTGGGAAGGACTGGACTTCATGCATTCAAATCTGTTGCCTCAACATATCACATGAAGATTAAGTTTCCAACCCAAAATGGGGTCGGAGAACAAAAAGGCGACCAGAAGATGACAAGAAGTTGTTATGTATCCGCCCTAAGAGCTGATGGAGTCGGGGGCAGGTACTCCCGATTGAAGACATGGATGTCCGTAGTGATGATGAACACCGAGGGAAGCCAGCAGAGGATTTAATACCCGTTCCTCTGAAGCTGTGCGACCCTGAAAAGGTTACTTACATAGGAGCATCTCTGAAGGAACCCCTGAAGGGCGAATTGACATCATTCTTGCAAGAGAATAGCGATGTGTTTGCTTGGATAGCAGCGGATATGCCAGGGATTGACCCCCAACTTATAACTCACAGATTGAATGTCGATCCTGCACGAAAGAAGATAAAGCAGAAAAAGAGAAATTTTGCTACTGAAAGGCAAGAGGCCATTAAGCAAGAAGTTGACAAGCTTTTGGAAGCTGGATTTATTGAGGAGATTCAGTTCCCTGAATGGTTGGTTAATCCCGTCATGGTCAAGAAAGCGAATGGAAAGTGGAGAATGTGTATCGACTTCACAGATTTAAATGATGCATGCCCAAAGGATTGTTTCCCTCTACCGAGGATTGACACCCTAATAGATGCCACAGCTGGACACGAGATGTTGAGTTTCATGGATGGTTTCAGTGGTTACAATCAAATTAAAATGCACAAGGAGGACATCCCAAAGGTATCTTTCATTACTGATTTTGGTGTTTTCTGTTATCTTGTTATGGCTTTTGGTCTAAAGAATGCAGGAGCTACTTATCAACGATTGGTGAATAAGATATTCGCTCATCTAATTGGAAAAACCATCGAGATCTATGTTGATGACATGTTAGTCAAGAGCCTACTCAAGGCAGATCACATTAGGCACCTCAGAGAGGCATTTGAAGTGCTAAGGCACCACAAGATGATGTTGAATCCAGCCAAGTGTGCTTTTGGTGTTGGATCGGGAAAATTTTTGGGGCTGATGGTTTCCAAGAGAGGCATAGAGGCCAACCCGGACAAGATTAAGGCTATTCTAGATATGGAGCCACCCCGCTCAATACGAGATGTACAGAAATTAACTGGCCGAGTTGCGGCCCTAGGGAGATTCATCTCCAAATCTGGTGACAAATGCTTGCCTTTCTTTCAGGCATTAAAGAAGGTGAAAAATTTTGAGTGGACCACAGAGATCCAAGAGGCCTTTGAGCAGTTGAAGAAATACATGGCTGAAGCCCCGTTGTTGGCCAAACCTAGTCCTGGGGAGATTCTTTACTTATACCTGGCGGTATCCAAACAGGCATTGAGTGTTGTTCTTGTCAAATAAGAAAAGAAAGTTCAGAAACCCATCTACTACGTGAGTAAGGTGCTACATGGGGCGGAGTTGAATTACTCTCCCATCGAGAAGTTTGCATTGGCATTGACTACTACCTCAAGGAAATTGAGACCGTACTTCCAGGCTCACAAAATTGAAGTCTTGACAGATCAACAATTGAGAAGCATATTTCACAGCCCGAAAGCAAGTGGAAGATTGATCAAATGGGCCATAGAGCTTGGAGAGTTTGATATCAAGTATAAGCCTCGGACAGCCATTAAGGCTCAGGCATTGGCTGACTTCGTGGTTGAATGCACCATTGACAACCAAGAAGTCGGGGGGCAGGAGATGATAACCACCCCTGAGAACGAAGATAAAGATGAAGAACTGATAGCTGACCAGAAAGAATATTGGGTGCTCTATTTTGATGGAGCATCAAAAACAAAATTTAGTGGTGCAGGTTTGGTTTTGCAAAGCCCCGATGGGTTCACAGTTGAATATGCTTTGAAGTTGGACTTTGCGACAACCAACAATGAAGCTGAGTATGAGGCATTAATAGCCGGATTGGGATTGGCCAGAGTCATGAGGGTCAAGAACCTCAAAGTGTGTGGAGATTCAAGACTGGTAGTCTCGCAAGTGAATGGTGAATTTGAGGCCAAGGATGATACTATGGCGAAATATTTACGAGTTGTGAAAGCTATCATGACTCAATTTGACGAGTGCTATATAGAGCACATCCCAAGAGAAGAGAACGTTAAGGCCGATGCCCTCTCTAAGTTCGCTTCTTCTGAGATTGAGAATTACGCAGAAAGTGTTTACTTCCAGGTCTTGAAGGCCCCGACCATCAACTCTAAGTTGGTAGCACCGATCGACGTTGGGAGTTGTTGGATAGATCCTATTAAAGCTCATTTGGAAACCGGATGGCTCCCTGACAATGCCTTGGAGGCACGAAAATTGTCAGTAAGGGCATTGAGATATGCCCTGATCGAAGGCATCTTGTACAAGAGATCGTTTGTCATCCCGTATTTGAAGTGTTTAAGGCCCCAAGAGGCTAAGGAAGCATTGGAAGAAGTTCATGAAGGGATCTGTGGGCAACACTTGGGGGGCAGAGCCCTAGCCCACAAGATTACACGCCTGGGATTCTATTGGCCAGAGATGTTGGCAGATGCCCAGGATTATGTCAAGAAGTGTGAAAGATGTCAAAAACACGCCCCTGTTGTAAGGCAGCCGCCTGAGAGGTTAACCTCAATCAGCTCTCCCATTCCGTTTGCAATGTGGGGGATGGACATTCTTGGTCATTTCCCTATGGCTTCAGCACAAAGGAAGTTTCTGATTGTCGCCATTGACTACTTCACTAAGTGGATTGAGGCTAAGCCTTTATCCAAGATAACCACCAAGCAAGTTTCCCAGTTCTTTTGGGAGAACATAATTTGTAGGTATGGAATCCCGCGAATCCTTGTGACGGATAATGGGACACAGTTTAACAATGAGGAATTCAAGAAGTACTGTGAAGAGAATGCTATTGAGCTTCGTTTTACTTCAGTAGCACACCCGCAAGCAAATGGACAGGCTGAGGTCGCCAATCGGATCATCCTTGATGGACTAAAGAAAAGGGTCGAGCGCTCGAGGAATACTTGGGTGGATGAGTTGCTGCCTATACTCTGGGCTTATCGCACTACTTGTAAGGTGACTACCGAAGCAACTCCGTTTCTGCTAGCTTATGGAGCTGAGGCAGTTGTGCCGCTGGAGATCATGCATGCATCACCTCGAATTGACGCATTTGAACCTGAGACTAATGAAGAAGGCATGAGGCTCGCCCTAGATCTGATTGATGAAGTCAGGGACGAGGCAAACGCCAGAAATGCGGAGCATCAAAAGAAAGCATCCTTCTATTACAACCACAGGGTTAAGGAGAGGTTCTTTCAGCAAGGTGACTTGGTTCTTAGGAAGATCGAGGCTTCTGGAGTTGGCCAGAAGGGAAAACTATCCCCAAACTGGGAAGGGCCGTATCGAGTTAGGAAGATATTGGGACGAGGATCCTATAAGTTGGAGACCTTGGACGAGGTTGAGGTCCCCGTACTTGGCATGCCTTGAACCTCAAGATTTATTATATTTAAGCTGCCTCTGCAACGATGTAGCTTTTTATTTATTTAGTAGGAGGAGTAGAAATAAGGTTCGATAAAACCATTCCAGGGATTAATTCCCCGAGTAGGACAATAATAAGCTATGTAAGGGTTGAACCCATTTGGGTTATTAATGCAAAGTTTGTTTTTCATTCTGAAAAGTCTATGTTTTGTTTAAGTACCAAGCACCTGCTGAGTGCAAATCTAGAAAGATCAAGTACCGAAAAATAAATGAACATACGAATGAAAGAAATGAGTGCATAAATAAAGACCCCGAAGGGCCGACAGTTAAATTACAACAAGCAAATAAGAGTTAAGTCCCGAAGGACATTGATAGAAAGCTGATAAAATAAAGCCACAAACGGCTAGATAAGGGCCGTGTAAGGCCATAGTGGAACCCATCCTACTTAGCTAGGGATTCTTCCTCGCTGCTCTCCTCGCCCGACTCCTCCTCATCTGAATCCTCTTCCTCGCCGGAATCTTCACCTGAAGTCTCTTCCTCGGCACCGCCTTGATCAACAACCACCATAGGCTGAGCGGTAGTCTCCACATCTTCGGTTTCCTCCTCCCCGGAAGATGAGGTCGAACTGTCTTCATTTCGGATCATCCTCTTGCCTGGGATCGGTTGTCGAACAACTCCAACTTTTCTGGCAGGCGAGAGCTTCTTTCCACGGGATCCCGAAGAGCTTGAGTCTTGACTAGCAGCTGGAGGACGTCTCTTGGATCCCGAGGATCTATGGCTACCTCTAGAACCCGAACCTGATGCTTGAGGAACATCTTGGTCCCCGATCCAGAAGCAAGGGTTGCACGGTTCTCGCCACCCGTAGTCCAGAAAGGGCAAGGGAAGTCAGAAGGGATGACTATTGAGGGATGTTTGCTACTCACAGCATTGATTGCCTTGTCCCAACCAATAGACATGTTGTAAGGGCGCACCTCATCATCATGTTCATCTATGAAACTCAAAAATTCCTCAGAATTATGATAGGCTTTGATCACCTTGTTGGCATCATCCATCCTCTTTCGAGCTAAAGAAGCAAGTTGCTTTCGGGAGGATAGAGCACTCGCTTCGGCATGGGCAACTTGAGAATGTAGATCATCAATCTCTTCCTTGAACCTTGCTGAATCAGTTTTCAAGGATATATTCTCATCCCTGAAAGCCAAGCCTTGGGTGGAAACCGCCTGAAAATAGGCATTAGCCTGCAACGAAAAATTGACAAGGCATAAGAAATTTGTAAAAGCTAAATCACACCGAACTTACTAAAAGGAGTGTCATACCTGATATAAGGCTTGAGCGCCCAGAAGTTGATTTTCATTCATCTTATCCCCGGCATGTAAAGTCACTCTGTCAGGAGGAGTAATCGAAAGCTTGGACCAGTTTAGAGCTAGGTCAGGACTCCCACAAACCGAATCTTGCTCACATATACCCCATGATGGGATAAAAGGGGTCCTGATAACCCCATCAGCATTCCGGGATCTTTTCCCGCCTTGGGAGCAGCTTTCCAAGAAGTGAGGGACTCTAGGCTTAGTGGGATTCAGTAGCTCTGCAGCCTTTTTCTTCATCCTTTGAGTCACAGTCGTTTGATTCTGAGGACGACTGTCAATCTCCTCAGCAGCTGAAATGCAACGAGAAAAACATCGGGATAAGAACAAACAGAGGTCATAATATGGTTAAGTAAGAAAATTACCCTCAATGGAAAGAAAGTTAAGGCCAGTCTCAACAAGATTCTTTTCATTCAGAAAAGTTTTGTAATGGGTACAACCATCATCAGCTAGGAGCTTATCTCGGTCTAGTAACTCCGAATCTGTAAGTTCACACACGAAATATGAACTATCTTCCACATGTCCAAATCTCTTCACAAAGTAGTGGCCCCAGTCACCACCTTCCCACTCAAGGATTACAAACTCCCTTTCCCAGAAATGTTGGGAATCTGGAAAAGAAAAGGGATTCACTATATGCGGGAGTTTGGCTCGGTGTTGAAGGCTGATCCATCCTTTTTTGCAATAAGTAGAGTTTCTGGCCCCGAAGATACTCTGAAACATTGTAGTAGACAATGGAATGCTCAGCTGACGGCATCTTATTATAAAAATAATGATGTACCTCCAGGCATTGGGATACAATTGGCAAGGGTGAATTTGATACTCCGCCAACAATCTGATGATAAAATCATCAACTGGAAATCTGAATCCAGCATCTAGGGCACCCCAAGGAACGCAAATTCTCTCAGGATGCCAGTTACAAGTTCTGTCAGTTAGACTGGGAAGTCGAACTTTAATAGCATCTGGGAAGTAGTATGTTCTCCTGATCTCTTCGACATCTTTCTCCGTTAACTTGCATGGACTATGAAATGAATCTAAGCTTGCACTATTTGGGAACGCGTCCCTCATGATGTTTAGCAGATCTAGTAAAGATTCAAATTTATGCTCAACGTATGAAGGGGGTTTTATTTTTTCTTTACCTTTTGCTGTCCTCATCTTGCTCCTTTTGGCAAATGCTTCCATCATGGAGACCGGAGGGGCAACTGGTCGGCTGTTCTCTGACATCTTGCTCTTGAAACTTGAACTTGAAGCTGCAAACTTGATCTGGAATCTTGATCCCCAATTGGGACTAAAAATCTACAGAGCTTAAGAACTTGAAAACTTTTGAAATGAAGAAGTGATTGAAATGGAGGCTACCACTCTTCTTTTATAGAAGAGACATGACCTGTTGTATCAGGTCAAGGTTCAGCTTGATTCGCGTTTACAGGTCATTTATCGTTTAAAGATAAAAAAAGGACAGAAACTACTCATTTTATACAGAAAGGATCGTTATAATTCATACGAGCTGAGGAGAAACAACTGATATAATTGCTAAAGTTGCAATACAAAAGCTAATTACGCTTAAGGAGTTAATCAAGGAGATCATCCATAAGTATAAAGTTAGCAATGCTAATTAAGATGTAATATCATTAGAAGTCACGAGTGACCAAAACAATGACTTGAGATCAAGATCAAGAATCTTGATCCTTAAGATGACAAATGACTTGAGATCAAGATCAAGAATCTTGATCCTTAGGATGATGAATGACTTGAGATCAAGATCACAGAGGGGTTTAAGGTTCGGGCCTTCTGGCCAACCACGAAGTGGCCGACCACGACACTTGGAGGGTCGCAGCCGACCACGGAGTGGAAGACCACGAATCGGCCGACCACCCTATTTTGAAGGCCTTCAGCCGACCACGGAGTAGCCGACCATGAAGCGGCCGACCACCACGCCCGAGGGAGCAGCATCCGACCACGAGACGGCCGACCATCGCACCCGGGGACGTGCCAGCCGACCACGAACAAGAAGACCACCAAGTGGCCGACCTCCGTGGAATGAAGCCCTCCGGCCGATCACCGTGTGGCCGACCACGGTGAATCGAGCCCCTCCGGCTGATCACGGGCTAGCCGACCACGAGCTACCCGTTGATCCGGCCGATCACGGGTAGTTTGTGGTCCTAGAACCCGACTTTTTCAGCAGTTCTCGGATAGTTTGTAGACCTGGATCTCGACTTTTTCAGCGAATTTCGGATGATTTTCAGTACTGAAACGAGATTAAGATTAGCACAGATTAGTGCCGTTTTAGCACAGATTAGTGCCGATTAGCACAGATTAGTGCCGTTTTAGCACAGATTAGTGCCGATTAGCACAGATTAGTGCCGATTAAGCACAGATTAGTGCCGATTAGCATAGATTAGTGCAGATAAGCACAGATTAGCACCAATTAGTGCTGTTAGTGCCGTTTTATGCCGTTTAACATCGTTTCACACTGTTTAAACGTTGTTTGAGGCTGATTAGCGCTGTGTAGTGCCGTTTAACACTGATTAGTGTCGTTCAACATCATCATAAATGCGTCGGTCACTCCACGCTTTACATTAAGATGATATTGTTGAAAATACTCGCTCAAGAGTAATAAACCCTGACCCGAGTCTCGGAAAAGGCCGTTAAAACTTCAAGGAAAACCTGATCAGTTTTCCTAGAAGTTGGGGGGCAAATGATATGGGATAAAGATCAGCCCTAAAGACACATTTAATGTGGCATTAATTAGACCTAGAATGGTCCAAACGTGGGGCCCGTCAGATGGGCCCAAACCCTATTTATAATATTAATTTTGTAATTGATATTAAGGGTAATAACCAGCACAGCAATAGAAGTCAAACAAGAATATGATTCTTGCCTGACTTAGCCTCCAAGATACATATCTCAACATGGAAACTGATTCATACATGGAAGGAGACTAGAACCTTCTTCTAGTCGGTGACTTGCCCACCAAGTCACCTAACCCTACTACGATTTTAGGGTTTCTCAGCCTATATAAAGGGTCTGACCCCTCATCTCAGAACTACGTTTTCTTGGCTTGATTCTCTAATACAGAGATACGTAGACATTCTGTGAGGACCGTTTAGTCTCAAACACAGAAGCAACCATTAAAGCACGAAGCTCCCGAACCCTAGCCGTCATAATCATAACCTAGTTTTTATTCCACAACATTTATAAATACAATGAACTTGTTTAATTATTTTGTTATTAAATTTTGTGTTAGAAGCTAACATAACATTAACTAAGTTTTCTAAAATTAATTTCAGAAACATTATTCTTTATTAGAATATTATCTCCTTCTTTCATGTAACATCGAGAATTTTGAATATTGTTTAGTGATAAACAAAATTTCGTGTACTTTGTTATCATTTTTTCGTCTTTAAATAATAGATTTGTTCAATCGAAAATTGTGTTTGTTATTGTCGATGATGTTTGATTATGTGTTATTTATGGTTTTATTGAAAAATCAATCATCCTATCCTTATTGTAAAATGTAAAATGAGTTCGTTTTATAATTTTAAGAATCTAAACGGTATTCTATTTATGTTAAATTTTATTTGTGCAAAATATAAAAATATTTAAAAATATTGTATTTTTAAATTTTTGATAAATTTAAGATTTCTAAAAATCTTGGAAATATTTATTGTAATTATTTGCAAAATAAAATGTATTATTTATACCTGTTAAGTATTCAACTGACATTTTTGGGAGTTATTTAAATAAACATGTGGCTAAAAATGATTTTGTGGTTTTTTCTAGAAAATAAAAATACTTTTCTTATTTGTTTTTTTACCTGTTTAATTCATAATCTACCAATCTCTCTCTCTCTCTCTCGCTCTTGCTCTCGCTCTCTCCGGTTCATGCTTTGCCAACGATTAAACTAATATCTCTAGGTGATTTCTGTATCCAAATTCGGCATACGAGTATTCAAATCTCTGGATGATTTATTTAAAAATATGAACATATTTTTCAATTTTATTTATAAAAATCCAAATTTTTATCCGGATTTCTTAAAGAGCCTGGGGGATTGATTCGGGCCAAACCGAATTTTATTCGTGCTTTTTATTTTGCGTTGGGCTTTTTTTATATTGGACTTTTCGGAATTTTTTAGAAAATATAAATACTTTCCTCATTTTTCTTTTTTCTTTTTAAAAGCATTTTCTACCAACTCCCGGTGGCTCTCCTCTCTCTCTCTCCCTCCTGTTCTTGCTTTGCCAAGGATTAAACAGCTATCTCTAGGTGATTTCGGTATCAGGCATATGAGTATTCAAATCGCTCGTCTTCCTCTCCTCTATCCACCCCAATCGACAAATCTCTGTTTAAATATGTACTTGTAAAAAATTGAATGATTAAAGTATCTAATGAGTAAACACTATTTAATTATGTATAATTATTTATTTATTAATGTACTTATTATTTATATGTTATTTATGTAGTATTATATCAATATTTGATATTTATATATACTATTTGATAACTCGTGCGAAGTACGGTCACAAATCGAATACGAATCAAGATTAAAATATTAATAAATTATCAAAAATATTATAATTAATTAGTATTATTTAAATATGTACTTGTAAAGAATTGAATGATTAAAGTATCTAATAAATAAACAGTATTTAATTATGTAATTATAGGAAATCGAACCTAAGGTGAAGTTAAAATAATTAAATATTATATAAATTATACAGTTGCAAGGAATTGAATATGAAGTTTAGTGATAACCAAGTTTGATAATTTGATATTGTTGATCACTGTTTAAACATGGTTTTCCACATTAATAAAGAGCATAGTTTTTTTTACATATTTAATCAATTCGAATTTAAACCGAACTTATTACATTCGAGTTTTGCTCAATATTTAGTTAAAATGAATTAGAGCTTTCGAACCAAGCTAAAACATATCGAATATTTATTGAATCGAATTTCAAAGCTTAAAATTGCATGATTGACAAATTTAAGGTGGTTCGATCCAAACTATTTAATCGAGTTCTTACTCAAATCTGATTGTGTTCAATTGGAATACAAATACTTCGTCCATTTTTAAAGAGTGGAGTTGGGCAGGACCGGGAGGGGTAGGGTTCATGGCCCACCCATGCATCTTCTTTTTTACATAATTTGAGATTTCGAAACCTTTGGACCTGCACAGTCTGCACTAGTGTAGCTTCTTTCTTTACTTGATACGGAGTAATAATAATAATCTTACAATATGGAGTATCTTTCTATTGAGTCAATACGTAAAGTAAGTATTTTTGTACTGGCTTGTCCGAAATAGCTATCAGAAGGAAATATCGTCTCCTTCTTCGATTCTTCCTCATCAGACATCAGTTTGAGAGTGATAGCCAACAGTTCTCTGAAATTCGTAATTACTAAGGTACTGTAGATAGGAGGACTAGGATTAGGAAATATCGTCTCCTTCTTCGATTCTTCCTCATGACTTTGAGAGTGATAGCCAGTAGTTTTCTGAAATTCGTAATTACTAAGGTATAGATAGGTCATAGGAGGACTAGGTTTAGGACGGAGACTTCCAATTTTATTTTTCTTGTACTACAGGCTTTTTAATTACAATACCATCATTATTACATTAATTGATAGTATCAATTAATAACAACTTTAAGGCAAGAGCATGGTAAGAAATTAATTCTTTAAATTATCTTTACCAACATTGCTTGGAAAAAGGAGTGGGAAGTGGGAATTGTGATCTTGCTCTAACAAGGACGACAAGCAGATGCTAAATAACAATAGTTCTTATCCTGTTTTAACATGAAATCAGTGTAAAACATGTTTGATTTGTGTAAATTCACAAGTTAGTATTTGATTTGTTTTTAAAATAAACAAACTTTTTAATGCAAATTGTAATAATTTTATATTTTGTTGTTTTGACACCAAACCGAAATTGAACCGTCATTTTTTGTTACGGTTTTAATTTTTGATTTTAAAAATTCAAGATATTTAATTCAATTTTATTCTAATTTCACATCGATACAATTTTATTCTAATTTCACATCGATACGATCCATGCTCTCCCCTATTATTTACCTAAATAAAATTTTTGGAACAAAAACAGAAAAACATATTGTACCATGGTAATAAGTTAAAACTAAGATGGTTGGACGCAATTGCTATTCATATTAGAATAGACTTATTTTTCTTGAGGTTATCTCATAAAATAATCTCACGTTATAAAAGGAATATTATAAAAATAATATTACTTTTATAAATACAATGAACTTGTTTAATTATTTTGTTATTAAATTTTGTGTTAGAAGCTAACATAACATTAACTAAGTTTTCTAAAATTAATTTCAGAAACATTATTATTTATTAGAATATTATCTCCTTCTTTCATGTAACATCGAGAATTTTGAATATTGTTTAGTGATAAACAAAATTTCGTGTACTATGTTATCATTTTTTCGTCTTTAAATAATAGATTTGTTCAATCGAAAATATTGTGTTTGTTATTGTCGATGATGTTTGATTATGTGTTATTTATGGTTTTATTGAAAAATCAATCATCTTATCCTTATTGTAAAATGTAAAATGAGTTCGTTTTATAATTTTAAGAATCTAAACGGTATTCTATTTATGTTAAATTTTATTTGTGCAAAATATAAAAATATTTAAAAATATTGTATTTTTAAATTTTTGATAAATTTAAGATTTCTAAAAATCTTGGAAATATTTATTGTAATTATTTGCAAAATAAAATGTATTATTTATACCTGTTAAGTATTCAACTGACATTTTTGGGAGTTATTTAAATAAACATGTGGCTAAAAATGATTTTGTGGTTTTTTCTAGAAAATAAAAATACTTTTCTTATTTGTCTTTTTACCTGTTTAATTCATAATCTACCAATCTCTCTCTCTCTCTCTCTCGCTCTTGCTCTCGCTCTCTCCCGTTCATGCTTTGCCAACGATTAAACTAATATCTCTAGGTGATTTCTGTATCCAAATTCGGCATACGAGTATTCAAATCTCTGGATGATTTATTTAAAAATATGAACATATTTTTAAATTTTATTTATAAAAATCCAAATTTTTATCCGGATTTCTTAAAGAGCCTGGGGGTTTGATTCGGGCCAAACCGAATTTTATTCGTGCTTTTTATTTTGCATTGGGCTTTTTTTATATTGGACTTTTCGGAATTTTTTAGAAAATATAAATACTTTCCTCATTTTTCTTTTTTCTTTTTAAAAGCATTTTCTACCAACTCCTGGTGGCTCTCCTCTCTCTCTCTCTCCCTCCTGTTCTTGCTTTGCCAAGGATTAAACAGCTATCTCTAGGTGATTTCGGTATCAGGCATATGAGTATTCAAATCGCTCGTCTTCCTCTCCTCTATCCACCCCAATCGACAAATCTCTATTTAAATATGTACTTGTAAAAAATTGAATGATTAAAGTATCTAATGAGTAAACACTATTTAATTATGTATAATTATTTATTTATTAATGTATTTATTATTTATATGTTATTTATGTAGTATTATATCAATATTTGATATTTATATATACTATTTGATAACTCGTGCGAAGTACGGTCACAAATCAAATACGAATCAAGATTAAAATATTAATAAATTATCAAAAATATTATAATTAATTAGTATTATTTAAATATGTACTTGTAAAGAATTGAATGATTAAAGTATCTAATAAATAAACAGTATTTAATTGTGTAATTATAGGAAATCGAACCTAAGGTGAAGTTAAAATAATTAAATATTATATAAATTATACAGTTGCAAGGAATTGAATATGAAGTTTAGTGATAACCAAGTTTGATAATTTGATATTGTTGATCACCGTTTAAACATGGTTTTCCACATTAATAAAGAGCATAGTTTTTTTTTACATATTTAATCAATTCGAATTTAAACCGAACTTATTACATTCGAGTTTTGCTCAATATTTAGTAAAAATGAATTAGAGCTTTCGAACCAAGCTAAAACATATCGAATATTTATTGAATCGAATTTCAAAGCTTAAAATTGCATGATCGACAAATTTAAGGTGGTTCGATCCAAACTATTTAATCGAGTTCTTACTCAAATCTGATTGTGTTCAATTGGAATACAAATACTTCGTCCATTTTTAAAGAGTGGAGCTGGGCAGGACCGGGAGGGGTAGGGTTCATGGCCCACCCATGCATCGTCTTTTTTACATAATTTGAGATTTCGAAACCTTTGGACCTGCACAGTCTGCACTAGTGTAGCTTCTTTCTTTACTTGATACGGAGTAATAATAATAATCTTACAATATGGAGTATCTTTCTATTGAGTCAATACGTAAAGTAAGTATTTTTGTACTGGCTTGTCCGAAATAGCTATTAGAAGGAAATATCGTCTCCTTCTTCGATTCTTCCTCATCAGACATCAATTTGAGGCTATCAGAAGGAAATATCGTTTTCTTCTTCGATTCTTCCTCATCAGACATCAGTTTGAGAGTGATAGCCAACAGTTCTCTGAAATTCGTAATTACTAAGGTACTGTAGATAGGAGGACTAGGATTAGGACGGAGACTATTAATTTTATTTTTGTTGTACTACAAGCTTCTTAATTACAATACCCATCATTACTACATTAATTGATAGTATCCCCTTTAATTCCTCTCCGCCTCTCCATAAGTCTGTAACCTACGACTGAGCAACAAATTACAAAAAATTGAAATCACTCAAAATCGTTAAAATTTAATCCGTATTAATTTAAATCAAAACTAAAAATAAAAATTAAAAATTGAAACCGAATTTGATTATTTGATTTCGATAACAAATCAGAGTCAAAGAGGAAAAACGAATTGATCCAATTACTGAAATTAATTAATTATTAATATTTTTCTATAATTGATGCCATTCTTCCTTGTTTCTTTCGTACGTTTCCCAAAACGGAGGTTGAAAAATTACAAAATTATCAAGAAATTTTGCTAGAACAACATTCATTGCAAACTCATAAAAAGACATTAATTTTTTAAGGGAAATTCTCGTTGGTATCCTTCTGGAATTGGTTTTTCCAGATGGTGTCATTTCGTATTTTGGACCTACGTTGGTATCCTAATTATACCATTTTATTAATCAAAACGTTAAGAAATGTTAAAAAAATTATAAAAATAAATAATGATCTATAAGTTTTTAATGTATTACTAGTTAAAAAAAATTAAATACTAATTTATAATTATTAATGTGCCACTAATTGAAAAATATTAAACATTAATCTGTAATAAGTTAATATACCATTAATCTAAAATATGTATTCAGTCATTTTCTGAACATAAAATAACATAATTCCACATTGGGTTAATTATCAAGTTGGTCACTAAAGTGGGCCTAAAGTATCAAGTTGGTCACCAAACTGAAAACGGTATCAAACAGGTCATTAAAGTTAGTTATATGTACACTATGTTAAATAACTTACTTTTCCTGGACGAAAAATACTAATATTAATGTTGATTTCCTGGATTTTATTGTCTAAAATGAATATGCTACCCTATCATATAGATTGTTGATCATAAAATTCAAAAAATAAGCATCAATATTAGTATTTTCCGTCCGGGAAAAATAAGCTATTTAAGAGAATGTACATATAATTGACTTTAGGCTTAATGACCTTTTGGCCCTTCAAGTTTGCGCAGTTATACCCTTAAAGCCCTAAGGTTTAAAGTCGTTCCTTTTCGCCCCTCCAACTTCAAAAATGTACCTTTTAGCCACAAACCGTCGTGTTTGGCCTTTAAAAGGCGACGGTTTTGTGTCAAAAAGACGACGGTAAAGTGGCTAAAAGGTACATTTCTGAAGTTGGAGGGGCAAAATGGAACGACTTTAAATCTTAGGACTTTATGGGTATAACTGCGCAAACTTGAAGGGCCAAAAGGTCATTAAGCCTTGACTTTAATGACCTATTTAAGACCGTTTTCAGTTTGGTGACCAACTTGATACTTTAGGCCCACTTTAGTGACCAACTTGATAATTAACCCTTTCCACATTTAACTTTTTTAAATTTGTGGTTTATATGACATAAAATTTTATTATGAAATAAATGTTGAAATTTGTTAACGTTTCTTAATGTTTTGATTAACAGAATTACATAATTAGAGTAATCAGTTACTTTAAGGATGACAATCTTATGTTCAAAACACGAAATAGCACCATTTGAAAAAGTAAATTTTAGAAGGGTACCAACGAAAATTTCCCATTTTTTAACTTTTTAACTTCTAAACTAACGTTGCTTGTAAAAAGGAGTGGGGCGTGAAAATTGTGATCTTGCTTTAACAGTGACTAGAAACAGATGCTCATAGTAATAACTTAATAGTTCTTGTCAGTGTTGTAAAAAGCGAGAATCAGACTTAATTGATAGAGGCACTATCCAGGGATTAATCGGGGATTAATCAGATATTTGGGGATTAATCGGAATAATTAATCGAATAATCGAATTATTAATCAGTGCGGTAACCCATGGAACAGGAATTAATTAATCACCGATTTTTAGAACAGAGGTTCTTGTCCTGTTTTAACATGAAATCACTCTAAAACATGTGTGATTTGTGAAAACTCACAAGTTAGCATTTGTTTTTTTTAAATAAGCAAACTTTTTTTATGCAAATTGTAATAATTTTATATTTAATTGTTTTGAAATCGAACGGGTCTGATTGCAACCAAATCGAGGTTTTTAAAATTGAAACCAAGTTGATTTTAGTTGAGATTTCAATTTTCAATTTTAAAAACCGAGAATTTTTTATTTGAGTTCTATCCTAATTAAAACCGCACTCGTATTGTGCTTTCCCTTGCAATTATTACCTAAATAAATTTTTTTGTATAAAAATAGAAAAAGATATTGTACCATGGTAGCAGGTTAAAACTAAAGATGGTGACGCATTTGCTATGCATGTATATTAGTAGAATACTATATCCTTCTTTCGTGTAACACTCGAGAATTTCGAATATTGTTTAATAATCTATATCTATACTATTATATAAATTCCGAAACATTAAAAGTTTGGTTCAACGGTACCTATTGAATTTACCTAATTACCCTTGCACCCAATTAATATTAATATTATTAATTTATTATCAATTTCAATTTTTACTCAAATCAACTAAACAAAACCTTTTCAATTTTTACTCAAATCAACTAAACAAAACCTTTTCTATTTCATCTAAAATACAATATCTTTTATATTTCATCTAACTAAAATTTCTCCTTTATGAATCAGTTTTTTTCTTGAGGTTAAACATATTACCTTTTCTATTTTTCAATTACATATTTACTATTAATCAATTTCCTTTTTCAGATTAAATTTATTATTTTTTCTACTTTTTCAAGAACTAAATAATTTCCTTTTTCAGGTAAATTAGAATATCTTTTATATTTTATCTAACTAAAATTTCTCCTTTATGAATCAATTTCCTTTATTAGGTTAAACATATTACCTTTTTCAATTTTCAATAATTAATTACTTTCCTTTTTCAAGTAAATTAGAATATCTTTTACATTTTATGTAACTAAAATTTCTCATTTTTACAAACACTACAAACAATTATATTTAATAAAATAACATAATTATATTATAATTACTATTAACTAATCAATTAGATTTTTCAATCAAAACACGTTAACTTTTCTTTTTTCTATAACTAAAATCTTTCTTTTTCCAATTATATCTTGGACGATTACCTTTTTCTTTTTAAGCCAAAACACGTTACCTAAACCTCCTTTTTTCCAAGTATATCAAGGGCATTTCTATTCAATAAAAATAAATAATAATATTATAATACTAATAATTAACCGATTACCTTTTCAACTAAAATTTATCATCTTTTTTAGTTTTTCTAATTAAATTCACTTTTATGTATAAATATAACGGGTAACATTAATTTCTCATTTTATAAAAATGTTGAGCAATTTATTTAGTAAAATGACATAGTTAAATTATAATTACTATAAACTAATCAATTTTCTTTTTCACCTATAACATATTACCTTTTTATTTTCTCTAACTACATCCTCTATTTTTCTAATAATATTACGGGAATTCTATTTAATAAAGTGAAGTAATAATTTTATAATTACTCATAATTAATCGATTACCTTTTTCAACTAAAATCTATCATCTTTTCTATATTTTCAAACTTAAATTCCTCATTTTATAGAAATATTATGGATAACAATTATATAATTATTATGAAATTAATTTAAATTGATGAACTTTTTTTATATAATATTAAAAAATATCCGTGCATCGCAAAATCGAAACATTAAATTGGTCGGTCGGTCGGTATATGTTGATTTTACTTATTTACCATTACTCATCCTATTAATTAATCAATTTCTTTTTTCAGATTACACATATTATCTTTTCTATTTTTTAAGAACTAAATAATTTTTTTTTTAGGTAAAATACAATATCTTTTATATTTTATCTAACTAAAATTTCTCCTTTATTAATCAATTTCTTTTTTCAGGTTAAACATATTATGTTTTCTATTTTTCAATAACTAAATAATTTCCTTTTTCAGGTAAAATAAAATATCTTTTAAATTTTAACTAACTAAAATTTCTCTTTTTTAAAAACACTAGGAGTATTTTTGTTTAATAAAATAACATAATTATATTATAATTAATATTAACTAATCAATTACCTTTTTTGAGTCAAAACATGTTATCTCTTTTCTTTTCTAGAAAAAAAATCTCTATTTTTCCAATTATATCATGGACAGTTCATTACCTTTTTTCCTTTCTCTTACTATAACCTCCTTTTTTCCAATTATATCATGAGTGTTTCTATTTAATAAATAATAATAATAATAATAATAATAATAATAATAATAATAATAGTAATAATAATATAATACTAATAACTGACTGATTACCTTTTCAGCTAAAATATATCATTTTTTCTATTTTTTTCTAATTAAATTCCCTTTTTTCAAGAAATCAAACGAGCAACATTAATTTCTCATTTTCTAAAAATTATGAACAATTTTATTTAGTAAAATAACATAATCAAATTATATTTATTATAAACTAATCAATTACCTTTTTCACATAAATCATATTATCTTCACGTTACCTTTTTATTTTCTCTATCTAAAATTTATCTTTTTCCAATTATATCACAGACGATTCTATTTAATAAAATAAACTAATAATAAAATAATATTATTATTTGATTGATTACCTTTTTCAGCTAAAACGTATTATATTTTCTAACTAAAATCCTTCTTTTAATAAAAATATCATCGGACAATATTAATTTTTTCTTTTCTAAAAACATTACGAGCAATTGTATTCAGTAAAATAACGTAATTAAATTATAATTACTATAAACTAAGCAATTGCCTTTTTCACCTAGAACATATTACCTTTTTAATTTTCTCTAACTAAATTCTCTATTTTTTTAATCATATCACGGGCATTCTATTTAATATAATGAAGTAATAATTTTATAATTACTAATAATTAATCGATTACTCTTCTGAACTAAAATCTTTAAAATCCCTCTTTTAATAGAAATATCACGGATAATATTAATTTCTTCTTTTCTAAAAACAATACGAGCAATTGTATTCGGTAAAATAATGTAATTAAATTATAATTACTATAAACTAATCAATTACCATTTTCACATAAAACATATTACCTTTATAATTTTTTCTAACTAAATTCTCTATTTTTCTAATCATATCATGTGCATTCTATTTAATAAAATGAAATAATAATTTTATAATTACTAATAATTAATCGATTTCTCTTTTTAACTAAAACCTATCATCTTTTCTATAATTTCTAACAAAAATCCCTCATTTTCTTGAAATATCACAGATAACATTTATATAATTATTATCATATCATCTCATATAAAAATGTAAGCCTCCAAAATTCATGTTTTAAATAAATTAATTTAAATTAATGATTTTTTTATATAATATTAAAAAAAATCCGTGCAACGCACGGGTTTTAGGCTAGTTATTATATAAAAGCCGAAACATTAAAAGTTTGGTTCAACGGTACCTATTGAATTTACCTAATTACCCTTACTCAATTACAGATCTACTAACTAATCAATTTCCTTTTTCAGGTTACACATATTATCTTTTCTATTTTCAAGAACTAAATAATTTCCTTTTCCAGGTAAAATACAATATTTTTTATATTTTATCTAACTAAAATTTCTCATATATTAATAAATTTCCTTTTTCAGTTTAAACATATAACCTTTTCTATTTTTCAATAACTAAATAATTTCCTTTTTCATTTAAAATAAAATATCTTTTACATTTTATCTAACTAAAAATAAAACAAAATTAATATTAATTACAAAATATTATTTACTAAAATACAATATTATTTTAAAATAAAATGTTATTTTATTTTATATTCATAATAATAATTATTATTTACTGGTGTAATAAAATAACATAATTATATATAATTATTATTAACTAAGCAATTACCTTTTTCAATCAAAACACGTTACCTTTTCTCTTTTCTAACTAAAATCTCTCTTTTCCTAATTGTATCATGGACGGTTACCTTTTTTCAGCAAAACACATTACCTTTTTTCTTTCTTCTTACTAAAACCTCCATTTTTCTAATTATATTACAGGTGTTTCTATTTAATACAAATAAAATAATAATATTATAATACTAATAATTAACTGATTACCTTTTCAGCTAAAATATATCATCTTTTCTATTTTTTCTAATTACATTCCCTTTTTTCTAGAAATGTAACAGGTAGCGTTAATTTCTCATTTTCTAAAAACTATGAACAATTCTATTTCGTAAAATAACATAATTAAATTATAATTACTATAAAATAATCAATTACTTTTTCACTTAAATCATGCACGTTACTTTTCTATTTTCTTTAACTAAAATCTCTTTTTTTTCAATTATATCACGAACGGTTCTATTTAATAAAATAAACTAATAATATTATAATATATACTATTATATAAAAACCAAAACACTAAAAGTTTTGGTACCCGTTTTTTTGTACCAGTTTTTGGTACTTCGTAAATTTACTTATTTATCCTTCATTATAAACAAAAATAAATACACCTAAAATAAATAATACTATAATATAATTAATGATAATTATTCGATTACTTTTATCATTTTTACTTTTAGTTGAAGATATTACCTTTTATAAACACCTTAAAGTATATACCCACCATAATTTTCAAGAAAAATTTTAGCACCTAAATTAAATAATAATATAATGTAATTAATGATAATGAGCTAATTAACATAATAAAAGTAATGGTAATTAGTCGATTGCCGTTTTCACATTAACATAATAAAATTACTCTATTGTCTTTTTCACATTTACTTTTAGTCGAAGATATTACCTTTTATAAATACCTAAAAACATCAATCAATCGTTAATATTTCCTTTCGAATTAAAACACGTTACCATTTTAATTTAAAACAAATCTTATAATCATTATTATATACCCGAAAATATCAAACCATAATTTTCAAGAAAAGTATAACAACTAAAATAAATAGTAACATAATATAATTAATGGTAATTAGTCGATTGTCTTTTTCACATTAACATAATAAAATTAAAGGTAATTAGTCGATTCTTTTTTCACATATAATTTTAGTTGAAGATATTACCTTTCATAAATACCTTACCTTTTTTCGAATTAAAACATGTTACCTTTTTAATTTAAAACAAATCTTATAATCATTAATATATTCCGAAAAATATAACATCATAACTTTCAAGAAAAATATAGCCCGAAAATATCGCAGCATATTTTTCAATTATTATTAAAATACATTAAAAATCATATACGTTGTTTATAATAAGGAAACATTAGTATAATCCGTAAACATGAGTATATTAAATTATATCAAATTAAAAAAATATAAAAAATAATGATTATATAAAAATATAATTTTAATCTTAAATAAAATTTATAACATATTATAAGAAACACGTGCATTGCACGGGTTATAAGGTAGTTATCTATTGTAACGACCCGAAAAATTTCGTGTAATTTATTATATTAAAATATATTTTTAGTTGATTTTAATGTGTGTTAGTTTATTTTTAATGCATTTAAACGCGTTATGATTTTTATTAAATAGGGAAATTATCCCATACGTGTTATATGACTTCTGTGTATCATAGAATATTTTATTCTATTTTTCTGTAATTTTTATATTTTTAGAATATAGTTATTTCGCATTTTAATTTTCGGACCCAGCCCCTGTATTGTATTCCAGGCCTTGTTTTCGATAAAATTATTTTTATAGAATAGTGGGATATCTAAAAATGCATTATGTTGCAATTTTTGTAATATTCGTAATTTTTGGAGAATTTTGACATTTATATCATATTTGTTTAAAAATAAAAATTTTATATTTTTATCCCATAAAAATTATTTTTAAGGCTTAATAATTTTAATTAGGGGTTAAAAATATTTTTGGGGTATTAATTTTTGATTAATATAAATAGAAATCAGATTTAATTTTTTTTATTAATAAATCATAAAAATCAGTTTTTATATATAAATAAATAAATAAATAATATTTTCTCTCTCCTGTTCTTGAGGATCAAAGCTGAATTTGAAAGTGTTATAAACATCTGATTTTGGCGATCTTGTAGTCTCGAATCTATCAACATCTAGTTTCATAATCTACAATCAGTTTTCGTGTTGGGTAAATTTCCGATTTTATATTAAATTTCTTTTGAATCTGCAAAATTAGGATTCTTCATGAAATTTGGGGTTTTTTGATTCTTTGATTTTACGGTTGAATTGATTGTTTGTATAGCTTCATATTGATTCTAGGAGTTCAATTCCATGTTCAATTTCATCGTTATATTGCGAGTTTGTTCAATTCGAATTCTAGGGTTCTTGAGTCAAATTAGGGCTTTTTGATTGAGTGATTTTACGGTTGTTTTGATGATTGATATAGCTTCATATGATCATTTAGAGTCGATTTATTTGGTCAATTGTATCATTCTATTGCCGAATTGTGATATTCGAGTTTTAAAGTTTTAACCGAAGCTTTGAATCAATTTTCCATCTTAGTGGTTGATTGTTTGTAATATTGGTTGACATGAGTCGTTTGTACGTGTTCTAAGATTCGTTTTTATATAAAGAACATTGAGTTTGGTTGAGTTTTGGACGATTTCGAGTTTTTAGCCGGAGTTAGTTTGATTTTTGGCCGGATTTTAACTTCTGATGATTATTGGTTCGTGTTGTCGTGTTAATTGGATTGTGGAGTGAATTTGGTACATAAACCAGCAAAAACCCATGCGTTTTGGTGTACTTTAAAGCTTCGAATGGTCTCGCCGGAATATTTTTCGGTCTCCGGATTCTGGTAAACCTCCATTGTTTGAGGTGGTGTTCTTCGAAGTATTCTTGGTGATGAATGTTTGGAGATGGTGATGAATAGTGCAGTTTGATTCAAAATTTTTCTAAACTTTTCAGAAAAATGTTTTTGGGTCAAATTTTTATAAAATTTTTCTAAAATTCAGATTTCTTTTATGTATTATTATTTTAATTTCTAAAAATTAAATTTTATTAGTTAATTATTTTTAAATAATAATTTAATTGATTTAATTAATTGATTAATTCATTTTAATTGATTAATTATATTAATTAATTATTATTTAAATATATGATTGACTTAATTAAATTTAAATCTTTTTATGATAATTTTTTTTTTATTTTATGGGTTGATTAGTAAATAATTAATTTGAATATTCAATTAATTTAATTATTAATTGAATTATTCTTATTAATTGCGTATTAATTAAACCGCTTGTCCGTTTTAAACGAGACAAGTATTTCTGAAATCCGAAAAACGATCCGGTTCTTATAAAAATAGTTTTAAGTTATAATTCAACTTTTAAATTTGGGTCGACTTTTTACCAAACCTTTTTATTGAGTCGGTTATATCCGATAATTAGGATTTTGACCCGTTTTCTGTTTTAAAAATATTGGATAAAATCTTTTTATGATGTGATCAACGTGCTATGTGATTATGTGATCTACTTATTGAGTCTCTTTACGTGCAATGTGAATTATTAAGGTATTAAGTATCGAGGGTTTTGATGTAAATCGAGTTTTGATCGATATATATAATTAATGTGTGTTAATTGTTTATATGATTTATATTATAAGATGCCATTAAGAGTAGACGATGTTTTCTTTGATTTACTGGCAACGATGGTCGGATATCGTTTATTTTCACAGGGATTAATTGTTGAATATTGACTTAGGTTGGTCAACAGAGATAAGTAGATGTCTAATCAAGGAGGTTGGAGATAGATGCAATATTCTTTGTGGGTTATGAATAAGGTTGGAGATGGATGCGGTATTGTTTGTGGATTGAAATAAAGAAGGTTGGAGATGAAAGTATTGTTTGTGGAATTGCTGGTTTACTTGTGAGGTGTTTTAACACCGGGAAAACGTCTACGTTCAAAGGGGACATTTCCGATTTTTCTTTCATGAGATTTTGAAGTAGACGTGCGGGCTCGATGTCGGCGGATCAGACTCGTGACAATCGCTAAAGCGTAAACCAAAGCATGATGAAAACAGAGGATGTGATGACGTAAGATAGAAGAAGAAGATAGTTGCATTACTTCGGCGTTACGCAATAGCTAAGGACCAAAGGCAAATATCTTCTTTATCATCTTAAACACTTTTTATTTTATGTTTCATTGATTCATATCATGACAAATAGCTATTGTTCAGAGCTATTTGTGATTCTAAAATATTTTTGTGCGAACAAATTTACTTGATATTGGTACCCTTGATGTGGGGAATTGTTGAAGATAAACTCTTCACATCCTTATTATAGTAGTAAATAATAGGGATGTGACCAGTATTTAAAACTAAGCATTTCCTGTTGAATTCGGAAATTACTCTATTGGATTGGAAAATGGTAAAGCGTAGGAGGCCACATCGAGTAGTTGGTCCAGCTATATTTAAGGAGGATATGGTAACCATTCCATCTTCCTATAGGCTAACATTACTTGCCCATTTTGGTACCCTCATGAAATCCGGGTTATACACACGGGTATAGAAATGTACCGGTGGTAGTATAAAGGGTCCCATTGCTTTTGAACCTAATCAGGGGGCAATGGTGGTTCGTCTTTATTTTTTTTATATATATCCAATCCATATTGCCAGAATGGCTATTATATATTGTGAATTGGAAGATGATTCATTTTTATGACATGCCAAATGATTTCATTTATGGGTTGAATTATATCACAGTTGTTGATTCAGTTTTCTCTATAAACTGTTTTACATTTTAGTTGATTTTATGCCCCACTTATCCTGGTTTTATATCAAAAATTTTATACGCTTGCTGGGCATTTCTTTCGCTCATACTTGCTGTTGTAAATTCTAACATTTCAGTAAAGTAGTTTAGCGAGACTTATCCGCACAGTTCAGAAAGAGAAGAAGCGTGATGCTATTTCGAAGATGACTTGGCTCAGGATGTCTGGATTTAGTGTAAGATCTATTTGATATAATTGAGTTCTAATATTTATTATTATTATGTGATGGTCTAGTTAGCCTGGCGTACTTTTTATCGAAGTTACACCAGTGATTTAAGATTTGATCAAAGAGAATGTTGTAAAGAATGAATACTTTCTATTTAATGGAATTTGGATTCTCGTTTCTAGCCCTATGACCTTAAAAGATCTTGGTATGTTTGGGGTCACAGATGTTATATTTCCAGTGTTGGTCAATCATAGGTGAGTGATTATTATTAAATAGATGTTTTATCTTGAGGCTTTTCGCGTGACGACCAAATCTTCTGACCCCGGATTTGGGGGGTGTCACATCTATACTATTATATCCTTATATATAACAAGCGTAACAGGGATATTATCCACAATTTTGGTCGATGTACTACCAAAATAATCTCAATCGTTGAATCTAATCTTTTTAAAAATAGACGATCAAGATTATATCATTGTAAAAAGAAAATTATAATCTAAAAAGGATATAATTATAAAAGGATGCATTAGAAGTGATTTTTAGAAATAAAATTATAATCTAAAAAGGATATAATTAAAGAAGTTTGTATTAGAATTGAATTTTATAAGGAAAATTATAATCTGAAAAGGATATAATTAAAAACTATTGTATTAGAATTGAATTTTACTTATTTTTTTATTAGTATTAAAAAAATTCATGTTTACTATTTGAGCTCAATCTTAAAATCTAGAAATCATATTTTGATGATTTTATAATCCACACTGTAAGAACCCAGATTTTTGGTAGAATTAAAACTTTTCTTATGTAATAATATAAGGAGTAAATGGTGGTTATGACTGCAGTGTAACGAATGTCTATTAAATGAATGGAATGGATTTGAATTCAATTGTTTATATGTCATGAAGCATTCTTTTGGTTGACAGCATAGATAAAAATAATCTATCTCCTAAGGATATAAGATATATTATTCCAAGAAAGATTATTCTTGTGTCATCCAAATCAATATCTATTATGAGTCCAGTGGCTCCGTAAAAAGGTTAAGGTACAGGATTTCTGAGCCAGGATGAACCAGGTTCATTTTCCTAATTATAGGAATTAAATAAAAAAATAAGTGATGAATAGTGATTTTGGTGGAATTTGGAATATTATTATAATAATGCTATACCCGGTATTCGGAACGGATTTCTGAGTTCGTATTAGTGATCCAGGAGGAAAATAAGTGTATGTAAAGGCTGTCGGATTCAGAAAAATAGCAATATGATTTTCTCCGAGATTTCCCTGGACACTGCAAGACGTAAGGAATTATTAAAGGGATTTAAGGAAATTAAATTCGAGAAGTATTAAGAAAGATGAAGAATAGTATTATAAATATTAAGAAGGTTTTTGGTAAAACCCTAACTAGAAACGAATGAGTTATTCCCTCGAACGATCAACGAATTAAGCAATAACCGGACAAAAGAGCGAGCAGGGAACAAGATGCATCCAATCTTACATTACACACCATCCAAGTTAGTGGATCATGACATCACACCTTTATTAAAGGTAACTAGCATGTTTAGAAACCAAACTAAGTACTTAGCAAATCCAACCACTTAGTTAGCTTATAACCATCCAAAGATCAACACTTGTCATGCAATTTTCATCATCCAATACATCATCACTTTAATAAAGTGACTTTAGATGAGATATTATTCATACATGCACCACAATAATTCATTTCTTACACATTAACCAAGCAAAACACAAAACAAAACACAAACTCTCTCATTTCTTCTTCAAACTGCTACTGCTCACTACCTAGGCTGAACGGGGGGGTTCCAACTATCATTTGATATTGAAATTTTTATGCTGAGTACTTCATATCATAGGTTAGATCCCCTAAAAATTTCAGCTTCAAATTCATCTTTTTCCATTTTCAAAAAAATCATCAAAGTGGATAATTAAAAGTGTTCTTCATGAACTAACATTATTTTTCTTGATTTCTTTGATGGATCTAGCAAGCTTAAGCACTCCTAAGGATTATACATACCTTTTTCAGGCTAGATCATACTCTCAAGAAGGTATAAGTCTTGAAAACCCTTAACATCATTTTGAGTTTTATAAGTTATGGATGATTTAGTGTTAGTAGGCCATGTTATGCTTAGATCTATGTTATTAGTTGAATATGGTTGATGTTTGGATTATGATTCATGATATGGTTGAAATATGATGTTGTTAGACTAGTTTTGATGTTATCATTAGTTAGAATGGATGGAGTGTAGTGCTTGATTGATTCACGGTGATGTGAAAGCTTGGAAATCGTGTAAACATAGCCGTCGTAATGCCGAAATTTTGTTAACCATTAAAAACCGTGTATCACAGTAGCATGAACTCACTGTCCAGTTTCATATTCTGCTATGGTTAGCTAGATCATGTTTCAAGCTTCGTTTTGATATAAAGTTCGTATGAAATGGACTTACGGTTTAGGAGTTATGATTAAATTCGTAAAAGTGGTTCGAAACTGTAAACAAAAGTTCGTAACTGATTTTGGATCCCTTTAATATTACGAAATCAGTGTTATATTTTGATAATTAAATAATAGAGATAAAAAGGAAGGTGTGGGAGAAGACCGCATGTAAAAATGATTTTTTCCGATTTTATAAAAATGTTCGAATCAAGGTTAAACGCGAACGAACCCCTAAAACCATACTTGATTATGACTTTGGTTAATAACTTAGAAAACGGGCGATAAAACTCGTAGTACAATCTTGATTCGTAAATGATCGATATTAAAACTTACATGGCTTATGTATTAAGTATGGTTGCAATGACGGGTTATAATAGCGAACGTATGTCGAACCGCATCGGTGATAAAAAGAGTTACACTAGGAAGTGTATAATGAAATAATTCGAGAAACGTGTTTCGACTTAAGTGAAGTTTATATTTAACCTTGTAAAGTGTTAAGTGATTAATCCCGAATACCTGGGCTATTTATAGATCATCAGGCTGACCAGGGACACGCTACCACTACCCCTACCCACACTCGATTTCCAGGCAAGTTTCAAATCCTTTTAATAGGCTGTTGTTGTGAATACATACATATGCTTTCAGTTATACATATGCCATAGCATGCATGCCTACTTTCAAAGTCATATTGATATACTTGTTCCCTGAATTGTTGTTGGCTTATGAGCTAGATAGTTATTATATCAGTTATAAGCCGAAAATTTCTAAAACCCTTAAGCGAAGGGTAGTTGAACCTCATTCTCTGATTATAGACCAGGAGTCGTTATTTCTTGATATATCGATATTATTTTTAAAGGAAAATATTTAAGTAAATACTTTTCCATGTATTACCTGGCGAATATTATTGAGATATTCCTTTGAGATATTTGATTAATATTATTCGGGTTATTCATCAGATAGTTATTTATTCGATGAACATTATCTTTAATATTCATCTAAAGTCGATTTAATATTCGAATATTATTTCAAACTCTCAGCTAAGTTATTTACTTAGAGAATATTCATTTTATTTCTTCGATAAATATTATTTTGAATATTCATTCGAGTTTTTTTATTTAATGAATATTATTTTGAATATTCATTCGAGATTATTTATTTAATGAATATTATTTTGAATATTCATTCGATCCTTATTTATTTAAATGAATATTATTTCGAATATTCATTCAATCTCTATGATTTTATAAATATTAGTTGAGCATTGATTCGAACTCCAGTTATTCGATAAATAGTATCTTCGACGTTCATTCAAAGTCAATTCTATTATTGAACATAATTTTAAATATTCATTCGATAATCATTTCTTCGACAATTATTATTAAGTCGAATATTCATTATTTATTCAACGAATATGGTCTCAAATATTCAATCGATAATTATTTCATCAATAAGTATCATTCTTAAGTTGAATATTCATTATTTATTCAATGAATATTATTTCAAATATCCATTTGACGATTATTTCATCAATAAAATACTATTATTATTAATTGGAATATTCATTATTCGTCCAATGAATATTATTCTGAATAGTTATTCAAAGATTATTCCGAGCAACACTTTTCCAATATCTGTGACTTAAGAAATATTCTTGGAATATTTATTAAACTCTTCTAACTCGTTCCAAAGAAGAGTTGATTCATTCACTCTGTATCTTCAACCTTCGAATATTATATAAATTATTTCAAAGACTTATTACTTTTATTATATTATCAAGGAAGGTTCTCAAACTCTATTCTTCGTTCAATCCTGCCTCTCAAAGTATAAGGAAACCTTACTTGAGAAATGTTATTTATCTTGTGACTGCCCGGTCATAAATTATTCGCTCGCAACTTGGTTGCTACAATTTATGGAATCTTCTGTACCCTCTCATCATTCGAGGGGTAGAATTATTGGAACAAGTTGGTATCCATTAACAAGCTTCGGCTTGGGAAATATTGGTGAATTTTCCTTTCCAACTAGATATGACTGCCTTATGGAGTCCTATCAACAAGTGATATACTTGGGGAAGGGGGACGAACTTTACATTTCAAAGTTATGGATGTTAATTGAACTAGGAGACGCGTAAGTGGCCGAGTGGCGCCGGTCCAGCAATGGCCCAACCGTTGGCCGGGGGGTTCCAGAGGGCGGGCGATCCGTCGGTACTTCCTTCTACATGTAGAGAACAAATTATGGGGAGCATGACATGCGACTGATCATCGTAGATGTTGTGGCTCCTGGCGCGGCAAGCTCCCGTATTAGTTCATCACCCAAATTTGAAGAATATTCTGTAACGCTACCATTGTGGGTAGCGCTGAAAAATGTTTGAACTGGGATTGCAGCATTCTTCCTGCAAGTTCCCCTATCATGAAAATTGATTATCTGGCTTATCTTTGACATAGCAGATATTCCCACAAAATATAAATATGTTTTGAGTTACCTTGTAACTTCATCCTTTATATTGATCTGGCACTATTTTCGTTAATGCATGGTGTTAGAGGTCCAATCTCTTACTGGGCCGAACCAATGGCCCAATGTTAAGCCCAAGGAATATAACAACCTGTTCTACATGAACGGTCACATGGCTATCAATGGCCGACCGTGGCCATGATGAAAGGTGTTTTACCTTTAAACGGTCACATGGCCCCATGATCCAAAGAATATTTGATACTCTGGAAAGCAGATCTACATCTCAACAACTGCAAAGAAAAATAAGTATAAAAGGAGGTAAGATTGTTCATAAAATCCATGATTACACACACAACAACACAATTTCTCTACGTTCAAATTACCTTACAAAAACCGACTAACTTATTCTCACACCGGAGGTGAATCGGGGGGCTCAACCCTCGCATTCTCTTTCTGCAGGACCTACCGAACGAAGCCTGGGAGAAAACTGGTCGTAACATTTGGCGCCGTCTGTGGGAACGTAGAGATATACTCGTATTAAAAGACCTACCAGAAAACTATGACGATTGAAGAAACGCCCATCAATGATAGCAGCACCGTGGCTTGAAACAGTCGTTCCGTTCCTCCTACATTTCCGAGGACAACCCCACCCATTCCCCCAAGGCTGCTAAACTTTGATGAAGAAGGAAATATGCCAACTCCTGAGGAACAACAAGAGATGCTCGCGAAATGGAGAGAGCAGCAAAAGGCGAAGGAAAAGCATAAGGATATGGATAAAAACAAAGAAACTGACCGTCTGGCAAAAAGAAGGGAGGCCGATCGTTTGAGGCTAGAAGGCCTAAGGCTCCGAAGAGAAGAAATCGAGTTGCAGGAGAAGTCACTTCGTGAAGCCCTCGAGGCCGAAGACCCAGAGCTCGAAGAAAATCGGAGAGAGAAACGAATTAGGAACGACGATGATGAATCTGAACAGTTCGAATCCTATTCAAAACGTACCCGATCGGCCCCCACACTGACGACCGAATCCGAAGGCTAGAGAAAGTCATGTTCGGAGAGAAAAAGATCAGCCATGAACCTATAGTCACCGAAGAGGTAGAACAGTTTCGGCCACCACCCGGAAGGCAGTTTCCAAAAATGCACGAATTCAACGGAAAAGGCGACCCAGAAGACCACTGTGAGAAGTACGAATCACTCATGACTGGTATGGGACATTGTGATATGATGCTTTGCAAGATGTTCAAAACCTATCTCAAAGGAAACGCGTCCATGTGGTATCGATCGCTTAGACCCAGGTCGATCGGCTCGTACGAACAAATTAAGAAGAAATTTTTGAGGCACTACTCTCATTTGTGCCGAAGAGAGAAAGATACAGAGGCCCTGATTCATTGCAGACAAGGGCCGAACGAAGATCTAGGCGATTACTTGGCGAGATTCAAAGAGGAGGCTGGAATGGTCACCAATTTAGATAGAATAAAGGCGGCAGGATTCCTTGCGGCCGACCTAGACCCCATTAAAGGCAAGAAACTCCGATCCTCACTCTACGATGTACCTCCCAAAAATTTGAACGACATTTATTTTAGGGGAGAAGCAATTAGAAGGAAAATTGAATCGATCGGGGGATACAAAGAAAGTAAGAAAAATGTCTCCGATCGGGACGATAGGAGAAATGACAGAAGAGACGACCGAAGGAGTCGAGGCGATGTTAAAAGTAGATTGAATGACACAAGGCCTGATAAAGGGGCCGAACGAAGGCTGGATAGAGATAATGCTGTATTCACACCACTCAACACACCAATCTCAAAAATTCTACATGAAATAAAGGGTAAGCCCGGGTTCGTTCGACCACCCAGGCTAAAAACCCCTGAAAACAGAAGGGACGAAAACAGATACTGTGAATATCATCATGATAAAGGTCATAACACTGACGAGTGTTACCACTTGAAGAAATTAATTGAGAGAATGATAAAAGACGGAGAATTGACCAAATTCGTCGAAGACCTGAGAAACAAACTCAGACCGAAAGAGAGAAAAAGAGAATACAAGGAAGCCGAAGGATCTGAAAAGTACAGAGGCGAAGTCCGAATGATCTCCGGAGGAACCATACTGGATCGGGACAGAAAATCAGCCCGAAAGAGGTATGCCAGGAAAATCTACAACCTTTACCAATCAACTGCAGCCAAACAACCACTTCCGATCTCATTTACGGAGGACGATTTCGAAGACGTGATATGGCCACATGAAGACCCACTCGTTATAAATCCAGTGATAGGGGAGAACAAGATCTGGAAAGTCTTGGTCGATGAAGGAAGTTCAGTCAACATCTTGTATCACCGGACCTATTGCAAAATGAACCTGGGGGGCGAACAACTAGAGCCATGCCATGAAGCACCGCTATACGGCTTCGGTAATCAACCTGTACCGATCGAAGGAACTATAACACTGAACGTCTTATTGGGGAAAGCACCATTCACAGCGGTGAAAGAAACGAAATTTTACGTTGTTAGAGTCGACAGCCCGTATAATGGGATCCTGCGAAGACCGACTTTATCCCTATTCCATGCTGTATCATCTATCCCACACTTGAAATTGAAATTTCCAACCGAACACGGGATCGGAGAAATGAGAGGTGACCAAAAAGCCGCACGAATCATTATATTGGAAGACCTAGAAAGGGAAAAAGATGTTGAAATGACCGAAGCGGGGAAAAGGAGAAGAAGTGAGGCCGAAACAGGAGGCAGTCACCAACTACTGAATATCGAGTTAGAGAAATTTGGAGCCGACCTGTCAAATCCGATAGCCGAACCGGCCGTCGAAACCGAAGAAGTTGAATTGTACGTAGGCCAAGCAGGGAAGATGATTCAGATAGGAATGAACATGGAGCCAGAGCTGAAGGAGAAAGTCATCAAAGTCATTAGGGAGTTCCACGATGTATTTGCATGGAATCCCGAAGATATGCCGGGTTTGGATCCATCGGTAGCCAAACATTGTCTTAACGTAAAAACCGAAGCCCAGCCCGTGAAACAGAAAAAGAGAAATTTTTCCATGGAAAGACAGAAGGTCATTCAGGCCGAAGTCGAAAAATTGCTAGAGGCAAAATTCATCGAAGAGATAGACTACCCAGATTGGTTGGCGAACGTAGTTGTGGTGAAAAAGTCCAACGGCAAATGGAGAATGTGTGTGGACTACACCGACTTAAATAAGCACTGTCCGAAGGATCACTGCCCTCTACCGAACATTGATCAACTGATAGATGCAACCTCGGGGCATCAAATACTCAGTTTCTTGGACGCGTTCTCGGGATATCACCAAATCGCCATGAACACCGAAGACATACCAAAGACAGCGTTCATCACACCGAACGACACTTATGCTTACGTGAAAATGCCCTTCGGACTAAAGAACGCAGGGGCCACTTTCCAAAAAATGATCAACAAAGTATTTAAAGCTCAAATCGGTCGGAATATGGAGTGTTATGTGGACGACATGATTGTAAAATCTCTCTTTAAAGACCACGCTGAAGACTTAAGAGAATGTTTTGTAACGCTCAGGGAAAACAACATGAGGATAAATCTGAACAAATGTACGTTCGGAGTCAATAGCGGAAAATTCTTGGGGTATATGGTTAGCGCCAGATGAATTGAGGCAAACCCAGAAAAGATCAAAGCGGTCATCGATATGGAAGCAACGAAGACGATCAGGGATATTCAAAAGCTGACCGGACGGTTAGCCGCCCTGAGGAGGTTCATTTCTAGATCGGCCGAAAAGGCCTTGCCATTCTTTGAAGTACTTCGGGGACCCAAGAACTTCGAGTGGGGGCCCAACTGCCAAAAAGCATTTGAGGATGTTAAAGAATATCTAGTAAAAGCCCCACTCCTAATGAGGCCCGATCCGAAAGAAACATTGCAGCTGTACTTAGCTGTGAACGACCGAACGCTCGGAGCAGTGTTAGTCAAAGAACACGAAGGGAACCAGCATCCGGTGTTCTACGTTTCTTATATTCTAAAAGATGCAGAAACTAGATATCCGAACGCAGAGAAGTTCGCCTACGGATTGGTAATGGCAGCAAGGAAATTAAGACACTATTTCCAAGGAAGGACGATCAAAGTAGTAACAGACCAACCCTTGAAGAAAATCTTACAAAGACCAGAAGCATCGGGCAGAGTGGTAGCATGGGCGATTGAACTTGGAGAGCACGACCTAGAATATGCACCAAGAACTGCGATCAAAGCCTAGGCACTTGCAGATTTTATGGTAGAATGCTCATTTTCGGAACCGAAGGATTTGACTCCCGAAGAACAACTAATTCCGGCGCCAGGAAAATGGAAATTATTCGTTGACGGGTCGGTCGCCAAAGAAAAGTGTGGGGCCTGTTTAATTTTAACAAGCCGAGAAGGATTCGAAATATGCCAAGCTATCAGGTTCACTTTCCTTTTAACGAACAATGAGGCCGAATATGAAGCACTTCTAGCAGGCCTAGATTTGGCGAGAAATTTGGAGGTTAAGCACCTAAGAGCATTCAATGACTCAATGTTGGTGGTGAAACATTTCACAGGAGAGTACGGACAAAAAGATCCCCGAACAAAGGCCTACGCCCTCAAGGTACGCGAGAAATCTCTACTATTTGAATCATTCGAATTAAATCAGGTAACAAGAGAGAACAACAATCGGGCGGACGCTCTATCAAGGTTAGCCTCGGCAGAAGCCCAAAACCTCAACGGGTCAATTTATCTGACCGAAGTAAAGACCCCTTCGATAGACAAAAAGCAATGCATGGAAATTCACCAAGGAACCAACTGGATGACCCCAATCAGAGCATTCCTAGAGAAAGGAACTTTGCCACTTGAACGAAGGGAGGCACAGAAGGTAAAACATCGATCGGCCAATTATACTATGGTTGGAGGCCGTTTGTTCAGAAGATCGGTGACGCAACCCCTTCTTCGATGTTTAAACAAGGATGAACAGGTTTTAGCCCTCGAAACAGTTCATGAGGGAATTTGCGGAGAACATCTAGCAGGAAGGTCTTTGGCCCTCAAAATTCTAAGGCAAGGGTTTTTCTGGCCAAAAATGAAGGAGGACGCGACCGAATACGCCAAAAGATGTATACAATGCCAGTTATTTAACACTATACCGAAGCAACCACCCGAGGAAATGTCTTCAGTCCTTAGCCCCATTCCATTTGCTATGTGGGCGGTTGATATTTGGCGTGTTTGGGGGAACTTTTTTCCAGAATAAGTCAACTTATTTTAAGACAAAGTTAGAGATTCCTAACTTTCCAACTTATTTTCCAACTTATTTTTGCAACTTATTGAATCTTAAACATACATTAAATATTTGTATAAAAAAAGTTTATCAAAATATAAAATTTTTACCTGAAAATAAGTCCATAAGTCCATAATTTAAAGTGAGCCAAACATGCCCATTGTAGGGATTTTGCCCACCAGTACCAAACAAACCAAGTACTGCATTGTGGCGATCGACTACATGACCAAGTGGATAGAAGCCCGACCACTTTCATCCATTACCGAAGAAGCAGCAAAGAAGTTCATGTTAGAACAAGTAATATTAAGATTCGGTATCCCTATGGTATGTGTATCGGACAACGGAACCCAATTCATCGGAAGCAAATTCAGAAAATTCTTAGCTCAATTCGGGATTCGGCAAAAATTCAGTTCGGTCGGACATCCTAAGGGAAATGGGGCGATCGAAGCTGCAAACAAAATTATCTTCGACGGAATAAAGAAAAGGCTGGGAGAAGCCAAAGGACTTTGGGCCGAAGAGCTACCATGGGTTCTGTGGGCATACCGAATGACACCAAGGTCATCAACGGGAGAAACACCCTTCAAATTAGCTTTCGGAACAGATGCTCTTTTGCCAGTCAAAGTTTGCCTAGAATCTTACCGAACACAAGTTTTCAACATAGAGACAAACGAATGTGGTCTTCGAGCGAATGTGGACTTACTCGAAGAAGAAAGGGAAGCAGCTCACCAAAGGAACTTAAGGTACCAGCTTCAAGCAGCACAACACTACGATTCGGGAGTAAAAAAGAGATCATTCCGAATCGGAGACTTAGTGCTTCGAGAATTGGCCACATCAATGCCCACAAAACAAGGCAAACTTATGCCCAACTGGGAAGGCCCTTATGTGGTAAGCGAAGTGGTTCGACCGGGCACTTACAAGTTAGCTCATTCGGACGGCAGCTTGATTAAGAACACCTGGCACGCTGCTCGCCTTCGCCGTTTTTACCAGTAAGCTTACTGGAAACATTTTATTACCCTTTTAAATTTGTGGTTTAATGCAAGTTATCTTTTGAATTCCCTAAGTAAGCATCAATCTGTAAAACCATGCGAGACCCACATGATCAATAACAGATTGTTCGCTACATTTTTCAACATGCCATAATTAAGCAAAATGGACCCATGTTTGGGGCCGACCAAGTAAAACATGCGCCCCTCTAACTTGTTTCTAGTGTTCAAATACATTCTGATTTAAGTTACCAATACTTGACATATCCAAATTCGGGGCCGACCGAACGAAATTTGGACCCTTACAAGAATGTCCTAGTATTTAAGTGGCTTTTTCACTCATTAAGTCCGGGAGGAAATATTTTAACCGACCGAACGGAACCTAAATCCTTTACAAAAACCCCTTAAAAACTAGGGGCAGCTAGGTTACGACTGAAGACGCACAACATGCTAGGTTACGACCGAAGATGCATATAAAATGAAAAATTATGCTAAGGCAATTGAAAGCCGAAGATGCATAAAATGAAAAATTATGCTAAGGCAATTGAAAGCCGAAGATGCATAAAAAATGAAAAATTATGCTAAGGCAATTGAAAGCCGAAGAGGCATAAAAAATGAAAAATTACGCTAAGGCAATTGAAAGCCAAGATGCATATAACAATGATGCTAAAGCAAAAACCGAAGATGCATAAGAATGAAAAATTATGCTAAGGCAGAAAAAGCTAAAATGCATTAAATTATGCCAAGGCAAATATAAAAAGCCCGAAGGCACCAATTCGAAGACTAAAGGCAAATGTTAAATTACAAAGCCCGAAGGCCATAAAATAAATGTAAGGCTACTCCATCGAAGGCTCATCAAGCGGCTCATCTTCTCCCGAAGAAATAACTTCGGGGTCATCAGACTTTTCCCTACCCACTGGATCAGTCATACCCATTGCAGCATCAAGCAGCTGGGTATGATCAAAACCAAGTGAATGGGCCTTCACCACAGCATCGTCATAACCCATCTGGTAGCATCGTTATTCTGTCAAAAGAAGCTGCTTATGCAATTTCCGAGCATTCTTCCTTGATTGCTTCAGCTGGGTGTTCCTCCATTCGATGCGCCTTGAGCTTGTGGCCTTCAGCTTCTCCAACTCTTCCTTAAGGGCATCCCTTTCGGACCTTAGAGCCTCAGCCTGGCCAGTGACCCTATCGAGTTCGGTAGAAGAGTTCCGAAGGTCTTCTTCGGCTTTGACCGCTCTTACTTCCATCCCTTCTACCCGTTCGGTCACCACAGCTGACCAGGCAGCGCCCTGAACACAAACATGGAAAACGTTAAAAATATCTAAGGCAAGTATATACGTACGAAGGAAAAGAAAATTACCATAGAAAGAAGGGTCATCATTTCAGTGCAAGCTTCAATATTATTCAGCTTGGCGATAGTTGGTCGATCGGCTGGAAGAACGAGACCACGACATAGATCAAGACCCACATTCTTTGCTGAAGAAGGAACTGGGACAATGATCTGGTCGGTCTTCAGAACACTCCATTGAGGAGAATACACTTTTAATTCTGTATTCTCCGACCGAGGTCTCTTCTTCGATTCGACAGGAGTACCCTTCGAGACTGACTCTCTGGGAGGCGAGGAAGTAGGTGGAGTAATGACCAAGTTTTTTTCCCCTTGATCAAGAGCCAAGGTTTCCACCCCTTCGACCTGCTTAGCAGCATCGGCTTCGGCCGCCAGAGCAGCAGCAGCTAGGTCGGCCGCCTTCTTCCTCTTTCATTCCAGAATATCCTCTCGAGTTGTCACTATACAAGGTAAAAAAAAGAACATTATATACAGGCTAAAGGCAATAAACAGGAGTTATCATACTTTCGGAAAGATAAATTGTAGAAAAAAAGAACAGAATGAAGGAACGTTACCATTACCCCAAAGACCGACTAACCAGTCTGCGTCCCTACTATCCGATAATGGTACCTTGTCCATATCAAGGTCACACAGTAATCGGTAGTCATGCTTATCCGCCTCTGTGAGTTCGGGATATACATACCTTGTGGGATCGACCACCTTCCAACCTCGGGCCGGAAACAAAAACCCATTTAATATGAGCCTCCTTATTATTCGAGTTTGTAAATGACCAGTCAGGCCTGCCCACCCTCCGAGCGATGGTATAAAAACCCTTACTCTTCGGATTCCGGCGAAGCTCGTAATGATGCCAGAAGAGAGACGTTCTTGGAATCACTTTACTGGCCATGCATCGGGCTTGGAAAGTATTTACATGAATAAAACTGTTCGGGTCCAGCTGACCGATAGCGATGCCCGACTGCTTCAAGACACTCTTTAAAATACGCAATATTGGCAATCGGAAGCCACATTTGAATGCCGCTTCGGATATGCCCGTAGCGAACCCACCCCCGCAAATAGCTGCGAGTTGGGGATTTTGCCAAATCCTGTCATCCTTCCTTGGGGCGAAGAAATACCATACATATTTCAATATACAATAGGTCGAACAGAAATGCTCTATATCGTCTTCGGTCAGCTGAGAAGGATGATTGGCAGCCGGATACTCTACGACATCGCTAAAAGGAGAAGAGACCGAAGGATCTGTACCTTCGTTTGACCGGTCTATATCCCTGCATTCGGAAATGTAGAGATTAGCCATGTACTCGGACAAAAATGAGAATAATCGAAAGGAAGAAAAAAATCGAGTACAGAGGGCTAGGACCGGCCAAAAAATCCCTACCATCTAAAGATAAAGTGATTCAGACTCAAGACAGTCCGAAGAACACTCGACAGATTCAAGCATCCCGAAGGATATGTCATTCCTAAACAATTTATAAGTTCCAGAAATCCTAACGAAACATACAAATGTAGCAAAGGGATACTAACACGCCTATTTCTTATTCAAAGAACACAGGTGAAATCATGCGTATACTCACATATGTGTGTATATAGATACTTACATACAGATGCCTACATACATATTCAAGAATGTAAAGAGACGACATACAATTAATTGAAATAAAGAGTATAGAGACTTACTCTTCTGAAGATTGCTGATGAGATCGATTTCTCGGGGGTAAAGTGCTTGAATGTGAACGTCAACCGGAACCGGAGAGTCAAAAGAAATCGATGACGAAACGACGGCTCCAATGGTTGCTAAAGCTTTTCTCTGAAAGGATTCTTTTTCTCTGAAATTATGAGGGCGTATGCGTAAAGGGGAAAAGAAAAGAGATACGAAGTATAAGTTTTAATAAAAGGAATGTGACGGTTGGATGGTTGGCGTTTCAAATTCAACGGTTGAGATTGGGGCGTGAATCTTGAGAAAAGGCAGCTGTCAGTCATAAAGGGACACGACTTCCCAAGAAAAGACCCGACCTTGTCCTTCGTTCTCATTATCCAGATAAATACAACCGAAGGCCGACTCAGTTTTTAATTTTCGTCATAAAAAGTAATTTTTGGAAGGGCGTCCGAACGAATGATCCGAAGATGGGCCTAGGCATTAACTTTTCTTTTTAAAAGTAATTTCGGGCGATCCGAAGAGGATATTCCAAAGAAAGACTTAGGCTTTAGCCTTCGTCCTGAGGATTACTCCGAACGAAGCCTAGGGACATGTTAGAGGTCCAATATCTTACTGGGCCGAACCAATGGCCCAATGTTAAGCCCAAGGAATATAACAACCTGTTCTACATGAACGGTCACATGGCTATCAATGACCGACCGTGGCCATGATGAAAGGTGTTTTACCTTTAAACGGTCACATGGCCCCATGATCCAAAGAATATTTGATACTTTGGAAAGCAGATCTACATCTCAACAACTGCAAAGAAAAATAAGTATAAAAGGAGGTAAGATTGTTCATAAAATCCATGACTACACACACAACAACACAATTTCTCTACGTTCAAATTATCTTACAAAAACCGACTAACTTATTCTCACACCGGAGGTGAATCGGGGGGCTCCACCCTCGCATTCTCTTTCTGCAGGACCTACCAAACGAAGCCTGGGAGAAAACTGGTCGTAACACATGGCATATGGTTTCAAAATATATTTTTGAACTGTCATATATATATATATATATATATACCTATGCAGTTATATTATTGTTGGTGGGCTATTGCTCACCCTTGCTTATTATTATGTCACAACAACAGCTAGGTCTCATGGCTCGCGTAAGGCGCACTCGGCGCAAGCAGGTTACCCATCCCACAGGACTCCCCGCTGATATTGTTGCTGCCATTGCTGAGGTAGCACAGAAAATCAGCTTTTGCTTCCAGTTTAATTATATGTATCAATAATGTTAATTAACGGCAAGAACTTTAAACTTATGATGTTATCCTTTTTGGCTTGTAATAACTTTTATTCGTAAACCCGTAATGTGAGACTTATTTCAATTTCATCTCTGGGACTATAACTGTGTGTGTGTGTGAGTGGTTATTATTGCGGGGTCACAGCATGTGATTTATTTATTATGGACTCAAGTAAAGTATCAATCATGGAAAATAAGACCGTAACGACCCGATCCCGGACCCCGGATCTGGGGTGTTACACACACAAAACTCATAAAACTATCTTTAATTTAGTGATGATTTAATATTTATTATTCAAATGGAAACACTCAGAATCTCAAGAGAGAAAATATAATTACCAATTTTTAATTAATCATATTCAATGTAAAATTCCTACATTGATAATGCTATTCAACGTAGAAAACCTAATTAGATATGATTTAAATCTTTAACATACATCTTTTCGTATTTCAGTATAAATACAATTTTTAGTTTCTGTTAGATATAATTGATGTGATTTAATGTCAGTGTTTAAGTGATACAGGTAAAAAGAGTTTAACTTGTTATTAAAAGCAGTCGTAGCAGAGTTTGAGTATACGCTGATAGATGGAAGCGCAAACGCTGACAGAAGAAAGCGTAAACACTGCTAGCTGAACACAAGGAAGCGCAAACGCTGCTAGCTAGGAGAGCAACAGAGTTTGCTAAAGTCTGTCTACTGGAAGCGTCTACAAGTCAACAGAGTTTGAAGATTAATTTAAGATTAATATGGAAGCAATATCTTTGAAGATTGGATAGCTGTCAAAGAGATTGAGTTGACTTAGAAGACGTGTAATAATCGTAATTGATATCAATTGTATAGCTTAATTATAGGATAATCAATTAACGATTGTACGTAGCTGTATATCTTATAAATACAGTTAGGTTAACCCTAGAAGGGTATCCATTGTGAACGAATATCATTCATTGTAACCTAAGCAGCTCTCTGTGATATTTCACATCACTGAGAGAGGAATTATTAATTCCAAACAGTTTTATGTACTGAAACGTGTGTTCTTATTATTTACTTATACAGTACTTGATTATATATTGTGTGTTCGACCTAACAAGTGGTATCAGAGCCAATCTGTTACTTTATTACAGTTTAAGATCCAAAACACAATAGTAATCAATGGCAGAGATTCCTCCTCCATCAGGTTCTAAGAAAGCACCTACTACTGTAAGTAGGTATGAAACGATTAGGGTTCCAATACTCAATCCATCAGAATATGCAATCTGGAAGGTAAAGATGACCATGTTTCTGGAAGCCACAGATCCAGAATATCTTGATAGAATTTATGAAGGTCCTCATAAACCTACAAAGTTAACTGTTGTTGCTGCTGGTGAGGAATCAAAGGTGGTTCCTAAGGAAAAGAAAGATCTAACTACTGAGGATCTTTCATCTATTGCTAAGGATGCCAAAGTAAGGCACTTACTTCACAATGCTCTTGACAATGTTATGTCTAACAAAGTGATTAACTGCACAACTGCAAAGGAAATTTGGGATGCACTTGAGGTTAGATGTCAAGGAACTGCTGCAATTAAGAAGAATAGAAGGAACATACTCACACAGGAGTATGAGCATTTTGAGGCAAAGTCTGAAGAAACCATGACAGAAACATTTGACAGATTCTGTAAACTGCTCAATGATCTATCATTGGTTAACAAAGAATATGATCTAGAAGACTCAAATCTCAAGTTTCTTCTCTCTCTTCCTGAAAAGTGGGATGTGAAAGCAACCACTATAAGAGACAACTATGATCTTGATGATACTGAGATTGATGAAATCTATGGACTGCTCAAGACTCATTAATTGGAAATGGAGCAGAGAAATAGAAGATCAAGCAGGAAGTCAAAGTCTGTTGCTCTGAAAGTTGAAGAAAAATCTTCAAAGAAAGAAGCATCAAGGAAGAAGGCAAAAGGAAAAGCCTTGGTCATTCATTCAGAAATTGAGTCATCAAACACTGATGATGACTCAAACACAGATGGATCATCTGATTCTGAAGATGATGAAGAGATGATGCAAATGGCTGCATTGATGGTAAAGACCTTCAAGAAGATGGGATTCAAGAACTTCAAGAAGGGAAAGAGATTCTCCAAGGATTATTCAAAGTCTGACAAGAAAAATTTCAGAAAATCTGAGGGAAAGGACTTCAAATCTGGTAAGAAAGATAAGTCTGAGATTCAATGCTACAAGTGTAAGGAGATGGGTCACTATGCTCCTGAGTGCAAAAAGGGTAAAACTGAAACGGCACTCTACACCAAAGGCAGAGACTGGGCAGACACCTCAGATTCAGATGAGGAGGTGAACTATGCACTCATGGCCTCGACTCTGAATGAAGATTCTGAACTAAAGGTACCTCCAACTACCTATGCTTATAATACTGATAATATAACTGAATTGAGAATTTATCTTAAAGCATTACATATCAGTTATAGGGATCAGACTTTAGAAAATGAGAGAATCAAGAATGAGTGTTCTCAACTCAAAGAAAGAAATAAACTTGTTGAAGAACAACTTGAAAACATGAATAAAATTCAGAAAGAGAGAGATGATGCTGTGTTTATAGAACAGGAGTTGCTAGGTAAGTATAAGCAACTAGAATCTGAATTGAAGGATGCAAAGCACATTATTAAAACTTGGACACATTCTGGAAAAGACACTCAAGAGGTTTTTCAATCAGACACAGTAGGTCTAGGTTATTATGAGGATGATGTGCTTAGGTTTCAGAATACAGTCAAGATGAGACCACCTCTTTCTTCTAAGAAATTTGGAACATTTGTTCATGGTACTGTTAAAACTGAAAATGGAGCTGTTGAAAATGATCCAGTAAAAACCTGTGTCAAACAGGTTAATATTGGTTCAATGACAGATAAACAACTCAAGCATAAGCTAAAAGAAGTAAAATCTGTCAACAAACAGAGAATGCCTAGGAAAAACAGAAATGGAAAGGTAGGCATAACTTCAGGAATTAAGCCAATGCTTGCTACTTTTGCACCTAGAAAAACTTGTCATAATTGTGGTAGCACTAATCATCTTGCTAGTTTTTGCAGGAAGAACAAAGACATTAATTCTTTACCCTCCAAATATGGAGTGAAAAAGGATAATGTCAAACCAAGACCACAAACTCTGTGCAAACATTGTGGAAGTACTTGGCACTCAATTTATACTTGCAAGAATTATCATGCTATTTATCATAATTATTATGAACTGAAACCTAATTTGAAATGGGTTAAAGTTGATTCTGCAAGTACTAAGAATGAAAATGTTAGTTTAAACTCTGATAATGATAAATCCGCTGCAAAAACTAACAGATTCAATAAAGCAAAAGGATCCAAGCAAGTCTGGATCCTTAAAACTAACAATCAGTGATTGTTTGTGATTGCAGGGCACCAGGGAAAGTACCCTAGTCGTGGACAGTGGATGTTCAGGACATATGACTGGAAATAAAGCCCTGCTATCAGAGTATGAGGAGAAGGCTTGCCCAAAAGTTTCCTATGGAGATGGCAACATAGGACATACTCTGGGATATGGCAATATTAATCTTGTAAGTGTCATCATCACAAATGTAGCTCTGGTTCCAGGACTCAAGCATGATCTGCTATCTGTGAGTCAAATCTGTGACAGAGGATATCATGTAGATTTTCAGCCTGAATATTGTCAAGTCATCAGTAAATCTACAGGGAAAGTTGCTCTAGTTGGAAACAGACACAATAACATCTATGAAATAAAATTGTCAACAAACTCTGATGGCAAAGCAGTGTGTCTGTCAACAAGAATGTCCAGTGAAGAGAGTTGGAAGTGGCACAAGAAACTCTCTCATTTGAACCTGAACAACATCAATGAGCTAATAAAGAATGATCTTGTAAGAGGACTACCAAAGTCTTTGTTGAATGCAGAAGGCCTGTGTGATTCTTTTCAAAAGGCCAAACAGAGAAAAGCCTCTTTCAAAAGCAAATCTGAGTCTTCAATTGTTGATCCTTATCATCTTCTACATGTTGATCTTTTTGGACCAGTGAATGTAATGTCTCTTGGAAAGAAGAAATATGCTCTAGTCATTGTTGATGAATATACCAGATACACTTGGGTATATTTTCTTGCAAAGAAGGATGAAACTGCATTAACACTGGCAGAACATATAATGCAACTGGACAAAGGGTCAGAGAATCAAGTGAAGATTATCAGAAGTGATAATGGAACTGAATTCAGGAATTCAACAATGGAAGAATTTTGCAAGAATAAAGGAATCAAACAAGAGTTTTCTGCACCTGGCACTCCACAACAGAATGGTGTAGTTGAGAGGAAGAACAAAACATTGATAGAAGCTGCCAGAACCATGCTAGATGAAGCAAAGTTGCCAACATATTTCTGGGCAGAAGCAGTTCAAACTGCTTATTTTACTCAAAATGCAACACTGATCAACAAGCATGGAAAAACACCATATGAGATGGTGAAAAAGAAGAAGCCAAACCTGAAATATTTTCATATTTTTGGGTGCAAATGCTTTGTGTTGAAGACTCATCCTGAACAGTTGACTAAATTTGACCTAAAGGCAGATGAAGTAATTTTTGTTGGCTATCCACTGTCAACTAAAGCATTCAGAGTTTATAATCTGAGAACTAGAGTGATCATGGAATCTATTCATGTGTCTTTTGATGACAAGAAAATAACTGGACTTGAAGTTGAATATGAACATGATCAACTGCACTTCGAAAATGAAAATTTAATCTCTGATGAATTAAACTCTGATGAGTCTGATCTGTCAAACTCTGAACCTCTACTGGTAAATACTGAAGAGACCTTTCAGCCAGAATCAAGGGAAGAATCAGTTGAGGGGGAGCATGGAGAATCACATCAAAGTGATAACTCAAATTCTGATAGTGACTCAGTTGATAATTCTGCATCAAACTCTGATGACTCAAACTCTGAAAGTCCAAAATCTGATAGTTCAAATTCTGAGCAGTCACATTTAGGGGGAGCATCAGAGAATGAAGAAAGGCATCAAGAAAATCAGGAGAGCATGGATCAAGGGGGAGGATCCAACTTTGAAAGAAGTCAATTACCTTCAGCTAGGAAATGGACCAAATCTCACACAACTGATTTAATCATTGGTGATCCAGATGCAAGAGTAAGGACAAGAAGTGCAACAACAAATGAATGTCTGTTTCATGCATTCTTGTCACAAACTGAGCCAAAGAAGGTTGAAGAAGCTTTTAAAGATGCTGAGTGGATAATAGCAATGCAAGAAGAGCTAAATGAATTTGAGAGAAATGAAGTGTGGACCCTTGTACCAAGGCCCAAGAACAGATCCATTGTTGGTACTAAATGGGTTTTTAGAAACAAAACTGATAGTGAAGGGGTTGTTATAAGAAACAAAGCAAGACTTGTGGCAAAAGGCTATTCACAGCAAGAGGGGATAGATTATGATGAGACTTTTGCACCAGTTGCCAGATTGGAGGCAATTAGGATGTTTCTTGCTTATGCTTCTCACAAGAAATTCAAGGTTTTTCAAATGGATGTGAAAAGTGCTTTTCTGAATGGAAAACTTGAAGAAGAAGTGTTTGTTGAACAACCACCTGGTTTTGTAGATTCAAAATATCCTGACCATGTCTACAGGCTAGACAAGGCACTTTATGGACTTAAGCAGGCACCAAGAGCATGGTATGAAACTCTGGCTCAGTTTCTTTTAGAAAGTGGATTCAACAGAGGTACAATTGATAAAACTCTGTTTTATTTCAAATCTTGAAGTGACTTGCTTTTAGTTCAGATATATGTTGATGATATCATTTTTGGATCTACTAATGATAAACTCTGTAAGAAGTTTGCCAAGCTCATGCAATCAAGGTATCAAATGAGTATGATGGGAGAGCTTAGTTATTTTCTAGGCTTACAGGTGAAGCAAACAGGTGATGGAATCTTTATCAACCAAGCAAAATATACCAGAAATCTTCTCAAGAAATTTGGCATGCTTGACTGTTCATCTGCAACAACTCCCATGGCTACTGCAACAAAATTGGACAAAGATACAGGGTCATCAGTAGATATGACAAGCTACAGAGGAATGATTGGCTCTCTACTTTATTTAACAGCTAGTAGGCCTGATATCATGTATGCCACATGTCTGTGTGCAAGGTTCCAGGCAGATCCAAGAGAACCACATTTAACAGCTGTGAAGAGGATTTTCAAGTATCTCAAGGGCACTATAACTTTAGGGCTATGGTACCCAAGAGAATCAGATTTCAAACTCCTTGGTTACTCTGATGCAGATTTTGCAGGCTGTAAGATTGACAGAAAAAGCACCAGTGGAAGTTGTCAATTTCTTGGTGACAGACTTGTTTCTTGGTACAGCAAGAAACAAAAATCAATATCCACATCTATAGCTGAAGTAGAGTATATTGTTGCTGGTAGCTGTTGTGCACAGATTCTATGGATGAAGAATCAACTACTGGATTATGGATTGAGGTATAGCAAAATACCTATTTTCTGTGATAACCAAAGTGCTATTGCAATGACAGGTAATCCAGTACAACACTCAATGACTAAGCACATCAGCATAAGGTATCATTTTATCAGAGAGCATGTAGAGGAAGGCAACATTGAGCTTCACTTTGTGCCTAAAGATCAACAACTTGCAGATGTCTTCACCAAGCCTTTGTGTGAAGCAGCTTTTACAAGGCTGGTCAATGAACTAGGAATGGTCTCTGGTTTTGACTAAACATGTTGGTTAGACTCAAAATTTTCTAATAAAATGTGTTGCACATATTTCTGTGAACTGTTCAGTGCTATGTGAACTTTGCTGTTTATACTCTGTTATGCAGACTCTGTTCACATGTGTTTGTCTTCACACTGTTTAAACTCTGTCAGCAGGTTTGTCTGTCATACACTGTTAATATGTTTGATAAACTCTTTGAATTCTGAATTGATTTTTGTCTGAATGAAAACACCAATGAAGAAATAAGTGTGAAGCATGATTCTCAGTGAATAAATCAAGATTCTTTCTGAGTCACTGTGATCTAATCAGAAACTGTGCAGTAAGTTAACACAGCATGAGACTATTTCATATTTAGAGCATCTCTTAGTTTATTTGGTCCTAAACTCTGAGTCTATGAATACTATGTGCATTGCCTCTCATGAAAAACTTCTGATATTGATGAACTCTAAACTCTGATTAGTAACACTCTGTTTCCAAGACATACATAGTTCTTGATGATTCCTTGTTTGTACTTGTGAAAATTTTAAAACTTGAGATGTGTCATTGTTTAGTTTGGTGAGAAACAATTCATGTCTGCACCCTGTGAGATTTTGAGCCAAATAAATGATTGATACATTTTATATCAATCAGATTTTATTGATGTGTGCTGTTCATCAGTGAGTATGTTGCTCTAGAACTTGTATTAAACCATTTTGAGACTACATGATATGTGTGTGCATGAAAATGATAAAGGCACTAGGATTTCCCATCTTACTTCAAACACTGTTCATAAATTCCACCCTTAGTAAACCCCTTTGAGCCCAATTAACTGCTCATTTCTCTTAAACTCTGACGTATTAAGAGCAGTTATATTCTTTTGGAAAATCAAATGCAAGCAGGTGACTGTTTCTCAAGGAAAGTTTACTCAGTATATATATAAAAAAATAAATAAATAAATAAATAAATAAATAAGGGGTATATATACTGATCATCTTGTACAAATATGTACTAACAGTGTGACTGAACACTTTGGTCTGTTAAATTGTTCAGTCCAAAATTCATTTTTAAACATCTCTTCTCACCTGTTTGAACTTACCACATTACAACCCTGAATAAAGTCCTTTTGATTTGTGCATATATGTAATCAAAGTAGTGTAGATTTGGTGGAAATTCAAGCCTATGGAAGTATCTGCTTTTACTGATTGAATTTGAGAGAAAACACTTCACTTAAACACTTGTGTGCTTTGAGAGTTTGTGAGAAAATCCTTGACATGTAACTCACTGAATGATGCTTTGATTTCTATCTCTTGATATTTTTGTCTCCAAAGACTGTGTGCTTACTTAGATAATCATGAACATCAATGGGAATAGGGTTATTCAGATTTCTGTATTTAAGGAACTACAGAGTTTAGCATTCATCATATACTCCGTGTTTAATATGAGAGTTTGTGCATTCAGTGTTTATTGATTTGATTTATGGATATTATGAAATATTAGATGCTATAAAAATTGATGTGGTAACCTCTGCTACACACACACAAACTATTCACGACTGTGCATTTTTTTGAAAGGGTTTTAGTGATAAAGGTTGAAAATTTGTTAAACACTGATGGATTGTGTTCCGTACTCTAAGGTAAATTTTCTTTAAGATAATTTGAAAATTTTGAAGTAAATAGAGTGTTTGACAACTGTTAATGAGTGTATTTGTGGTAAAGTGTCTTGATAATAGGAAAGACAACAGTAATAATGGCTTTTACTGCGCGTGATTAAGTGATTCGCTGCATGGTTGACACGTGTCCCACTTTCACCCACTCACCCATTATTGTATACTACTTTCACACAATTCTAGTAACAGTTGCGTGTCTTTAATGTAAAAACGATTGAGTTTTTTTTTACTCAAATCACTTTTTGTTACTATCACACCACATCCACTCATATTCACTTTACCAAAATCACAGCCTTCCTTTGTTTTTCACTTTGACATTTTCACAAACACCTTTCCTCCATATCCTTTTCACAGTCGATTTTTGCATATTTCTTGATATAATGGCATCAAAACCTTTTACTTCTTGTGGTCTTCGTTTTGTGCCTAACAATTTTGCAGCTCTACTAGAGAACGACCGTGCTCCTGAAGCGTTTCACCTTATGCAAAATTTTCTTCGTACCTCTGAAATTGGGGAAGCGTTGGTTGAACCTGCTGTTCTATCTGCATCTCAGATTGCTACCTTCTGGCAAAACTCAAGGTACATAGATGGAGGAGAGAATGGAACTCCGTCTTTCATCTTCACTCATGATGAACAAGAGTTTGTGATAACTCCACAAACTGTTCGAGAGGTCATGGACTTCGATACACACACATCGTATGCTATTGTTTCTGAACAGAATCTGAGGGACATGTTAACAGAAATTGGTTACATGGATTCTTTGGCAAAGCTTGGTAGTGTCAAACGACCAAATCTTCGAAAGGAATGGAATTTTTTCTTTGACTGTATCACCAGGACATTCCAAAAGAAAGTCACAAACTGGGATGCCATTCCAATGGATAGTCTGCAAATTGGGTACTCTCTACTCTATGGCAGTAATTTTGATTATGGTCGTTATGTGTTAGTCAATTTAGGTGATAAATTGTCAGAGTCTAGTACAATCGATTTTGCTAGATTTTGTCAACGTTTGTTCAATGCATGTGTACCTGGTTTAGAAATAGATGCAGCTGATGTGATTCAACCTTTTCGAGTCAATAAGAGAATATTCTCTAATATGACAAATAAAGATGCTGGTAAAGCTGTACCTGAACTTGTCTTCCCACTTGCCTTGCAAAATTTTCTAAATCAACCACAAGATTCTCAATCACCATCACAAGAACCACAACAGCCACAACAATCAGAACCACAAACTATGCCTGAACCTTTAGCCACTGACCACACTGAAACCATACAACCTCATCCTGTATCATCACCTGAGCCAACACCAACAAACACTGTACCTATGTTCGCACTTATTCACGCAAGAGAACGTGGTCAACAAGTAATATATGGTAAATAGGATTCGTTCCCACAGAGACTCAAATTGTTCGTTATGTTCACTTATGCACCAGCTTATGATTTACACTCACTGCCAAGACAATCACAAATTTGGTTTTGCTTAACTAATGATTAAATATCAACTATGCCAATTACGAGAAAATTACTTAACGATTAACTTATAATAAACAGACATGGGATTTCAATTTCATTACCCACTTCATCTAGAATCTTATGCCCTTTAGCCTAGCATGTGACCGAGTTGATTACTGATTAGATGCACTAAACTAATACACACCAACTTTCGTTGTGCATATACCATCCTACTGATCATCCATAATTGATAGAAGTCAAGTAGTCACCAAATATGCGTAGTTCCTATATGTCTATATCAATTGAACACATACCGGTTGAAAATCAAGCACCCATTAAACCACATAGTCAATGCAAGACGGTTAGAATTACACCACAAATTAATACATGTTCTTCACATGCATAAACCTATGCTAGCATGAATTGTTCTAAACCCTAGATCCACTTTCGCATTCACCAGGATTAAACAAACAATTACAGGTGTTCGCGACTCACCTATAACGAATAAGCATAAACATACTAGGCAATCAATACAATCAATCACACACCAAGGCATAAATAACACTCAATTACTAGAATCCATAGAAAAATCCATTAAAACCCCATGATAACGAATTAGCCCATAATCGACCTCATCGCCATCATGGGTTCAAGTGATAACATAATTCTAAAAATCAACAATTAATAATAAAAGAAGAGAGAAATAAGTTTAGAAATAAATCCCCAAATAGAAGAGTACAAAGGTTCCAAAGAATAATCCTTGCTTGTCACTAGCTTGGAGAATTTCCTTGAAAATGTTCTTTAAATCTAGATGAAAAGTGTTGATAGATGCTAAAAAGAAAATAGAACAACGATACTCAATTGATAGATGTGTTTTTAGGTCTCTATATTACATATAAGGTTCAGCTGCTACCCTAATTAAAATAGGCCCAAACATTTGTGACCCGAAATAAAGCAACAGAAATCTGCCAAAACCACCCCAAGCGCCATAGCGCCTCAAAGAGCGCCACTGCGCCTCCATTCTCCTGGAATGCGCTCAACACCGCGCCCTTGCGCCTAGACGAGCGCTGTTGCGCTTCATTCCTTGCGCTCTTGCGTCCCTGCAACGCGCAGTTGCGCTTGAAGACCCCTGGAACTGCCCTGCCTTGCTCGCGCGCGCCACAGCGCTGTTGCTCCCTACCGCGCGTAGTTGCGCCTCGCCTCTCCTGGATATGCTCCTGGTGCCTCCCATTGCGCGCTATAGCGCCTCACTACGCGCTACGGCGCCTGCTAGGCCCTGGAAATGCCTCAAAACTTCTACAATTTCCTTGCTATGATTTTCTTGCACAATCTTAAGATTAAATTCACACCACCATAACATTGTTTTAGCCCAAAATGTCTTCGACGACACAACCTACACAAATTACATAAAAACATATTAAATGACAACGAAACTTGAGAACTTGCAAACAATTAAAGTCCAAACGGAAGGTAAATAGTGGATATAAAATCCACTTATCAACCTACTACATCTACATACCCACAACCTGAACAAACAAATCCCGAGCCTGTCACTACTACTCAACCTCAACCAACATCTAAACCAAAAAGGAAGAAGAATACTACCCTCAACACAAAACATTCCAAGGCTAAACAGACATCTCCTAGAGCTGTTTATTCTAGAAGAATCATTAAAAGGGCAAATAGGCCTTCATCACCACCAGTCAAAGAAAGTTCTAGTGAAGAAGAAGAAATGATTGAAGTGCCTCAAGCAAAGAGGAGGAGGCTGATTCTTACAGATTCTGATGATGAGCAAGTTGTTGAGGCTCAAGAGAAAATTTCTCAGAATATTCCTACTGATGAGCCAGAGGTTATCATAGAACCTACTATAGAAGAATCAGGTTTCAAGGTTGCTGTACCAGAACTTGCTACGGTTCAAACTAATGAAGATGTTAGAGATGCATTGCCTACAATGGAAGAGTTTGATGAAACTCCATTTTCTTTTGACAATGAAGCATCTACTCCAACACCCATGGTGGTTACAAACTCTGTTGATACTGGTGTTGCAGATGGGCCTACTGTTGTCCTGGAAGACACTGAGGTTGCATCACACACAGAATTAAACTCTGATGCCCATCATGTTTCTGATCATGGTGAGGAGATTGACCAACCAGAAAAAGTTATTTCTTCAGAGCATATTCAAGATGATAAAGGAAAACAGGTTGTTCAAGAACTAGTTGCTGCTCAAGATGAGGACATTGCTTCAGTTGCACCTATTGATGTTTCAGTCAGTGATTCTTTTGAAGAAAGGAGTACAGAAGCTCATAAAGAACAATTTAAATTTGATGGTCAGAAAACAGGAGAAAACCCAGATTTTGCTGGACCTTCTGCTAATGAAATTGATGATAATTACTTGACCAAGCAAACTGAAGATTGGTACAAGTCAGATTGTATTTTTCCTCCTGGTAGAGCAGCTACCTTTCTCAAGGCAAATTCTTCAAAAATTTCAAATCCTGATATTTTCACCTGTCTGCAAGGAATAGTAATTCAGATCAAGTCCCTGAATCATAGATTTGATGAAAATCAGAAGGCAATTGTTGATCTTCGAACAGAGGTTGCTACTCATGAGGAGAAATCTCAACGAGCTAATTCTAAGATTTTTCAACAATTTTCCAAAGCTCAAGAGAATCTTACTGATAGATTGAGCAAAGTTGAAAAGAATCAGCTTTTGCTGACTGATAAGGTGGATTCTATTGCAAACTCTCTTGAGTTAATCACCTCGATTTTGATTCCAGATGGTGATGATGTCAAAAATGGGGAGAGACTTTCTAAAACTAAGTGTAAGCAAACTCAAACTCTGTTAAAGAAGGATCATCTGGATGAAGAAGGTGCAAATGCTGATAAGGGATTAAGAAGTGCAAATCCAAGACAAGGACATGGAAGGTCTACAAGGTCAAAGGCAAATGTGGTGGCAGATACAAATCTTCAGAGTACTTCTACTTCAAGGCAAAAGGATTTGTCATTCACTGACAATCCACAAACAGATGAAGAGTTGGCTGCTATGATCTTTCGTGAGGAAAATGCTGAGGCTACACTTGAGGACATACAAGCTGAAGAAAAGCTGCTGCAAAAAGAACATTTAAAAGCACTAAAGTCCAAGAAAGGAAAGAAGATTGTCAGAGCTTCAAAGCCTGCAATGAAAGGGATTGAAATCAAAGAGAAATTATCTGGTATTCAAGAAGAAGAAGAAGAAGAAAGAAAGAAAGTTGGTAAGAAAGTCTTCTCTTGATGCTAAGTTAAAGTTAAAAGGGGTAATGGGTGAAGAGAGAAAAGGTGAAATGATAGTTACAACCTCTGTTGCCACACAAGTTGTACAGATTCAAAGCAAACCTTTACCTGGGTTTTCAAGGGCGAAGATTCCAGTTCAAGAACAAACAGGAGTGACTGGTGAGTATCAACATAATATTGCTTGTTCAGGAAAGCCACCAGGAAGGAATACTTCTGGCTTAGGTTCAAGAAGAGATTTGAGAGTTAGTAACAGTCCAAGAGATCCCTCTGCACTTGTCTCTCTTGGTTCTGGTATTACTCAAGAAAATCTAGACAAGTTGGAATCAGTTCAACTAGTTCATCAAAGGAGCTTAGATATTCACTTTCTGTTATACTTTATGACAGATGGAACAGTGTATAGAGTGAATGAATAAGCAATCAAGCTAAAGTTATTTGAAGAACTTCAGTATGTTCTGCATATATTCAGAGTCAGAAACCGACAAACACAGCTTATTGCTAATTCTATAAGGGGATATATGCAGAGAGCCAAAGTCATTACAGTATCGAAGACTACTGAAGAGTATGTTCCTAAATACAGAGATTGTAATGGAAATCTAGTAGAGATGAAGAAAGGAACTACTAAATTGAAGACTGATCTGGGGATTACAGTTCTTGATTTTAATTCTCAATCAGAGGAAGTCAAATTCATTAGACTGGGTAATCAGATGAGGAGAAATAAAATCTATGATCTAAGAGCTGCTATCTTTCAAACTGATGAGAATGATCCAGAATTAAGAGAGATCAAGGAAGCTATGCAGAGAGAACTTGAAAATGCTGAGAGAAGGTTGTTGATTGACTATCTCAGAACAACTCCAGATCTTGAGGAGGTTAGGTAGACAGAATTTGTAAGTAATTTGAATTTTCTGTAGATTTTGTTAAGTCAAGTTTAAACTCTGATTATATGTTAAACACTGTGTTTTTATTTGATTGTTTTGACATCATCAATTACTGTGAACTTGTACATTTTTCTAATGAACAAGTTGGGGGAGATTGTTAGATATAATTGATGTGATTTAATGTCAGTGTTTAAGTGTTACAGGTAAAAAGAGTTTAACTTGTTATTAAAAGCAGTCGTAGCAGAGTTTGAGTATACGCTGATAGATGGAAGCGCAAACGCTGACAGAAGAAAGCGTAAACACTGCTAGCTGAACACAAGGAAGCGCAAACGCTGCTAGCTAGGAGAGCAACAGAGTTTGCTAAAGTCTGTCTACTGGAAGCGTCTACAAGTCAACAGAGTTTGAAGATTAATTCAAGATTAATATGGAAGCAATATCTTTGAAGATTGGATAGCTGTCAAAGAGATTGAGTTGACTTAGAAGACGTGTAGCAATCGTAATTGATATCAATTGTATAGCTTAATTATAGGAGAATCAATTAACGATTGTACGTAGCTGTATATCTTATAAATACAGTTAGGTTAACCCTAGAAGGGTATCCATTGTGAACGAATATCATTCATTGTAACCTAAGCAGCTCTCTGTGATATTTCACATCACTGAGAGAGTAATTATTAATTCCAAACAGTTTTAAGTACTGAAACGTGTGTTCTTAGTATTTACTTATACAGTACTTGATTATATATTGTGTGTTCGACCAAACAGTTTCTAACATATTAAAATATAAAATATTTTTTTATGCAAAATCCAACGGTTTTCATCTATTTATTTTAAGATCTAACGGTTCTCATTTATTTTGTCGTACGAAGGACCAGACTACCTATAATCAAAGTTTTGGACAAAATCCTTCTCACACTTATTATTAAAATTGTTTTTGGTTGTTAGTAAAACTATCTTCAAATAATAATAAAGGTATTTTGATAATCAAAACGAATTATAAGTAGAATTCATAAATCAGATTGAATTTTCAACGTAAAAAATCGTTAATTTCTTCTATCTTTTTTTCTGCATATATTTAATTGGAAAATAATTGTTAAACCATCACTAAATTAAAGATTATTTTATAAATTTCACCTGAAATCAAATTTTAAGAATTTAAGATAGAGTAGAAATATTAAATCGGACGTGTAAAATCTTATATATATCAAATTTTTAACGAAAATTTGATATCTAAATTAATAACATATAAAATTAAAAAAGTTAATATTATATATATATATATATATATATATATATATATATATATATATATATTAAAAAAGGAACCGTGCATTGCACGGGTTATAAGCTAGTATGATAAATAAAATTTTGTGTACTTTATCATAGTTGGATGTAGAGATGAATAATAAGTTTTTCGGGTTGGATTTATTCAGATTTTAAAAATTTTGGATTATTAAATTAAAAATTGGATCGGGTTAGGTTTTTTAAAAAATCTAGTATGATCGGTCGAGCTTTCTCTAAAATAAGGTCCTTGGACCCGGTCGAGCTTTTTTCGGATTTATTTAAATATATGTATATATATATATATATATATATATATATATATATATATATATATATATATATATATATATATATATGTGTGTGTGTGTAAATTTGTCTTTCTTTTGGAAAGCTAATATATTGATATACAAAAATGGACCGAGTCGGGCCTTTTTGGATTTTTTTTAATTTATATATATATATATATATATATATATATATATATATATATATATATATATATATATATATATATATATATATATATAATTGTGTGTGTGTGTAATTTTGTCTTTCTTTTGGAAAGCTAATATATTGATATACAAAATGAAAATCTTACAAAAGAAACAAACTCTAAAAATTACACACTTCAACTTCTATAATCCAAAATACATAAGATATAATACTAAAAAATTACTAGCATAAATTATTTTATCATAAAACATCACTGCAATTCAAGAAATTTTTATTCATAATTTGCGTTATGACTTATGGCGATCGTAACCAATATAAATCTACTTGTACTCCCTCTGTCCCATCCATTTCTTTACAATTTCCTTTTTGGGATGTCCCACCAATTCTTTATATTACTAAAAATAGTAACTTTTAACAATAAAATACATTATTACATCCACTACTTCATTCCACTTTTTCAATACTTTACACTATTTCACCCACTACTTCACTTATTTTAACAATAAAATCACTATTACACCTACTACTTCATTTATTTAAGGGAAAATTAATTCAAAAGTCCCTGAACTATATGCCTTTTATTGTTTAGGTCCCTCAACTATTTTTTTCAATATTGCGATCCCTGAACTTTTACATTTTCTAATTCGCATCCTTCCGTCCGAATTTGACTAACGGACGTTAGTCAATGCTGACATGGTAGTGATGTGGCATGACGTGGTAGTGACGTGACATGACTGCCACATCAGCATTGACTAACGTCCGTTAGTCAAATTCGGACGGAAGGATGCGAATTAGAAAATTTAAAAGTTTAGGGATCGCAATATTGGAAAAAGTAGTTCAGGGACCTAGATAATAAAAGGCATATAGTTCAAGGACCTTTGAATTAATTATTGTAACGACCCGAAAAATTACGTGTAATTTATTATATTAAAATATGTTTCTAGTTCATTTTACTGTGTTTCAGTTTATTTTTAATGCATTTAAACGCGTTATGATTTTTATTAAATAGGGAAATTATCCCATACGTGTTATGTGACTTCTGTGTAGCATAGATTATTTTATTCTATTTTTCTGTAATTTGTATATTTTTAGAATACAGTTATTTCGCATTTTAATTTCCAGACCCAGCCCATATACTGAATCCGAGGCCTTGTTTTTGATAAAATTATTTTTATATAATGATAGGATATTTAAAAATGCATTATTTTGTAATTTTTGTAATATTCATAATTTTTGGGGAATTTTGGCACTTATATTATATTTGTTTAAAAATAAAAATTTTACATTTTTATCCCATAAAAATTATTTTTAAGGCTTAATAATTTTAATTAGGGGCTAAAAATATTTTTGGGGTATTAATTTTTGGATTAATATAAATAGCAGATTTTTATTATTTTTAATTGTTAAAATTAATCAAAAATCAGATTTTTGATTTTTATTTTCTGGAAATTCTGGAGAGGTGTTCTTGGTGTTCTTGAGAATCAATCCCACTTTTGAAGGTGATTCCGGGATCCAAATCTCTTGTATGAGTAACCAAACTGAATCTCGTGATCTATACTACATGATTATGTGGCTGTGTATATGCGTGTATGTCTATATCGTAATTTTGTTTTTTTTATTTAATTTTCGAATTTCTTGAATTTGGTGTAGCTTGTATGATGATTTGTTGTTTATGTGGTTAGTGTCTGTAGATTGATTATGATCTCAGGAGTTTAATTATGATTTTTATTTGATTTTTCATGTCCGTTTTTAGCAAATCGAGTTTAGTGGGGGTGAGATATAACTTTGATTTTTCCGGCTTGGTTGTTAATTGTTTGATGTTCTCGATGATTGATATAGATTTTTGAAGTCATAAGCTTCATTTTGATGTATAGAACGAGTGATTTGGTGTACGAATTCGTGTTCGTCGGAAAATCTTTTGAAGGTCGCCGGAGAGTTTCGGTTGTCGCCGGAATCGGCTAACGTTTGGCCGATTTCTGCGTTTGATGTTGTGGTTAGATTGTGAGTTTGATTTGGGACATGTTATAAGCAAAATCTGTAGAAAAACGAGTTGGTTTCGAGTCGTCGGAGTTTGGCCGGATTGTTGTCGCCGAGATGATTGGATGAACAGTATTCGGGGAATCGGGGGTGGGGTGTTCTCTAAAGGTTGAAGACGATGGTTTCTAAAAAAAAATATTTATTTTACTTTTATTTACTTTTAATTACTTTAAAATCTTTTAATAATTCTGATTTTAATTACAAAATTCAGAAAATTATTTTCTGAAAATATTTTGGAAATTCAGAATTTATTTCTGAATTCTGTTTTTAATTTTTAAAATTATTTTATTATTTATTTTTAATTCAAAAATAATTAAGAATTAAATACTTTTAATTATACTAATTAATTTCAAATAATGATTTAATTAATTTAATTATTTGATAAATGTAATCATTTATTAAATAATTTTATTAATTAATTATTAGTTGATTTTAATTAATTTAATTAGAATTATTTAATTTTTAATTGACCAAATTTCTGTTTAAAAATGTTTAAAAATAGTTTTAATTGCTCGAAAATTTCAGAAAATGTTTTAAAAATCCCGAGTTGGATTTTATTCCAAAATTGTACGTTATTTAAAATTGTTTTAAAAATATTTCTTTAGTCCAGTTGAGTTCCGAATTGAGTTGTTAGACAGATTTTGTGAAAATTTCGTGTTATATGCTATCTAACAATTATGTGAATTGTGTGTTATTATTCTTTGATTATATGTTAGTGATTTGTAAATATTCTAGGAATAATTTGAGTGCTCTTTTATTTGTGAGTCGTATCCGCTATGTGTTGATTGGTGACGTGACAAGTATATATGTATTTAATTTGAGGATTAAGTATTGGTCTTGAGGGTTAAGTGTTATATTTATATTTGTATTTCTTTATCGAGAATTAGAATAAATCTTTCGAGGATTAATTGGTGAATATTGACTTAGGAATGTCAGCGGAGTTAAGTTGGTATGAGGCAGAGAAGGTTGGAGATGGATGAAGGATTGTTTGTGGTTGTTGGATTATTGTGAGGTGTCTTAACATCGGGAAAACGTCTATGTTTAAAGGGGACATTTCCGATTTTTCTTTCATGAGATATTGTAGACGCGCGGGCTCGATGTCAACGGATCAGACTCGTGGCAATCGCAAAAGCGTCAAACCAACGAATGATTGAAATAGAAGATTGTGATGCCGTAAGATAGAAGAAGATAGTAGTATTACTGCGACGTTACATAATAGCTAAGGACCAAAGGCAAGTATTTTCTTAATCATCCTAAACACTTTTTATTTTCTGTTTCATTTATTCATATCATGACAAATAGTTATTGTTCAGAGCTATTTGTGATTCTTAAATATTTTTGTGCGGACACAGTTGCTTGATATTGGTACCCTTGGTGTGGGGAATTGTTTAAGATAAACTCTTCATATCCTTATTATCATAGTAAATAATAGGGATGTGAACTGTATGTAAAACGAAGCATTTCCTGTTGAATTCGGAAATTGCTCTATTGGATTGGAAAATGGTAAAGCGTAGGAGGCCATGGTTGATGTCATGGTCCAGCAATATTTATTGAAAAATGGTAAAGCGTAGTAGGCCATGGTTGCTGTCATGGTCCAGCAATATTTAAGGAGGATATGGTAACCATTCCATCTTCCTATAGGCTAACATTACTTGCCTATTTTGGGTACCCCAGAAATCCGGACTATACCCACACGGAAAAAAGAGAATACCGGTGGAGTATAGAGGGTCCCACTGCCTTAGAACCTGATCAGGGGGCAATGGTGTTTCAGTTGTATATATCCAATCCATATCGCCCGAATGGCTATTATATATTGTGAGTTGGCAGATGATTCATTTTTATGACATGCCAAATGATTTCAGTTATGATTTAAATTATATCACATTTGTTGATTCAGTTTCTCTATAAACTGTTTTACATTTCAGTTGATTTTTATGCCCCATTAATCCTGGTTTTATATCAAAATTTTTATACGCTTGCTGAGCATTTCTTTCGCTCATACTTGCTGTTGTAAATTCTAACATTTCAGTAAGGTAGTTTGGCGGGACGTATCCGCACAACTCAGAAAGAGAAGAAGCGTGATGCTATTTCGAAGATGACTTGGCTCAGGATGTCTGGATTTAGTGTAAGATCTATTTTATATATTTGAGTTATAATATTTATTATTATTATGTGATGGTCTAGTTAGCCAGGCGTACTTCTTATCGAAGTTACACCAGTGATTTAAGATTTGATCAAAGAGAATGTTGTAAAGAATGAATGCTTTCTATTTAATGGAATTTGGATTCTTGTTTCTAGCCCTATAACCTTAAAAGATCTTGGTATGTTTGGGGTCACAGATTTAATATTTCCAGTGTTGATTAATCACAGGTGAATGATTATTATTAAACAGATGTTTTATTTTGAGGATTTTCGCATGACAACCAAATCTCCTGACCCCGGATTTGGGGGGTGTCATAATTATCCCTTTATTTAACAATATTACACCCACTTTCTTAGTTAATTTATTCATTTTTCTTGGTTTTGTGCAAAATCACGATGTTAAGAAAACACCGGGACAGAGGGAGTATATGATCATTTCGAGAAATACATCATCTGCACTCAATTAGTCTTCTTAAAAGAAGAATTTGTCCTGTATATTGTTGATTCTTTCTAACCTCATGATCATTCACATTCCCTATGTTAGGAATAATTCATAAGTTGTGATGTTAAGAATAGAATTTACACATTATACTTCTTGTAATCCTGATATTATCAAGGATTTAGCACTGTATATAGGTTTTATATGTAAGACAGTTATCTGTATAGTTTAGTCAGGAATGAACAGTGTATCGGAGACTGCATGTCAGGAACAGAGAGCAATTCCTGATGACGGTCTAATACTGATGATTGATCAGATACTGATGCAGTGTGCAGATCCTGATATCAGTCATGTTACTGATGATGTCATTATGGATGCTACAGAAACTGGAAAGTGCTATAAAACAGGATCGTTGTTTGAAGAACAAGCAAGAAGATATTATGAAGGAAAGAGTTTTCTATTGAAGGAAACTATCGACTAGAAGACAGAACATTGTCATGTATAGATTATATCTTTCTGTTATTAGTTGATAGGTAGCATTATAAATACTCTCTCAATATCATTGTAAAAGAGCGACGAAGTTGTGAGTTCGTGTGCGTAGCTCTGTATAAGGTTTGTATTCGAGAGTTCGAAACAAACAGAGAGATATTTGTATTGTCAGCAGCTGCTAAAGGTATTGTACACCTTTGGTAGAGTTTGTATTTGATCTTATTAATACAAACAGAGTTTGATTCATTCGTTTATTCTTGTTCATATAATCAAGTAAAAATCAGACACGATTATATAACTTGTATTCAACCCCCCCTTCTACAAGTTATTCGAGTTAACAATTGGTATCAGAGCAGGTTGATTTCGAGTAATCATAAAGATCTGCAATCATGTCTGGTTACAAGGATGGGAATACCAAAATTCCTATGCTCAAGAGAAACGAATATACTCTATGGGAAGTAAAGATGTTGCATCATCTGGAAGCAACAGATCCTGATTATCTTGACAGAATCAGAGATGGACCTTTTGTTCCAACAAAGGTCGTTGGACAAGCAACTGTTGATGGTGTGGTTGTTCCAGAACATACAGCAGAGAAGCCAAAATCTGAATGGTCAGATAAGGACAAGGAGAATGTTCTTAAAGATGCTAAAGTGAGAAACATATTATTCAACAGTCTTGATTCTGTTCTCACTAACTATGTTCTCTCTTGTAAAACTGCTAAGGATATATGGGACAATCTTAAGGTTCACTGTGAAGGAACTAAACCTGTCAGGAAGAATATGAGGACATTACTTATACAACAGTATGAGTACTTTGAATCCAAGTCTGGTGAGTCACTTACTGATACCTTTGATAGGTTTACAAAACTCATCAATGAGATGGCCATGCATGGTAAATATTATGACTTGGAGGATATGAATACAAAGTTCATGAAAGCTTTGCCTGATTTCTACAATGAGAAAATATCTGCAATTGAGGAAGCTAATGATCTGGATGAGATTTCATTAGAAGCAGTATATGGAAAATTGAGAGCTTATGAACTTGACAAGCAGCAGAAGAAGAGCAGGAGTGAAGGAAAGATGAAGACTATTGCACTTACTGCTCAATCTGAAGTTAAGAAGCTTCCTGAAGAACAGCATGAAGAGATTGCTGTAAAGAATTCAAGGAAGAAGAAAATCAAAGAAAGTTCTGAGTCAGAGACTACTGATATGGACTCTGACACAAGCAGAAGTACAATTGTCAAGCTTGATAAGGCCAAGATCAAGTGCTTTAACTGCAGCGAGCTTGGACACTTTGTTAGTGAGTGTAAGAAGCCTAGGAATTCAGGAAAGGGTAATGCACTTATGGTCACACAGAAGGATTGGGCTGATTCCAGTGACTCTGAAGATGAATTGGATTATGAAAACATTGCATTGATGGCCAATAGTTCAGACAAACCTGGATCTCCAAAGAAAACTTCTCCATCCTCTGTTAAGGTATCACTTCACTCTCTTGATTCATTTGATAGCTTAAATTCTGATGAAATTAGATCTATCCATGCCGAGTTTAAGAATCTTATGACTAATTTTAGAATTCTTACTTGTGAAAGAGATGAACTTAAGGTTAAGAATGATAAATTAGTTGATAGAAATAATTTTCTTGAATCTGAATTAATTCAAATGGAAGAATACAAGTTGAGTTCTGATAAAGCTAAGCATGATTATAGTGTAATTCTTGAGGCTTATGACTATGTCAGAAAAGAACTAGAAGAAGAGAGAGATGTGATTAAGACCATTAACAATTCCAGTAAGAAAACAATAGAAATCTTTGAAAGTGGAATTCGTGGTAAGGTTAATGGTTTAGGTTTTGATAATGCTAGACAAGAAGAAAAAGTAGCTATTGTCAATGATAATAGTAAGATAGAAGCTAACACATCTAAATCTGAAGGTAAGAAAATTGTTTCTGAACCTAATCATGTTAAATTTGTTGATTCAAAAGGTACTCCTGTTGTACACAAAAGGATTAACAATAGTAATTCAGATGAGAAAGTGTTAGAGAAACCTAAGAATGTAAACATAGGGTTTCTGTCTAAGTCTCAGTTGAAACAGAGATTAGATGGTCTTTCAGAGTCTAGCAAGATCAAGAGAAATAGGAATGGAAAAGAAGGTATTAACAAGGAGAATAATTACAAGAATGTACCTGATGCACCTAGGAAAAAATGCTATAAGTGTGGAAATCATAATCATTTGGCCCTAGACTGCAATCAAAAACCTTCTTGGAAAACTGAGTCCAGATTCCCCAAGACTCAGAAAATTCAATACCAACCATAAAAAGCTTGTTATCATTGTGGTAGTTTACTTCATTCCATTTACATGTGTAGAGAATATCATGAACTGTATTATGACTATTATTCTTTGAAATCCGAAACTCCTAGTCACAAACAGTTTGTGAAATCAGAGTCTAAAGTTGACTCTGCAACAGATAAAATAATAGCAAAATCTTCAAAGTCTGTTGTCTCTAAATCTAGTAAGAAAGGATCCAATCAAAGTTGGGTCCTAAAAAATTCTAACTAGTTACTTTTTGTTTGCAGGGCACAGGAAAGAAGCATTCAATTATCTTGGACAGTGGATGCTCTGGACATATGACTAGAAAGAAGTCCCTGCTTACAAAGTTTGAGAGGAAATCTGGCCCAGTAATATCTTTTGGAGATGGCAACAAAGGAGAAACTCTGGGATATGGCTCAATTGTTTTGGGGAATGTCATCATAGAAAATGTAGCACTGGTTGAAGGCTTGAAACATACTCTTTTAAGCATAAGTCAACTGGGTGATAAAGGTTACAAATCAATCTTTGACAGAGAAGTATGCAAAATCTTGAATATGCAGAATGGAGACATTGTTCTAACTGGTCAAAGACATGGTAACATATATGAAGCCAGCTTAAGTGATACATCTAAAGGAATTGTTAGATGTCTCTACAACAAAGCAACAAGTGATGAAAGCTGGAATTGGCACAAGAAGCTCTCACATCTTAATTTCAAGAAGCTTAATCAACTTGTTAAACACAATTTGGTGAGAGGCCTACCTCAAGAAAATTTTGTGCAAGATGGACTTTGTGATGCATGTCAGCTTGGAAAGCAAAGAAGAACCACTTTCAAGAGCAAGACTGAAAATTCAATTACTGAACCATTTCACATGCTACATCTTGATTTGTTTGGTCCAGTAAACATTATGTCTATCAGCAAGAAAAGATATGCTCTAGTTATGGTGGATGATTTCACAAGGTTCACATGGGTGTTCTTTCTACACAAGAAGGATGAAGCTCCTCAGCAAATCATTGAACTCATCAAGAATATTCATAATAATTCTGAGTACAAAGTCAAAGTACTTAGGAGTGACAATGGTACAGAATTCAAGAATTCTACAATGGAGGGGTTTTGTGCAGACAATGGAATCACTCAACAGTTTTCTGCACCTGGTACACCTCAACAAAATGGTGTAGTGGAAAGAAAGAACAGGACTCTCATAGAGGCAGCAAGAACCATGCTTGCAGATGCAAAACTTCCAACCTACTTTTGGGCAGAAGCTATTAACACTGCATGTTTCACTCAGAACTGTACCTTGGTAAATAATCATGGAAAAACTCCCTATGAGATGATCAAAGGAAAGAAACCAAGTGTGAAATATTTTCACATCTTTGGATGCAAATGCTATGTCCTAAAAGTTCATCCAGAACAACTTGGAAAATTTGAAGCCAAATCGGATGAAGCAATTTTTCTAGGATATTCAGCATCTAAGGCCTTCAAAGTTTATAATCTCAGAACTCACGTTGTTATGGAATCAATTCATGTTGCGTTTGATGATAAGAAATTTGGAATTTTGCAAACTGATGAAAGCCATGACAAATTGGAATTTGAAAATCTGAAGAATTCTGAGATACTCTCAAGTGATGATGAAGGTTCTCCAGAAGGAATTTCTATTGCTTCTCAAAGGAATGCTACTGTTGAGGGGGAGCAAATAAATCAGAGAGAACACAGTGATCATCAGGAGCAGACTAGTCTTTCAGAATCTATTCCATCAGGAATTGATGTTTCAGAGTCTACTCCATCAGGAACTGACATTTCAGAGTCTACTGAGGAAAGATCAGTAACTAGCAGAAATATGGAATCTACTGATTCTATTGATCAAAGGAGAGTTTTTGAAGGTAGAGAGAATTCTTCTACAAGAGATACCACTAACTTAGGGGGAGAGACTAGCAGAGTTGATTTACCACCTGTTAGAAACTGGACAAAGGATCATACTGAAGATTTGATAATTGGTGATCCAAATAGTGGTGTTCGAACTAGAAGATCAATTCAAAATGAATGCTTGTATAGTTGCTTTCTCTCAAAGAATGAACCTAAGAAGGTTGAAGAAGCCTTACAGGATCCTGATTGGGTAATTGCAATGCAGGAGGAGTTAAATGAGTTTGATAGAAACAAAGTTTGGAAACTGGTACCAAGACCTAAAGATAGATCTATTGTTGGTGCAAGATGGGTTTTCAGAAACAAGCTAGATGAATCTAGTATGATTGTAAGAAACAAAGCAAGACTGGTGGCCAAGGGTTATTCTCATGAAGAAGGCATTGATTATGATGAGACCTTTGCACCTGTAACAAGATTGGAAGCAATCAGAATGTTTCTTGCATTTGCAGCTCATTCAAAATTCAAGGTATACCAGATGGATGTAAAGAGTGCTTTTCTTAATGGAAAACTTGATGAAGAAGTGTATGTAGAACAGCCACCTGGATTTGTTGATCCAAAGTTTCCAAATCATGTCTACAAACTTGACAAGGCACTCTATGGACTAAAGCAGGCACCAAGAGCATGGTATGAGACTTTGTCTAAATTTCTTCTTGAAAATGGCTTCACAAGAGGTACAATTGACAAAACTCTATTCTTTAGAAAGATAAAAGGTGAATTGCTTTTAGTTCAAGTTTATGTTGATGATATTATTTTTGGTTCTACTAATGAAAAATTGTGTGCTAAGTTTAGCAAGCTTATGCAGTCTAAGTATCAGATGAGCATGATGGGTGAACTAAATTATTTCTTAGGCTTGCAGGTCAAACAGACTGAGACTGGTATTTTCATTAATCAGTCAAAGTATATCAAAGATCTTTTAAGAAGATTTGACTTTCAAGACTGTGCAGTTGCAAAAACACCCATGGCAACAGCCACTAAACTAGACTCTGATCCTAAGGGGAAGAGTGTGGATAATACTAGTTATAGAGGCATGATAGGCTCATTGTTATATCTAACTGCAAGTAGGCCAGATATAATGTTTTCTACCTGTTTATGTGCTAGATTCCAAAGTGATCCTAAGGAATCTCATTTAATTGCTGTGAAGAGAATTTTTAGATATCTCAAAGGAACTCCAAATCTTGGTTTGTGGTATCCTAGAGAATCTGATTTCTTTCTAATTGGCTATTCAGACTCTGACTATGCAGGGTGTAAGATAGACAAGAAAAGCACTACAGGTACATGTCAATTTTTGGGAAATAGATTGATTTCTTGGGCAAGCAAGAAGCAACAATCTGTTTCAACCTCAACTGCAGAAGCTGAGTACATAGCAGCAGGCAGTTGTTGTGCACAGCTCCTTTGGATAAGAAATCAGTTGATGGATTATGGTATGACACTTAGTAATATTCCTATGTTTTGTGATAATACTAGTGCTATTAAAATTGCAGAAAATCCAGTTCAACATTCAAGGACTAAGCACATTGATGTCAGGTATCATTTTATTAGAGAACATATTGAGAATGGTACTGTGGAACTTCATTTTGTTCCTACTGACAAACAGCTTGCAGATATTCTAACTAAACCACTTGATGAGACTACATTCAGTAGACTAGTAAGTGAGTTAGGAATGTTAAATTTTTAGATCTGTAACATCTGCAAAAGTAGCAAGGTATGGTGTTCTTAGCTTATAGACTTGATATTCCTGTCAGGATCTATATTTGATTGTTAAATGTTTTAGCTATAACACTTTGCCTTGATAAATTTCAGTATGATAGACTTGTTAACAATCATCAGGATTAGATTTGTTATCAGGATGCTGACGTCATCAGTATTGTGTCAGTATCAGGATTATGAAAATTGTTTCAGATCCTGACGTTTACTTTGTGTAGTAATCTGATTCTGTGATGTGTTAAGTCTATGCTAGCAAGTTTTTGATATTTGCATACTGATAATTTATACATCATTCAAAAATCAAAAGACAAGTAGATAACAAGAAACTGTATTTTCATTAATAGAAATCATTACATGGAAATGAAATACAACATCTTTTTGTCTAAATTTCTATTCTATACTTGTCTATTGATATGAACTCTGAGGAACAGGACAAGGAGCATCTCAAGAAATCCATCAGGGGATGAAAGCCTCAGTTGTTCTTGGATTCCTTGTCTGGGCGACTTGAATGAGAGCAGCTAACTTAAATGAATAGCATCCCCATCAAGATCAACCTCAGACTCTCGGCCAAATTCTTCATCCTCAAGTTTTGAGGAGGTTAGGGGAAGATTGTATCCAACAGATGGATGTTCTAGGAGAAACTTCTGGATATTATCGAAAACCAATCCATTCATGATTAGTTCGATGAGAAGAGTCATTTGTTCAAAGAGATGATCAAGAACAGGATGTTCATCGATCAAGAAAAATCTGGAAAATGGGTTTGAAGGGATTTTTGGTTTGAGAAGCATTGTTGAGAAGAAAAGAAATTGAAAGGTTATGGAGAATGGCATAAGGCGTTTGGTTCTTTTAAAGAAAGACGTGAGAAGCTGAGCAGTCACTTGGAAGTTTTAATGAAGTCAAATGCTAATTATTGCATGAGACTTTATTTCTTGTTTCAAGAAATATTGAAAATATCTAACCAATTGATTTTTGTTCAGATTAATTGTTTATTTTCTTTTTCAGATAAAAGAAAAATGCCATGTGGAAAACTCCATATTAAGTCGCTGATTATATTGGTCAGGATTTCATGTATGATCATCAGGATTTGAAAATCATTGCTTGTGATTATTTTGATGAGAGGTCATCAGGAAAAGGAAGCTGATCAGTATTGCTTATTTATACCCTGATTTATTTTAAGAAAATCAATTTTGGATTTTATTTTCCAAAAATCGTGGGTAACCGCATTTTTCAGGGACTGACACCTGTCAATCTACATGTCAACGTGGGATAGTGGTCTGAAATATTTGTGAAATATGTTTGTTTTGAAACTCTAATCGTATAATTGCTTTCTCTAATCTTACATTCTCTAAAGCAAAAATCACTCTTGAGTTTTCAAAATCACTAATCCATTTCAAGAATTTTTCAAGTTTCTTTTCAGATCAAAAATGGCAGCTCAGAGAAGATTACCTAAATCAGTAGCCTTCAAGTTTGGTGACTTTGATTTTATGACAAACAATCATGTTGCAGCTATCACCAACAAGGAAGGAGTGTCATCTGATTTTCATCCAATCATGGACTTTCTGGTGTATGGACCATTAAGTTATGCATTGACAGCATCTCCACAGATTAATCAAGTAGTTGTTTCACAAGCTTGGGAGAATGCTGAGGTAATTGATTCTACTCAGAGTCAATCAGGTAAGATTGTTCTACATTTAGGACAAGATTCATTTGACATTACTGAATCTGTTATTAATTCAGTACTTTGCTTACCTGTTACTGATAGTTATGAGAATGTACCATCTGATGATAATATAAGAACTATGTTGTCTGAGTTAGGTTATAGTGGACCTCTAGATAACATGAGCCAGTTAAATAGGTCTTTTCTTAGAAAGGAATGGTCTTTTTACTTTGATCAAATTGCTAAATGTTTTACTGGCAAATGTAGTTCTTTTCAGCAAATTACTTCTGTTACATCACATATTGCTTATAGTTTGCTTTATGACAGAGTAATTAACATTAGTCATATTATCTTAAGTCAGATGAGTATTAAACTTGGGTTAAGAGATCAAAACAGGAAAATGGTTTACTATCATAGATTTATGCAATTGTTTATTAACCATTTTATTCCTGATGCTGAAGCTAGATTTGGTAGGGAATATTGTGTTTCTTCTTATGAACAGCAAAAGAGAATTTTCTCTGACATTATAAAGAAGGACAATGAAAAGAATCTAGATGAAATACCTGCAATTCATTATCCACATCATGTTCAGAGAGAGCAGAATTGAAGGCTGCAATTCAACTTTCTTTGTTAGCACAAAGAGATGAAAAACCTAGTCACAGCCAGGCTGCAGTCTCTCAAAAGGCTGTAGTTCTTAAAAAGGGAAAACAGTTACTGGATACTGTCTCTCAAAAGACTGTGTCTATTGAACAAAGATCTCATCCCAAGATCACTTCTGTGTCTACACCTCTTGAGTCTTCTCAGGATAAATCTTTTGCTCACTATATCAGGAGAACAAGGAGAAAGATTCAATTGTCACCTACACACACAGAGTCTAGTCCAACTAATATCATGCAGGTTTCTACAAGTCAAGCTACATCTATGTCAGTATTTGACAAGAGAGATCTGGATATTGATTCTTCATGGGAAACTACATTATCATACAGACTGGCTATGGGACTAATTTCTCTCAAAGTGAAGTTGTCAAGGCCTGTTCTAGATTTTCTGGTTGAAAGAGTACCAAAACTTTTATTTCCAGATGAATATGGACTTCTACATCAAAGACTTGACTTAATGAAGAAGTATTTCTATGTGTATGTCAGAAGACAATTAGTCAAGAAATTTGGACTCTCAAAGCATGTTGCACTTCAATTACTTCATGCATATTTATTTGACAAGGATGTAATTATTGAAGATGCTTCAGCTCAAGGTGAACAACTGGAGGAAGTAGATAGAGGAATGCAGTCAACAGAAGATACTATTGCACCAGTGGTGAATAGTAGGACAGATCAGATCACAGTCACTGTAACACAAGAACCATCTAGTCAGAGGAAGGATGACTCAGGAGCTGTGATAGCTGATGTTGAAAGGTCTTCTGTGATGACTGAGAATGCAAGTGAGATACCCTATGATATGGGAGGAATGACTTTGGTTGATTTTTCTGAAGATCAAACAAATTTTGTTCAGTCAGAGTCTATCCACCTTGAGGGTGTGTCTCAGCAAACAACACTTAAAGACGGTGATGTACTAACTATGGTGTCTAATGAAGTATTACTAAAGACATCAGAGTCTAGTAAAGAACCTGAAAGTGGTATACTGGAGCCTGTAGTTTCTGAAAGGAAAGAAGATGATTGTATGGGTTCAGAGACTATAGCAGCTCACTCCTTGGAGAAAACCTCAAGCCACATGCCATATGAGGAACCCTCTCTCCATGCGAGTTCAGGTATAAAAACTCCTTCTAACCTCTATTTTTCTGTAGGTCATGAGAGCACTTATCTAAGTATGAGTGATACAGTTGAAAAGATGGACTTAGATCCACAATTTGAGCGGCTGGCTCCTGACCAGGCAAAAGGTGAGGTAGAAAGAGTGTTGACTTTAGTAAGTCATAGTGAGAATGAGGGTATGGATGATCAACTCCATAATGAGGGAGAGAAAATTAGGAAACCATCATTTGATTTATGGGATCAGGTTTTTCCTGAATCTTGGTCTGAAAATTTGAGTATGGATGCTGGTACTTATTCATTCATCAAAATGTATCAGAAGAATGACCTAGCACATCACAATGCAAAGCCAGAAGTTAAAGCTCAGAAGCAAAAGGAGAGGCTTGCAGAAATCATTAACAGAAGAGGTGCCAGGATAAAGCAATCTCTTGATACATATGTACCAGATGAAGATCCTAATGATCCTAGTGTTCCTTTGTATGTACTTCCAATATCAGCTAGAATTGAGACATCAATAGTCTCTGATCACTCTAAGGAGGAGTCAGGATTTGAAGATGTTAGTACACAGAATACTGGTGAAGGAGACGATGATCATGTTTCAGTTCCAGAACAGAAAGATGAAGATGTTGATACTTCTAATCAGGTTTTATTACTTGAATATCATACAACTCAAGCAACTTCTTCTACAAGACTTGAAGATACAGTTCTTTCTGATTCTGATACTGACGATACTAGAAGCACTTCCAACATTGAAGTTCATTCTGATGTTTTGAAAGATATTCAGAATTCTCAAATTGCTATTCAAACAAGACTTCAATCACTTGAAGATAACCAAGTCACAATTATGGAAAATCAAGCAGTTCTTATGAATCTCATTTGTTCTGTTTCTGAATCTCTTGGAATTAATGTTGCTGATGTCAAAAAGGGGGAGATAAAGACAATTCAAAGACAACAACAACACCACCAGACTGAGGATGATAAAGCTGGGGGAGATAAAGATCAGACAAAGGGTAGTAAAAAGAAGAACCAGGAGTGACAGTGGTAAAGGAAGAGCAGCATTAATAGTTAAAATTCTTTCTTCTAAGTACTAGATAAACGTCTACATCTGAGAAGGAGGTACTTAAACTTCATAATTCTACATTCATAAATTCTATTCTGGTTGTATTGTTATATGTTTTGACATCCACAACTTAGATTTATGCTTCAGATTGTAAAGCATAAATAGGGGGAGATTGTTAGGAATAATTCATAAGTTGTGATGTTAAGAATAGAATTTACACATTATACTTCTTGTAATCCTGATCTTATAAAGGATTTAGCACTGTATATAGGTTTTATGTGTAAGACAGTTATCTGTATAGTTTAGTCAGGAATGAACAGTGTATCGGAGACTGCATGTCAGGAACAGAGAGCAAATCCTGATGACGGTCTAATACTGATGATTGATCAGATACTGATGCAGTGTACAGATCCTGATATCAGTCATGTTACTGATGATGTCATTATGGATGCTACAGAAACTGGCAAGTGCTATAAAACAGGATTGTTGTTTGAAGAACAAGCAAGAAGATATTATGAAGGAAAGAGTTTTCTATTGAAGGAAACTATCGACTAGAAGACAGAACATTGTCATGTATAGATTATATCTTTCTGTTATTAGTTGATAGGTAGCATTATAAATACTCTCTCAATATCATTGTAAAAGAGCGACGAAGTTGTGAGTTCGTGTGCGTAGCTCTGTATAAGGTTTGTATTCGAGAGTTCGAAACAAACAGAGAGATATTTGTATTGTCAGCAGCTGCTAAAGGTATTGTACACCTTTGGTAGAGTTTGTATTTGATCTTATTAATACAAACAAAGTTTGATTCATTCGTTTATTCTTGTTCATATAATCAAGTAAAAATCAGACACGATTATATAACTTGTATTCAACCCCCCCCTTCTACAAGTTATTCGAGTTAACACCCTATATTGCTAAGTTTGATATTCTTGAAATTTTTTAAAAATATTAACATATTTTTAGATTTTATTTATAAAAAAACAAATTTTTATCCGGATTTCTTAAAGAGCCCGGGGTTTTATTCGGGCAAAACCGAATTTTATTCGTGCTTTTTTTTGCGTCTGGCTTTTTTTGTATTGGACCTTTCAGAATTTTTTATAAAATATAAATACTTTTCTCATTTTTCTTTTTACTTTTTTAAATCATTTTCTACCAACCCCAGTCGCTCTCTTTTCTATCTATCTCTCTCTCTCTCTCTCTCCCTCCCGTTCTTGCTTTGCCAAGGATTAAACAACTATCTCTCTAGGTGATTTCGGTATCTCTACGAGTATTCAAATCGCTCCTCTTCCTCTCCTCTATCCACCCCAATCGACAAATCTCCGTTTGACTCGTTTCTAGTTTTAGGTTTAAACTGAGGTTTGGTTTCGGCAAAAAATTATTGATTTTTATTACATGACTGTATAGATCCGTGTAAACTGTATATCGTATAATTTTTCCAAAATTTTGTGGTCAAATTTTTGATTTGCCGGATTTTGATTTATCACCGAATTTACGGGATTTCCGATGTAAACTTTTTTTAAAAAAATTTGGTTTCAATTATCTTATATATCCTTGTATTTAGTATTCTCAGTAATTTTATGGTTATTTTTAGTTGAATTATTGTTCGCCGGAATGGATTTTGCTGTTTAATCCGGTTCATGATTGTAATTCCAGTAGTAGTTGTTGGTAAGGTTGTAATGATAGTAAAAGGAGTTGTTTATGACAATTAGGGACTGTTTGGACTGCCATGATGTTGCCGGATTTTTATCTGCCTAGCCGGAACAGTGGTGGAATTTGGGAATTCCAGATTTCCGGTGACCGTGTTCTTGGTGTTCTTCATCTGTTCTTGAACATGTATTGCATTTGATTTTCAAAATCAGCAAGCACTTTTGTAAAAATTGTTTTTGGATTAAAAATTCAAAATTCATAAATTAATTTAAATATTTAATATTTAATTGATTAATTATTTTAATTAATTAATTTTGTCAAAAATCAATTAATTTTAAATAATTTTAGTTGATGATTTAATTAATCAATTATGTTGGATGATTAATTTATCAATTCAATTAATTAATTTTGAATAATTTTAATTAACCTTAATTGTTGATTAACAATATAAGAATAAATGAGTCGATTCATTCTAAATGAACCAAAAATATTTATAAACGAAAAATGACTCGATTTCTGAAATTCGAAAGAGGTTTTAAAATGTAGATCAATTATTTTGAACCGATTTTTTCCAGTCATAATTGTTTGTAATAAATTTTAATTAAATAGTTATCTAATTCTATAATTATCACGAAATGATAGATAATTAAGAATTGTTAATGGGTTTGATGTTCTTGAGGTTACCTCAAGAAAATTCCCTGAGGTAACTAAAATTCTTCATATTAATGCATAAGGGTACAATTGTAATTTCAGGATTTTTTTAGAAAGTTACCAGTATTTACAAAAATGCCATAACTATTTACACTGTAACCTCATGTAAGTCTCCTAAGTTAACCTCAGGAACAGTTTTCTCATTGTTAATTTAGATAAATTCAATTGTTCTATCAATTGAAATGTTAGTTTTTATATCATTATATACAATAATTGTAAAAAGCATTTTAACCATAATTTTGATACATAAGTTGAATAAAATATTTAACGTAAAAATTTGTTACCTTTTATCAATTCAATTACGGGATAGTTTTAAGAGTACAAGTAAAAATTTTATTCTTATTAATGCACAAGGGTACAATTGTAATTTCAGGATTTTTTAAAAAAGTTACCAAAATATACAAAAATGCCATAGATATTTACACTGTAACCTCAGGTAAGTCTCCTGAGTTAACCTCAGGAACAGTTTTCTCATTGTTAATTTAGATAAATTCAATTGTTCTATCAATTGAAATGTTAGTTTTTACTCCCTCCGTCCTTTTCATTTCTTTACACTTTCTATTTTGGGTCATCCATTCCATTTCTTTACATTACTAAAAATAGTAACTTTTAACAATAAAATACATTATTACATCCACTACTTCACTCCACTTTTTCAACACTTTACACTATTACACCCACTACTTCACTTATTTTAACAATAAAATCACTATAACACCTACTACTTCATTATTTTAACAATATTACACCCACTATCTTGGTCTCCGTGCAAAAAACAAATGATAACAACTCTAATGGATGGAGGGAGTATATCATTATATACAATAATTGTAAAAAGCATTTTATCCATAATTTTGATACATAAGTTGAATAAAATTTTTAACATGAAAATTTTCGTGTACTTGAACTATGCCGACGTTCTGTACTTGGGATACTATAGTACAAAAACCCTACTTGTAATACCACACTTTCAAACTTTCTGCAATGTGTGTACTTCCGTCAATTTGGCTCTAACGCCGTTATTTTGGCGAGGGCATTTTGGTCCTTTTAACTGTAAGCGTATTATTACCCCCAAATTGTATCGTATTTACCCCCAAATCATTTCTCTATCATTATTCCCATTTCATTGTCGATCAATTATGTTATGAAATCCAGCCAATCCCTTATCAATTATGTTATGAAATCTCTCTCAAAAATCTCTCTCAATATCTCTCTCTATCTCCCTCCCTAATCTGTATCTCTCTCATGTGGCTATTATCTCTCTCCCTCTCTGATTTCTCTCCCCCTGTTTATTCCTTCCATCTCCCCTGCTACTGGTATTGTCGAAGGTGGTGATGTGTAAACAGTACCGCGTGTGTGGGTATGTGGCTGCTGCTAGTTGATGCTGGGTGTGTGTCTTGAAGTTAGTACGTGTGTGTATTTCTGCGTTGATTGTGTCTTTGTTGTAGCAGTGGTATTGCGAGGTGTGTGTTGAACTTCGAGTGTGTGTGTGGCTAGATTTTAGCGTTAGAAATTACGAGTTTCCGTGCAGTCCGTATGTAATTATAGTAGTTTGTATGGTCGAGTCTATGTGATGAGCTATGCTTTCTTCGTTGTTTCGATTCTAGTCGAGGTGGGTGTCCAGTAAATCGTGATGTGTGTGTAGTGTGTGTATGTGCGTGCGTGTGTATGTAATTAGCTGCATAGAAGGTGTATAGAGGGCTAATTTAAGTGGAGGAGGGAGACAAGCTTTGTTGTTCGAGGACCATTATTGGTCTCCACTGGAAGTTTGTCACCATCAGCCATGACCTCCGGTTTTTCAGTGGTGGAGTGGAGACGGTGGCATGGCGTGAGGAAGAGATGAGATTCGGCAGGGTAAATGAAAAAGGAGAAGGGAGTGGACTGGCGAGTTGAATGTTTCGGGAGGTTGATTAACGGAGGTGATGGGTTGGTGGTGTTGAAGTGCAGGTGGGTCAACGGAGAGTAGGAAGACAGTGGTGAAGGGCGGTGAGATGGCGATGTTGTGGTGGACAGAGGAGAAGGATGTTCAGTAGAGTCTTGTTTGGTACCTTATGGACATGACTGTTGCAATTTAAAAGTTCATCAATGGTGGATTGCAGTTTCATGAAGAAGATGACTAGTAAAAAGATTGTTTTACCCCTATTATAGTTAACGGTGTTAACCTAATTTGACGGAAATACACAAAGTGTAAAGAAAATTAAAATCCAGTATTGCAAGTAGGGGTTTTTGAAATTCAGTATCCCAAGTGCAGATTTCGTGAAAATTCGAGTACATGAAGTGCTTTTTACTCTAGTTTTAATTAAGAAAAAATTATTAAATTATTAATAAATTAAAAATATTCTATGAATTTCGCGTGGGTTGTAAATCGTCCAACTAATTTCTAGAAACAAAAATGAATGGATCGTTAATATAATTACAAAAAGGATGGATTTTGACATACGTATGATTCGATTTTCAAAAAAAATATAAAAAATGGAAACATAATATAAGGGAAAGAAACTTGTTTAGGGGTAATAGTCAAAGTACTAGTTAACTGTTAAATTACCAAATTGAATAAATTTATTTTCCTGAAAATTTTGGCAATAACATTGAAAATGATGGATTTTGACATCCGTACGGTTGGATCATCTAGAAATATTTTTTTAAATATCGAAAATCAAAACCCTAAATCCTAATTGACCACTAAACTTAAAATTTCTAACTGTTTTTTTCAAGATTAAATGCATTGAATCTCCTCATAAATCATAATATTGATAGGTTGATTAGGCCCACTAAGTACCCTTTTATTTGATCTCCGGTACTATCAATAACATCGTTATTGTTTAAATTTTAATTTGAGTTATTGAACCCGATTCTTTTTCACTTGCCAATTACAATCAGTTTTTCCATTGTTGTTGTTGTTGATACTACTACTATTTTTAGTTGTTTTTTAAACAACTAAAAACTGAAGTATATCTATCTGGAAACATATTCAAACTGTAGAATCTTGTACCGGAATTTTGTTCACCAAGATCCGAGCTTTTTCAGCACGCTTGAGATTTAAGTGTGCATTCACCTCGATCTACTCCTGCTACACCTGCATGTTGTCATTTTGTTAAAGCAAAGACAGATGATAAGTGATAGTAAGGCTGTAAATCGCATCTGGAGCTGGATATTTGATTATATCTTAAAGTACTTGCGTTTTCTACAGTCATATAAATATATTTGAGGATTCGTGGGAGAAATGTAATACTTGACAAGACTCAAAAAATAAATATGAAAGATTATACAAGCCACATACTTGCAATTTTGTAAAACTGGATCATTTTTTGCAATTTTGTAAAATTAGATCATAACACACAAAGTAAAATAAGAATCCATCAAACATTATAGTAATACACGGGCTTCTAAAAATATTGTGCTTGCAAAAATTCACATAAAACACCAATAAAATAGTTTTGCATCATAAAAATATTGCTAGCTAATGATATAGCTATGCATCATCATAAGCTATGAATATTGACATATATATAATTCTCAGATAAAAATATGCAATGAATACTCAATTTAACAATAAATATACCTCATTCTCAATTTTTTGGTGGCCGGATTAATAAAAGAGAACACACGATCGAAATTGGATTTTAGTGAAAAAAGGTTAAAGAATTTCACAGCATAGGCTAATATATGATCTTTTGGTGACTCAACAAGAATTATTAAGAGTCATTAAAATCCATAAAAGTCATTACCCCAATAATTGTCATTAAAAATCATAATACAATACCACCCCCTTAGAATTTTATTTCTAATTTTTGACTTTTCTGAATTTTTTATTTTATTTAATTATCAAAATTTCTGTGCACAATAATTTATTAGAAACGCCCGTAATAAAAATTGCGGATAAAAACATTACGAATGCCCGCAATGAAACATTGCGATCAGAGATTGCATGAAATGTGGCGTGTGACTCAAGTACTAAACCAGTATAAATTTGTCATTTGATACGTGACGTGCTACATCACAAACAAGTTTGATACAATTCCGATTCTGTCGAAGAATTATTTTTAACTAAATTGCGAGCAAAACTTTAAAAGGAAATATAACATGCTAGCTTGATTCAAAAAAAAAAAAAAAACATGCTAGCTAGTTATTATTATGTCGAAATCCAATTTTTACTGTAATTAATTTATCGTAGCTAGTTATTAGAAATCCAAATTTCATTGTAATTAGTTTATCGTGATTAGTGATTCTATTATTTTAGTATGAGAACATATACTAAAATAATCGATTATTTTAGTATGAGAATCTATACTCTTTATTAAAAACAGAAACCCCTTTAAATGGTATGTCATGTATACCGTGGTATGCACGGTATGCCAATTAATTAATTAATTAATAATAGCTTATTTTACTATTTGATCTTACTTTAAAAACTGTTTTTGAAGTGTATACTCTTTATTAAAAGCAGAAACCCCTTTAAATGGTATGTCATGTATACCGCGGTATGCACGGTATGCCAATTAATTAATTAATTAATAATAGCTTATTTTACTATTTGATCTTACTTTAAAAACTATTTTTTAAGTGTATAGAAGACCAATAAAAATAAGAACTACTAATGAAACAAGTCCTCTCTGAACTAAAATACGGTATGTCAATTAATTAATTAATTAATTAATGTATACCACGGTATGCCATGTAATAATATTAGATATTAATTTTATTAGATATTTCTCATAAATATAAATTAATTAAAATCATAATATTAGATATTAATTTTATTTAATAATGAAGTTTTATACTAGGAGTCTATTAACTAAAAATTGAAATAAAAGTCGAGAATATAGGACTTAGGGCTCCATTAATTAATATTTAAAATATATCTATAATAGATTAATAATAAATACAATTAATAATATAACTATTCTTATATTACCAGAGATAAGTTATATAAATTTAATTAATTAAAATAATAAAATTAAATATTAATTTAATTTATTATTTAAGTTATATACTAGGAGTCTATTAACTAACAATCGAAATAAAAGTCGAGAATATAGTATTATATACAACTTGGTGATTCAAGATTTTATTCATTTAAAAAAGTCAAAAATTAGGAATTTAAGATAATTTATCACAATCCGTGCTTCGCACGCGTTATCGGCTAGTACTCTTTATTAAAAGCAGAAACCCCCTTTAAATGGTATGCCATGTATACAGCGGTATGCACGGTATGCCAATTAATTAATTAATTAATTAATAATAGCTTATTTTACTATTTGATCTTACTTTAAAAACTATTTTTTAATTGTATAGAAGACCAATAAGAATAAGAACTAGTAATGAAACAAGTCCTCTCTGAACTAAAATATGGTATTCCAATTAATTAATTAATGTATACCACTATATGCCATGTAATAATATTAGATATTAATTTTATTAGATATTCTCATAAATATTAATTAATTAAAATTATAATATTAGATATTAATTTTATTTAATAATGAAATTATATACTAGGAGTCTATTAACTAAAAATTGAAATAAATGTCTAGAATATAGGACTTAGGGCTCCATTAATTAATATTTAAAATATATCTATAATAGATTAATAATAAATACAATTAATCATATAATTATTCTTATATTACCAGAGAAAAGTTATATAAATTTAATTAATTAAAAAAAATATTAATTTAATTTATTATTTAAGTTATATACTAGGAGTCTATTAACTAATAAATCGAAGTAAAAGTCGAGAATATAGTATTATATACAACTTGGTGATTCAAGATTTTATTCATTTAAAAAAATCAAAAATTAGGAATTTAAATAATTTATCACATTCCGTGCTTCCCACGGGTTATCGGCTATATATATTAAAATAATCGAATCATTGTGGAAAAAAAATGATATATTTGCCATGATTACAAAAAACGAAAGTAATACTGTAGCAGTAGCATAAGAATATCTCCGATGGGACAAAGTACAGAAATGAGCTTATAAATCTTCTCCATATTTATCTACTTGCCACCGCAGAAGTAGGTACTCTGTCTCTACTCAATACTCACAATCATGTTCAACTATGTATCCACTAGCCCATTAAAGCAACTAAAATAGTCATATATAACAACTGATATATGACGAGAATATGAATATGGACCTCTTAATCTCACTTGCTCAACTATAATGAAGTACTTGGACGGGGCTCGCTAGCAGAAATGCACGAGGTGGCATCCTCGATCTTTTGCTACAGAAACATAATTCACAGGAGCCACCGGCCTCATGTCCCTCTTTAATTCCTTCTTTATTAACTGACCTTGACGGATTTTGATGGCATTCTTCTGCCACGTGTTCCATTCGCTCCATTTGCAAAAAAACCATACAATAGTTTCAAACAGAAAATTTCCAGCATTAGTGCTAAACCTAAAGCTTTTGAAAGAAGACACAAAGACTTTTCAGTTTTTATTTTTTATCACAACATATATATATATATATATATATATATATATATATATATATATATATATATAGGTTGGACTCCATAGCAAACACCTTATATAATAAACAACAAAGAACACCTCATATCTAATAGATCCATTGCCCCTGGCGGGGTCACCCAATACAAAAAGTTCTTATTTTTTTAGGCTCTATCCATCCAGCAAAAAAAAAAAAAAATTTGAAAATTTTACTGTTCATCGATGACGTCATCAGTAACGTCATCATGAACAATAAAATTTTCAAAATTTTTTTTTTTTTGCTGGATGGATAGAGCCTAAAATAAGAACTTTTTGTATTGGGTGCCCCTGGCGGGGCCAATGGATCTATTGGAATAAATGATTTTATAGTGTTCTTTATTGTTTGTTATATAAGAGTGTTCTTTATGGAGCAAAGACCTATATATATATATATATATATATATATATATATATATATATATATATATATAGGCCTTTGCTCCATAAAGAACACTCTTATATAAAGAACAATAAAGAACACTATAAAATCATTTATTCCAATAGATCCATTGGCCCCGCCAGGGGCACCCAATACAAAAAGTTCTTATTTTTTTTAGGCTCTATCCATCCAGCAAAAAAAAAAAAAAAAAAAATTTGAAAAATTTACTGTTCATGATGACGTCACTGATGACGTCATCGATGAACAGTAAAATTTTCAAATTTTTTTTTTTTTTTTTTTTTGCTGGATGGATAGAGCCTAAAAAAATAAGAACTTTTTGTATTGGGTGGCCCCGCCAGGGGCAATGGATCTATTAGATATGAGGTGTTCTTTGTTGTTCTTTATTTAAAGTGTTCTTCATGGAGTCCAACCCTATATATATATATATAGGGTCCTACTCCACTACAAACTAAAATTAACTACAAACTAAAAACTAAACACTAATCTAATATTTCATGCTAATCTAATGATCAAACTAGGGGTAGCCCAATACAAAAAATGCTTAAAATAATTGGCTCTATCCAACAAAAAAAAATAAAAATAAAAAAAATAAAAAAAATCACTGTTCACGTGATGACGTGGCAGTGGATTTCACTGGTTAACGGTGCTTCGCACCTTCTTGTACGGTGCTTCGCGCCTTTATCATTCTAAAGTTGTAAGGAATGGCAATCAATGGTAAAGGCAATAGACGATTGACGGGTGTGTCGAGGACCTTCGGCACTCATGACTACCTAAATCATCCGTTTACTGTCTTAAATGCTTCGCATTTCCACGGCAGGGTTTTTTTTTTTTTTTTTTTGATTTTTTTTATATTTTTTTGTTGGATAGAGCCAATTATTTTAAGCATCTTTCGTGAAGGTACCCTTGGCGGGAAACTTAGAATAGATGAAATATAATTAATTTAGTGTTAGTTTGTAGTTTGTATTTAAGGATTGGTTTGTATTTGAGCAAAAGCCTATATATATATATATGGAGATGATCAAATGAGAACCCACCTTATAATGAGAACTTAGTCTGCATCACAACCATCCATTTTTATATTAGATCTTTTAATCCTAGCCGTATATTTTTATAAATTTCAAAACGGACAAATATACGTATATTAATTATATCTAATCTCTGTCTTTGTCTTCTACTCTCTCACTCTCTCGCTACATCTCTCTCTCTCTCGCTACATCTCTCTCTACACTCTCACTGTACACAATCTCTATACTCATCTTCATCGCAATTACGTCGATTTCAGCTGCTTTTACCTATTTGATTCCGTTTTATATCTATCAAATTGATATAAAACGTTGTTCTTCATCATGATAACAGAGGATCTGTTACGAATTAGTACTAATCAAGGTAATTCCTTCTAAATTTGTAAGTTTTGTAACTTGTTATATCTATAGCTGATAAGAGTATGTTTTAATTCACAAAAAAACATATTGTGCTTTCGTATATATTATCATATTTGTTTTCGCACATTTCGTTCCTGCCTTCTATCGCTACGATTTGTGGATAAAATTTGTTTGATTTTATCTTGTACCAATTATTGTTCGATCTGTTAGACTGTTACTATTGCACTGAATTGAAATAATATGTGAATAATACTACTGAAGATCGATAATCAAAATTGGGGCTTATCAAGGTACACTGCTATTTTTTTTAATTTGATTATGATACATGTCTTAATTTTACCCCCAATCTTGGTTCATGTTTTGTAGGCTTTGTGATTTGCTAGAAATTGTAATTCACACTCCTTTATGAGTTGCTGGTTATATTATTAGTCACGATTGTGTTATAATGCCTTCAAAATTGGGCGATTTAGAATTAAATTGTAATTGTTTTCGTTTTCACATTTAGTGATTTGGTTTAAAAATATAGTGATTTGTTGTACATAATTATGATTCAGATTAATAATTAGACGATTGATATATTTTATAAGTAATTTTTGTGAGAATCATCCCTTTATCGTCTTTGATGAATTATCCTTTTAGAAATAACACTAATTTAATTTTATACATTCTTGGTTAATTTGCGATAAAAGATGGTCCAATTAAATTTAACTAAAATTTTAAAAAGAAGTTTAGTATAGCCACCAGCTGAGTTAGTGTGGTTGTTATAGTGTACTCTAAAGGGGGCCAAGACATTTTATTCTTTTCATTCTTGTGTTAAGTTTATAAAACCATTTTTTCATTTTTAAAGTGTGAATATTATGAGGTTTACCGTAAATTTTTTTGGAATTTTAGGTCTATAAGAAAATCCAGAGATTCTTTATGAGCCAATTTGGACCGATGTTCTTGGAGTGTCAAGTCATGTTCAGATTGTGTTGTTCAGTAGTTATTCAGGAAAGAAGCAGAGAATTACAATGCGCGTGCCTGGTTTTTTGGAGATATATATGTCAAGTGTAAATGGGAATTGTATCTTGCTAGTGCTACTGCTATATCTTGCTATGTTGTCATTTTCTAGATTTGTTGGCTTGCTTTGATGTTGGATTCTATCCAAAATTGTAGACTTATTTTTTTAGGGTTGGAAAAGATCTTAGCTTATTCCTTTCAATAACCTTCGTTTTTCTTGTATTGAGTGACTTATTTTGATATAGTGATTTACTTAGATCCTCGGATGTTATGTGCTCAACATATATGTTGTTTATCAGTACCTACAGACCAAGGGAGATACTCGAAAGAAATACATGATATGATACAAGAACAAAGTGCTGCAAATTTTCTTGATTTCATCAAGTCATACATTGTCTTGCTTGTGAAACCAAGCCAGAAGAAGTGTTTGATGAAATTGTTGTTGCTCAAGGTGATGAGCATTTGTTAGGTAACTAGTAAAGTAGAGTGACAATATTTATATTTTAAGAGGCGTAGTTAAAGAGGAATGTTGAGATAGGCTAGTGTTCGACTGTGCAAGGACAAGGAGCTCTGTTGTATTAGTGTAAATAACAGTCAATAAGGTGTTTGTTAATTGCAAAATGTAGCATCATTGTTTGTAAGTGCGAAATTGCCTACATGGTGTTCTTGTTGTTTGCTAGGACATGGGGTTTGAACAGTAGAAACCTCTTTGAAAATAAGGGTAAGATTGTGAGCCTGCACAAAGCAATATGGATAAGTGCTGAATAAGAGTTTGCTTTTCTAAACGTTATAGTAGTGATGACATAGTTCACTGATTTAAAATTTGGTGATTTAAATTTTTTGGTGTTTTGATGACGTGGTACTGAAAAATATAATGATTTTGTGATTTTTTTTTAATTTATGGTGATTTACAATTTTTTTGGTGATTTGATGACGTGGCACTAAAAGATAATGATTTTGTGATTTTCTAAATTTATGGTGATTTACAATTTTTTTGGTGATTTGATGACGTGGCACTAAAAAATATAATGATTTTATGATTTTTTTTTAATTTTTTGTGATTTACAATTTTTTTGGTGATTCATAAATTTTTTGGTGATTTGGTAAATTGGTGACGTGGCACAGTGTCAGTAGTGACGTGGCAGTGGATCCCTTGTATTTTAAATTAAGTTGATGACTTTTTGATTTTTGGTGATTCTGTTTTTATTTTAGTGATTGGCTTTGGTTCTCATTTCTCATTTTAAGGGGTTCTCATTGGAGTAACTCCCTATATATATATATATAGGGTTGGACTCCATAGCAAACACCTTATATAACAAACAACAAAGAACACCTCATATTCATATCTAATAGATCCATTGCCCCTGGCGGGGCCACCCAATACAAAAAGTTTTTATTTTTTTAGGCTCTATCCATCCAACAAAAAAAAAATTGAAAATTTACTGTTCATCGATGACGTCATGATGACGTCATCAGTGATGTCATCGATGAACAGTAAATTTTCAAATTTTTTTTTTTGCTGGATGGATAGAGCCTAAAAAAATAAGAACTTTTTGTATTGGGTGCCCCTGGCGGGGCCAATGGATCTATTGGAATAAATGATTTTATAGTGTTCTTTATTGTTTGTTATATAAGAGTGTTCTGTATGGAGCAAAGGCCTATATATATATATACGCAAGTGCTCAAATACAAACCATTCTTAAAATACAAACCTACAAACCAACACTAAATTAATTATATTTCATCTATTCTAAGGTTTCCGCCAAGGGTACCTTCACAAAAAATGCTTAAAATAATTGGCTCTATCCAACAAAAAAAATAAAAAAATTTCAAAAAAAAAAAAAAAAATCTTGCCGTGGAAATGCGAAGCATTTAAGACAGTAAACGGATGAGTTAGGTAGTCATGAGGGCCGAAGGCTCTCGACACACCCGTCAATCGTCTATTGCCTTTACCATTGATTGCCATTCCTTACAACTTTAGAATGATAAAGGCGCGAAGCGCCGTACAAGAAGGTGCGAAGCACCGTTAACCAGTGAAATCCACTGCCACGTCATCACGTGAACAGTGATTTTTTTTTTTTTGTTGGATAGAGCCAATTATTTTAAGCATTTTTTGTATTGGGGTACCCCTAGTTTGGTCATTAGATTAGCTTGAGATATTAGATTATGCTTGGTTTGTAGGTTTGTATTTTAAGGAGGTTTGTATTGGAGTAGCCCCTATATATATATATATATATATATATATATATATATATATATAGGTTTTTGCTCAAATACAAACTAACCCTTAAATACAAACTACAAACTAAATCCTGATCATTGATTTGTTTTAACTGCCATTTAATCTCAGCCGTTCAACAGTTATTAATTTCAAAAAAATAAAACAGACAGAGATTACGTAATTAAATTCTAACAGATTCAGTTTCTCTCAATTCGATGCACATATCTCTCTCCCTTGTCTCTCTCCTCTCTTTCTCATCTCTCTCTTCTCGCTATTCTCAGCTTTTCCATCACTGAATCTCGCGTCTTTAATCTCTCTACTGTACTGTACTCATCTCGATTCCTGTGGATCTTTGCAAAAGTTTTGACTTTTTTACTGATTTTTTGAATCTATTTCATCAGATACTCATTCAAGATGATTACGAATGATTTGGCTAAAATTAGTGATAATCAAGGTAAAATTAACTTTCTTCTTGCTCGTATGTGTGTTTTTGCTCAAAATATTCGTTGTTTTTTGTGTTTGCAATTGGCGTTTGTGATTAAGAGAGTGTAATATGTTATAATCGGTGTTTCAAGCTTATTACGACTGTTTTGCCTAAAATTAGTTATAATCAAGGCAAAATTAGTTTTCGCCCTGCTGATATGTGTTTTATTTATGCTCATATGTTTTTCGTATTTTAATTGTCTTCTTTTGTAGTGATTGATCTTGTGTTTCACTCTTATGTTATTTTTAGTGTAAATTTTCATCGATCATCATTTTTAGTGTTATTTTTTGTTCACTTAGTCTTTTGGAGCTGTGTGATATTGTATACATTTGATATAGTTACTGATTTCATTTGATATAGTTACTGATTTAATATTGTTCTCATTTTTACTGTTTTTATGTTCATTCAGGTTCAATTTGTGGTGATGGATCTCGTATTAGTACTGAAGTTAGTAATAATGTTAGTACTGGTTGTTGTTCAACTGAAAGTGAGGGCTCCGTAACTAGCTACTTGTTGTCTCCCGGTGGTAAGAGGTATTTTATACCTACTGTCGATGCGAATTTTGTTCCATTCTGTGACCAGGCCTTTGAAACCTTAATCCAAGGTTACAAGTTTTATAAACATTATGGTACATTAGGTGGATTTGATGTTCGTAAAGGGACTGAGAAGAAAGATGATGACGAAAATGTTATTCTTAAACATTTTGTCTGCAACAGAGAAGGTTTCAATGATTTAGATTTAGTAAGTTCTGATGTTAGTTCTAGTAAAGATGTAAAGGGAAGGAGGACTCTGTCTCGGCGGTGTGGTTGCAAAGCAAAACTTGTTTTGAAGATTAATAGGGATAATATGTTTTTTGTGCTGTCTTTTATTGAACAACACAACCACCCTCTAGTTCCTGAAAGTGGTAGGCAGTTTTTAAAGGCTAATAGGGAGATGACAGTTGGGTTGAGAAATATCGTTTTCGACGCCTCAAAAGTAAATATAGGTTGTAGCAAGGCATTTTGCCTTGCGAAGGAAATGTATGGTGGTTATGCTAATGTAGGGGCAACGCTACGCGATTTCAGAAATTTTGATCGAGATTTGAAAATGTATGTTGGTGAGAGAGATGGTCAGATGATGATAGATAAATTCAAGGTCATGCAAGAGACTTGTGAGTCATTCTATTATGCTTATGAAGTGGATTCCGCTGGACACTTAACCAAGCTTTTTTGGGCTGATGCAATTTCTCGAAGGAATTTTGAACTTTATGGTGATGCGGTGTCATTTGATGCAACCTTTGATACAAACAAGTAAACCTATCTATTTTAATTTTATTTAGTAAAATAGACTAGTATCATATAAATTATAATCTGTACATTTGTTAGTATATAAATTTAGTGATTTCTGTAGTACATAATAGTGATTTACTATTGTTTCTTTTCTGATTTTGTGAATTTTGTGTATAACTTATTAGTGATTTTAGTATTCTTAGTGATTTCCTGATTTTCTTTTCTATTTCTGAAACAGTTTCTATATTATATTTTTAGTTGATTTGTGAATATATTATTATTGATTGTGTAAATTTAATCGTTCTGTTTTTGATAGTTGTGTTTATTTTTCAGGTATGACATGATTTTTGCTCCATTCACTGGTGTCGATAAGCACGACAAATGTGTTACATTTGCAGCTTGCCTATTATCACAAGAAAGTGTTGCTGATTATAGTTGGGCTTTTCATCATTTTTCAAAGGCTATGGGACGGTATCCTGTTGTTATTGTTACTGATCAGTGTGCTGCTATGAAGGTAGCTATTCGTGAATCATTTTCTGCTGTTAATGGTTTGGTTGCTACTAAGCATCGTCTTTGTATGTGGCATATTATGGAAAAATTTCCTCTTAAGGTATACTTTTTAACTTTGTGTAATTTTTAGCATTTCCCGAAATAATTGTTAACAATTGGTTTTGATTTTCATTTTGTAGTTGGGTAATCGTTTATGTAAAGAAACTGATTTTATGGAAAAAATGAAAGTCTATATATGGTCATCTATTTTAGAGATTGATGAGTTTGAAAAAGGATGGGAAGCTGTTATAAAAGAGTTCCAATTAGAGGATAACAAGTGGTTGTCAGATATGTATGATATAAGATCTTCGTGGATTCCTGCATTTTTTAGGAATGAGGCAATGTTTGGTTTGATGAGAACAACTTCAAGGTCGGAGAGTGAGAATTTTTTCTTTTCACAGTTTCATAAACAAGGGGACACCTTATGTGAGTTTTGGTTGCGTTTTCAAAGTGCAATGGATAGGCAGAGGAATGAAACTGCTAGGTTGGATAATGACTCAAATACAAGCCTGCCTACTACATTGTCTACATGGTATATTGAAGATGATGCAGCTGATTTATTCACACGTGCAATTTTTTACAAAGTTCAAGAAGAAATAATGGCATCTTGTTTGGATATGCAAATCAAGCGTATGAGTGAAGAAGTAGAGGGGGTTACTCATCTTGAAATTAGGGACGTCAAAGTGAAAGATAAATTGTTTAAGGTAACATTTCATATTATGCATTTATTTCTTTTTACTCGGATATCTGGTGATTAACTCGTATATTAAGAAACTGATTACAAAATTATTAATCTACTTTTTTGCAGGTTTCTGTCAGTAGAAACCATGGAGTTTGTTCTTGCAAGAAGTTTGTTATGTGTGGAATTGTTTGTCGACACACATTTTGTGGTTTTAAACAAATAGGAGTTACTAAGTTTCCTAGAAGTCTTGTGCTAAATCGGTGGATGAAAATAGCTGAGAGTGGAACTTCACCAAATTCAGTGTCCGTCTCTAATGACTACTTTAAGATGGAGCAGGCTTCTTCGAAATTGACAGAGATTTGGTTTGATTTTCGTCAAGCAGTTAATAAAGCCGGAGTTGATTTAGATAGGCTAGATTATGTGCAGAAAAGAATAAAGCAGCTGAATACTGATCTTGATAACCAATATGGGAGTTTTCCTGATTTTACAAAGAAGGATCACATGGCTGCTATGATTGGTGAACAACCAGTTGGAGAAGTTTCTATACTTGTTCCAAAGCTTTGCAAAAACAAGGGAAATTATTTTAAGAAGAAGAGGCTGGTCAGTGAAAGAGAGAGGGCGCTCAACAAATCGAATAAAAGAATTCGAAAATGCAACATATGTGGGGCATTAACTCACGATGCTAGAACTTGCTCAGATAAGAATGGAGAGATAGCAGCGAATAAGAAAGGAGCTGCAACATCGAATAGGAAAGGAGAGACAGCATCGAAAAAGAAAGGAAAAGTAGTAGCAAATAATAAAGGAGAGGCAACAGAGGCAACAACATAAAAAAATGGAGAGCCTGAAGCAAATTTCGTGAACTGACCTTTGATGATTTTACTTATGTAAACAATATTTCTTTTCTAGTTTAAAAACTTTTTTTGTATTCGAAAACTTTGTTTCAATTGATTTGGTACTATGGATACATTTTTATGATCTTGTGTATATCAGGTGTTTCAATTTTAAAAGAGAGACATTAGCAATTGTTTTAAATGATTTTGCTAGTTGATGAATGTTCTTTTTTATTGAAAAATATTTGTTTGTATTTTTCTTTTTTTTGGATTCAGGGTGGCTCAAAATTCTTAAAAGAAAATTTTTATTTATTTTCAATTTTTTAAAGTTACAGACATATTTCTCTACTGATTATTGCCTTACCTTTCACTGATTTTATTGTTATATAATAATGATTCTATGTGACAAAAATACTGATTACACTATTCTATGGTTGCATTAATCAAAAGTCCTGATTTTATTGATTGTGGCATTGTATGTGTTTGCTTATTAACTATTTTTTTTCATAGTAGTGTTAATGTTTTCTACTATTGTTTGCACTATGCCATTGTGGTTGAATACATATTTGCCAAAAAGAACATTATATCTAAGAAGCATATGAATATGAATTAACTGGATTGATCCAACTAAAAAAGACAAGCTGATTACAATTTTGATACTCCTATTCGACATCACAATAGATCCAAGTAAACAGAATCAGTACTTTGTTAAAGTCAATCACAAACATAAATCAATCACAAGTCTAATCAAAATGAAATATTAGAATTTTCTTAAAGGCAAACTATTGTATCAGTGTTTCTTATGCTTCTCGGAATCTGGTGTTCAGGTTTTCTGCAAATGTCACACTCTTCTTCTTCACACTATCTTGCTTCTCTTTGTTGGTAGGTTCAGCAGTACGAACTTTTGTGCATTCTACCTTCATCAGTGACTCTTGTGCAGCTTTTTTGAACAATTTCTGCGCCTCATTAATGATTTCACCTCTTTTCTCATTAATGTGCGATGTGAGAATAGCATTGTTGTACTTTATTCGGAGCTTGAACAGTTGTTTAAACTGACCACACTGAATACAATTTATAAATAGAAGTCACATATTTTACCCTAGGAATTAAACATAAAGTAATCGACAACAAATCTGAGAGAACATCTAATTTTTATATTGCTTACTTGTTCACTTCTCAAGCTAGATTCCCAACTTCTGGAATCTCCTTTGTATGTCTCCATATGTCGCATGAGAAAAATACCACAGTCAGTTGAATTGTCCTCGGTTTGCCATGACATTTGCAAGCAATTTGGCCTAAGCTTCCGAATTGTTTTTGCCAGATTTTGTCGACCCTTCTTTTGCAAATAGTTGCAAAAGTGGGAATGCTGCAAAGTGTTAAAAAAATCTTCTATTAAATATGAAATCATTTGGAGCTTCGGTATTAACTATCCACAATAACCAAACCATATGACAAGCAGTAAAGTGGTTAAAAAGAAATAAAAAAGAAGTATTTACCAATATGCTAGGAATTCTTCCATATATCTTTACATCTCCTACGCGCTTTATGTTATCAATTATTTCATATGCTGGGTTCTTTAAGTTGTAACAGATCAAGTAGAAATGCTCGTATGCGTGAATAGGAAAGAACACCTGCACAGATTATGAAAAATTTGTGTAAACATTATAAACACTACAATGAAAAAGAAACATACCAATAAAATCAGTGAAAGATAATTGCATTAATCAGTAGAGTTATACCAATTAAATCATGTATATCATAGATCACAAATTATTGTGCAAATGATTAAAACAGAGCCAACCATAACATAACATGCTAAATTAAGTGGAGACAAAAGCAAAAGCTACTCAATAAAATGATCCCACAAGAGGAGATTTGGCGACAATAATTATGGATAGTCAACAATCCCACTACTGCACCTAGGGGTGGCCTGGTTCATATTTATTTCTTCCTAGTAGCTATCTGGGAACGTTGAAGCACTAGTGCGCCTAGGCATATTTGTGTTTCTTTAAAGCAATTTATTACATAATTACGCAAAAAAAGACATAATGCAAATAATAAAATTATTATAAAGCATAAACACTACTATGAAAAAATTAGTTAAATATAAAGCTTTCATCAGTAGAGTTATACCAATTAAATCAATAAAAAGTAAAGTGTAAATCAGTAAAGTTATACCAATTAAATCAGTAAAAAACAAAGTGTAAATCAGTAGAGTTATACCAATTAAATCTGTAAAAAGCAAAGTGTAAATCAGTAGAGTAATTACCATATCCATATCTTTGATTTCCCTTAAAGGGTATTTAGTGAGCATATCGTCCATGTTACTTGAAAAGTTTTCATATGTTTCAGCCACTTTCTTCTGTTCATTCAAGCTCCAATTCTGCAGAAATGATCAAATGTTAGTACAGTGAAAAGTGTGAAAGATAAAAATTTTAAAAATATGAATTTTATATTACCAATCCACCAATTGTACAAAACAAGCGCATTGGTGACTCTTCTGCTTTGTAGTTCTCAGATTCATTTAAAATTGTTGACCATGTGTCAATAACAGAATAGTACAATTTCGTACTATTTCTCAGTGTTTGAATATGTTCTCTTATACATTTCACCCCATTCCAAACAAAGACCTCTTCCCTGTAAAGAAAAGAAATCATTTCTTTTTTTTTTGTATTAAATATAAATATAAATCATTTACTAGTTGTAGAAAATACTTACAGATTATTTCTACTTGTTAACGACATGTATCTCCACAGCATAATATCTTCATCTGTGTATCTGCTATTAAGATCAATAACTCTTTCAATATAAGGGGATTTGCCATATTGACCCACCTTGATCTGTCTTTTGCTTTTCTCCCTCATTAACGGCTTTGGGGTTACGTATTCATCATGATGTAAAGCAGTTTCATGTTCTTTGTTGATATCTTCAGCTACTTGGTATTCAGTTTCAATCTCTGGTCCAAGTGAAAATGAAGGAATGAACAAATCACTATTTCTCCTCTCGCTACTTTTCTGCTGTGCCGGAAACATTTCAGCCATATCCTTCTTTCCTTGTTCAGAATGCAAGTATTCTATAATCTCCATGTGCTCCAACACTTTAGGATCCAACTCAAAATCATCAACAGGATTAGACATGTTTTGAGCCTCAGGTGTTCTTATATCTTCCTGTACTTGCATTTTTGAGTTTTCATTCTCAGTTCGTGTAGGATCATTGATTTTTTTTGCACAAAAAACTTCACTGAATACATCTTGAATAACCACAAGTTCTTGATTATCTGGATACTTTTCCAATGCTTTCTTCATTTTCATTTCAAATTGCATTTTGGCATTTATTATATGAGATGCCCTTAGACGCAAAATCTCCACGCAATCCTGGTAATTGGAATTATGTTTTAAATAATCCATAAAAAATGCATTACAAATTACTAATTTTTCCAGCACAAATCAGGTAATATACAATAAAAAATCATAAATAGAAAAGTAGAATAGTTATACCTTTTCGGATGTTTCATTTTCAGAAACTTCTGCATCTTTTCCGAAGAAATCGTCAATATCTTCACCCTCAGTAAAGCGTTGATCATAATCAGCATCAGTACCACGTTTATCAGTAGTGCAAAATTGCTTCGCTCTATTACTGATATCACCTTTTTCAAAACTTGGCCATTTCTCCCATCCTCCACTAATTTTTTCAACATCAGTTGTTTCAAAATGATGATCCCAGGATCCATTATTATTTCTAACATTTGTTTCTTCACTATTTTGGCGGAAATCATCAAAGTCATAGCCAATATTATCTTCCTGCCAGTTAGTCCAGTCATCAGGACCATGCTCCCTTCCATTCAACTCATCATTATGAAAATTCTGTTGCATATAATAATTGCATAAGTATTAATTTCGTAACAATTATTCTGTTCATTTTTTTTAGATTATTAGAGATTATTATATTATATTACCTTGTCAGTTTTTGGGCTTTTTTGTGATTCTGATTCTTGTGAGAAATATTCCTTTAGCGTAGGTAGAATCTTTCCTTTCCCAAACTCTCCAGTAAGAACCTCATTTGCTTGCCTTTCTTTAAGTTTCTCTTCTGTCCATCCTCTAAAAGAGGGAAATACTCGGTCAACTAATGATTCCCCGTTGTGCATCACTCGATCAACATAGAATAGCTACAAATCACAGTTAAATATTTTTATTAGTATATGCAATACTAAGCAAAATATATTATATTTTTAAAGTATACTGATGATAAAATTAGTAGTCTTACAGTCAGAAAAATCTGAGACCCCCTGAAGAAAATTGAAGATGATCGATTCCAGCTCTGTTTGCCAATTACCAGATATTGAATGAGAAATTTCGCCCAATTGTACATTACACAACTATCCAGATTTTCAAATTTTGTTAACATTCTATCAACATAGGAATTTGTAGATGTTCCTATGAGTACATTCGACAGAACAATTAAAAAATTTATCTTAAACATTTCCGTTGCATGTCCTTCTGCTCTAACTCTCTCAACAACCATAGCTGTGGTTATTGCTTCCGTCGAAAACTGAGCTACCCATTCTTTATGTCTCCTTTCTGTTTCTTTCGTGCTATTTTGTTCTACTTGTTTTCCTCCATTTGGTAGACCAAGAACAGAAAAAACATCTTCTTCAGTTATATAAATTCTGCCATTCTCAATCCCTATGGACACACTAGTATGATCAAAAACTTGGACAACTTTGTTCGCTAGTTTGGATGGAAGCATCTCCAAATCAAATTTAAGCAATGACTCAAATCCAGCTTTCTTCACCCAAATTTTTTGTTCGTCACTCAGATAATACACCATTTCACTAAAAAGTCTTGGAGAGTTTCTCATTACAGCCTTCTTTTCCTTTTCATCTCCCTATTAGTTAATAATCATAAAAACAACAACAAAGATCAATAATATACATGATAATATGAAAAAAGATCATTAAAAACTAGGATATAACACCTAGATCACTAAAATATACTAATTTGAAAATGAAGCACCAATTTACTAAGTAGCAAAAAAAATCTATGATATAGCACTTATATCACTAAAACAACATAAAAATCTATGATATAGCACTTAGATCACTAAAACAGAATATAACATATGCACATTACAAGCTCATCATTCACATTATATTAAATAAATAGAACAGAGAAATAAGAGAACAGAACAAATTATATTAAATAAGAAAATTCAATAAAAAACAGAGTTAAGCATATACCTCATCATTCACATTGGTGCTTCTTTTGTAGAGTTGTTTCTTTTTTTTCTCTTGTTTATCATCATCTTTTGGAATGAATCTCTGTTCAAAAATAAATGTCACAGTATATACTATACTGTACTCTACTGATTTATTAATAACAATATCTTCCGAGAAAAATACATTATACCTTCCTAGAAAATTTTGTTTTTTTAATCTTCTCTGCACATTCATTTTGTGGGCCTTCAGTAGGTTGTTCTTTGTTTGCTTCCGTATTTGCACCTTCATTATTAATGTGATCTTCTAAACACCACCTGTCATTACCATCCTAAACAAACAAAAACTAATCAACATTACAAATTTTTTAAATTGCAACTGTTTCTAAAAACTAATCAAAATTACCAATTTATCAGGACTTAGAGGAGGTCTATGTGATTTCCTTTTGAATCTTTTCTCAATTTCTTTAAATGTCCTTCCAACATTTTCGAGAAACTCATCATCACTATTCCTCCTTGGTGGATTATGTCGTTCATGCTCAGAAGCTAAAAAAATAAAGAAGAGGTGATAAATAGTAATTAACAAAATAAATTAGTGATTTATCATTAGATGTAACTTATTTACCTTTTGACATTTCTTCCTCTGTCACAATTTGTTCATCTTCAATAGTTTCTGTATCAGTAGATTCTACTAGATCAATGGTCTCAGTGATTAATTTCCTTGGTTGTCTTGTTAGTTGAAGTCGTGGACTTCTTCGAGGTTGTGTGCTACTACCTGCAAAAACATATAGTAATACAGCATATCCAAATAACTAACATACAAGAATATAACAATTAGATTAGTAAAACAGGTCAAAAAACAGAGTCACTAAAAAATTACTAATACAAATTTAAATCACTATAAATTACTAATACAAATCAGTAAAACAAAACCTAGTTGCAATAGGTGCATGGAGCAACTGAGGTATAGACTACTAACTCAAATGGATTTTATAACTCAAATGGTGAGAAGTAGTACTTTAACGATTAGTAACCACAGACTTTTAACATAAAAATCAGTAAAAATGTTAATCATAAAATTAGTAATTTAACTAATCAGTAAATCAATCTTTTATAATCTCTTTGTAAATCTTAAATGTTGAGAAGTAGAAATTTAAAGATTAGTAACAATTGACTTGAAACACAAAAATCAGTAAAAATGAGCAATAAATCTAGAACCTGATCATTAAAAACTTACAAACATACATTTATAAACACACTAACACATACATCTATAAAAAGGACCTATAAATTAGTAAAAAAATAATAAAAAAAAATTACAGGAAATTAGTAAAATACACAAACATCTATAAACACACTAACACATAGGAAATCACTAAAAAAATTACAGAAAATTAGTAAAACATACAAACATCTATACACACACTAACATATAGGAAATCAGTAAAAAAAATACAGGAAATCAGTAAACAACTACAGGAAATCAGTAAATCATTAAAAAATTAACACAAAAAACATATAGGAAATCAGTAAAATGCATATAATTACTTAATTTCCATACCTCCTCTAGTGATAGCCATTTTTTGCTTCAAAAGTCAAATAACTTTTAATTAAAGAGCTGTTTAAACAAAACTAAATCAGTAACCGTTAGTTTAATCATATATTATAACAAAAACCTAAAAATCATCAAAATACCAACATGCATCAAGTAAAATACACTCGTAAAGAAGAATACGACTTAAATAAGTTAAAAAATCGAGTAATATACCTTTACGAGTGAGTATTTACTGATTTTTGACTTGATTAATGCCGTTACTCTTCAGATCTGTGATTTTTTCTTCGATTCGTGAAGATTATAATCCTCCAACAACTCGATATATTGTGTAGCAGTCAACAAATATAAAACTAAAGCTGATTTTGCCCAATTTTTAGTGATTTTTACCGTTAAGAAATAGTGGAAAGCGTGGTGAGGGGAAAGAGGTAGAGAGAGAAAGACGGTTATTGGTTTGTGTGTATAGCAGCGGGATTGTAAGTATTTTACTTTTTGCAATTTGAAATAAAAAGTTTTATTGTTTTGGGCCGGACTTTGTGTAATGGGCCAGTCTGTTTTCAGTTTTTATTTAGTTTTAGTTTGTAGTGGAGTAAGACTCTATATATATATATAAGCAGTAGAGCTAAGACTGACCCTCATCTTAATTTGTTTTCTCTTCTTCTCTGTCATGCCTGAGCATTGGATATATAGTCGAGCATTGCTAATAGAGGAAACCCACCATAACTATGAACAATAACCCACGTTCATCCTTCGTCGAGCATTGCTTATAGAGGAAAGTAACCCATAATAACTGAACATTCATCCTCCCAAGCACGTGTTTCGACAAGAGCTGATTGAATTAATTTATAGATAATCAGTAATGTGGGTTATTATTACTAAAAGTGAAACAACCAAAACTACACAGTCTTAATTGAACACTCACACACCATGAACCGCTTTAAGCCTTCAACCTCCCTTAAAAGAAAAGAGGGTGATACCGCTAGAGCAAGAGCTTTTTGGTGACCAACATTATTTTTGCTTCTTTTAGGGCATACATTGTATCTGTAGTTTCTTTAAGTTAACAAACTACTAGTTACGACTCCTTGATAAAAAAGTTTTTAGTAATACGTAACAGAGGTTATTCATACTTTTGTCCCCTAAAAAGGATCCCAATTGTATATCTATCTGGAAACAGATTCAAACTGTAGTATCTTGTACCTGGAATTTTGTTCACCAAGATCCGAGCTTTTTCAGCACGCTTGAGATTTAAGTGTGCATGCACCTCAATCTACTCCTGTTACACCTGCATATTGTCATTCTGTTAAAGCAAAGACAGATGATAAGTGATAGTAAGGCTGTAAATCGCATCTGGGGTTGGATATTTGATTATATCTTAAAGTTTTTCTACAGTATTCATATAAATATATTTGAGGATTCGTGGGAGAAGTGTAATACTTGACAAGACTCAAAAAATAAATATGAAGGATTATACAAGCCAGATAGATGTAGTTCAAGCCATGTAACTATATAAAACACAATTTTAGAAATTACCAACTGCATGGTAAATACGTGTTACTGTTCCTCCAGCATTGTTAAGGTGCAATAACTATCAATATAAGCTAGTGTTGTTGTCTAGGTACTTGCTAAAGAGTGTTGGTAAACTCTTGCAAGTCCAGGACTGAGAATTAGATATTTGATCCTAGGCCATTTTCAGAAATAACCAACTGCTTGATCGCATAACACTTAAATAGTCATTCAACTGTGAAAACAACACCTAGAGGGGGGTGAATAGGTGTTTATAGCTAACAATGGTTATTTATGACCTGTTTTTAAAATTAACCAGAAACAGCTTGCTGTTTGTGATAATGCAGTTTATAAGTAGCGTGCTGTTTGTGCAGTGTAGTATGAAATATGCAGAAAATTAACAATGACACAAGATCTTTTAGCCAGGTTCGACCCCTAATCCCCTATGGTCTACGTCCTGGTCCCTTACCAAACTTGGTAAGAGAATATATTATTGATCAACTATAATCCAATTACAAGATACAACAATATATCTCCCTTACACCCTGCTGTTTACAAATGGCTTGCTGTTTGCTGTGCTGAACTAACTCTCTAAGCAATACTTCCCAAGTATCCTTCTCTAGCCTAGTTCGACCCACCCAAAACCTTAAGCCAACCTTGTACAACAGCAAATCAATTACAACTTGAACAATACAATGATTTGAATAAATACAACTCAACTATAAACCCTCTGAATGTATAAGTACGTGTATGTATATAGTTTGAGAGGTTTGAACAGATTTTGCAAAGAAAGCTTTGAAGTTGTATGTGTATATCTTGTTTCTACACTTGATGGATATTCAATTGTTAACAAGAACTGAGAATGATCAGCTCTTAAATAGGTGAACAAGAACAATTAAAAAACTATTTTGAAAGGCTCCAACGGATAGAATTAATCTTGAAGCCGTTAGAAGTGTTTTTGTGTTTAAGATAATGAAGAAGCTTGTTTTCAGATGATAGTCAAGAGATGGAGCGTGTAGAACATGGAGAGGAATATTTGATATGATGAGGAAGAGACAAGAGCATGTGGTTGGAAAAGAAAAGTCAAAGATGTCATGCTACTTTCCTTATTCAAAGCAAGGAATATATTGTCCCCCAATATATTTGAAATGTGTGCTGGCGTGCTAGAATAATTCAGAGGACTTTTACAATAATCCTAAAGATGTTTCCCACAAATTTCTCCTTAAAAACCGCACTGTTCTTTAAATCTGACAGACACAAACAGCTTGCTGTTTGTGAAAATAGCTTGCTGTTTGTCCATGCATTTGGCTTGCTGTTTGAGTCTTTGCCCTTTCATATCATCAACCAAGTTTCCTGAGAGCATAGATATGTATAGTTGATCTTTATCTACAGGAATTCTGAACAGTTGGAAATAGCTTGCTGTTTGTGAGAATGTGTACAAATGGCTTGCCAAACTGTCACTTTTGTAACACCAAATGGCTTGCTGTTAGACAGACTGATTATACAATCAGTAAGCTAGAGTATCCTGCAAAACCAAGTTAGTACATATACAAATAGCATGCTGTTTTATATCTACTTAAAGGACAAATAGCTTACTGTTTGTGATCATCAAAACTTAAGGAGTATCAATCTCCCCCTTTTTGATGATTACAACTAATTTAGGAGAATTAGAATAACTCCCCCTAAATCCCTGCATCTCAAAATTAGATATAAAACGATGATCTAACATGTAAGAAATATAACACTAAAGATCATAAAGATCATATGTTAAAACATGCATGTTCAGAAGCCATTCTCCTAAAGTTCTCCCCCTTAATCCATCAAAAAACTAAAAATCTTAAGAAATTACCTTCCAGCGTGCTGATTTACATAGAGCACATACCAAGTTGCATTCGAATGACTGAAAATCTTTCTTCTGCAAGAGGCTTTGTGAAAATATCAGCTAGTTGGAATTCAGTTGGAACAAAGAGCAACTCTATCTTGCCCTTAGCAACATTATCTCTCAAGAAATGGTGTCGAACATCAATATGCTTCGCTCTTGAGTGATTCACCGGATTTTTAGAAATGCTAATGGTGCTAGTGTTGTCACAGTTTATTGGAACCTTTCTACACTTGATATCAAAGTCCCTTAGAGTTTGAATCACCCATAGAAGCTGAGAACAACAGCTTCCTGCTGCTAGATATTCCCCTTCTGCAGTGGATAAAGCAACCGAAGTTTGTTTCTTGCATTGCCATGAAACTAGGCTTTGTCCAAGGAATGTACAAACACCACTAGTACTCTTTCTATCAACTAGACAACCTGCATAATCTGCATCACTATACCCAACAAGATCAAAAGTATTTGTGATAGGATAGAACAAACCAAGAGAAATGGTACCACTTAAATATCGAAATATTCTTTTAATAGCATTTAAGTGAGACTCTTTAGGGTTTGATTGAAACCTTGCACAAACACATACACTATACATTATGTCAGGTCTAGAAGCAGTTAAATATAGTAAACTTCCAATCATACCTCGATATCTTTTAATATCAACATCCTTACCACTTTCATCTGCAAACAGCTTGCTGTTTTGGATCATAGGTGTTGATTTTGATTTAACATCTTCATAACCGAATCTCTTGAGTAGATTCTTTGTGTACTTGGATTGATGTATAAAAATTCCATCCTTAGATTGCTTGATTTGAAGACCCAAGAAATAATTGAGCTCACCCATCATGCTCATTTCGAATTCACTATGCATACACTTAGAAAACCACTTACACATAGATTCATTAGTAGCTCCAAAAATAATATCATCCACATATATTTGTACAATAAGAATGTCTTTACCATCTTGCTTAATAAATAATGTGGGATCGATTTTACCTCGAATAAATCCATTTTTGATAAGAAACTTACTAAGCCTTTTGTACCAAGCCCTTGGAGCCTGCTTTAAACCATAAAGAGCCTTCTTTAGCTTGAAAACATAGTCTGGATACTGTTCATGTTCGAATCCAGGAGGCTGTTTGACATAAACTTCCTCTTCTAGCAAGCCATTTAGGAATGCGCTCTTTACGTCCATTTGATATAGCTTGAATTTCTTGAAACATGCATAGGCAAGAAGCATCCTTATTGATTCCAAACGAGCAACAGGAGCATAAGTTTGATCAAAGTCAATGCCTTCTTGTTGATTATATCCTTGAGCCACAAGCCTTGCTTTATTTCGAGTAACGGTGCCAAATTCATCAACTTTGTTCTTAAACACCCATTTTGTTCCAATGATTGAAGCATCTTCTGGTGGCTTAACAAGTTCCCAAACTTCACATCTTTCAAACTGATTTAATTCTTCTTGCATAGCCATGATCCAATTCTCATCTTCTAATGCTTCATTGATATTTTTGGGTTCTTCTTGAGCTAGGAAAGCTGCATGAGCACAATAATTTGCCTTCCCTCTTCTTGTAGTAATTCCATCAGTAATATCCCCAATGACCAACTCTGGTGGATGATTCTTGACCGTTCTTGTTGCCCTTGGTAAAGAATGTTGAGCTATTTCTTCATGAGTTGTCTTTCTTGACTTTGATGGTGGTGGTTGTTCTTCTCCATCATATAGAGGCAATTTTTCAGCAGCCCTAGAGCCTCTAGGACCTTCCAAAGTCATTTTTGCTATTTTTGTGATTGTATCTTCCACTTCAGCTTGCTGTTTTGAACTTCCAGCTTGCTGTTTGTCAGAGTCTGCATCCTCTTTGACTTTCTGACTTTCAGTGTCACTTTCATCTTCCGCTTGCTGATTTGAACTTCCATCTTGCTGTTTTTCACTTCCAGATTGCTGATTTGTACTTCCAGCTTGCTGATTTTCACTTCTAGCTTGCTGGTTGACAAAAACTTGAGGTTGCATACTATCTCTTTCACCTGCAAATTCTTCCTCATCTCTTGGTAGATCATTGTTAGGTTCTTGAAAAGTAACATCAATAGATTCTTCAACAATATGTTTATTAACATTGTAAACTCTATAAGCTCTACTTGTTAAAGAATAACCAAGAAATATAGCCTCATAGGATTTAGCATCGAATTTACCATCTTTACCAATTGTCTTGAGCACAAAACACTTAGAACCAAAAATCTTGAAGTAACTGATATTTGGCTTCTTGTTTCTCAACAATTGATATGGAGTTTTATCCAAAATAGGCCTGATTATAATTCTGTTTAACAAATAGCATGCTGTATTCACAGCTTCGGCCCAAAAACTTCTAGGAAGCTTGCTTTCTTGCAGTAGAGTCCTTGCTGTTTCTTGAAGTGACCTATTCTTCCTTTCCACCACTCCATTTTGTTGTGGAGTCCTTGGAGCAGAAAATTCATGGGAGATTCCTCTTTCTTCACAATATGCAATAAAATTCTCATTGATAAATTCACCTCCTCTATCACTTCTTATACCTACAAGTCTTGTATCATGCTTGTTCTCAAGTAATTTAATCAGTTTCTCAAACTCTTTAAAAGCACAATTTTTAGTACGAAGAAATAATACCCAAGTAAATCTAGAATAATCATCTACAATTACAAAACCGTATTGTTTACCTCCAATACTCTTATAAGACTCTGGACCAAAAAGATCTAGATGCAGTAGCTCTAAAGGTTTAGAAGTGGATACCATTTTCTTTGCTTTGTGAGTACTTCGAATTTGCTTACCCAATTGGCATGCCGAACATACTTCAACCTTAGAATATTTCAGTTTTGGTAGCCCTCTTACTAGATTCTTGCTTGATAACTTATTAAGCAGGTCCATGTGTGCATGTCCCAACCTCCTATGCCATATATATGGATCATTGTCGATTGCAGCCAAACAGCATGCTGTTTCCTGCATTTCGAAGTCTAATACATATATATTTCCTTCCCTTCTAGCAACTAGGGGGATTTTGTTAGCACCAATATTAATAACTGATTTATCTATGCCAAACTTAACAAAATGTCCATCATCAAATAATTGAGTGACACTAAGTAAATTATATGAAAGACCTTTGACATATTGAACTTTATCAATCGAAATATTACTATTACCAATAGAACCAATACCAAGAATTCGAAGAGTCTTACTATTACCAATTGTAACTCTTCCACCTTTCTTCATGTTGAGACTTATGAACTGAGACTTGTCTCCACACATATGTCTAGTGCAACCACTATCCAAAATCCATTGTTTCGACTTTATTTTGGCGGCAAGACATATCTACAAAACAAACAAACACCAACTTAATGTTTTGGTACCCATATAGGTTTGGGTCCAGATTGGTTAGTAGCAAGAATATATAACACATTTAAATCAGCTTTCTTGATCCACTTTTGGATCACTTTTGGTGACTGTTGGTATGCTGTTTGTCTTCTGTCAGGAGCATTCCAGCGTGCTGTTTGTCTTCTGACTGGCCTCTTCTGGTAAGCTGTTTTCCCTTTAGGGTTTACTTGAACTACACAGTGTTTTTCCAGATGGCCTTTTCCTCCACACTTGTTGCATATCTTCCATGGCATGGCATAATTGTATGGTATGCCATTTCTTCCATCGTATTTGAGTGCACCAAGTTTATTATTTGATTTCATGCCAACTCCTTCTCTAACCAAAGGGACATTTGCCTTCTTCATCATTGTCTTTAAGCTGTCTTCACCTTGAACAAATGTTTCCATCCCTTTCTGAAGGTCTTTGACTTCTTTTTCTAGAAGAGAAATCAATTCAGCTTGCTGTTTGATAAGTTCAGCTTGCTGTTTTCTCTTCTCAGCAGTTTTTGAGGATTCGGCTTGGCTGGACTCTTTGTGCTTGAATGATTGTATGCATTCATTCTTTTCTTCAATCTCTGACTTCAATTTTCTAAGTTCTTTCATTAGAACCTCATTTCTTTGTAGAATCACTTTGTTTACTCCTTCGAATTGAATCAATTTCTCCTTTAAATCAGTGATAAGATCATCATTATTTAATTCTGGAGCCTTCTCAGCCATTAACTCAGAAATAATGTTCTTCAACTGGTTGTTTTTCTTTTCCAGCTTGCTATTCTTATTTTTCAATTCCATGAACTCAATAATAGAGACATTACTTGGTACCTGCATGGTTAGTTCTTCTAGTATAATAGGAGAGGAAGATAGATCAGAATTAATTGAGTTTACCTCACTTGCATCATCTTCTGAATTCGAATAATCACTATCCACAAAGTCTTCCTTTATGGATCCTAGTGAGCTTTCTTCATCAATTAGACCTACAAGAGCCAAATTCACCATGTCTTCACTTGAGTCATCACTAGAGTCTGAATCATCATCACTCCAAGTCAGTAAGGCCTTTGATTTTCTCTTATCTTTGAAAGCAGCTTGCTGTTTGGACTTTAACTTAAAACAGTCCTTCTTAAAATGGCCTGGCTTGCCACATTCGAAACAAGTTTGCTCCTTGGCTTTCTTTTTGGAGAAATCACCTCTTTCCCTTTTCATTCTATTTTTCTTTTCAATCAGCCTCTTGATCTTTTGTGAGATGAGTGCCATTTCTTCATCAGATTCTTCATCAGATTCAAACAGCTTGCTATTTGTAGCAACTGGCTTACTGTTTGTAGAATGAAGAGCCAAATTCTTCATTTTGGCTACAGGAACCTGAACACCTTCAATCTGACTTTTGTTTATCTTACTTTCAAACTGTTCTAGCTCAGCAAAAATAGCTAGGTGATCCATGGTGTCGATTGTTGAGGATGATTCTAAGGCCGTGACCTTAGCTTCATAGATAAAGGGTACCGCACTTAACACTTTCATGTTAATTTCATCTTGTGGAATATCTTTTCCAAGTCTCTTTAATGAGTTTATAGTGACTTGAAATCTTTCTTGACCTTCTTTGATAGTCTCATCATCTTTGAGCTTGAAGTTTCCGAAATCATTCATTAATTTGCTAAGCTTCACTTTTCTCAAGGTTGTAGAGCCTTCATGATAAGTTTCCAATGCATCCCACATTTCTTTTGTCGTCTTTAGAGAAGAGACTTTATCATACTCAGCTTGATCTAGAGCATTCATTATAGAATTTCTAGCTTCTCCATTATAACCACATTTGATAATCTCTTCCATAGTGAGATCATCTACATCTTTTGGTTGATTCTTTTCATCCAAGAATTGATAATCTCCTTTCTTTACAACTCTTAACACCAGTGGCCTTTTGGATAAGAATGTTTCCATTCTACATTTCCACCAGTTGTAATTTTCTGATCCAGTGAGGAGAGGAGCTCTATAATCGGCTTTTGCTTCAAGATAATGCTCGGCCATGATCGATACTTTCCTGTTACAGAATTGTTAGTATACCTCGCTCTGATACCAATTGAAAACAACACCTAGAGGGGGGTGAATAGGTGTTTATAGCTAACAATGGTTATTTATGACCTGTTTTTAAAATTAACCAGAAACAGCTTGCTGTTTGTGATAATGCAGTTTATAAGTAGCGTGCTGTTTGTGCAGTGTAGTATGAAATATGCAGAAAATTAACAATGACACAAGATCTTTTAGCCAGGTTCGACCCCTAATCCCCTATGGTCTACGTCCTGGTCCCTTACCAAACTTGGTAAGAGAATATATTATTGATCAACTATAATCCAATTACAAGATACAACAATATATCTCCCTTACACCCTGCTGTTTACAAATGGCTTGCTGTTTGCTGTGCTGAACTAACTCTCTAAGCAATACTTCCCAAGTATCCTTCTCTAGCCTAGTTCGACCCACCCAAAACCTTAAGCCAACCTTGTACAACAGCAAATCAATTACAACTTGAACAATACAATGATTTGAATAAATACAACTCAACTATAAACCCTCTGAATGTATAAGTACGTGTATGTATATAGTTTGAGAGGTTTGAACAGATTTTGCAAAGAAAGCTTTGAAGTTGTATGTGTATATCTTGTTTCTACACTTGATGGATATTCAATTGTTAACAAGAACTGAGAATGATCAGCTCTTAAATAGGTGAACAAGAATAATTAAAACACTATTTTGAAAGGCTCCAACGGATAGAATTAATCTTGAAGCCGTTAGAAGTGTTTTTGTGTTTAAGATAATGAAGAAGCTTGTTTTCAGATGATAGTCAAGAGATGGAGCGTGTAGAACATGGAGAGGAATATTTGATATGATGAGGAAGAGACAAGAGCATGTGGTTGGAAAAGAAAAGTCATAGATGTCATGCTACTTTCCTTATTCAAAGCAAGGAATATATTGTCCCCCAATATATTTGAAATGTGTGCTGGCGTGCTAGAATAATTCAGAGGACTTTTACAATAATCCTAAAGATGTTTCCCACAAATTTCTCCTTAAAAACCGCACTGTTCTTTAAATCTGACAGACACAAACAGCTTGCTGTTTGTGAAAATAGCTTGCTGTTTGTCCATGCATTTGGCTTGCTGTTTGAGTCTTTGCCCTTTCATATCATCAACCAAGTTTCCTGAGAGCATAGATATGTATAGTTGATCTTTATCTACAGGAATTCTGAACAGTTGGAAATAGCTTGCTGTTTGTGAGAATGTGTACAAATGGCTTGCCAAACTGTCACTTTTGTAACACCAAATGGCTTGCTGTTAGACAGACTGATTATACAATCAGTAAGCTAGAGTATCCTGCAAAACCAAGTTAGTACATATACAAATAGCATGCTGTTTTATATCTACTTAAAGGACAAATAGCTTACTGTTTGTGATCATCAAAACTTAAGGAGTATCAAACTGTCCTTCTCTACTGAATTCAACTCTACAAGGTTTGAGAGCCTGAAGTACCTAATGAATCCGATTCAGAGCAAGAGCTCCAGGACTGTTGACCTCAGTAACTGAAGCTGACATGTTGCATGTAAGTTATGTGACATGATTAAACAAGCTTGGCTCTTAGTCTGAGGTATCCATCAAATTCCAAAGATCAGTCAGTTGTGTTGCTAGTTTTTGAAGCTGTAGAAGAAAGTTATATCAAATGACTACACCGAGTGCAAAGCTGAAATATGTACAATTGACTAGGTTTAGTTGCATTAAACTAAAAATATAAGAATATTAGCAAAAAAAAGCCTAGCATCTAATCCCAACTACACTGACATGCCTATCAAGATTGAACAAATTCACTACATTTCTCTTTAATATTGCCATTACACCTAATTAACAATTGTAGTCCCATACACAGTGGCAGAGCTAAAATTGAATATAAGGGTGGGCAAAATATTTTCCTTCAATAAAGATATATTTTAGAACATTTTGGGCATCGTTTAGATAAGATAAAATTAATAACAACAAATCTTGAAATAATTCATTTAAATATCATATAAATACCAGCTTTTACCACGTGCAAAGCACGGTATTTTATGTATATTTATTAATTGATACAAAATAAATCAAAATCTTTGTTAATTCTTGTAAATGATGATATAAATACTATATTTGAACATGTACGTTACTGATATAATTCGAGCCTCAAACCTTGTTAGTATGTTATAAATATTAAATTTAAAATTGTTATTGATGGGTATCGAACCCTTAACCTTTGGTAGTTCAGTTTAATAGCATAGCCTCTTTTTGTAGATATGTGAGTTCAGTAACCTTGGAAATTTAGAAGAAAAAGATGATTGAAAAGTGAAAAGTCAGGGTAGGGGATGGCTATCCTGGCCATTAATTACATGGCTCTGCCCCCTGCTCATATCTATACTCTATATTAATCTATACTCTATATTAATGTGCAAAACCATGTTTTAATGGTACACAATAGTACCAAAGTACCAAAAGTACCAAATTTGGTTATCACTTAACTCGGGGTTCGATCCCTTCCAACTACATAATTATACAAGATTTATTATTTAATTTAATTTCACCCCATGTTCGATTTCCTATAAGGGGTTCGATTAAGGGATTTGACGGTTATTACTTAACTCGGGGTTCGATTCTTTCCAACTACATAATTATACAAGATTTATTATTTATTTAATTTCTTTAATTTCATCGCGTGTTCGATTTCCTATAAGGGGTTCAATTCCTAAAATAATTATAAAGATTTATTTAATTTAATTTTTTTAACTTTATCTCGGATTCGATTCTTTATAACTACATAATTAAATAATGTATTAATACTAATATTTTAATCTCGACTCGTGTTCAATGTATACCCGTGCTTCGCACGGGTTATCAGCTAGCTAGTACTCTCTAACAATGAAAACATCTTGACAACTACAATACGAGATGCAAAACATCTTAAGATTCACCAGAATCCGTTTTAATATGTCGATTAAGCAACTAAAACATTAAGTATGTACACATTTCTGTGTCTACATAACGAAGAAGATGAAGTATCTTATAGAAGAAGAATTGTTTCAGATAGATTACATAGAGATATGAAGAGAGAGAAGTAATTGTTTATGCTAAAACAAAGCTAATATATACAAGTCCAAAACGTAACAGAAAACGGTTATGATATGATAAGTAAAATAGTGGTAAGAAGTAAGAAGTCTATGATAAGCAGCTGTGCAGTGATGGTGTGAAATAACATTTCATATGTGCAATAAAACATGTATTTCTCTCCTATGAGAATGGATCAATGGATGCCTCTGAATATGTCCATGACCACCTTTTTTTATTTTATTTTCTGGCAATCTGCTTGTTTGTAAGGATAGTTTTCCTCAAAGCATTTAGCGCTTTGTCCGGACTTGATTTAATATGATGTATTTAGTTACCCTTAAAAATATGTTAGTATATTGTTTAAGATAAAGAACTACTCCTCAAAGTAAATTATTAAAAATATGTGATTCAACATACTCGATTACCAGATCACTCATACTTAGCTGGATGAGGATTATCTACTAGATTAGAAGGCTTTGATAATATGACATATTTGTCACTTGAAAAGCAAGGAAAAATGTTCCAAATCGCACCAAGGTCTTGCTATTTGCTAAAAAGTTAGCACCATCCCCAAATAGTGGGTAAAAGGTATTATTCTAGACTCAACAGATAAATTGAACAATTAGTTGAAAGAAAATGTATCTGACAAGATAATGTGAGATTTGTATTGATGTTCTTGTAATATTGGTTCAGATTCATCATGTAGAAAGATCGTAGTTGCTAAAATTTAGTATAAATGTTGTTACCTTCCAGAGCCTTTTTTGCTTATCTTCTTGCAGGGATAAGACGGTCTTAGCTAGCCGAGATAAGGTATCATTGCTTACGCTTTTAGATTGCACACAATAGAGTCTTTAAGGCTTGGATGAACTTCAGTCACAGTACTGAAGAAGTCCATCCCAAGGACAGCACAAAGATCGTGCACAAGGCTAACGTATTCGAGTACCTAGTTCAATCTGTCACTCTGCCCAACAACATAAACATAGAATAGTTATTATCCTATTTGAATTAAAAGCTGGTCTAGCATATGAAATGTCATCTATGATAAATTTACCTTTTCTTTCTGCAATTCTAGATGCTGGGAGCAAAACTCATCTAATTTTTTTAGAGATAGATCAGACTCATCAATTGCAGGGCTCCCAACATTCTCAGTAGTACCTGCAATTTCACCACATATCTTTTGTATTTGAGACTGTACATCGGAGTTGTTCCGGCGTTCGTGCTATAGGTGAAAGGTGTTCCATGACTATCCCTGAGGTATCCCTCTCTCCCCTCACTCCCTCTCTTTCTCTCCCTCACACATAACACACACGAATGGCACTGGAGGTAACAAAATTTCCAGAAACAAAAAGTGAAATCCACACAAATGGGGGTCAAGTTTAAGCAATTAAATTTCAAGAAAAACACAGTTGGAATTGGTGTTAGGAATCTGCCAGATTTCCTGCGAATGCGGAAGCGATTTGGTAAATATGTGCGCTTAGATCCCACAAATATACGTGATAGTAATGAAGCAACAAACCAACAATACAGTAAAAGAGACAAGAGATTTAACGTGGTTCGGCCCAGCCTACATCCACAAGAGTAACAACTTCACACTAGATAAAAGAGATTACAATATCCGGGTATCTGGCCCCTTGAATTTCATACAAAAATTCAGCCCTACAATACCTATTATGTATATCCCCAACTCACTGAAGTGTTTATCTCAAAACCTCCCCCTATCACTATTTCCCGACAACCTTTCCTTCTCTCCCTCTCCCAACCCGGACAATGCCACACAACCTGATAGAAAGACCCCTGCAGCGGGACCACCTCCGATGGCTGCAGTAAACCCAAGTAACCTAAGGAATAGTTTAGGCACGAGGACCTTCTATCCCGACACTTCCTGAAAGCGGGCTAAACCGGCTTTCCTACTAGACGGACTATCTAGCAGCTATAGAGAGAGAAGAGAGAATTTAGGTGTGAAATATTATGAATGAGGAGAAGGGTATTTATAGGATGAAATGGGGGGGTTGGTGAGGAAAAGGTGGGTGGGGGGTTGGTGGAAGTTTGAAAAGAATGGAAATTAAGGCCGGTGCCTAACAATCTCCCCCTCTTTTCAAACTCACAGTTAATCACTTGCATTCCATACATGCACCCTGTTGACACAACTCCAACTTTTCCTCGATCCGTATCATTCCCTACGACAAAACTCCCCCCGAGTCCAAGACTCCAAACTATACCCTAGTTTGCACATTCATTCTCGAATGTCCACTTGCTATACGCACAAGTGTACCATTGACCTCTATTTGTCCAACTACATACATGTGAAGCAATCTGTTGTATACACACATACTCACTTGATTCACGTCGGCCAATCCCATATGTAGTCCATCACACACACAAGTGTGACCATCACACACACAAGTGTGACCATCGATCTTTCATTTACTCCCCAACTGCATATCAAACAAATCAATCTGTTGCATGGTTCACTGCTCACTTGATTTGTGTTGATCGATGCCCATATGCAGCTGCAACACACCAACTACTCGTTGATGTCGTGGAAGCCCTTCGACCAAGCATCCATCCCAGCAGTCTTTGCACCATCGTCTAGACTGGAAGGAAATACAACTGCAGCAGTATCCTTCAAGTCAATCTTCCCTCATGCACGAGATAACCAGATTTTCGAAGTTCTAGTACGTTATGGCCACGTACTAATCAGACGATATATTCCCCCACGTAGCTCTCCCTTCATCCGAACCACACGGCCTCTTTTGATATTCATAGCTCCCCCTACTACAGAGCATCTGTAGCCTTCTGAAGCTAACCGACCGATAGATATTAGATTCTTCCTCAGCTTAGGCACATATCTTACCCCGTTCAAGCTGCGAACTATTCCATCGAACATTTTGATTTTCACAATTCCAATCCCCTTGATCTCACAAGTAGATCCATCAGCCAAAGAAACTGTTTCATTCTTTGTATCTTGGAATTTGTCAAAATGCCCCCTCTCGGAACATACATGGTAAGATGACCCTGAGTCTAATATCCATTCTCCTGGAGAACTAGTGCCTCGATTGAAGACGGTGCAAACATCTTCACAATCGAGAGTAACCACAGCCAATGATGCATCTGGATCCTTCTTATTAAGCGGACAATTCGGCCTAATATGACCCCACTCCTTGCAACCAAAGCACTGAATGCCCTTTTCCCTGTATCTGGATTTACCCTTGCTATTGGTAGATCCTCTCACAACACCTCTTCCTCTATTATTTTGACTACGCAAAGCCAAAACTGTCATTTCGTCCTTGTCACCATCCTGGTTCTTCATTCCAGCATTTGATAAAAGTGCTGACTGAACCTCCTCCATTTTTAACGTGTCCTTCCCGTACAAAATGGTTGTGACCAAATGATCGAACGACTCCGGAAGCGAAGTAAGAAGAATAAGGGCCTTATCTTCTTCCTCCAATTTTACATCACTCATCTTTGTTGGTTTTTCCTCCTTCCCCTTCAAAGCCCTTGCTAGCTTCTGTTGGTTTAGGATATCCTTTACCATTCTCTGCCAAAGAGTAAAAATTCCTTTACCATCATATGGACTCACCTTGAATCCTCCAAAACTTGCCATGATCTCCGTTTGCACACACAAACCAATCCAAACAACTAAATCAAATGGCCAGGTAAGTGTAAGAAACAATGGGAGCACTTCCGTCAAAACGGCGCCAAATTAGACAACCACTTTTCTTAACGACTTTCCTTCGGCACTAATAATTTAGACATAACTAGCTCTGATGCCAACTGTTAGGAATCTGCCCGATTCCCTGCGAATGCGGAAGCGATTTGGTAAATATGTGCGCTTAGATCCCACAAATATACGTGATAGTAATGAAGCAACAAACCAACAATACAGTAAAAGAGACAAGAGATTTAACGTGGTTCGGCCCAGCCTACATCCACAAGAGTAACAACTTCACACTAGATAAAAGAGATTACAATATCCGGGTATCTGGCCCCTTGAATTTCATACAAAAATTCAGCCCTACAATACCTATTATGTATATCCCCAACTCACTGAAGTGTTTATCTCAAAACCTCCCCCTATCACTATTTCCCGACAACCTTTCCTTCTCTCCCTCTCCCAACCCGGACAGTGCCACACAACCTGATAGAAAGACCCTTGCAGCGGGACCACCTCCGATGGCTGCAGTAAACCCAAGTAACCTAAGGAATAGTTTAGGCACGAGGACCTTCTATCCCGACACTTCCTGAAAGCGGGCTAAACCGGCTTTCCTACTAGACGGACTATCTAGCAGCTAGAGAGAGAAGAGAGAATTTAGGTGTGAAATATTATGAATGAGGAGAAGGGTATTTATAGGATGAAATGGGGGGGGTTGGTGAGGAAAAGGTGGGTGGGGGGTTGGTGGAAGTTTGAAAAGAATGGAAATTAAGGCCGGTGCCTAACAATTGGAACACATTAGGACAGAGCAATATGATCTTAAATTTCAAGAAAACAAATGTTGGTTATTACAATCTTCAAGAAATGGCAGTTTCAAATTAAATTACAAAAGTGAAACACACGGGTGTTATTTTTGACACATAAACCCACAATCAAGATTTTGACAACAATCAGAAAAATGGTACCGCGTACCGGGGGTGTTTGTAAATGTACGAGAGAGAAGAAAGGGCGGGAATTGGCACTTAAGTGTATGCATCATAGTCTCCTAGTTCTGTTACTGTACATGAAACAGAGAAAAGGATCCAAATATCACATTTTCAACCCAAATGGTTGCAAATATCACAACTCAAAAAAATGGTTCCAAATATCACTCCAAAACACATTCTAAAATGGCGTTCTGTTTTTTTTTTGAAAACGCTGTTGCGTGTAGCGTGTTCATTTTTTTTTAATTTTTTTCATTGAAAACGCTATTCTAATTTGCGTTTTGGTCATTGAAAACGCCACATGAAGTGGTGTTTCCACCACAACACCATTTGATGTTGCGTTTTGGTCATTCAAAACCTAACTTCAATTAGCGTTTTGCTAGTTTATTTTAAAAAAAAAAAAAAAAAAACTGTTAACGCTATATTAAGTAGCGTTTCCTCTCCTTTCAGGGCCCAAAACGCTACACGCATTAGCGTTTTTTTAAAAAAAAAGAAAAAAAATCAAAACGCTACACGCAACTTTGTTTTGAAGTGATATTTGCAACCATCTTTTCAGATTGTGATATTTGTAACCATTTTCTTTCAAATTGTGATATTTTGAACCAACACCCCATGAAACAGAGAGCTTAATTGTCGTAATTGTCACTCCCACACGTGATACTTTGACTTAGGGTCTTTTTTAAGTTTGAGTGTTTGACCAGTAATTAAGCACTTTTTTTCCCCACATTTTGTCAAAATGAATATTTTTTTTTTAATTTTATTACCAAGCCTAAGAATACTATAATTTCTGATGAGTAGAATATAATTAATAGCTTTTAAAATATGGGAGACATGATCCGATAAAATTGAAATGATACATAGAAAATATGAGAAAATGTTTTGGTTAATTATTTTTTTCTGCCGATTATGTTGATAAAAATTAGGGATGGCAACGGGTCGGATCGGACCGGGTTTTTCAATATCCAAATCCAAATCCGATTTTTTTGACAAGACCCGAACCCGACCCGAACCCGAAAAAAACCCGAAATTTGAGATCCAAATCCGATCCAACGGATTTCGGATCGGATCGGATTTTACCCGAAACCCGAAATTATATTGGATTTTACCCGAGGCCCGAGACCCGAGACCCGAATTACTTTAAACTCACCACACAATGAAAAAAACAGTTGATAAAATCATAAAAAGTTTACAGAAAGCTTAATAGAAATTAAAGGAACACGAATCTAATGTCCAAGAATACATAAATATGATAGTCCATGATAATATGATACATAAATGATGAAGTTTTTTCAACGTGTTGAAATTTCTGCGTAAATCTGCATTGTTGCCAGGAGCCAGGAGCCAGGAGGAGCTGCAATCAGCCAATCAGTCATGCAATCAGCCAATCAGTCAGTCACATACATCTTTGTGTCAAGCCTGCAGTAGTACATAATCCGCAATCAGGTTTATCACAAGCAGCCACAGAGTAAACTTAAAGAGAAGACAAAACACACACCAGCTTCAACAAAATACACAAATTAACTTATGAGACTCAAAAGAAAAATGACTTAAAAAAGGGAATGAGAGGCTTTAATTTTTCATTTTAAACTTGTGAAAAAGCAAAATAATTGTTTTAGAGTGGCTAGTTGGTTTTGCTAAAACTTTAGTTTTCCGCATCCCCATTCCCAGATTCTAACACAGGGCCTTCTAAATTTCTGTGCTACCCAGACTTCAGGTCGAGACAGTGACACCATAACCATTTTACAAGCAACACTGCAACAGAATAAACATCCAACATAGTTGAGATCAATAATAAACATAGTTCAGTTACTTAAAAACCAGCAAACTGAATTGTACTAAACCAGTAGAATAAACTGTACTAAACCCATAGTAGTCAACCACTAAACATATCCTAAATCCAACTAGACAGCACCTTGGGCTAAAGTGCAAGCCAGTCAGAAAAATTTGACAGCTTTGCACCGTTACAATGATTATAAAAAACAAAAACGCTGAAGACTGAATATATATAACTATATCTTGATGTTTTAGTTAGTAAAAATACGAATACGAATACGAATCAGGTAAAATACGAATCTAAACTCTAAAAATACGAATACGAATCAGGTAAAATACGAATACGAATCAGGTAAAATACGAATCTAAAAATTGAACTAAACTCTAACAGATAGTGACAATAATCCAATATGGATACAAACCAGGTAAGTAATTAAACAAACAAAAATACGAATCTAAAATTATCTATATGATTAAACTTGCCTTCAATCAATAAGACTAAGTAATTAAACAAAAAATTGAACTAAGTAAATTCAAGATAGGACTAAGTGACTAACCAGGTCGTGGTATCGGACAGTCGTGGTATCGGACAGTCGTGGTCGTGGAGTCTGGAGTCGTGGTCGTGGAATGTGACTATGTGAGCGGCGGCGAAGTTATGAATGTGTAGTATGATTGAGTGAAGACTGAAGTACCCACTACCCTAATCTATTTTCATTTTTCTATATATTAAACTCTAATTCTTTTTACTTTTGAATTAAACACTTTTAATAATTTATACCTTATAAATAATGTAATACACACACACACACACACATATATATATATATATATATATTATCTATATTTTTATACATTACAAATAATGTAATATACATATTATATATATATAACTTATATTTTTGAATTTTCAAATTAATAATTAATTCATTAAATTTTCAATGATACTAGTCAAAGTACTATTTGACCGTTAAATTAACCTAACCAGAAAATTTATTTTTTTCTAAAATTTTGGCAATAACATTAAAAAGGATAGATTTTAACATCCGTACGGTTGGATCATCGAGAAATATTTTTTAAAAAATAGAAGTAACAATCCGTGACAAAGCACTGGTTACTAGTACTAGTTCGAATGGTAGTGATCTACTAAGATCCCCAACCAAATAAACTTATTATTTTTTGAAAACTTGAGAATATCACTAAATTAGATATATATTGACATCCGTACGGTTGGATCGTCGAGAAATATTTTTTAAAAAATAGAAGCAACAATCCGTGACAAAGCACTGGTTACTAGTACTAGTTCGAATGGTAGTGATCTACTAAGATCCCCAACCAAATAAACTTATTATTTTTTGAAAACTTGAGAATATCACTAAATTAGATATATATTGACATCCGTACGGTTGGATCGTCGAGAAATATTTTTTAAAAAATAGAAGCAACAATCCGTGACAAAGCACTGGTTACTAGTACTAGTTCGAATGGTAGTGATCTACTAAGATCCCCAACCAAATAAATTTATTATTTTTTGATAACTTGGGAATATCACTAAATTAGATATATCTTGACATCCGTACGGTTGGATCGTTTAGAAATATTTTTTAAAAATTCAAAAATCGAAACCCTAGAAACCCTAAACCCTAGTCAACCCCTAAACTTAAAATTTTTAACATCCGTACTATTACTACTACTACTACTACAACTACAATTTTTAGTTGTTTTGTAGTGTTCATAATGAGTATGACTAATTAAGTGTATATGAATTTTTATCCAAATTCATACTTTTTCCCAATTTTAATTTAATTATTTTTATTTAATTTACAAACTACTTAAAAATAAATGGAAAATCAAATAATTAGAAAATTAGTGGAAGTAAAGTAAAATTCTTCACAAAATTAGTTAGTATGACTACTTGGTTGTGTATGATTTTTCAAATCAAATTTTGATTTTTTTTCTAATTTTATTTAATTTATCAAGTAATTCTCTACAAATTACTTAAAAAAGATGAAAAAATCAAATTATTAGAAAATTAGGTAATATCATCACAAAAATAGTTAGCATGAATACAACTTATTAATTTATAATATTATTGGGACCATATATTTATATAGGATTTTTCAATATATATATATATAATATATATATATATATATATATATATATATATCGGGTTTTTATCGGGTTTCGGATCCGGATCGGGTCCGGATCGGGTATCGGGTATCGGGTCGGGTCTCGGATCGGATCCACTGAGATCCAGATCCAGATCCAAAGTTTTTCGGGTCCAAAAATAAGATCCAAATCCAAATCCAAATCCAAAAAATCGGGTTCGGGTAGACCCAAACGGATCGGATCGGATCGGGTATCCATCGGGTCGGGTTTTTCTGCCATCCCTAATAAAAATGGTTCTACAAAACGAAATGGCCTAGAGATAACTAAGTGGCCTAGATGTCCTTACTTCTTCAAAATATCCTTTTTTTACTAAACTGCAATCCCCGCTTCTTCCTCAGCCCAAGAATAGGATACTAACAAAAATTTAACAAGTTTTTTTAAACAAAATTTTGTTCTTTTAACTAACAAGAACCGAAAGCTAACTATTCTGATGAGTTTACATCCCTGCGGTGAGTACTGAGCCTCCATTACACAAGCTGGGACTTTTTTACAACAAAATTTAAAAAAAAAACAAAAAAAACAAAAAACAAGCTCTGCTGCAACAATGACTTTAGAGTTAAACGAGAATTTGACAATAAGATGTGCCACAGTATTAGCCGTTGTAGAATTGTAATCAATCTTCATCATACCAACCTCAAGTAAATTTGAATATCAAGATCTATATCACCACTAAATTCGGAGAACGATGAAGTATAGAAACTTATTTGATACGGAGTATTTAGATCATGGGAGCTCTATTCCTAGCTATATATCATGTTTAAAAGTTGTATGCAGTCACATTTAATCAATGTATAAAATCTCCACATTTTGTCAAAAAAATTAAAAAAAGTATAGAAACTACCGACCTATACACTTAAACCTCGACTAAGTAATATTCGATAAAGTAATAACCTCGCTTAAGTAATAAATTTCGTCGGTCCCAACTTGGATCATTGTTGTAAAGTAATATTCTCGCTAAAAGCATAAGATAATAAAAAATTAGAAAGTCATTAAGGGCCCAAGTAATATGTAAAGTAATAATTTCAGAATTATATATATATATATATATATATATATATATATATATATATGATGTATATGAGTTACAAAATTCAATTTTTTTAATAATATAAACCTATAGTAGCTTGTTTCTTCTTTCCACCAAAGCCAAAATTAATCTCATCCTTGACTTTATGTAATACATAAATAACTCCTGGTATGTTTTGCTTGTATTGTAACAAGTAATTGTTCAAAGTACTGATTGCTTGACATGCTTTCTTTGATGACACGCTTGAGATTACATTGCTATCATCTGGTTTAGTGTTCACTATCGACTCAATGATTTCTTCATCCATAGGTGATTCTGTTTTTTTAACCATAATGTATTGTAATACGTAAATATAAAAATTCGGTAAAATAAAAAAATATTTCTTTATCGGTAAAGTAATAAAATATTATTATATCGATAAAGTAATAAATTCGGTAAAGTAAAGTAATTTTTTTTTTTCAGTCCCAAGAGTATTACTTTAAAGAAGTTTACTGTAATCGATAATATAAATTCATCAACTTCATCTCTTTGATAAGGATAGAATTCTCTTTAATAGCCAAAAGTTCGGCAGCGAGACAAAAGCGAAACACCTTTAATTGCCAAAATGTTATGGTTTGGAATAATTGCTCAAGTGCTACATATTCAATTATTCATTGATCCCTACATAGTGCTGCATGGACGTTAACGTACAGATACAATGGCGGAGGACATACAACCGAACTCTCAAGTAGATATTAGCAATTTTTTTTTTGTTAAATAGATATTAGCAATTTTTGTTTTTGCATTCTTGATTGTCACAATCATCTTGAATAATAAATCTGAGACTCAGTCTCATAGAACTTGAGCATCTAAGTGTTTCCTTTTAAATGCCTAATATATTAATTATGTGCATGCATATGAATTTCATGATTTTACATGCACTATCTTGCCTGCATGAATAGTTCAGAATTGTAATTCACTTGCAAAAGTGTTGACTCAGCTCCTAGACAAAGGCATGCACTTATAAGTTATAACAATGAGGCGATGCTTCCAAGTCTCAATTATGCAGTACTCAAATAGATTAAATATACATATCGTAGATTAAATATAGTGTTCCCTTTAAACCTGATACCAGACGAAGCAAGTCCGGAATGGATGAACAAGGGCGACAATGCTTGGCAGCTCACCGCGGCTACACTAGTTGGTCTTCAGACTGTCCACGGAGTCATGGTAAAAAAATAAATGGGCCATAAACTCTGCTTTCATGGCTCTGTATGCTTTTGCAGCCGTGATGGTGTGCTGGGTGGGATGGGGTAAGAGGGACGACTCTTAGATCCAGACATGTCCCTAAATGAATTCACATATCGGTTTGTACAGAACTTGATCACGCAAAGTTAACGAGGGTCCATAATATTGTAGAGAGCATTTACTGGGAATTTGTGGAAGAAGTTTGTTGGGTTGGGGGGGGGGGGAGTCCTCTTCCAGCTAGTGTTGTGCATTCTTCAGCAAGAAAGTGGAAGTCCTTCTCTAGCTTTCCAATATTTCTCATAACTATTTCAGAAAGTGGCACTAACGGTAACAGCTGGTCTTCAAGATAATTCTTCACTCTGCTAAGCATCCAAAACTCGCATTTGATTGAAGTGTCAATCTTCCTGACGTTGCCGAATATTCTGATTGAACACTGGATTTTATCGCCACCATGAAAAATCTATGTGGAGACAGCAATTTCAGGATCATTGGTGAGACAGAGCTTAGCATGTACATCTTGCTTTTGATTTGCATACTTTGTGGATGTCTCTAGCTTGATGTACATACACCTCAACACTAATAAATCTTTCGTTATTTATACATGTTGGTTCCACTTCTTCGCAGCTCATTTTCTTTGGAAAACTATCCTGCAGGGTTCCTTGGAAACAGATCAGTTGTGTGGGTCTGAGGCTCAAAAAAATGACAGTGAAGTGTCCGAGAAGATTTCCCTGAGATAGGACTACCATTAGCTGAACGACAACTGACAGCAAAACTAGTACCAGGATAACCACCTATTGCCGTGGCTGCCTCTGGAGTTCCATAGCTCTGAGATGCTTTACCAGAAACCTGCATTTCCTGGCTGCCGTCATCAATCCATAACTTGTCATCCAGATATTGACAATGATTCCGGAGTTGGGACTCAAACTCGTGAGCTGGCTGATTATAAAACCTTCCGCTCTGGTAAAAATATTGTGGATCCTGAGAAGACTGTACTGAATAGTAACCTGTCATCTGAGTTAACAAAGCTAGGTCTTCTTGATGCAGAAGGCTTCTTGATGTAACCTCTAACTCGAATTTCTGGACCAGTCAGCCAGGGTCTTGCTATATATTCCAAAGCTAGCACATCCTGTAGGAAGAGGGTAAAAATGAATAACTGCAAGGGGATGACTGTGGCCAACTGCCTACATATTCACAACTTTTAGTACGACTTGCGAGTAATACTAAGACTAGTCAGCATGCCGATACCAGTAGGATTGTAGAAAGTGTTGTACTAATGGGAAACTACTTCAAGCCAGTTTGAGACAATTAATCTACAGCCAACATATTACAGTATATACTAATATATGCTACATCAAGTTTACATAGCTTTTTCAGGACAACATCATCAGCGCGCTGTTATTCAAAGAAGAAAGAACATGCATGTTCAAGATAGCTGTTATTGAATGGCACTGGCGGACCCATTGCAACTATAACCAATCAAAAAATAACACATCATTTGGTAAAAAAAATTTGATACCCCATTTTGGTACCTCTGTCATTTTTCCTATCCATATTAGAATATCCATTTCATTATTCATTTTCACCACTTCCATGTCCACTAGTGCCCTGAAATAATCTTATTGAAAATATTAATAACAATTATATTTCAATGACCCCCCTTATATCGGATGAAAATGCTCAAAAACTGGATTATGTTCTCAGAATTAGATTACATCGAGAAAAACATTGAAAAATTCTATTATAAAAAAAGGTTTGTTTCAGGAATTGATAGAAAAATTTCACAAAACGGTAAGAAATACCAAAAAAAAAACAAGAGAGAACAAGTTTCCCTTACAAAAAGATCCAAAGATGAAATGTAACTACCCCTCACAAAACGACCCCAAGATAAAATGTAACTACCCCCTCCCCGGTTATAAATACTTGACTCAGACATTGTCACTTGGTTAAAATATCACAGATCAGATCAATGCAAGATCAATGCAGACCCCCTTGTTGATCACCACCTTATACAGAATATGAAAAATTATATAGCACCTAGTAAATCCCGCTGAGTGATAAAACTCCGATTATTAATTGCACTTACATAATGCGTTTTACAGGAATATTGAACACTCAAATTGTTCGAATTCTGCTATCAGGCATATTACAGATGCAAAACAAATGACCCATAAAGAAGAAAGTGCTAGTGCATCTTTTTGAATCGAGCAACCTCACCCTCATTAGGGAAGAAACCCAGGAGTCGACCAGCAGAGTTCTGATACGCATACATGAAACCACCCATCACCAGTGGCGGAGCCAGCCTCCCACACAAGGGAGGGCCAATTTTTTCTCCCAAACACAAAGACTATAATGAATTATATTTGCATATGAGATATAACTCAGCTTCACCAAGTTTTATAGCACTACTACTTCAATAGTTCAACCAATGGCCCTATACAAGGATCGACCGTGTGTGTAAAGGAGATAAGAGTCACTCAATTCCTATATATCTATCAAAATTTTAAAATTCTATATACGACCTGGCCCCTTTATTTCTACAAACACTGAAGTCTAATTGTCTAAAGATGCATGAATATACAGTAAGAAAAATGCTACAGCCACCAAATTAGTTCCCAAATTTTGACACCAAATGACATGGCATTAATTTGATTGGTTATAACAATAATGGGCCCGCCAGGGCCATCCAATTAAAATATCACAAAATGCCAACTAATTAGTGCCACATCATTTGGTGTCAAAATTTGGTACCCAATTTGGTGGCTGTAGCATTTAAATTGTCTAGTGGGGTCCAATGACCCCACCTGACCACCCTGCATCCGCCCCTGCCCATCACACCAATGAGACTTCCCTATATATATCAAGAATACCATATCTTAATATCAATAAAAAAAATGGAAACTGAAAAACGCATAATACTTCCCTAATAATACATTGGCTTTGAAAAATAAATATAGCACATAATACTAATGATAGTTACTACGACTCCAAGCTGAAAAGCAACCTAATCAACTGAAAGAGAAAGTTGTTTCATTTGCAAATCATTTGTATTAATCAATTAGATGCAAGTGTAAGAGACAGAGCATTGTGTTTACACTGTAAGATTGCGCCTCTTTTCATTATTTATGATCAGCATTCACTCTTTCATTATTTAAATATATACTCAAAATCTAATATGGCATTCAAGAAAACATGAATGAAAAACAAGGAGGCTGCAAAGAGACACGTAATTATTCTTTTTTTTTTTTGAATAATTAGGCTTATATGCCTCACGTAATTAATCACCAAAAATGTGGAATAGAACTTGCAATATATACAAAACATAGCCCTCATTTGCAATATATACCGAAGAGATGTCAAGTATTTAGGGAACTAGTATTCTAAAATAGCTCGTACATAACAAAATGTAAAGAAATGCAACATTTCGAATTACAACATAAAACTAAATAATCTATCATTTCTAGTAAATAAAACATGAATTGAAAACAAGGAAACATGAATTGAAATTGTCCTTGCTGGAATGATAGTCACATACCTTAATGTGTTGGTATGCATCTCTATCACTGTTTCTTGTAATTCATTTTGGCAGTAAGATTGCTTTGTTTGTGTTTTGGGAGTTTGAAACACTGATGTACACATGTAGTGGATTTACTGTATTTTTGTAATGTACGTCAATTGCAGCTTTTAGGACTTCTATTCCTGCTGCTGTTCAGGTTCTCAAGTTGGTTAGCATATGTCATATTTGAGGATACGGAACAAGGAGAAACAATATTCACCTCCTATGGTGCAACTACATATCACATGTTTATCCTGTTTACAACATCAAACAATCCTGATGTTTGGGTTCCTGCATACAAAGCATCACGCAGGTACTCCCTGTTCTTCATTCTTTATGTGCTCTTGGGTGTTAACTTTGTCACCAACTTGATCCTGGCCGTTGTGTACGATAGCTTTAAGGGTCAGCTAGCCAAACAAGTTGTTGCAAAGGATCGTATTAGGAATGGAATTTTGAAAATAGCCTTTAATTTCATGGTTACTGAGAATCATGACTATTTAGACGAAAAACAGTGTAGTCGTCTGGTAAAAGAACTTGGCAGATACAGGACATTGCCGGATATCTCAGAAGAAGATTTTGGGTCAATATTCTACGACTTGGATGATGGTACACGTGACAAGAAGATTAATTTTGATGAATTCACTGATATTTGCAATGCCATAGCAGTAAAGTTTCAGAAGGAGGATTCCCTGCCTTGGTTAGAAAATTTCTCATTTTATCAAGCACCCTTATCCAAGAACTTGAAAACCTTTGTTCGGGGCCCCAACTTCGAACAGTTGGTAATTTTTGTTTTGATACTGAATCTTATCACTGTTGTTATTGAAACAACTCTCGACATACAAGACAATTCTGGTCAGAAGTTCTGGGAACAGCTTGAGGTTGTCTTTGGGTGGTTGTATTTTGTGGAATTAGTGTTAAAAGTCTGCTCATATGGGCTCAAAAACTATTGGAGGGATGGTCAAAATCGTTTTGACTTCGTTATCATCACCATAGTTATATTTATCATTGAAACGACAACTTTTGTGTCTCCCAAAGGGCTGTCATTCCTCTTAAATGGAGAATGGATTCGCTATCTTCTTATTGCAAAGATGTTACGACTAATAAGGCTCTTGATTTTTGTTCGTCAACTAATATGGCTCTTGATTTTTGTTGGTCGTTACCGAGCCTTTGTTGCAACATTTCTCACTCTGATACCAAGTTTAATGCCATACCTAGCCTAGGTACTATATTCTGTGTGCTATGCATGTATTGCTCTTTTGGGGTGCAGATCTTTGGCGGGTTGGTCAATGCTGGCAACCTTCGTCTGGCAAAGACGGATCTTGCAGATAATGAGTATCTTCAATTTTAATGACTACCCAAGTGGTATGGTGACACTATTTAATCTATTAGTGATGGGAAACTGGCAATCGGGATGCAGAGCTACAAAGAATTGACAGATTCTTCTTGGTCTTACATATACTTTGTTAGCTTCTTTCTGGTAACTATTCTTCTACTGTTGCTCAATTTGGTAGTAGCATTTGTCTTGGAGGCGTTCTTTGCTGAAATGGATATGGAAGACGTGGAGAAATGTAATGATAATGACAAGAAAAATGAAGGGAAGAATAACGATAGAGGCAAAGAAAGTGAAGCAAGGGAGCAAAGACGTCGTTATGGTGGCACGAAAACACGAAGTCAGAGAGTTGATGCGCTCCTTCATCGTATGTTGAGCTCTGAGTTAAAGCAGCAGGCAGAGTGCTCCAATGCTTAAATCGCACTTTATATCATATTCTTTATTAGGATGGTAATGTAGGTATGTCTATGATTGTGGTCAAAAACATAATGAAGCGTGCATATATATAAACTACAAACCACGGAATCTTCTGCATTATTAAAAATCTTAGGCTTATATTAATAATAATTAACTATTAAACATCTTATGTTTTTGAATCGAACAAATGACCCATAAAGAAGAAAGTGCTAGTGCATCTTTTTGAATCGAGCAACCTCGCCCTCATTAGGGAAGAAACCCATGAGTCGACCAGCAGAGTTCTGGTACGCATACATGAATCCACCCATCACTCCAATGAGACCGCCGGTCACCATAGATGGCCCTCTTATATTTGGCTTTATTCCTATATATATCAAGAATACCATATCTTAATATCAATTAAAATATGGAAACTGAAATACGCATAATACTTCCCTTATATTACATTGGTTTTGAAAAATAAATATAGCACATAATACTAATGATAGTTACTACGACTCCAAGCTGAAAAGCAACCTAATCAATTGAAAGAGAAAGTTGTTTCATTTGCAAAATCATTTGTATTAATCAATTAGATGCAAGTGTAAGAGACAGAGTTATTGTGTTTACACTGTAAGATTACGCCTCTTTTCATTATTTATGATCAGCATTCACTCTTTCATCCTTACTAATCCATAAATTTCCGGAACCTCACAGTTGTGGAAGTGCCCTTGGACATGGACTCTACATGACCTCTTTACTCAAATAATTCTCCTCACATTCCCTCCCAATTCCTCATATATTATACAAAACATAACTCTCATTTTCAATATATACAAAAGAGAGGACATTATTTAGTGAGTTAGTATACTAAAATAGCTTGTACAGAACAAAACGTAAAGAAACGTAACATTTCGATTACAACAGAAACTATATACTCAAACTCTAATATGGCATTCAAGAAAACATGAATTAAAAACAAGGAGGCTGCAAAGAGACACGTAATTATTCTTTTTTTTTTTTTAATAAATAGGCTTATATGCCTCACGTAATTAATCACCAAAATTGTGGAAATAGAACTTGCAATATATACAAAACATAGCCCTCATTTGCAATATATACCGAAGAGATGTCAAGTATTTAGGGAACTAGTATTCTAAAATAGCTCGTACATAACAAAATGTAAAGAAATGCAACATTTCGAATTACAACATAAAACTAAACAATCTATCATTTCTAGTAAATAAAACATGAATTGAAAACAAGGAGACTTTTAAGAGACACATAATCAATCTCCCAAATTGTGGAATTAGAGATGTATAGAGAAATGTAAGAGAGGGGGTACCAGAGAGGTAACCGACGGTGACGGAGACGCCGGAGATGGTAATGAGACGGAGGTAATCGAGAGTGTTGAAGTTAGCGACGGTCTTGGTGAAGGGAGGGTTCCGATCTACTACCGGATACTCTGGCTTCGTGGATGCTGTTATGTCTGTATTCATCTCTTTCTCTCCCTCTCTCTCTCTCGTCTCTCTCCTCTCTCTCGTCTCTCTCCTCTCTCTCTTCACTGGAAATGTAGTCAAAATGGAAAGCTCTGCTCTAAAACTGATCTGGGCTTTCTTTTTGTGTTGACATTTAAAGCCCATATGTTGGCCCATTTTAAAATCACCACTGGATTTTCAAAATTTAACAAAATCAAAGCCCATACCATGTGTTCTAACGTTATTTGCAACGAGTTAAACTGCAGAATTCATATAAAATGATCCGATTTTGAATTAAACTTGAACAAAATACCAGAAATACATAAAAGTGGAACTAAACTTGAACAAGAAATACATGGAAATTAGCAAACCTATTTACTAAACTAGTTATTAATAATTTTTATTTAATAAAAAACTATTTAATCAACCATGCATGCAATACGCTCTCCTGCACGGGACAAGGTTCAATTCCCCTGCATCTTCTTTTTTACATCATTTAAGATTTCGAAACCTTTGGAACTGCACAGTCTGCACTAGTGTAGCTTCTTTCTTTACTTGATAATAATAATAATCTTACAATATATCATTCTATTGACCCTTGCACAAGCATTTTAAGTTTGTAACTTTTTCAAAAAATTAAATTAATATATTTTTGTCCTGACAGTGAAGAATTGTTGGACAATGCCTTCTTCCTTGCAGAAGTTTCCTAATGTGACATTTCTGAACTCAGTACCATTGTCACTTCTCAGATATTGAACTTGGGCATTGGGGGTTCTTTCAAGAACTCTTATGTGATCAATGATTTCTTGAGCAGCTTCGTCCTTTGTATCTAAAAACTTCACCCAAGTGTACCTTGAGTAGTCATCCACCATTACCAGGGCATATCTCTTCCTTGCAAGAGATTGAACATTTACTGGACCAAATAAATCCATGTGAATTAATTTGAATGGCTCAGTGTTGGTATTCACTTGCTTTGATTTGTGCACAGATCTTTTCAATTTACCCATTTGACAATCCTCACATAGTCCTTCTTGACAGAATTCCTGTTGAGATAGTCCTCTCACCAAATCCTTCTTCATCAGAATATTCATATTCTTCAAATTGAGGTGTGAGAGCTTCTTGTGCCAAAGCATGGTTTAACCAACTGATGCTTTACTGTAAAAACAGTAAGCCTTGTCTTTATTGACAGAATTTAAGTCTGCAACAAACAAGCTTCCTTTCCTGACTCCTTTCAAAGAGAGGCTTCGATCTTTCTTGTGATAGATATTACAAACCATCATATCAAAATCAACCTTAAATCCCCTGTCAATGAACTGGCTGACACTGAGTAGGTTGTGCTTCAATCCATCAACAAGAGCAATATCTTCAATGACAACATTTCCAATTTCCAAACAGCCATATCCCATAGTGCAACCTTTGCTGTTGTCTCCAAAAATTATGATTGGGCCGGCTTTCTCCACAAAATGTGATAGCAGGGCTACATCACCAGTCATGTGCCTGGAGCATCCATTGTCGATGATCCACATGACCTGATTCTGCTTCTTGCCCTGCAAAACAGATGATTTTAATTTGCATCTGGTACCCACACTCTGTTGGGTCCTGCAGTTACAGCATCATTGTTCATATCATTCTGCTTCACATTTAAATCAACACTAGAATCCTCCTGTTTGACTTCTCTTGCTGTCCACTTGGTTCTAGAGTTAGACTTGGTCTTTCTCTTAGTGGAAGCTGCCTTTTTACCAACATAGGCAGGCACAGAAGTCTCAGCAGTTTCTAAATAGGAACATCTTTCAGTGGACAGAATAGGCAGATTGAAACAAGTACTCATAACAACAATTTTGCATGGCATACAGTCAATGTTATTACAGACATCCATACTTCTTTGCATAATGGGGGTTCTATGTAAATTACCACTAACATTGGATGCATTGACCTTATCCTGTTTGAGTTTCTTACAAACAAATGTTAAATGATGAGATGATCCACACTTATTGCAAAGCTTCCTAGGGGCATCCTTAACATGACTATATCCATTCTTCTTGTCAATCCCTAACTTACCATTCATATTATTAGGCTTGTAGACATTTGCCTTGACAGTATGTTCTGAAGTTGCTGTCGAGCCACCCTTGACAGTACCTTTCTTCGCCTTTGTCTTGACAGCAAGTTTGAAAGTTGCTGTTGTTATGCAAAATTCACGCAAGCGCACGTTGTCACAAGTAATATATGATTAAATCAAGTTCGTTCCCACAGAGATCTAGAATGGTGTTCAATTCAGTAAATATGCCTATGCAACAATGTATGGTTTTAACTCACTGCTAAGAAAAGTAACAAATTGGGGTTGATTATCTAAATTATACTAAGATGCGAATTATAAAACTAAGAATTAAACAATTAACGAGAATAAAAATCGAATTACTTATATGAGAATAAACATGGAATCCAAGTTTCATCATCTACTTCACCTAGAGTTGCAGCCTTTAATTAAAACATGCGATGGTTTTGATATCTGATCGGATAACACGAAAAGAGTAAAAGTTACCTCTCGGTATACTAGTACCAATCTACACATACATCCACAAAAGAGATAGAAGATGAATAGGCACCTATTATGTTTAGACCCTATATCTCTATAGAATTTGAAAACATAAAGGTTTAAGCACAAGTTATCCACTTAGATCACATAGGGTAGCATAATATCTCTATTCATGCCACAAATCATGATGCTTAGCACCAACCTATCCTATGCTAGCATGGCATGATCTAAATCTCAAGATCCACTCTCGTTTAGCAAGAGATTAACATATTAGATGTTCGCGAAGCACCTAAATACCATAAGCACAACCATACAAGGATATCAAGAATTCACCACACATAAATCTCTAAGGCATGCAAACTACTAAGCTACATAGATAAATCCACTAGGATCCCACGACAACGATTAGCCCATAATTGAACCGTTCATCGTCATGGGATTTGATGAAAACATGATAATAAACAAGATATGAAAGAAAACAATAACGATATTATTAAGATTAAGAGTTGAGAAAACAAATCTATGATTCAACGTATACAAAAGATGAAGATGATCTAGATCCTTGCTTGTCACCGAGCTTGAACCCTTCTCTCCTTTTCCCTCTTGCAGATCTGAGCTGGTTACAATAATAAAACCATGATAATCTATATATCTATATTACAATGGTAGGATGTGTTTTTATAGGCTCTAGATTTATTGCCCAGCAAGAATTTTATCTTCTATTACAATTAGAATTTAATTAAGGTGCTAAAAACTGCCCGGAATATAATTAGAACTTGAAAAGGGCAAAACAGTAATTTCCAGGCCATGCTTCACAAAGAATACACGCGCGATTTTATTCAGCACATTACTTGCACGTGCTTCCTATCCCAGGTTGTAGAAAATCTCTCAAGCTTCGCGTGGGCAGTAAGATTGCTGAAAACGGACTTACAGAACTCCAGATACGGCCAAAACAGTGTAAGCTGCGCAGCCTTCCCAGAAAATCCGAATTTTAATCAATTAATTCCCAAAAAATTATAGAAGCATCCACCTTAATCAACATTCTTGTAAACCTGCACAACTAAGCAAAACACATCAAAACTACAAGAAACTTGAGTTCAAGACAATCAAATTAAGCCGATTTAGAATGTTCCAAGTGGATATAAAATCCACTTATCACACCCCCAAACTTAAACCGATGCTTGACCTCAAGCATAAACAATTACAACTAGCTAACTAACTAGTACCACTTCCGTAGGTGATCACGGTTGCATTTGGCATATGCAACAAGCCCTTTAAACCCTTAGGCAGCCCTAGTGGACGAGTAAGGTCTCGTGAGGGTCTATAGCGAATGTACCCACAAAATCCATTTAACCTAATGCAATGCAATGCATGAATGCAACTAAATGCAATTAATCTAATCTACCTTACCTTCAAATCCTCTCATGCCATATCAACTTAAGAATCAAAGTAAATACGCAATGTCTTGGTGTCGAAAGTGCAAGTATTCACATAGTCTACTCAATGAACATGCATAAGTTCTCACAAGTCCATGTCAAGTGTAAGAATAAGTTAGTAAACATGCTAAGCCTACAAGAGTACATCTTTGAGACAACACTCGGAATCTCATACGCAAGAACAAGCAAACACTCACAATCCACTCACAGAAAATATTCACTCAATAACAAGGGTAAGTGTATCACTCAATTCCAACAAAATCATAAGCATGCTTGACATTTGGTATCAATCTAACTCTTAACACAACATACATCAATGACGATAATCAAAAGGTCTTTAATTGGGTTGTAACGGGGCTAGGGACAAGGTATGTCAAATAAGCCAAAACAGGTGAAGTGTCAAAAGCTAGTAAGTACCATAATACATCATACACAACACCATATTCCCCCCCCCCCCACATAATTTTTACTAACACAAACACTCGACTAGTCGACTGAAATAGGATCGCAATAAACACAAACATGCTCTCATAATATATAGATTTTTTTTTCTTTTTTTTTTTCATATATATTTTTTTTCTTTTTTTTTTCTTCGAGAGCTAAATATAACACAAACAATAATATAAACAATAACAATGATCCCATAATTTTATTACATATGTCGACTATCAAGTAAACAACCAAACCCAATTTTCAATATTTCCCCCAAAAGTAAGACCAACAATAAACTCCTCCTTGCACACCTTATTACTCCCTTAAGCACTCTACTAGCCTTTGACAATGTGGGTTCAAATTAATGTAAGGCCAATACAAGAAAAAGGTCTAGGCAAGTAATGTGGTATATCACCGAAAAATAGGATTAAGCTCAACGGGTTAACTAATTGATCATGTAAACATGGTGTGGTAATATGGGAAAATATGTGGTTATTCCTAATTGCCTTTATCATTTTAATCGTCAAATAATGTCATGCGTTTCAAGAAAGACCTCAAACAACTGCTAGCAAGGCAAACAATCTGTGGACACTCAAGCAAACGAATAAATTGCAACAAATATGCAATATGGCTCAAAATCTCACTTGGTGGAAAAACATACTCAATCCCAAGCAAACATCTCTCTAACGCACCAACTTGTATTCAAAGCATGTAAATTAAATCATCTTGCACATATTCATGTCCTTCTAATCACTTACAACATTCAATAAGTCTACTAGCTTCAACTTACTAGTGTATGTGTGTGCACAAGAACAAAGCATATCACTTCTCAATCAAAAGTGTCAACAACACAAAATTCCTATCAAGCATGGGTGCAAATGCAAACTATTATGAACTCACATGATATACAAACATAAAAACAGAATGTCCTATATGAAACAAACGTAGATAACACGAACATAAATGCATAATTACTACTACTAATATGCAAAGCATGAAATCATACATGAACACATAATACAACAACTACTAATCCCTCAAACCACCCCCAAACTTTAAATATTCAATGTCCTCATTGAATGGAAGTAAATACAAGGGATAGTAGAAAACATACCTACGCATCAGGATCATCACCCTCCTCGGGTGAATCAGGAGGTGGATAAATAGTGTCCAAACCAAAAACTGGCCAATCCACATGAACACCACTTGTTGCGAAAGCACTATCCAAAGCCTGTGTCAACCTCTGGGAAAAACGGCTATGACTCTCATACAAAGCATCCATACGCCTCATCATACGCCTATCATGAGAAGCTCTCGAGCCTGCATCACCCTCTCCCCTCAGTGCCCTAGGAACATGTGGCGGAGCGCCAGCTCCCTGACCACTAGCACCATCAACAATATATCCTAACCCTCGAGGATGTGGAATGCCACCCTGCCATTCCACCATGTTATCAATAGTAGCATCATTAATAGGTTTATGCTGCGACTGTAGCTGTTCATTATCATCCCACCGAACATTTGCAACCATACACGCTCCAGCAACTATAGAAGCATGCGGAATCGGTGATTGAGTACTACCACGCAAGAACCGAAGAATGTTCTGATGTACTATATACCCAACATCAATATACTTACCCTTTAAAACGCCATACAAAATAATGGCTCTCTCCACAGGCACATCATTCGGATGCTTAGAAGGAATAATATTAGAACAAATAAACAAGTTCCACGCCCGTGCAAACTTGTTCAAAGCTTTAGCAGGAAAATTAACCTTCTCAGTAGAACCCGCATTTAACTTCCAAACCGTACCCGGTACACATATCTCCGCTATAAGAGCATCCAAATCCACCTCATCTCGCGTCTTCCAATCCCAATCTTCCACCCCCCTAGGCTTAGAAGACTGACCAAAAATTGACCGAAGAGCAGCCGGCCTATAATCCACCTTCAACCCACGAACTACACAAAAACCATTCTGACCCGCCTTTGCGTTTGCATAGAATTCCCGCACAACACCCAAGGGAACCGAAGAAGATGGCTCACACAATCCTTCCCAACCAAGTTCTTTAATCATAGCAACCAACTCTGCATAATTTTCTGGCACAAAACCTCTTTCTTTAGCAACTGACCTCTCCATCAATTTATTATACTCATTCTGCGCCTCCTCATTCAAAAACCTCTTAACAATAGCTTCCTCATCCGTAGATGGACGAGTACTAGAACTACCTCTCTTACATTTAGGAGCCATTACAAACAATTCCCAACTCAAGCAAGAACACCAATTACCCAACAATACTTCACACCAAAATTATCCCAAAATAATTACCAATCACAAAATCCCTAATTTTTGCAAGCCACAAATTCGTAAATAATAACAAGAATAAATAAAAATATTACCCAATACGAATCGGAGAGGTGAACTTGCAATGAAAAAGCCCCCCAAACTTGAACCCTTCTTGATCTTGAAAATTGGAGTGGAGGTTTAGAGATTTTAATTTAGGGATTGGGTTTATAAATTTGTGTGTATAGGTGTATATATAGAGGATAATATGTAAGAATTTATGGGAGAGATTTAGAATAGGAGATGGATTTTGGAGAGGTTTAAAATTGATATTGGGTTAGAATTAGGAATTAGGGATTGGGGCTATAAAAATAAGGAGAGAGGTGTGAGAAATTTGTGTTATTAAAACACAAATAATCGTGTAATATACGTACTGGACAGTAAGCAACTCGCGCCGCAGCCTTGAAAATCGGCGCCGTGGCCTCACAAACCTTCTGTTCATGTCCATATTAATTTGTGGCCACGAAAAAAAAAAAAAAAACTGACCCGTGCCTGTTGATGAGACACGCGCGGCACCTAGCTGATGATTGTATACGCGCCACACATCACACTTCACAATTCTTGTTCATACATCACTGTCGGCAGGTTTTGTTGATTTTTTTTTTTTATATAACAGCACAACTTCACCCGCACAAACAGACTGTACATGGCGCTGCGGCCCCAAATTCCTACGCTGCGGCCTGAACACATTCTGTCAACTGTTTCAAATTTCGTACCTTTTTTTTTTTTAAAAAGAAAACAATCAAATATTTTTTTTTCCTACACTAATGCATGGGTTGCCTCCCACGAAGCGCTCTTTTAATGTCATTAGCTTGACATTCTTCCAGAAATTACGAACAAGATAAAACCGCGGAAACCTTCTCGCGGTTCACCATTCCTCCAAAATACGGCTTAAGTCTTTGTCCATTAACTTTAAAAGCATCATCAATAGAACCCCTATAAATCTCCACCGCTCCATGTGGAAATACCGACTTGATTGTAAATGGACCCGACCATTTTGACTTGAGCTTACCCGGAAAAAGTTTGAGGCGAGAATTGTAAAGCAAAACCTGTTGGCCCGGCACAAAAGACTTATGAACCAACTTCTTGTCATGCCACCTCTTGACCTTCTCCTTGTACATTTTAGTGTTCTCGTAAGCTTGCTCACGAAATTCCTCAAGTTCATTCAACTGAAGTAGACGCCTCTCACCTGCAGCCGTGATATCCAAATTTAACTTCTTCAACGCCCAATAGGCCCTGTGCTCTAGCTCGGCAGGCAAATGACATGCCTTACCAAACACCAACTGATAAGGTGACATCCCAAGAGGTGTCATGTAAGCAGTTCTGTACGCCCAAACCGCCTCGTCTAACTTCAACGACCAATCCTTACGAGATGGATTTACCACTTTTTCAAGAATTCTTTTGATTTCACGATTAGAAACCTCCGCTTGACCATTAGTTTGGGGATGATAAGCAGTGGCAACACGATGCGTCACATTGTACCTTGCCATCATAGCAGTAAACTGACGATTACAGAAGTGTGTCCCCTCATCACTGATTATAGCTCGTGGAGTCCCAAAACGCGTAAAAATCTGTTTGTGAAGAAAATTCAGCACCACCTTAGCATCATTGGTTGGTAAGGCTTTCACCTCAACCCATTTAGACACATAATCCACAGCTAGCAAGATGTACTGATTATTGCAAGACGAAATAAACGGTCCCATGAAATCAATTCCCCACACATCAAAGATCTCAACTTCGAGAATAGTATTCAGAGGCATCTCATTCCTCTTAGAGATATTACCAACTCTTTGACATCGATCACAATGCATCACGAACCTATGTGAATCTTTAAACAGAGTCGGCCAATAGAATCCTGCTTGAAGTACTTTCTGAGCTGTTTTATCACCACCATAATGGCCTCCATATGTGGTAGAATGACAATCATGTAAAATACTCTCCGTCTCACTATACGGAATGCACCTTCTCAAAATCTTATCCACACCAAGCTTGAACAAGAATGGCTCGTCCCAACGGTACCACTTCACATCATGTAAGAACTTCTTCCTTTGAGCATAAGAGAATTCCGGAGGGATGACATTACTAACAAGATAGTTCACATAATCTGCAAACCATGGCTCTTCACCTTGCACCCCAAAAAGTTGCTCATCTGGGAAAGATTCATTAATTAGAGATTTAGCATTTGAATCCTTACCTTGGTCATCCAAACGTGATAGATGATCAGCTACTTGATTTTCCGTGCCCTTCCTATCCTTAATATCCACATCAAACTCTTGCAAGAGAAGCACCCAACGAATCAATCTAGGCTTCGAATCCTTCTTCGACATGAGATATCGAATAGCAGCATGATCCGTATACACAATCACCTTCGTACCAAGCAAGTAAGATCTGAATTTTTCGAAAGCATAGACAACTGCTAGCAACTCCTTCTCCGTAGTGGTGTAGTTAAGCTGAGCCTCATTGAGGGTTTTACTAGCATAGTAAACCACATGAAAAATTTTGTCCTTCCTTTGTCCAAGCACAGCTCCAACAGCATAGTCACTAGCATCACACATAAGCTCAAACGGTTCCTCCCAATTGGGTGCGGTAATGATAGGTGTAGTAGTTAGCTTCTTTTTCAAAAGCTCAAAAGCCGCAAGACATTCATCATCAAACTTGAAAGGAACATCCTTCTCCAACAAGTTGCACAAAGGTTTAGAGATTTTCGAAAAGTCTTGAATGAATCGCCTGTAGAAACCCGCATGACCAAGAAAACTGCGAATTCCTTTAACTGAAATAGGTGGAGGAAGATTCTCGATTGTCTCCACCTTAGCCCTATCCACTTCAAGTCCCTTGCTAGATACCTTGTGCCCAAGGATAATTCCTTCTTGTACCATAAAGTGACACTTTTCCCAATTAAGCACCAAATTTGTCTCCACACACCTCTTCAAAACCAAACCAAGATTATGCAAGCACTCGTCATAAGAGGTACCAAAAACTGAGAAGTCATCCATAAAAACTTCCACATTCGAGCCAATCATGTCTGAGAAAATAGCCATCATGCACCTTTGAAAAGTGGCGGGAGCACCACAAAGTCCGAAAGAGACCCGACGAAAAGCAAAAGTGCCAAAAGGACATGTGAATGTGGTCTTCTCTTGATCTTCCGGAGCAATGCAAATTTGATTATAACCCGAATAACCATCAAGCAAACAATAATACTCGTGCCCTGCCAATCTGTCTAACATTTGATCAATGAATGGAAGAGGAAAATGGTCTTTTCTCGTGGCTTTGTTGAGCTTCCGATAGTCCATACAAACTCTCCACCCCGTGACTGTCCGAGTAGGGATGAGCTCATTCTTCTCATTAGCAACAACTGTCATGCCTCCTTTCTTTGGCACACATTGAACCGGGCTCACCCAAGAACTGTCTGAGATAGGATAGATAATACCAGCATCTAACCACTTTAGAATTTCCTTCTTCACCACCTCCTTCATAATCGGATTGAGTCTTCTTTGATGTTCAACAGGAGGCTTAGCTCCTTCCTCTAGCAGAATTTTATGCATGCAATAAGAAGGGCTGATTCCCTTGATATCTGCTATAGTCCAACCAATTGCTGACTTGAATTCCCTCAAAATACGCAAGAGCTTTTCTTCCTCGACATCTGACAGATTAGAAGCAATAATAACAGGTAGTGTAGAGGTATCACCAAGAAAAGCATACCTCAAGTGATTAGGCAAAGGTTTGAGTTCAAGTGTAGGAGCTTCCTCAATAGATGGTTTAAGTCTGACTTGTGACTTTTCCAGCTCCTTTAAACCAAGAGACTCGAAAGGCATGTCAAATTTTCTATTCCACGAACTTGCATTCAACATCTGAATTTGCATCCTTTCATCTTCATCTTTCACCTCAGAGTTCCCACTCAATGCTTTTTCCAAAGAATCAGTTAGCAACAAATGATCAAGATCCTTGGCTACCACGGAATCAACCAAATCAACATTGAAACATTCTTCTTCATCAGATGGAAGCTTCATAGCATTGAACACATTAAAGGTGACATTCTGATTTTGTACCCTCATGGTGAGCTCTCCTTTCTGCACATCGATCAAGGTACTACCCGTAGCTAGGAATGGCCTTCCCAAGATTATGGGAATCTTCTTATCTTCCTCGAAATCCAAAATAACAAAATCAGCAGGGAAGATGAGTTTATAAACTTTCACCAAGACATCCTCCACTATGCCTCTAGGATAAGTAATTGAACGATCGGCCAACTGTAGCGAGATGTTAGTTGGCTTTAGATCCGGTAGACCAAGTTGCAAGAAAACTGACAAGGGCATGAGATTGATGCTAGCTCCCAAGTCACACAAGCACTTCTCAAAGAATAGATTACCAATAGTGCATGGAATAGTAAAACTACCCGGATCCTTAAGCTTTGGAGGCAACTTCTGTTGCAGAACGGCACTACATTCTTCCGTTAAGGCAACGGTCTCTAATGCATCGAGCTTCAACTTACGAGAGAGAATTCCCTTCATGAACTTGGCATAGCTTGGCATCTGTTCAAGAGCTTCTGCAAAAGGAATGTTAATATGCAATTTCTTGAACACCTCTAGGAACTTAGCAAACTTTTTATCCAAATTCTGCTTCTGGAGTCTTCTAGGATATGGAGGAGGAGGATAGATCTGAGTAGACTGATCCACTGAAGCTTTAACAGGTTCCTTGCTCTTCTCTTTGTCACCATCTAGCTCATCAGCTACTAAGTCAGATTTTTCAAATTCAGGCATTGCAAATTTTTCCACTTGTTGATTCTGCTCTTCTTCATCTTCTTTAGCGACTGATTTAGGATCTGATGTAACCTTTCCCGATCTCAAAGTTACGGCCTTCACCTGCTCCTTGAAATCCCTCCTACCTGGATTTGCTTCCGTATCACTGGGAAGAGTTCCTTGTGGCCTACTACCTAAAGCACTTGCAATCTGTCCTATCTGAGTTTCTAAGAGCTTCTGACCAGCTTGTAGGTTCTTTAATGCTATCCACATCTCATCAGATTTATCATTAGATGATTGCCCCGCATGAGTCTGAGGTTGTTGCTGCTGAAATCCCGGAGGTTGATATGGTGCCCTATAAGGTTGTTGATAGCCCTGATTGTATGGCTTCGCTTGCTGATAAGATTGTTGAGTATTCTGATTATTGCTCCAGCTGAAGTTAGGATGATTCCGATTGTTGGGATGATAAGTGGCTGGAACTGGTGCAGCAGGTCTCTGGAAATTACTCACGAACTATGCTGATTCGGAAGAGATAGCACACTGATTCGTCTCATGTGTGCCCACACATAACTCACAAACACTAGCCACCTGCTGAACTCCATAATTAGCAAGAGAATCCACCTTCATAGCAAGAGCCTTCAACTGAGCTGTAATCATTGAAGCTGTATCTACTTCCAAAACTCCTGCTACCTTGCCTTGAGCAAGCCTCTGGGTTGGATTCTGATATTCATTGGCAGTCATCATCTCTATAAGATCATAAGCTTCATCATAACTCTTCGCCCACAGAGCTCCACCTGATGCTGCATCTAGCAAAGGCCTAGATTGTGCTCCCAACCCATTGTAAAAACCATTAATAACCATCCAATCAGGCATGCCATGATGAGGACACTTCCTTAGCATCTCCTTGTAGCGTTCCCAAGCCTCACACAATGACTCGCCAGATTGCTGTTGAAATTGAGTCAACTGGTTCCTTATTGCTGCAGTTTTCACCATAGGGAAGAATTTAGTAAGGAACTTCTGAGCAAGATCTTCCCATGTAGTAATGGAACCAGGTGGTAAAGAGTGTAGCCAGCTCTTAGCCTTATCCCTCAGAGAGAATGGGAAAAGCCTCAACCTGATAGCATCATCCGTCACACCATTACACTTGAAAGTGTCGCAGATTTCAATAAAGTCCCGAACATGCATGTTAGGATCCTCCGTAGAAGCTCCCCCAAACTGGACTGAATTCTGCACCATCTGAATTGTGCCCGACTTGATCTCAAAGTTGTTCGCTGCAATAGCTGGTCTAACAATGCTAGACTGGATGTCATTGAGTTTCGGCTGAGAATAGTCCTTCAAAGCCTTAGCTGTTGCTGCATCTGCCATTGCTACTGTAGTTTCAGATTCCTCTTCCTTATTCTCTAAATTCTCTACACGACCGTCTTCTGCCAGTTTTTGTAAACGAGCTTGCGAACGTGTTTGCATACAAACTCAAGTACCTGAAACACCACGAAACAAACAAACTAAGTAAGAATCCGAGTCAGTGAACGCTAACGACCACTATTGACAAACACATAAACTGAAATAAAAACACCGATGATCCCCGGCAGCGACGCCAAAAACTTGTTATGCAAAATTCACGCAAGCACACGTTGTCACAAGTAATATATGATTAAATCAAGTTCGTTCCCACAGAGATCTAGAATGGTGTTCAATTCAGTAAATATGCCTATGCAACAATGTATGGTTTTAACTCACTGCTAAGAAAAGTAACAAATTGGGGTTGATTATCTAAATTATACTAAGATGTGAATTATAAAACTAAGAATTAAACAATTAACGAGAATAAAAATCGAATTACTTATATGAGAATAAACATGGAATCCAAGTTTCATCATCTACTTCACCTAGAGTTGCAGCCTTTAATTAAAACATGCGATGGTTTTGATATCTGATCGGATAACACGAAAAGAGTAAAAGTTACCTCTCGGTATACTAGTACCAATCTACACATACATCCACAAAAGAGATAGAAGATGAATAGGCACCTATTATGTGTAGACCCTATATCTCTATAGAATTTGAAAACATAAAGGTTTAAGCACAAGTTATCCACTTAGATCACATAGGGTAGCATAATATCTCTGTTCATACCACAAATCATGATGCTTAACACCAACCTATCCTATGCTAGCATGGCATGTTCTAAATCTCAAGATCCATTCTCGTTTAGCAAGAGATTAAAATATTAGATGTTCGCGACGCACCTAAATACCATAAGCACAACCATACAAGGATATCAAGAATTCACCACACATAAATCTCTAAGGCATGCAAACTACTAAGCTACACATATAAATCCACTAGGATCCCACGACAACGATTAGCCCATAATTGAACCGTTCATCGTCATGGGATTTGATGAAAACATGATAATAAACAAGATATGAAAGAAAACAATAACGATATTATTAAGATTAAGAGTTGAGAAAACAAATCTATGATTCAACGTATACAAAAGATGAAGATGATCTAGATCCTTGCTTGTCACCGAGCTTGAACCTTTCTCTCCTTTTCCCTCTTGCAGATCTGAGCTGGTTACAATAATAAAACTATGATAATCTGTATATCTATATTACAATGGTAGGATGTGTTTTTATAGGTTCTAGATTTCTTGCCCAGCAAGAATTTTATCTTCTATTACAATTAGAATTTAATTAAGGTGCTAAAAACTGCCCGGAATATAATTAGAACTTGAAAAGGGCAAAACAGTAATTTCTAGGCCATGCTTCACAAAGAATACACGCGCGATTTTATTCAGCACATTACTTGCACGTGCTTCCTATCCCAGGTTGTAGAAAATCTCTCAAGCTTCGCGTGGGCAGTAAGATCGCTGAAAACGGACTTACAGAACTCCAGATATGGCCAAAACAGTGTAAGCTGCGCAGCCTTCCCAGAAAATCCGAATTTTAATCAATTAATTCCCAAAAAATTATAGAAGCATCCACCTTAATCAACATTCTTGTAAACCTGCACAACTAAGCAAAACACATCAAAACTACAAGAAACTTGAGTTCAAGACAATCAATTTAAGCCGATTTAGAATGTTCCAAGTGGATATAAAATCCACTTATCAGCTGTCTTGGGTTCTCTCTTGACAGTATCTTTTGAAGTTTCTGTCTCATCCTTGCTGTCAGCTACTTTAGAACATTCTGTCTGATTGCTTGGTAGAGTTTCTGTCACGGGAGACTTGATAGTATCTTTTCCTTTGCTCAGTGTGCTGTTAATGCACTTATCTTCATCAATTAGCTCTTGTTTGATGAACAAGGAGGTTTCATCAAAATTAGCTTGAAGATTTTTGAAAATCGGTTTGTAAACTCTTTTGAGAATATGAGGTTTGATAGCATCACTATCATCAAGAGCAATTGCCTTTCCATGCCTTCTACCATACTCGAAACCTATTCTTACCTTCTGATTCTCAGTGTGATTATCATGATATTCCTGGACTAACTTAGAAGAGTTTCTAAAAGCTTTGAGTTTAAACTCATTTTCTGAAATTTGACTCCTGAGAAATTCTTCTATTTCCATAGCACAGACAATATCATTTTTCAACCTAGCATTCTCTTGAGCTAATGAATCTAGGGGACTGGTTCTTAGCAACAACATTTCATTTTCAGATTTTAGAGTTTCATTCTGTTTAGTTAACTTAGCAATTTCTTCGTGAGCAGCAGATAAACTAACATGAATGTTAAACATCTCAGCACTTAAATCTTCAATGGCATGCTTGTACTCAGTTTTAGACATATCAAGTAAAACTAGAGATGGTACCTGATTTGATGCACTTGAAGCTTCTTCATCAGCTTTAGCCATGAGGGCTAGGTTCACAAACTCCTCTTCTTCTTCATCTTCAGAATCATCCCATCATTTTCCTTCAGCCACATAGGCTTTCCCTTGATTCCTCTTAAACTGATTTCCAGATCCTTTTCCCTGATTCTGTCTTGGTCTTCTGCATTCAGTAGCAAAATGACCTAGCTCATTGCAGTTGTAACATCTGAACTTCGACATATCCACCAACCCTGTCTTGTATCCTCCTCTTTTGGCTCCACCAATGGCCTTTGAAAAACTTCCCTTGTTGAACTTAGATGATTGACCCTGTGGCTTGTACGTCTTGTCCCTTCTGAACTTGATATTCTTGAATCTCTTAGCCATATATGCCATGGTTGGATTATCCATGCTTTCAATCTCTTCTACTGTGTAGAAGTCTTCATCTTCAACATCTTTCAGTTGTAGAACCACCTTCTCCTCGTCATCCAACACCTCCTCAATCTTCAAAGATGGCATCTGTATTGGTTGTGAACTTTGTGATGGTTCTCTTGGACAAGTTACTTGTGGTTCATGAGCTACATGGGCTCCTGACATGTTTCCTAACTTTCCTTTGGTTCCAGTTTGAATAGCTCTCTTTTGAAAAAGCTTGAGTTTGTATGATTTGAGCACACCATAGAGAGTTTCAAGAGAGACGTCATTCAAGTTTCTTCCCTTTCTTATGGCTGTGACTTTGTGCTCAAGATGCTCAGGGAGAGTAAGCAGAAATTTGATGTTAATCTCCTTTCTATCATAGAACTTTCCATGAATTTGTAACTCAGCTATTAGCTTACTGAACCTCTCAAACATGTGTGTAAGTTCTTCGCCTGGTTTAGCCATAAATGCTTCATATTGTGATACAAGAATTTGTCTTTGATTCTCGCTGAAAATGCACACCTAGAGGGGGGTGAATAGGTGTAAATGGCTAACTATATTCAACCAAGTCCGATTTTAAAAATTACCAGAAATAGCTTACTGATTTCGTTTTAAGCAGAGACAAATGGTATGCTGAATGTGTTAGTTACAGAGGCATGCCTGTACACATCTAATAACAAGCCTAATTGTTTGTAATGCTTTGCATTACTTACATGACCTCTTAACTGAGGGAACCTCTAGTTGTAGAGTTTCTGTTTGTATTGTACTTGTAGTAGGCATCAAATCCTAGTTGTGTAACTGTACTTATAGAGTTTAGAATAATGTTTGAAAGAAGTTCCAAGGTTCATGCCTCAAGCAAGGAGTTAAAGACTGTCAAATAATCATAGTTGGGATTTGAAGAAATGAAGAATTTGCCTAAGTACCAATTCGAGAAGTATATTTGTCTATTCGAGAAGTCCAGCATTCGAGAAGTCAGGGATTCGATATCTCAAGACACTATTCGATATCTCTGAATACACTGTTCGATATCTCATTCGATATCTCAGGGATTCGATATGTCTCCTACTCTATTCGAGAACTCAAGAAGTCAACAAGTCAAGATGGTATTCGAGTTCTCAAAGAGTCAACAAGTCAAAGTTCCATTCGATATCTCAAGGACTCAGGAAGCTATTCGACATCTCGAGGATTCGATAAGTCAAATGTTCTATTCGACAACACAAGGAATCCTGATGAAAAAGAGCTATTCAAGAAGTAATTCGATATGTTAATATAACAGTATTCGAGAACTCAGAGTTATCGATCAAGTCAATTCTAGTTCTCGAATCACTTACTTAGTCACTTCTCGAATACATTCTTGGAGACAAAATACTGAAGAAATTGTACAAGTCAGAAACCTGCAACAAGCCAATGCACTTTATGGACCACAATCTGTAACGTGCTCTGGAAAGCCTACAAGGAAGCTTGGAGAGATATAGAAGAGACAAGGAGCTAAAGAAGTGGATCTAAACAGGCTTTGCAAAGTCAAATCTGTAACCGTTTGGACACTTACTCAAAAAGGATAGACAGACTAGAAAGTAATTTGTTTAGCTACCTTATTTGCAGTAAGTAGGCTGTATCCATGTTCTATAAGGACACAGCCTCACTTCATAACTTAGTAACTTTTGTGAGTCAAGTTTTTCATACACTGTAAGCTATATCTCTATGAGAAAAACGAAGCTGAGAATACTACCATTTGTATTCACAGATTGTAGCAACCTTTATCTAATAATACATTAGATTAAAGTGATATTGTGTCTTGTGTTGTTTCTTTATCCGCACCTTCACTTCTACACACACAGGCACTTATCTGCTACATAGACTCAATCCAAGAAAAGTTCAAGAATCCATTCACCCCCCTCTGTATTCTTTTACCGTATTCAATACTCAACAAGTGGTATCAGAGCGGGCTGTTTATTCAAAAACAGAAAAACGATCATGAGTTCGAATACACCAAAGACTACAGGAACGGTGAAGGTCCCTAAGTTTGACAAAGAAAACTTCAACCTCTGTAAGATAAAGATGATGTTGTTCATTAAAGCCTCTCATCCCTTGTATCCTGAGATTATCAAGAATGGTCCTTTTGTTCCACAACAAGAGATACCAGAGAAGACTGTTGGAACCACAACTATCCCAAGATCTTATGAGGCCGAGGATCCATCAAAGTGGACAGAGTCAGAAAGGGAGAAGGTTGCTCTTGACAGCCACCTCATGTTGCTTATCATTGATTCCATGGACATGTCAATGTTTGCAAACATTGCATCATGCATGTCTGCTAAAGAGATGTGGGATCACATTGAGGTGTTGTGTGAAGGGACTGATGAGGTTAAGGAAAATAGGAAACAGATACTGGTCACACAGTATGAATCTTTCATGGCACAGCCCAAGGAAAGCATCACTGAAATGTTTGAAAGGTTTCACAAGCTAGTTACTGAGTTGCAGATGAATGGCAAGGTTTACAGCACCAAGGAGTTAAATATGAAATTTCTGTTGTCTTCACCAAATCATCTGGAGCAAAGAGTCATTTCTCTAAGGGAGAGAGATTTGAACAAAGTCACCTATGACGTGCTCTATGGAGTCCTAAAGACTCATGAACTTGAGTTGCTTCAGAAAAGGGCTATCCAAGCCAACCAAGGTAGAATGATAAACACATCATGTGCCTTGATTGTCAACAAATCTATTCTGGACCTAGAAGCATCTACAAGCCAGCTAAGGATAAAGGAGGTAGCAGATGATGAAGAAACTGAAGCTGGGGTGAGTGAACCTGTTGAGGAAAAGGAGGAAGAAAAAGAAGAGTTTTACACTCTGGAATAACTTGATGGGATGAAAAATACTTCATATGCTTTCATGGCCAGATTTAAAAGAAATCAACCCTTCAAACCCAAAACTCAAAACCATTCAGCCAACAAGAACAAGGCACCTGTGAAACCAAACAGAAATAAGTTCAAAACCAGTTATGTGGATAGGTCATCTGTAAGGTGTTATAGATGCAATGACCTAGGGCATTTTGCCAGTGAATGCAAGAAGCCTAAAAAGAAGGATAGAGATTATCTTGAGCTCGAAGCTAAGTATGAGGCCCTTCTGAAAAAGCAGACACAAGGTAAGGCCTACATAGCTGAAGGGAAGTGTTGGGATGACTCTGAGAGTGATAGAGAGGAACAAGAATTCTGCAATTATGCCTTGATGGCCAACTCCAAGGATGACTCATCTTCATCTGATTCTCAGGTACCATCTCTCATTACTATAGACATGTCTATTTCTGAGTATAAATGCATGATCGAACAACTTTTTGTTGAAATGTTTAATATTCATACTAGTATGACTACTGCTAATGAGGAGATTGCTAAACTGTCTACTAGAAATGAAATATTAACCAAAAAGAATGAGGAACTTGAGCTAACTGCTATGCAAGTAGAAAACCTTAAGAAAGAAGTTGAATATTTGCAGAACAAGGTTTTATGTGCTAGTCAAGTAGAGAAGGCTCTTAGGGATGAATTAGCTGAGAATGAATTCAAACTGAAAACTTTCAAGAGATCATCTGGTCTAGTGCAATCCTACTATGAGAAAATTGAAGCTAATCCCAAAGCATCTATTGGACTTGACTATGACTCTCTCAAGCAAAGGAAAGGCTATGTTGTCATTGAAGAGGACACAGTTGTTCATGAGAAAGTGCCTCACATACTGAGAAAAACTGAAAATCCAATTTTTAAGGAATCAACATTTGAAATTGATGAGGATGCCTTACTCATCAAACAAATGTTGAATGATGAGGATGAGGCATAATCTAATGAACAGCAAGCATCCTCTAAGAGTGAGAGTGTCAAGTCAAAGACCAAGAAACCAGTAGTTGATAGGCCAAGACCTAAGAAGTTTGTTAAGTTTGTCTCAGCTGGGATGAGTGAATCAGAAAAGAAAGTGACTAAGAAGAAACAGAACAGAAATGGCAAGTTAGGGATTAACAAGGATAACAACTATGCTTATATGCCTAATGCCCCTAGGAAAACTTGTCAGAACTGTTTCAGTACCAATCATTTAACTCATGCATGCAAGAAACCTGTTGGTAGTGTGTCTAAACCCTTCTATGATTGTTCTGTGCCTCTAAGTCATAGAGATGCACCTTTTTGTGATAAATTTGACTGTATGCCATGCAATATGAATGTTATGACTAGTTGTTTTAATTTAAGAAGGTAATTCATTGATGGTTGTATCAGTCACAATTCTCACACACACTACACAAGGTCAAAGTCTTCAAGTCCTCCTAAAGCTAGGAAGGTACCTCTGTCACCTAAGTCTGAAACTTCAGGTTCTAAGACTTCCAACAGTGACAAGAAGACTAACATTAAGAAAGTTGACAAGCATGTTGTTTATGATAAAACTATCTCTAAGTCACATGGACCCAAACTTGTTTGGGTACCAAAGGAAAAGTAATACCTTTGTGTTTGCAGGGCAAAGAAAGTGAAAAGAAGGTCATGTGGATTTTGGACAGTGGATGCTCAAATCATATGACTGGTGATATGGCCCTGCTATCACAGTATGAGGAAAAGGATGGCCCAATGGTTGCTTTTGGAGATGACAGCATGGGTAACACATTGGGATATGGCAAGCTGAAAGTTGGTAATGTCATCATTGAAGATGTAGCACTAGTCAAGGGGCTCAAGCATAATCTGCTAAGTGTTGGTCAGTTTACTGATAGAGGATTCAAAGTGAATTTTGACAAAGATGAATGTTTGATCACCCACAAGAAGACTGGTGATTTTGCTCTATCTGGAGTAAGGAAGGGAAGCCTATTTGTAGCCAATATGGACTCTGCAAACAAGGACAAAATTTGTTGCTTTTACTCAAAAGCATCAAATGAAGATTGTTGGCTTTGGCACAAGAAACTATCACACCTGAACTTCAAGGCCATTAATTCTCTAGTCAAAAGAGAGTTAGTGAGAGGCATGCCCACACTTGAATTCTACCAAGAAGGAGTGTGTGAGGCTTGTCAAAAAGGAAAAATGAAAAGATCAAGCCACAAGTCAAAAATAGTGACATCAATAACCAAGCCATTACAACTCATCCATATGGATTTGTTTGGGCCTGTCAACATAATGTCACTTGGAAGAAAGAAGTATGCCCAGGTAATGGTTGATGATTTTTCAAGGTATACATGGGTGGAATTTCTGGCATCAAAAGATGAGGCTCCACAAGTAATTATTGAGCATATAAAGAAAGTTGACAAGGAAGCAAAGGCAAACGATGCAAGTGTAATTGCACTGAGGAGTGACAATGTAACATAGTTCAGAAATGCCACACTTGAAGCATTCTACAAAGAGAATGGCATTTCTTAGCAATTCTCAGCTCCAAGGACTCCACAACAAAATGGAGTTGTTGAGAGAAAGAATAGAACTCTAATTGAGGCTGCTAGAACAATGTTACTTGATGCAAAAATGCCTACATGTTTTTTGGCTGAGGCTGTGAGCACTGCATGCTATATCCAGAACAGGACCCTCATCAACAAAAACACTGGAAAGACACCTTACAACTTGATGACTGGAAAGAAGCCTACTCTAAAGTATGTTCATACTTTTGGAAGCAAATGCTTTGTACTAAAGGATAATTCTGAATATGTTGGAAAATTTGATGCAAAAGCATTTGAAGGAATTTTTCTTGGCTATTCTATGGAAAGAATTGCATACAAGGTTTATATCATCAGTCAAAAGAAAGTTATGGAAAGCACAGATGTAACATTTGATGACAGCAAACTACCTGGACTAGAAGAAGCCAATGATGAAGACAAAGATCCATTGAGGTTTGATAATCTAGATGATTCTGATGAAGAGATTGAAACTGGAGTTGAAACTCAAGTTCAACAAACTCAAGTGATTAATGATACAAGAGAAGAATTTGTGCCAATCGATAGTGGAGAAACAAGCATCCAAGACACACCTGTGAGTACTGGCAACTTCACAAGGGGAGGAAATGAGGATGACCATGATGTGGATGATGAAGCAACATCAAGAATGAGAAGTCAGGTTGAACACTCGAGGAAATGGGATAGATCACACACTGCAGAGCAAATCATTGGAGATCCTAATGCAGGAGTAAGGACTAGGAGAGCAACTCAAAATGAGTGCCTCTATGGATGTTTTCTATCACAAGTTGAGCCTAAGAAACTGGATGATGCACTGTTGGATCTAGATTGGATTATTGCCATGCAAGAGGAGCTGAATCAATTTGAAAGGAACAAAGTATGGGAACTTGTGCCTGCACCAAAGAATAGAACCATTGTTGGAACAAAATGGGTTCTGAAGAATAAAATGGATGAAGATGGTGTAATAATAAGAAACAAAGCAAGGCTGGTTACAAAAGGATACTCTCAACAGGAAGGCATTGATTATGATGAGACATTTGCCCCTGTTGCTAGATTGGAAGCCATCAGAATATTCTTGGCATTTGATGCTCATTCAAACTTTAAAGTTTATCAAATGGATGTCAAGAGTGCATTTCTAAATGGAGAGTTGGAAGAAGAGGTTTATGTGCAACAACAACCTGGCTTTGAGGATCCACATTTCCCAGAATTTGTCTACAGATTGCTTAAGGCACTGTATGGACTTAAGCAAGCTCCAAGAGCATGGTATGATACTTATCACAATTTCTTCTTGAAAATCAATTCACTAGAGGCACATTGGACAAGACACTATTTTACAAGAAGCATGGTGATGATATTATCCTAGTCCAAATTTATGTGGATGATATCATTTTTGGTTCTACAAATGAGAAGTTGTGTGAGAAATTCTCTAAACTCATGCAGAGCAGATATGAGATGAGTATGATGGGAGAGTTGACATTCTTTCTAGGGTTGCAAGTCAGTCAAAGGAAGGATGGTATCTTTATCAGTCAAACCAAGTACATCAAGGATTTATTAAAGAAGTTTGACTTGGAATATTGTTCACCTGCCAAGACACCCATGGCCACTGCCACTAAACTGGATGAAGATGCTAAAGGCAAGAAAGTAGATATCTCAGTCTACAGAGGCATGGTTGGTTCTCTACTCTACCTCACTGCAAGTAGGCCAGACATCATGTTTACTACATGCTTGTGTGCAAGGTTTCAATCAAATCCAAAGGAATCACATTTGATTGCAATAAAAAGGATCTTTAGATATCTGAAGGGCACTCCAAACTTGGGTCTATGGTATCCTAAGGACACAGGGTTCAATCTGGTTGGTTATTCTGATGCTGATTATGCTGGATGTAGAGTGGATAGGAAAAGCACCTCAGGAAGCTGCCAGTTTCTTGGACAAAGGTTAGTTTCTTGGTATAGCAAGAAGCAACAATCTGTGTCAACTTCTACAGTTGAGGCTGAATACATAGCTGCTGGAAGTTGCTGTGCTCAAGTGCTTTGGATTAGAAATCAACTTAGAGATTATGGACTTGTGTTGGAAAGAATTCCAATCATGTGTGACAACACAAGTGCAATCTCTATAGTTGCCAATCCTGTCAATCATTCTAGAACAAAGCACATTGACATCAGATATCATTTCATAAGAGAACATGCAACTAATGGAACCATTGAGTTGCATTATGTCTCTACAGATAAACAACTAGCTGATATATTCACTAAGCCATTAGATGAAGCCACCTTCACAAGGTTGGTAAGTGAGATTGGAATGCTGAATTCTTCAGATTCTGGCTAAGTGAATACACCATCTAGATTGTTGCAGCAGTAAACACTTACTTTATCTAAATTCTCAATATTTTTGGAGTAAGTGTTGGCTGAAATATGATTTATAAATATTTCAAATCTGTTGCATATGTTGAAAATCATATTTCTATTAACTTAAAATTTCTATGAAATTTCGAGAAAATCACTGTTTAATTTGCTAAGGATATTCTTCAATGAATATGTCTGGTAAATTTTAAAAGATAGTGAAAATCAAATTTTCATGAGTGATGGGTATAGTTCGATAAGTCAGACTTCTCGAATGATTCACTATTCGACATCTCTAATAAGTCTCATTAGAGTACTCTTGAGTTCTCGAATAGAGTCTTTCTGAGATATCGAATAGAGGCATTCTTGACTTCTCGAATATAGTAACTGAGTTCTCGAATGGTTGAGTTCTCGAACACTATATTTGGGTTCTCGAATCATTTGAAAAGGCTGAATTCTCGCTGAATTTTAACCGATTTTGGACTTTTGTCTAAAAGTTTAATTCACTCATAAAAACACATTTTATTTAATTTAGAATTATTTCTAAGTTAGATAACTGCCAGCTGTGAGTTTCTATCTGCTTGAGTTATCGATTAATCCTTTCTTGACTTCTCGAATAGTTGTTTTCTACTTCTCGAATGCCTGACTTGTCGATACAAAACTTTCATCTAATCGACAATTCAAGTACTTCATACTTATACAATTTCACATCTATTCGATTCATTTCATTCGATTTCTCAAGCATCTGCACTCTCTAAACCCCTGAAACCCTAGCTACGAAAAGCCAAATTTCTTCTTCAACCTTCAATTTTTTTCCTCTCTTCTACACAAATGGCAACAGTAAAGTTCAACACCAACTTCATCGCTCTCACTAGTGATGTTGAAGCACCCAATGCCAATTTCAAGTGCTTTGTGAAATGGATGGCTGAGTCATACATCAAGGATGCACTCTCTGCCAACCCAACTCTGTATCTAGATATTCTGGAACAGTTTTGGGGTACTGCTATTGTGGAGGTTGTAGCCCTGGAAAACGCAATCACTTCATATATCATCTACTGCAAGATTCAAGATAAGGAAATCACTATCACTACTGCATACATGAACCAAGCACTAGGCCTACAACAAGAGTCATTTGACAGACTGGCCACTAATGCAGAGTTAGAGGAATTCTTTGAGTTCATCAATTACTCAGATGGGATCAATCTTGGAAAGCTAAACAGAAAGAATCTGAGAAAGGAGTGGAGCTATGTGTTTGCAACACTTCTTCAAGTCTTCACTGCCAGGAAATCAAGCTTTGATCAAATCAGTGCACCTATGCAGCAAATTGGATATGCATTGGCCTATGGAAAGAAGATAGATGTTGGCCAAATCATCCTCCAAGAACTATTTGGGAGACTTGGTAAGAACACAACCAAGAGAGGTACTGATATTTTCTTCCCTCGCTTTATTCAATCTGTACTTAATTTTAAAAATGCTTCATTGATTGAATTGCCTGGGATTGATAAAAATAAAATAGGCTATCCTAAGTCCATGACCAAACTCATTTTTGGTAATTTGGAGACTAGGAATGATGTGGATGTAAGACTGAACATAACTCCCCATATGGAGAGTTTGTTTAGAACTTATCCCCACAACATGCCAACATTTGATGCAAAATCTAAGTTAGCGCAACCCAAGCAAGTAGAACAAAATGCTAACCCAGGGCCTGCTAACCAACCCTCTCAACCAAACACTCTACCACATACTGAGCCAACTGCATCATCCTCTCAAAAGGGTGATGTTAGTAAAAAGAAGAGAAAAGAAGTAATGTCTGCACCATTAAATATCTTATCTGAAGCAGCATTAGCTGTTGAATTAGGGCTAGAAAGTGAGGAACCTGAGTCACCCTTACAAAGGCTAAAGAAGAGGAAAACTAAGACCACCTCTTCAGTCACACAAATGGCTGAAGTTGTAAAATCAGGGGCACACAACTCACTAGGTGTATCCTCTCAACAGGGTGCACCTATAGAATCAAGCATCCTCCCCAATGCACCTTCTTGTACAGAGTCAGCACATGGGAGTGATAAGGCTAGCACTACACTGAGTGGAGAGCACATCACAATTGAAACTCCCTCTATCTCTCAGGGGGAGTTGCCAAAATCTACTCTTAAGCACACTTCTCTTCCAGAATCTAACACTGAAATTTCTTTGGAACCTGCAACTCAGGCAACTGAGATGCAAGGCATTGATCATCAAGAATTCTTTTCTCTTGATGAGCCAATAATTTCAAGTGACTTAGTGCATGACACTTTGCTCACCACTCAGAACCCACATTTAGATGGTGAGGAAATGCATGCTGAGGCATCTCCTGATGACACCATCACAAACACAAAGGTTCCACTAGTTCTTACTAGAGACTCTGTGCCTGTGTCAACTGCTGGTGTAATTCATCCCACTTCTGTGGTGACACCAGTAGTAGAGTCAATCCATCCGGTTACAGAAGTTGCATCTGTAACTGAGGAGTCTAGCTTGCCTAGCTCTAGCTCTGACTTTATGTCACAATGGCTGAAGCCTGTGCAACATGACAGTGCTTCAGGATCAGGGTCTGTTCCACAACAATTGACGGTTGAAGCACTTCAAAGCTTAATTGTGGATCAGATTCCTGAGTTCACAAAGATTGCTCAGAACCTTCTCACTGCAGACATGCCTAATCCAGACTATGAGGCCATTCTGTTATGCCATAGGGATGATGTGGAGTTGCAGAAGACAAAGATCATTGATTATGCTGAGAGAGATGGCAACATAGATGCCTGGTTGCAAGGAAAATATGATATTACTCTTGATGAAGCACTTCAGTATCTCAGGGAGGAATACCTCACTTCACTGGGTTCCAATGCCAAATCTCTGACCCCTGGTGAAGTGTATGAGGCTATGAATGATTCACACAAGGGATTCCTCAAGGCTGCACACTATCTGGGAAAAGGTGTCAAAACTGAGGTCAACAGAGTGTGTGATAAGACAACCACCACAGTAGAAGAAATCAAGAGGACCTTTGATGCCAAATTTCCTCAGCTAGACAGTGTGTTCAAGGACCTCAAACACTGCAACACCACTTGCACCAAGATGGACAATGGGATAGCTCTGCTAAAGGATACTGTCACAGGTCTGGGGCATCAATTTCAAATTCTATCTGATCAGACCACAGATGCCAATGCCATGCTGAGGACCATGTTCAAAAATCTATATGGAGACAGACTGATCACTGAAGTCCCAGTACATGACATGACTAGATTTGAAGTACAGAGACTCAAAGAACAATCCCTGTCTGGCTTCAAATCTACTGAGTTATTCAGCAAAGTGGATGCACTTGAGAAGGAGGTGGCTACTCTCACTAAGTCCAATGCTCATCTTACAGACAAGGTTGCACTTCTAAATGACCAGTTGGACACTCAAGCATCCACCACAGCTGATGTCCTTCTACATCAACAATCCATGTTAGCAGCTATGATGAAGTATATGGGTCTCCCTCTACCTGACGAATCTTCAATCCCAAAGGACATTTCTACAGCCTCAGTGCCTGACAACAAGCCTAAGGGGGAGAAGAGGACAAGGAACTCAAATACAAAGGGGGAGAAAGGTATAAAAATAAATGAGGGTGTTCAACAAAGAGCTTCAAAATCTCTACCTAATGTGCCTGGCAAAGGAAAATCCAAAGTGGATGAGCCTCCATCTACCTTGCCAGTTGTCACTCTACCAACTGTGCACATCACTACTCCTGGAGGACAAAAGCAATCCATAACTACCACAGTGGTTGCAGGGAGTATGCCATCTGAAAAACCTCCAACCTCTATATCTGAGAGTGCCAAGCCTGTAGAAGTTAAGGTTGTTACTGAGGCCAAGCTACAAGAAGTTGCCAACTCAGATGTTTATCATGATAAATCCTTCTTGGAGTTTCTGAAAGCCACAAGGGAACAGGTTGGTGACACTCAGTTCTATCTGAGGGAGGTGAAGAAGCAGATTGACTACATCACTGTCATCCCCAAGAAAGTCAATAATCTATGGGTCAAGGAGATAGTGATGATATCCAAATTAAAGATATGGCATCTAACATACAAGACTCTACAAGACCTAAAACACTCAGAGATAGATGCCATACTTGAGCTTATTGAGAAGAGGAATGAGAACAACAAGAGTCTGTTTGATGACTTGAGGAATGGCCAACCTTCAAGACTACCAGAAGTGATCAAGAAGCCATGGACAATCATTTATCAGTCTAACACCAGAATTGAAGACATCAAGCAATTGGTCATTCCCCATGATCTCACCTCTAGAAATCACAGACTGATCATTGCTATCATTGATCAATTACAGAAGAAGGTTGGAGCCAGAAATGCTGAAGAAACTGAGGCACTGCACATCCTCAGAAATTTTATAGCAACTTGTGAAATTCCAGAGATGGCTCAACCTAGGAGAAATAAGGATGATGATTCTGAAGACAAAGGTGATGGGAGGAGAAGACATCACAGGAGAGATAAGGGTGATGAAGACAAGAAGAAGAAGGGTGATAAGGATAAGAAGAATGATGATGACCAAGGAAGAGTCAATGAGAGGAAGATTGGAAAACAGCAAGCCTTAGGCATTGCTAGCAGTAACCTCACCACAACACAAGACTCTAAGTCTAGGGTGAATACTGTTAGTGGTGACCTAGCAAAATCTACATCTATGGCTTCTGCAACTGTTTTGCCACCTCAAGAAGAGAAGAAGATTCAAGTCAAGAAACCATGTGTATGTTTCAGAAAGCAAACTGCTAATGGAATACTACTATGGTCTACCAACAAAGGTCAAAGATTTCTGCCAAGCAACCATGTCAAGAGGATGAAATTTAAACATGTTGCAAGAAAGGTGAAGCTATCCAAATCTAAGGCACTTACAATTATCCCAGGATTAAACCTACCACCTCTGGATGAAAGCTATGATGAAGACCAACTGCAGTTTCTATGGGCTCAAAGAATCTATCATGTTGCCATTGTTGATGATTTTCTTGAAGTTAAGTATTCTGATGGAAGACAGAAGAAATTCAGACAAGGAACATGCCAGCACTGGGGCAGGCTGTATGACATAGAAAGGATAATTGCAATGTTGGATTCTGAAGACAGAGTGGAAAGGGTGTGGAAGCTGGAGTTAATTGACTTTGTCAAGATGAAAAGATATCACCAGGCAGAAATGAGAAAGAACAGTGAAAAGCTACTAAAGAAAAGGGAGGAGGAGTTTGCTGCAATGGAAGCTAAGGCTGATGAGTTGAGAGCTATGGGTCTGTGCAGAGTCAAGTTTAATCCTTACATCATTGAGTACAAGAAATATGGTAGAAATGTGAAGATTAGAATGGACTACATCAGTTCCTACTCTGAGAAACAGCTAAATGAAGTGCTCAAGGATTTATCAGGCTCTCCTCTAATTGAAGAACTCACTGCAATGGAAGATATCATTCTTGCCATGGAAGAAATTGCAAAGAAGAAATCCAAAGAAGCTGAAGATAGGATGAAAAATGAGAATCTGCAAGCCAAAGCTCAAGAGATGAATCCAAAAGGATATGGCGAAGTAGTTCCTCATAACTTGTAAGAATTCTTCTATGTAATTTCTTCAATCAAATTCATACTTGTATTTTTAAAAGCCTTGTCTTTATGTATGTTAGGCTTGTTATCAGACATGAAATTGTGACTAAGGGTCTCACTCACAATTTGGGGGAGATTGTTAGTTACAGAGGCATGCCTGTACACATCTAATAACAAGCCTAATTGTTTGTAATGCTTTGCATTACTTACATGACCTCTTAACTGAGGGAACCTTTAGTTGTAGAGTTTCTGTTTGTATTGTACTTGTAGTAGGCATCAAATCCTAGTTGTGTAACTGTACTTATAGAGTCTAGAATAATGCTTGAAAGAAGTTCCAAGGTTCATGCCTCAAGCAAGGAGTTAAAGACTGTCAAATAATCACAGTTGGGATTTGAAGAAATGAAGAATTTGCCTAAGTACCAATTCGAGAAGTATATTTGTCTATTCGAGAAGTCCAGCATTCGAGAAGTCAGGGATTCGATATCTCAAGACACTATTCGATATCTCTGAATACACTGTTCGATATCTCATTCGATATCTCAGGGATTCGATATGTCCACTACTCTATTCGAGAACTCAAGAAGTCAACAAGTCAAGATGGTATTCGAGTTCTCAAAGAGTCAACAAGTCAAAGTTCCATTCGATATCTCAAGGACTCAGGAAGCTATTCGACATCTCGAGGATTCGATAAGTCAAATGTCTTATTCGACAACTCAAGGAATCCTGATGAAAAAGAGCTATTCGAGAAGTAATTCGATATGTAAATATAACAGTATTCGAGAACTCAGAGTTATCGATCAAGTCAATTCTAGTTCTCGAATCACTTACTTAGTCACTTCTCAAATACATTCTTGGAGACAAAATACTGAAGAAATTGTACAAGTCAGAAACCTGCAACAAGCCAATGCACTTTATGGACCACAATCTGTAACGTGCTCTGGAAAGCCTACAAGGAAGCTTGGAGAGATATAGAAGAGACAAGGAGCTAAAGAAGTGGATCTAAACAGGCTTTGCAAAGTCAAATCTGTAACCGTTTGGACACTTACTCAAAAAGGATAGACAGACTAGAAAGTAATTTGTTTAGCTACCTTATTTGCAGTAAGTAGGTTGTATCCATGTTCTATAAGGACACAGCCTCACTTCATAACTTAGTAACTTTTGTGAGTCAAGTTTTTCATACACTGTAAGCTATATCTCTCTGAGAAAAACGAAGCTGAGAATACTACCATTTGTATTCACAGATTGTAGCAACCTTTATCTAATAATACATTAGATTAAAGTGATATTGTGTCTTGTGTTGTTTCTTTATCCGCACCTTCACTTCTACACACACAGGCACTTATCTGCTACATAGACTCAATCCAAGAAAAGTTCAAGAATCCATTCACCCCCCCCCCCTTTGTATTCTTTTACCGTATTCAATACTCAACAGAATGCACAGACAACAAGTACAGTAAAGTGCAGAAACAGTAAGCTATATGCAAGCTGTAAGTAAAGAGCAGAAAATAAAGAACACAGAGACTTTTAGCCAGGTTCGACCCCTAACCCCTATGGTCTACGTCCTGGTCCCTTACCAACTTGGTAAAAGAATATATTATTGATCACTGAAATAAAACCAATTACAAGATACAATAATATATCTCCCTCAATACCCAGCTGTTGACAAATGGCGTGCTGAACTCCTGTTTCTGAACTTGATCTCTAAGCTATACTTCCCAAGTATACTTCTCTAGCAACGATCACCAAACCCTAGTTCCCAAGCCAACTTGTCCAACAACTAAACCTTACAAATCGAACAATACAATCAATAGATGAATACAACTCAAACTATGAACTCTCTAAGATATAGCACGTATGAATATATTAAGAGCTCGAGAGAATTAAAAGATATAGCAATGAAAAACCGAGTTGTTTGAAATCTTGTGTGCTTGAATGTTTTCTCTGAATTGTTCTTCGGTTGTTCGAAACGAATGAACACAAGAATCAGGTTTATAAAGCTTCACATCAACGTTTAGAAAATCAATAACCAATTATTCGAACGATTTGAAATCAATTTCCAACGTTCAATTGGTTAGAGATTTTACAAACGTTCTTGTGAACGTTAGACAGAAGGTTTTAGAGAAAGAGATCGATGAAAACTTTAACCTTCTGATTTGTATAGATATAAAACGCGTATAGGAGATTTTGAAGAAAGAAAATCTTTTAAATAAGGAAACTCCTATAAGTTTTTATAAAATAATTTAAAGAAAGATATTTGAAAAGATTTGAGCTCTAGAATATATTGTGTACGTATTATATAATAAAGAATCCTCACAATATATTTCCTGAAATAAATCCATGAGAATTTGTCTTGATCTCTATCTTCAGGAATTCTGGCAGTTTGCAAATGGCTTGCTGTTTGTGACTGTCTGCTGGAAATAGCTTGCTGGACTGTCTCTGTTGTAGCACCAAATGGCTTGCTGTTTGTATATTCTAGTAGGCTTAATATACCCTGCAAAACCAAGTTAGTACAACCATAACACAATGTTTTATATCAAACTACAAGCAATTAGCTTGCTGAAAGTGATCATCAAAACCATAGGAGTATCAATCTCCCCCTTTTTGATGATTACATAATATTTAGGAGAAATAAGAACTCCCCCCTAAATCCCTGCATATTAGTACATTTTGATATAAAACAGATTCAAGATAAACAAGCATAATTAATCATATCCACATCGAATATCTTGACCAAACAAGCAAATAAATTCTCCTAAATTTCTCCCCCTTAATCCATCAAAAAATCTAACAAAAAGAATATTAGTCCAGGTCTGGAATAAGCATAGAGAAATAAAATTAAAAAAATTAAATCATGGTAATGGCATATAAATAGTTCAGATACAAATGGTAAGCAAACGTTACCCATTCTGTGCTTGTCAGCTTACTGACTACACAGTACACATGCCAAGTTCCATTCGAATGGCTGCAAATCTTTCTTCAGCCAATGGCTTTGTGAAGATATCTGCTAGTTGAACTTTAGTTGAGACAAATACCAACTCAATCTTCCCCTTTGCTGCATTATCTCTTAAGAAATGGTGACGAACGTCAATATGCTTCGTTCTTGAGTGATTCACAGGATTCTTTGAGATATTGATAGCACTCGTGTTGTCACAATATATTGGAATCTTGCCACACTTGATATTGAAATCCCTTAGAGTCTGAATCATCCATAAAATTTGAGAGCAACAGCTACCAGCTGCTAGATACTCTCCTTCGGCCATTGATAGAGCCACAGAAGCTTGCCTTTTGCTTTGCCACGAAACCAAGCTTTGTCCAAGGAATGTACAAACACCACTTGTACTCTTTCTATCAGTTTGAGACCCTGCATAATCTGCATCACTATACCCCACGAGATCAAAAGTATTTGTGATAGGATAGAACAAACCAAGATTGATAGTACCACTTAAGTATTTAAAAATCCTTTTAACTGCATTTAAGTGAGACTCTTTAGGGTTGGATTGAAACCTTGCACAAACACAAACATTATACATGATATCAGGTCTTGAGGCAGTTAAATATAGTAGACTTCCAAACATACCTCTATACCTTTTGACATCCACATCCATACCATTCTCATCTGCAAACAGCTTGCTGTTTTGAGTCATAGGAGTTGTTTTTGCTTTGACATCTTGTTAGTTACAGAGGCATGCCTGTACACATCTAATAACAAGCCTAATTGTTTGTAATGCTTTGCATTACTTACATGACCTCTTAACTGAGGGAACCTCTAGTTGTAGAGTTTCTGTTTGTATTGTACTTGTAGTAGGCATCAAATCCTAGTTGTGTAATTGTACAAATATAGTCTAGAATAATGCTTGAAAGAAGTTCCAAGGTTCATGCCTCAAGCAAGGAGTTAAAGACTGTCAAATAATCACAGTTGGGATTTGAAGAAATGAAGAATTTGCCTAAGTACTAATTCGAGAAGTATATTTGTCTATTCGAGAAGTCCAGCATTTGAGAAGTCAGGGATTCGATATCTCAAGACACTATTCGATATCTCTGAATACACTGTTCGATATATCATTCGATATCTCAAGGATTCGATATGTCTACTACTCTATTCGAGAACTCAGAAATTCAACAAGTCAAGATGGTATTCGAGTTCTCAAAGAGTCAACAAGTCAAAGTTCCATTCGATATCTCAAGGACTCAGAGAGCTATTCGATATCTCGAGGATTCGATAAGTCAAATGTTCTATTCGACAACTCAAGGAATCCTGATGGAAAAGAGCTATTCGAGAAGTGGTTCGATATGTCAATATAACAGTATTCGAGAACTCAGAGTTATCGATCAAGTCAATTCTAGTTCTCGAATCACTTACTTAGTCACTTCTCGAATACATTCTTGGAGACAAAATACTGAAGAAATTGTACAAGTCAGAAACCTGCAACAAGCCAATGCACTTTATGGACCACAATCTGTAACGTGCTCTGGAAAGCCTACAAGGAAGCTTGGAGAGATATAGAAGAGACAAGGAGCTAAAGAAGTGGATCTAAACAGGCTTTGCAAAGTCAAATCTATAACCGTTTGGACACTTACTCAAAAAGGATAGACAGACTAGAAAGTAATTTGTTTAGCTACCTTATTTGCAGTAAGTAGGCTGTATCCATATTCTATAAGGACACAGCCTCACTTCATAACTTAGTAACTTTTGTGAGTCAAGTTTTTCATATACTGTAAGCTATATCTCTCTGAGAAAAACGAAGCTGAGAATACTACCATTTGTATTCACAGATTGTAGCAACCTTTATCTAATAATACATTAGATTAAAGTGATATTGTGTCTTGTGTTGTTTCTTTATCCGCACCTTCACTTCTACACACACAGGCCCTTATCTGCTACATTGACTCAATTCAAGAATCCATTCACCCCCCCCTCTGTATTCTTTTAACGTATTCAATACTCAACAAATGGTATCAGAGCGGGCTGTTTATTCAAAAATAGAGAAACGATCATGAGTTCGAATACACCAAAGACTACAGGAACGGTGAAGGTCCCTAAGTTTGACAAAGAAAACTTCAACCTCTGGAAGATAAAGATGATGTTGTTCATTAAAGCCTCTCATCCCTTGTATCCTGAGATTCTCAAGAATGGTCCTTTTGTTCCACAACAAGAGATACCAGAGAAGACTGTTGGAACCACAACTATCCCATGATTTTATGAGGCCAAGGATCCATCAAAGTGGACAGAGTCAGAAAGGGAGAAGGTTGCTCTTGACAGCCACCTCATGTTGCTTATCATTGAATCTATGGACATGTCAATGTTTGCAAACATTGCATCATGCACGTCTGCTAAAGAGATGTGGGATCACATTGAGGTGTTGTGTGAAGGGACTGATGAGGTTAAGGAAAACAGGAAACAGATACTGGTCACACAGTATGAAGCTTTCATGGCACAGCCCAAGGAAAGCATCACTGAAATGTTTGAAAGGTTTCACAAGCTAGTTACTGAGTTGCAAATGAATGGCAAGGTTTACAGCACCAAGGAGTTAAATATGAAATTTCTGTTGTCTTCACCAAATCATCTGGAACAAAGAGTCATTTCTCTAAGGGAGAGATATTTGAACAAAGTCACCTATGATGTGCTCTATGGAGTCCAAAAGACTCATGAACTTGAGTTGCTTCAGAAAAGGGCCATCCAAGCCAACCAAGGTAGAATGATCAACACATCATGTGCCTTGATTGTCAACAAATCTATTCTGGACCTAGAAGCATCTACAAGCCAGCTAAGGATAGAGGAGGTAGCAGATGATAAAGAAACTGAAGCTGGGGTGAGTGAACCTGTTGAGGAAAAGGAGGAAGAAGAAGAAGAGTTTTACACTCTGGAAGAACTTGATGGGATGGAAAATACTTCATATGCTTTCATGGCCAGAAAATTTCCAAACATCAGATTTAAAAGAAATCAACCCTTCAAACCCAAAACTCAAAACCATTCAGCCAACAAGAACAAGGCACCTGTGAAACCAAACAGAAATAAGTTCAAAACCAGTTATGTGGATAGGTCATCTGTAAGGTGCTATAGATTCAATTACCTAGGGCATTTTGCCAGTGAATGCAAGAAGCCTAAAAGGAAGGATAGAGATTATCTTGAGCTCGAAGCTAAGTATGAGGCCCTTCTGAAAAAGCAGACACATGGTAAGGCCTACATAGCTGAAGGGAAGTGTTGGGATGATTCTGAGAGTGATGAAGAGGAACAAGAATTCTGCAATTATACCTTGATGGCCAACTCCAAGGATGACTCATCTTCATCTGACTCTCAGGTACCATCTCTCACTACTATAGACATGTCTGTTTCTGAGTATAAATGCATGATCGAACAACTATCTGTTGAAATGTTTAATATTCATACTAGTATGACTGCCGCTAATGAGGAGATTGCTAAACTGTCTACTAGAAATGAAATATTAACCAAAAAGAATGAGGAACTTGAGCTAACTACTATACAAGTAGAAAACCTTAAGAAAGAAGTTGAATATTTGCAGAACAAGGTTTTATGTGCTAATCAAGTAGAGAAGGCTCTTAGGGATGAATTAGCTGAGAATGAATTCAAACTAAAAACTTTCAAGAAATCATCTGGTTTAGTGCAATCCTACTGTGAGAAAATTGAAGCTAAACCCAAAGCAGCTATTGGACTTGACTATGACTCTCTCAAACAGAGGAAAGACTATGCTGTCATTGAAGAGGACACTGCTGTTCATGAGAAAGTGCCTCACATTTTGAGAAAAACTGAAAATCCAATTTTTAAGGAATCAACATTTGAAATTGATGAGGATGCCTTACTCATCAAGCAAATGTTGAATGATGAGGATGAGGCACAATCTAGTGAACAGCAAGCATCCTCTAAGAGTGAGAGTGTCAAGTCAAAGACCAAGAAACCAGTAGTTGATAGGCCAAGACCTAAGAAGTTTGTTAAGTTTGTCTCAGCTGGGAAGAGTGAATCAGAAAAGGAAGTGACTAAGAAGAAACAGAACAGAAATGGCAAGTTAGGGATTAACAAGGATAACAACTATGCTTATATGCCTAATGCCCCTAGGAAAACTTGTCAGAACTGTTTCAGTACCAATCATTTAACTCATGCATGCAAGAAACCTGTTGGTATTGTGTCTAAACCTTTCTATGATTGTTCTGTGCCTCTAAGTCATAGAGATGCACCTTTCTGTGATAAATTTGACTGTATGCCATGCAATATGAATGTTATGACTAGTTGTTTTAATTTAAGAAGGCAATTCATTGATGGTTGTATCAGTCACAATTCTCACACACACTACACAAGGTCAAAGTCTTCTAGTCCTCCTAAAGCTAGGAAGGTACCTTTGTCACCTAAGTCTGAAACCTCAGGATCTAAGACTTCCAACAGTGACAAGAAGACTAACACTAGGAAAGTTGACAAGCATGCTATTTATGATAAAACTGTCTCTAAGTCACATGGACCCAAACTTGTTTGGGTACCAAAGGAAAAGTAATACCATTGTGTTTGCAGGGCAAAGAAAGTGAAAAGAAGGTCATGTGGATTTTGGACAGTGGATGCTCAAATCATATGACTGGTGATATGGCCCTGCTATCACAGTATGAGGAAAAGGCTGGCCCAATGGTTGCTTTTGGAGATGACAGCATGGGTAACACATTGGGATATGGCAAGCTGAAAGTTGGAAATGTCATCATTGAAGATGTAGCACTAGTCAAGGGACTCAAGCATAATCTGCTAAGTGTTGGTCAGTTTACTGATAGAGGATTCAAAGTGAATTTTGACAAAGATGAATGTTTGATCACCCACAAGAAGACTGGTGATTTTGCTCTATCTGGAGTAAGGAAGGGAAGCTTCTTTGTAGCCAATATGGACTCTGCAAACAAGGACAAAATTTGTTTCTTTTACCAAAAAGCATCAAATGAAGATTGTTGGCTGTGGCACAAGAAACCATCACACCTGAACTTCAAGGCCATTAATTCTCTAGTCAAAAGAGAGTTAGTGAGAGGCATTCCCACACTTGAATTCTGCCAAGAAGGAGTGTGTGAGGCTTGTCAAAAAGGAAAAATGAAAAGATCAAGCCACAAGTCAAAGACAGTGACATCAATATCCATGCCATTACAACTCATCCATATGGATTTGTTTGGGCCTGTCAAGATAATGTCACTTGGAAGAAAGAAGTATGTCCTGGTAATGGTTGATGATTTCTCAAGGTATACATGGGTGGAATTTCTGGCATCTAAAGATGAGACTCCACAAGTAATTATTGAGCACATAAAGAAAGTTGACAAGGAAGCAAAGGCAAACGATGCAAGTGTAATTGCACTGAGGAGTGATAATGGAACAGAGTTCAGAAATGCCACACTTGAAGCATTATGCAAAGAGAATGACATTTCTCAGCAATTCTCAGCTCCAAGGACTCCACAACAAAATGGAGTTGTTGAGAGAAAGAATAGAACTCTAATTGAGGCTGCTAGAACAATGTTACTTGATGCAAAAATGCTTACATGTTTTTGGGCTGAGGTTGTGAGCACTGCATGCTATATACAGAACAGGACCCTCATCAACAAAAACACTGGAAAGACACCTTAAAACTTGATGACTGGAAAGAAGCCTACTCTAAAGTATGTTCATATTTTTGGAAGCAAATGCTTTGTACTAAAGGATAATTCTGAATATGTTGGAAAATTTGATGCAAAAGCATTTGAAGGAATTTTTCTTGGCTATTCTATGGAAAGAATTGCATACAAGGTTTATGTCATCAGTCAAAAGAAAGTTATGGAAAGCACAGATGTAACATTTGATGACAACAAACTACCTGGACTAGAAGAAGCCAATGATGAAGACAAAGATCCATTGAGGTTTGATAATCTAGATGATTCTGATGAAGAGATTGAAACTGGAGTTGAAACTCAAGTTCAACAAACTCAAGTGATTAATGATACAAGAGAAGAATTTGTGTCAATCAATAGTGGAGAAACAAGCATCCAAGACACACCTGTGAGTAATGGCAACTTCACAGGGGGAGGAAATGAGGATGAAGCAACATCAAGGATGAGAAGTCAGGCTGAACACTCGAGGAAATGGGATAGATCACACACTGCAGAGCAAATCATTGGAGATCCTAATGCAGGAGTAAGTACTAGGAGAGAAACTCAAAATGAGTGCCTCTATGGATGTTTTCTATCACAAGTTGAGCCTAAGAAACTTGATGATGCACTGTTGGATCCAGATTGGATTATTGCCATGCAAGAGGAGCTGAATCAATTTGAAAGAAACAAAGTATGGGAACTTGTGCCTGCACCAAAGAATAGAACCATTGTTGGAACAAAATGGGTTCTGAAGAATAAGATGGATGAAGATGGTGTAATAATAAGAAACAAAGCAAGGCTGGTTGCAAAAGGATACTCTCAACAGGAAGGCATTGATTATGATGAGACATTTGCCCCTGTTGCTAGATTGGAAGCCATCAGAATATTCTTGGCATTTGCTGCTCATTCAAACTTTAAAGTTTATCAAATGGATGTCAAGAGTGCATTTCTAAATGGAGAGTTGGAAGAAGAGGTTTATGTGCAACAACCACCTGGCTTTGAGGATCCACATTTCCCGGAATTTGTCTACAGATTGCTTAAGGCATTGTATGGACTTAAGCAAGCTCCAAGAGCATGGTATGATACTTTATCACAATTTCTTCTTGAAAATCAGTTCACTAGAGGCACATTGGACAAGACACTGTTTTACAAGAAGCATGGTGATGATATTATCCTAGTCCAAATCTATGTGGATGATATCATTTTTGGTTCTACAAATGAGAAGCTGTGTGAGAAATTCTCTAAGCTCATGCAGAGCAGATATGAGATGAGTATGATGGGAGAGTTGACATTCTTTCTAGGGTTGCAAGTTAGTCAAAGGAAGGATGGTATCTTTATCAGTCAAACCAAGTACATCAAGGATTTATTGAAGAAGTTTGACTTGGAAGATTGTTCACCTGCCAAGACACCCATGGCCACTGCCACTAAACTGGATGAAGATGCTAAAGGCAAGAAAGTAGATATCTCAGTCTACAGAGGCATGGTTGGTTCTCTACTCTACCTCACTGCAAGTAGGCCAGACATCATGTTTGCTACATGCTTGTGTGCAAGGTTTCAATCAAATCCAAAGGAATCACATTTGATTGCAATAAAAAGGATCTTTAGATATCTGAAGGGCACTCCAAACTTGGGTCTATGGTATCCTAAGGACACAGGGTTCAATCTGGTTGGTTATTCTGATGCTGATTATGCTGGATGCAGAGTGGATAGGAAAAGCACCTCAGGAAGCTGCCAGTTTCTTGGACAAAGGTTAGTTTCTTGGTATAGCAAGAAGCAACAATCTGTGTCAACTTCTACAGTTGAGGCTGAATACATAGCTGCTGGAAGTTGCTGTGCTCAAGTGCTTTGGATTAGAAATCAACTTAGAGATTATGGACTTGTGTTGGAAAGAATTCCAATCATGTGTGACAACACAAGTGCAATCTCTATAGTTGCCAATCCTGTCAATCATTCTAGAACAAAGCACATTGACATCAGATATCATTTCATAAGAGAACATGCAACTAATGGAACCATTGAGTTGCATTATGTCTCTACAGATAAACAACTAGCTGATATATTCACTAAGCCATTAGATGAAGCCACCTTCACAAGGTTGGTAAGTGAGATTGGAATGCTGAATTCTTCAGATTCTGGCTAAGTGAATACACCATCTAGATTGTTGCAGCAGTAAACACTTACTTTATCTAAATTCTCAATATTTTTGGAGTAAGTGTTGGCTGAAATATGATTTATAAATATTTCAAATCTGTTGCATATGTTGAAAATCATATTTCTATTAACTTAAAATTTCTATGAAATTTCGAGAAAATCACTGTTTAATTTGCTAAGGATATTCTTCAATGAATATGTCTGGTAAATTTTAAAAGATAGTGAAAATCAAATTTTCATGAGTGATGGGTATAGTTCGATAAGTCAGACTTCTCGAATGATTCACTATTCGACATCTCTAATAAGTCTCATTAGAGTACTCTTGAGTTCTCGAATAGAGTCTTTCTGAGATATCGAATAGAGGCATTCTTGACTTCTCGAATATAGTAACTGAGTTCTCGAATGGTTGAGTTCTCGAACACTATATTTGGGTTCTCGAATCATTTGAAAAGGCTGAATTCTCGCTGAATTTTAACCGATTTTGGACTTTTGTCTAAAAGTTTAATTCACTCATAAAAACACATTTTATTTAATTTAGAATTATTTCTAAGTTAGATAACTGCCAGCTGTGAGTTTCTATCGGCTTGAGTTATCGATTAAGCCTTTCATGACTTCTCGAATAGTTGTTTTCTACTTCTCGAATGCCTGACTTGTCGATACAAAACTTTCTGCTAATCGACAATTCAAGTACTTCATACTTATACAATTCCACATCTATTCGATTCATTTCATTCGATTTCTCAAGCATCTACACTCTCTAAACCCCTGAAACCTTAGCTACGAAAAGCCAAATTTCTTCTTCAACCTTCAATTTCTTTTCTCTCTTCTACACAAATGGCAACAGTAAAGTTCAACACCAACTTCATCGCTCTCACTAGTGATGTTGAAGCACCCAATGCCAATTTCAAGTGCTTTGTGAAATGGATGGCTGAGTCATATATCAAGGATGCACTCTCTGCCAACCCAAATCTGTATCTAGATATCCTGGAACAGTTTTGGGGCACTGCTATTGTGGAGGTTGTAGCCCTGGAAAACGCAATCACTTCATATATCATCTACTGCAAGATTCAAGATAAGGAAATCACTATCACTACTGCAGACATGAACCAAGCACTGGGCCTACAACAAGAGTAATTTGACAGACTGGCCACTAATGCAGAGTTAGAGGAATTCTTTGAGTTCATCAACTACTCAGATGGGATCAATCTTGGAAAGCTAAACAGAAAGAATCTGAGAAAGGAGTGGAGCTATGTGTTTGCAACTCTTCTTCAAGTCTTCACTGCCAGGAAATCAAGCTTTGATCAAATCAGTGCACCTGTGCAGCAAATTGGATATGCATTGGCCTATGGAAAGAAGATTGATGTTGGCAAAATCATCCTCCAAGAACTATATGGGAGACTTGGTAAGAACACAACCAAGAGAGGTACTGATATTTTCTTCCCTCGCTTTATTCAGTCTGTACTTAATTTTAAAAATGCTTCATTGATTGAATTGCCTGGGATTGATAAAAATAAAATAGGCTATCCTAAGTCCATGACCAAACTCATTTTTGGTAATTTGGAGACTAGGAATGATGTGGATGTAAGACTGAACATAACTCCCCATATGGAGAGTTTGTTTAGGACTTATCCCCACAACATGCCAACATTTGAAGCAAAATCTAAGTTAGCACAGCCCAAGCAAGTAGAACAAAATGCTAACCCAGGGCCTGCTAACCAACCCTCTCAACCAAACACTCTACCACATACTGAGCCAACTGCATCATCCTCTCAAAAGGGTGATGTTAGTAAAAAGAAGAGAAAGGAAGTAATGTCTGCACCATTAACTATCTTGTCTGAAGCAGCATTAGCTGTTGAATTAGGTCTAGGAAGTGAGGAACCTGAGTCACCCTTACACAGGACAAAGAAGAAGAAAACTAAGACCACCTCTTCAGTCACACAAATGGCTGAAGTTGTAAAATCAGGGGCACACAACTCACTAGGTGTATCCTCTCAACAGGGTGCACCTATAGAATCAAGCATCCTCCCCAATGCACCTTCTTGTATAGAGTCAGCACATGGGAGTGATAAGGCTGGCACTACACTGAGTGGAGAGCACATCACAATTGAAACTCCCTCTATTTCTCAGGGGGAGTTGCCAAAATCTACTCTTAAGCACACTTCTCTTCCAGAATCTAACACTGAAATTTCTTTGGAACCTGCAACTCAGGCAACTGAGATGCAAGGCATTGATCATCAAGAATTCTTTTCTTTTGATGAGCCAATAATTTCAAGTGACTTAGTGCATGACACTTTGCTCACCACTCAGAACCCACATTTAGATGGTGAGGGAATGCATGCTGAGGCATCTCCTGATGACACCATCACAAACACAAAGGTTCCACTAGTTTTTACTAGAGACTCTGTGCCTGTGTCAACTGCTGGTGTAATTCATCCCACTTCTGTGGTGACACCAGTAGTAGAGTCAATCCATCCGGTTACAGAAGTTGCATCTGTAACTGAGGAGTCTAGCTTGCCTAGCTCTAGCTCTGACTTTATGTCACAATGGCTGAAGCCTGTGCAACATGACAGTGCTTCAGGATCAGGGTCTGTTCCACAACAATTGACGGTTGAAGCACTTCAAAGCTTAATTGTGGATCAGATTCCTGAGTTCACAAAGATTGCTCAGAACCTTCTCACTGCAGACATGCCTAATCCAGACTATGAGGCTATTCTGTTATGCCATAGGGATGATGTGGAGTTGCAGAAGACAAAGATCATTGATGATGCTGAGAGAGATGGCAACATAGATGCCTGGTTGCAAGGAAAATATGATATTACTCTTGATGAAGCACTTCAGTATCTCAGGGAGGAATACCTCACTTCACTGGGCTCCAATGCCAAATCTCTGAACCCTGGTGAAGTGTATGAGGCTATGAATGATTCACACAAGGGATTCCTCAAGGCTGCACATTATCTGGGAAAAGGTGTCAAAACTGAGGTCAATAGAATGTGTGATAAGACCACCACCACAGTCGAAGCAATCAAGAGGACCTTTGATGCCAAATTCCCTCAGTTAGACAGTGTGTTCAAGGACATCAAACACTACAACACCACCTGCACCAAGATGGACAATGGGCTAGCTCTGCTAAAGGATACTGTCACAGGTCTGGGGCATCAATTTCAAATTCTATCTGATCAGACCACAGATGCCAATGCCATGCTGAGGACCATGTTCAAAAGTCTATATGGAGACAGACTGATCACTGAGGTCCCAGTACATGACATGACTAGATTTGAAGTGCAGAGACTCAAAGAACAATCCATGTCTGGCTTCAAATCTACTGAGTTTTTCAGCAAAGTAGATGCACTTGAGAAGGAGGTGGCTACTCTCACTAAGTCCAATGCTCATCTTACAGACAAGGTTGCACTTCTAAATGATCAGTTGGACACTCAAGCATCCACCACAGCTGATGTCCTTCTGTATCAACAATCCATGTTAGCTGCTATGATGAAGCATATGGGTCTCCCTCTACCTGATGAATCTTCAATCCCAAAGGACATTTCTACAGCCTCAGTGCCTGACAACAAGCCTAAGGGGGAGAAGAAGACAAGGAACTCAAATACAAAGGGGGAGAAAGGCATAAAAATAAATGAGGGTGGTCAACAAAGAGCTTCAAAATCTCTACCTAATGTGCTAGGCAAAAGAAAATCCAAAGTGGATGAGCCTCCATCTACCTTGCCAGTTGTCACTCTACCAACTGTGCACATCACTACTCCTGGAGGACAAAAGCAATCCATAACTACCACAGTGGTTGCAGGGAGTATGCCATCTGACAAACCTCCAACCTTACCTGAGAGTGCCAAGCCTGTAGAAGTTAAAGTTGTTACTGAGGCCAAGCTACAAGAAGTTGCTAACTCCAATGTTTATCATGATAAAGCCTTCTTGGAGTTTCTGAAAGCCACAAGGGAACAGGTTGGTGACACTCAGTTCTATCTGAGGGAGCTGAAAAAGCAGATTGATTGCATCACTGTCATTCCTAAGAAAATCAATAATATATGGATCAAGGAGATAGTGATGATATCCAAATTGAGAATATGGCATCTAACATACAAGACTCTACAAGAACTGAAACACTCAGAGATAGATGCCATACTTGAGCTTATTGAGAAGAAGAATGAGAACAACAAAAGTCTGTTTGATGACTTGAGGAATGACCAACCTTCAAGGCTACCAGAAGTGATCAAGAAGCCATGGACAATCATTTATCAGTCTGGCACCAGAATTGAAGACATTAAGCAATTGGTCATTCCCCATGATCTCACCACTAGAAATCACAGACTGATCATTGCTATCATTGATCAATTACAGAAGAAGGTTGGAGCCAGAAATGCTGAAGAAACTGAGGCATTGCACATCCTCAGAACTTATATTGCAACTGGTGAAATTCCAGAGATGGCTCAACCTAGGAGAAATAAGGATGATGATTCTGAAGACAAAGGTGATGGGAGGAGAAGACATCACAGGAGAGATAAGGGTGATGAAGACAAAAAGAAGAAGACTGACAAGGACAAGAAGAATGATGATGACCAAGGCAAAATCTATGAGAGGAAGATTGGAAAACAGCAAGCCTTAGGCATTGCTAGCAGTAACCTCACCACAACACAAGACTCTAAGTCTAGGATGAATACTGTTAGTGGTGACCTAGCAAAATCTACATCTATGGCTTCTGCAACTGTTTTGCCACCTCAAGAAGAGAAGAAGATTCAAGTCAAGAAACCATGTGTATGTTTCAGAAAGCATACTGCTAATGGAATACTACTATGGTCTACCAACAAAGGTCAAAGATTTTTGCCAAGCAACCATGTCAAGAGGATGAAATTTAAACATGTTGCAAGAAGAGTGAAGCTATCCAAATCAAGAGCCCTAACAATCATTCCAGGATTGAAACTCCAACCACTTGATGAAAACTTTGATGAAGAGCAACTGCAATTTCTAAGAGCTCAAAAGATATGCTATGCTGCAATTGTGGATGACCACCTTGAAATCAAGTACACTGATGGGAGAGAAATGAAATTCAATCAAGGGGGTTGTCAGAATTGGGGTAAATTGTATGAGATAGAAAGAATCATTGCATTGCTGGACTCTAAAGACAAGGTGGAGAAAGTATGGAAGCTGGAATTGATTGACTTTGTGAAAATGAAGAGAGATTATGCTGAAAAGATAAGAAAGGGCTGCTATGAAAAGTGGTTAGAAAGGGAGAAAGAAATTGACAGACTGGAGATTGAAGCAGAAAAGCTAAGGGCAAAGGGATTGTGTAGAGTTCAGCTTGATCCCTATGTGGTGAAGTATAGGAGAAGAAATGGAGACAATGTCAATATAAGAATGAACCTACTCAGTCACTATCCTGCCTACATTCTGAAGCCAGTGCTTGAAGATTTCAAAAACTCTATCATGATTGAAGAATTGGATGCTATGGCAGAAATCATAAGAGCAATAAATGAGAATGCAAGAAAGGAGAAAGAAATGAAACAGAAAGCATATGATGATCTACAAGCCAAAGCAATGGAGATGCAATCAAATGAAAATGGCTAGTACCTCATCATACTGTAAGAGCATTTATCTTGTAATTCCATTTATGTGTTCAATATACATACCTGTACTTTTAAAGTCTTATCTTTATGTATGTTAGGCTTGTTATCAGACATGAAATTGTGACTAAGGGTCTCACTCACAATTTGGGGGAGATTGTTAGTTACAGAGGCATGCCTGTACACATCTAATAACAAGCCTAATTGTTTGTAATGCTTTGCATTACTTACATGACCTCTTAACTGAGGGAACCTCTAGTTGTAGAGTTTCTGTTTGTATTGTACTTGTAGTAGGCATCAAATCGTAGTTATGTAATTGTACAAATAGAGTCTAGAATAATGCTTGAAAGAAGTTCCAAGGTTCATGCCTCAAGCAAGGAGTTAAAGACTGTCAAATAATCACAGTTGGGATTTGAAGAAATGAAGAATTTGCCTAAGTACCAATTCGAGAAGTCTATTTGTCTATTCGAGAAGTCCAGCATTTGAGAAGTCAGGGATTCGATATCTCAAGACACTATTCGATATCTCTGAATACACTGTTCGATATCTCATTCGATATCTCAGGGATTCGATATGTCTACTACTCTATTCAAGAACTCAAGAAGTCAACAAGTCAAGATGGTATTCGAGTTCTTAAAGAGTCAACAAGTCAAAGTTCCATTCGATATCTCAAGGACTCAGAGAGCTATTCGATATCTCGAGGATTCGATAAGTCAAATGTTCTATTCGACAACTCAAGGAATCCTGATGGAAAAGAGCTATTCGAGAAGTGGTTCGATATGTCAATATAACAGTATTCGAGAACTCAGAGTTATCGATCAAGTCAATTCTAGTTCTCGAATCACTTACTTAGTCACTTCTCGAATACATTCTTGGAGACAAAATACTGAAGAAATTGTACAAGTCAGAAACCTGCAACAAGCCAATGCACTTTATGGACCACAATCTGTAACGTGCTCTGGAAAGCCTACAAGGAAGCTTGGAGAGATATAGAAGAGACAAGGAGCTAAATAAGTGGATCTAAACAGGCTTTGCAAAGTCAAATCTGTAACCGTTTGGACACTTACTCAAAAAGGATAGACAGACTAGAAAGTAATTTGTTTAGCTACCTTATTTGCAGTAAGTAGGCTGTATCCATGTTCTATGAGGACACAGCCTCACTTCATAACTTAGCAACTTTTGTGAGTCAAGTTTTTCATACACTGTAAGCTATATCTCTCTGAGAAAAACGAAGCTGAGAATACTACCATTTGTATTCACAGATTGTAGCAACCTTTATCTAATAATACATTAGATTAAAGTGATATTGTGTCTTGTGTTGTTTCTTTATCCGCACCTTCACTTCTACACACACAGGCCCTTATCTGCTACATTGACTCAATTCAAGAAAAGTTCAAGAATCCATTCACCCCCCCTCTGTATTCTTTTAACGTATTCAATACTCAGCACATCTTCATATCCAAATCTTTTGAGCAGATTCTTTGTATACTTGGATTGATGCACATAAATACCATCATTGGTTTGCTTGATTTGGAGACCCAAGAAATAGTTGAGTTCCCCCATCATGCTCATGTCAAATTCATCGTACATGCACTTAGAAAACCACTCACACATAAATTCATTAGTAGAACCAAATACCATATCATCCACATATATTTGTACAACAAGAATATCTTTACCATTTTGCTTTGTAAATAATGTGGGATCGATATTACCTCGAGTGAATCCATTTTTGAGAAGAAACTTACTAAGTCTCTCATACCACGCTCTAGGGGGCTGACTTAAACCATATAATGCCTTCTTGAGCTTGTAAACATAATCATGAAACTTCTCATGTTCGAATCCAGGAGGCTGTTTGACATAGACTTCCTCATTCAGCACGCCATTTAGAAATGCGCTTTTTACGGCCATTTAATATAACTTGAATTTCTTGTAGTATGCATAAGCAATAAGCATTCTGATTGATTCTAAACGAGCAATAGGAGCATATGTTTCATCAAAATCAATTCCTTCTTGTTGATTATAGCCTTGAGCCACGAGCCTTGCCTTATTTCGAGTGACGGTTCCAAACTCATCCACTTTGTTCTTGAGCACCCATTTGGTTCCTATGATAAAAGCATCTTCTGGTGGCTTTACAAGTTCCCAAACATCACATCTCTCGAATTGATTAAGTTCCTCTTGCATTGCCATGATCCAATTTTCATCTTCTAATGCTTCCTTGAAATTTTTGGGTTCTTCTTGAGCTAAAAATGCAGCATAAGCACAAAAGTTTGCTTTTCCTCTTCTTGTTGTGATTCCATCTGATATATTTCCAATGACAAGTTCTGGAGGATGATTCTTTATTGTCCTTGTAGCCTTTGGTAGAGAATGTTGAGCAATTTCTTCATGTGAAGTGAATCTGACCACTTCAGCTTGCTGATTTGCAGTTCCAGCTTGCTGTTTTCCATTTTCAGTAGTGTTGTTGGTTTGCTGACTTCCAATTTCAGCAGAATTGTTGGCTTGCTGATTTCCAGTAACTTGAGGTTGTATATTATCAGCTTCACCTGCAAATTCTTCCTCATCTCTTGGCAGATCATTGTTAGGTTCTTGAAAAGTAACATCAATAGATTCTTCAACTATATGTTTATTTAAATTATAAACTCTATATGCTCTACTAGTTAAAGAATAGCCAAGAAAAATTGCTTCATAAGACTTAGCATCGAATTTACCATCATTATCAATTGTCTTGAGCACAAAACACTTTGAGCCAAAGATTTTGAAGTAACTAATGTTTGGCTTCTTTTTCCTCAATAATTCATACGGAGTTTTGTTCAAAATAGGCCTGATTATGACACATAGCATGCTGTATTCACTGCTTCTGCCCAAAAACTTCTAGGCAGCTTGCTTTCTTGCAATAAAGTCCTTGCTGTTTCTTGTAGTGACCTGTTCTTCCTTTCTACCACTCCATTCTGTTGTGGAGTCCTTGGTGCAGAAAATTCATGTGTAATTCCTCTTTCTTCACAATAAGCAATGAAGTCTTTGTTGAGAAATTCACCTCCTCTATCACTCCTTATTCCTACAAGCTTTGTATTCAACTTGTTCTCAAGTAATTTGATTAGCTTCTTAAACTCATCAAAAGCACAATCTTTAGTACGAAGAAAAAATCCCATGTAAATCTCGAATAATCATCATTTTCTTTGACTTGTGAGTACTTCGAAGCTGTTTTCCCAATTGGCACGCTGAACAGACTTCTGTTTTGACATACTTTAGCTTGGGAAGCCCTCTCACTAGTTTCTTGCTTGATAACTTTCTGAGCAAATCCATGTGTGCATGTCCCAATCTTCTATGCCAAATATATGGATCATTATCTACTGCAGCCAAACAGCATGCTGTTTCCTGCATATCAAAGTCTAATACATATATATTTCCTTCCCTTCTAGCAACTAGGGGGATTTTGTTAGTACCAATAGTAATAATAGTTTTATCAATGCCAAAATCAACATGATGTCCATCATCAAATAATTGAGTGACACTAAGCAAGTTATAAGTAAGACCTTTGACATATTGAACTTTATCAATTGAAATATTACTATTACCAATAGAACCGGTACCAAGGATTTGAAGAGTCTTGCTATTCCCAATTGTCACTCTTCCACCCTTTTTCATTTTGAGATTCATAAACTGAGATTTGTCTCCACACATATGTCTTGTGCATCCACTGTCCAAGATCCATTGCTTTGACTTGACCTTAGCAGCAAGGCACATCTGCAAAACAAACAAAAATAACTTAATGTTTTGGTACCCATATAGGTTTGGGTCCAGGTTGGTTAGTAGCAAGAATATATAAAGCATTTAAATCAGTTTTCTTGATCCACATTTGGACCACTTTTGGGGACTGATTTTGCTTGCTGTCATTCTGTTGGTAAGCTGTTTGTCTCCTGCTATTTGCATTCTGGTATGTTGTTTGTCGCCTGACTGGTCCATTCTGGTAAGCTGTTTGTCGCCTGACTGGTCCATTTTGGTAAGCTGTTTTCACTTTATGATTTACTTGAACCACACAATGTCTTTCCAGATGACCTTTTCCACAACATTTGTTGCATGTCTTCCAAGGCATAGCATAGTCATATGGTATGCCATTCCTTCCATCATATTTGAGCACATTATCTTTCTTGTTGAAATTTATGCCAACTCCTTCTCTGAATAAGGGGACATTTTCCTTCTTCATCATTGTCTTTAAAGTGTCTTCACCTTGAACAAAAGTTTCCATGCCCTTCTTGAGATCTTTAACTTCTGTTTCTAGGAGAGTGATCACTTCAGCTTGCTGTTTAATGAGTTCAGCTTGCTGAACTCTCTTTTCAGCAGTTTTTGAGGATTCGGCTTGACTAGATTCCTTCATCTTGTATGATTCCAATGCTTTAGCTTTAGTTTTAACATCAGACCTTAGCTCTTTGATTTCTTCAGTCAATGTCTTGTTTCTCTTTTCAAGTAGCTTGACATTAGCCTCTAAATGTCTGTTCTTAGTATTCAGTTCCTTGATCTTTGAATGAAGTTGAATCCCATTCTTCCATTTTTGGCAATAGATCTTTTACCATTTTGGATAAATAGGCATTTTTATCAGTCACCTTGCTGATTTTAGCCTTTAGTGCCATGTGTTCTTCAATTGTAACACTATTTTGTTCCTGCATGGTTAGTGAGTCTAACAATGTATCATCTAAAGAAATATAATCATTAAAAGAGTTTACCTCACTCTCATCCTCTTCAGAATCAGTTTCAGCATACACTCCTTCTGAATTTCCTAGTCCATATTTTTCTTCCATTCCAACCAGTGCTAAGTTCACCATCTCTTCACTTGAATCATCACTGGAATCAGAATCATCATCACTCCAAGTCAGTAGAGCCTTTGATTTCTTCTTGTCCTTGAAAACAGTAGGCTGTTTTGACTTTAGTTTGTAGCAGTTCCTTTTATAATGCCCTGGCTTGCCACATTCGAAACAAGTTTCCTCCTTAGAGTCTTTTGAGCCTTTCTTGTTGTTGTAGAAACCATCTCTTTCCCTTTTCATCATATTCTTCTTTTCTATCAGCCTCTTGATCTTCTTTGAAATAAGTGCAAGTTCCTCATCTGAATCAGATTCACCATCAGAATCAAATGGCTTGCTGTTTTTGGAATGGAGAGCCATATTCTTCATCTTTTCTGTTGGAGCTTTAACACTTGAACTTCCCACCTGATTTCCATTTATCTTGCTTTCAAATTGCTCTAGCTCAGCAAATACAGCCAAGTGATCCATAGTATCAATAAGTGGTGAGGATTCCAAGGTAGTGACTTTGGCTTCGTAGATAAATGGTACTGCACTCAATACCTTAATATTGATTTCAGCTTGTGGTATAGATTTTCCAAGCCTCTTTAGTGAATTTATAGTAACTTGAAACCGTGCTTGACTGTCCTTGATAGTTTCACCTTCATTAAGCTTGAAGTTTCCAAAATCATTCATTAGCTTGCTAAGTTTCACCTTCTTTAGGGATTTCGAACCTTCATGATAGGTCTCCAAAGCATCCCACATTTCTTTTTCTGATTTGAGTGAAGATACTTTATCATATTCAGCCTGGTTCAAACCATTCATAAGAGAACTCCTTGCCTTTCCATTGTAGCCAAGTTTGATTAATTCATCCGGAGTGAGATCATCAACATCCTTTGGCTTGCCATCCTTATCAAGAAAGACATATGGACCTTTTTGCACAACTCTCAGAACTAATGGATCTCTGGACAAGTGAGTTTCCATGCTGCTTTTCCACCAGTGGTAGTTGTGTGTGCCATAAAGAAGTGGAGGCCTAAAATCAGATTTTCCTTCGGGATAGTTTTCAGCCATTATGATCGAATACTTTCATGTTACAGAATTGTTAGTATACCAAAGCTCTGATACCAAATGAAAATGCACACCTAGAGGGGGGTGAATAGGTGTAAATGGCTAACTATATTCAACTAAGTCCGATTTTAAAAATTACCAGAAACAGCTTACTGATTTCGTTTTAAGCAGAGACAAATGGTATGCTGAATGCACAGACAACAAGTACAGTAAAGTGCAAAAACAGTAAGCTATATGCAAGCAGTAAGTAAAGAGCAGAAAATAAAGAACACAGAGACTTTTAGCCAGGTTCGACCCCTAACCCCTATGGTCTACGTTCTGGTCCCTTACCAACTTGGTAAGAGAATATATTATTGATCACTGAAATAAAACCAATTACAAGATACAATAATATATCTCCCTCAATACCCAGCTGTTGACAAATGGCGTGCTGAACTCCTGTTTCTGAACTTGCTCTCTAAGCTATACTTCCCAAGTATACTTCTCTAGCAACGATCACCAAACCCTAGTTCCCAAGCCAACTTGTCCAACAACTAAACCTTACAAATCGAACAATACAATCAATAGATGAATACAACTCAAACTATGAACTCTCTAAGATATAACACGTATGCTTGAATGTTTTCTCTGAATTGTTCTTCGATTGTTAGCAACGAATGAACACAAGAATCAGGTTTATAAAGCTTCACATCAACGTTCAGAAAATCAATCACCAATTATTCGAACGATTTGAAATCAATTTCCAACGTTCAATTGGTTAGAGATTTTACAAACGTTCTTGTGAACGTTAGACAGAAGGTTTGAGAGAAAGAGATCGATGAAAACTTTAACCTTCTGATTTGTATGGATATAAAACGCGTATAAGAGATTTTGAAGAAAGAAAATCTTTTAAATAAGGAAACTCCTATAAGTTTTTATAAAATAATTTAAAGAAAGATATTTGAAAAGATTTGAGCTCTAGAATATATTGTGTACGTATTATATAATAAAGAATCCTCATAATATATTTCCTGAAATAAATCCATGAGAATTTGTCTTGATCTCTATCTTCAGGAATTCTGGCAGTTTGCAAATGGCTTGATGTTTGTGACTGTCTGCTGGAAATAGCTTGCTGGACTGTCTCTGTTGTAGCACCAAATGGCTTGCTGTTTGTATATTCTAGTAGGCTTAATATACCCTGCAAAACCAAGTTAGTACAACCATAACATAATGTTTTATATCAAACTACAAGCAAATAGCTTGCTGAAAGTGATCATCAAAACCATAGGAGTATCACTCGCGAACCTCTTCACTTCCTTCACACAGCAACTCTATCTTGCTCCACATCTCTTTTGTAAATTTATATCCCATGACATTACCACACATGGCTTTGTCTAATGTAAGTGAGTCGAGCAAGATGAGTTGTAAATAGTCATCCAAGACTACTTTCTCCATTTCGGTTTCCGTGTACTCTGAAGGCTTCTTTGCAACCCAATGGGCTGGAATGAGTTCATCATTCTCAGTAGCAGCAGCTACTTCCTTCTGAGGTATGAAGGGGTCGTTCTCAAGAATTCCCAAATACAGTGGATGGGCAGCTTTGATAAATAACAAGATCTTTCTTTTCCAGAAATTGTAGTTCTCTTTATCAAAGACTGGAATCTTGATTCCACTTGACTTCTGAACACTCGTCATGATCTTCAGATTTGTGTATCAATCTGGTCGATCTGATACCAGTTGTTGGTCCCGGAGTATTACAGGGGGGGGTTGAATGCAATACTGATAAAATCGAATCTTTAAATCAACAACGAAGATAAAGATTATAGATTATTAGTAAATGTATGCAAACAATAAGTGAAACAAGATTTCTCACAAAATCAATATTTTATTTATCTTGTGCGAAGTGTTGCTACAACCTGGAGAGAGTGTTTCTCCAGCTTCGATATCTCAAGAGATACAAATTGCTTCGTGTACGTACATGAATAGAAAAGAATCTAAGATGTATCTAAGTAGACTAAGATACTCTGTTGTCTCTATCGCATGTGGTGTTGAGCTGCTGTCATTTTCAAGTGGCAGCTCATTACAATTTGCACACCCATGTGACTTTCCTAAATTGCTATACAGACAAGATAAACCTTATAAGTAAAGCAACCTAGATTCTTTCTATTTCTAGCTAATACAATTCTAGTATATGTGGATATTACATACTCCTCGAATTGACCATCCTTGCCTTGTGAATCTCTTAAGCTTCTGTCGTAGTCTTTGCAGGTCTGCTATAAACGATAGAGTGTTGCAGCAAATCTATTTCTTGAACATGTAACCTGTCACGGGCTTTGACTGAGAAAATACCCAAATCAAATAATTCAAGGTGACAGTAACCTTAACCGCAGAGTCTGCTGTCAAAGGAATATTCCGTAGTTGACAGTACGAGCTCCCGCCAATGTTGCTGTCGGAACTCCAGACTTGCTGTTAAGTGTGAGAATGTTACTATCCTATGCTTCAGCCAATGTTGCCGTCAGATGTAGCTTTGTCGTGACTTTGCAACATTTGTCTTCTTGTAACTTTACTGTCAAGAACATGACAGTAACTTTTATTCTTGCTGTCTTCTGGATGTATTCCTTGAGAATTGAACAAATGTATGAACTTCTCCCAAATCATACAATTATTACATGACAACAATTATTCGAATACAAAGACATACTCTGGTTGTGACAGTATGTTCAACTTAGTAAAAACTAAGTACAGGGAAATATAGTTAAGTTGTCTCTATGCTATCACCCATGAATCCCAACATTTTGTCTTTTCCTTGCTATCATGCAGTTGTAATGTTGTATAATGGTTTCAAAATATTAGAAGTTTTGATGATATTAACAATTTACAGCTCCTTCCGTTTAATTTCGTTTTGCTCATTTAGTATTAAAGGATATGAGTATTGAAATATAAATTAACATATGCGAAAATAATAATAATTAATTATGATAGAAATATAAAAATGCTTAGTAAAATCGAATGAAGAAACAAAAGTGTATAGTGGCTGACAACTAGTTAATATTTCTAAGGGAAAATAAATTTATACACAATGTATGTGTGTTCTTTAAATACGTGTATAAAAACTATAAACCAAAGCAGGATAAAGAATGTTTGTCCAGCACCGATATCGATTTCAAGTTCGTTTCCAATTGAAGGTACAAATTATATATAAATAGGACATGATGATATATGGAGGTAGGCGCATACTGAAAGCCTAATAGTAAAGCTTAAACCATTAGCAAAAAAACTACTGTAAGAAATACTGCAGCCGCGTAGACTATGGACTCATAGTATGCTATGCTTAATGAAAAAACGAAGTTAGTTAATTTCGTACCGAGAGCCATGCACTTTTTTTAAAATCAGCCACTAATTTGCAAATTATTTAGTCCAGCCACCTACAGGGATAAATTTTATCCATCCATAACATATTGCAACGGATTCTTTTAGAGCTCTACCGTGTCTATATATCCCCTCGCGTGTTACCTTTATTTGATCTTTTGTTCAGTCACCGCCCAATGCTACTAACCAAAAGTTTTGGTACACCTACATACATTTGATCATATTGTTATAATGAGAATGAAGCATATGATGATACTAGCTCCCTTGGAATAAATTGTAACTAATAATACTTGGACTTGTCAAAGCAAAATAAAAAGTTATCGTATTCGACGTTGCGTCCGTCCTAGAAGCAGTAGTTAATTAACTATAAACATTTACACATGATTGATGAAAACATTAATACTGAAATGAAGTCAAGTAGGAGTAATTAATTAAGTTATGCCTAGAAAAGTAGTAATTTGTTGGTCCAAATCACACAAGTAGAAGTAGAGTAAAAAGGACGAGTACATCAACACACTAGGTCATGTGTGAACCGTATTAAGCAAATAAAACTAACAGTTGAAGTATATTCACTACGAAACATGAAACTTGGTATATTCACTAACATCAAACTTCTTCTTCCACGTCTTCGTCGTCATCAACCGCCGGTGGTTTGTGAACATCAACATCTTGTTGATGTTCAATGTATTGGGATTGTGTGGGAAATACGATATACTAACAGCAATGATATCCCATCATGTAAATGGAGTAGAAAGGTAGAGAGCGTGGGTAACGAGGCATTGTTCATAGGTAGGAATTCATCGGTATCTATAGCATCATCCGAGTTTATAAAGCCAAATATCATATATTTTACGGATGATGGGGAGTTTTTTTATGAGATTAACGGTGGCGGCCATGATATGGGAATTTTTAATATCGAGAATGGCATCATGGAACCACATTTTCTGGGAACATCAATCCATCAGTTCTCACCACCAGTTTGGTATATTTAAAATGATAAGGTGGCATAATAGTTTCTTTTTTTGCTCTGTTTAATCGGAGTTAATTTGTGGATAATAATTGTGGTATAAAGTAATAAATTTGCTTTGGTGTTTGTTCTGTGTCCGTCCTTTTAAAACTTTAAGAGTTTGTCCCAGCAATGGCTCATTCGATTGGTTTTGTCATTGCTGTATGTTTTTACATTTAGTCCATGTTGATATTGTATTAGTATCCATTTGGGAGTCTCGGGAGATTTTAATAATAATCACTGTTATAGTTGTTGGCGTTGTCAAACCTTGGAAGAAAAATGGTGATTGAGTTTTCAGTCCTCCCTTAAAGCCCTTCTATAGTCTGTACCTGAGTACTAGCCATATAGTGATGGAAACTATAGTTTTATGGTTTTACGTTAATTTTTTTTAACAGAATGATCAATTACTAATCACAAAATTAGTAAAGATTTAATTTTAAGAAACTTTTTTGTTGAGTGGTATTCTAAAATACAAAATAGTTGAGTGGCAAAAAATTTATTTTTCCCTCGATTTTCATTAACATGTGTCTTCACATGATAAAAGAAAAATAATCTCCTTCTTCCTCATCAGGTTAGAGTGTGTGAGAGCCAGTGAGTTTTTCATAATTACTATAATATAGGTAGATAGACTAGGATTAGGACGTGTAGTTTTTTTTCTTGCATTACAAGTCTATGAAGTCTGAACAACTCTCATTATTACATTAATTAATTGTGGTATCTCCTTTTTAATTCATATACCTCTATATACGATTATACCTAAATAATTTTGTGGTCCAAAAATAGAGAAAAATATTTTACCGATGCAACAAGTTCAAACTAGGATGGTTGGACGAATTTGCTATACATGTATAATAGAATATCCCCTTTATTCATTTCATTTTTACACTATTCAATACACACTTGTTCACGCAAAGGGTGTTTGAAATATTTTTTTTATATAAATAAAATAAATTATTTAATAAATAAATTTAATTTTTCTAATGATAAACATTTATTTACACAAATAACGCGGATAACAAATTGTATCACAAGTACTTAATGAAAGTTATTTAATTTTGATGCATGGTCACTCCTTTAGTCCTTTTCCCTGTTAAAATTCACTAATATAAAATTATGCCGAATTGAAACGAACTATATATGCGAAAGACCTCAAATCGGTAAATAATGAGACATATCCTTTTGGACTTTTCCAAATATTTAATTCGAAAATGTTACAATCCAATATGAACAACCACATAACAGTCACTATCCAACAAGCGAACATTACAGCCAGAGATGATTTAGGTGGAATCCTAACCTCTTCCGAGTTTGAATCAAAGCGGCTAGTGTTCTTTTTTAACCCTTTTTCAGTCAAAGTAGCTAATATTTTTGTGAATTGTGTTGTATGTTATGTGTTTTGTGTGAGTGTTTAAATAGAGGATATATGTTTAAAGGTTGAATTGTCATATGTAGTAGGAAATATTAAATTTTGTTCCTTTAATGTAGTCAACTTTCATGTAGGCATCTTTAATAAAATTTCATATATATTACTAGGCACTTTGCTTGTGTTTATATATCCATATTATATTTATATGCCACGGAAATGCAAAATGAATATTTTAATTTTTCTTAAAATAATGTTGATATCTTATTGAATTTTTTTGTGCAAGCCTACATATATTTAGACATCAAAATTAAAATATATATATATATATATATATATATATATATATATATATATTACTATTTGATTCTTCACTCTTCACCAAGAGAAGTGATATAGTTGTACTAACAGTTTGCTAAACAAATCCTTCCTATTTACTCATTGTGAAAGCTTGGGTGTGAGATAGGGTAATTGGGATTTGAGATAGGACTAGAACTGCCGACAAAATTTACTACACTTTTTCTTGTGATGCAAATATTTGCTTTTGTTATTTACCTCCAACATTAAAAGAGAGATCTCATGCATGTTACTAAATTGGGAATATCTTTTTACCATTCGAACTACCAAACTCAAAAAGTGATGTTGATACAAAGATCAGCTACTGTTAACGATTTTATATAACCTACACGCAATTGCACGTTTTGTCACAACAAGTAGTATAATAATTCGTTCCCACAGAGACTAATTCTAAATTGCTAATTACCAAACATCATTCTTCTCCTAATTCAAGTCAATACAAAGATGGAATATATATCACTAGATAATAACTTAGCACAACTAAATTTTCAAGAATAATAAAAACTAGGCCATTAATTTCATCTTGTGTACTTTAATAATCTACTCTTGCATCTCTATTTTAGTGCTCCAATTGCTAGTCTAAGGCATTTAACTGATCACGAGGACCTTTCGAATATCAAGTGATCTTAATTCATTAATCGATTCCCGTATTCCTACGAAGAATTTAAGTATTTGAACAACATTAAGTACTACCTCAACTTGACTACCAAGGGTGATCAGCTATATTCCTATCCAAACCACAAATTAGTAAAATATACCAAACCCAAGTTATTGTGATCAAGCCTTAACTTAGATTTTCTTTTCTAAGTCAATCTCAATTATTAATTCAATTCCAAGGTTGATCATTCCCTTAAAAAGCAATAAACACAAATCACTATAAGCAATTGTAATGAACACCATAAATAGAGAATTGAAGAATAATCTATATAAATACACAAGAATCCATTACAGGCCTAGAAAGAGAACTAGTTAAACATCACAACCAAGAGTACTATACACAAGAATGAAGACATGATATCAAGATTACAATTAAGAGAATAAGGAGGAGATACAAATTCAAGAATTTGATCTTCTCCAAGGCTTCTCCTCTTGAATGCTTCCTTGTTCTTCTTCCTGGTGTTTTCTCTCTTATCTGTTTCTGTCCCTAGTAACTGCTCTCTCACAAAGCAACGTACATGTATTCTGGCCTCCTCTTTACATAATAATATAACTGACCTATATCTAAATATAATTGTATTTTAAATATTTATTAATAATAAAATTAAGGTTCCTACATAAAATAGAACCCTTAAAAATAGAAATTTGAGCTGCTGCTTCTGGTCTTTTACTGGATAGTTTGGAACATCAATAAAATCTGATACCATACTTGAATTAAAGGAATTCTCGCAAGCTTTTCAACGACACCTGAATCACCTCATTCCGACATCCGGAGCTCCCGTAATAGCCAAAATAGTGAAAATCGCGCATGCTGATTCGAAAATCCGAATTTTGCTAGAATTACTTCAAATTTTGCAATTTCAGCCACAAGCCTTCTATTATAAGAACTCCCTTTTCCCTAAAATAAAACATAAAAATTAATTAAATAACAATCCAAGTTCATGCAAAAATTAACTAAAAATGTAGAGAAAATATGATCATAAAGATCATACATCAACTACGTATTATCAATTGTTAACATATTGCTACGTTGTTCTGTGTTGTTACGAATTCTTCCAAAAACATTTGGCGCTAGAAGGGGGAGTTCTTTTAATTATTCATGGAGGACGAATAATTCATAATTTATGAAATTCGAACAAAATTAAAGTGATTCTGAAATGATGGCGATGGAGGGATGTCAACAATCACAAGAAGCAACAACATAGTAGATGAAGCAAAAAAGAAGCACGATATGCATCAAATAAAAAAACACATTAGAAAAAAAATTATATTAATTGTTACCAATGCCCGAAGAGAAATTGGAAGCAGAATAATAAAAAAAAAGTGAGAAAATGAAGTTATTCTTCATCTTGATATACAGAAAATGTAAAATTCCATGATCTCAAAAGTTGTATTTACAAGACTATATTTACAAGAACCTGAAAAAGAAAGTTACAGAGAAGAAAACAATATATATAAGATTAAATCGTAACTAACTTTCCCGCTACTATAACTAACTCCATAAAGGGAAAAGACTAAAATACCCTTCTCAATCTTTCACCAAAATAAAACTCAATACCCCCCTTCAAGCTTGACTTGGCTGATGCAAAACAAGTCCAAGCTTGGAAGATAGAAAACGAGAAGAGCCAAGAGATTCTGTGAGCATGTCAGTCAATTGCAAAGAAGACTGAACTTGAAACAGTTCGATGAAATGAACATCAATATAATTCCTTCTGAAATGACAATCAACTCGAAGATGCTTTGTGCGTTCTTAGAACACTTGATTATCTACAATGTACTGTGCTGCAGTATTGTCATAATACAAACCGACTAGTAAAGGCACATGAATATGAATATCAGCTAACAAACCATGAAGCCAAATCATCTCACTAGTAGCATAGCTCATGCTTCTATACTATGCTTCACAAGAGCTTTTAGAAGTGGTCTTTTGTTTCTTGGTCTTCCAAGAAATTATGGAATCTCCCAAAAATATATCATAACCAGATAAGGAATTTGTAGAAAAAGCACAAGTACCCCAATCAGTATAAGAATATCCTCTCAAGAAAAAATCTGTCTTTGAAGGATAGAATAACCCCAAATTGATTGTTCCCTTAAGATACTGCAAAACATGCATAGCAGCCTGGAAATGAGAAACTGCAGGAGACTACAAAAATTGGCTCAATTGCTACACATAATAAGAAATGTCTGGCCTTGTCATATTCAAATACAATAACTTACCCACAATTCTTCAGTATGATTCTGGATCAGAAAAAGGAGGTCACTATATGATAGAGTATATTTTTATATATATTCTAGATGATTTTATTCTCATATTTATTGTGTTTTGCATTGATCTGGATTTTTATTTAATAGATTTGATTGTTTTATTGTAGGAAATAAAGAATTCATGACTTGGAAGGATTTGGAGCAAAAAGAGCTAATTTGGAGATAAAATAGGAGAAAATTCGTATTATTGGGCTACACGGGTTGCCTGCACTGTTTGGGCCATATCTTGAGTTCCAGAAGTCAGAATTTGACGATCTTACTGTCCACGCGAAGCTTGTGGAATTATCTTTAATTCGGAGGTGGTCCAGTAAGCAAAATCCAACTATAAGAGCCCAGAAACAGAGGAGAAAAAGAAGTGACGAATTTTACAAGAAAATCCTATTCAATTATGGATATCTTTTTGTAAATTGATTAGAATATTAAAAATACTTATATTAGAAGATAGAGATCAGATTTTATTAATTAGTTTTATTATAAAAGAGGAAGAACGTGGAAAGATAGGAAAAAAACACTTTTTACTTTTTATAAAGCTAGGGTTTTATTTTTCATCTCTATTGGATTGTAAGCAGTCAAGATCGAATTCCTTGTTCTTCTTTAATATAAAGTTTGAGGTATTCTTTATTCTATTGTTTTATTATTATATGTTTTACATGGCTTCTTTCATTATTCTTATTGCTTTTACTTCTAGTATGAGTGAGTAGTTTAATTCTAGGGTATTAAGGGGAGCCATGTTTGCACCATGATTTGGGCTTAATTTGATTAGTAAATTGATGGGTAGAGAGTAATTCTGATTGATATGTTTTAATTCTTAATTTGTGTAATTGCGCAATATCATGGATTAACTGATTGCAATGAGAGTAATAGATCGAAAGATTTTACTACTAGAGGCTTACATACAATTATCGGAATTGAGGGTGATTGTGAAAACATCATCGGATTTCTGAGAGTGTTAATGCTTGAAAAAGATTAACCATTGCTGTAATTACTTTATCCCATTAAAAAGCTATACCTTTGTGATTTATTTGGTGTAAGCATGGTGAACCTGAATTGCCCTAGATCCCTTAATTAATTGATTTAAAACCTTTGTTAAATTTGTTTTAGTAGTTAACACAATTCTCCAACAATCGTTTGTGACTGGAAGCAATTGATAATAGTTGAATTGAAATTGAAACTGTCTCCTTGAGGATTCGACCCGTATTTGCTAGTATCTACTACAATTGATACCGTGCGCTTGCGGTTAGACGTAATTTAACACATCAAGTTTTTGGCGCCGCTGCTGGGGCGACGCCTAGTTTCTATTATTTTAGTTTGATTGTTTTATATTGTTTCTCTTGTCTCTTTGGAACTCTTGTTCCAACTGAGACCGATTTTACTGCTTTTCCTTGTTTAGTTGTTGATGCCCAAGACCAGGTCTCAAACGAAAATAGATCAAGCGAAAGAAGATACAACTCTTCTTAGTCCAGATTTTGGAATTACTTGTCAACAATACATAGATCAACAAAGGAAAGAGAAGCAGCAAAGGATATCTGAACCAAATATTGAGATGGCGGACCCTCCAAAATCTTTGAAGAACTACTCACAGCCCTCTCCGAGTGGGGTACCTACTGGCCTTGCTATGCCAGCAATTCAAGCAGCAAATTTCGAGATCAAGCCTGTTTTGCTCACTGTGATCCAACAGAATCAATTTGCTGTACTTGCCTCTGAAGACCCTACAAATCATCTGCAACGCTTTCAACAGCTCTGTTCTACAATTAAACATCAGGGAGTCACTCCAGACCAGTTGAAAGTCATGTTGTTCGGTTTCTCTCTTCGTGATAAAGCTCAAAAGTGGTTGAATGATATTGACTTGACCGAGTGGGATGAGATTGCTCAAGCCTTCTTAACTGAGTTCTTCCCTCCTAACAGAACCGACGATTTGATTGACAAGATGATGGGTTTTAAGCAAGATTATGACGAATCTCTTCAGGATGCTTGGGACAGATTTAAGGATCTTCAACGTGCATGCCCTCACCATGGTCTTGAGAAGTGGTTTCTGATTAAACGCTTCTACAATGGTCTCGACCCTGAAATAAAAGGTATGGTTGATAACGCTGTAGGTGGTGTATTTCTGGATAAGGGAGTTGATGATGCACATGCTTTTCTTTCAAATTTGGTTGCTAATCACTTCAGTAACCCGAGAGCAACCAAGAAAGGGGGTAAACTTGAAGTGGATGCATATTCTCTATTATCATCTCAACTAGCTGCATTGACTCAGGAGATCCACTCATTGAAGACATCTCATCCCTCTACTCAACCTATGAGTATCAATGCATTGACATCCATGGCTCCTATGAATAATCCTGTTTGTGAAGTCTGTGGCATCCAAGCCCACTATGGTAAAAATTGCCAATACAATGCTCAAAATTCACAAAATTTTCAGATGGAGCAAGCAAATGTTTTCCAACAGAGGCAGCAGTACAATCCGTACTCTAACACTTATAATCCTGGTTGGAAAGATCATCCGAACTTCTCATATAGGAACAATAATGCTCAGAATTCAAGTGTTCCTAATCAGCAACAGCAATATCAGCAGTCGTATCAGTCTCCTCCACAGCAGCAGTATAGGCCCCCGCAAGGACCTGTGAATCCCCCTGGATTCCAAAGGCCTCCTCAGAATTATGCTCCTCAAGCGAATCAAGCTGCACAGGCTGATAATCAAGGTGACATGATGAAGATATTGTTATAAATGCAAAAGAATATGGAGGATACCAATAGAAAGATGAACCAGATGGAGATTCACAATAAGATGCTGGAAACTCAGATTGCTCAAATGGCTAGTTCTTCATCTACAAGGCAACAAGGCTCTCTACCAGCACAACCAACTCAGCCAAAGGAAAATGTGAATGCCATTGCTCTTAGGAGTGGTCGTACATATGATGCTCCTCCAATGCCTACTGACGATATTCCTACTGAGAAAGAAAAAGAGAATTCTGAGGAAGACAAGGTAGAGAAAGTTGTTGAAGATACAAACGAAGATGAAACTGAGGAAAGCAAGAAAAAGGACAAAGAAAAGACTGCAGTTATTCCTCCACCATTTGTGCCAAAGCTCCCATTCCCTAGCAGGATGAACAGAACTAAAGTGGACCAGCAGTTTGGTAAGTTCATGACACTTGTCAAGAATCTTGAGATAACAGTTCCTTTCACTGATTTAATTTCTCAAGTTCCATCATATGCAAAGTTTCTTAAGGATATTCTCACTAAGAAAAGGTCTTTTGGTGAGGTGGAGACAGTAACTTTTACTGAAGAGTGTAGTGCTGTTTTACAGAATAAGTCTCCACTTAAGCTTAAAGATCCTGGTAGTTTTTCAATCCCGTGTCATTTAGGTGCATTGTTCATTGATAAAGCTTTATGTGATTTAGGCGCTAGCGTCTCAGTCATGCCTCTCTCGGTTTTTCAAAAACTAAATATGGGAGAATTAAAATGTACACAGATGACTTTGCAAATGGCACACCGTTCGATAAAATATCCCCTTGGAATTTTAGAGGATGTGCCTGTTAGGGTTGGAAAATTCTATATTCCTGTAGACTTTGTAGTTCTAGATATGGAAGAGGACAGCCAAATACCTATTATTTTAGGTAGACCATTTCTTTGTACTGCAGGTGCTGTTATTGATGTTAAAAGTGGGACTCTCACATTGAGTGTTGGTGATGATAAAATTACTTTTACTCTAACCTCTGCTCTTAAATCCCCTTTGTTTGAGAATACTTGCTGCAGGATTGATGTTATAGATGAAATTGTCCAAGATGAGACACCTCAGATTCTATTGAATGATGCATTGGAAGGAGTGCTCATGCTTGAAGCTTCAGAAGGAGAAGGACATGCTGAAGTCGATTCATTGATTCTTGAGTTGGATGGTGTAGCTGATCCGAATTGTGAGGTAACCAACACTGTCACTTCTTGTGGTGAACCTCAGGTAAACAAGTTAGAGCTAAAGTCTTTGCCATCTAATCTTAAATATGTGTTTCTTGATGATGAAAAGACTTGTCCTGTGATTGTTAGCTCTAGTCTTGATGATAACCAGGTTTTTAAGCTTCTTACTGTTTTGCGTGCACATAGAAAAGATATTGGGTATTGTATTGATGATCTTACAGGGATTAGCCCAGATTTTTGCATGCATAGAATTCACTTAGATGATGACCATAAGCCTTGCATACAGGGATAACGTCGCTTGAACCCTAACATGCAAGAGGTTGTTAAAAAGGAAGTTTTGAAATTGTTAGATGCGGGCATCATTTACCCAATTTCTGATTCTAAATGGGTAAGCCCAGTTCAGGTAGTCCCTAAGAAAGGAGGAACAACGGTAATTAAGAATGATAAAGATGAATTAATTCCCACTCGAATTGTCACCGGTTGGCGAATGTGCATTGATTACCGTAAGTTAAACACTGCTACTAGAAAAGACCATTACCCTCTCTCTTTCATTGATCAGATGTTAGAAAGACTTGCTAAGCATAAGTACTTTTGCTATTTAGACGGATATTCAGGGTTCTTTCAGATCCCTATACATCCTGATGACCAAGAAAAGACTACATTTACTTGCCCATATGGTACTTTTGCATATCGTAGAGTGCCTTTTGGTTTGTGCAATGCCCCTGCTACTTTTCAGCGTTGCATGACTGCCATATTTTCTGATTTCATAGAGTCTATCATGGAAGTATTTATGGATGATTTCAGTGTTTATGGGTCTGATTTTGATGTATGTCTGCATAATCTCTTGAAAGTGCTTAAACGTTGTGAAAAGGTGAATTTAGTTTTGAATTGGGAAAAGTGCCACTTCATGGTCAATGAAGGAGTGGTACTTGGTCACTTGATTTCTGAACGTGGCATCCAGGTTGACAAAGCAAAAATTGAGGTGATTGAGAAGCTTCCTCCTCCTGTTAATGTCAAGGGAGTGAGGAGTTTCTTTGGTCATGCGGGTTTTTATCGTCATTTTATAAAAGATTTTTCAAAAATTGCAAAACCCCTCACTCAATTGTTGCTTAAGGATGCCACATTTGTGTTTATTGATGCCTGTTTGGAGTCTTTCAACAGGATTAAGGAAGCTTTGATAAGTGCACCAATCATTCAATCTCCAGATTGGAATCTTCCATTTGAAATCATGTGTGATGCAAGTGACTATGCTGTTGGAGCAGTTCTCGGTCAAAGGAAAGACAAGGTATTGCATGCCATCTACTATGCAAGTAAAACCTTGGATGAAGCTCAAGTTAATTATGTTACGACTGAGAAAGAACTTCTAGCTGTGGTCTATGCTCTTGACAAATTCCGAGCCTATCTCATTTGCTCCAAAGTCATTGTTCACACTGATCATTCAGCACTTAAGTATCTGTTGGCAAAGAAAGAAGTAAAGCCAAGGCTTATTCGTTGGATTTTGTTACTCCAAGAATTTGACTTGGAAATCAAAGACAAGAAGGGTGCTGAGAATGTGGTTGCGGATCATCTTTCACGGTTGCGTTTCAAATATGATATTGCGTCAAGTACTCCTATTGACGATTCTTTTCCAGATGATCACTTGTTTTCGGTTGCTACTCAAACTCCATGGTATGCAGATTTTGCAAATTTCTGTGTTAGTGGATCTCACTCTCCAGAATTGACTTATCAACAAAGAAAGAGGTTTTATCATGATGCTAAACAATATTTTTGGGATGACCCTTTCTTGTATCGCAAGTGTGCTGATGGAATCTTTCGTAGATGTGTCCCTGAGTTTGAAGTACATGACATTCTCAAGCATTGTCATTCTCTCGCATGTGGAGGCCACCATGGTCCTTCCAAAACTGCTGCTAAAGTACTTCAATCTGGTTTCTTTTGGCCTTCTCTATTTAAGGATGCTCGTACTTTCTGTTTGGCGTGTGATGCATGTCAAAGGACGGGTAATATTTCTAAACGCCATGAGATGCTTCAAACTGGAATTCTTGAAGTCGAGATATTTGATGTATGGGGTGTTGATTTTATGGGACCCTTCCCAAGTTTTTGTGGGATGAGATACATCTTAGTTGCTGTCGATTATGTGTCCAAGTGGGTTGAAGCAGTTGGAACGACAACCAATGATTCCAAGGTAGTCATGAAGCTTTTCAAGAATATCATATTCCCACGGTTTGGAGTTCCAAGGACAGTGATAAGTGATGGTGGTTCTCATTTTCGCCATCGATAGTTCGAAACTTTATTGAAGAAATATGGCGTTACTCACAAGGTCGCTCTTGCATATCACCCTCAAACAAGCGGCCAAGTGGAGGTTTCCAATCGCCAAATCAAAAGCATTTTGGAGAAGATGGTGGCAAAGTCAAGGAAAGATTGGTACTTGATGCTAGATGATGCTTTGTGGGCTTATCGGACGGCATACAAAACACCAATAGGAACCACTCCTTATCGGTTGATCTATGGCAAAACATGTCACTTGCCAGTGGAGTTGGAACATCGCGCTTTTTGGGCTATTAAAGAACTCAATATGGATTTAAAAGCTGCGGGGCAAGCAAGACTTCTTCAACTTAATGAGTTAGATGAGCTTCGTTTTGATGCTTATGACAACTCTCGGCTTTACAAGGAGAGAACGAAGAAGATGCATGACAAGATGATTCAGAGAAGAGATTTTCAGGTTGGTGACAAGGTGTTGTTGTTCAATTCCAGGCTTCGATTTTTTCCAGGGAAGCTCAGATCAAGATGGTCTGGACCTTTTACCGTCACCGAAGTCAAATTTTATGGTGCTATTGAAGTTATGGCACCGGATGGAAGGAAATTTAAGGTCAACGGTCAACGCCTTAAATTATATGTGGATGGTGCATTCGTAGGGAAAATGGAAGTGATTTATCTCGACAATCCCTCCACAGAGATCTGAACCAGCTGAGTCGAGCCAACGACGTTAAACAAAAGCGCTTCGTGGGAGGCAACCCATGCAATAGTGTAGGAAAAAAAATGAGTGTTGTATGAAAAAAAAATGCAGGTTGCAGCTCTGTAACGCAGGTTGCGCCTGCGTTATTGGTATCGGGGCAGGTTGCAGGCGTGTAACGCAGGCTGCGCCTGCGTTACTGTCCTTCCCGCAGTCTGCCTTGGCTGATGCGCAGGCTGCGCCTGCGTGTTTGCTAGTTGGGCAGATTGCTCCTGAACGCTTTCAGCTGCTGTTGTAAAAAAGAAAAAAAAACTTTTACCAACCCCAATTCCTTTTCTACTCTTATACTTCCATCTCAACACCTAATTCTAATCTTATTTCAATTCCAAAACCCCCCATCTCTTCTTCAAATTTCTAAACCTATTTCTTTTCTAATTCTTATTTTTATTATTATTATTATTATTATTATTTATTTATTATTATTATTTTTTTAATCCCTAAACCCTATTTCTATCTTACATCAAATTCCAAACCCCATCCAAATTTTATTCCTTTTCACATTAAAATTCTTAAATTCATCCTATCACTCCATTATCTATATATACCCATACATACACACCCAATTCATTCTCTTCATCCTCTACATCTCTAAAAATTCAAGTTTGGGGGAATTAGTACAAGTTCACCTCTTCGATTCGTAGTTGGGATATCTTTTCTCTATTTTATTTTTTTATTACGAATTGGTGTTCTTGTAAATTGGGGGTTTTGTATTATTCTTGTTCATTGGGTATTTTTGGTGTGATATTTCTTGGTGGTTTTTGGTGGGATATTTCTTGGTGGATGTTGGTGCAGCTATTGTTGAGTGGGGTTTTGGTTATTATTGCTCCTAAGCGACTGATGGGTGGTTTCACACCCGACACCTTGATTCCAGGGGAGTTTTCTTTCTTTTCTTTTTAGTGTAGTTTTATTTTGTTTTTAGTTGTAGTTTTGTATCTTGTTCATTAGTTCATTGGGGACAATGAACCGCTTAAGTGTGGGGAGGTGTTCTCGGTGTTCTCAACGTAGTGTATATATAAAAAAAATCCAAAAAAATTAAAAAATTAAAAATACCAAAAATAATTCTAGCCATGCAATTTGATTAGTTGTTGTATTTTGCTTGATACACCCATGCATGCGTAGAAATTTTGTGCTCTTGACGCTTTTGTATGAGAAGTGACGTGCTTTGTTCTTGTGCACACACTTACACTAGCAAGTTGAAGCTGGTAGACTTAATTGGGTGTAGTAAGTGATTAGAATGACATGAATATGTGCAAGATGACTTGGTTTCCATGCTTTGAGTACAAGTAGGTGCGTTAGAGAGTCTTGTTACTTAGGATTGATTATGTTTTGTCACACAAAGTGAGTTTTGAGCCTATATGCATATCTTTTGCATGATTTTTCGTTTGCTTGAGTGTCCACATGTTGTTTACATTGCTAGCACTTACTTGAGATCTTTCTTGAAATGCATGACATTACTTGATGATGAGATGATAAAGGCACTTAGGTTTGACCTCGTATTTCCCATATTTCCACACCTTTTAAACATGATCAATTAGTTAACCCGTTGAGCTTAATCTTGTTCTTTCGGTGACACACCACATTACTTGCCATTATCCTTTTTATTCTATTGGCCTTACATTGAATTTGAACCTAAATTGTCAAAGGCTAGTATCGTGCTTAAGGGAGTAATAAGGTGTTCATAAAAGGGGGGGTTATTGATGATCATACTTTTGGGGAATATTGATTTTGGGTTGATGCTTGTTAGTCGTAATTCATAATAATATCTATGGATCATTGTGCTTATTCCTTAGCTCTCAGAGAAAAAAAAACAGAGAAAAAAAAGAAAAATAAATAAATAAATTTGAGAGCATTCTTATGTTTGTATGATCCTTCTTCATTCGACTAGTCAAGTTATTATGTAAGGGTTATTGAAAAATCCAAGTGTGGGGATGTATTTATTTTAATAGAAAGGGAATTGAATAATGATTATTGTTGGGTACTAGCTTTTGACATTTAACCTGTTTTAGCTTTACTTGACATACCTGGTCCCTAGCCCACGCTACAACCCGAATAAAGACCTTTTGATTGTCATCAGTGATGTATGTTGTGTTGAGAGTGAGATTGATTGCGAGTGTCAAGTTGTGTTTATGATTTTGTTGGAATTGAGTGATACACTTAACCTTGTTCTTGAGTGAATATTCGTTTGTGAGTGAAAGGTGAGTTATTACTTGTTTTGGCATAGGAGATACCAGGTTTATACTTAAAGATGTATTTCTTGTGGGCTTAGCATGATTACCAACGATTTTTACACTTGACATGAATTTTTATGACCTTCTGCATGTTGGTTGAGTAGACTACGTGAATACTTGCACTTTCGACACCAAGACATCGTATGTTTACTTTGATTCTTAAGTTGATGTGGCATGAGAGGACTTGTGTGTGTGGTGTTGTGTTAGCATTGATCTTTTGCATGGTTAGATGAATTTTGTGGGTACATTCACTATAAACCCTCACGAGACAACACTCGTCCTACTAGGGTGCCTAGGGGTTTAACGGCTTGTTACATATGCTCAATGCAATCGAGTCATCTACGAAAGTGATGTTTGTTAGGACTTAGTTTTTATTTCACTTATTTTCCCGAGGACGTGCAAATGCTTAGTGTGGGGATGTTTGATAGAGTATATTTTTATATATATTCTAGATGATTTTATTCTCATATTTATTGTGTTTTGCATTGATTTGGATTTTTATTTAATAGATTTGATTGTTTTATTGTAGGAAATAAAGAATTCATGACTTGGAAGGATTTGGAGCAAAAAGAGCTATTTTGGAGATAAAATAGGAGAAAATTCGTATTATTGGGCTACACGGGCTGTCTGCACTGTTTGGGCCATATCTTGAGTTCCAGAAGTCAGAATTTGACGATCTTACTGTCCACGCGAAGCTTGTGGAATTATCTTTAATTCAGAGGTGGTCCAGTAAGCAAAATCCAACTGGAAGAGCCCAGAAACAGAGGAGAAAAAGAAGTGACGAATTTTACAAGAAAATCCTATTCAATTATGGATATCTTTTTGTAAATTGATTAGAATATTAAAAATACTTATATTAGGAGTTAAAGATCAGATTTTATTAATTAGTTTTATTATAAAAGAGGAAGAACGTGGAAAGATAGGAAAAATACACTTTTTACTTTTTATAAAGCTAGGGTTTTGTTCTTCATCTCTATTGGATTGTAAGCACTCAAGATCGAATTCCTTGTTCTTCTTTAATATAAAGTTTGAGGTATTCTTTATTCTCTTGTTTTATTATTATATGTTTTACATGGCTTCTTTCATTATACTTACTGTTTTTACTTCTAGTATGAGTGATTAGTTTAATTCTAGGGTATTAAGGGGAGCCATGTTTGCACCATGATTTGGGCTTAATTTGATTAGTAAATTGATGGGTCAAGAGTAATTCTGATTGATATGTTTTAATTCTTAATTTATGTAATTGCGCAATATCATGGATTAACTGATTGCAATGGGAGTAATAGATCGAAAGATTTTACTACTAGAGGCTTACATACAATTAGCGGAATTGAGGGTGATTGTGAAAACATCATCGGATTTCTGAGAGTGTTAATGCTTGAAAAAGATTAACCATTGCTTTAATTACTTTATCCCATTAAAAAGCTATACCTTTGTGATTTATTTGGTGTAAGCATGGTGAACCTGAATTGCCCTAGATCCCTTAATTAATTGATTTAAAACCTTTGTTAAATTTGTTTTAGTAGTTAACACAATTCTCCAACAATCGTTTGTGACTAGAAGCAATTGATAATAGTTGAATTGAAATTGAAACTGTCTCCTTGAGGATTCGACCCGTATTTGCTAGTATCTACTACAATTGATACCGTGCGCTTGCTGTTAGACGTAATTTAACACATCACTATATGAACAACTACTGACACGTGAGTGAACTCCATTAGTTGTTCAACTATTCGAGTCATGTTCAGTGAACTTATTCTCTAATAAGCACCTACATACTAGCTATAGTGTCATCACACAAATGTCTATGAGAACAAACATCCTTCATATTGAAGCAAGCATAGTATGTACCGATCTTTACGGATTAACTAACTACCAATTAGTTATCCTACGACCAGGAACAATTTAAGTTTAGAGTTATCATCTTTTAGATCTCACTATTACAATCTCATCATAATTCTAAAAGTTTTACTCTAAATTATTGAACAACTTATTTAAACACTTAAATAGATAAAGTCCTTAACAAAAACGAATAAGCCTTTTATGAAATTAAATAGATTACATAAAAGTTTTTCCTAACTCATTATACATGATTGGATTTAGGACACTTTCACTTTCAAGTACTTGGTACCCTCCTTAATTCTAGACCCGACAATTTATCAGACGAGACGAGAATTAATATTTGTATTTGCATTTTAGATACACAAGATGAAAATATACGAACATGAAAGTACACAACTGAGATTTAATTGGGTGGTTGGTGTTAATGCAGGGGGGTCTACTATTATTATAACCAATTGAATTGCTACAATTGACATTTGATAAATTTTTTGAGAACCAATTTGGGGTACATCCAGGCCACCTTTCGTGCACCGCTAACTAATCCTCATTTGGAGGTATACTAGCACACTCATATACCTCTAGCATGATAATTCACTTATTTTCGTACTTTTGAGTGAGATCGAACCCATGATCTGGGGATGGTAAACCCCTAAATTATGGTCCCGACCAATTGGTACATTCAAGTGGGTTATACTCCCTCTGTCTCACTAGGTTCTTTATATTTGGTATAGAGGGTTTGACACGCATTTTTAAATTCATATAAAGTACAGGTTCATAAATTATTTTAACTTTTTTTTTCTTATGAGTAAAATTTTATTGTTCAAATTTTTTACTAAAATATTTTTAAATTAATTATTAAAACTATACTTTACATATACTTTAAAATGTATGTCAATTAGTTAATTTTTTAATAAAAAATGAGAAGGACTGTGTATTGGAAAATAAACAAAAGAAGGAAAAGAAATGTTTTACAACACCTGCCGTGAATTTAGCAGCACAGTATACACATTTCTTTAAACGACATCGTTTGGTAAAAAACCACACAAAACGACAACTAAGGAAGAAAACGACATCGTTTGGTAAAAAACCACACAAAACGACAACTAGGGGAGAAAAGACATCGTTTGGTAAAAAACCACACAAAACGACAACTAGGGGAGAGAAGATAATACAGTTGGAAAAGAAAGAAAGCACAGACTAAAGAGGATAAGCAGTAGCAAGTGTTACCTATCCCCATTGGAGGAAGGGGTTTTAGGGTATATTCTTGTGTCTTCTACACCATTATTCCATACATACAGGAGGATTATATAAATACAAGAATGAGTAGTACAATTTGTTGCAATTATTCAGCTACAACTACTATTCGCTCTGCTTCTTCTACTTGTTCTTCAAACAAATTGAATCCCCTCACAACAACTAGTAAAAGAAGAAGAAATGAATTGAAATGCTCAGTCATATCTTCGCATTCCAACTCTAAACTTATCAAATCCAATCTCCGTTCTAGCTTCGGCCAGCCTCTCTCCCCTTACCATTCCCCCCACAACCACCACCAAGACCACCGCGACGACGACGACGATGACAGTGTAACTTTTCTATTACCCCCCCCCTTTACCTTCATTATTAATTTATTGCAAAATTTTACTTTTTTAATTTGCTCTGTTTCTTGAAAATTTGTTATTGCATACTTACTTAATTTTGCTGGCTTGTATTCGTTGTGGCTTAATTTCTTGCATAGCGAAATGACACGATTAAGGAGATTGTATTTTTTATTTTAGCTCGGTGAGAATTTACGTTTTGCTCAGTTAAAATTATAAGGGGACACATAATAATAGTGTTGGTGAAGACAATGTGCGTCCCCTTTCTGAAATCATTCACGATTTACCCTGTTGAGTACAAGTTCGATGAAATGAGCATCAATATAATTCCTTCTGAAATGACAATCAACTCGAAGATGCTTTGTGCGTTCTTAGAACACTTGATTATCTACAATGTACTGTGCTGTAGTACTGTCATAATACAAACTGACTGGTAAAGGCACATGAATATGAATATCAGCTAACAAACCATGAATCCAAATCATCTCACTAGTAGCATAGCTCATGCTTCTATACTCTGCTTCACAAGAGCTTTTAGAAGTGGTCTTTTGTTTCTTGGTCTTCCAAGAAATTAAGGAATCTCCCAAAAACATAGCATAACTAGATAAGGATTTTGCAGAAAAAGCACAAGTACCCCAATCAGTATAAGAATGTCCTCTCAAGAAAAAATCTGTCTTTGAAGGATAGAATAACCCCAAATTGATTGTTCCCTTAAGATACTGCAAAACATGCATAGCAGTCTGGAAATGAGAAACTGCAGGAGACTACAAAAATTGGCTCAATTGCTGCACATAATAAGAAATGTCTGGCCTTGTCATATTCAAATACAATAACTTACCCACAATTCTTCATTATGATTCTGGATCAGATAAAGGAGGTCACTATATGAACAACTACTGACACGTGAGTGAACTCCATTAGTTGTTCAACTATTCGAGTCATGTTCAGTGAACTTATTCTCTAATAAGCACCTACATACTAGCTATAGTGTCATCACACAAATGTCTATGAGAACAAACATCCTTCATATTGAAGCAAGCATAGTATGTACCGATCTTTACGGATTAACTAACTACCAATTAGTTATCCTACGACCAGGAACAATTTAAATTTATAGTTATCATCTTTTAGATCTCACTATTACAATCTCATCATAATTCTAAAAGTTTTACTCTAAATTATTGAACAACTTATTTAAACACTTAAATAGATAAAGTCCTTAACAAAAATGAATAAGTCTTTTATGAAATTAAATAGATTACATAAAAGTTTTTCCTAACTCATTATACATGATTGGATTTCGGACACTTTCACTTTCAAGTACTTGGTACCCCTCCTTAATTCTAGACCCGACAATTTATTAGCGAGACGAGAATTAATATTTGTATTTGCATTTTAGATACACAAGATGAAAATATACGAACACGAAAGTACACGACTGAGATTTAATTGGGTGGTTGGTGTGAATGCAGGAGGGTCCACTATTATTATAACCGATTGAACTGCTACACTTGACATTTGAGAAATTTGTTGAGAACCAATTTGGGGTACCTTCAGGCCACCTTTCGTGCACCTCAACTAATCCTCATTTAGAGGAATACTAGCACACTCATATCCCTCTAGCATGATAATTCACTTATTTTCGTACTTTTCAGTGAGATTGAACCCATGATCTTGGGATGGTAAATCCCTAAATTACGGTCCCGATCAATTGGTACATTCAAGTGGGTTATACTCCCTCTCTCTCACTAGGTTCTTTATATTTGGTATAGAGGCCTTGACACGCATTTTTAAATTCATATAAAGTACAGGTTCATAAATTATTTTAACTTTTTTTTTCTTATGAGTAAAATTTTATTATTCAATTTTTTTACAAAAATATTTTTAAATTAATTATTCAAACTATACTTTACATATACTTTAAAATGTGTGTCAATTAGTTAATTTTTTAATTAAAAAAAGGAGAAGGATTGTGTATTGGAAAATAAAGAAAAGAAGGAAAAGAAATGTTTTACAACACCTGCCGTGAATTTAGCAGCACAGTATACACATTTCTTTAAACGACATCGTTTGGTAAAAAACCACACAAAACGACAACTAGGGGAGAGAAGATAATACAGTTGGAAAAGAAAGAAAGCACAGACTAAAGAGGATAAGCAGTAGCAAGTGTTACCTATCCCCATTGGAGGAAGGGGTTTTAGGGTATATTCTTGTGTCTTCTACACCATTATTCCATACATACAGGAGGATTATATAAATACAAGAATGAGTAGTACAATTTGTTGCAATTATTCAGCTACAACTACTATTCGCTCTGCTTCTTCTACTTGTTCTTCAAACAAATTGAATCCCCTCACAACAACCAGTAAAAGAAGAAGAAATGAATTGAAATGCTCAGTCATATCTTCGCATTCCAACTCTAAACTTATCAAATCCAATCTCCGTTCTAGCTTCGGCCAGCCTCTCTCCCCTTACCATTCCCCCCACAACCACCACCAAGACCACCGCGACGACGACGACGATGACAGTGTAACTTTTCTATTACCCCCCCCCTTTACCTTCATTATTAATTTATTGCAAAATTTTACTTTTTTAATTTGCTCTGTTTCTTGAAAATTTGTTATTGCATACTTACTTAATTTTGCTGGCTTGTATTCGTTGTGGCTTAATTTCTTGCATAGCGAAATGACACGATTAAGGAGATTGTATTTTTTATTTTAGCTCGGTGAGAATTTGATGAAGAAGAAGAAGAAGAAGTTGATGATGATGAAGAATCTGATGTATTCCCCCTTCCTTCCATTTACTCCCCCCCTTGTGTGCGCACATGCTTCTTGCTCTTTCTACATACTTGCCAAAACTTTTAATATTTATATGAGCCTCTTTCTTCTTATTTTACTCATTCCGGACTACACTAATTATTTCTCTATGCGCATTTTACACGAATAATTTCTTTGTGCACTTTTCGATGTTACAAAGGCGTTGTGTTTTCACTTAATTCTAAAATGTTCAAGTACGTAAATTTTACATTACTATGAAATTTTCATGTCAAAAGAATTCAAGATTCACTGTAATCACATTTCTGATTTGTTTCACCACCTAATCATTATTGTTATTTTTCTGTTGGATAACACTACCTAATGAACTTTCAACTGCTTTTGAAACAATATTCAGGTATTCTCACTTTCGCTCCAGGGAAATTTAAAGCCCAAATATATGTACTTGGTCAATGAACTTCAAAATGAAGTGCAGTCCTTGACCAAGTATCCTATGTACCTAAGCTTGTCTTTGGACCAAAGAATACGCCCCCGTCATAGATTCCTGGTTGCCTTAAAAAAAGCGCCCAAGGGGCCGTTCCCGTTAAGTTCATTTGTTCCGACTGACGAACACTTCTGTCAGCAGTGGGCAGGCACTACTGTAGATAAGTATATAGCATTTCGGCAGAAATTATTACTCAAGGATTTAGCAAAGAAATATGAAAAACGTTAGCAAGATGAACTTTGAATTACTAGTTTACAATAGCGAGTAGAGGATGGGATGAACTATCTTTTGCACAACTCAAGCCTGCCTTACTTTTTCTGGAAGTATCGAAGAGCCAGTTAATAATATAATCCGCAGTAAGCAAGATTCTGCGTGAATGTCACATTATCAGTAACAAACCAATATGTCACTATGCATCATCTTACTGTATTATAATTTATCTGCTACAGGAACAGTTCTAGGTTTCTTCTCAAAGTTAGCACATACATCTACAGTGCGAGGCAAGCTGACATGTCCACTCTGAAATTGAATAGCAGTAAATCCCATGTCTGTGTTCAAGGTAGGTAGGTATTGCTTATATACTTTAATTCCATTAAACAGGCAAGAAACTTCTGATTTCATTTTAGTGTTTAGTCATGAATTCATTATTTTGTGCTGACATAATCACATCATCGTGATTTAAAGCTGGGCCATTTACCCATTTTTGCCCTATCATTACATATACATTCATAGAGAAGTTGATGGTCATTAGAATAGTTAGTCACATGTGCACCTCTGCGGCTCTGCTAGTAGATTCTTGTTTTTGTTACTCTAGTTAAGCTTGTTTTCTAACATATATTAAACTCATTTCAGATACTATATATCTACTACAGCTGACGAAGAGTATATCTTTGATGGTGAAAGTTTTAGGAGCTCGGAATGTATCCATATCATAGTTAAACGGAGACTTCTACAGTATTTTATCAGATATATACATATCATAGTTAAACAGAGACTTATGCAGTATTATACCGCTCATTTGTATCAGAATGTACTGGGGAAGATGCACACATGTTTCCTGTTATGCCTAAGAAAGGACAATTGCATACAATTTATTTTTTTTGGTATCTTGTAAAATAGAGTCGGATGTTTCCTTCAAACGCTCATGCTTGGGCAATATGAGTTTAGGTTTTATTAATTGTTCCATTTCATACTATTGTATTTCTTTACTTTGTTGGTTGCTTGTTGTTATATTCTAAATCCTATACTGAAACATCAAGATAGAAAAACAAAAATGTTCTTTCTGTAGGCTTGCGAAAATAGGGCGACTGTTACCCTGTGGTGTGCCCTGTGCTTCAGTTCTTCTATAAAGGACATCCATTCCATGGTCATAGCTTGTCTTTCTTCAGTTATAAACCGATGTTTTTCAGGTTTATAACATTTTCTTAAAACAACGTTTTAATGAGGGCGAATGTAATATATCTTCTGAAAGCTGACATTTTATCATGTAGGTATCCTCTGAAAGTTGACAATTTTTCTGTTTTGTACCTTTCCACCAAATCGGCTTAGAGTTTGTCTTCCTTGCTGGATTATATAGCCTCGCATTTAAGTTTGGTTTTATCCGTGTCCTCAAGTTAGTGGCCTCAATTACAGGTCTGCCTCAACTTGCATACTAATCATAATCAAAGGGTTGCAATAATTAAATTTTCACGTCTTTCTGTACCGCGTAGGGGCAGTATGCATATCAATATTTCGGTTTTTCTAATGTGCGCTCAAGGGCACATAATAGAAGCGTAGTTATCATTTTTTAATTTGTTTGTTTTCATTAATTATAATGAGTCCTTTGTATGCACAAAAATCTTAACGAATAAAAAATAGCCAACTCATTAAAAAGTAGTTGGAATGTAGCTTGAGCACACCCTAGAAAAATCCATGAACCTAAATAGTTTGCTATCAGCGTTAAACAATAAAAAGTTAAAGAGAGGGAGAAGGACATTACAGAGAAGAAAGAATTTGGATGCAATTAATTATAATTACTTTGCTAATTTGTTCACATTTCATTGGCCGTGTTTGCTAAAACCAGATTTATGCAAAGTATTGCAACAATAACAAGTACAATACAGCAGCTTGTATATTTGATGTACAAATTATACATTTTGGGAACATATATATATATATATATATATATATATATATATATATATATATATATATATATATATATATTTTGTTTTGGAATGTTTTACATATATTTCAATGCATTAATATTATTTTAATGCGGGGAGGGGGGAGACTCTGAACCCATGCATGACCAAAAAAGGGAACGAAAATGAGGAGCCCATAATCTTTGGGAAAAAGTACTGCTGCTAAGCTATCAGCAAATTCTTAAAGCAAAAAAAAAAGCTATCAGCAAATTCTCGAATCACAATTCTTTATTGATTAGAGTACATACTACTAGTTAATAACGGAACTAATCAACGCTCAGTCTCATTTTTCTTCATCATCATCATCATCATCCCATCGTGTCAATTAAGATTATGGCATTTAAGGTTTTCCTGCATTTCCAAAACTTGTATTAGATCTTACACTGTACTCTGCTACCAGCTTGGAGAATGAAGAGGATTTATTCTCCAGCAATTTTGAAGGAGTGTCATATTCTTCAACCAGTCCTACACGAGTTAGATAGAAATTAGAATCCATGTACTATAACCTATATGCAAATCACTATTGAAATTTATGTAGTTCGTTGACATACCATTATCTAACAAAAGAACCATATCACTGTCAAGCACAGATGTTATTCTATGTGTTATGGTTAAGACTGTAGAATCCGTAAAGTGTTGCCTCAGAGTTTGCTGGATCATATTATCAGTAGCTGTATCAACTGATGCAGTCGCCTCATCAAGAATCAATACCTTGCTTTTCTTGAGTAACACACGACCGAGACATACTAATTGCCTTTGTCCCACACTCCAATTCTCCCCATTCTCTGACACTGCACAAATTAGGGCCAGATTGATGATTAGACCAGAAGTCATTTAACAAGTTTAGAAACCATATAGGGGCAGATGAAGCTAACCTGTTGAATCCAGTTTGTTCTCTTTGTCTCTAACTTCATCCCCTAATTGACACTTGTCGAGTACCTGTCAATTATCATAACCAAGATCAGTATATAATATTTACAAATCAGTGTATGGATAGAAATTCTATAATCATATGTTCTTGTGAACATTTAACATATAACATTTAAACTGTCGCACACCCACCTCCCAGATTTGCTCATCTGTATATTCTTCAAGAGGGTCCAGATTGCTTCGCACTGTCCCCTCAAACATGGTTGGATCTTGTGGAATTATGCTTAATTTAGATCGCAAATCGTGCAATCCAATCGAGGATATGTTGATACCATCTATAGAAATTTTACCAGCTGTTGGTTCCACAATACGGAATATTGTTTGTATTAGAGTTGATTTACCACTTCCTGTTCTACCTACTATTCCATGCTTCTTTCCTCCCTGGAAGGTGCAAGTAAGACCTCGCAAAACAAGGGGCATATGAGGAGCATACCGGACCTACAACCAAGGCAACAAAATCAGTTTAATTAAAGGGTATATAAGTAAATATGCAGCCACCAAGTCGGATAAGAACTTTTGAGGAAAAAGTACCTGAAGATTACAAATATCAACTTCACCAGAAGATGGCCAGTGATCATCTGGTCTATTTTGCTCTATGACAAGAGGAGGCTCACTCTGGATAGAAGCGTACTGAATTATCCTCTCAACTGATATAATTTTATTCTCCAAATTGCAAAGATTCCATTAACCCATGCTTGTAACATATTTAGATTAAGCCCATATGTAACTGCTAATCCGGCTATGCCTGCAGATACAAATGTTTGCCATGTTAAATGGATGAATGAAACCAATAAAAAGGAACAAGGGAAACAAATAGATTTTGAAATAAGCCAATCTTTGAATAATCGATATTAGTAATGCTTAAGTTTCACTCACTTGGATCAATTGTTCCCTCGGGGATAGATATCAAAAAGATTAAGGAAAAGGCAAATGTAAGATTAGACAAAATATCCAAACGGAAGCATAGCCACTCCATTACACCAGCAGTGTGAAACTTTGGCCGAGAGTTTGCATCAATTAACTTCATACTTGTGTCACGAAATCTGCATTCTTGATCAAAGCTCCTAATTGTAGTTGATCCTGAGATTGTTTCAGCAAATTGTTGTATAACTGGAGCTTTGCAGACACCAATTAAACGTGCTAGTTCCCTTGCTGAAGGCAAGTAATATTGCTGAAATATACAATAAACATAAAGATTTCAATTTCTCGCAGCATGTATTAAAGATAGTTTTATGCTCATTTTTACAATGATCAAGTCACACCTGCACTAGTTCAATTATTTACCAGAACACATGGCACAGTATGCTAGATATACATCCATAATTCTCCTTACTAGTGTATATAATACTAATGTTACTAAACCAAAATCCTTCCAGTGAAAGCCAAGACAATCGGCACCTAAACTTCAATGGTGAACTTTCTTTCGAAAAGATTTAGAGAAACAGAAACTAGAAATAGAAGGAAAAAGCCAAAGTTTATTATCCTGTAAGATATGTAAGAGCCTTTCACCAAAAATGTGGCTTAGTGCAGAAAATAAGTAAATAAAACAGGTTATGTAAAATCAAATTACAATCTCAACAGGCAAGTTTCATATTAAAACAACTTCAGCCAAAGTTTGGTTATATATTTAAAAAGTCTGGTACCTGTAACCAGATGCATAATGCGATGACAGGAATAAAAAGCAAAAAGACCTCCCATGCCACCTGCGACATTACAGCAATAATTCCAAGAAGTTGTATAATGGAAAAGGCAAAAGCCCCAACTTGATAAGGCATGTTTAAATCAACTGTGCTTTGGTCTGTAGATGCCTGTAAGCACCAAGATTTAAATTACAAACTCATAAAAGTTCTCAAAAGCAATACGCCAAAAGAATCAAGTGAATGCACTTACTCTGTTCAAGATGCGCCCACTTGGTGTGGAATCAAAGAAAGACATTGGAGCACGGAAAATGCTCAAATGCATTTTCTGGAAGAGCAGTGTGGCTGTCTTGTAACCAGCAGCTGCAAGGGTCATGGCTCTGGCAAGAATGCAAAAGGAACTTCCTACCGCCAATGCTACATAAACTATCAGAAGCGTAACACTTTCAACAGGAGGTGCCACACTTTCTGACACAGGAGTTGCCCAGGCCATCCAGTAATTGCTTCCAATCTGAAATATCTGAAAGAGAATTTGTGACAATAATATGAAGGGCACAAGAGCACCCCCATATGCTGTTGTAATATATTTCCAATATACTATGAAACCAACTCTCCCCTTTTCTCTCTCTTCTTCTTGGACAATCTGTCCTTTTGGGCCTGCTATATCTTCTGGTGGTTTACCATCTTCAACTTTTCTGGTTTCTTTTGAGCCCTCGTCACCTCCCATATTGTTATCTTCACCCACATTCAAATCTTTGGATACTGAAGCAGCATTCATGGAATCAAGGGCAGATAAAGCCGTCTTATGGGCACCCACAAGTTCCATGAACTCGCTTCCTGAATTGAGAATGTCTCCATATTTTCCAGATTGTGCAATGCGGCCACTTTTCATCACCTAATAAGAAAGGGATTATTGACAAAAAGTATTTTCACAACATAAAGAAAAGAGCTGCATAATAAGAACATATCTTACAAGAATTAGGTCTGCAGCAGGTAGGAACTCTACTTGATGGGTAATGTATAAAACTGTTTTTTACTCCAAAAGCCCCAGTAAGCACTCCTGTCACACAATACTTGTCAAATGATGTAATGATGAAATCCAGTTCAAAAAGAAGACAGAACAAAACAGAGAACAGGATACAGAACAGAATTACCGTTTTACATTTTCATATGATTATAGTTATAATATGACTTGTAGTGGACAAATGACTACCTTAAAAAGATGTGATCCGGTATGAGCATCCACTGCGCTAAATGGATCATCAAACAGATATTATCTGCATCTTGGTAGAGAGCACGGGCAATTTGTATTCTCTGCTTCTGACCACCACTTAAATTTATTCCCCTCTCACCTATTACTGTTTGATCTCCAAAGGAAAGAATTTCAAGATCCTTTTTTAAGCAGCATGCTTCAAGAATCTTCTCATACCTTTCTCTGTCCATCTCTTTACCAAACAATATATTCTCTTCTATCTTTCCGCTCTGAATCCATGGAGTCTGAGCAACATAGGCCTGATGAGAATCAACAGGCTACAAAAGACATGTTGCAAATTCCAACTTGGCCGGTAACTAGAGCACGAAGCAAACGGATTAAGGAAGCACTTAATGGGCTGATTCAAGAGATATGGGCCAAGTCTGGAACAACTAATCCAATCTTGGGTGCAACTGAAGAGGGAAGAGTAATAAATGTTATACAAGCTGTTGACGAGGCTGATCTCTCTTATTAATGAATTTGATCTGTCAGTTAATTGGCACTTACATTTCAAACTGTCCAAAATAAGTGGCTGATTGTTCTGCTATTTAAGATATTCCAGTTGTGATATCTTTCCATGGAGGTGAAGATACTTGTAGACAAGTTTGCCATGATTTCAGGGATTTTTTTTATTTAGTTTTGATATTGTCTTTGTCAATAAGGATATTCTGATGTATTATAAATAGCTGGTCTGGTAATAAAGGGGAGGAGGGAAAAAGAAGGTGATTTAGTTCTATTTATTCTAGAACCCTTCTGAACTTATCAAGAATTGTTTATTTCTTGTGGCGTTCAATTTATACCTTCAGTTCTTGATTATATCTAATCATTGGGTTGGGGTTCATTTTTTATACCTTTGGTTCGTGTTTTAATAAACATTTGGGTCAGGGTTATCATCTTGTATCAGTTTATTTTCTTAGCGTAACTCTGGTTGTTCTTGGATTTATTCTTGGGTTGTATCATTTTGGTATCAGAGCCACGGTTTGTTTGTTTTTGTTTTTGTTTTTTTTTTTTTTTATGCTTTAAAAAAAAAATGTCAGAAGAAGCTTCAAATAAAGAGGGAGATGGATCTTTCTTCATGTTACAATCCGTGCAACAGCAGTTTGAACGCATGAATGCCATGTTTCATGAGATTCGAGATCGGATGGACCGACAAGACGCTACTATTGCTGCGTGGCGCAATGAGGGTCACCATATAAACCTTAATGGTAGAAGGCAGGAAAGGCAAGGATATGGGGATGATTTTGGTGATGTCTATGAAAATGAGTTCGAAGATGGGAATGATGAAACTTTATTTAATGGAGATGGCAGGTTTATGCAAAGAGGTGGAAGGCGTGGTAGAGGTGTGCAAAGAGGTACCATGTGGCAAAATGGTCTTGACAGAAACATAGGAACTATCAAAATGAAAATACCATCTTTCCAAGGAAAAAATGATCCTGAGGCATACTTAGAATGGGAGAAAAAGGTGGAGTTGATTTTTGATTGCCACAACTATTCTGAGGAAAAGAAAATAAAACTTGCTGTTGTTGAGTTTAAAGACTATGCTATTATATGGTGGGATCAACTTGTGATGAACAGAAGGAAATACCGTGAGAGGCCTATTGAGACGTGGGAGGAGATGAAGGCTATTATGAGAAGGCGATTTATTCCTATTCACTACTACAGGGAACTGTATCAAAAATTGCAAAGTCTTACTCAAGGAAATAATAGTGTGGATGATTATTACAAGGAGATGGAGATTGCCATGATTCGAGCTAGTGTAGAGGAGGACAGAGAGGCTACAATGGCTAGGTTCTTAAATGGGCTGAATCGGGACATTGCCAATGTCGTGGAATTACAACATTACGTGGAATTGGAGGACATGGTACATATGGCAATAAAGGTGGAACGCCAACTTAAAAAGAAAGGGACTCGATCATATCCATATCCAAATCCGAGCTCTTCTAATTCTTGGAGATCGAATGTAAAGAAAGATGAAGGGGCTGATTTTAAATCAAAAACAGATTTATTGAAGAAAAAAGATGAAAGTCCTGTTGTAAACAAAGGTAAAACTGAATCTTACACTCGCAATCGTGATATTAAGTGTTTTCGTTGTCTGGGAGTAGGTCACATAGCGTCACAGTGTCCAAACAAAAGAACCATGATTGCACGTGTTGATGGGGAGGTGGAAACTGAAAGTGAGGGAGATGAAGATCAGATGCCAATTCTTAAAAAGATTGGAGAACAGGATGACAGCGATGTGGAGTATCCAGTAGAGGGTGAATCACTTGTAGCAAGGAGAGCTCTAAGTGCCCAAATTAAAGAAGATGATATTGAACACCAGAGGGAGAACATTTTTCATACTAGATGCCACATCAAGAACAAGGTATGTAGTATGATTATTGATGGAGGAAGTTGTACAAATGTTGCTAGCACTGTTTTAGTTGAAAAACTAAATTTAGCTACCTTAAAGCATCCTAAACCATATAAGTTGCAATGGCTGAATGATTGTGGGGAGGTTAAGGTAAATAAACAAGTGCTAGTTTCTTTTTCAATTGGTAGATATAAGGATGAAGTACTCTGTGATGTTGTTCCAATGCATGCAGGTCATATACTATTGGGCAGGCCCTGGCAATTTGATAGGAAGGTCATCCATGATGGGTTTAAAAATAGATACTCTTTCACGAAAGATAATAAAACCATTACTCTTGTACCATTGACCCCAAGTCAAGTTTATGAGGATCAGGTCAAGATGAAAAGAGAGAATGATTTAAAACAAAATATTGCAAAGGAGAAGGTGTGTGATAGAAAGATAGAGGAGAAAAAAAAGGAAACACAAACAAAAAAACAACAGAGTTTTTATGCCAAAGTGGGGGATGTCAAGAGTGCTATTCACACAAATCAGCCTATATTTATACTTGTGTACAAAGAGGCATGTTTTAATACTAACGAACATGACGCGTCTCTTCCCAGTGGTGTTGTTTCATTGTTACAGGAATATAATGATGTGTTTCCTAATGAAGTGCCTAGTGGGTTGCCACCCATTAGAGGCATAGAGCATCAAATTGATTTTGTGCCAGGTGCAACACTTCCAAACCGGCCTGCCTATAGGAGTAATCCAGAAGAAACCAGGGAACTTCAAAGGCAAGTTGAGGAGTTGTTGGCTAAAGGGCACGTGAGAGAGAGCATGAGCCCATGTGCTGTACCGGTGATACTTGTTCCAAAAAAGGATGGAACGTGGAGGATGTGTGTTGATTGTAGAGCTATCAACAACATTACGGTAAAGTATCGACATCCCATTCCTAGGCTCGATGATATGTTGGATGAATTGCATGGTTCATGTATTTTTACAAAAATTGATTTAAAAAGTGGGTATCATCAAATTAGAATGAAGGAAGGCGACGAATGGAAAACCGCTTTTAAAACTAAATATGGGCTTTATGAGTGGCTGGTATTACCATTCGGTTTAACTAATGCACCAAGTACATTCATGAGGTTAATGAATCATACGTTGCGAGCTTTTATCGGCAAATTTGTTGTAGTTTATTTTGACGACATTTTGGTGTATAGTAAGAACGTAGATGATCATATCAATCATTTGAAGTGTGTGCTAGATGTGTTGAGAAAAGAAAAATTATATGCCAACATAAACAAGTGTTCTTTTTGTTTGGAAAGGGTTGTATTTCTTGGTTATGTAGTTAGTGCAAAAGGAATTGAAGTGGATGTGGAAAAGGTAAAAGCTATAAAAGAATGGCCCACACCAAAGTCAGTTACAGAGGTAAGGAGTTTTCATGGTTTGGCAAGTTTTTATCGACGATTTGTCAAAAATTTTAGTACACTTGTTGCACCACTCACTGAAATTATTAAAAAATCTGTCGGGTTTAAATGGGGCAGTGAACAAGAACGTGCATTTGTTGAGATTAAAGAAAAGTTGTGTAGCGCTTCTTTGTTAGCATTACCTGACTTTTCTAAAACTTTTGAGATTGAGTGTGATGCTTCAGGAATAGGCATTGGAGCTGTTTTGATGCAGGAAAAACGACCAATAGCCTACTTTAGCGAAAAATTAAATGGAGCCGCTTTGAACTATCCAACGTATGACAAAGAACTTTATGCACTGGTACGATAATTGCAGACTTGGCAACATTACTTGTGGCCTAAAGAATTTGTCATACATACTGATCATGAGTCGTTGAAGCACTTGAAAGGGCAAGGAAAGTTGAACAGGAGGCACGCCAAGTGGGTGGAATTCATTGAAACCTTTCCATATGTAATCAAATATAAACAAGGTAAGGAAAATATTGTTGCAGATGCATTATCCAGAAGGTATGCTCTTTTGTCCACTTTAGATGCAAAATTATTGGGATTTGAATATGTTAAGGGGCTGTATCTTAAAGATAAAGATTTTGCTACTGTTTATGAAGCTTGTGAAAAGGTAGCTTTTGACAAATTCTACAGGCTAGATGGTTACTTGTTTAAAGAAAATAGACTTTGTGTACCTAGTAGTTCAATGCGTGAACTGCTCGTACGTGAAGCACATGGTGGTGGATTAATGGGTCATTTTGGTGTTAAAAAGACTTTAGATGTGTTACAAGAACATTTCTTTTGGCCAAAAATGAAACGGGAAGTGGAGAAAGTTTGTTCCAGATGTATTACTTGTAGGCAGGCCAAATCTAGAGTCTTACCACATGGATTATACACTCCTCTGCCTGTACCTAGTGCACCTTGGGTCGATATATCGATGGACTTTGTTTTAGGCTTGCCTCGGTCAAGAAAAGGTAGTGATTCAATATTTGTGGTGGTAGATAGATTTTCGAAAATGGCACATTTCATTGCATGCCATAAAACTGATGATGCAAAAAATATCGCTGATCTGTTCTTCAGAGAGATTGTACGATTGCATGGTGTTCCAAAAAGTATAGTGTCTGATCGTGATGTTAAGTTTCTTAGCTATTTCTGGAAAGTCTTGTGGGGAAAGTTGGGTACTAAATTATTATTTTCTACTACTTGTCATCCCCAAACAGATGGTCAAACCGAGGTAGTGAACAGAACTTTATCTACTTTGTTACGTACGATCATTCAAAAGAACTTGAAAAATTGGGAAGATTGTTTGGCTTTCGTTGAGTTCGCATACAATCGAAGTATTCATTCCACTACTGATTTTTCTCCATTTGAAGTTGTGTATGGGTTTAATCCATTGACTCCTTTGGATTTGCTTCCTTTACCGGTTAATGAAAAGTCTAGTTTAGATGGTCACAAGAAGGCTGAAGCAGTGAAACAACTTCATGAAAGTGTACGAAAACAGATTGAAAAGAAAAATGAGCAGTATGCAACTAAAGCAAACAAGGGTCGTAGGGAGGTAATTTTTGAACCAGGTGATTGGGTCTGGGTGCACATGCGAAAGGAAAGATTTCCAGCCCGTAGAAAATCCAAGCTACATCCTAGAGGAGATGGTCCATTTCAAGTCGTTGCAAGGATCAATAATAATGCCTACAAATTGGATCTTCCAGGTGAGTATAACACTAGTGCTACATTCAACGTTTCTGACCTTTCTCCCTATGATATAGGCGAAGATTCGAGGACGAATTCTTTTGAGGAGAGGGGGAATGATGAGAATCAACAGGCTACAAAAGACATGTTGCAAATTCCAACTTGGCCGGTAACTAGAGCACGAAGCAAACGGATTAAGGAAGCACTTAATGGGCTGATTCAAGAGATATGGGCCAAGTCTGGAACAACTAATCCAATCTTGGGTGCAACTGAAGAGGGAAGAGTAATAAATGTTATACAAGCTGTTGACGAGGCTGATCTCTCTTATTAATGAATTTGATCTGTCAGTTAATTGGCACTTACATTTCAAACTGTCCAAAATAAGTGGCTGATTGTTCTGCTATTTAAGATATTCCAGTTGTGATATCTTTCCATGGAGGTGAAGATACTTGTAGACAAGTTTGCCATGATTTCAGGGATTTTTTTTATTTAGTTTTGATATTGTCTTTGTCAATAAGGATATTCTGATGTATTATAAATAGCTGGTCTGGTAATAAAGGGGAGGAGGGAAAAAGAAGGTGATTTAGTTCTATTTATTCTAGAACACTTCTGAACTTATCAAGAATTGTTTATTTCTTGTGGCGTTCAATTTATACCTTCAGTTCTTGATTATATCTAATCATTGGGTTGGGGTTCATTTTTTATACCTTTGGTTCGTGTTTTAATAAACATTTGGGTCAGGGTTATCATCTTGTATCAGTTTATTTTCTTAGCGTAACTCTGGTTGTTCTTGGATTTATTCTTGGGTTGTATCACCTTTGTTCCACTTATTTCGATAACACCTGAAAGTTTTGGCACTTCCCCAAGAATACAAGACAGTAGACTTGACTTTCCCGAGCCAACCATACCACATACAGCCACCCGCATGCCATGAGACACTTTAAAATTGATATCTTTTAGTGTTGGATTAGGAGAGCATATATCCCAAGAAAAGGTTCTGTTGTGCCCAAAATCTCCATGGACTAGATTTAGGCCCATTAATCAATAAGGTTCGATCCATACAAGCTAGAAGATTGCTCCAGTATGAGTCATGAAGATCAAATAGAAGAAATGACTAAGGAAGTACGAGTATCAGGAGGTTCCCGATGGTCAGGAAGCTGAGCTGAGCACTAGAAGACCAGGTTCCTCCCAGCCGAGGAGTTCGAATTAGCATAACAACAGCCATAGAGATGATAAAAACATATAAAGAGTTATCCAGTCTAACTAGTTTGTTATTTGTGCAGGTACCAACACCAAAAGGGAGGTCCCTAAGCGATATGTCCCGAAATAAGGAGGTCCCTGAGAAACAGGCTCCTGAAATGTAGGTTCCTGAGCACCAGGTTCCTACGAGTTGCTAACAGAAAGTTCTAGAAGTCATCTAGAACAGATAAACGAATTGGTATCTGAGTATAATTCTAGGGCGCAGATGATCCTAGAATAACTCTAACCAATAAGAGAATCATAAGTAGGGTACGAACTCGAGTTCTACTCTACTTAGCCAAACTAGTTCGTGAAAGGCTCTAAAGGAACCTGAGTCCAACACGAATTAGATGACCGAATACAGCTATTCCAATAAGAGATAGAATCATATTAGAACTACGTGAGCTTGATCCCTATATATACAAGGGTACGTAGGCACCTCAGGGTACGACGCATTAAGTTCTCTAATTTTCTCTAAAGGCACCTGAGATTATTGGAGATACCCTCGAGCTCAGCTCAACCCCCACAAACGCAACCCAGACCTTTTCATAGAACAGTTGATCGCTAGCCTAAACAACTACCTATAAACCTCACATAAGTTGATTACGAAATTCACTCATCAACATTGGCGCTAGAAGGAGGGCTAGTTAATATCTTAAGAGTGGAAAAGATGTCAGGCAACTCGGATAGCGAAGCAACCCGTTCTGAATGACAGATTCATGAGGGGAACACATCTCCTCCCGGAGCACCGAAGGTTACTAAAGCAGCCATGATGGAAATCTTAAAGACTGTGGGAGAACGTTTGTCAACTTTGGAGCAGGCTTCAAGCAAAAAGAAGAAAAAGAAGGCAAAGAAAAGCAAGAAGTCGAAGGTTACTCCGAAACAGTTGAATTTTGAAGAATCTGAGAATGGAGAGGAGGTTCCAGACGATGGTGGAGAACCGAAGCAAGATAATGGTGAGGAAGATATGGAGAATCCTGAGAAGAGTAAAACTGGTAGCAAGGATCGTACAGGGTCCAAGGAAAAGAAGAAAACCAAGACTGGAGGTTCCTCAAAGAAAAAGAAGAAAGATAAAGACCCATCTGTCGAGATAATTGAAGAAGAAAGCACGGATTCAGGTGAGGATACTGAAGAATCAAGCGCAGCAGAGTCGCAAGAGGAAGAAGGAACGAGTAAGAAGACAAAGGCGGAAGCTACTGGGGAGGTGACAGCAGAGGATGTCAAGAAAATTTTGGCTCAACTCAAGGACGAAAAGAATCTTGCTGTGAACCCTATAACAGCTTCTCCTTTCACCAAGAAGGTTCGAAAGTCGGCTCTGCCTAGGTCTTACAGGCCTTCGAATGAGTTGAAATTCGATGGGACTACTGACCCCATTGAGTACCTAAGTCGTTTTGACACTGAGATGGATGTTTATCAAGTGAAGGAAGCCACCAGGTGCAGGTTACTGGCTGCAACTCTACAGGGCGGAGCCCATCAATGGTTCAAAAGGTTACCTGCAGATTCGATTGGTTCTTGGGCAAGTATGGGGAAGCTCTTTGTCACTCAATTTAGAGCATCTGTTGCATTCGCACCACCAACCAATACCTTAGCCAATATCAAGCAAAGACCTAGTGAGACATTGACAGAATATTTCAAGAGGTTTAATGCGGAGGTTCCTAAAGTTAGGAAAGCATCTGAGGAAACAATAAAGAATTTCTTAATTGCTGGAGTCAAAGGAGGCTCAGATTTTTGGAAAGCACTGCAAGGAAAAGAACCAGAGACGTTGGCAGATTTCTATGCCCAGGCAGAACCCTTTCGACTGGTGGAGGAGTCTCTAGCTGAATTAAGGAAGGATCCAGATTTTGTAAGGCAAAGTGGAAGCAAGAGGTCGAGACAAAGAAGCCCCAATGGTCGAGACAATAAAAAGGTGGTTAGTCGCACATCCCAGGTGAAGCCTGAAGCTGTGAATCCTACTAAACCTGTCATGAGTCAGGTACCGCCACCAGCTTCCTATAACAACAATAAACATGAGAGACCTGTCTATGAAACTTTCACCCCTTTGGTAGCCCCGATTGATCATATTTACGCAGTGAATGAGAAGTCCTCATGGTTTAAGAAGCCTTTCAGAACCGGTCCCCCAGGGAATAAGAATGAACGCCCATACTGTGACTTCCATGATAATAATGGGCATAATACTGCAGATTGTCGTCACCTCAGAGATCTAATTGAAACTTTAATCAGACAAGGGCAATTGAGTGAATGGGTGGCCCAGGAAGGAAAAAAGTATAGAGATGAGAAGACTCAGAAGACACAGACGCAGGAACCTGTCGTGATGGAAGGACCACCTAAGGCTGGGTGCATACGCACAATTATAGGAGGTCCCCACATTGGAGGAAGCAGCAGGAATGCCATGGAGAGGTATACCCGCGAGGCTAAGGAACGTCCTTTAACCAGTATTTACAATCTGTCACAGAGGTCCCCAAGGTTGTTTGAAGGAGAGGATGCAGATATTACTTTTACTGAAGAAGATGCTTCCTGGGTACATCATCCCCATACTGATGCTTTGGTTGTTGAGGCAGGAATTGGATCTTATGAGGTTCATCGAGTGCTAGTTGATAATGGAAGCTCTGTAAACTTGTTATCTTACACAGCTTTCAAGAAGATGCATTTTCTGGATAAAGATTTAACTCCAACAAACGATACCTTGTATGGATTCACTAATAATCAGGTTCCTATCAAAGGTAAGATTCGTTTGCCAGTAACTTTAGGTGATAAACCATGTTGCATTACACAGTTGGCTGAATTCATCGTTATAGAAGAGAATATGAATTACAATGCTATTTTGGGAAGACCCATTTTGAAAGAGATGAGGGTAGTAACCTCCATTTACCACCTAACTATGAAGTTCCCAACACCAAATGGAATTGGTATAGTTCGAGGATGTCAGTATGAGTCTAGAGAGTGTTACACCAAAGCTTTACAACATGCTGCTAGGGCTGCTAGATTGCCTGAACCTATGGACGAGGTTCCTGATGATTTTCCAGGAAAGAACCCGGATAAAATAACGCTCGACCTGCGTAGTCAGCCCTTGGAAGGTTTTGTGTCAGCATCCTGTAGAGCTATAAGAATTGAAGAGATCATAGAAGAGGAACCTCATGCTGAGATTCCAGTTTTTCGGGGACAAGATACCCCCTACTTACTGATAGAAAGTGCACCCCTTACGGACAAGGATGGTGACGTGTGTATGGTAGAAGGATTGGATGAAGAAAAATCCCGAAAACTGAAACATAATGGAAGCAATGAAGACAGTCAGCCAGCATTAAAGAGAAGGAATGTCATGAACGAAGAGCAGGAACCGTCTACCGTCCAGGAACCTCAAGAGGACTCAACCACAGAGATGGAGGTAGACTTAGATCCTCGAATGCCAGAAACCATGGTTAAGGCTGGACCAGCCGGTGAAACTCTGGATGTGAAGATCAATGACAAAGATGGTACAAAGGTGTTGAAGATTGGAGCTCAACTCGATCCAGCCTTAAAGGAATCTCTCATTACCTTTTTGGGCAAGAACCTGGATGTGTTCGCATGGTGTCATGCAGATATGGAAGGGATAGATCCAAGGGTCATGTGTCATAAGTTGAATATTGATCCAGAAAAGAAAGGAGTGAGACAGAAGCGAAGACCAGTTAGTGGAGAAAGAGCTCAGGCATTGAAAGAAGAGGTCGACAGATTATTGGATGCAGGATTAGTTAAAGAATCTTTTTACCCAGTATGGTTGGCAAATCCTGTTTTGGTAAAGAAACCTAATGGAAAATGGAGAACCTGCGTGGACTTCACAGATCTCAACAAAGCATGCCCGAAGGACAGTTTCCCACTACCACGGATTGATCAGTTAGTGGATGCAACAGCTGGACATGCCCTCCTTAGCTTCATGGATGCATATTCAGGTTACAATCAAATCCATATGTATGAACCTGACCAAGAGCATACTTCTTTTATTACGGATAGAGGTCTTTATTGCTATGTATGCATGCCATTTGGATTGATTAATGCTGGAGCCACATATCAACGGTTAGTGAATATGATGTTTAAAGACCAAATTGGCCATACTATGGAGGTATATGTGGATGATATGCTAGTTAAGTATAAGGAAGCTGTTGACCATGTGAAGCACTTAGAAGAAATGTTTGGAATCTTGCGGATGTACAGAATGAAGCTGAACCCTAAAAAATGTGTGTTTGGGGTAGAATCAGGAAAGTTTCTGGGTTTCATGGTAAACCACAGGGGTATCGAAGCCAACCCAGCTAAGATTAAAGCATTGATTGATATGAGGTCTCCGAGAACTGTGAGAGAGGTTCAGTCTCTTACAGGAAGGGTTGCAGCCTTGAATAGATTCATTTCGAAGTCCACTGATAAGTGTCAGGAGTTCTTTAAAGCTATAAAGAAAGGAAACAAATTCGAGTGGACCGCAGAATGTGAGATAGCGTTTGGAAAGTTAAAGGAGCATTTGGGGAGCCCCCCATTGTTAGCCAAACCTGTGGATGGAGAAACATTGATACTTTATTTGGCTGTGTCAGAGTATTCCATTAGTGCAGTTCTAGTTCGAGAAGAGAATGGACAGCAGAGCCCAGTTTACTATGTCAGTAAAAGGTTACTTGATGCAGAAACGAGGTACACAGGAATGGAGAAACTGGTTTTCGCGTTGATTCTGGCTTCCAGGAAGCTGCGACCTTATTTCCAAGCTCACAAGATTGAGGTGAGAACCTCATATCCACTTAAGCAAGTGATGCATAGGCCAGAAACTTCTGGAAGAATGTTAAAGTGGGCTGTGGAGCTAGGACAGTTCGACATAGAATATAAGCCAAAGACAGCAATCAAAGCTCAAGCTTTAGCAGATTTCTTAATCGAGTTTCCACCTCATGTAGAGGTTACTGGCCAAGAGGGGCCAAAAGAGGTGGTGGAAAAACAGGCAGACAATGACAACTGTGCACCTTGGTGGACACTGTATGTAGATGGAGCTGCTAACAGTGGTGGAGCAGGTGCAGGCATAGAACTAGTTAGTCCAGAAGGGCACCAACTCTATAGCTCGATTCATTTTGCTTTTAAAGCCACGAACAATGATGCAGAATATGAGGCATTGATTGCAGGCCTCAAGTTGGCTTTGGAGATGAAAGTAGAGAATATCAGAGTGTTTAGTGATTCGATGTTAGTAGTTTGGCAGATTCGTGGTGGTTTTCAGGCGAGAGGGCCAAGAACAGACTTATATTTGAGATACTCCCAGGAGTTGATCGCAAGGTTCAGAGAGGTGAAGCTGGATCAAGTACCTCGAGGAAAGAATACCAAAGCGGATGCATTGGCCAAGCTAGGGTCACAGAGAGAATCCACGTTATTGGGGGTAATTCCACTTCAAATCCAGGAGCAACCAAGTGTTTTCAAGGAAGAGGTAATGGACATTGAATTTCCAGTTGAAGATTCCTGGATGACCCCAATACATCGTTACCTGGAAAAAGGGGAGCTACCTCCCAATCAAAGTGATATCAGGAAGCTGAGGTATCATGCAGCCAGGTATGTAATTTATGATGGAGTTCTGTATAAACGGGGATTCAATCAGCCTTTGCTCAAGTGTGTAGCTGGAGAACAATGCAAGTATATCCTCGAGGAAATTCATGAAGGAGTATGTGGAAATCACTCGGGGGGTAATTCTTTAGCCATGAAAGTTCTTCGACAAGGATATTATTGGCCAACCATCAAAGCAGATGCTACAAAGTTTGTGCAGGCATGCAGTAATTGTCAGAAGTTTGCAAATTTTGATAGTCGTCCTGTAGCCCCTATTAAACCGATTGTTAGCCCTTGGCCATTCGCTGTTTGGGGAATAGACCTCATTGGAGAGCTCCCGAAAGGAAAAGGAGGAGTGAAATACGCAGTGGTCGCAGTCGATTACTTTACAAAGTGGGCAGAAGCAGAACCACTTGCTAAGATTACAGCGTCAAAATTGACTGAGTTTGTATTTCGAGCCATCGTATGCAGGTTTGGCATTCCACAGAAGCTGATTTCTGATAATGGGAAGCAGTTCGATAGTAGAGAGCTTAGAGGATTATGTGAGCAGTTTGGAATCCAAAAAGCATTTTCAGCAGTGTATTATCCGCAGAGTAATGGACAGACTGAAGCAGTGAATAAGATTATCAAGCACACTTTGAAGACAAGGCTTGAAGATAAGAAAGGAAGCTGGCCAGAGGAGCTTCCTGGAGTCTTGTGGTCGTATAACACCACGCCTAGAACTACAACTGGTGAGTCTCCTTTTTCCCTAACTTATGGTTGTGAAGCTATGGTACCTGTGGAAGTTGGAACAGGTTCCTTGAGAAGAAAGTACTTTGATCCTGAAAGCAATGAGGTCAATCATAGACTGTATTTGGACATGGTCGAAGAGTTGAGAGCAGATTCGCGAGTGAAGTTAGCAGCATATCAACAGAGAATTCGAAGATATTACAACAAAAAGGTGAAGGCAAGACCTTTTAAGGTTGGAGACCTAGTTCTGAGAAAAGTCATGCCAAATACCAGGGTTCTGGCACATGGAGCTTTTGGAGCAAATTGGGAAGGACCCTACCAGATAAAGTCAGCCATTTGGGAAGGAACCTACCACTTGATGGATATGGATGGGAACCTCATTCCGAGAGCTTGGAATGTAGAACATCTCAAGAAGTATTATCAGTAACTCTTTTATATGTTTTTCTTAGGAAAAGTAAGGCTTTTTCAGCCCAAGAATAAAGGCAGCTTATTAGTTATAGCTGACCAGCATTTTGATTTCAGTATTTGATTATGCATGTACTCGGGGGGTACTTGATGTGAACCTCCCTACTTGCAAGACGATTCTTTTTTAAGTATTGAGCGATGTATAGCTCTACGTTGAATATTTTGAGTGCATTATTTGCAGCTATAGCTCCTTAATAGTTCTTTTACGTAACAATAATTACCCAAAAGAACTGGGGGGTAGTATTCCTACTTAGACAGTATTGTGCATGCCATGATTTCATATTTCATATGCCAATTTGAAATTTTTGAAACAGGTTACCTAGACTAACAGGTTCCTGTAGCATGGTGTTGTATTTTGCAGATTACCTGAGCTGACAGGTTCCTGTAGCATTGACAGTATGTGTGAAGTATGAATATGAATTGACAGAATGTGCAGACTACGATTGATTGATCAGAATTAGCTTGTAGACAGATTGTTGAGAAGAGTATCAAGTCCCAGGTAGCTTCCTGGGCATCGAGAAAAGTCCCAGGTAGCTTCCTGGGCATTGAGTAAAGTCCTAGGCAGCTTCCTGGGCATCGAGCAAAGTCCCAGGTAGCTTCCTGGGCATCGAGAAAAGCCTCAGGTAGCTTCCTGAGCAAATGAGATTGAAAAGCCTCAGTTGACTGAGCACGACATTGTTGCCAAAAGCCTCAAGTTTCTTGAGCATGTGAATTAAAGTCCTGACAAAAGGCACCTTAAAGAGAAGCCTAATAAGCTCTCCCTCATGTGGAACCGCCTTTGGCACATGGGAAGAAGGGGTAAAATCCTTAGCATTTACCTTCATAAGATGTCTAGCCTGACACATGGAGAAGAGGAATCTGTGTGGACTCCCAGAACGGCACACAGGTTCCTAGACTCGCCTCGAGGCACAAAAAGGGAACCAACATGCCTCGAGGCATGTTGGAACCTAGAGAATAGGATTGGGAACCAAGCAGGTTACCTTTCCAAGAGAAAAAAGGAACCAACATGCCTCGAGGCATGTTGGGACCTAGAGATTAGGATTGGGAGCCAAGCAGGCAACCTTTCCAAGAGATGACCCGAATTAAACAAGAGAAAGCTTTTACTAACGTTAACTGTTTTTTGTTTTATGTTTATTTTGCAGGGTTAATACTCGAGGAACCTGGTCATGATGAAGAAGAAATTATTAAAGAAGACTACGGTTTAGATTATCAATACAAAATATAAACACAGAGGTTCCAGGTTTTACAATTCAGCTGTAGTTTGTTGCATTTATTTTGAGAATAGACAAGTGGAAATATGCATGTGTTCTGTTTCTTACAATGGGTTAGCCCACGTAAGCTTGAACATATGAGTAAGGAAGCTGAATTATTCTCTAGTGCATAACAGTGAAGTATTTCATAAGGTTGTAAAGAAAAGTATGCAGCAAAAGCAAATATCATAAACCATAAAGAGAGTTATGGGTACAGAGACCCAGAAAACCAGCATAAAAGTTATTGGCACGAAGGCCATGGAAACCAAATTTAAAGTTACATCTTGCGAGACGTTACGAGGAGCCCGCGACCTCATCAAAAGTTATCAAAAGTTTTTTTTAAAAAAAGAATCTTGTTGAAATTACGAAGGAGGAACTTCATTGGAACCCTTGGTAGCAATAGGAGGAGTTGGAAGGATAGGCTGAACAACGTCAGGAGCAGGAACCTCTGCAGTCTCAAGGTTGGCACCTGGAGACCTCTCAACCGTTTTCACGGGAGGTACAGAGGTTGCAGCAGCAGCTTTCTCCTCGAAATCTTTGATCATCCCTACTACGTCTTCACCCAGGAGGGACCAGTCAATATTGGGCATCTTCTCCCATGTGGAACGTATGTAGTCATTAATACCTTCATCATAGCCTTCATCATATCTGGCTTTTTCCTTGATAAGTATGGATGACTTCACAACTTCAGCAGCAACATTCAAGGCGTCCACCTGAGCTTCCAGTTCATTGGTTCTTTCCAACATCGACAGTTTCTCATCCTGCAAACTCTTCACCTGTTCCTGAAGTTCATCCCTGCTATTCTTTAGCGAGGTTTCAACAGCTTTAGCCCTCCTTACCGCAGCAGTGGCAACATTCACACTCTCCTCTTTAGCAGCCAGCTCCTCTTTGAGTTTCGAGATCTCTCCTTGTAGCCTGAGGTCATATTGGATCTTCAAGGCAAAATCATCACAGAACCTAAGAGTAAAGAAGGCGTTCTGGGCCGCAGAGAACCTCATAGCTTCCAGAGCTTCAGTAGAGTCCATTTTCGACCAGCCGGTAATAGTCTCAGCAGGAACATGAGTGTCAATCAAGTCCTTAAATTGGTTCTGGGCAGCGGTAGGATCAGCCTTCACAGCTTTATTTTTCCTCATGGACCTGGTTTGGGAGCTCCCTGATAAGTCAAGTGTGGTCTGAGCCAATTTACGTTTTGAGGAACCTGATGGTTGAGTCTGGACAGATACAGGGGTTGGAACTTGATTAATTGGAGTTGCAGCAAGCGAAAGCTCCTTCATATTGTCATCAACCTTGAAAATTTCTTCCACATTTTTAGACCTTTTCACAAATGAAGGAACTTTTGGAGCCATGTCTGCATAAGCCAATAGATTAAGATTAGAGGTATATATATGAAGTAAGCGAATGAAATTGCACAAATATAGAGAATAAGAAAGGCATCACTATAAAGAAACTCCTACCAGAAGTCGAAGGAATAAAGCCTAAAGTCATCAGGTTATCAGGGGTCATTAAGACCAGACAATCTCTAGTGGAGGCTGACAGTTTCAAAATCTCAGTTGCTCTTTCCAAGCAGACTCCCGTGAGGGCGGTTTGCTTAGGGATATTGGGACGACGATTAAACTCATATCTAACGTAGGGGCAGTCATAGCAATAGAGAAACTGTTCTGGCCATTGTTCAAAGTTTTGTTTAACATTTTTTATGCACTGACCCTGGTGACAAGGCCAGGTTGAAAGGTAAAAGCAGCCAGAATTTCTCCCAGTGTCTTTCAGTCTGAAGAAATAGCCCAATTCAGGGGCTGTCAAAGGAACTGTAAATTTGCTAGAATATAGTATAAAGGTGCTGATGGCTAACCGATAAGAATTAGGGGTGAGTTGCATTGGTGCTAATTCGTAGAAGTCAAGAACCTCTCGTAAGAAAGGATGAAGAGGCATGGAAACACCTACCCTCAAGAAAGCGGCAGATATGACAGCATGGGGGATACCTTGTTTTGGGATTTTCAAATCAAACCTGTGAGCTCTTTCACCAGGTTCTGGGATTGTTATCTTACAGACAGGGCGGTGACATTCCTCAAATAGTCTTTCCAGTTTAACTGAGGTCATGATAGAATCAGATTTTTCACAAAAAGGGACAATCTCTTGTTTGAATGGTTCTCTTTCTACAGATATCTCACTTTGAAAGTCAGGTTCTAGGAAGGACTCAGGTTCAAATTCAGGTTTTGATACCTCTTCATTATCGGACCAGTCATCTCCTAAATCAATTAAGCTTAAAGGCTTTAGGGGGTCAATAGCATTTGGAGGTTTCATCAGAATGTCTTGAGGATCACTAGTGTCGGGAATCAAGACCCTAGACCTAGTTCTATTACTTACAGATGTGACAAAAACAGGTTTTACGAAAGAGAGGTGGTCGGAATGTGTTGAATCAGAAGACATCTGCAAGAAAAAGACGAAGAAAGGTCAGACCTTGGAATTCTTAAAGGGAGACCTGTGGTCTAGAGACGATTGAACTACTGTGACTATGTCAAGTAAGTTTTTTTTTTTAAAGAGTTATATAGAGGTTGTACATTCACAGAGATAAGTATGGACTATGACATGAATATGAAACGAATTGAGATAGAAGACAAACAGACAGTCAAAAGCTTTCGGTAACATCACGGTGATGAAGCCACAAATCAGTGACGGAACTACCAGTAGAAAAGGTATTATGGATGTTTGTGTGTGTGAGATATGAAGACTATATACAAACATTTATCAGATAAAAGACAGCATGCAAGATCGAAGTAATCAGATAGTTAAAAATGCAATCGAGATTATTAAAAAGCAGAAAGAAAGGATTCAGAATCATACCTTGGATTGAAGAAAACGGCGACAGAGGGTTTGGATTAAGCAGATGACCGTCGGACTCCTCCTCTTTTTCTCTCCAAGGGTTTTTAAAAAAATATTTGGTAAAGGTAAAAATGAAGATGAAGCCATTCATGTGTTTATATAATCGAGGTAAATAGGAGGCAACAGTAAACACGTGGCAGCAATCTATTGGGGCAGTAATTAAAGAGATACACGCACTAAAGGCGTGTGAACCTTGGGAACTCATACATTAACTGCGGCTTTGGTAAGTGATAAGTTTAATTTGAATTTTGAATTATCTCCTGCTTACCAACCATTATCCCCTCTTAAATTATTAAATTTAAAGAGGCGTGGAGTTGAGTGACAAGTTAGATTCCCTGGGAAGTTAAATGCAAACATAGAGTAGATTTCGAGAGCTGAAGCAAGAAGAAGAAAATAGCGAGATAACAGGTTCCTTAATACAAAGGAAGCCTACTCAAGATTATATTAAGCTGAAAATATTCTATGTCCTGTTTCCTACGCCGAGTTAGCTCATGTAGGCTTGGATATACAACGTTGAAGCTAGGTATAGTTACCAGAATGGTTTAGCATTGAACCTTTGATCGTAGAATTAGAATAGGTTCCTTTCACATTACATGATTTTAAGGAACCGGGGGGTACTTGTTGTGCCCAAAATCTCCATGGACTAGATTTAGGCCCATTAATCAATAAGGTTCGATCCATACAAGCTAGAAGATTGATCCAGTATGAGTCATGAAGATCAAATAGAAGAAATGACTAAGGAAGTACGAGTATCAGGAGGTTCCCGATGGTCAGGAAGCTGAGCTGAGCACTAGAAGACCAGGTTCCTCCCAGCCGAGGAGTTCGAATTAGCATAACAACAGCCATAGAGATGATAAAAACATATAAAGAGTTATCCAGTCTAACTAGTTTGTTATTTGTGCAGGTACCAACACCAAAAGGGAGGTCCCTAAGCGATATGTCCCGAAATAAGGAGGTCCCTGAGAAACAGGCTCCTGAAATGTAGGTTCCTGAGCACCAGGTTCCTACGAGTTGCTAACAGAAAGTTCTAGAAGTCATCTAGAACAGATAAACGAATTGGTATCTGAGTATAATTCTAGGGCGCAGATGATCCTAGAATAACTCTAACCAATAAGAGAATCATAAGTAGGGTACGAACTCGAGTTCTACTCTACTTAGCCAAACTAGTTCGTGAAAGGCTCTAAAGGAACCTGAGTCCAACACGAATTAGATGACCGAATACAGCTATTCCAATAAGAGACAGAATCATATTAGAACTACGTGAGCTTGATCCCTATATATACAAGGGTACGTAGGCACCTCAGGGTACGACGCATTAAGTTCTCTAATTTTCTCTAAAGGCACCTGAGATTATTGGAGATACCCTCGAGCTCAGCTCAACCCCCACAAACGCAACCCAGACCTTTTCATAGAACAGTTGATCGCTAGCCTAAACAACTACCTATAAACCTCACATAAGTTGATTACGAAATCCACTCATCAACAGGTTCCATTGACTATTTCAACTGCAGTATCAGAACTGCCTATGGGAAGCCTCTTCACAATATCTGCCTGAATGTCATCGAGACGGAGGAACGAGGAAACCCTGTCAAGCGAAACTTTAGTCTGAATAATCATTGAAATTACATCTGGAAGACTATAAATAGGTTCTTGAAGGATTCTAAACGTAGCAAGAGCAGATAAAATCTTTCCGGTTTCAAGTGGGATCCTAAGAAGTATACATGTACCAAAAGTTACCATAGCCACAAACGTAGGAGTACCCTAAAAGACAAAAGTAATTATGGCATTCGCGTACACATACTTCTTCAACCATACCGCCTCAACATTTCTAAGCTCCATAATTTTAGACAGAAATTTCATTTCCCAGCCCTGAAGCTTGAGAATTCTCATGTTCCTTAAGATTTCTGACGTTGCCTTCATCCTCTCATCTTTAGATTTCATTAGATTAGTTTGATAATCTTCCGTTATTCTCCCCAGTGGAATATTTGCTAACATCACTATCACAGTTGCAACTAGTGTGGCAATTGAAGCAAGCCCAATATTTTTATATAAAATCCCTAATGCCAAACCAACCTGAAGGAAGACCAACCATGGATCATGCATGTACCAGCTGAAGTCACCTATCCTCTCTGCATCCACCGTCATGAAATTTATGATCTCCCCGCTAGTGTGACCCTGCTTTGATAGACCCGAGAGGGTCAATCCCTTGTGGTAGATTAAGGCAATCAAAGCTGCCTTGGCTCTGGTTCCGACCTGTTGCAACTTAAAGAACCATTGCCTCAACGTCAAAGACTCAATAACTTTTGCAATAACAAATGCAAAAACCAAGAAGTAGCCTTCATTTTTGAACTGCCGGCGTCCATTCAGGTATTGGACTAGTGAATCTATGAGGTAGGGACCAACATAGGTAGCCACTGTGTTCACCAATGCCAGTACTGCTGTTAACAAATATTCCTTCCACGTTGCGAAAATCAGCGCTTTCACTAACCTAGACGTATTCATTATACTATTATCGCCCCCACCAAACCCTAACTTCTCACTGAAAAGTGGAAATGCTTCTTTGACACTATCAATTCCTGCAAGCTGAGGAACATCCTCAAGGTCTAATGGCTTCTTAAATCCCAAAGCAACCAAAGAACCAATCCAATAGAAACTAAGGATACTAAATACATTAGCATTGGCATACGGGGTCACAGTGTCACACCCTCGAGACTCCTTAATTTCTACCCCATTACTCGACCCATTAGTATCAGCACCTAAAAGGGGTTCCTGTAAAAGGTCATTTCCATTTCCAATTCCATTTTCACTAGCCTCACTTCTACCCATAAGCCCCACAAAACACAAAAACAACCCTGTAACTACATATAATGCATCACAAACCACAAATTGTAGTTGTAAAGACACCAACAAGTTTTCATACAAAACAAAATCAAGAACAAGACAATAACAAGAAATCGAAAAATAAAAACACCACCACGCCCTCAACACTAAAGGGTACTTAACATAACCTCTATTTTTTAACTGGGTACTAACATAAACTGAAACAACCAACCAATTAACCCCTTTACTCACTGAATAAAAAACCACTAAAACCTTAACATCAGACCAACCATTTCTATAACAATAAAAATTATTCAATAAGCAAATAACAACACTAAACAGAGCCAAACCCCAACAAGTAAACAAGGTCAATCTATAACAAGACAACCTCACAACATTATCATTCCTAAACCCATGTTTTATCCTAAATTTATTAAAAACCCGCCAACCAAATATAATAATCAGGAACACTAAATGTAAAATCCCAGAAAACCCATGTAGAAAAATGGGCTTAACCACAATATTATCACCACTAAATAAAGAAGAAAAGAAATTAATCGACATATAAGGATCTTAACATTCTTGAATCTCCATTAAAACAGAAAAGTTGCAGAGAAGTAAATGTAGAAGACGAAGTAAGTTTATTGAGAGATTTTGTAAATGATTACATATATTGTTCTGCTTCGTTTCCTATCCACAAGTCTATATTTATACAGGACAAAATAACAGAAAGTGATAACAGAATGACAGCTGTCAACAACTAAGATGAAAAGCTAAAGTAACAGTGCCTATAGTAACTATTTTATCACAGTAACTATAATATTCCCCCCTCAGATAGAATGTGGAAGTTTAACATTCAATCTGGATAGAAGCATCCAATGAGCACTCCTGGTTAAACCCTTAGTAAATATGTCAGCAACTTGAGAAGAACTGGGAATGTAGATAGGTAGAATCATTTTAGATTGTACTTGCTTTCTGACAAAATGACAATTTATGGCAAAATGCTTCGTCTTGGGATGAAAAACAGGGTCTGCAACTATATCAAGAGCAGCTTGATTATCACAATGAATGACAATGAGAAGTGTTTGAGGAACTTGTAGTTCAGAAAGTAAAAGAGTCATCCAGGAAATTTCACAGGCAACATCAGCAATAGCTCTTAATTCTGCCTCATCAGTAGATTTAGAAACAACCTTTTGCTTCTTAGAAGCCCAAGTAACTAAAGAACCACCAAGCATAAGACATAAACCAGTCACACTTCTGGAAGAATTAAGACAGGCTCCCCAGTCACTATCACAATATGCTACTAACTCAAAGTTTGAATTAGAAGGAAAGAATAAACCTTGAAAAGATGTTCCTTTAAGATACCTGAGAACCCTTTGAACAACAGACAAGTGGGGAACTCTTGGATTGTGCATAAATTGACTCAAGTGACTAAAAATATACGAAATATCAGGCCTGGAATTGGTCAAGTACAGAAGTTTGCCAACAAATTTCCTATAGACAGATGGATCATCCAGTAATTCTCCTTCATCATCAGAAAGCTTGATTGTGTAATCAACAGGCAGTGAGAGAGGTTTGGAATCTTGCAATCCAGCTTCTATCAATAGATCATAAACAAACTTGTGCTGATGAAGATAAATCCCTGCATCTGACCTATGCACTTCAAGACCTAAATAGTACTTGGCAAGACCAAGATCCTTAATAGTGAAGGTAGCATGTAAAACAGATTTGATGTGGTTAATGAGAGTAACATCTGTACCAGTAAGAAGAATATCATCAACATAGACCAAAGCTATGATAAAAGTGTCAGCCTTGTGTAAAGTGAATAAAGAATAGTCTGCTACAGTCTGTTTAAAACCCAATTGTAGCAGCAAAGAACCTAATTTCTCAAACCACTGTCTAGAAGCCTGCTTCAAACCATATAGAGATTTATTCAACTTGCAAACTAAACCTGAACCATAAAGTGGATGTCCAGGTGGAATTTTCATATATACTTCTTCAGGCAAATCCCCATGCAAGAAAGCATTGTTTATGTCAAGTTGATGGATGGGCCAGTTTTTAGCAGAAGCAATAGCCAAAACAACCCTGACTGTATGCATTTTAGCTACAGGAGCAAATGTGTTATGATAATCTTCACCTTCAACTTGAGTAAATCCTTTTGCTACAAGTCTAGCTTTGTACTTATCAAGTGTACCATCTGCTAGAAACTTGAGTTTATAGACCCATTTACAATCAATTATCTTCTTGCCAGGAGGAGGTGAAACAATAGACCAAGTGTCATTTGACTCTAGTGTTGTCAACTCTTTATGCATGGCCTCAATCCATGTAGGGTTCTTACAAGCCTGAGTATAATTATATGGCTCTTGTAAAGAAGGTGTTGACTGAAGGGTGCAAGCATATACAGTTGTAGAAGGTGAATAGTGACTAAAACTGTACTTAAGAGAATCAATTGGACATCTGAGAAGAACAGCATTAGCTTGTGAAGAAGTAGAGTCAATAGGAGTAGAAAGAGTATGCACACTAGAAACGTGTTTCATCCAAGTGGGCTTAATTTTGGTTCTAAGAGAGACTCTAGGTGGTAGAGATGAACCAGAAGCATTTTCAGAATCTGCAGTATCTAAAGGTGATTCAGTAGTGTCTGTAGATGCAATGTCACTATCTAAAGATGACTCAGTAGGAGAAAACTCTTGTGTAGATTCATGAAAAATGATGTTTAAAGGAGTATCAATGTCTGAGAAGTCATCAAGAGGTGGATTGTATGGAACTGTGTCAACAATTACTTTAGCATGGAAAGGAAAAATGTCTTCATGAAAGATGACATGTCTGGAAGTGTAAAATTCATGAGTAGAAACATCAAGTAATTTGTATCCTTTCTGATTATTAGGATATCCCGCAAAAACAGTTGGAATTGCTCTAGGAGCCAATTTGTCTGAAGAATGCACAGTCATGTATGCAAGACAACCAAAAGTTCTCAAAGTATCATAACATGGTGGCTGTTTATATAATTTCTCATAAGGACTAATAAATCCCAAAACAGATGTAGGAATTCGATTGATGAGATAGGTGGAAGTCAACAAACATTCACCCCAGAATTGAGAAGGTAAATGGGACTGAAAAAGAAGTGCTCTAGTCATTTCAAGCAAATTTCTGTGTTTTCTTTCCACTCTCCCATTTTGTTGGGGAGTGTATGGACATGATGTTTGATGCAAAATTCCTTTAGATGCAAAAAATGAATGAAGATCAGAATTTACAAACTCTCCACCATTATCACTTCTAATGCATTTGATAGAAGTATGATAATGAGTATTAACATGAGCAGAAAAATCCTTAAGAGATTGAGTAACATGCTGTTTAGTGGGAAGAAAAATAGTCCAAAGAGCTCTTGTATTATCATCAACAATTGTCAGGAAATACTTACAACCATGACAAGTGGGAATCCTATAAGGACCCCATACATCACAATGAATAAGATCAAAAGGTAAAAGAGCATGAGAATGGCTAGAATTAAAAGGTAAATGACATTGTTTAGCCTTAGGGCAAACAATACAATGTTCTGAATAAGATGTACCAGAAAAAGACAAATCAAAAATTCTGGAAATCACAGTTGAAGGAACATGACCTAGCCTTTTATGCCAGGTAGAAAGAGGCAACTTGCTAGAAACAGCTAAAGCCCTTGAAGAAACAGAAGTATTTGAAAGTTGAGGATTATTATGAAGTTAATATAATCCTTGAACAAGTTTACCAAGAACCAACTCCCTCTTCTGGACTTGGTCCTGCATGATGCACTCATTAGTAGTAAAGAAAAATTTAGAATGAGTGGCTGCATATAAGTTGCTAATGGACAACAAATTGAAATGAAATGTGGGAACCAAAAGGACATCATCTATGGTCAAAGATAAAGGATGTAATAAAACAGAACCAGAGTGAGTGACCATAGCATTAGTTCCATCAGGAAAACTGACTGAAAGAGGAATAGTAAGAGCTGTAATATTGTGCATGAAAGAACTATTACAGCACATATGATTGGTAGCACCAGTATCTAAAATCCACACATTGTCAGCAATTTTGACATCAGAAAGAAGTGAATAAGCAGTACCTGCTATGTTGCTTGGAAAAGTAAAAGAAGACTGTGATGTTGGAACTGAAGAAGAGTTCTTTTGGAAACACTGCATTAAAGAACTCATTTGGTGCTGCAATGATTCCATTTGTCTTGCTAGATGATCTGAATGTTGTTCTGCAGAAGCTTTGACATCTGGCACGCTAGTATTAGAGACTTGCATAACTTGATTATGTTTAGATGCAGTTGAAGAATGAGGTGTAAACTTAGTACCAAACCTCTTTCCCTTTGTTGTTGGGATGATAAGGATGATTGAAGGTATTCGTAAGTTCGTTCACAGGGAAGGACTATCAATATTTATTCAAGTAGATTATTTCTTACAATTTAGATGCATGGACAAAGGGGGGGTTTTGAGTTTGGTTGTGGTGTTTTATCAAACACCTTGCATGCAATAAATAAATTGCTAGAGATGTACAACTATGTTAATGGCAATCACCCAAATTTACCAACACAACAACACAATGAGTGAATAAGCAAGATATAGAGATATTTGACCCAAGGATAATGGAAACTCAAGCAGTTCAACCCAAACAAGCAAAATATATCCAACTCTACCTAACCAAGATAATTGGTGAAGCACACAATCACTTATTTCTCTTCTAAAAACACTAATTTAGTGAAGCACATAAATTAGCTCTCTTGAAAATAGCTACCAATAATGAAGCACTACTAGTATAACCAAATCAAGGAATCAATCAAAGAGAGGCTAGGACAAACCCAAGGATGAGAAGCTCAACCTTGGTATTTGTACTTGAATCTTGAAGTTTAGGCACGCCAAACCTTGTGCTACTATAATGAATGAACTAACGATTACGTATTAGAACAAACAATTAGCAATTGAAGATACAAGAAGAGTAAGATGAAGCAACTTACAAATCTCCAAGCAAAATCATAAACAATACATCACAAGTATTCAAGATAGAGTTAAATAAATCTTACTTCAATTGAATGGGTTTTGATACAAGAATTCCTCCTTGAGCCAAAAAAATGGAGTTAGTTACTCATAATCAATGCTAGATTACAAGTAATTAATGTCTCCTCTCTAATTCCTACTAACCCTAATGGTGTTCTTGAAGAGGCTAGATGAGAGGCCAATGTTAGATGTTAAGAGATTAGGCTAGGTTAGATATGCCCAAAAATGTGTTACTAAGATAAGAGATGAGATATAAATGTAGGGATTGACTTCTTTTATGCACAGCACACATCTCACACTCAGGTGCACGGCCGTGCACATGCCCGTGCATAAATCTGCATTAAATTACAACGAACTCACACCCAACTGCACGGCCGTGCAAAATGAATGTGCAGTTTTGGAACTTCAAAACTATGTTCTTTTAACCTCCAACTTCTTGATCATGCATCTCCACTTCTAGTCTTGACAAATTTCTTCATTTAAGCTCCAAAACAAGGCTTCATTCCAATAATTAAGCAATTGGCACTACAAATGGAAACAAAGCAAATATAAGTAAAATGCTCATGAAACTAAAATAAAATCAAGATAAAGAAATACAAAATCGTGTATAAAATACACGTTATCAAATATTCCCCCACTTAAACTTTGCTAGTCCCGAGCAAACTGAATATAACATAACCATATGCTACTAACTAGTACCACTTCCGTAGGTGATCACGGTTGCATTTGGCATATGCAACAAGCCCTTGGAACCCCTAGGTAGCCCTAGTGGACGAGTGAGGTCTCGTGAGGGTTTATAGATGATGTACCCACAAAATCACAAAAATCACCAATAAACAAAAAACTAACAATACCTAATAATTAAACTAACTACTCCACTCACATGTCCGAATCGTAGTACAAATAGAAAACAAGCCAAGCATGGTGCTATATATACTTGTAACTAAAATCAAACATATAGAGCTATTCACCTTGTCATCCACTCTAACGAGCTAACAACCAATTCAAGAATCAAGATAACACACCTTGTGCAAAATGTAACCATGACATTAAAGCTAGAATGAATGTACTTCAATCGTGAACACTAGACAAGATTATCACAAAGCATACATGACTTCGCATTAAGAAGATGAAATTGTATGGTGAAAAATCTCACATCTCTCAATTATGCATCACACAAGTATGGGCTAGAGATTTCACTCAACTCCAAGTCTAAATGCATGCGCTCTACTTGACCTTGCATGTCCACCTAAATTCCGGATTTCACCAAAAATAAGGAATTCATAAAATGGGTTGTAACGAAGCTTGGGTGAAGGTGTGAAAATTTAAGTCCAAGGAAGGTGTAAAAGTCTTGCTAGTTGAGTCAAATGACGCTTGCTTTCTTCGTACACCAAATTCTCAAACAAAAGAAGATCTCCACTCATTTACAATTACAAAACACAACCACATTTACCAAGAAGATTGAATCAAAATAATGCACAAAGATTTGTTTCTCTTTTTGTTTCTTTTTCTCTTTTTTTTTTTTTTGACATACCCCTTTACCTATTGCTTTTTTTTTCTTTTCTTTTTTTTTTTTAGCAAAGGGGATGCATTACATATATAAATATTACAATGAACCTTGAACCACATCTAAACATACATATCAAACTAGTTCCCACTTACAATAATTAGAATTCTTCCTCTTCATAACATCTCCAATTCACATGCTCATCAATCAATTCTTTCCAAAACTCAACTAGCTCAACTAGGTCGAGAGTGAAGTATTTGGCTATGACTCATGTATAAAAGGGGAAAGTGACGAAGAAAAAATTTGGATATAAGCTTCAAAGGGGTAACTAGGGATTATTTCCATGGTTCACAAGCTAAAAAGGCCAAAAGGTTTATCCTAAAAAGAATTTCCTTATTATGGTGCATCCATTAATAAAGGTTTAATGCAAGTTCTAGAGCAACAAACACACATAAAGAGGGAGCAATACACAAGCAAAAGAAATCATCGTTCAAGTCCTCACAAGGTTTACGTTTTAATAACATCTTCTCGATTTGATTCCGTGCATGCTAAGAGATAATCGTCATGCTCACAATTGCATTACAACAATCTAGACTTTCCATGTCATTTAAAGTGTGTGTGTGGCAATAAGGTGCATCAAACTTATAGATTCACATCAAATTGGTAATGCTAGACACGAAATAGGAGAAAACAATGCTACAAGCTCACAATGTCTTACATTTCACAAACAAGCAAACCGGCTTTATGACTAAACTCATTTCCCAAATGCAAACGAAACGGACATCAAAATAAACAATCCTTCCCCCACTTAAAACATGGCATGTCCTCATGCATGACAACTAAAACAAAGTAGAGATAAGAGTGAAAGAGAACTCCCCTGAAAATAAATAACAAGAACCGGGAGCACCACTCATACTCTTGCCGAAATCCAACTCCGAAATTGCAAGTCACGAATTGAATTATGCCACACACCACAAACAAGCCCAACTAAAATAACCGCAAGCCGATATCCAACCCCCTTAAAAGCTTGCAATACACTAATTAAGGAAATAGAAATAATAAAAATATTTCTTTTTATTTTTTTTTTCTAAAATAAAATAAAATAAAATAAAACTAAAAATAAAAGAAAAATAAAAAATAAATAACTAATCAATTAATAATAAAATCAAAAATCAAATTTAAAGCAAATTTAAAACTGATTATTAAATTTATAAAAATTACTTAAGTTTAGAAAATGAAAAACTAAAATCAAAATAAAAATTTTGGCTTTTGATTTTTTTTAAAAAAAAATAAAATAAAATAAATTACTAACCAATTAATAATAAAATTAAAAATCAAATTTTAAAACAAATTTAAAATTGATTCTTAAATTTATAAAAATTGTTTATTTTAGTAAATTAAAATTAAAAATCAAAATCAAAAATACTAAAAAAAATGAATAAAAAGAAATCAAAATAAAATAAAACAAAATGAAACAGGGGAAGGGCTGTGTATATGCGTGGGAGTTGGGGGAATTGGGAGTGGTGGGGTGAACAGAGGTAATGGGTGAAGAGAAGTGGCGGATTCGTAGTTGCAGGTGGGAGAGAAGGGCTGGTCGAACTCGAAGGTGGATGGTGATTGTTTGTCAAGATGAAGGAAAAGGCGACGGCAGCAGTGGGTTGGAAAATGAAGGGGAGGAACGGTGAAGAAAGGCGGGGGTTGAGGGAGAGTTGTGCGTAGCAGTAGGAAGGAGGCGGTGGCTGCGTTGGTAGGAGATTGGAGGTGCGGTGGTGTTGCAGGCGTTGAGTGGAGTACGGAGAGAGGACGGGGTGAATAGCAATGGGGCGAGAGGAAGAAAAGGAGGGGCGGAGATGAAGGAGAATGGAAGGGAGAAGAGAGCGGGTGGGAATGAAGAAGGAGAAAGGAGGAGTGGTGAAGCGGAGCTGCAATGGTGAAGACGAGGGAATGGTGGGTGCTGCGTTGAATGGTAATTGCAGGCGGAGAGTGGAGTAGGGTGAACAGAGGTGAGGCGGAGGTCGGTGTAAGATGGGAGAGGAAATTGGATTGGTGGTCCTGTAGAAGTACGGTGGTGGAGGAGATAGAAGGAGGTGGTGTTTATGTGAAGGCGCGAGTTGTTGGAGTGATGGGCGGCACTGGTCGAGGGGTGTGAGTGATGCAGGGGAGTTAGAGCTTGAATGGTGGAGATAGTGGTGGTGAGTATGTTGTGGATATGAATGTGCAGAAGAAGGATTGTGGTGAACTGTGAAGGATTAAAAAGAGAGGTTTAATGGATGGTGGTGTAATGATGTTGCTGCGATGTGGGATTGTTATAGTGGTGGCTGTTGAGAGAAAAACGGAGGGGAGATGAAGAACTGGGCGGGTTAAGGCAGGAATGGAGGTGGCGGTGATGAACGAAAAAGGGGGGATATGGTGCTGATGGAGGTAGTGCAGAGGTTGAAGGTTGTGATTGTGGGTGTCGGAGAAGAACAGTGGTGATGCAGGGGAGGAGATGGGTGCTGGATTGAGAGATGTTGGGTTGGGAATTTGTTGGTCGGAGAATTGTGAGTGTTGAATGGGAGGTAGAGGAAATGGTGGTCGGTGAAGATGCGTAGGAGATAGAGAAGTGGGAGGAAGTTGTCACGGCAGTTGCAGGTGGTTTGGTGGCTGGGAAAACGGAGGTTAAGGGAGACGGGGAAATTGGTGGTGGAAGTAGGAGACGAGATGGGGAAGGTGGGATAGTGAAGAACAGTGGAGAAAATGAGATGGGAAGAAGGGGGTGTAGAATGGTGGTTGAAGGCAGGAGGAAAGAATGGAGGTGATACAGTTGCAGGTGCGGTGGAGATGTTGGAATTGAAAGAGAGGTATTGATGCTCTGTTTTGTATTTGTCTCTTCTTTTTTAAATCAATTGCACAACCGTGCAGAGAGGTGTGCAAGGAGAATGTAGGAATGATGTTTTATGCAGAATGGACCTCAAAACTCACGGCCTGGTGCACGGTCGTGCACATGCCCGTGAATAAGTCTGCAAGAAATTGTTCCAATGCCAAAATCTCAAGGCCTGATGTACAAGTAATTGGACGGCCGTGCAGAACCAAAAATCACAGAAAATTATAAATAATACCCCTTTTTTTCTTTTTCTTTTTTTTTTAAACACGCACATAAATCCTTGAATGCTTGAATAAAATATTAAAACCTGAAAACATAAACAAACACATCAAGGCAAGTGTGGAATAAATATAAAAATTATAAAAATTAGAATTAATGATACTAAATATTATTGAGCGGGGCATTATTATTACAACTTTTTTTTTTTTGAAAATCTATTATAAAATTCATTAGTCACACCACAAAAATACATAATAATTAATTATTATATATTTTGAGTTGTTTTTCTTATGAATTAAAATAGATGAAAAAGGAATCTCCTCCACTCACTAATATTTAGATCAATATGCATAACATCACACATAAATGCAAGCGATGAACAACATCTAACACACACACATAAAAATATATAAATACGTGCATACCTTGGGTTGCCTCCCAAAAAGCGCTTTGTTTATTGTCGTTGGCTCGACTTATTTATACAAGTATTATAACTAATGAGGTGAAAAGGCAAATAAATGCACATACCTACGAATCAATAATAAGAATAAGGTGTGCAAATATACCTTCGATCCATAAAAATATAAAAATATTTTTATGATCTTCACATGTTCAAGAGACTCTGAAAAATCAAAGTAGCTAGAAAAATTGTCAGAATAATCATTATAACTACGACTCAAAAATTGTTCCCAAATTGGATCCTTATATACCCAAGAAAAAATTTCAACCTCATCAATCTTAAGCTCAAATTCCTTCTCAATTTCAATTGGACATTCATCAATTTTTATCTCATCTACCAATTCATTAAGCACAAAAGTATTTTCTATGTTTGGTAGATCCTCAACTATATCCAATTTATCATTGTCAAGCTTAGGGCAATCGTCAACTAAACAAGCAGATTCATCATGCACAAAATTTTCATCAATAACAAAACAAGAATCATGATTAGTAGGAGAATTGACCTCCTCTAATCGACTCACGGTTTCGGCTAGTTGACTCATTTGCTCTTCCAAGTTGGATATGATTTGAGAAGTGTTCTTTTCCATTTGAGAAGTGCTCTTTTCCCAGTTGGATATACTTTGAAGAGTGGTGTTTTGAAATTTGAGGTTATTTGCCGCCATTTGCTTCATCATTTCTTCCAATGACAATGTCGATGAAGAAGACCCTTGATGATCTCGGGAATTATATTGTGGATCATAACATTGATGTTCAATAGCAAATTGGAGGTTGTTTGCCGCCATTTGTTTTATCATCTCCTCTATTGATGATAAGGAAGATGAAGAAGACTCTTGATGGCCTTGGGAATTATATTGCGGATCATAACATTGATTTTCAAAAGCATATGAATATTGCGAATCATGACATTGATTTTCAAAAGCATATGAATGATCAATGCTAGGAGGGTAAGGAGCATAGCATGAGTTTGTAGAATATAAAGAATTCACCTGATACGCATTTAAATTCCGAAAAGAATTAAAATCTTGATATCGTTCTTGATCGTAGGTGAAATCTTGAGCGTTATTCCAACCAAAATAACTATCCATCGTCTCCTGAAAGGGTTAGTTCATGTCTATATCCAATAAACATGAAGACACACCAATAAAAAAAACAAAGAAAGAAAGAAAAAATTATATACAAAGATAAAATCTAAAATGTAAGAAACAATTAACTCAAAATTAATATTGTTGCCTTCCCCGGCAGCGGCGCCAATTTGAAGGTAGTGTTTTTCGTAAGTTCGTTCACAGGGAAGGACTATCAATATTTATTCAAGTAGATTATTTCTTACAATTTAGATGCATGGACAAAGGGGGGGTTTTGAGTTTGGTTGTGGTGTTTTATCAAACACCTTGCATGCAATAAATAAATTGCTAGAGATGTACAACTATGTTAATGGCAATCACCCAAATTTACCAACACAACAACACAATGAGTGAATAAGCAAGATATAGAGATATTTGACCCAAGGATAATGGAAACTCAAGCAGTTCAACCCAAACAAGCAAAATATATCCAACTCTACCTAACCAAGATAATTGGTGAAGCACACAATCACTTATTTCTCTTCTAAAAACACTAATTTAGTGAAGCACATAAATTAGCTCTCTTGAAAATAGCTACCAATAATGAAGCACTACTAGTATAACCAAATCAAGGAATCAATCAAAGAGAGGCTAGGACAAACCCAAGGATGAGAAGCTCAACTTTGGTATTTGTACTTGAATCTTGAAGTTTAGGCACGCCAAACCTTGTGCTACTATAATGAATGAACTAACGATTACGTATTAGAACAAACAATTAGCAATTGAAGATACAAGAAGAGTAAGATGAAGCAACTTACAAATCTCCAAGCAAAATCATAAACAATACATCACAAGTATTCAAGATAGAGTTAAATAAATCTTACTTCAATTGAATGGGTTTTGATACAAGAATTCCTCCTTGAGCCAAAAAAATGGAGTTAGTTACTCATAATCAATGCTAGATTACAAGTAATTAATGTCTCCTCTCTAATTCCTACTAACCCTAATGGTGTTCTTGAAGAGGCTAGATGAGAGGCCAATGTTAGATGTTAAGAGATTAGGCTAGGTTAGATATGCCCAAAAATGTGTTACTAAGATAAGAGATGAGATATAAATGTAGGGATTGACTTCTTTTATGCACAGCACACATCTCACACTCAGGTGCACGGCCGTGCACATGCCCGTGCATAAATCTGCATTAAATTACAACGAACTCACACCCAACTGCACGGCCGTGCAAAATGAATGTGCAGTTTTGGAACTTCAAAACTATGTTCTTTTAACCTCCAACTTCTTGATCATGCATCTCCACTTCTAGTCTTGACAAATTTCTTCATTTAAGCTCCAAAACAAGGCTTCATTCCAATAATTAAGCAATTGGCACTACAAATGGAAACAAAGCAAATATAAGTAAAATGCTCATGAAACTAAAATAAAATCAAGATAAAGAAATACAAAATCGTGTATAAAATACACGTTATCAATGATCTACTGGATAACCAACCAGTTTATAGCATTTTTCCTTAATATGACCCTTGCTGTGACAATAAGAACACTCAAGAACATTAGAACTCATCTTATCAACCGATCTAGACGCACCAGGAATTGCAGATTTGGGCAAATTGACCATCATAGCAGTTGGAGAAGTCATAGGCAAATTATGAATTTGTCTCTGTTTCTCCTCTTGTTTCAATAACATGAAAGCCTGATTAACACTAGGCCAAGGATTCATCATCAGTAAGTGTCCTCTAGCAGCAGTAAAACTAGAATGTAATCCCATCAAAAACTGAATGAGCCTTGTTTTCTCAACTTGATCATCCCATTCTTTAGTAGCTCCACAAGTACACTTGATAACAGGCTGTAAAGCTTTCAATTCATCCCAATAACCTTTCAGCTTATGAAAATAAAATTCCACAGAATCATTCCCCTGTTCTAGCTTAAACAAATCCCTCTGAATTTCATAGACCTTATGACCACTAACTGCAGCAAATCTCTCACTTAATTCATTCCAGACGGTTTGAGCACTGTCAAGGTAATTCATACTACTACTAATATCATCAGATACAGTGTTTAAAATCCATGTAATCACCATATCATTCACACATTTCCAGTGCGGATACAAATGAGAATCCTCACTAACAGAACTGAACTCACCAGTAACAATAACTAGCTTATTCTTTGCAGATAATGCAATTTGCATAGATCGTTTCCACGATGCATAATTTTCAGATCCAATTAGTTTCTTAGAGATCAAAATCATCCCTGGCTGATCATTGTTGTGTAAAAATAATGGATGTGCATTGGTATCAATAGTTTGAGGATAACCAGAATTATCAAGCGATGGAGTTGAATTATGCGTATTAGTGTGTGTATTGTTGTGTGTATTGGTTTGAGGATTCGTTTGAGAAGTCGCCATTAAAACATGAGCAAATGAAGGAGATGTACTAGTGAATCTAGAAGGAGATGTATTCATGAGAACAGAGAACAAGTAATGAAGAACAAACCCTAGGAATCAAGAAGAAGATGTAAAGAACGAGAATGCGGAAGCGTAAAACTTACAAAATTACAAAGAGACGAAGAAGAAATGATCGGATATGCTCTGATACCATCTTAACATTCTTGAATCTCCATTAAAACAGAAAAGTTGCAGAGAAGTAAATGTAGAAGACGAAGTAAGTTTATTGAGAGATTTTGTAAATGATTACATATATTGTTCTGCTTTGTTTCCTATCCACAAGTCTATATTTATACAGGACAAAATAACAGAAAGTGATAACAGAATGACAGCTGTCAACAACTAAGATGAAAAGCTAAAGTAACAGTGCCTATAGTAACTATTTTATCACAGTAACTATAATAAAGGATAGGGTTTTTAATATTATTGGCGGGTTTGAGATAGGAAAGATGAGAAGGGCAGCAGACTTTACGTTGGATAGTGGAGAGACTAGTGTGATGTTGTAGTGTATCAAGATATAGAAACTCTTACCGATGTTGTTGGCTATTTATATAAGTGCGTGTAAGTATATGTAACTATGTAAGTACAATGAATGAGAGAGAGAGAGAGAGAGAGAGATTTGCTTGGGGTGCACGAGTACGTGAGCAAAACAGAGTTGACGAACCTAACAATGGATTGGAGGGTCCCTTTTAACAAGAAGAAATTGCTCTGCAAAACACTTTTTCTACATGGCATAGAAGACAAATGCATTTTGGTCTTCGTAAATTAATTGCTGTATTATTTAATGAAACGAGAATCCCCGCTTATCTTTTCCGTCTATCTTTGTTTCCTGCTTTCCGGGACTATGGGCCTGTTTGTTTCTCCATATTACTGTGAACTTATGGCTTATAAGAGCAAGTCCAATAGCCTCCTTGTGTTTTCCTTATAAATATTATAAAATATTAGGCTTTTAGTGATTTAGGATATTATAAGATATGATAACTCCAACAAACTTCCTTATAATTGATCCTTATAATTATTAAATAATAAATAAAAGAAGGAAGCAAGAACAAAAAAAGAGGGAAACAATTGAAAAGAGGAGGGAAAATAATATTTTATTGATAAAAGTGATATAAGGGAGCCCTTAAAGATAAGGGATGACATGATGCTCTTAACTTTTTAAGGAAAAGTTAAGAGGCTGGAGCACTATTTTACACCTAATTCCTTATAATTTGAGTTAGGAGGTCATATAAGGGATCCATTGGACTTGCTCTAAGTTCATAAGCACTTATGGGGGTGTTTGCCAAAATAAGTTTTATCTCAACTTATAACTTATAAATCCATAAGTTGAATGCTAAGAATTCTTAACTTTCAACTTATAACTTATAACTTATTCTCGATATACGCAATATATAATATCCTTCAATCTTCAAGACCATATATCTCTCGATCCATTCATTAGAAAATTGATATGTATATATCAAATTTCCTTATTCATCGAGATCTATCCATTGATATCCATTGTTATATATAAAAAACAAATATTTTGAAAATTATATAAAAAAAAATTAACTTATAAGTTCTGATATACCCAAACAGTCTACTGATTATAAGTTCTGATTTACCAAACACTCTACTGACTGCTCTACTTATCATTTATATGACATAAGTGCTTATAAGGCATAAACTACTTATTTTAAGAAACCCCAAACATGCACTATATATGTTGTGTTTGGGTGGGGGATTGGATTAGATTGGAATGGAATGAACAAAATTACAAGGAAATAATGGAGATAAAAGAGAAGTTTTTATAAAAAAAAATGAGTGAATACAAATTTCTTATGATAAGATTTGAAAATAAAATGAGTATGATGGAGAATGAGGCATTCCTTCTCAAAATGATTGGTTTGAACTTTAGTGTAGGTGGTTAGAAATGGAATGGAGGAAGGAATAAAATGTTTAAACTTTTACCCATTTTATAGTTCAAATTTCATTCCATTCTATCTTATTTCATTCATACCAACTAAACACAACATAAATTTATTGGTGTTGCATTATTAGTAAAATCGTCGTATCTCGTGTGTGTTAGAGAAAATAGTACTCCAAACTTGACCATTTTTAGTTAAGGTTAACAAAAAAAAAATAAAAATGACAATATTACTAGTTTGGTAAATTGACAAAATATTACTCCACACAATTGTTTTAGCTAACGGAAGCCATTATAAATATATAAATATAAATAAATCCATAATAAGTTGCATCGCAAGGCATTTTTAGTCTTTTTTTTTGTCAGGAGGCATTTTTAGTCTTTACAAAATACATATTCATACAATTTTCGGATATCTTCTATGTCAGAGTATTATAGAACACTTAGCAACACATGTGATTCGAAGGTGGTAAAAAAAAATGGTGTAAATTTAAATTTGATTATTTCTACATGTTTAAACATATTCATGTACTTTAGTTTTTTTTCAGCTAAATATATGAATATAGTTGAGCAATTTGTTTCATCATACAAACAAAAGGATTGAAAGAACAATACTTTTTTTAATACAAGATTTTGGTCGTCAATCATGACAGATCCTCTTCCAAAATTTTGAAAGATAATTTTTTTTTTCAACGATTTAAATGTTGGAAAAGAATCGAATTCTTGATTTTATGAATTCCCTCATCTTAGAATCTTAGATAGACTCGTTTGCTTTCATGTACTTTTGTTTAACTGTGTTAATTGTTGCATGATCAATTATAAACCCATCATGATTAAATTTGTTCAATAAATTAAAATGAATATATTTTTTGTTAAGTTATCAGTTCTTCTAAAATTTTAAATTTTTTGTTAAATTGCCAATTTTCCTAAAAGTTTAAGATATTGGGCCTGTTTGGCACACCTTAAACTTAAAATAAGTTGACTTATTTTCGGGTAAAAATTTCATATTTTGATAAAAAAAAAAATTATACAAGTATTTAATGTATGTTTGAGATTCAATAAGTTGCAAAAATAAGTTGGAAAATAAGTTGGAAAGTTAGGAATCTCTAACTTTGTCTTAAAATAATTAAGTTGACTTATTCTGGAAAAAAGTTCCCCCAAACACCCCCATTAAGAATTGGACTTATCAGGATCATATTATTATCCTAACATATTTTTCATGTAAATCGTAAAACTAACACATTGCGGTACCGTTTGGCCCCCCTTATAAGTAACTTATAAGTTATTTATTTCGAAAAAAAATTCATATTCACATTATTTTTTTAGAAAAAAATGTGTATTGGTAGTTTAACATTCGTTATCTTGAAAAAATAACTTATTTAAAAAAAAGTACATATTTATGTATTTTGTTTAGAATAAGTAACTTATTTTTAAAAAATAAGATTTCCCAAACGAAACCTACATTCGAGCGAAAAATTGTTTGGCCATTCTGTTTAACTCCTAAAAAATGCAAATGTCTTCTTCTAGTTGAGAATGTGCAGTTGCTTTGTGATTTCAAAGCCTGATACTTTAGTTTGTTTGCATCTATATAAATGATACATCCCGAAGAGTTTTTCAGCATGATTTTACCAGGAAGCTCCTGTCCTTTTTCGTATATTACTTACAAATGGCACTCTTTTTCTATGTATTTCATCGTATTCTACGTATTTTAAGTATTTGTACAGTATTTATACGTCAATCATCAACCCTATGTTAATTTCCTTCCCACGTGCTATCCCCTTTCCTAGTTGAAAGTTGATTTGATATTGTACCTTCTCCCCAAAACTAACAGCTTCATCTTTGCACAGCAACTTTCTTTTCAAAATATTTTGAATTTCAAAACTTACAATCAATTGAAATTTAGTTGGTGCTTCTTTCTCCCACACTATTTCCCTCATTTTAAACCAGTACCTCTCTCTCTCTCTCTCTCTCTCTCTCATTTATACTTTTTTGCATCTAATTCATTCTTTGTTTGTTATTTGGTGATCTCTTGATTTATTCGACATGCTGCAAATACTAATGATATTTTTATAATTTTTTCAGGTACACAATGAGGTGATATTTGGTTTTAATTGTTATGTTTTTTCTTCATCTTCTCAAGAAGCTTGGTAATTTGTCTTTTTTTAATATCTCAATAATTTAAAATTTTGCAGTCTAAGTGTTTGATTAAATATCAAAGAGAGTTTTTCATATGCAAACTACTACATTTTACTTCTATCAGTGATTTATTTGAGAGGTTTTAAATTTATTTATGTGTTTTGTGTTTCGATTTACAATTTGACTAACGTGGATTTGTTGTGATTCTACAGAGTGAACTCCCCTGGTTGGTAATGTGGCTCCTGATTTCGAAGCTGAAGCTGTGTTTGATCAGGAATTTATCAATGTATGTAGTAGACAAATTTAATTTAATTTACGTTCTTGCCATTTTTCCATGTGCATATATGAATTCAAAGTTATTTGTTTCTACAATTCAATTGCTCTTTTGGTTTGGGTAAACTGCGAGTTTCTATTTGTTTTTCTACAACTCTCTATTATATTACTCAGTCCTCTCCAGCGTGAATATATCATCGAATGAGTGGTTCCTCAAGAATGGAAAAGATCCTATTATTATTATTATGTCAGATGGCCATACTTTGCAGGTGTTCGTCAACGGACAACCATAAGATAAATGGACTAATATGGGGCTTATGATTTTTAACCTTCTTGAAAGATGCCAGATTGTGGATTAACTTCCTTATTAGTTTAATTTTAAGTGTCTTTAACACAATGATTAAATTCTTCCCTGCTGTTTTTCACAAGCTCGCATGTTTGCAAGAAGTCTGATGCATGTTCTGAGGTTTTGTTTTGCTGGTTGAGATTTTTCATGGACTTTTGTGTTTTACTGGTGGGGTATTATTTGCCTTGGGGTGCGTTTTGCCTGTTATTCCAGGTTTTTTTTATGCTTTTGCTGCCGAGAAAGGGTTCTTATTGCTGGTTTAAGTTGTTCACTGGTCTGAATTTGCATCTTCTTTTGTGGTTGCTGTTTTCTTGTGTAATGGATTTGTTGGGCATCCAGTGTGCCTTGGCTCTGTTCCGAAGTCCTCTTTCTTGAGTTAAAGGTATAGAAGAGATTGAAAATGCAGGACCTGATTCAACTCAAAGTTAAAATGTCTGCAGTTATTGATTTAAGGAGTGGCAATTATTTTCGGATTTATATTTGTTGGTAGATTTTGTAATTTAACGTGGCTATGTTGATTCATGGAGGCTCTGTCTTTGTCTTGCAGTTTTTCTGAGAGTATCATTGCATCAATGAGGTTTGAATCAATGCTTAGTGATTTAAGTGGAGGGAAATGGCTAATTTTGGGAAGTCAAATTATATTTATTCAAAATCTGAAATACAAATCACACTTTTTTTTTATCAGGAAATACTTAATAAACAACCAACTAAGCAAGGCCGTTGCAAAGAAAAGAAACATATATTTAATTCTATTTTAAAGTTCTTTTTGTGATGTGCTCTTGAACATATGTTGTATGGTCTGAGATTTTCAGGTGGCTCAAGTGCTACTCACACTTCCATACTGTATATCAATATTCATGTTAGAAGTAATTAGTGCCTCCATTGTTCTAAAGAAATCATTTCAAGTCGTTCAAGGAGAAACTAATACATGATGCAAGGTTGTTGTGGACTCTGCATAGTCTGCCCAGGTGGTCTAGATTCACATACATCGGAATATAGTTAAGCTGGATATGTAATGGATAGCACGATATAATGAATGAAATGTGATGTAATATTTTTGAAATGATATGTACTCAACATTTATAAGCTCATGTATTACATAAGTAGATATATTTAGTACCACTTGCTAATCCTTTACGGTTGTTTAAAAAATCTCAAATCTAGAACCAAATAATTTACACGGTACACAACTCATGTCATTTGTTTTTTGAATGCAGCTTTGCTAGAGAGTGTTGGCAACAAGTTGGAATTAATGTTGATATGTGGGACGTGGAAGTTGCACCAGAATGGTTGCTGCATAATCTTGCTAATGCCTCAGATGATATTTTGATTAAGATATCAACTATTTTATGGGGTCTGTGGTTTGCTCGGAATAAGCGTATTTTTTAGAATAGAAGTCTGCCAACTTCTACAATCATGTCATGGAGCAAGAAGCAAGTTTCAGAGTGGCAGATAGCTAATAAGAAGCACTCGAATGCAGATGAGTTGGGGGTAAACAGACAAAGGAGTTAGAATATAAGTGGCAACCTCCAGAGGTTGATTGTTTTAAAATTAATGTAGATGCATCAGTTGTTGCAGGGCATAATTCTTTTGGAGTAGGTATGGTCCTCAGAAATTGTAAGAACTTGTATTAAAAATGTAATTATTATTGAATGGAATAAATATTTATCTGATTTATTCAACTCGATGGAACGATGTGTTATAGACGGATATTATTATCGTTATATGTATTTAATTGAGGTTAGAGAGTTCCCCGTATATGTTAAAAAAAAAATGTGTTAGTTGATCGTATTCTTTTAATCAAAAAAAAAAATCATGTTAGTAGTATTTGTCGTTTCGGCAGACCGTACTTTTAAAAGCTCAGCGGTTTCGTTTTTAAAAGCGTATTTATATCAAAACTGATCAAATAAATTTTAAAATATTCTTGTCTCAAGTTTTATTTATTCTATCATGTTTGAGGATTTTTCAAATTATTTTCGTGAATTCTCGTAAAAGATTCGCCTTTCGTTTTATATCCGTAAGTCAGTTAATCGGCATTTTGAGACCAGATGCACGAAAACCAAGATACCAATCATTCACATTATAATATTCAAGCTTTTGGCAAAGCCACCACTTATTAGCACAGCCAAACCCACTCAAACACAGCCATCATTCAGCTGTATTATTGCTTCCAATAATCAAAATTTCTACCAACCAAATATTCTCTCAAGTGTTCTTCATTTTCAAGCTTCAAATCGGAGGCCTTCCCGGAATCGAAATCAAACGTTCTAGCAGTCAAAACAAAGGTATAAAAATCTAGTTTCTAAATATGTGCCCAGAATTCGTGGGGAATCAATATTTGATTTTATATGATTTTTACAAAATTCGAATTTAAAGATTCAAAATTATGATTTTTCGTAAACTTGATTGTTTATGTGATTTGATGATTCCATGTTGTAGATAATTTTCTCCTGATCAGTTTGGTATATCATATGTTGATTTTTGAGTTCCATATCAAGTAGCAATCGAGGTTTGATTGTTGTGTTCTTCGTGTTCTTCGTGTTCTTCGTGTTCTTGAGAATCAAACCAACAATTGGAGGTGTTATCGGAGTCCGATTTCGACGATCTTACAGTCGAATCGAAGCTCACATCATCTAGTTTCTAAATATGTGCCCAGAATTCGTGGGGGATCATTATTTGATTTTATATGATTTTTACAAAATTCGAATTTAAAGATTCAAAATTATGATTTTTCGTAAACTTGATTGTTTATGTGATTTGATGATTCCATGTTGTAAATAATTTTCTCCTGGTCAGTTTGGTATATCATATGTTAGGTTTTGAGTTCGTTAAACATGTTTAGACGTGGTTTGATTATTTCGAAATTGTTCTTGAGTGTTCTTGGTGTTCATCGGAAAATGTTGACTTTTTGAACGGAATTTTAGTTCGAGTAATTGTTTGGAAATTCCGGGTTGGCGAAGTTGTAGATCGTTCAAAGACAAAGCTTGTGTTGAGTTTGGGTCATGTTTGACTAGATTTCGAGTGTCGCCGGAGTTGCGCCGCCGGCCGGAGCTGCCATTGCCGCCGGTGGTGGAGCTTGAAGAAGAAGACGATGAATAGTGCTGATTATTTCTGATTTTTATTTTAAATTGTTTTAATTTTCGAAAATTCATAATTAATTCAATAAAAATCAGAAAAATACAAAATCAGTTTCTAAATTTTCAGAAAAATATTTTCTGTATTATTTTAAAACAAAAATCGGATTTATCCAAAATTATTATTTATTTTAAGATTTTTGGAATCATTTCCTTAATTATTTAAATGTAGAATTTAATACTTTAATTATATTAAATCATTTCGAATAATAATTTAAATTGATTTAATTATTCGATAAATGAGATCATTTATCGAATAATTTTATTCATTAATTATTGTTTAATTTAATTAATATAATTGAGGTTATTTAATTCCAAATTATTCCGTTTTGAGTTTTAAATGCTTTAAAAATATTAGAAAAATCCCAAAAATTATGAAAATTGTTTTAAAAATATTTCGAAGCGAGATTTAATTTATGACGAGGTTTGGACTTGTGTTAAAAATAATTGTAGAGTTCCATTAATTGATTACGTGATTTGAATGTGTCCGCTAGGGCAATATAAATGTTACGTGCTAAATGAATTATGTAAATTATGTGAATTACATGAAATACGTGGAATGAATAGTGAGATGTATTAGTATTTGATTCGAGACGTTTATTATAGAGTCGAGTCAGAGGAGCAAAGGAAAAGCTAAAGCAGAAGGTTACGAGAATATTTAGACGGACTTGACCTTATTATCAGGCAAGTATTTTTCTACCACTTGTTATCCTATTAAATATACAAATGCTATGCCATGTATCCCTTTAAATTATTGTTCAAGAAATCATTCTTAAATTATTCACAGCATGAATCCATTGAATTATTCTTATCAACTTTGACGAGATTCATTTAAATTATCATTGACGATTCATTTCAACCTTTTTAGGCATTCGCTCTAGTCGATGCCTTATTACTCTTGATTAATTATTATTACCCAGATGGTGGCGTTCGAATTCGTCGACGCCTATAATATCGTTGCATTCGATTTACCCATTTCTTGTATCGATCTAGACAACACTTATTGTTACTATTGTTGATTCTTCATTATCACCCCATTGTTGTATCGAACTCATCGATACTAGATATTGTACCATTTGTTATCGTACATTCACATTGAGTTGTTTTTCCTGGAACGTGAACTTCCAGTGATTGTTGTGATCAAGGTTGTCAATCTTTCGACACCTAATTATGATTTAAAGGTTGTCAATTGTATCGACACCTGAACGTAAGGTTAGAATTGGTGGATTTATATAAAACTTGACCTTAATTGGTCTGACCATATATTGGTAGATGTGTAAGGCCTTTCAGTGCCTTGGATCCGATGAGGACTTTGCTTTGTGCACTGTCCGGGTTAGAGCGTGACTGATCAGCATGCCTAACTTTGTTTTTAAAATTATGAGATGGACCAGTTCTAACATTCTGAGTATTTGACTCTAGTTGATGTTGAGCCACTTTCTTATGGCATTATTGATCGTCGGAACTTATCCGAATTTATCTGTTCATATAACTGAATTGATTCACCTTTCAGATATTCCAGTATGGCTTGTAGTTAATACCTGGAACGATTAAAAGTTTATTATTTATTTATACATTGAAGGATATTCTTGTTGAGCTTTCTGGCTCACCTTGCAATGTAATGTTTCTTTTCCAGTTAAGATCGAGGATGTTTAGACCTAGTGGCTCGGCAGCCAGGGGAGTGAGGTTTGATGATTGAGAGTGCAGCTGGTTTAATTTCGTGTATTGTTGTAATAAATGGATTGGATAGACTAGACATTTAAGATCTATCAGATTGTATTAAATTATATTTGAGGTTTGTAATAGTAATTAGCAGTGTTTGTTTCATACTTTAGCCTGTGCTCGTATCTTGGATGAGGGATTGTATTATTATTGTTCCGCATTTACAGGTTTGTATTGTTTAAGTGAGTTGTGAGCCCGGATCTGTATCCCGGATCTGCGAGGCGTCACAGTTGGTATCAGAGCCACAGGTTAAGGTCCCTGAAACAGTAGGAAGTAGAGTCTAGATTAAGAAACGAGTTGCAATAGTTAGGAGTACGTATTAGATGTTAAGTAGAGCGATTTGAGATAGGGTTCACCTTAGGTTAGTAAGATGAGTATTGCGACGTTATAGGGTCTTTCGACGTATCACGCGAGTAGAAGTTTGATGCATCCAAATATCTGACTGGGAGCAAGGCTTTAGAGACGTCATGAACGTTATAGAGAATGCGAAAGTACTATGAACGAGTTACGAAAGCAATTATTGGCATGGATTAGAAGTAAGGGAGTGGCTGGGTACTACTAACCATTTTTGGTATCGTTTGTTGTTGTATTGTCGACTAGAGGATAGTAGTTTTCATTATGATTGAATTTTATTTCATTTTCTTTCCATTGAAGCGATCTTACGCTTGTACCAATTTGGTATAAAAGATGTTGATCAGTTATAAATATTCATTTTCGTCATTCACTTGTCAGTTTCATATACCTTGATTTAGTCGATGATTATTTCCACGACATTGTGCACACAATTTTTATCTCTTGTCATATCTTTATATTACATTTTGCCATCAAACTTTGTATAGCAACCCTGAACCACTGTTTTGATTTTTATACTCTTGATAAATTTTTTTAAGCCAATTATAACTTGAATTGTTATTGATCAAATTACTTTTCCCTATCAGTTTTTGAGAATGCCTCCAAGAAGAACTCGCCAACTTACTGGTCAACACACCAATCCTGAACAGCGAACCAATTCACCTCCTAGAAATCAGATGGACCCTATGTTGGTTCAACTATTGCAAACTTTGACTCAACAGACTGCTACTCTAGCTCAGCAGCAACAACAACTACAACAACAATTCGCAGCTCAGCAGCAACAACGGCAGGAACCAACTGTTCCAGTGGTTACCTTCAAGGCCTTTCAAGCAGTAAAACCACCAGAATTCAAGTGGTCAACAGACCCAGTCGATGCTAAGAATTGGTTGAAAGAGATAGAGAAGGCGTTCGCTTTGGTGCAAGTCCCGGAAGATAAACAAACAGAATATGCCAGCTACTTTCTAAAGAATGAAGCCACTCATTGGTGGGAGTCAGTGAGAGCCCTGGAGAATACCGAGGTGGTTACATGGGAGAGGTTTAAGGAGATGTTTTTGGAGAAGTACTTTACGCTCTTCATGAGCGACAAGATGGAGGTCAAGTTTTTGGAATTGAAATAGGGGAATATGTTAGTTGCTGATTATGAAGCAAGATTTACAGAACTAGCAAGGTTTGTCCCTTCCTATGTGGACACAGAAAGGAAGAAAGCGAAGAGGTTTCAGCAAGGACTAAAGTCCTGGATTCGAACCAAGTTGGCTATATTGGAACTGAACACCTATGCTGCGGTGGTTCAGAAAGCTATGATTGCAGAAGAAGAAAGTGAGCAGTATCAGAAGGAGAAAGAGGGAAAGAAACGAAAATTGGGAGTGGTTGATAACAAGCAGATTCAGGGTGGTTCGCAAAACTATCTTAATAAAAGACAGGGGTTCCAAGCTGGGAAGAATGTGGGGATGAGGAGACCAGATGGAGGGAATGGAGGTCAAGGCAACCGAACTCAAGGGGTGAACCAATCAGGAGTTAATAGACCATCACTGCCAGATTGCAAGACGTGTGGTAAGAAATATCCTGGTATGTGTCACAAGTTAACTGGGAATTGTTTTAAGTGTGGACAGAAAGGGCATTTCTCTAGAGAATGCAAGGTTGGGATTGTGTGTCACAGATGTGGGAAGCCAGGGCATATGATCAAGGACTGTAGAGTACCCCCAGCGAAACTACCAGCTATAGCAAACGCAATGATTCCGGCAATTGAGGCACCTCCAGCGAGGAACATTCAGCCGATTGCCCGAACCTTCAACATGTCTATGAACGAGGCTGTGCAAGAGTCTGATGTTTTGGCAGGTACGCTTCTTGTAAATTCCGTCAATGCCAAGGTGTTAATTGATTCTGGAGCTACGAAGTCTTTTATTTCTTTAGATTTTGTCAGTAAATTGAATTGTGAGATGATATTGTTAGACGGGGTGTTAGTTATAGAGATAGCTAATTCGGAGCGCATACCCGTCGATCAGGTGTGTCCTCGTTGTGATGTTGTAGTTTTAGGGCACTGTTTTTACGCCAACTTAATACCCTTCCAACTAGGAGAATTTGATGTAATCCTAGGGATGGATTGGTTGACAGAGCATAGTGCCCAGATAGATTGTAGAGGTAAGAAATTGACGTTACGATCCCCTGATAATATAGAGGTTGTTTTCCGCGGTCAGAAACAAACTAGGAAGTTCTTGACTATTGTGCAGACTAAGAGATTACTTAGACAAGGATGTGAAGGCTATTTAGCCTACGTGCGAGACACAAAAACAGAGATGCCTAAGTTGGAAGAGATTCCAGTAGTGAATGAGTTTCCAGATGTTTTTCCCGATGAGCTTCCAGGTTTACCTCCAGATCGGGAAATAGAATTTGCGATTGACCTAGCCCCAGGAACTGAACCTGTATCGAAGGCTCCATACAGAATGGCTCCGATAGAGATGAAAGAGTTGGCAGTCCAGTTGCAAGATCTACTGGAAAAGGGAATTATCAGACCCAGCGTATCCCCGTGGGGAGCCCCAGTACTATTTGTTAAAAAGAAGGATGGGAGCATGAGGTTGTGTATTGACTACCGAGAGTTGAATAAATTGACTATTAAGAATAAGTATCCATTGCCAAGGATAGATGATTTGTTTGACCAATTGAAAGGAGCTGTCCACTTTTCGAAGATTGATTTAAGATCTGGTTACCATCAGCTAAAGATCAAACCTGAAGATGTACCTAAGTCGGCATTCCGAAGTAGGTATGGACACTATGATTTTTTGGTAATGGCTTTTGGACTGACAAATGCACCAGCTGCTTTTATGGACTTGATGAACAGGGTATTTAAGAGATACTTGGATAAATTTATAATTGTATTCATTGATGATATTTTGGTATATTCCAAGACAGAAGAGGAACATAGGGAAAATTTGAGGATAACGTTGAGGATCTTGAGAAAGGAAAGGTTGTTTGCTAAGTTTTTAAAATGTGAATTTTGGCTAAGAGAAGTTCAATTCTTAGGGCATGTGGTAAGCAGTGAAGGGATTAAAGTAGACCCGGCTAAGATTGAGGCTGTACTAAATTGGGAGAGACCAAAGACACCGACAGAGGTCAGGAGTTTTATGGGATTGGCAGGTTATTATCGAAGATTCGTCCAAGACTTTGCAAAGATAGCCACTCCACTAACCAAGTTGACAAGGAAGAGTGAGAAGTTTATTTGGAATGACAAGTGTGAGGAAAGCTTTCAAGAACTGAAAAAGAGGTTGGTGACGGCTCCAGTGTTGACATTGTCAGATGAACAAGGAGACTTTGTGATCTATAGTGATGCATCCCATAAAGGACTGGGATGTGTATTGATGCAGCATGACAAGGTGATAGCCTATGCTTCCAGACAATTGAAGATACATGAACAGAAATATCCTACCCATGACTTGGAACTAGCAGCCATTGTTTTTGCACTCAAGATTTGGAGACACTATCTATATGGAGAGAAGTGTGAGATTTACACTGACCACAAGAGTTTGAAGTATATTTTCACCCAGAAGGAACTTAACATGAGACAAAGGAGATGGTTGGAACTGATTAAAGACTATGATTGTACCATCAATTATCATCCGGGGAAAGCCAATGTGGTAGCAGATGCCTTGAGTAGGAAGGAAAGATTGAACATGTTTACTATGAACCAAGAATTATTCAGGGAATTTGAGAAATTGGAAATAGAGATTCGTGCCCCAGTTTGTGCAACTGATTTGAATTACGCAATGACATTTCAACCAGAATTGTTGGAGAGGATCAGAAAGTGCCAAGAAGAAATAATGAACCATGATGTGAATGAATTGTCGGGAGAAGAGTTAAGCAGCCAAAAGGACGAGGAAGGAGTCTTAAGATTTTCTTCTAGAATTTGGATTCCTAATGTGGCAGAACTGAAGAATGAAATTTTACAAGAAGCTCATAATTCAAAGTTCTCAATTCACCCCGGGAGTACGAAGATGTACCGAGATCTGAAAGAAAATTTTTGGTGGCCAGACATGAAAAGAGAGATTGCAGAGTGGGTTAGTAAGTGTTACACTTGCCAAAAGGTTAAAGCAGAACATCAGAGACCGAGTGGATTGTTACAGCCCCTAGAGATTCCTGAATGGAAATGGGAACAGATTGCCATGGATTTTGTGGTGGGATTACCCCGGACGAAAGCTAATCACGACGCCATTTGGGTTATCATTGATAGATTAACTAAGTCGGCACATTTTCTATCGATCAACGAAAGATATACAATGGACAAGTTAGTTCACCTGTACTTGAAAGAGATAGTGATGCGACATGGAGTCCCTGTTTCGATTGTGTCTGATAGAGACCCGAGATTCAATTCCAGATTTTGGCGACAATTTCAAGAAGCTCTGGGAACTAAACTGAACATGAGCACTGCATATCATCCGCAGACTGATGGCCAAAGCGAGCGTACGATTCAAACGATTGAAGACATGTTGAGAGTGTGTGCGATGGACCTTCAGGGTAGTTGGGATGACCATCTGCCTTTGGTGGAGTTCTCTTATAACAACAGCTATCACGCCAGCATTGGAATGCCACCATATGAAGCTTTATACGGACGACGGTGTCGATCTCCATTATATTGGGAAGAGGTAGGCGAGAAGAAGATATTGGGAACCGAGCTGATCCAGCAAACCAAGGACAAGGTTGAACTTATACAGAAGAGATTGATAGCCGCACAGGATCGACAACGGAAATACGCTGATCGAGCCAGGAAGGACATAAAATTTGAAGTAGGAAAACCAGTTTTGCTGAAGGTATCTCCATGGAAAGGGCTAGTGAGATTCGGGAAGAAAGGAAAGCTAAGTCCAAGATTCGTTGGGCCGTTCGAAATCCTGAAGAAAGTTGGGAAAGTTGCTTACGAGTTAGCGCTACCTCCGCATTTACAACATGTTCATAACGTTTTCCACGTGTCAATGTTGAAGAGGTTCTATCCAGATTCAAACCAGGTGATAGAGTCAGAACCAGTCGAGATTCAGCCGGATTTGTCCTACGTAGAACTACCGGTAGAGATTTTAGACAGGAAGGAGAAGGTGCTTAGAAATAAGACCATTTCGATAGTAAGAGTTTTGTGGAGAAATCCTAGGGTCGAAGAGTCTACCTGGGAGCTAGAAAGTGAGATGTTAGAGAGGTATCCACACCTATTTGCTTAGTTTGATTCTGAGGACAGAATCCTTTTAAGGAGGGAAGATTGTAAGAACTTGTATTAAAAATGTAATTATTATTGAATGGAATAAATATTTATCTGATTTATTCAACTCGATGGAACGATGTGTTATAGACGGATATTATTATCGTTATATGTATTTAATTGAGGTTAGAGAGTTCCCCGTATATGTTAAAAAAAAATGTGTTAGTTGATCGTATTCTTTTAATCAAAAAAAAAAATCATGTTAGTAGTATTTGTCGTTTCGGCAGACCGTACTTTTAAAAGCTCAACGGTTTCGTTTTTAAAAGCGTATTTATATCAAAACTGATCAAATAAATTTTAAAATATTCTTGTCTCAAGTTTTATTTATTCTATCATGTTTGAGGATTTTTCAAATTATTTTCGTGAATTCTCGTAAAAGATTCGCCTTTCGTTTTATATCCGTAAGTCAGTTAATCGGCATTTTGAGACCAGATGCACGAAAACCAAGATACCAATCATTCACATTATAATATTCAAACTTTTGGCAAAGCCACCACTTATTAGCACAGCCAAACCCACTCAAACACAGCCATCATTCAGCTGTATTATTGCTTCCAATAATCAAAATTTCTACCAACCAAATATTCTCTCAAGTGTTCTTCATTTTCAAGCTTCAAATCGGAGGCCTTCCCGGAATCGAAATCAAACGTTCTAACAGTCAAAACAAAGGTATAAAAATCTAGTTTCTAAATATGTGCCCAGAATTCGTGGGGGATCAATATTTGATTTTATATGATTTTTACAAAATTCGAATTTAAAGATTCAAAATTATGATTTTTCGTAAACTTGATTGTTTATGTGATTTGATGATTCCATGTTGTAGATAATTTTCTCCTGATCAGTTTGGTATATCATATGTTGATTTTTGAGTTCCATATCAAGTAGCAATCGAGGTTTGATTGTTGTGTTCTTCGTGTTCTTCGTGTTCTTGAGAATCAAACCAACAATTGGAGGTGTTATCGGAGTCCGATTTCGACGATCTTACAGTCGAATCGAAGCTCACATCATCTAGTTTCTAAATATGTGCCCAGAATTCGTGGGGGATCATTATTTGATTTTATATGATTTTTACAAAATTCGAATTTAAAGATTCAAAATTATGATTTTTCGTAAACTTGATTGTTTATGTGATTTGATGATTCCATGTTGTAAATAATTTTCTCCTGGTCAGTTTGGTATATCATATGTTAGGTTTTGAGTTCGTTAAACATGTTTAGACGTGGTTTGATTATTTCGAAATTGTTCTTGAGTGTTCTTGGTGTTCATCGGAAAATGTTGACTTTTTGAACGGAATTTTAGTTCGAGTAATTGTTTGGAAATTCCGGGTTGGCGAAGTTGTAGATCGTTCAAAGACAAAGCTTGTGTTGAGTTTGGGTCATGTTTGACTAGATTTCGAGTGTCGCCGGAGTTGCGCCGCCGGCCGGAGCTGCCATTGCCGCCGGTGGTGGAGCTTGAAGAAGAAGACGATGAATAGTGCTGATTATTTCTGATTTTTATTTTAAATTGTTTTAATTTTCGAAAATTCATAATTAATTCAATAAAAATCAGAAAAATACAAAATCAGTTTCTAAATTTTCAGAAAAATATTTTCTGTATTATTTTAAAACAAAAATCGGATTTATCCAAAATTATTATTTATTTTAAGATTTTTGGAATCATTTCCTTAATTATTTAAATGTAGAATTTAATACTTTAATTATATTAAATCATTTCGAATAATAATTTAAATTGATTTAATTATTTGATAAACGAGATCATTTATCGAATAATTTTATTCATTAATTATTGTTTAATTTAATTAATATAATTGAGGTTATTTAATTCCAAATTATTCCGTTTTGAGTTTTAAATGCTTTAAAAATATTAGAAAAATCCCAAAAATTATGAAAATTGTTTTAAAAATATTTCGAAGCGAGATTTAATTTATGACGAGGTTTGGACTTGTGTTAAAAATAATTGTAGAGTTCCATTAATTGATTACGTGATTTGAATGTGTCCGCTAGGGCAATATAAATGTTACGTGCTAAATGAATTATGTAAATTATGTGAAATACGTGGAATGAATAGTGAGATGTATTAGTATTTGATTCGAGACGTTTATTATAGAGTCGAGTCAGAGGAGCAAAGGAAAAGCTAAAGCAGAAGGTTACGAGAATATTTAGACGGACTTGACCTTATTATCAGGCAAGTATTTTTCTACCACTTGTTATCCTATTAAATATACAAATGCTATGCCATGTATCCCTTTAAATTATTGTTCAAGAAATCATTCTTAAATTATTCACAGCATGAATCCATTGAATTATTCTTATCAACTTTGACGAGATTCATTTAAATTATCATTGACGATTCATTTCAACCTTTTTAGGCATTCGCTCTAGTCGATGCCTTATTACTCTTGATTAATTATTATTACCCAGATGGTGGCGTTCGAATTCGTCGACGCCTATAATATCGTTGCATTCGATTTACCCATTTCTTGTATCGATCTAGACAACACTTATTGTTACTATTGTTGATTCTTCATTATCACCCCATTGTTGTATCGAACTCATCGATACTAGATATTGTACCATTTGTTATCGTACATTCACTTTGAGTTGTTTTTCCTGGAACGTGAACTTCCAGTGATTGTTGTGATCAAGGTTGTCAATCTTTCGACACCTAATTATGATTTAAAGGTTGTCAATTGTATCGACACCTGAACGTAAGGTTAGAATTGGTGGATTTATATAAAACTTGACCTTAATTGGTCTGACCATATATTGGTCGATGTGTAAGGCCTTTCAGTGCCTTGGATCCGATGAGGACTTTGCTTTGTGCACTGTCCGGGTTAGAGCGTGACTGATCAGCATGCCTAACTTTGTTTTTAAAATTATGAGATGGACCAGTTCTAACATTCTGAGTATTTGACTCTAGTTGATGTTGAGCCACTTTCTTATGGCATTATTGATCGTCGGAACTTATCCGAATTTATCTGTTCATATAACTGAACTTGATTCACCTTTCAGATATTCCAGTATGGCTTGTAGTTAATACCTGAAACGATTAAAAGTTTATTATTTATTTATACATTGAAGGATATTCTTGTTGAGCTTTCTGGCTCACCTTGCAATGTAATGTTTCTTTTCCAGTTAAGATCGAGGATGTTTAGACCTAGTGGCTCGGCAGCCAGGGGAGTGAGGTTTGATGATTGAGAGTGCAGCTGGTTTAATTTCGTGTATTGTTGTAATAAATGGATTGGATAGACTAGACATTTAAGATCTATCAGATTGTATTAAATTATATTTGAGGTTTGTAATAGTAATTAGCAGTGTTTGTTTCATACTTTAGCCTGTGCTCGTATCTTGGATGAGGGATTGTATTATTATTGTTCCGCATTTACAGGTTTATATTGTTTAAGTGAGTTGTGAGCCCGGATCTGTATCCCGGATCTGCGAGGCGTCACCGAAATCATCAAGGCCAGTACCTTGGAGGGAAAACGATGAGGTTTGGAGGTAGTGTCTCGGTGCTAGAAGCTGAGTTGACAGGCATAGCAGAAGCATTATTATGGTCTCAGGATATTGCAGGCTGTTCAGTTGTTATTGAGAGTGATAGTTTATTGAGTGTCAACGCAGTGAACAAGCAACAGGATAATTTGTTAGAGCTTGGAAACATCTTGCACCAGTGTACTGATATACTGAGGAGTAATGAAAGACTCTCGGTTGGTTATGTTAGAAAGCAGGCGAACAAGGTAGCGCATAGAATTGCTAGAATTCCTTGTGAGCTTAATAGCTTCATTGTAAATCCGTCTCCTCCGATTTATTTGTTGGAGACATTATTGTCCGATTCTTTGGTGATTTAATGAAAGTCGATTTCCTCAAAAAAAAAAATCATAAGCCAATGACCCAATATCTACTTCAAAGTTCCCTCAACAACTGTGGACTGCACTATTTGACAGTGCCGTAAACAATTTCTTAGAAAACATACTCAATTCTAAAGTTTAAAGTCTAATTATTTAAAAAAAAAACTTCTTTAAAAGTTAACCATTCAAATTGACAATTAGGTAAAAAAAGAACTATTCAAATTGTCATGCTGAATTTAGTAAAAAATAGACAGAGGCAACAAATTATCAATACGCACGGGGCCAAACCTAAGACTTTTTAATATTGAAATAAAAATCAATTAATCCTTGCTAGATGATTCAATTTTTAAAATTTATTTAATAACTACTTTATACAGGTGATTACTCCACCGATAACATCCTTCTATAAAAAATAACTACTTTATTTTAAATCGTATTTAGATTTCTAATTTTCACATAAAAAATGATTTTTTATGAATAAAAGTGGAATCTAATAAAATATTATGATCAAATATAACATGATTACACATTTGTTACAAAAATATATGTAAGATTATATACTGCATTTTATGCAACACTAGCTTAAAACCCGTGCGATGCAAAGACTTTATATAAAATTTTGTTAATTCTAATTGAAATTTTAAAGACCAAAATTTTATAGGTTTAAAATTTTAAATAATGTGATATATATATATATATATATATATATATAGTGATATTTTTAGAAAATTAGAGATTTTACTTTAAAAATTTATAAAAGATGATATGTTTGAAAAAGTAAACGGTTAGCTATTAATTATTATAATATCGTTATTTATTTTATTTTATTTAAATAAAATTGTTCGTGATATTATACTAATAACTAGGTTATGATTAGAAAAAAATAGGTAACGAGTTTTAGCTGAAAAGGGAATTGATTAATAATTACTAATTATAATATTATCATTTAGTTTAATTAAATAGAATTCACTGTAATATTTTGAGAAGGAGATATTTTAATTAAATAGAATGCAAAAGATAATATGTTTTATCTGAAAATGGGAATTGATGGGTTACTGAAAGTTAGAAAATATAACATGAAACACCTGAAAAAGAAAATTAAATAGCTATTGATAATGAAAATATTACTTTATTCAATTAAGTAGAATTATGGATAAAAAAAGAAATTACAACAAATAACAAATAAGGTAGGTACTAAAGTAGAAGTGGCAGATATAAGTACCAACTCATGAATTAAATTTATCATGAAGGAATACATTTTAAAAACATAAAGAATATTGTATAATATTTATAGTAAGGATCCAGAGAGAACTCTCTTAAGAAAAGAACCACAAATTAGTTAATCAAACTACAAATAATCAAATATCTCAAATTACTTTTTATATATTAGTATAGATATATATATATATATATATATATATATATATATATATATATATATATATACATATATATATATAGAGAGGATAGGGAACCTGAGATGTATCTCAGGTAAATTACCTGAGATATATGAGATTTATATGTAAAAATAAGATGAGCAATGTGACGCCCCCGGCTCCCGGTTCGAGTTCCTCAGGAAGGAACCGGTCCGAGGGTCTGTCAAACTAACTCTCAACCTGCTTAACTACTAAATTTTTTTTTTTTGTAAATTTCGGCATGAAGTATTCGTAAATAGGACTATCCACCTGTTTTTCAATTCAACTTTATAACAAAAGTCTATTTCACCAAAATTGTGCCACGCGCAATGCATCTCAACGACTATCTACCATGTACTGTAATTTGTACAACTACAAGCCAATTCTGTCCTGACTTACCTCGCATCAACAGATGACCAAAGCCCACAATCAGCGCTTCAATCTTAAGTCAACCTACGACTTCAGTACGTGAAGTACGACTACTAAATCAAACACCAGCTCTGCTGGTCCATCACTTCTTTCTACTTTTCCACGGATCCTTCTGAAATCTTTGGTATCTCCTGTGATAATTTATAAAAATAGAAGAATGAGCTATAAAGCTCAGCAAGTATATTTTGTAGTGATCCACTGAAGTTTTATAAAAATAATTTAGTTTTGGAAATCATTATCACTACACAGTTTATAAAAATATAACTCACACCGAAACCAGAGTCGTGCCAATATGTTAAAACAACAAAGTTTATATTAAAATATAAACTCACACCAAAATCAGAGTTCTGCCAAAGTATTCATCTCAACATAGTTTATAATAAAATATAAACCCACACCAAAATTCAGAGTTCTGCCAAAGTATTCATCTCAACATAGTTTATAATAAAATATAAACCCACACCAAAATTCAGAGTTCTGCCAAAGTATTCATCTTTTAAAACTGAGTAATAATCCCGTAAAAAGTTTTATTCCACAATAATCCGAAACTCAACACAAATTCACAATAAACTGAATCTTAAAGCATTCTCACAATATTATATATAAGCAATCCACATCATTCACAATTCACAATTTATAATAAAAATATAAACTTCACAATTTACGTGAGGAAAAACTGGGCATTCTACACACGACAAGTTCATCGAGTTCTACTATTGGGGGTCCCCGGCCTTTACTTCCTATTTTGGGAAGTTCACAAGTTTCCATTTCTGGAAGTTCTACTGGTCTTCATTTCTGGAGGTTCTACTGTCTCCATTTCTGGAGTGATTCACTAGCAATGCCAGTCTGCTCAGTTTTCCTCAAAATCGCATCTCAACATATACTAGTTAAAACAATTTAACGAGTATTCATAATATTATAAAAATCACACTGTGAACACTTCGATTTAAAAGGTATATTCCTTTCAAATTCATAAATCCACATTTCTACTTTTTCATTTGAAAATATAATTCTTCTCAAATTCACCTTTCTACTTGAAAATAGGTTTCTTCTAAAACTCACAAATACACAGTTCTACTTGAAAATATATTTCTTTTAAAATCCACAAATTCACATTTATACGCGCATAAAATAAAATACGCATAAGATTTAAAATACAGTAAATACGTTAACAGAAATATAACGCATTATCTTCAATTTATCACAGCAAGATATACTTACAACCACCGCTATCCAAGCAATCCAACTGTTCCTCAATCCACTTTTCCAATAACCTGGACAAGCATCAACAAACTCTTCAATCGTATATCCTCAATTTATTCTACTCATACTTTACAAAGCAATCCGCTCTTAAACGATTACATTCTACAACTTGACTTAGTTCTACGAGTAACCACTAAAATCACTGACTTCCTCTTAAGTCACAATTTACCGAATAAGCTTCTATTGCTTACTAATCGATAATTGAACTATTTCACAGCTTACTCCTCATAAATCCAAATTTAGAAAATTCTAAGCTTAATACCATGTTTACAAATCTCGTAAATCCTACACATTTATTAAGCTGAAGTCACAATCCTTTTTACAAAAATTTGGGCATGACCTTTTCGTAAATAGAACTTCTCGGTATCACAGCACCTCAACAATCAATTCTAATTAATCACCAATACCAATTATCAATCCACAATCCACCAATTTCTACAAATCCATTTTTACAAACCAAGCACGATTTATCGCTAAAATCGGCTACTTTAAAAATTAAACTCCAAAAATATTAACTCCACTATTTCACAAATTCCCGAATTAATTACGAAAATCTAACTTCTAAATATTCGACAAAACCCAAATTAATCTCTATGATTTACAACTACAATATTTTACGAGTCTTCAAAATTAACTCCAAAAATACTAAAAATTTCTCGAAAATGCATCATCAAAATAATGAAATTAAAACACCCACTTACGGTGCAAAACACGCACACCACTAACGAACCATCACGCTTCTCTCCGAAATCTCTCTCTGTAAATCTCTTCTTCTACCTTCCGTGATGCTCCCTCTTAAATATCTCTGCATCTCTCCCAATATCAAGAAATCTCTCCAGCCTTTTCTCTCCCTCTCTCTTTCCCTCTATCTTTCTTTTTTCTCCATCTTCACCGATCTGTTTCTCCTATCTGCCTACATCTCTCCAACATCTCTCCATGTAAATCTCTTCTTCTATCGTCCGTAATGCTCCCTCTGAAATATCTCTACATCTCTCCCAATATCCAGCAATCTCTCCCATATTTTCTCTCCTGCGTTTTTTTTTTCCTCCATCACTCCCTCTCTTTCTTTCTCTTCTCTCCTGCACAAACCACCACCACCGCCACGGTGGTGGTCTTTTCCGACGCACCACCACACAACACCCACCTGCACACTACACACATACATCACATACACCCACATCACCTACACCATCACTCACATATTCACCATACATACACATACTCACCATACATACACACACACTCCAGCCCCTCCTTCTTCCTCACCGCTGTCAATTCTCTCTGCCACCACCACCGCCGCCGGTGGTGGTCTTCTTCGACGAAATCCGCGCGCACACACTGCATATATACAACACATATACACGTACACACTCCTCTTCATCAACCATTAATTTCGAAACCCCCATCACAATCACTCAACCCTCTCTTTAATTTGAAACCCCCAAATTTTCAATTAATCCCTCAAACCCTAATTTTTCCCCCAAAATCTCATTTTCTCTCTCCCCGCTGGTTGCTGTGCTGCGTGTTTTTGTTTTCTCACAAATGGGCTTGGCCCAAATCCTTATAAGTATATACTAATACTAATTCTTTTCATTCAAATAAAACACTACTTATTCGTTTTTCTCCGCTTTTTATTCCACTTGTAATTGTTTTACTAAAACAATTATCTCCCAAATTTCCAAAATAATTTAATCCTTAACTTAATAAAGTAAAATCATCAAATATCCAAAATCTCGTATTTTAAAATAATTACGAGTCCACTTGCAAATTTCCGAAAATAATCCTAAAAATCATCCACCGTCAAATAATAAATCTCTGACATAATAATTTAATCCTCAACCAATAAAATAAATTATTCCTCAAAATCCACAATTTATCGTCACGGTCTCTAAATCCTTATTATCTCCAAAACGGTTCAAATTTAACCGAAATAAATCTTATTCCACATAAAATAATCCAAATTAATATTTTCAGAATCGGGGTGTTACATCCTTCCCCCCTTAGAAAATTTCGTCCTCGAAATTGAGCGCACTTGGTCTCATCAAAACAAAGTGGGATACTTCCCCCTCATGCTGTCTTCTGGTCTCCAAGTTCTTCTTTAACATCAGGACTCTGTCACATAAAATTTATCAAAGGTATTACTTTCATTCTTAACATCTGCTCTAGTCAATCATAGTCTCTACGGGGTTTTCTCAAATTTTCAATTCTCTTGAACACCTATCAGTTCACATTCCAATTTCTGGTTGACTCTCCAACACGCAAGTTGCTCTACAGTATTCCTCACGAATACAGACTTCACCTGATTTCAACTATAGGCCTTAATCTTCTACTAAAATAATTATAAGAATCTTCAAAAGAATATCATCAATAATTCATCACAATCATCACACAAGGATTAAGAAAATGAGTATTCAGACATGATAGGTTCACATGTTCTACTAGTACTGGGGTTCCCGACCAGCTAACCAACCGGTTAAGCTTTACCTCCAACGAGGAAGCATCAACAATTCACAATATCAATGTAAGAATACTCAATTTTCATCCAGAAAATCATCAATAAAAAATCAAAATATCCCTCACGGTCGGAAATCAACAGTAATTCAATACACACATATACTTACTCGTCATCATTTGTATGTATCTCTTTTGAGAATACATATCCACTTTATCATCATTATTATCATCTTTCTTTTACAATTCAAAATCATCTCAAGTACTTGTAATATGGTCTTTCATCAGTCGTCAACACGCAACTCTATAGTCATCCACATGTCGCGTTCTACATGATCTTTCTGTACGATACCAAAAGGTAACGATCTACAAGCTAGCATACACACAGTTTCCAACAAAACAGTAACAACAGAAATTATCATCACGGTCATTCGCATCCTCCTCTTGTAGCTCTTAAAATTATCATCCTAAATCAACAATCTATATCCTTCAAGTCTCGTATAAGTAACTAGTACAATAAAACCTCGAACAACAATTTATCTCTCCAGTTGCTAACATCATTCTCATTATAATATATCCAAATTTCATACTGTGTATATTCCCGAAAATTATCAACAACTGCTATTTTCAATAAGTATCTTTAGAATCTAATCACAAGATCCTAAATTAATCCATAATTCACAATGTCATCATATTCCAAAATCATCATATAACATCCTATCACTTCCTCTTTCCTTTTCTTTTCTTCTTTCCAACTATGTCACACTTGTGACGTCTTCGGTCCAAACTTAATAACATTTCTCCCACATATACGCTGACAATAATATAACTTAACTTAATTATATATTCTCAATTTCTATTCATCCCAAGATTCTTATATCAACCTCAATCCTTGTCACAATATTAATCTTAAAGAAATCTATACATATTCATTCGAAGCACTTACTTCCAAATCCATCATATACTGAAAATCTTAAATCCCAATATCTTTTACAATCTCAAAAGAATGCTCTTTAAACTTAATAACCACATAATCCTCAAATATTAAAATAAAAATTAGTCTACGTCTACAATAACAAATCTCGTTTCCTCGAATACAAATATCCATTCGTAGATGCTAAAATCACGTCGTCAACCAACATTCAAATTCCCAAAATCCGTACATTCAGGATTACACGTTTTATTCCCGAACAAAAATTAAATCCCAAAAGATATCCTAAGAGTCGTGTCAAAAATCCGGAAAATAATTATTGCTCCCCAAGCAATCACATCGAACTGTTATCACCTACTTTACATTAAAACTCTTCTAATTCCCACACATTCATGAATCCATCATATATATCTAGTAGTATTCTATCCAAAATCTTATTCGCACAAAATTCCAAAACTCGTGATTTTCCTCACTTCTAATCCTTGAATAATAAATTCTCGAACAACGAGATCACATGCCAAAAATCACATCCCCCAATGAATAATCTAGTTGTCAAATCGTACGCTCAATTCTACAAGTTTATCTCCTCAAAACAATTTAAATCCTCAAACAAGAATAAGCACTATCATAGAATTATATATCCTTAAACAATTTTGCACATCCCAAAAATCACATGTATCGCTAAATGATCTCCATCATTCCTCAAAAGTATTTCAATAACCTATATCCTCAAAATTGATTCATGCTCTAAAATCCTCAATTTCTTAACCAAAATCCTTGATGAGTATACTTAATGTCTTACTCCTTCGTACTATATCTATATCCAGTAATCCACTATAAACTCCACACGAACCCTTATGCTTTTCAACATTTGCTAAGGATCTTACCAACTCAAGACCCTAAAACTTAATCTCTCTTCCCATGCGAGAAACATTCGCTCTAACAATCTTATTCCTTGAAAACTTCAAATCCTACACATCCCTTCTTCAAATCCTTAGCTCCTTGACAATTTTCAGTCATACCACACTTTATCTTTATACATATCTCACTCTTCTACTCCATAGCTCTGATACCACCTGTGACGCCCCCGGCTCCCGGTTCGAGTTCCTCAGGAAGGAACCGGTCCGAGGGTCTGTCAAACTAACTCTCAACCTGCTTAACTACTAAATTTTTTTTTTTTGTAAATTTCGGCATGAAGTATTCGTAAATAGGACTATCCACCTGTTTTTCAATTCAACTTTATAACAAAAGTCTATTTCACCAAAATTGTGCCACGCGCAATGCATCTCAACGACTATCTACCATGTACTGTAATTTGTACAACTACAAGCCAATTCTGTCCTGACTTACCTCGCATCAACAGATGACCAAAGCCCACAATCAGCGCTTCAATCTTAAGTCAACCTACGACTTCAGTACGTGAAGTACGACTACTAAATCAAACACCAGCTCTGCTGGTCCATCACTTCTTTCTACTTTTCCACGGATCCTTCTGAAATCTTTGGTATCTCCTGTGATAATTTATAAAAATAGAAGAATGAGCTATAAAGCTCAGCAAGTATATTTTGTAGTGATCCACTGAAGTTTTATAAAAATAATTTAGTTTTGGAAATCATTATCACTACACAGTTTATAAAAATATAACTCACACCGAAACCAGAGTCGTGCCAATATGTTAAAACAACAAAGTTTATATTAAAATATAAACTCACACCAAAATCAGAGTTCTGCCAAAGTATTCATCTCAACATAGTTTATAATAAAATATAAACCCACACCAAAATTCAGAGTTCTGCCAAAGTATTCATCTCAACATAGTTTATAATAAAATATAAACCCACACCAAAATTCAGAGTTCTGCCAAAGTATTCATCTTTTAAAACTGAGTAATAATCCCGTAAAAAGTTTTATTCCACAATAATCCGAAACTCAACACAAATTCACAATAAACTGAATCTTAAAGCATTCTCACAATATTATATATAAGCAATCCACATCATTCACAATTCACAATTTATAATAAAAATATAAACTTCACAATTTACGTGAGGAAAAACTGGGCATTCTACACACGACAAGTTCATCGAGTTCTACTATTGGGGGTCCCCGGCCTTTACTTCCTATTTTGGGAAGTTCACAAGTTTCCATTTCTGGAAGTTCTACTGGTCTTCATTTCTGGAGGTTCTACTGTCTCCATTTCTGGAGTGATTCACTAGCAATGCCAGTCTGCTCAGTTTTCCTCAAAATCGCATCTCAACATATACTAGTTAAAACAATTTAACGAGTATTCATAATATTATAAAAATCACACTGTGAACACTTCGATTTAAAAGGTATATTCCTTTCAAATTCATAAATCCACATTTCTACTTTTTCATTTGAAAATATAATTCTTCTCAAATTCACCTTTCTACTTGAAAATAGGTTTCTTCTAAAACTCACAAATACACAGTTCTACTTGAAAATATATTTCTTTTAAAATCCACAAATTCACATTTATACGCGCATAAAATAAAATACGCATAAGATTTAAAATACAGTAAATACGTTAACAGAAATATAACGCATTATCTTCAATTTATCACAGCAAGATATACTTACAACCACCGCTATCCAAGCAATCCAACTGTTCCTCAATCCACTTTTCCAATAACCTGGACAAGCATCAACAAACTCTTCAATCGTATATCCTCAATTTATTCTACTCATACTTTACAAAGCAATCCGCTCTTAAACGATTACATTCTACAACTTGACTTAGTTCTACGAGTAACCACTAAAATCACTGACTTCCTCTTAAGTCACAATTTACCGAATAAGCTTCTATTGCTTACTAATCGATAATTGAACTATTTCACAGCTTACTCCTCATAAATCCAAATTTAGAAAATTCTAAGCTTAATACCATGTTTACAAATCTCGTAAATCCTACACATTTATTAAGCTGAAGTCACAATCCTTTTTACAAAAATTTGGGCATGACCTTTTCGTAAATAGAACTTCTCGGTATCACAGCACCTCAACAATCAATTCTAATTAATCACCAATACCAATTATCAATCCACAATCCACCAATTTCTACAAATCCATTTTTACAAACCAAGCACGATTTATCGCTAAAATCGGCTACTTTAAAAATTAAACTCCAAAAATATTAACTCCACTATTTCGCAAATTCCCGAATTAATTACGAAAATCTAACTTCTAAATATTCGACAAAACCCAAATTAATCTCTATGATTTACAACTACAATATTTTACGAGTCTTCAAAATTAACTCCAAAAATACTAAAAATTTCTCGAAAATGCATCATCAAAATAATGAAATTAAAACACCCACTTACGGTGCAAAACACGCACACCACTATCGAACCATCACGCTTCTCCGGTGACCACTACCGATGCCCCGTATACACATTTTTTTTCTTTTCGTGAACATTTGTCATTTTCACGACCATGCACCACCTCCCTCTTCTCCGATTTTTCTGTCTTATTTCCCTGCATCTCTCCGAAATCTCTCTCTGTAAATCTCTTCTTCTACCTTCCGTGATGCTCCCTCTTAAATATCTCTGCATCTCTCCCAATATCAAGAAATCTCTCCAGCCTTTTCTCTCCCTCTCTCTTTCCCTCTATCTTTCTTTTTTCTCCATCTTCACCGATCTGTTTCTCCTATCTGCCTACATCTCTCCAACATCTCTCCATGTAAATCTCTTCTTCTATCGTCCGTAATGCTCCCTCTGAAATATCTCTACATCTCTCCCAATATCCAGCAATCTCTCCCATATTTTCTCTCCTGCGTTTTTTTTTTCCTCCATCACTCCCTCTCTTTCTTTCTCTTCTCTCCTGCACAAACCACCACCACCGCCACGGTGGTGGTCTTTTCCGACGCACCACCACACAACACCCACCTGCACACTACACACATACATCACATACACCCACATCACCTACACCATCACTCACATATTCACCATACATACACATACTCACCATACATACACACACACTCCAGCCCCTCCTTCTTCCTCACCGCTGTCAATTCTCTCTGCCACCACCACCGCCGCCGGTGGTGGTCTTCTTCGACGAAATCCGCGCGCACACACTGCATATATACAACACATATACACGTACACACTCCTCTTCATCAACCATTAATTTCGAAACCCCCATCACAATCACTCAACCCTCTCTTTAATTTGAAACCCCCAAATTTTCAATTAATCCCTCAAACCCTAATTTTTCCCCCAAAATCTCATTTTCTCTCTCCCCGCTGGTTGCTGTGCTGCGTGTTTTTGTTTTCTCACAAATGGGCTTGGCCCAAATCCTTATAAGTATATACTAATACTAATTCTTTTCATTCAAATAAAACACTACTTATTCGTTTTTCTCCGCTTTTTATTCCACTTGTAATTGTTTTACTAAAACAATTATCTCCCAAATTTCCAAAATAATTTAATCCTTAACTTAATAAAGTAAAATCATCAAATATCCAAAATCTCGTATTTTAAAATAATTACGAGTCCACTTGCAAATTTCCGAAAATAATCCTAAAAATCATCCACCGTCAAATAATAAATCTCTGACATAATAATTTAATCCTCAACCAATAAAATAAATTATTCCTCAAAATCCACAATTTATCGTCACGGTCTCTAAATCCTTATTATCTCCAAAACGGTTCAAATTTAACCGAAATAAATCTTATTCCACATAAAATAATCCAAATTAATATTTTCAGAATCGGGGTGTTACAAGCAATTTTGTAAAATCAAACATTTTTAATTAGCCCTGCGGGCCCATTCATATTTAGAGTATATTTTGTACATATTTTAGGAAAAGTTTCCGGAGATCAATCTCAGGATCCTTTTTCTCATATATATATATACATATATATATATATATATATATATATATATATATATATATATATATATATATATATATATATATATATATATATATATATATATATGCAAGTGCTCAAATACAAACCACTCTTAAAATACAAACCTACAAACCAACAATAAATTAATTATATTTCATCTATTCTAAGGTTTCAACCAAGGGTACCTTCACAAAAGATGCTTAAAATAAATTGGCTATATCCAACAAAAAAAAATCTTGCCGTGGAAATGAGAAGCATTTAAGACAGTAAACGGATGAGTTAGGTTGTCATGAGGGCCGAAGGCTCTCGACACACCCCTCAATCGTCTATTGCCTTTACCATTGATTGTCATTCCTTACAACTTTAGAATGATAAAGGCGCGAAGCGCCGTACAAGAAGGTGCGAAGCACCGTTAACCAGTGAAATCCACTGCCACGTCATCACGTGAACAGTGATTTTTTTTTGTTGGATAGAGCCAAGTATTTTAAGCATTTTTTGTATTGGGGTACCCCTACTTTGGTCATTAGATTAGCTTGAAATATTAGATTATGCTTGGTTTGTAGGTTTGTATTTTAAGGAGGTTTGTATTGGAGTAGCCCCCTATATATATATATATATATATATATATATATATATATATATATATATATATATATATATATATATATATATATATATATATTGGAAGTAATGTTCTAAAAATCGTCCGAATTTTCTAAAATTGTCGATAAATCACCTATTTATCGTTAAAAATATTTGACCGATTTGATTTTTAAAATCCAATTTATTGTTATGAATTATTTTTGAATGATTATAAATTAGGTTAATATATTAATACAATTAAAATATTTAAATATATCCAATTTTTGTTCTGATTTATCAGTTCGATAAATCATCGATTTAACGATAAATTGGTATTAGGTATCGAAATCGATTATTATGATGATCAAATACGTGTATTTTGTGATGATATTCAATTAAAAATCGAATAACTGAAAATCAAATTTAATTCCGAATATTCCGAGTTTAACCTAATATTGACCAAATTATATAAAAAATCGCACTTAAATTTGAATCGATATAACTCGAATCAGATCATACCCTGTAAGTGAGTGTTCGACGTATTTTTTAGAACAAAACTTATTATTATATGTTTAAAAGAGATTCGACCTACAGTACTTATTATTATGTGGATGTTTGGAATATTTCAAAATTGTAAATTCATCAAAAAGTAAAAAAATATTATATAAGTGATAAGTAGATTAATACTTATAAATTATATAAGTTAGTTAAGTTATATGTTACTCCCTCCGTCCCATTGTTAACACTTTCTATTTTGGGATGCCCCAATAGATTGTTAACATTTCCTAAAATAGTAAGTTTTAACACTATTGCACCCACTACTTCACTTATTTTAACAATACTTTACACTATTACACTCACTACTTCACTTATTTTAACTATAAAATCACTATTACACCCACTACTTGACTTATTTTAACAATAAAATCATTATTATATTCACTACTTCATTTATTTTAATAATATTACACCCACTATCTTGGTTTCCGTACAACATCCCATTGGAACGGAGGGAGTAATTAAGTTGTTAACATGCATCTTATAGCCATCTTATATTATCAAAAGCCCTTTTTTGAGATTCTATAAGTTGCAAAAAAAAGTAACTTTTTCAGAAAAAAGTTAGAGCCTGTTTGGTTGAGTTTTTTTTAAGTCCTTATGGACTTATTTTCGGGTAAAAATTTCATATTTTGATAAAAAAAAATTATACAAGTATTTAATATATGTTTGAGATTCTATAAGTTGCAAAATAAGGTTAATTTTTTTCAGGAAAAAGTTAGGAATCTCCAACTTTTTCTTAAAATAAGTTGATTCATTCTGAAAAAAATTAGAAATCTCTAACTTTATCTTAAAATAAGTTGATTTATTCTGAAAAGTAAATTACCCAAACACCTCCGAATTATTTTACGAGTTTATAAACCATACTCATTTTTGTTTAACCAAACAAGCCGTATATGGTCAATATTTGGAAACTGTAAAAATGGAGCGGGAGGCATGGATGTAAAGATGAAGCACATGCAATTTTTAAAATTTGAATTTTGGAAGATGCACAAAGAATTATGCCTTGAGTTTCGTGCACAAATGCATTACAGACTTACAGTAGTACTGAATCCACACGACCTGATTGATTGATTGATGTTTTGAAACAAGATAAAATGTTGGGTATTTTACACTAAACACAACAATGAGGCAGTGATATATATTAACCAAGAACATGCAATTAACCAAATAACGAAACAAAACACAAAGGCATAAACAAGAGTATATTCAGTAACTGTAATTAACAAGAGTAACAAGAAAGACTTATCTCTCACAGTAGCTCAAGCCAAGACAACAAGAGAGAAAGAACACAGCTGAGTCACCAAGCCCTTCAAGAAGACTTGGCTGTTCTTGAAGAGAATATTGCCCCAATTACGTTGTGATTGGGTTGCAGCAATATCACTTCCAGGATAAAACAGCACCGATCAATGGGTTCACAAATACACCAGTGATCAACAGCGACCAGCACCTCAGTTCGCCTAAGAACTATGTATTTCTCTTATATGTATCGTGAGAGAACAGAGAAAGAAGAATACGAATCGTGTTTCTATCCTTCGGACGTATCTCTTCCCTTAACGTTTATTTTCTTCTGTATTGTATATATAATACCAAAAATAAACGTAACTGATACTCCATAAAAGGAAAGTAAATATTCTGATTTAATTGCATTAACTGCATCAGGATTTATTTTCAGTTACATAAGCATCAGGATTTGGTCATCAGTAATATCAGGATTTGGTGTCCATCAGGATCAGGATTCAGTGCTTGTCAGGAACTGATATCCATCAGGGTTTAGCCCATCAGTATCTGATGTCTGACCAAGTCCATCAGGATTTTATTCCAAGTACTGATCCAAATTTCCATTAGGATTTAGTCCAAATACTGATCCAATTTCCAGTTCTGCTGTAACATATAAATCTGAAGCTTGTTAAAATAAATCAATATCTAATTCTTCTTTCAACTCAATTTATTTATGGATTCCACTAAGAAAATGTCTTAGATCCAAACATGAAAGTTTAAGTCCTCATTACAAGGAACAAACTCCACTTGTTAGTTTCCGGAAATTACATCAAGAACATTTATAAATATGTCCAGATAGATAATAGAGGTAAGAAATTGACGTTACGATCCCCAGATAATATAGAGGTTGTTTTCCGCGGTCAGAAACAAACTAGGAAGTTCTTGACTATTGTGCAGACTAAGAGATTACTTAGACAAGGATGTGAAGGCTATTTAGCCTACGTGCGAGACACAAAAACAGAGATGCCTAAGTTGGAAGAGATTCCAGTAGTGAATGAGTTTCCAGATGTTTTTCCCGATGAGCTTCCAGGTTTACCTCCAGATCGGGAAATAGAATTTGCGATTGACCTAGCCCCAGGAACTGAACCTGTATCGAAGGCTCCATACAGAATGGCTCCGATAGAGATGAAAGAGTTGGCAGTCCAGTTGCAAGATCTACTGGAAAAGGGAATTATCAGACCCAGCGTATCCCCGTGGGGAGCCCCAGTACTATTTGTTAAAAAGAAGGATGGGAGCATGAGGTTGTGTATTGACTACCGAGAGTTGAATAAATTGACTATTAAGAATAAGTATCCATTGCCAAGGATAGATGATTTGTTTGACCAATTGAAAGGAGCTGTCCACTTTTCGAAGATTGATTTAAGATCGGGTTACCATCAGCTAAAGATCAAACCTGAAGATGTACCTAAGACGGCATTCCGAAGTAGGTATGGACACTATGATTTTTTGGTAATGGCTTTTGGACTGACAAATGCACCAGCTGCTTTTATGGACTTGATGAACAGGGTATTTAAGAGATACTTGGATAAATTTATAATTGTATTCATTGATGATATTTTGGTATATTCCAAGACAGAAGAGGAACATAGGGAAAATTTGAGGATAACGTTGAGGATCTTGAGAAAGGAAAGGTTGTTTGCTAAGTTTTTAAAATGTGAATTTTGGCTAAGAGAAGTTCAATTCTTAGGGCATGTGGTAAGCAGTGAAGGGATTAAAGTAGACCCGGCTAAGATTGAGGCTGTACTAAATTGGGAGAGACCAAAGACACCGACAGAGGTCAGGAGTTTTATGGGATTGGCAGGTTATTATCGAAGATTCGTCCAAGACTTTGCAAAGATAGCCACTCCACTAACCAAGTTGACAAGGAAGAGTGAGAAGTTTATTTGGAATGACAAGTGTGAGGAAAGCTTTCAAGAACTGAAAAAGAGGTTGGTGACGGCTCCAGTGTTGACATTGTCAGATGAACAAGGAGACTTTGTGATCTATAGTGATGCGTCCCATAAAGGACTGGGATGTGTATTGATGCAGCATGACAAGGTGATAGCCTATGCTTCCAGACAATTGAAGATACATGAACAGAAATATCCTACCCATGACTTGGAACTAGCAGCCATTGTTTTTGCACTCAAGATTTGGAGACACTATCTATATGGAGAGAAGTGTGAGATTTACACTGACCACAAGAGTTTGAAGTATATTTTCACCCAGAAGGAACTTAACATGAGACAAAGGAGATGGTTGGAACTGATTAAAGACTATGATTGTACCATCAATTATCATCCGGGGAAAGCCAATGTGGTAGCAGATGCCTTGAGTAGGAAGGAAAGATTGAACATGTTTACTATGAACCAAGAATTATTCAGGGAATTTGAGAAATTGGAAATAGAGATTCGTGCCCCAGTTTGTGCAACTGATTTGAATTACGCAATGACATTTCAACCAGAATTGTTGGAGAGGATCAGAAAGTGCCAAGAAGAAATAATGAACCATGATGTGAATGAATTGTCGGGAGAAGAGTTAAGCAGCCAAAAGGACGAGGAAGGAGTCTTAAGATTTTCTTCTAGAATTTGGATTCCTAATGTGGCAGAACTGAAGAATGAAATTTTACAAGAAGCTCATAATTCAAAGTTCTCAATTCACCCCGGGAGTACGAAGATGTACCGAGATCTGAAAGAAAATTTTTGGTGGCCAGACATGAAAAGAGAGATTGCAGAGTGGGTTAGTAAGTGTTACACTTGCCAAAAGGTTAAAGCAGAACATCAGAGACCGAGTGGATTGTTACAGCCCCTAGAGATTCCTGAATGGAAATGGGAACAGATTGCCATGGATTTTGTGGTGGGATTACCCAGGACGAAAGCTAATCACGACGCCATTTGGGTTATCATTGATAGATTAACTAAGTCGGCACATTTTCTATCGATCAACGAAAGATATACAATGGACAAGTTAGTTCACCTGTACTTGAAAGAGATAGTGATGCGACATGGAGTCCCTGTTTCGATTGTGTCTGATAGAGACCCGAGATTCAATTCCAGATTTTGGCGACAATTTCAAGAAGCTCTGGGAACTAAACTGAACATGAGCACTGCATATCATCCGCAGACTGATGGCCAAAGCGAGCGTACGATTCAAACGATTGAAGACATGTTGAGAGTGTGTGCGATGGACCTTCAGGGTAGTTGGGATGACCATCTGCCTTTGGTGGAGTTCTCTTATAACAACAGCTATCACGCCAGCATTGGAATGCCACCATATGAAGCTTTATACGGACGACGGTGTCGATCTCCATTATATTGGGAAGAGGTAGGCGAGAAGAAGATATTGGGAACCGAGCTGATCCAGCAAACCAAGGACAAGGTTGAACTTATACAGAAGAGATTGATAGCCGCACAGGATCGACAACGGAAATACGCTGATCGAGCCAGGAAGGACATAAAATTTGAAGTAGGAAAACCAGTTTTGCTGAAGGTATCTCCATGGAAAGGGCTAGTGAGATTCGGGAAGAAAGGAAAGCTAAGTCCAAGATACGTTGGGCCGTTCGAAATCCTGAAGAAAGTTGGGAAAGTTGCTTACGAGTTAGCGCTACCTCCGCATTTACAACATGTTCATAACGTTTTCCACGTGTCAATGTTGAAGAGGTTCTATCCAGATTCAAACCAGGTGATAGAGTCAGAACCAGTCGAGATTCAGCCGGATTTGTCCTACGTAGAACTACCGGTAGAGATTTTAGACAGGAAGGAGAAGGTGCTTAGAAATAAGACCATTTCGATAGTAAGAGTTTTGTGGAGAAATCCTAGGGTCGAAGAGTCTACCTGGGAGCTAGAAAGTGAGATGTTAGAGAGGTATCCACACCTATTTGCTTAGTTTGATTCTGAGGACAGAATCCTTTTAAGGAGGGAAGATTGTAAGAACATGTATTAAAAATGTAATTATTATTGAATGGAATAAATATTTATCTGATTTATTCAACTCGATGGAACGATGTGTTATAGACGGATATTATTATCGTTATATGTATTTAATTGAGGTTAGAGAGTTCCCCGTATATGTTAAAAAAAAATGTGTTAGTTGATCGTATTCTTTTAATCAAAAAAAAAAATCATGTTAGTAGTATTTGTCGTTTCGGCAGACCGTACTTTTAAAAGCTCAACGGTTTCGTTTTTAAAAGCGTATTTATATCAAAACTGATCAAATAAATTTTAAAATATTCTTGTCTCAAGTTTTATTTATTCTATCATGTTTGAGGATTTTTCAAATTATTTTCGTGAATTCTCGTAAAAGATTCGCCTTTCGTTTTATATCCGTAAGTCAGTTAATCGGCATTTTGAGACCAGATGCACGAAAACCAAGATACCAATCATTCACATTATAATATTCAAACTTTTGGCAAAGCCACCACTTATTAGCACAGCCAAACCCACTCAAACACAGCCATCATTCAGCTGTATTATTGCTTCCAATAATCAAAATTTCTACCAACCAAATATTCTCTCAAGTGTTCTTCATTTTCAAGCTTCAAATCGGAGGCCTTCCCGGAATCGAAATCAAACGTTCTAACAGTCAAAACAAAGGTATAAAAATCTAGTTTCTAAATATGTGCCCAGAATTCGTGGGGGATCAATATTTGATTTTATATGATTTTTACAAAATTCGAATTTAAAGATTCAAAATTATGATTTTTCGTAAACTTGATTGTTTATGTGATTTGATGATTCCATGTTGTAGATAATTTTCTCCTGATCAGTTTGGTATATCATATGTTGATTTTTGAGTTCCATATCAAGTAGCAATCGAGGTTTGATTGTTGTGTTCTTCGTGTTCTTCGTGTTCTTGAGAATCAAACCAACAATTGGAGGTGTTATCGGAGTCCGATTTCGACGATCTTACAGTCGAATCGAAGCTCACATCATCTAGTTTCTAAATATGTGCCCAGAATTCGTGGGGGATCATTATTTGATTTTATATGATTTTTACAAAATTCGAATTTAAAGATTCAAAATTATGATTTTTCGTAAACTTGATTGTTTATGTGATTTGATGATTCCATGTTGTAAATAATTTTCTCCTGGTCAGTTTGGTATATCATATGTTAGGTTTTGAGTTCGTTAAACATGTTTAGACGTGGTTTGATTATTTCGAAATTGTTCTTGAGTGTTCTTGGTGTTCATCGGAAAATGTTGACTTTTTGAACGGAATTTTAGTTCGAGTAATTGTTTGGAAATTCCGGGTTGGCGAAGTTGTAGATCGTTCAAAGACAAAGCTTGTGTTGAGTTTGGGTCATGTTTGACTAGATTTCGAGTGTCGCCGGAGTTGCGCCGCCGGCCGGAGCTGCCATTGCCGCCGGTGGTGGAGCTTGAAGAAGAAGACGATGAATAGTGCTGATTATTTCTGATTTTTATTTTAAATTGTTTTAATTTTCGAAAATTCATAATTAATTCAATAAAAATCAGAAAAATACAAAATCAGTTTCTAAATTTTCAGAAAAATATTTTCTGTATTATTTTAAAACAAAAATCGGATTTATCCAAAATTATTATTTATTTTAAGATTTTTGGAATCATTTCCTTAATTATTTAAATGTAGAATTTAATACTTTAATTATATTAAATCATTTCGAATAATAATTTAAATTGATTTAATTATTTGATAAACGAGATCATTTATCGAATAATTTTATTCATTAATTATTGTTTAATTTAATTAATATAATTGAGGTTATTTAATTCCAAATTATTCCGTTTTGAGTTTTAAATGCTTTAAAAATATTAGAAAAATCCCAAAAATTATGAAAATTGTTTTAAAAATATTTCGAAGCGAGATTTAATTTATGACGAGGTTTGGACTTGTGTTAAAAATAATTGTAGAGTTCCATTAATTGATTACGTGATTTGAATGTGTCCGCTAGGGCAATATAAATGTTACGTGCTAAATGAATTATGTAAATTATGTGAATTACATGAAATACGTGGAATGAATAGTGAGATGTATTAGTATTTGATTCGAGACGTTTATTATAGAGTCGAGTCAGAGGAGCAAAGGAAAAGCTAAAGCAGAAGGTTACGAGAATATTTAGACGGACTTGACCTTATTATCAGGCAAGTATTTTTCTACCACTTGTTATCCTATTAAATATACAAATGCTATGCCATGTATCCCTTTAAATTATTGTTCAAGAAATCATTCTTAAATTATTCACAGCATGAATCCATTGAATTATTCTTATCAACTTTGACGAGATTCATTTAAATTATCATTGACGATTCATTTCAACCTTTTTAGGCATTCGCTCTAGTCGATGCCTTATTACTCTTGATTAATTATTATTACCCAGATGGTGGCGTTCGAATTCGTCGACGCCTATAATATCGTTGCATTCGATTTACCCATTTCTTGTATCGATCTAGACAACACTTATTGTTACTATTGTTGATTCTTCATTATCACCCCATTGTTGTATCGAACTCATCGATACTAGATATTGTACCATTTGTTATCGTACATTCACTTTGAGTTGTTTTTCCTGGAACGTGAACTTCCAGTGATTGTTGTGATCAAGGTTGTCAATCTTTCGACACCTAATTATGATTTAAAGGTTGTCAATTGTATCGACACCTGAACGTAAGGTTAGAATTGGTGGATTTATATAAAACTTGACCTTAATTGGTCTGACCATATATTGGTCGATGTGTAAGGCCTTTCAGTGCCTTGGATCCGATGAGGACTTTGCTTTGTGCACTGTCCGGGTTAGAGCGTGACTGATCAGCATGCCTAACTTTGTTTTTAAAATTATGAGATGGACCAGTTCTAACATTCTGAGTATTTGACTCTAGTTGATGTTGAGCCACTTTCTTATGGCATTATTGATCGTCGGAACTTATCCGAATTTATCTGTTCATATAACTGAACTTGATTCACCTTTCAGATATTCCAGTATGGCTTGTAGTTAATACCTGAAACGATTAAAAGTTTATTATTTATTTATACATTGAAGGATATTCTTGTTGAGCTTTCTGGCTCACCTTGCAATGTAATGTTTCTTTTCCAGTTAAGATCGAGGATGTTTAGACCTAGTGGCTCGGCAGCCAGGGGAGTGAGGTTTGATGATTGAGAGTGCAGCTGGTTTAATTTCGTGTATTGTTGTAATAAATGGATTGGATAGACTAGACATTTAAGATCTATCAGATTGTATTAAATTATATTTGAGGTTTGTAATAGTAATTAGCAGTGTTTGTTTCATACTTTAGCCTGTGCTCGTATCTTGGATGAGGGATTGTATTATTATTGTTCCGCATTTACAGGTTTGTATTGTTTAAGTGAGTTGTGAGCCCGGATCTGTATCCCGGATCTGCGAGGCGTCACCGAAATCATCAAGGCCAGTACCTTGGAGGGAAAACGATGAGGTTTGGAGGTAGTGTCTCGGTGCTAGAAGCTGAGTTGACAGGCATAGCAGAAGCATTATTATGGTCTCAGGATATTGCAGGCTGTTCAGTTGTTATTGAGAGTGATAGTTTATTGAGTGTCAACGCAGTGAACAAGCAACAGGATAATTTGTTAGAGCTTGGAAACATCTTGCACCAGTGTACTGATATACTGAGGAGTAATGAAAGACTCTCGGTTGGTTATGTTAGAAAGCAGGCGAACAAGGTAGCGCATAGAATTGCTAGAATTCCTTGTGAGCTTAATAGCTTCATTGTAAATCCGTCTCCTCCGATTTATTTGTTGGAGACATTATTGTCAGATTCTTTGGTGATTTAATGAAAGTCGATTTCCTCAAAAAAAAAAAATCATAAGCCAATGACCCAATATCTACTTCAAAGTTCCCTCAACAACTGTGGACTGCACTATTTGACAGTGCCGTAAACAATTTCTTAGAAAACATACTTAATTCTAAAGTTTAAAGTCTAATTATTTAAAAAAAAAACTTCTTTAAAAGTTAACCATTCAAATTGACAATTAGGTAAAAAAAGAACTATTCAAATTGTCATGCTGAATTTAGTAAAAAATAGACAGAGGCAACAAATTATCAATACGCACGGGGCCAAACCTAAGACTTTTTAATATTGAAATAAAAATCAATTAATCCTTGCTAGATGATTCAATTTTTAAAATTTATTTAATAACTACTTTATACAGGTGATTACTCCACCGATAACATCCTTCTATAAAAAATAACTACTTTATTTTAAATCGTATTTAGATTTCTAATTTTCACATAAAAAATGATTTTTTATGAATAAAAGTGGAATCTAATAAAATATTATGATCAAATATAACATGATTACACATTTGTTACAAAAATATATGTAAGATTATATACTGCATTTTATGCAACACTAGCTTAAAACCCGTGCGATGCAAAGACTTTATATAAAATTTTGTTAATTCTAATTGAAATTTTAAAGACCAAAATTTTATAGGTTTAAAATTTTAAATAATGTGATATATATATATATATATATATATATAGTGATATTTTTAGAAAATTAGAGATTTTACTTTAAAAATTTATAAAAGATGATATGTTTGAAAAAGTAAACGGTTAGCTATTAATTATTATAATATCGTTATTTATTTTATTTTATTTAAATAAAATTGTTCGTGATATTATACTAATAACTAGGTTATGATTAGAAAAAAATAGGTAACGAGTTTTAGCTGAAAAGGGAATTGATTAATAATTACTAATTATAATATTATCATTTAGTTTAATTAAATAGAATTCACTGTAATATTTTGAGAAGGAGATATTTTAATTAAATAGAATGCAAAAGATAATATGTTTTATCTGAAAATGGGAATTGATGGGTTACTGAAAGTTAGAAAATATAACATGAAACACCTGAAAAAGAAAATTAAATAGCTATTGATAATGAAAATATTACTTTATTCAATTAAGTAGAATTATGGATAAAAAAAGAAATTACAACAAATAACAAATAAGGTAGGTACTAAAGTAGAAGTGGCAGATATAAGTACCAACTCATGAATTAAATTTATCATGAAGGAATACATTTTAAAAACATAAAGAATATTGTATAATATTTATAGTAAGGATCCAGAGAGAACTCTCTTAAGAAAAGAACCACAAATTAGTTAATCAAACTACAAATAATCAAATATCTCAAATTACTTTTTATATATTAGTATAGATATATATATATAAATATATATATATACATATATATATATATATATACATATATATATATAGAGAGGATAGGGAACCTGAGATGTATCTCAGGTAAATTACCTGAGATATATGAGATTTATATGTAAAAATAAGATGAGCAATTTTGTAAAATCAAACATTTTTAATTAGCCCTGCGGGCCCATTCATATTTAGAGTATATTTTGTACATATTTTAGGAAAAGTTTCCGGAGATCAATCTCAGGATCCTTTTTCTCATATATATATATATATACATATATATATATATATATATATATATATATATATATATATGCAAGTGCTCAAATACAAACCACTCTTAAAATACAAACCTACAAACCAACAATAAATTAATTATATTTCATCTATTCTAAGGTTTCAACCAAGGGTACCTTCACAAAAGATGCTTAAAATAAATTGGCTATATCCAACAAAAAAAAATCTTGCCGTGGAAATGAGAAGCATTTAAGACAGTAAACGGATGAGTTAGGTTGTCATGAGGGCCGAAGGCTCTCGACACACCCCTCAATCGTCTATTGCCTTTACCATTGATTGTCATTCCTTACAACTTTAGAATGATAAAGGCGCGAAGCGCCGTACAAGAAGGTGCGAAGCACCGTTAACCAGTGAAATCCACTGCCACGTCATCACGTGAACAGTGATTTTTTTTTGTTGGATAGAGCCAAGTATTTTAAGCATTTTTTGTATTGGGGTACCCCTACTTTGGTCATTAGATTAGCTTGAAATATTAGATTATGCTTGGTTTGTAGGTTTGTATTTTAAGGAGGTTTGTATTGGAGTAGCCCCCTATATATATATATATATATATTGGAAGTAATGTTCTAAAAATCGTCCGAATTTTCTAAAATTGTCGATAAATCACCTATTTATCGTTAAAAATATTTGACCGATTTGATTTTTAAAATCCAATTTATTGTTATGAATTATTTTTGAATGATTATAAATTAGGTTAATATATTAATACAATTAAAATATTTAAATATATCCAATTTTTGTTCTGATTTATCAGTTCGATAAATCATCGATTTAACGATAAATTGGTATTAGGTATCGAAATCGATTATTATGATGATCAAATACGTGTATTTTGTGATGATATTCAATTAAAAATCGAATAACTGAAAATCAAATTTAATTCCGAATATTCCGAGTTTAACCTAATATTGACCAAATTATATAAAAAATCGCACTTAAATTTGAATCGATATAACTCGAATCAGATCATACCCTGTAAGTGAGTGTTCGACGTATTTTTTAGAACAAAACTTATTATTATATGTTTAAAAGAGATTCGACCTACAGTACTTATTATTATGTGGATGTTTGGAATATTTCAAAATTGTAAATTCATCAAAAAGTAAAAAAATATTATATAAGTGATAAGTAGATTAATACTTATAAATTATATAAGTTAGTTAAGTTATATGTTACTCCCTCCGTCCCATTGTTAACACTTTCTATTTTGGGATGCCCCAATAGATTGTTAACATTTCCTAAAATAGTAAGTTTTAACACTATTGCACCCACTACTTCACTTATTTTAACAATACTTTACACTATTACACTCACTACTTCACTTATTTTAACTATAAAATAACTATTACACCCACTACTTGACTTATTTTAACAATAAAATCATTATTATATTCACTACTTCATTTATTTTAATAATATTACACCCACTATCTTGGTTTCCGTACAACATCCCATTGGAACGGAGGGAGTAATTAAGTTGTTAACATGCATCTTATAGCCATCTTATATTATCAAAAGCCCTTTTTTGAGATTCTATAAGTTGCAAAAAAAAGTAACTTTTTCAGAAAAAAGTTAGAGCCTGTTTGGTTGAGCTTTTTTTAAGTCCTTATGGACTTATTTTCGGGTAAAAATTTCATATTTTGATAAAAAAAAATTATACAAGTATTTAATATATGTTTGAGATTCTATAAGTTGCAAAATAAGGTTAATTTTTTTCAGGAAAAAGTTAGGAATCTCCAACTTTTTCTTAAAATAAGTTGATTCATTCTGAAAAAAATTAGAAATCTCTAACTTTATCTTAAAATAAGTTGATTTATTCTGAAAAGTAAATTATCCAAACACCTCCGAATTATTTTACGAGTTTATAAACCATACTCATTTTTGTTTAACCAAACAAGCCGTATATGGTCAATATTTGGAAACTGTAAAAATGGAGCGGGAGGCATGGATGTAAAGATGAAGCACATGCAATTTTTAAAATTTGAATTTTGGAAGATGCACAAAGAATTATGCCTTGAGTTTCGTGCACAAATGCATTACAGACTTACAGTAGTACTGAATCCACACGACCTGATTGATTGATTGATGTTTTGAAACAAGATAAAATGTTGGGTATTTTACACTAAACACAACAATGAGGCAGTGATATATATTAACCAAGAACATGCAATTAACCAAATAACGAAACAAAACACAAAGGCATAAACAAGAGTATATTCAGTAACTGTAATTAACAAGAGTAACAAGAAAGACTTATCTCTCACAGTAGCTCAAGCCAAGACAACAAGAGAGAAAGAACACAGCTGAGTCACCAAGCCCTTCAAGAAGACTTGGCTGTTCTTGAAGAGAATATTGCCCCAATTACGTTGTGATTGGGTTGCAGCAATATCACTTCCAGGATAAAACAGCACCGATCAATGGGTTCACAAATACACCAGTGATCAACAGCGACCAGCACCTCAGTTCGCCTAAGAACTATGTATTTCTCTTATATGTATCGTGAGAGAACAGAGAAAGAAGAATACGAATCGTGTTTCTATCCTTCGGACGTATCTCTTCCCTTAACGTTTATTTTCTTCTGTATTGTATATATAATACCAAAAATAAACGTAACTGATACTCCATAAAAGGAAAGTAAATATTCTGATTTAATTGCATTAACTGCATCAGGATTTATTTTCAGTTACATAAGCATCAGGATTTGGTCATCAGTAATATCAGGATTTGGTGTCCATCAGGATCAGGATTCAGTGCTTGTCAGGAACTGATATCCATCAGGGTTTAGCCCATCAGTATCTGATGTCTGACCAAGTCCATCAGGATTTTATTCCAAGTACTGATCCAAATTTCCATCAGGATTTAGTCCAAATACTGATCCAATTTCCAGTTCTGCTGTAACATATAAATCTGAAGCTTGTTAAAATAAATCAATATCTAATTCTTCTTTCAACTCAATTTATTTATGGATTCCACTAAGAAAATGTCTTAGATCCAAACATGAAAGTTTAAGTCCTCATTACAAGGAACAAACTCCACTTGTTAGTTTCCGGAAATTACATCAAGAAATTTATAAATATGTCTCAAACATTCCATTTTCTAACAATCCCCCACGAATCCATACAGAAATGCAAACACATATCTATCCTCATCATGACTTGTTTTTCAGAGTAGGTACCCTTCCGGGTTTGAACCCTCCTAAGTCCTCTACTTCGATGGCTACCGGATTCAGATGGAATGTTTCACCTTGAATCTTTATCCGTTTGGTGTAACCACACTCCATAGACGACGACAAATCAAAGGCTATGGTGCCAATCTACGGCTTTGAGACGTTAATGGTCATGTCTCGATCCTGTTCGTCGAATGCTTCAAGGAATAACCCTTTCCTCTAATTGCGACCACACAATTACATTCGCTTAGCTGGGCATCTCCAGAGATGTACTGCTAGCATCTCGTCATACGACTTGACCCCATTCAGAGTTCAAATAACTCTTGCTATTCTGGCAGTGACAGTACCTTATAGGTTTACAGGGGATAGACTCCAGATACGTGAGTATCAATCTATGTAGTTTAAGGTACAAACCAACTCACCCTTACAACTTGTTATTACCACATTGAATACACTTTCGAGGGATCTCCTCTCATGTGTATTGGGTTCCCGCTGTAGATGAATTATTATGGGCTATCAGTCCCATCCCCAACCTAGACTTAAGGACTACAGCATGCTCAAGCCCTTTAGTCAAAGGATCAGCTAGATTTTCTTGAGTTCCAATAAACTCAACAGCAATAATCCTTTCAGACATTAAACCCCTTATAGACTTCAGTCTAACTTGGATATGTCTCTTTGTCTTCACATTATACTTCTTGCTGTTAATCTTGTCGATAGTTGTACGGCTATCACAATGAACGGCAAAAGCAGGAAGTGGACGACTTACTACAGGTAACATTGACATAAGTCCATGTAACCATTCAGCCTCAGTCCCCGTGGCATCTAATGCACACAACTCAGCCTCAAAAGTAGACCGAGTTATAATAGTCTGTCTAGACGACTTCCAGGACACTGCTCCACCCGCTAGGGTAAACAGATATCCAGTCACTCCATTGGAACCAGACTTCTTAGCTATCCAACTTGCATCACTATATCCCTCTAGCACTCCAGGAAACCTCCTGTAATGCAGACCAAGATATATGACGCCTTTTAGATATCTAAGTACTCTATCAAGAGCATCCCAATGAGTCTTGTTTGGACAGCTTGTATATCTTGCTAACTTAGACACTGAATATGAAATATCCGGCCTAGTACCATTAGCAAGATACTGCAAACTCCCAATAATCTGAGAATACCTTAACTGAGACACAGGTACTCCTGAACTATTCTTGACAAGGATAATTTTAGGATCATACGGAGTACTTGCGATTCTACAATTTGAATAACCATACTTCTCAAGTATAGATTTCTCTATATAATGAGATTGTGACAAGGTTATTCCATCAGTTGACTGAGTCAACTTGATACCAAGAATCACACTAGCCTCTCCCAAATCCTTCATATCAAAATGCCTTTTCAAGAACCTTTTAGTCTCGTTAATAATCTTAATATTGGTTCCAAACAACAAAATATCATCCACATACAGGCACACAATAATACATTCATTTCCTTTAACCATGTAATAGACACACTTGTCACTTTCATTAACTACAAATTCTGATTCTAAAACAGTTTCATCAAACTTTTTATGCCAGTCTCTTGGAGCTTGTTTTAAGCCATATATAGACTTGATTAACTTACATACTTTCCTTTCATTTCCAGAGGCAACAAATCCCTCAGGCTGATCCATATAAATCTCTTCTTCAAGTTCACCATGAAGAAAAGCTGTCTTTACATCCATTTGATGGATGATAAGACAATGTACAGAAGCCAATGCTACAAGCATTCGAATTGTTGTCATTCTAGCAACTGGAGAGTATGTGTCAAAGTAATCAATGCCTTCCTTTTGCTTAAAGCCCTTAGCTACCAGCCTAGCCTTATACTTATCTATTGAGCCATCAGGATTCATCTTCCTTTTGAAGACCCATTTACATCCTATAGTAGAACACCCAGGAGGTAGATCAACCAACTCCCATGTTCCATTAGAAACAATAGAGTCAATTTCACTTTTTACAGCACCTTTCCAGTACCTAGATTCTGAAGAATCCATGGCCTGTCGAAAAGTTAAAGGTTCATCCTCGATATTGTAAGTGATAAAATCACTTCCAAAATCCTTGACTACCTTAGCACGCTTACTCCTTCTAGGTTCCTCTACTTCATCAGGAGTAGAGCTACTACCAGGATCTGCCCCCACATTTATCATCCTTTCCACATGATCAGGAATGGACCTCGATGTGTGAGTGGGTTCATCATCAGGAATACCTTGGGGTATACCAATCTTCATAGGGAACACATCCTCAAAGAACGTTGCATCACGAAATTCAACTATAGTGTTAGCCACTATTCCATCTATGTCAGATTTTAACACTAAAAATCTCATAGCTGTAGTGGTTTCAATATAGCCCAGAAAGATGCAATCAACAGTTTTAGGACCTAGTTTCTTTCTCTTGTGTTCAGGGACAAGTACCTTTGCAAGGCACCCCCACACACGAAGATACTTTAAGCTAGTCCTTTTCTCTGTCCATAATTCATAAGGTGTCTTGTCCATATGTTTCAGAGGAACTCTATTCAGAATATGGAAAGCCGTATTCAAAGCTTCTCCCCACATGTACTTAGGCAACCCAGAATTAATCAACATACTGTTGATCATATCCTTAAAGGTTCTATTCTTTCGTTCTGCCACCCCAATAGACTCAGGTGTGTATGGTGGAGTTACCTCATGAACTATACCATTGCTCTTGCAAAATTCATTAAACGAGTTACTCGTATACTCACCACCTCTATCAGATCTCAAACGTTTAAGTACTTTACCAGTTTGTGTTTCAGCTTCAGTTTTGAACATAATGAATTTATCTAGTGCTTCATCTTTATGTTTAAGCAAATAAACATAACAATATCTACTACAATCATCTATAAAGGTAATGAAATACCTATTATGTTCCTTGGTCAAAACACCACCAAATTCACATATGTCAGTGTGCACTAAATCTAACACATTTGAATCCCTAACCACATTATGAAAGGGTTTCCTAGTTTGTTTAGCAGTCACACATACTTGACATTTAGATTTCTTATCAATGGCATATTTTGGAATCAACTCTAAGTTCATCATATTCTTAAGAGCACCAAAATTCAAGTGACCAAGACGCAAGTGCCACAAATCAGATGATTCAACACAATTAACAGAAGGAGAAACATTATTATTAATAAAACTTCCCAAAACAGGCTCAACATTTATTAAAAATAATCCATCAGACAAGTAACCTTTGCCAAAGAATACACCAGTATGTGTAATAACTACTTTATTACATTTCAAAGAAACTTCAAAACCATTCTTAACTAAACAACTTCCACTTATTATATTCCTACGAATGTCAGGAACATGATGCACTCTAGTAAGGGATAGAACACGCCCAGAAGCGAACTTCAGGTCCACGTTTCCTATTCCAAGTACTTGAGCTGCACTAGCATTCCCCATCATCACAGTCATTCCATGAGTCTGTTGATAAGATACAAATAGAGTAATATCAGTACAAATATGTACATTAGCTCCAGTATCAATCAACCATTCATGAGACGAATAAGTGGAAAGAAGTACAGGGTTGTAGGTCACATACCCGTTGTCAGTTTCAGAAGCTATTGCCTCACCAACAACCATGTTAACCGTAGGCCCACCAGTGGTACCAAGCACAGTGTTAGCTTGTGCTCCCACATCAGGTTTCTTAACTTTCTTTACTGGACAGTCCTTGCTCCAATGACCAACCTGTCCACAAGACCAACATGATTTGTTTGCCTTTGGTTTCTTAGCCTTGTTCTTGTCCTTAGACTTAGTGTTATCCTTCTTAGTGACAGACTTTCTTTTCTGTCCAACAGTCACTACATTCACCTTCGAACTCCCAGCATGTTCAGTAGGCATCACATGTCCCTGCTTGGACTTGTGTTGCTCCTGCACAGAGATGTCCAACATCAGGTTTGTCCAAGTAATCTCTCCTTTCTGTCTTTTCAGGGAGAGTGCAAACTCTTCCCAAGACTTTGGGAGCTTTTCAATTACTGACATAACCTGAAACTTCTCAGGAAGGTCCATACCAGACTCCTTCAAAGCATGCACCAACATCTCAAACTCATGCACCTGCTTAGTCATGGATTTACTATCCACCAGTTTAAAGTCAAGGAACCTAGCCACATAATACTTTTCCAGACCTTGTGAGTCTGTATTATGTGTTTGGTCAAGCTTCTCCCATAAGAGCTTAGCAGTGTAGGAGTCAGATGAATAAACATCGAATAGAGTGTTTGCTAAAGCTGCCAGAATAGCAGCCCTAGCCACCCCATCCTTTTCCTCCCACATAGTATAAGCCTTAACAGTTTCAGCTTTCTCCTTATCCACAACTGGTTTCTCATACTGCACCACCGACCATAGACCCTTTACCGTTAACCATAGTTTCATCTTTTTCTGCCAACGAGAAAAACCAACACCCCCACCGAATTTATCAGGCATTCCTGATAAATCAATAGGCTGCGGGAAACGGTACGTGGTCCAATCCATGGTGGGTACAGTAACACCAGACCCAGAGCTAGTCTCAACAACAAGAGTTTTAGTTTCGTTAACCATCTTGTTAATTAACAATATATAACACAAATATTCTCTTCAAGATTGTTGGGTATTTTACACTAAACACAACAATGAGGCAGTGATATATATTAACCAAGAACAGGCAATTAACCAAATAACGAAACAAAACACAAAGGCATAAACAAGAGTATATTCAGTAACTGTAATTAACAAGAGTAACAAGAAAGACTTATCTCTCACAGTAGCTCAAGCCAAGACAACAAGAGAGAAAGAACACAGTTGAGTCACCAAGCCCTTCAAGAAGACTTGGCTGTTCTTGAAGAGAATATTGCCCCACTTACGTTGTGATTGGGTTGCAGCAATATCACTTCCAGGATAAAACAGCACCGATCAATGGGTTCACAAATACACCAGTGATCAACAGCGACCAGCACCTCAGTTCGCCTAAGAACTATGTATTTCTCCTATATGTATCGTGAGAGAACAGAGAAAGAAGAATACGAATCGTGTTTCTATCCTTCGGACGTATCTCTTCCCTTAACGTTTATTTTCTTCTGTATTGTATATATAATACCAAAAATAAACGTAACTGATACTCCATAAAAGGAAAGTAAATATTCTGATTTAATTGCATTAACTGCATCAGGATTTATTTTCAGTTACATAAGCATCAGGATTTGGTCATCAGTAATATCAGGATTTGGTGTCCATCAGGATCAGGATTCAGTGCTTGTCAGGAACTGATATCCATCAGGGTTTAGCCCATCAGTATCTGATGTCTGACCAAGTCCATCAGGATTTTATTCCAAGTACTGATCCAAATTTCCATCAGGATTTAGTCCAAATACTGATCCAATTTCCAGTTCTGCTGTAACATATAAATCTGAAGCTTGTTAAAATAAATCAATATCTAATTCTTCTTTCAACTCAATTTATTTATGGATTCCACTAAGAAAATGTCTTAGATCAAAACATGAAAGTTTAAGTCCTCATTACAAGGAACAAACTCCACTTGTTAGTTTCCGAAAATTACATCAAGAACTTATTATAAATATGTCTCAAACATTCCATTTTCTAAAAGATAAAACTCAATGCGTTAAGAAAAGTAGACTCGAACATTAAAACTTAAATACTAAAACTCAAAGTACCAAGAAATACATGTAGCATAATAAACCCAACACCTTTAAGTGAAAATAATTAAATAAATTTATATAATATATTAAATATTGTGGTGTGATTTGAATCACAGAAAATAAAAACCACATGGTATAGTACGATGCGGGCAATTTTTACGATTTGGTGCAATTTATAACGTGTTGGACTATTAATACAGTATTTGTAATATGTTATAACTCACCTAATTATCAACCCAAAAAGGAAAGTACTGTAATGCCTTCTTTTCATATGCAAATGCATATATCCATTTGAATGGAATCTTTCTTCTTTACCATTTTCAAATTTTATATTTTCTAAAGAATAAAGGTGCATCGAACTTGAGGAATGATTTCTATAATAATTTATAATTATTTTCAAAATATATAAAAGAAGATAAAGTTATAGAATAATATTAAGTTTATACTAGATTATAACCCATGCAAAAAACGAGTTACTTTGAAATTTTTATAATTTGTTTATCGTGTAATATAATATTATAAATATTAATTTTAATATGTTATTTGGAAGAATTAGAATTGTATAACAATTTTAGTATTAAATATAAATTAATATGTTGTTAGCGGGAATCGAACCTTGGACTTTTGTATATAACAACTTTTAATATTGTTATATCTAACTGTCATGATCGATGATATAACGGTTGTGAATGAGGGATAACAAAAAATGGGGATAACCAAAAAAGAGTTTAACCAAACTACAAATTATACCCCATTTTGCTTATTATAATATAGTATAGATAGATATAGTATAGATAGTATAGATTACTCACATATATTTTAATTTTAAAAATTATATTCATTATCCTTATTTGTTAAGTTTTTATCTCTTTGCAATTAACAAATTTAATTTCCAGAAGAAAAAAAATCATTCAACCATTTCATTGATGAATGTGTGAGTTCAATGAAATACGAAATCAAGCTACACGCAATGTGTAAGTTATATAATATTAGATGAACAAAAATTTATGTACACCGAATAAAACCAAAAATAAATCAACAAAAATTGTTTTCATTTATTAAATAAAACCAACAAGAATTCTTTAACAATTTTTTTTATATCTACAAGCCCAGCGGAGCGGGCAAAACTTCTAGTAAAAGATAATAATTAAAATTTACATAGAAGGCAAGTGATAATATGTTAGAGTCTTGATATTTGTCTTAAGAATTCATATACAAGTTTCTTAAATTGTCAAAAAAGAAAACGTTGGTTACTGTTTTTAAGTTTATTGGGATTATTCGTGGAAAATAAAATTGAAAGATTTTTTTGGCTAATAATAGCTCCCTATCCTACAAATCTAAATGATAAATTTTACTGCTAATTAACATCACCTAGTGTAGGCTGTAGCAATGCAGTACTATCCAGTGGAGTGTGGTGGTATATGGATTCCCCTGCTTAGCCATTTTCACACCCTGAACGTAACAAACCAGAGAGAACCCGTTGGTTCAAGAAGAAATATAGCGAGAAACAGACTTAAAAACCTACCCTTTTTCGTTCTAAGAAACCAATCATTCGTTTTAAGCAAACAATCGGCAAATTTAAAACAACACTCATGATTTATTCAAAGCAAATAGATTCAGACATTTAGCCAGAGACATACTATTCTAGTCAGCCTCAATCTTTAATCTAAGAAATATTACTCTGTTGGAGAAATTTTACGAGCAATAGGAATAATTTAAAATTATCATCACTAAATTGTAATAAAAAAAATTAAAATGTGAAAAATAATTTGGTTGAGTATACCATCATAACTTTAACAGATTTTGTGACAACTCAAGTCAAATCTGAATATTCTTTAAAAATTGGATCAAGTCCCGAACGCAATAATCCACCGGCAGTCAAGTTAGTAATTTTGATACACAATACCTGTCGGAGAATATGGGTAATTACTTTGATTTTTCTGAAGTCGTGTGAACACTTTCAGATTGAAATTATTTGTGTTTCACCCAAATAATTCAATCGGATAAAGTCAGAAATTCTGCAAGAAGAGAGAATGTATTTTGTAGTGTATTTCAAAATGAACCAACTATGCGAAAATGATCAATGCAACACCTATTTATAGATGTCAACATATGTGTCTTTTGCCAATAGACACATCTCAAGATGTGTCTTTTGCCAACAGACACATCTCATTCCAACAGTCATGTCTAATGCTAACAGACACATCTCAAGATGTGTCGTTTGCCAACAGACACATCTCATTCTAACAGATGTGTTTGATGTCAATAGACATGTCTCATAAGCAATAATACTGAAATCATAACGAACTCAAACAGAGCATGCACTCCGCACTCTCCCGACTTGTTCGATGTAACATTACGATTACATTGATCAACTAGTCAATCCAATTACACTAAAATATCCAACAATCCTCCCCCATTTTAGCGTAATCCATGATTAACTAAACAAAATCACAACAAATAACAAACTTATGCATAAATGAAATATCGTGACGATTGAATTTCACATTAGTATATTACACATTCCAAATATTCGAATACCAAGGTGTCACTATGGATTGAACCTTCGTTATTCATAGTGAATACATGAAGATAATATACACATAAATTTACATTCTCAAATGTTCTTACTCGACACTATATTTTATTAGCCTTGTCCTAATCCTTCATAAGCATATCAAAGCCAAGTCCAAGCTTCTTGAAGCGGCTAAACTTCATGCTCAAATAGGTAGTTCTTTTATTCTCGCACCTGCATATGCAATTTTCCAAAAGAACTATTAAGAAGACAAACTTCAACCTCCTCAACTTGCAGGTCTGAACACATCCCTTGGGATGATACTTTAATGTGTTCCAATCTCTAGATGTTAAGCTTTCCACATTGAATTCAGCACCTAATGTCATATTAGATTGGAATTGGGTATCTCAACATGAGAGGTTTTTGATGGACTTTAATCCCATCACTACAGCCGACTTGTGCACAAGATCTCTACTCAACCCTTTGGTTAGATGATCGGCTTTTAATTATGTTGAGTTCTTATAAACTCCACTGATATAACTCCGTGTGTGATAAGCTCACGAATCATGTTGTGTCTAACACCTAAGTGTCTAGACTTGCCTTTGAACACTTGTCTATAAGCATTCGCCAAGGCAGACTCACTATCACATCTGATAGATATGGGTGATATCGGTTTAGGCCACAATGGAATCTCATAAATCAGATTTCTTAGCCATTCAGCTTCTTTACCAGCCGCTGATAATGCCACAAATTCAGATTCCATCGTTGAATCAGTAATGCAACTCTGTTTCTTCGATACCCAAGAGATAGCACCTCCCCCAAGAAGGAATACCCATCCACTTGTGGAAGAATGATCTTCCTTATTGGAAATCCAACTTGCATCCGAATGACCTTCAATAACCGAAGGAAATCCAGTATATGTCAAACCATAATCCATGGTTCCTTTCACGTACTTGAACACTCGGCTTAAGGCTTGCCAATGATGTGAACTTGGTTTGCTAGTGTACCTACCAAGCTTTCCAACAGCATAGGCAATATCTGGCCTAGTGCTTATCATGGCATACATAAGACTACCAATAGCCCTTGAGTATTCAAGTTGAGATACTGCAACACCTATATTAAGTAGGAGTTTAATACTAGGATCAAAAGGAGTGCTAACGGGAGAACAATCCTTAAAGTTGAATCTTTTCATAATCTTCTCAATATAATGAGATTAAGAAATTGAAATACCATTGTTCTCACGCTTGATCCTTATACCAAGAATCACCTCAGCCTCCCCCATGTCTTTCATATCAAAATTAGATGACAAGAACTTCTTGATTTTATCCAATTGATTTTGGTCAGTACCAAAAATCAACATGTCATCCACATATAAACAAATTATAACTCCTTTATCAGAAGCATCAAATTTGCTATATACACACTTGTCTGCTTGGTTGAGAAAATAACCGTTAGACAAGACCACATTATCAAATTTATCATGCCAATCCTTCGGTGCTTGTTTCAGACCATAAATTGATTTCTTCAATTTACACACCTTGTTCTCACAACCAGGCATAATAAACCCTTCGGGTTGTTTTATATAAATCTCTTCATCTAATTCACCATTCAAGAATGCAGTTTTCACATCCATTTGGTGAATGACAATGTTGTGTATAGCAGCAAGTGCTATTAACAACCTAATAGTGGAGGTTCTAGCAACAGGAGCATAAGTATCAAAATAATCAATCCCTTCTTTTTGTCTAAAACCTTGGATTACCTTCTGTTTCTGGTGCTTGTAGCGCAGTCTGCCATGCTGTGCTCTGCCCGTTTGCTTTTCTTTTGCTGTTTTCTGCATTTTTTCTTCGTTTCTTCTCTGTTTGCATCCGTTCTTTTTACAATAACTTCCTTTCTTTATTTTCCTTGACTTGAAACCTTCATGAAACCGTAGGGAAACACTCCTTTCTTGATTCCAAACTCGAAATCCACTCCAAATTCAATGGAAATATCCAACCCTAACCGCTAGTTACAATCCTGCACAACTACACAAAACACATCAAAAATACAACATACTTGAGACCAAGTCAATTAATTTAAGCCAAAATGAAGCGATCCAAGTGGATATGAAATCCACTTATCAAGTATATATAAATATCAAATATTTATGTGGTACTACATAAATAACATATAAATAATAAATACATTAATAAATAAATAAATAATTATACACTCGATTAAGCTCACTAATATCACGATCCGGGTAATTAGAAGTTTGAGCTCGATTCGATAAACAGTTATCAAATTAAATTCAAATATTCTACGAATCCAATTTAAGTAATTCAAAACTTTTTGACCCTTGTTGGGACATACTTATCATGTGTGTAGTTGTTGTGTTTGTTAATTCCTATCTTACCATTCCTATTCTTCTTTTTTAGCCTAGATTGTAGAAGGGGGGGTTTGAATACAATCTAGTTAAATTTTCACTTTTATTTCGAACTATGAAAATATTACTTGACATAAGGATATAGATTTATGTGTGTATCCTTAGGCGAGAACAAGATGATAACAAGTAAGTTTAAAGATAGTATATGGACACACGATCTTTAAAACTTTCAGGTGGACTTGAGTCGATCCACCTGAAGTATATAGAAGAAAATATGTGTTACAAAAACACGTTACGAATTACAAAGTTTACCTAATTTTATTATTATAAAAAGAGAATAAAGTTCCTAAGATTACGTGAGGCAACTTATCTAAGATTACGTGAGGCAACTTAACTGAGGTAATGGAATTATAACCAATACTAATATGACACATTGCATTTGTATTTAAATGTAAATCTCAGATTTGTGCATATATAATATACAAGGAAAGTGAATCATTTTTTTTTGAAAGTATATACCTCAATGTATGTTTAAGGTAACTTCAAAATTTTACCTCGGATAAATTTCAAGAAATAATCTGCATCTATCGTGTCATCTTCCAAAGTGATAATATCCATCTTCTATATTGTGATGGCAAGAGTCATGATTATTGCCTTGGCAAGAGAAATTTATATCTACAGTTATGGTCTTTTGCAACCTGTTCATTCCGGCAAGTATGAGAGATCTTACAATATCTGCTCCAAAACAATTGAACAGGCAAACAATACGAGCCCCTGCTATAGACATTGCGGTCTTGTCTTCCTTGTTGTAATTCCTTTGATACAGAACATAAACCATTGCTGGTGAAGTGATGCCTTTATTCTTATAAAAATATATATAAGATTTCATAGTGGATTCTATGCAACATTTGATTCTTAAATTTAGATAAAATTTTACGTTAGATTCGATTTGCTAAGCTTAATTATTGTTATAATTTGCGATTTTTATCATAACAAATCATTTTTTATGAAAAAAAATATTGTGATGATGTTTTCTATTATCCTTTATATAAGGTGTTCATTTTAGAATGCAACCTTGTTTGTGATGTAGCACATCAGGTTTCAAATGACAAATATACTTGTTGAGTAACATACTCACATGCCACATCAGATGCAATCTCTGGTCGCAATGTTTCATTGCGGGCATTCGTAAGGTTTTTTTTATTACGGAGGTTTGTAATAAATTATTGTGGCCAGAAATTTTGATAATAAAAAAAAAAGAAAAAAAGTTAAAAAAAATTAAATATAAATAGGAAAAAAATCCGATATATAATTGAAAATTTATACACATCCAAGTATTCAAGCTAATTATTTTTGTGATAGAATATTACTTAATTTTCTAATAATTTGATTTTTCGCTCATTTTTAAGCAATTTGTAGAATTACTTTATAAATAAAATAAAATAAAATTTGATTTTAAATTCATGCACAATTAAGTAGTCATACTAACTAATTTTGTGATGAATTTTACCTTACTTCCACTAATTTTCTAATAATCTGATTTTTCATACATTTTTAAGTAGTTTGTAAAATGATTTTAAAACTAAATAAAAATAGGAAAAAGCCAAAATTTGGATAAGAATTCAAACACACCCAAGTAGCCATACTCACTACGAATATTACAAAACAACTAAAAATAGTAGTAGTAGCAACAACAATAATATAAGAACTGATTTTGGCAAGTGAAGAAGAATCGGGTCCAATAACTCAAATTAAAATTTAAACAATAACGATGTTATTGATAGCACTGGAGATCAAATCATGGGGTAATCAGTAGGCCCAATCAACCTATCAATATTATGAATTATGTGAAGATTCAATGAATTTAATCTCGAAAAAACTTAGAAAATTTAAGTTCAGTGGTAAGGTTTAGGGTTTCGATTTTCGATTTATAAAAAAAATTCTAGATGATCCAACCTTACGGATGTCAAGATCCATCAATTTTTAATGTTATTTTCAAAGTTTCAGGAAAAAATAAATTTATTTGATTTGGTAATTTAATAGTTAACTAGTACTTTGACTAGTACCTCTAAACAAATTTCGTCCATAATTCGTGTTTCAATATTTTATAATTATTTTTTGACTATCCAATCATACATATGTCAAGATCCATCTTTTTATAATTATTTTTTAACGATCCAATCATTCGTGTTTCTAGAAATTTGAATTGGACGATTTACAACCCACACGAAACTCAAAGAATAATCTTCAATTTAGTAAGGGTTTAACAATTTTTTTCTTAATTAAGATTACCCCGAAACTGAGGAGAAAAAAAAGTACCAAATTTTTTAAGTTGAGAATTTTATTCAATTTATGTATCAAAATTTTGGATAAAATGCCTTTTACTATTATTGTATATAATGACATAAAAAATAACATTTCAATTGATAGAACAATTGGATTTATCTAAACTAATAATTCTTAATTATCTATCATTTCGTGATAATTATAGAATTAAATAACTAATTAATCAAAATTTATTACAAACAATTACAACCCGAAAAAATCGGTTCAAAAATATTTGATCTTCATTTTAAAACCTTTATCAAATTAAAGAAATCAAGTCATTTTTCGTTTATAAATATTTTTGGTTCGTTTAGAATTAATCGACTCGTTTATTCTTAAATCGTGAATCGAAAATAATTAAAGTTAAAATTATTCAAAATTAATTATCTGAGTTGATCAATTAATTATCCAACATAATTGATTAATTAAATCATCAACTAAAATTAATTGATTTTTTGACAAAATTAATCAATTAAAATAATTAATCAATTAAATATTAAATATTTAAATCAATTTATGAATTTGGATTTTTTTTAATTTTTAATCCAAAAACAATTTTTACAAAAGTGCTTGCTGATTTTGAAAATCAAATGCAATACATGTTCAAGAACAGGTGAAGAACACAGTCAGCGGAAATCTGGAATTCCAAGATTCTGCCACTGTTCCGGCGAGGCAGACAAAAATCCGGCAGCATCATGCCAATCCAAACAGTCCCCAATTGTCATGAACAACTCCTTTTACTATCATTACAACCTTACCAACAACTACTATTGGAATTACAATCAAGAACCGGATTAAACCGCAAAATCCGTTCCGGCGAACAAAAATTCAACTAAAAATTACAAGAAAATTACAGAGGATACTAAATACAAGGATATATAAGATGATGTAAACCAAATTTCAAAAAGATGCTTACATCGAAAACCCCGTTAATCCGACAATAAATCAAAATCCGGCAAATCAAAAATTTGCCCAGAAAATTTTGGAAAAATTATATGATATACAATTTACAAGGATCTATACAGTCATGTAATCAATAAATCTCTGCCGAAACCAAACCTCAGTTAAAACCTAAAACTCGAAATGAGTCAAACGGAGATTTGTCGATTAGGTTGGATAGAGGAGAGGAAGATGAGAGATTTGAATACTCGTTTGCCGGATTTGGATACCGAAATCACATAGAGATATTGGTTTAATCCTTGGCAAAGCATGAACATGGGGGGAGAGAGAGAGACAGAGAAGAGAGATTGGTAGATTATGAATTAAAAAGGTAAAAAGTAAAATAAGAAAAGTATTATTATTTTTATTTTTTTTAGGTTTCAAAAAAAAAGTATTCTTATTTTCTAGAAAAAACCACAAAATCATTTTTAGCCACAAGTTTATTTAATTAACTCCCAAAAATGTCAATTAAATACTTAACGGGTATGAATAATACCTTTTATTTAGCAAATAATTACAATAAATATTTCCAAGATTTTTAGAAATCTTAAATTTATCAAAAATATAAAATAAAATATTTTAAAATATTTTTATAATTTGTACAAATAAAATTTAACATGAATAGAATACTGTTTGGATTCCTAAAATTATTAAACGAACCCACTTTACAATAGCGATATAAGATGATTGATTTTTCAATAAAATCAAAAATAATCAAATAATCAAATATCATCGACAATAACAAACACAATATTTTCGAATGAACAAATCTATTATTTAAAAACGAAAATGCATCAAATGATAACAAAGTACACGAAATCTTGTTTATCACTAAACGATATTCAAAATTTTCGATGTTACATGAAAGAAGGAGATAATGGGCCTGTTTGCCAAAACTTAAAATTAGTCTTTTACTTATTTTCGGGTAAAAAGATTATATTTTGACATATATATATATATATATAGGCAAATGATCAAAAGAGAACTCTTTTTTTGAAGAAAACTAAGGTACTAATCCTAACCATTGGATGTATTATAATCATTGGCCCCGCCAGGGGCACCCACACACTAATCAAATACACCCTCACACACACAATCCCACCTAATCCCTTCCGTTTTAAATTTGATTTTTCCCGTCAATCGGTGATATTTTTTTAAAATCTAATTTCACCACATTTTTCTCCATCTCCCAACGATCAGTTTGAATACCATATGTGCTATATTTTAATTTAGTTTTCTAAGTTCTCCTTTTAAAGGGGTTTTCTCTAGATCCCTACTTATATATATATATAAGTGTTCAATGTATGTTTGAGATTCTATAAGTTGCAAAAAAATTAATTTTTTTTAGAAAAAATTATGAATCTCTACCTTTGTCGTAAAATAAGTTCACTTATTCAGAAAATAAGTTCCCTCAAACATCCCCAATCAATATATATATATAAAAAGGAGGATATACGGGAGCTAATAAAGAATAATGTTCCTGATATTAATTTTAGCAAACTTGATTAATGTTATGTTAATTAGTTTCTAGCTTTAATAGTAATTTTGTAATAATTGCATGTCCATTGTATTTATAAAAATAATTCTATTTTTATAATATTTTTTGTATAGCGTGAGGATTGTTTTATGAGATAACCTCAAGAAAAATATAAGTCTATTCTAATATGAATAGGAAATGCATCCAACCATCTTAATTTTAACTTGTTACCATGGTACATATATGTTTTTCTGTTTTTGTACCAAAATTTTTATTTAAGTAAATAATAGGGGAGAGCACGGATCGTATCGATGTGATATTAGGATAAAATCGAATTGAAAATCTTTGATTTTTAAAATTGAAAATTAAAATCATATATAACGAAAAATGACGGTTCAATTTCGGTTTCAAAAACCTCAATTTAATTGGTTGCAATCAAATAAGTTCGGTTTCAAAACAACAAAATATAAAATTATTACAATTTGCATTAAAAAATTTGCTTATTTTAAAAACAAATCAAATACTAACTAACTTGCATGTGAATTTACACAAATCAGACATGTTTTGCAGTGATTTCATGTTAAAATATGATAAGAACCATTAAGTTGTTATTTAGCATCTGTTTGTCGTCCTTGTTAGAGCAAGATCACAATTTCCGGTTCCCACTCCTTTCTCCAAGCAATGTTGTGTTGGTAAAGATAATTTAAAGAATTAATTTACAGGCATAATAAAGTAATGCCTAAGACTTGATTTCCAGGCATAATAAAGTTCATTTATCACGCTTGGAAGAGTCTAGTCTACCACAGGTCTACAAAAGAACTGAAAGTGACCGTGGGAGATGTTGCTTCTTTGTCTTCCTGGAAACATATTGAGGTCCGAAATGGCAGCCATATCCAACTTCGTTCGAAGCAGCTGCCCGTAACCCCGAAAAGACACACATGTGACAATAGGGTACAGAGCACTTGAAATTCGGACCAAGTATCAATAGGACCAAGCCATCACACAAAAGTTACATATGAATGCACTAATAACTGTGAAATAATCAAATAATGTAGGAGTAGTAGCAAAAAAAAAACAAGAAAATAAACCAGTATAAGCTGAGTGATAATTTGAATTGGCATCTGGTCTACAAATTTCTTGAAGACAAAAAGACAAAATCATAATACAAAATTCCACAATAACAGAAAATATGGATTCTTTAAAGCGATTTAATTTTTCGAAAGAATATATATGGATTGTTTTCGAATGATTTTTTAAGCGATTTAAATTTTTTTTGGATTTGTTGCTCAATCCTAAGTTACAACGTATGGAGAGCCGGAGAGGTATATACAGTATAGGAATTAAAGGGGGATACTATCAATTCAATTAATGTACGTAATAATGATGGGTACGTACTGTAATTATTAAGAAGCTTGTAGTACAAGAAAAATAAAATTAAAAGTCTCCGTCATAGTCCTAGTCCTGCTTCTGTCTACCTACTACCTAGTAGTCGTAATTACGAGAAATTCTGCTGGCTATCACTCTCAGACTGACGAGGAAGAATTGAAGATACTAAGGCCCCGTTTGGCAAATAAGTTCTTGAACTTATAAGTTACTTATTTCGGGAAAAAATTCGTATTTACATACTTTCTTTTAGAGAAAAATGTGTACGGGAAGTTTAATATTCATTATTTTGCAAAAATAAGTTATTTATTTCAGAAAAAAGTACATATTTCCTAACTTTTTTTCAGAATAAGTACTCCCTCCGTCTCTTAAAACGTTTCCTGTTTACTAAATCGGGACTATCAAAATACTCTTCTCCTTTCTATTTTAAGCCATAAAAAATAATATCCAATACCCACTACTCCACCCACTACTCCTTAAAAATAATATTCAATACCCACTACTCCACCCACTAATCATTACAAATAATATTCAACACCCACTATTCCAACCACTACTCCAAAAAAACAATACTTCAATACCTACTATTCCACCCACTACTCCTTAAAAATAATATTCAATACACACTACTTCACCCACTACCCAAAAAAAACAATATTCAATACCCACTACTCCTTAAAAACAATATTCAATATCCACTACTTTTTATAAATAATATTCAATACCCATTTTTTCTTAAAACCCGTGTTTTTAGTCAAACAAGAAATGTTTATTGAGACGGAGGGAGTAACTTATTTTTGAAAAATAAGATTTCCCAAACAGGCCCTAAGCCATTACAGAAAATACTCATTACTTTCGTTTGTTTTTTTACATTTTATGTTTTTTTACTTTAGTCTAATAAAATATTTCACAAAAGCCCACAATACAAGCACAGCAGGGCTTGTGTTGTACTTGTGCCACTCTCAGTCTCTCACTAATTAAAGTCAAAACACTCGTTATATACATTTTCATATACAATGCTACTATTATACTATCATCAACTTTTTGTCACACAAATATTTTCTTATTATAAATCAATTAATTTTTGATATAAATACATTGATATAATTTTTTGTTTAAATTTTAAGTTTGAAGTTCGATTCAACAAATATTCTATATTCGAGTTCGGTTCGAAAGTTTGAATTCATTTTTACTAAATATTGAGAAAAGTTTGAATGCAATAAATTTGAATCGAGTTCAAATCGATATCAATTTAATACGTTAAAATATATAAATATTAAATAATATAATAAATACATGCTCGCTTAGGCTCGCGAACATCACAAATCGGGTAATTAGAAGCTCAAGCTCGATTCGGTATAATCTATTCAAATAATTCGAATTCTAGCTCAGCTTTATTGTATATATTATCCACCGAATTTAAATATTTTACGAGTTAAATTTGAATAGTTCACCAATTTTTTGTGTATTTCCAACCATTATAAAGGATGGCTATTAGAAAAATATATTTTTAATTTTTTCGAAAGATTATTTTAGGATACTTGAACTACATGGATATGTAGGATACCGAGTACCAGCTAATGATGGAAATGAGAAATGAGAAGTTGCTTGACATAACTATGTAATGTTAAAGGGTACTATTTTAGTTTTGTACATTAGTTAAATGAAGGTATAAATGTATCAATAAGTACAAGATCTCGACTAGTAATTAAAAGCAATGTAAGCCTTGTAGCCATATCGTTAGACACCATTGAATTAACATTATTCATTACACCATTAAACTTTGCATTAATATATAGGCAGAGCCGCAGAGATAATTTATGACTTTATGTGTTGAAGCTCTATATAAAGCTTATACTTCAATTAAAAAACCAAACCAATCCCAATCTCTCTCTCTCTCTCTCCCCCTCCCCTCTCTCAAACAAATTTTTTGTTGTTGTGGTGTGTACAGATGTATGCAATTAGGCTCGAAGTCTATTGTCATCACTGCAAAGTAGGCTTCTTACCATGCTCTTGCCTTAATGTTGTTATTAATTGATACTATCAATTAATGTAATAATGATGGTATTGTAATTAAGAAGCCTGTAGTACAAGAAAAATAAAATTGGAAGTCTCCGTCCTAAACCTAGTCCTCCTATGACCTATCTATACCTTAGTAATTACGAATTTCAGAAAACTACTGGCTATCACTCTCAAAGTCATGAGGAAGAATCGAAGAAGGAGACGATATTTCCTAATCCTAGTCCTCTTATCTACATTACCTTAGTAATTACGAATTTCAGAGAACTGTTGGCTATCACTCTCAAACTGATGTCTGATGAGGAAGAATCGAAGAAGGAGACGATATTTCCTTCTTATAGCTGTTTCGGACAAGCCAGTACAAAAATATTACTTTACGTGTTTTTTTTACATTTTATTTATTTAAATTTAGGCTAATCATTTTTTTCACACACACAAAGGCCCACAATACAAGCAGTGCTTGTGCCAGTGCCACTGTCAGTCTCTCAGTATTGCCAAAACACTCATATCGTAACCATATCGTTAACTTGTGTGTGTGGGAAAATTGTATATTAGTGGTAGTAATGTATGGGAGAGAGTAGTATGATTTGGTATTTGATTTTGACTGCAGATAAAGTGATCCTCACCATTAAATTAATATTTATGCATTGCACCAAAACTTTGGCAGAGATTATGTGTTGAAATTGACTTGGGGTTTGAGCTCTATATAAAGCTTATTATACTCTTATATTCTCATGCAAACTGTTAGTGCACACAAAGGTAAAAAATCACTCTCCCTCTCAATCTCTCTTCCTCTCCGTATCTGTCCACTCCCTCTGCCGTAGAAAATTCCGGCATGGCACCCACAACCACACAATCTCTCTCTCTCTCTCTCTCTCTCTCTCTCTCTCTCTCTCTCTCTCTCTCTCTCTCTCTCTCTCTCTCTCTCTCTCTCTCATTGTTATTACATATACTTACACGCACTTATATAAATAGCCAACCACATTGGTAAGAGTTTCTATATCTTGATACACTACAACATCACACTAGTCTCTCCACTATCCAACGTAAAGTCTGCTGCCCTTCTCATCTTTCATATCTCAAACCCGCCAATAATATTAAAAACCCCATCCTTATATGTCGATTAATTTCTTTTCTTCTTTATTTAGTGGTGATAATATTGTGGTTAAGCCCATTTTTCTACATGGGTTTTCTGGGATTTTACATTTAGTGTTCCTGATTATTATATTTGGTTGGTGGGTTTTTAATAAATTTAGGATAAAACATGGGTTTAGTTATGATAATGTTGTGAGGTTGTCTTGTTATAGATTGACCTTGTTTACTTGTTGGGGTTTGGCTCTGTTTAGTGTTGTTATTTGTTTATTGAATAACTTTTATTGGTATAGAAATGGTTGGTCTGATGTTAAGGTTTTAGTGGTGTTTGATTCAGTGAGCAAAGGGCTTAATTGGTTGGTTGTTTCAGTTTATGTTAGTACCCAATTAAAAAATAGAGGTTATGTTAAGTACACTTTAGTGTTGAGGGTGTACGTGGTGGTGTTTTCCTCTTGACCTCTTATCCATCACAACTCTCTCTCTCTCTCTCTCTCCCTTAGTTTGTCATACATGCTAATTAAGATGTTTTTGTTGTGTGTACAGGAGGATCGTCACCATGAATGCTATTCGCATCGAAGTTTTTTGTTACCACTGCCAAAAAGGCTTCAAGAATGATGTGAAGGCTATGAATAAGCATAACACGAAGATGCACTCTAAAATGATGGAGATGAGGACTAAGGTATTCTGTGAAGTGTGCGGCACGGTTTACCCCAATCAAGCTGAGTATGTCGCTCATCAACAAGAGGAAGGAGTACATGAACCTGAACGTAACATCTAGTTGATTAAGTAGTTTTTTATTAAATAAAAATTATTAATAACTAGTTTAGTAAATAGGTTTGCTAATTTCCATGTATTTCTGTTGAAGTTTAGTTCCACTTTTATGTATTTCTGGTATTTTGTTCAAGTTTAATTCAAAATCGGATAATTTTATATGAATTCTGCGGTTTAACTCGTTGCAAATAACGTTAGAACACGTGGTATGGGCTTTGATTTTGTTAAATTTTGAAAATCCAGTGGTGATTTGAAAATGGGCCAACATATGGGCTTTAAATGTCAACACAAAAAGAAAGGCCAGATCAATTTTAGAGCAGTGCTTTCCATTTGACTACATTTCCAGTGAAGAGAGAGACGAGAGAGGGAGAGATAAAGATGAATACAGACATAACAGCATCGACGAAGCCAGAGTATCCAGTAGTTTTTAATTACGTGTCTCTTTGCAGCCTCCTTGTTTTTCATTCATGTTTTCTTGAATGCCATATTAGATTTTGAGCATATAGTTTATGTTGTAATCGAAATGTTCCGTTTCTTTACGTTTTGTTCTGTACAAGCTATTTTAGTATACTAACTCACTAAATAATGACCTTTCTCTTTTGTATATATTGAAAATGAGGGTTATGTTCTGTACTACTCCATAAATTATGAGGAAATGGGAGGGAATGTGAGGAGAATTATTCGAGTAAAGAGGTCATGTAGAGTCCATGTCCAAGGGCACTTCCACAACTGTGAGGTTCCGGAAATTTATGGATTAGTAAGGATGAAAGAGGGAATGCTGATCATAAATAATGAAAAGAGGCGTAATCTTACAGTGTAAACACAATGCTCTGTCTCTTACACTTGCATCTAATTGATTAATACAAATGATTTGCAAATGAAACAACTTTCTCTTTCAATTGTTTAGGTTGCTTTTCAGCTTGGAGTCGTAGTAACTATCATTAGTCACTTTTTTAAAAATGGGTGTAAAATCTGGGCACCACTTTGAAGTTTAATCTTTTTTTATTGATATTAAGATATGGTTATTCTTGATATATATAGGAATAAAGCCAAATATAAGAGGGCCATCTATGGTGACCGGCGGTCTCATTGGTGTGATGGGTGGTTTCATGTATGCGTATCAGAACTCTGCTGGTCGACTCCTGGGTTTCTTCCCTAATGAGGGCGAGGTTGCTCGATTCAAAAAGATGCACTAGCACTTTCTTCTTTATGGGTCATTTGTTTTGCATCTGTAATATGCCTGATAGCAGAATTCGAACAATTTGAGTGTTCAATATTCCTGTAAAACGCATTATGTAAGTGCAATTAATAATCAGAGTTTTATCACTCAGCGGGATTTACTAGGTGCTATATAATTTTTCATATTCTGTATAAGGTGGTGATCAACACGGGGGTCTGCATTGATCTGATCTGTGTTATTTTAACCAAGTGACAATGTCTGAGTCAAGTATTTATTACCGGGGAGGGGGTAGTTACATTTTATCTTGGGGTCTTTTTGTGAGGGGTAGTTACATTTCATCTTGGGATCTTTTTGTAAGGGAAACTTGTTCTCTCTCTCTCTCTCTCTAAGTTAGTTAAATTATAGGTTTTTTTTTAAAGTTAGTTAAATTATATAGTAAAACCTCTATAAATTAATATAGTTGGGACCGGAAAATTCTATTAATTTAGAGAGGTATTAATTAATCGATAAATTAATATTTATTAATTTATAGAGAATTTTTGACATTAAAAAATATTTGTTTCCAATTATATACATTTAAATAGAATGAATTGTACAATTTATGTTTTATACTTAATTCAATATATATTGTTTACAAATTTAATGAGTATTGACGAGATTCAAAGTAAATATCCATGTATATTTAGATAATATCAAGGATAAAACAACATTTTTTGAACTTTTTTCACGTAAAGAAGCACCCAAGACATCAAAAACATTGATTAATAACTTTTTAATCCTTTACGAAAACACCACATTCGAAATTTTGGATACAACAAAGATGGTTAAATATGAGTTTCATATAGATTCAAATTTTAAGAATCCTAGAATCACATTTTACAAAGGGTAAAACATATATTTTTATGATTATAAAGAAATTATTAATTTATAATATTATTGGGACCATATATTTATATAGGATTTTTAAAAAATTATTATCTTATTATCTTATCGAAATTGATCAATTTTTGAACTGGCCCAAGTTGGGATCGGAAGAAATTATTAACTTAGAGAGATTATTAATTTATCGAGTATTAATTTAATGAGATTTTACTGTAGTTGATATTGCCTTCTCTAATCACAATGTGTTAGCAATAAAATTTTTAGATAATCTTATTTGATTTTCTATATTTGTTGATCCACTACTATTATCTATAAATGTCCATCTCATATTCTTCCAACTTTATATTAATATTTTACATTTATTGCATATCCAACCCATCTCACTCCAAGTCTCCAATAATTATAATATTAAGATATTGTTTTTTTTTTGAAACAATTAAGATATTGTTTTTGAAATATAGTTAATAGTATTGAAACAAAATCATTTTTTTTTCATCTATAATACAACTAATTATTATTATATGCTATTTTGACTAACCAATTTATTATATGCTCTTACACAAATCACAAATTAACATGTGTAATTTGGGAAAAGAATTGGAATATCAAGCATTGCTCGTTATATAAATTATAATAGTACATCTCTTTATTTTCAATTTTTATGCAACGTTTCTCTTCCGGACCTTGTAGTCTTGTAGTCAATTTTTATGAAAAGAATTGACTGAATGTCTTTTGGAAGCAGGATATCGACAATCCCAAACAGATCATTCTATGTTTACTTATAATCTTGATGGGATTTTTGTTGTCATCATTGTCTATGTCGATGACATCTTACTTTCTGGAAATAATCAGGCAGCTATAAATGATTTGAAGGCATTATTGGATGTTAAGTTTGGCATCAAAAATCTAGGAAACATTAAGTATTATCTTGGTCTTGAGATTTCCAGAAATCCAGATGGGATATTTGTGACTCAGCAAAAATTTATTCATGATCTACTTGCTTCTGCTAATTTGGTTGATTGTAAACCACTCTCAGTTCCTATTGATCCTCATTTAAAATTGTTTGACAATAGTATGTCTGGTGCACTGCTAGAGAATCCTTCAGCTTATCGAGCATTGGTTGGGAAGTTATTATATTTGAATTCTTGTAGGCCTGACATCACTTTTTCTGTACAAATGTTAAGCCAGTATCTACATGCACCACGAGTTAAACATATGCAGGCTTTGACTCGGGTTCTCAGATATCTTAAATGGACTTCTGGATATGGTTTATTCTTTCCAGCAAATAATTCTCTTCAGTTGCATATGTTTAGTGACAGTGATTGGGCAGGAGATGCTACTGATCGCAAGTCTGTGGGTGCCTATTGTTTACTATTAGGCAATGTGGCTGTTTCTTGGCGTTCTAAGAAACAACAAGTTACTTCTCGCAGCTCTGCAGAGGCTAAATATCGGGCCCTTGCTGATGCTTCCTGTGAGATTATTTGGTTTCTTAATATTTTGCAAGAGTTACATGTACAATTTCAGTCTCCTGTTCCCTTGTATTGTGACAACAAGGCTGCAGTTGATCTTACTGCTAATCCCGTATATCATGCTCGAACTAAACATATCGAGCTTGATTGTCATTTCATTCGTGAGAAGATTAAAATGGGTATCATTACTGTCAAGCAGATCCCTACTCTCCAGAATGCTGCTGATGTTTTCACCAAAGGTCTTGGTAAAGTACTTCACTGGACATGTGCTTCCAAATTGGGACTTATTCCTTTGGCTTCGTCTCCAATTTGTGGGGAGGCTGTGAACCTATCTGTCAATAGGGGGGCTGAAGATATAAATGATTCAAGTATGTCAACAACAGCTAAAATAAATATGACATTGGGTTACAAACAACCAATACAAAAGAAACTACTGTTGGCCTATCAAATAAGGGAGTCAAAGTTAGTTAAATAAGTCAACAAGTCAGTTGGTGACAGTTGTATGATTTAGTCAGATTTATATGTATAAATATAGCAACACGATTGTATCTTTGCTAACAAGAAATAGAACAAACAAATTTTACATTCCTGTATCTTTCTCTCTGCATTTTTACTTCATCTTCTTCTTGGTTCATTTAACTCTATATGGTATCAGAGAAGATCTGAAAGTGAAGATTCAAGCTCGAACGTCAATTCACGAGCACGATCTCCATACTTTCAGCGTTCCTTCGTACAAATCTACAGGTTATTCTTGTAGATCTCTTTGAATTTCGCATTTTTCTAGGGTTTTGATTGAGTTCTTCATAATACGAACTCATTTTGTGGATCATTTGTTAATTTGATCGCACTGTTTGATTCAGAACTATTTTAGATTGATATTTTTCGTGAGTTGATTACTTGTTCTTTGCGATTCTGTTATCATATCGCTATTTGTCATCAATCTAATCACTCATGGCTGGACAATTGGGGAAATCACCTCGATCTTATGCTAATGTGTTGTTCAACAACACAGACGAACACGTTAATGAAAATACGGGAGAAAGTAGTAAATCTACTAAGTCTCAGATTGATAATAATCGTGATGAGATGTCAATTGACTCGAATTTGCATCCTCTGTATCTGCAAAACATAGATCATCCAGGATTAGTTCTTATCTCTAAGAAATTAACTGGAACTGATAACTTTGGTCCAAGGAAAAGATCTATCACCATTGCTTTATCTGCTAAGAACAAGATCTGTATAGTAGATGGATCTTATGCACGACCTGATGAAGATTCACTTCTGAGAGCACAGTGGGATAGAGTTAATGATATGGTCATCAGTTGGATTATGAACACTGTTTCAGACGAAATTAGTAATGGAATGGACTTTGTGACTTCTGCTCATGTGATGTGGAATGAGTTGCATGATCAGTTTTCCAGTGTGAATGGGCACAGAGTTTATCAAGTGTTGAAAGAGATTCATGCTCTTGAACAAGGTGATAAGTCGGTTGAGATTTATTATCACAAATTGAAGAATCTATGGGATGAATATGCTGCAATAGAGACTGTTATAACATGTAAGTGTGGATGTACTTGTGGTTCTCATAAGCTTCAAGAAGAAAGGGAGCAAAGAAAGAAGTTGCTACAGTTTTTGATGGGATTAAGTGATAGCTATGCGGTGGCTAGAGGTCAAATACTGATGATGACACCCCTACCATCAATCTCACAAGCATTCTCATTGATCAAGCAAGATGAGAAACAAAAGCAAGGAAATCATCTATCTGTTTCTTTACTTGGTAATGTCCAAGAAGCATCTAACCGACCTGTTTCTGGTTTAACTGGTACAAAGTCATCGGGAACCAATTATCAGGGATCTAAACCAGCATTGAAGTGTACCTACTGTCACAAAGAAGGTCATATTAAGGAATTTTGCTATAAGCTAATTGGCTATCCAGATAAGAAGAAAGGGAAATTTAAACAAACTCAGTCACAGTCCACTGGTGGTTTTCGACCTATTCCACAAACTGGTAGTGCTAATCATGTCGATTCTGCAAATAATGCCAAATTGCAGGGACTAGGTATGAATTCTGGACAGCAGCAAGCATCTGTTAATCATAATTCTGGACTTTCTATGGAGCAATTGCAAAGCCAGATTTCTCACATGAATCAAATGATGATTCTCATGATGAACAAGAAAGGCAATTTGTCTTCCCCAGAGGATCAGATTCATTCTTAAATTTCTCCCATGGCAGGTATGGCTTATTGCCTCAATACTTGTGTGCCTCAACTGCTATCTTCATCATGGATTATTGATTCAGGGGCTTCTAATCACATTTATTCTAATAAAAAACTTTTCAACTCTTTAGTTTATTTGACAAATCCTTTCCAAGTCACTTTACCAAATAAACAAATTGTTTCCATATTTCAATCTGGAACAATTCATCTCAATTCCCACATCATCTTATATAACGTGTTGTTTGCACCTGATTTTCATTGCAATCTTTTATCAGTCTCGAAAGTGTTACAAGATAGCAACTGTCTTGTTTATTTTACTCCAACTCAATGTATTTTTCAGGGCCAGACTCAACAGAGAGTTCTAGCTACTGGTGAGCATCATGATGGGTTGTATCTCCTTACTTCACCAAATGATGTTCACACTTCTTTTCCTGTTTCCAACTCTCACTCTCCATTTGTTTCACTAGCTCATAGCTTATCAGATGTTCCTATTTCTAAACTTTGGCACCTTAGATTAGGACATCCATCTGATATTGTATTGAAGCATATTTCTACTCTTAACTGTAAGAATACAGTTTGAAATAATGATTGTCCTGTTTGTCCTCTCTCTAAACAATGCAAACTTGCTTTTCCTAAGCATAGTGATTCTTATGCTACTACTGCTTTTGAATTACTCCATATAGATATATGGGGTCCTTATCATATCACTTCTGTCAATGGTGCTAAGTATTTCCTAACAGTAGTTGATGATCATACTAGAGCTGTTTGGGTATTTCTCATGTCTACTATGCAATGTGTTTACAGCATTATGAAACGGTTTTTTGTTTACACTGTGAATCACTTTAAGTTGTCAGTCAAGACTATTCGAACTGACAATGGCAGTGAATTTTTTAGTTCTACTTTTACTGGCCTTTTGGCTTCATTAGTAATTGTTCATCAGTCCTCTTGTCCATATACCCCACAACAAAACTCTAGAGTAGAACGTAAACACAGACATTTACTGGAAATGGCTAGGGCATTACGTTTTCAATCTGGTTTGCCTCTTAAATATTGGGGGGATTGTGTTCTTACTGCAGCATACCTTATCAATAGGTTACCTACTCCTGTTTTAAAGTACAAAACTCCTTATGAAATGCTTCATGACATAATTCCTGATTATACTCAATTAAGGGCATTTGGGTGTTTGTGTTATGCATCTGTTCACAATTCAGACAAATTTGATGCTCGAGCTGTTAGGTGTTTATTCCTGGGATATCCTCCTAATCAAAAGGGTTTTAAATTGCTTAATCTCACGTCACATGCTATTTTTTGTAAGCAGACATGTTGTGTTTTCAGAAAACACTTTTCCCTATCATACTATTTCTGGATCACTTGACATCAATGATACTGACAATAAGTCTTATTTCCTCACATGGCTCCAGTCAAATAGTACTTCACCTTTTGTTTATCCTATTACTCCCTGTACACCTGTTCAAACTAGTACTGTAGTTCCATCTAGTACTATTACTTCTGCTTCTTTACCTAACACAGATGATCAACAGTCTTCACCACTTGTTTCAATTGAACAATCTGCTTCACATGAGAATTCTTTAGTTGAAGACTCTACTTCATCTGAGAACAATTTAGCTACACAGACAGTTCCTATTCGACATTCTCACAAATCTACCAACAGACCAACTTGGTTCTGCTAATTTGGTTGATTGTAAACCACTCTCAGTTCCTATTGATCCTCATTTAAAATTGTTTGACAATAGTATGTCTGGTGCACTGCTAGAGAATCCTTCAGCTTATCGAGCATTGGTTGGGAAGTTATTATATTTGAATTCTTGTAGGCCTGACATCACTTTTTCTGTACAAATGTTAAGCTAGTATCTACATGCACCACGAGTTAAACATATACAGGCTTTGACTCGGGTTCTCAGATATCTTAAATGGACTTCTGGACATGGTTTATTCTTTCCAGCAAATAATTCTCTTCAGTTGCATATGTTTAGTGACAGTGATTGGGCAGGAGATGCTACTGATCGCAAGTCTGTGGGTGCCTATTGTTTACTATTAGGCAATGTGGTTGTTTCTTGGCGTTCTAAGAAACAACAAGTTACTTCTCGCAGCTCTGCAGAGGCTGAATATCGGGCCCTTGCTGATGCTTCCTGTGAGATTATTTGGTTTCTTAATATTTTGCAAGAGTTACATGTACAATTTCAGTCTCCTGTTCCCTTGTATTGTGACAACAAGGCTGCAGTTGATCTTACTGCTAATCCCGTATATCATGCTCGAACTAAACATATCGAGCTTGATTGTCATTTCATTCGTGAGAAGATTAAAATGGGTATCATTACTGTCAAGCAGATCCCTACTCTCCAGAATGCTGCTGATGTTTTCACCAAAGGTCTTGGTAAAGTACTTCACTGGACATGTGCTTCCAAATTGGGACTTATTCCTTTGGCTTCGTCTCCAATTTGTGGGGAGGCTGTGAACCTATCTGTCAATAGGGGGGCTGAAGATATAAATGATTCAAGTATGTCAGCAACAGCTAAAATAAATATGACATTGGGTTACAAACAACCAATACAAAAGAAACTACTGTTGGCCTATCAAATAAGGGAGTCAGAGTTAGTTAAATAAGTCAACAAGTAAGTTGGTGACAGTTGTATGATTTAGTCAGATTTATATGTATAAATATAGCAACACGATTGTATCTTTGCTAACAAGAAATAGAACAAACAAATTTTACATTCCTGTATCTTTCTCTCTGCATTTTTACTTCATCTTCTTCTTGGTTCATTTAACTCTATAATTTTTACCGAGAATTTCCATTATGTACCGAGTGTATACAGCGTCTAAGTATCAATGCAACTCATCATTCTCTTGAGTTTATCGCCTTAAAAAACTATATTATATGGTGCATTATATCTTGGTTGGTTGAAGCAGAATTTAGTTGCCTCCTCTGCATGGAGATGAGTGTAACTATTTATGGTGCATTCCGTGGGATAAAAGACAAGTACCAGATGTTTAAGTAAAATATAAGCTTAAATTTTCATAAGTGGGATATCGATATTGTACAAATTTGGCATCTAGTTGAGCATATGTATACACCTCTTATACTTAATAATTTTGAATAATTGCATCAGGTACATTAGTTTAATAGTTTGCTTCCTGCTTTGCTTTAGAAATTGTTTCCGAGCAACGTTAAATGCGTAGCTCTAAAATTACTAAAGGCATTGTAAGCGTAAACAAGTCCTTGAAAACATGAATGCAAACCGTTACAAGACTTTTGACAACTGATTGTCCAATTGAAATCAAATACTACAAATTTGCATCAACTTTCAGTAACATTGTACCTTCCACAGCTAATATTTGAAAATTTCTGCTAACTAATCAATAAACACAGATCAGAATTGGACCATAAAATTAGGGTACCAATTAATATACAGGATATTTGTATAAGGGCTACCAGTTACCAGCTTGATATAGTTACCCCCTCAGCCATGTATCCCTCACAAAAGATGCAAAAAAAATAAAAATCCCTTGCACTGTTTTTATTCTTTCCTTTGACCAGAACTATATTGGTCAGAAAAGCTCATTCCCTATTTCCCTTGATTTATGATTATGACTAGGAGAACTGGCCTAAAGGCGGGGATTCGAAATTATGGTTCTCAACATGGTTGTGTCTAAATCCATAAAGAATAATGCCTTCATTAGCTACACCATAGCATGTTGGAGCTGTAGCTTGAACCTGGCTTCTGACATGCTCAGAACCTAATGCGGTTTGTTGTTCTCTAAGCATTGTTCTCAACTACATAGTTCATTCCAACTCCAAGATCAAGGCTAATGGTGTTACAATCTTCTGGTCTGACTCTTGAAGTACCACTAACAGGTGCTGATCCTGACACATCATGGCTATTCGTCTTAGCAGGAAGAACATCGTGATTGTGTTTTCCCTCGTATGTAGTTATAACTGCTTTCGGATCATGCGATGCCCTCTCCACATGTTTCCTCACCAGGCATCCAGCATTTGTACACTTGTAATAGCTCCTACATCACATGTAAAAGTGGCAGTCAGGAGACCAACATGATAGTAGCCAAAAATACAAGTAGCTCCATATAAAGTAGATCAAAATTGGTCAAGGGTACAGGATAAATTTTCAGGTTCAACGCCTATCGTTGATCAGGTAGGTAGCCTCTTTCGTGAGGCAAAGAATATTTTTCTTTCAGAAAGAAGAAAAGCAGCAAACCTTCTAGTACTACCAGACTCGAGGTCAAGAGGGATTTTTACCAGATAATTAGACAATTCTTGTCGTCGTCAACAAACAAATTTAAGGAATAACAAGATTCGTGAGTCACAAATTAACTATAGCTAAGGTCAATGAAACAATTATAAATATTCAAAATTCTAAGATTAAATTTGCAAAATTACCTTTGTTTTTTACTGTATAAGACCCCCTCTTGCAAAATAACGAGACCGGGTAGTTTCTTCCGGCATTACATGTGTGTAAGGCTCTGCTTGAGGACGACTAAATGTTCCCAGCATTTCCTTCGAGCTGTCAACTAAATTATAGTTCACGTAATTGTTTAGATATAATGATCAACATCGGTTACATAAAAAATGTGAACATTTTGATGGAAATTGAAAGGATGATTACCCTTGATATTTGCTACCTTCTTTTAGTGTAACCATAGGCCATCTGAATTTCCGGATTCGGGGATTTCAAGAACAAGATCACGTCTATCAGCAATTAGGATTGTGAGACTGAATATTTTCACATCTGGTTCTTCAACTTCTATAAAAACCAATGCATACCTGTAGGGATTTAAAAATGAAGATTGATATTTGGTTGGTTTATGCATGAATGACACTTTTTTTGTATTGTGTGCGAGAAACATATAATGTGTTGTTAAACCTTCACTTGCATCGACGCTTCCAAGAAGACAAGAAGTTGTTCCTTCCACCTCATCAAACTCTCGTCATCCTCAACCACATAGTATTTTTTAAAGAAAAAACAGAAAATGCGCACGATGATTCAAATTTAAATAAGGGTGCTGATTTATGCACACCCCAAACTTATTTATGCACACCCTTCATTTATTTTGGATAGAAATATCCCTGACTTCTTTATCTGGGCAATTGGTACATTGTTGAATCCTATTGATATTATTAGTGATACTCTTCACATGCAAAGCTCAGTTTTATGATTCCTGATTGATAAACAAATCAAACCAATTGATCAAATAAAGAACCCAACCCAAAAAAAAGAGAGAAACCACATGAAAATGAAGAATCCAAGCTATCTCTTTTGCAAGTTCTTGACTATAACAATCCAAATTTTATTAGATAACGAACAAATGGATAGCATCTGGAAATTCTCATAGTAATGGACAAGGACAATAAAAATTTTAAAACAAAACAAAATCGAAAACCATCATTTTAGAATTCCAGAACAAAATTACCAAATACTATCGATTATTTATAGTGTTATGGCTTAATCCGAAGTCAAGTGAAATTAGAGGATAATAATCAGCATACATGATCAATGTTAATATAAAAAGAGAAAAAGGAACAAGACATGGATTTATTAGTCAAAAGAATTGATAAGGTGTGCATAAATAAATTTAGGATGTGCATAAATCACCACCCTTAAATAATATGCTGAACTGTACTAAGGATACTTTAACACACAGATGATGAATCACTCGGCTGCCTGCTTAGTCTTCCTTCATTGCCAGAGGACTCCTCTGCGTTCGTTGATGTTGTAGCGGTTCTTTCATCTGTCGCCATTCCTATTGAACACTTAAATCGTAAATTATGTTTACCAATCATCATCTTTGCACTGTCCAAGTATGTTATACCTGTATTTGTTTTTTTCTAAATCGATTTATAAGATTATTGTAACGAGCATAAGAGACTGTAAGATAAATAGTTGTTGCAAAAAGTTGTTTTGTTTTTCCAGATTATCAATTAACGAAACCTAGATAGTCAGACACAGTCGAACCCTCAACATCTTAGTTCTTGGTGTGAATTTTTTTTTAATACTGTGAAAAACGAGTATCCGCTATACTATAAGACGAGGGACAAGACTTCCTATACGATGTTGATATGAACTGAGTACAAATCCACACACGTAATACTCGAATAATACTGAACTGATAAATAATAAGGATAATAAGTCTGATTACAACGATAAATTGTTTGATTACACACTGAATAGCTAAGGGATGTTCGAGAGGCCCTCACTCTCCCATATCTACTTTAGCCACCACAATTCCAGAATAATCCCAAACCCCAGCCTCCATACGACAATTACCCTTTTTCCCTTGTTACTGTAATGACTCAATTGCCCTTCTCCACTCCAATGTCTCTTTTGCCCTTCTGTTTATTTCTCGAATACATTTTAAGTTGTTGTTGACCTTGACCTTGACCATTTGACTGCGTTACAATACCCCCGGACCAAAGCTTCACCTTGTCCTCAAGGTGGAAAGTAGGGAACTGATGCTGCAGTAGTGTAACATCCTCCCATGTTGCTTCGAACGACGGGAGGTTCCTCCATTTGATTAGAGCTTCCAAACGAACTGCATTTCCAACCTTCACCTGTCTTACTTCCAACACGGCCTCCGGTTCCACAAGTAACTCCAAATCAGTAGATAGTTGTGGGGGGATTTCGACAGAGGCTGGTGCCTGTCCAACTGAGCGTTTTAATTGAGAAATATGAAACACTGGATGTATTATGGCAGACTCCGGAAGCTTTAGGTGATATGCCACTTTCCCCACCTTCTTGATAACCCGATAAGGACCATAAAAACGGGCTGTTAATTTCTCATAAGGACGTCTGGACAGTGATTGTTGGCGGTAAGGTTGAAGTTTCAGGTAAACCATATCATCCATGTCAAAACAGTCATCTCTACGTTTCTTATCAGCATTCCGTTTCATAAGCTGTTGAGCTTTGATTAGTGAAAAACGGAGATCATCCAGAATAGCATCACGCTCCTGTAGCAACTCCTCCAAGCTACTGACTGGTGTCTTGCCCATACCTACTCGCACCAAATGTGGGGGGTCTCACCCATAGAGTGCCTTAAAAGGACTGATCTTCGTTGAGGTGTGGGGAGAAGTATTATACGAAAATTCCGCCCAATGCAACCATTTAGCCCACGTGGTGGGTTTGCCCCCTATGAAACACCTGAGATACACTTCTAAGCTTTTATTAACGATTTCTGATTGTCCGTCGGTTTGAGGATGGTAAGAAGTACTCTTCTTCAATTCTGTGCCATGCAGTTTGAATAGTTCTTTCCAAAACGTGCTTAAGAAAATTCGGTCTCGGTCAGAAATTATGGAAGTAGGGAAACCATGTAGGCGAACTATTTCCCTTGTGAAGAGATTTTCCACCTTGAATGCGTCAAAAGGGTGCTTAAGGCCAAGAAAATGGGCATATTTGGTTAACCGATCAACTACCACCAACACTGAATTTATTCCCTGAGATAAGGGAAGACCTTCTATAAAATCCATGCTTATGTTGCTCCAAACCTGAGTGGGAACTGGGAGGGGCTGCAATAGCCCTGCAGGTGATTGTTGAGAAGCCTTCTGTTGTTGGCAGGTGGTGCAACTTCGAACAAATTATGTGACTTCTTTTCTCATCCCAGCCCAAAACCAATCCACCGCTAGGCGTAAGTAGGTCTTCAACTCTCCTGTGTGCCCACCTACTACACTGTCATGATACTCTCGAAGTAAAGCTGTCTTAAGAGTTGAGTTTTGGGGAATCACACAGCGTCCCTTGTAGTACAATTTGTTGTCGATAACAGTGTATCCTGGAATCTCTCTGTCATTCGCCTCTACTTCTTTCTTTAAATGTTGTAGTACTGGGTCTTTTCGGATCTCTTCTTCTAACACTTCCCAGGAGATTGCAGGAATGGTTATCAGTGATTGTAAAGCAACTTCACCGTCATGCTTTCTCGAAAGAGCATCTGCCACATGATTCGAAGACCCAGTTTTGTACTGAATCTCAAAGTCGTAACCCAGCAACTTCGTTAACCATTTTTGATAGTCTGGATTGACCTCCCGTTGCTGTGTGAGGTACCGAAGGCTCTGCTGATCAGAACGAACCACGAAGTGTCGCCCAAGCAAATACGGTTTCCATTTGGTCACAGCAAGACATATTGCAATCAGTTCCTTCTCATATATCGACTTCTGTTGTGCCCTTACCCCAAATAATTTACTAAAATAAGCCACCGGCCTCCCTTCTTGTATTAGTACGGCCCCAACTCCGTAGCCTGAAGCATCTGTTTCAAGAATGAATGGGAGTTCGAATTTTGGCATGGCTAGAACAGGTGGTCTAGTCATGGCTTCTTTAAGCCGGGAGAAGGCTACTTCGGCATCAGGTTCCAACCAAACTTGTCCTTTTTTAGTAATTCTGTTAAGGGTCTCGCAATCTGAGCGTAACCGGTTACGAACTTACGATAATATCCTGTTAGCCCCAGGAAACCACGTAGTTCTCGTAAGTTCGAGGGCTGTTTCCATTCCAACATAGACTGGACTTTAGACTGATCGACTTCCACCCCTTTTTCTGATATAATGTGACCCAGATAGCCTATTATTGTTTTTCCAAACTCGCACTTCTTCATATTAGCAAACAGTTGGTTCTCCTTTAACTTATCCAAAACCAACGACAAATGCTGCTCGTGTTCCTTTTGCGTTCTACTGTAGATTAGAATGTCGTCGAAGAAGACGAGAACGAATCTTCGTAAAAAGGGCCTGAATATGTTGTTGATTAAGGATTGAAATGTAGCCGGTGCATTCATAAGGCCAAATGGCATTACGAGAAACTCGTAATGCCCGTCATGTGTCCGAAAGGCCGTTTTGTGAGTATCTTCAGCCCGCACTAAAATTTGATGATAACCGGAGCGAAGATCCAACTTGGAAAAGAACTTGGACCCATGGAGTTCATCGAGTAGTTCGTCAATGATAGGTATTGGGTACTTGTCGGGTACCGTTTCCTTGTTCAATGCCCTATAGTCGACGCAAAAGCGCCACGACCCATCTTTTTTTTTTCACCAATAAGACCGGGCTGGAAAACGGGCTAGTAGAAGGGCGGATAATTCCAGCAGCCAACATCTCAGCAATGAGTCGTTCGATTTCGTCCTTTTGACTTTGAGGATACCTATAGGGTCTTACATTGATAGGATTACTGCCCCCTTTGAGTGTAATTGAGTGATCATGGTCTCTCGATGGGGGTAATCCCGCTGGGGCCTCAAACACCTGCCTATAGTTCCGAATGATGGCATCCACAAATGCAGGTCTTGTGCACTGCCCTGTATTCCTTTTAGCTCCTGACTCCATTTCCTTCTCGACACAGTTGCACTCTACCCAGAACCCACCACCTTGTTTCCTTAAGGTTCTCCTCATAGCCTTAAGTGATATCTGTGAGTGTACCAGGGAGGGATCACCCACTAAGGTAATTGGTTCCCCTTTTACTTCGAACTTCATAATCTGCTTCTTCCAATCCGTAAGTACCATACCCAGTTTTTCCAACCACGCAACCCCCAATATGACGTCCGAACTACCTAACTTCAAAGGTAAAAAATCTTCAACTACTTCCAGCCCTCCATCCAACTGTAGTGTAAGCCCTTTACAAATGCCTTCACCCCGAATTGCATCCCCATTGCCCAAACAAACCCCAAATCCTACTGACTTTTCAACAGTTAACCCTAACTCCTCCACAACTCCCATGGCAATGAAGTTGTGGGTAGCCCCCGGATCAATCATCACAATCAACTCCTTGTCCCCCATTAAACCCTTTAATTTCATCGTTTTAGGACTAGAAATTCCAACAACAGAGTTAAGAGATACCTCGGTGATTACTTCTTCAGTCGGTGAGGGTGGTGCTTCGCTGTCTTCCCCCTCCTGTTCTGTTTCCTCCTCTTCTATCAACATTACACTCAGTTCTTTCTTTTTGCACCTATGTCCCACTGCCCATTTGGCATCACAGCGGTAGCAGAGACCTTTAGCCCTTTTATCTCTTAATTCACTCTCCGTTAATCGTCTTATATCACTGCTCAACTGATGTGTGGTACTGCTTCGAGTAGGAGATTGTACTGACCCCTGAGACTCTGTCGTTCTACTCCCCCAACTCTGGTGTATAGGTGGACTAGTGGGCATTGCTAATGAATACGGCCCAATGCTGCTATTCCCCTTACTGTAGCTCGAATACTGACTAAACTTCGAAGTATTTAAATTCAATCTTCTAGAATTTGTTACCTTCAACTTTTCTTCCACCCTTACGGCTTGCTCCATAGCCTATTCCAAGTTTATAGGGTTCATCAGTCTCACTTCGACCTTGAGCTCCTCCTTAAGACCATTTATAAAATGTCCCAGTAGCATCTCCTCCGACACCCTTTCTAGAGGCCCAGCAGTTTCAATAAAACGTCTTCGATACTCCTGTACGGTAGATGTTTGGACTGTGGACAACCATTGTTCATATAAGGACCCACCTCCCACTGGTCTAAACTGACGTAGAATAAACCTTTTAAGATCAGCCCACCTTCGAATGGGATGCCTATGGTGCTCCCACTGGTACCAACATAATGCATCTCCTTCCATGGCTACCACTACAGCTTCGAGCATCTCACTCTCCGAGAGTCGATAAAATGCAAAATATCGCTCTACCCGCATAACCCAGCCATCTGGATCGGTTCCATCGAATAAGGGCATATCAAGCTTTCGATAGCGCCAATTAAGTTGACCCACACCCCCATTCTGCCCCGACCCAATTCCAGTATTGTTGCCCGATCCCAATCCATATCCAGTTCCTTCACCAAACCCACCCCCGGTCACGAATCCATCACCAACCCAATCTCTGTCCCCCATATCACGATTGTTAATTCCAACTATCGAATTAGGGCTTGCAAACCCAAACTCTCCTCGGTTCACACTGGCCTCGGCCTTGTCATGCCCTGGTATTTGCAATGATTGAAGGCCAGTAATGGTGGATTTCATCTCCGATTGGAACTTGAGTTGATCTGCTCGCATCGTGTTGATGCGGGCCTCATGATACTCTCTACTTCTATTCACCCTTCCTTCCAAACGAGCCGCCAAAGATTCAAAATCCGCCGCCATCTGCTTAGAGGCTAGGTTTTGGCCCTATCTTACTATCTCCATCATCGAGTGTCGCATCGCATCTACTGCTTTATCAACCATACTTTTTACAGATTCCTCCACCCCTGTTAACTTCTCCTCGACGACCTCCACGCGTTGCGCCACCGTTGGTTGCCCCATCAGACCGTAGGGCTCTGATACCAATTTGATATGAACTGAGTACAAATCCACACACGTAATACTCGAATAATACTGAACTGATAAATAATAAGGATAATAAGTCTGATTACAACGATAAATTGTTTGATTACACACTGAATAGCTAAGGGACGTTCGAGAGGCCCTCACTCTCCCAGATCTACTTTAGCTACCACAATTCCAGAATAATCTCAAACCCTAGCCTCCATACGACATTTACCCTCTTTCCCTTGTTACTGTAATGACTCAATTGCCCTTCTCCACTCCAATGTCTCTTTTGCCCTTCTGTTTATTTCTCGAATACATTTTAAGTTGTTGTTGACCTTGACCTTGACCATTTGACTGCGTTACAGATGTTACATTTATAGAGGAAATCGGCTAATCAATCAATCTGACTTGATTATTTACGACATTAAATAATCTGACTTGATTATTTACGACATTTATAGAGGAAATCGGCTATAGTTCTCTCTGATATTTCCCCCACATGATGATAGCTTGAGCATGCACATGCAAGGCTACAGAATTGCATATGCAACACATTATTGCTAACTTGACTTACCATTGCCTGGAAACCGCAGATCGGCAGATGTGGGAAGATGGAAAGAATGTATTTGCAGTTTTTTTTTAATAAAATTATATACATGTGTGTGCAATGAAAACAGAGGAGGTTCTCTCCCCACACTCTATCTCTTTCCATTGTCTATCTCCTTTTTTCTTTCTTATTCCACTACATTGTCTATCTCTTTCCATCAAAACTAGGAATTTAAAACGCTGAGAGAGATTATATAAATTATAAAACATAGTTACATATATAGAGTGTGCAGAAAGTATGTACTAGGCAATACTCTGCCTCTGGTGTGAGAATATTAAGAGGAGTCTTTATAAGGGCTGGGGGTGTGAGAATATTTAGAGGAGTCTTTATAAGGGATGGGCAAGAGATGATACTAGGATCCTCCTCGAACCCCATGGAAATTATGGTACAAAATATATCCCCTGGTTCTAATTATTCTTTAGTACTGGACAAGTACTGCGAACATATTGCATTACGTGACATTTTGTTAGGGTAACGGGTTAAATGCCCACCCGTGGAAATTGAAGACATCTTGTTATCCATTTCCTTAAACCTATCATGATACTCGTTCACCTAGATATGTGAATTCATGGCCAAAATGTAAAAGAGTAAGCAATGAAAAAACAAAATATTTGTGAAAAACGACCAACAATCAATCATGAGGAATCTTCGCATCAGCCGTTTCTTACCCCGTCTCCCAGCCCAGGATTAGTGCTTTCCAGGGAGCCCACCGTAGGCCGTGTCTGTACCTTCGGGGTCCCAAAAGTCGCCAACTTGGTAGTTTCCACCGCCTGCCCAAGGTCGAGCCCTGGGATTTGACAGCGGACTAATTGTCTGATTTCTTCTTGCAGATTTTCCGTCCACCTTTCATCCAACTAAGACACATATCCCGGGAGTGTCCTTTACTGCTATACAAACTACAGTACCAACTACAAATAAGCTCATTTGCCATCAACCTAGGCATCATGACTTTTGCATTCTAAAAAACTAATGTTATACGATTAATATTAGAGCGCTTAGGCTAGTGTATAAAGAATGGGATACAATTACCTTATTGTATAAAACTGCCCAGTAACATATACTCAATATTTTTTAGCCAAGTAACGTATACTTATGCTCAATATTTAGAGCCCGTTAACTTAAAAATTGTTAACTTAATCATTTTAAGTGAAAAGTGATAATTTTAACTTTAAGTTAGGGGTATCTATTATTCGAAATCTATCTTTCTTTTTCCTTTCTCTCTCTCTCTGCTCTAGCCGCTCCTCTTCTTTGTATAGCAGCCGCCGGGGCTTCCATCGGAACTCCACCGGTGGAAAGCCCCAAAATCTTTCATTTTCTTTGCTTTTTCTTCCCCCTTCAATAAATCTTATTTCGATTTTAGTTTGTATTTTCGGATCTAAGGTTTCAAAACCTTTTCCGAGTGGCTTAAATTTCTTAGATCTCAATTCCACGGAGCTCCCGGATTTCTCGTTCTTCACAGGGATTTTGTTCTTGAAAGTGGTCCGAGTTATCTTGTTCTTGCGGTTTTTATTCCCCAGATCTAGGATTGTCTAGGCTTTATTTAGTATTTAATTTTCGAAGTTGTAAGTTTGGTTTTGTTGATTTCTCTCCGTTTGGGTTTTCTCACCGTTTGTGTGAGTTTTGTTTTTCTCACCGTTTGTGTGAGTATGGTGATTGATTTAGTGATGAAAGTTGTTAGGAGTTTGCATTGTCGGTCGATAGCTCAAACTGGTTTCGGCAGTGGTGAAGTATGTGTAAATATCATCTTCAACAAATCACGTGACTCTAAGAAGAATGGATTAATCCGTGATTGTTTCTGTGTTTTGTTTGTTCGACGCGATTGTTTATGTAGATGCCGTATGGCTTTTTGTTATTGAATTATCTCATTTACTCAAAAAAAAAAGTTAGGGGTATCTGTTTGACTAATTTACTTAAAGTAATTTTTAAAAAATAATTAATTAAAAAAATAGAAATTTATATTTTTTAAACATAAAATAAAAGTATAAAATACAAATATATGCAAAGAATATAATGTGAGTTAAAAGGTGAATCGAATATATAAAAATTGATAGTAGATAAAAAATAAGTTGAAAAAAAGTACCTCAAATGTACTTAAAATTTTTGAAATAAAACTTACTTTAAATTAAAAAATTTAAGTAAAGACAAACACCTCAAAAATCACTTTAAGTAGACTTTAATGGGAGCCAAACGGGCTCTTAGTGGTTTATGGGAAGTCTAATTTATGAACGACATAATTGTGTTCAGACTTCAGCACTTCAGCTAGACTTTTTAAGAGAAAATCCTCTTGTTGCACACGGGGACAGAGATCAACCAACCGAGGAAAACCGAGGACAGATTTTAAAGTTTTAGTACAACAAATAACTTAGAGCTAATTTTGGCACATAATAAAATATATCATTTTATACATTCTTTCTCTTCCAACATCCTTTTTTCAAAATAATATTTTAATGGTTAGCATCCTATATGCCAAATTGCTAATCTATACTATTATATAAAAACCGAAACATTAAAAGTTTGGTTGGTTGGTCGGTCGGTCGGTCGGTCGGTACGGTACCTGTTGATTTTACTTATTTACCCTTTCTCAATTACAGATCTACTAAGTAATCAATTTCCTTTTTCAGGTTACACATATTATCTTTTTCTATTTTTCAAAAACTAAATAATTTCTTTTTTCAGGTAAAATACAATATCTTTTATATTTTATCTAACTAAAATTTCTCCTTTATTAATCAATTTCCTTTTTCAGGTTAAACATATTATCTTTTCTATTATTCAATAACTAAATAATTTCCTTTTTCAGGTAAAATAGAATATCTTTACATTTTATCTAACTAAAATTTCTCCTTTTTAAAAACACTACGAGCAATTTTATTTAATAAAATAACATAATTATATTATTATTACTATTAACTAATCAATTACTTTTTTCAGTCAAAGCACGTTACCTTTTCTCTTTTCTCTAACTAAAATATTTCTTTTTCCGATTATATCATGGACGGTTACCTTTTTCAGCCAAAACACGTTACCTTTTTTTTTCTGTTACTAAAACCTCCCTTTTCCAATTATATCACGGACATTTCTATTTAATAAAAATAAAATAATAATATTATAAATAATACTAATAATTAACCGATTACCTTTTCAGCTAAAATATATCATCTTTCTAATTAAATCCCCCTTTTTCTAGAAATATAACGGGCAACATTAATTTCTCACTTTCTAAAAACTATAAACAATTTTATTTAGTAAAATAACATAATTAATTATAATTACTATAAATTAATCAATTACCTTTTTCACATAAATCATGTCATCCTCACGTTACCTTTTTTTTTTCTCTAACTAAAATCTCTATTTTTCCAATTATATCATAGGCGGTTATATTTAATAAAATAAACTAAAAATATTATAATATTATTAATTAATTGATTATCTTTTTCAGCTAAAACGTAGCATCTTTTCTATACTTTCTAACTAAAATCCCTCTTTTAATAGAAATATTTGAAATATCACGGACAATATTAATTTCTCCTTTTCTAAAAACATTACGAGCAATTGTATTTAGTAAAATAACGTAATTTAATTATAAATAATATAAACTAATCAATTACATTTTTCACCTAGAACATTTTACCTTTTTAATTTTCTCTAACTAAATTTTTTATTTTTCTAATCATATCACGTGCATTATATTTAATAAAATGAAGTAATAATTTTATAATTACTAATAATGAATGGATTACTCTTTTTAACTAAAACCTATCATCTTTTCTATATTTTCTAACTAAAATCCCTCATTTTCCGAAAATATCACGGATAATATTTATATATTTATTATCAAATCATCTCATATAAATATGTAAACCTCCAAAATTCATGTTTTAAAAAAATTAATTGAAATTAATGAATTTTTTTATATAATAAAAAAAATCCGTGCATCGCACGGGTTTTAAGCTAGTCTTATATAAAATGCATAACATCAGTATATTAGAAAAATCAATACCCATTATTAATGTGGAAAATCATATTTCAATAACGCGCAATAATACCAAAATATCGAATGTGATTATCACTAAATTCGGGTTTGATTTCTTGCAATTATATACATCATTTTACAAGATTTATTTACTTTAACTTCTTTAGCTTTAACTCGGGTTCGATTCTTTACAACTAAATAATTATACAAGATTTATTTAATTTAATTTTTCTAAATTCACCTTTGGGTTGATTACACGCAATCAACATTATAAAAAATTTATTTAATTTAATTTATTTAGCTTCAACTGTACAAGATTACTTGCAATTACACAATTGTACAAGATTTATTATTTTCTTTAGTTTCACCTTGGGATCGATCCCTATAATTACACTAGCATTTTACCCGTGCTACGCACCGAAAACACAATTTTAAAATTTTAAAATAGTTATAAAAATATATAGTGTATTAAGAATTAAATTATTTTGTTATATTTTGTTTTGAGTGTAGCGAACCCAATATGCATCTCTAAGTAACTTTTCTCAAATTATGTATAATTGTATGGATGCGTGTTAAAAAAAATTGAAAATTTGTTTATATAAAAAAAAGATTAATATCAAAACACATTCATTTGATATATGATAAAATTTACCTGAGATACATATCAATTTTCTTATTCCTTTTTGTTTTTTCCCCAAGTAATTTAACGACATTTTATGCTTTTTTTACGGAAAGTTCGGTTCAATATAATCATGTTTGAGAATTAGGCGTTGAAAACAGTAAAAACTTAATTAGTACTAATAGAAAAAATAAATCAAATACATATTTTTTCATTCTATAAATGAAAATAAAATAGGAAATGAGCAATTTTCTGGAGTAATTCTAGAGGTCCCTAAAAAAATCTCAAAAAGTTAGTTATCATATTTTGATTGGTTAGTGTTCTACCCGTGCTACGCACCAAATGATAAAATTTATTAATTAATTAATATAAACATAATATTATTCATTATTTATAAAAAAAGAGATAATTTCATTAAAATTTAAGTATAAATTATCGTCAATTTATACCAATTGCATTAATATCAATATTATCAAACAATTATCATACCATTCACATCCCAGCTCAAACATTCCAAACCTCTCTTTATTAGTTTTTCTTAATTTTATTTTACATTTGATTTCTCTCATTTTTTAGAATATTTCAACCAAGTTCATAAGTTTTTTTTATCCATATTTTAAGTTTCCTATGTGTTTGTTCCATATCATTTTTACAAATTTTATGTTCTTTTATTAGTTATTTGATTTAGTACTATAGCAAAATAAACATTATCAATTAACCAAACAAATCCAATACATCCCGTTATTTGAGTAAGATATATCTGTTAGAGTTTATGGTCAGTTTGTTTTTAATGACAACTTTAAATGTGCATATTTAGTTTGGGAATTTGTATGTTGAATATTTTTATTCTTTTCTATCAGAATATGGTATATTAAATATTAGTTTTCTTTTACGCATTAATAAGGAAGGGAAATTAATTCGATATGATGGTACCCTATTCGAACCCAAACCCGAATTTTTGGATTCAGGTTTGGATATAAATTTTAAAATCGAAATAGTTTCGATTTGCATTTGGATTTAAGTTGTACTGAACCGATAGCTTATCCAAAATCTAAAACCCAATACACTATCGAAACCCTATACATATGTAATATAATACATTAATTTGAAATTATTTCATGTAATATTTTAGATGTAAGACATATTATTTTGTTTATTTTTTTCAAATATTTCATTAGAAATAGTCAATACTAATTTAGTAATTAGAACTTATATTTCTCAATATCTAATTTTATTGATATATTCAAGATGTAATTTTTTTTACATTAATTTTTCATTTCTATGTATAAAAAGAATTATTTTTTTAACATATTTTAAATTTTACTTAGTGTATTAATTCGTATAATATGTTATATTTTGACTACTTAAGTTAATCATTTTACTTTTTAATTTTTGTATAAATATACTTAATATTGTTTGCGTGTAACAATTATTTTAATTTTGACTACATTATTACTAATTTTGGATACCCAAAAAAGTCAAATCTAATCCAAAATCCGACGAATTTGGTTTTAGATATTGAATTTTGGATTTGGATTTATTTTTAAAACCCAAAAATATTTTGATGTGGGTTTGAATTTTACAAAATTCGGATCAAACCCAACCCGTTGTCATCCAAACGCGTAAAATAAAATATTTGAAAATGAGTATGACCTATCTTTTTTCTATTTGATTAACATGTTAAAATAGAAAACTGTACATGAAACTAAAATCAAATGTGTAATATATAAACACATAATCACATTATTATATATTTGTTCTTGTAATTTAATTGTCGAGTTCAAAAACATGAAATTAATTTTTATGTAACAATGAGTATATTTGACCGACATATATTAAAAGAAAGAGTTTACGTAGATCTGGAAAATCGTTCGTGTTATATACATTCATACCATGTGTATTTTGGGTTTTGCATGAAAATGACATGAAATTATTTTGTATACCCATAATTTGAACACAAAATGCTACTAAACTACGCATTTTTTATTTTTTGTACACGAAACGAAAATAATACGCAAAATGAAAAAAATATGATAATTACATGTAATGTTACTCTCTGCCCAAGTTATCTAAGTATGTTATTATATAATTGAAAACAACATTGAATTTCTACAAAATAAAACTAAAAGTAGAGTACATAAAAATGAAGCCCTTTTCTTTAATTTTGTTTATTGTTAATAAATAGCTCTGTTTGATTAAAATCTATCTACCAAGTTATTAATTTTTTTTAACCTATTTTTAAGATTTTTTTGATATTAAAAATAAATATTATTAACCAACCAAGCAAAATTCGATATGTCTGTTCTTAGATTAGGATATGAGAATTAAATATTATTACTTGAATTGAAGAATACAAAATTAAAATGAGCACCTTTTATTAGAAATAATATATAATTTTATATGTAACGACCTATCTAGTTGTCAATAATATTGATTTTTAAACGATTGTTGTAGCCGTCATTCTATCCCATCCTCTCCTAAAAAATAGTAAACCCAAAGTTTATGGGTTGATATCTGCATCTTGGTTGATGATAAGCCCATTTTTATTGTTTTCCATGATTTTGTTTTGTTTTTTAATAAATATCTCTCTTTATTGAGAGTCTATTACCACGTTGGTGGGTTTATCAACTGATATATTGGATTTTGCACCTTCTCCTTGTGAATGATAACTCCTGTTTATTTTCCTTGATTTTACTTCGTTTTTCAATAAATATATCTCTTTATTGAGAGTCTAGTATCCCGTTAGTGGATTTTGTCTATCAATATATTGGGGTTTGTTCTTTATATTTTGAGAGTAGGTTACTTTATTTTGACATCTGGAATCTTAGATTTACAGGATTTTGTTATATTGATTCATTGATTTGGATAGTATAGAATCGCAGTTTTGGTCAGTTGTTCGAATACATTCTCAAATATCACATATGTATTTCCCTCACGATTAGAATAAATTGTTGGATTATTTCGCCAAAGAGTATATATAATTCAAGCGAGTGATGTACCACAATTTAAGATCTGATCAACGATTGTAGTTTGGATTAAGGAAACCTTGTTACCTTGATATGATCTATTTTATTTTAATATGTGTTGTCCAATCTTGATTATTTTTGTAGATGTATGACATTTTATTGATAAATCATTTACCTAAAAAAAATTAGTGATTTAAAAGAAAATTTGAATGATTATTTGTGTGGATGATAATATATGCCCTTTTGTTGATAAATAATTAACCATAGCAAATATAGTGATTTATTAGAATTTTTGCGTTGAGTTGACCAATTTGCTATGAAATAAAAAAATTGATTTTTTAGAATTTTTGCGCTCAGTTAACCAATTTGCTATATAAATATTTACTAACAATATTTTTATTGATTCTGTAATGAATTTTTTTTTTGGATTGATAATTTATACACCAAATAATGTCTAATACTATTTGAGAGTATATTTAGTATCTTGAAAAATTCAAAAATATCGTCAAGTCAATTTATTTGTCCCATTAATTCTTGAAAAATAACGATAAGTAAATTTTTAATGATGACTGGTTTAAATTTCATTTTTAATATTTTAATTGGTTGAATTTAGCCTTTTTTTTTAATAATTAATTAATTTAAAAGTTTATATAACTTAAATTTTGAAGGTTAAGTAACCACGATAAGTAAATTAGGATGAGAATGCTATGATTAATTTAATTTTAGTGGTTAATTTTGACTGGTTCTTATATATATTTATGAAAATTAATCCGTAATATATAATAATGTTAATATGATTAACTATAAATCAAAGTGTGAAAAATTAATATTTCGAAAATTGCTTCATATTATATATTTATATAATCCTGATTGGTTTTGATTTAAAATATTAATTTATTATAATTATTTTTTATATTAAAAAAATAAAATTTACGGATATGTTAAATCAAGTAAGTTACTCTATTTAAATTTGAATTGTTAACTAACCATAGTTAGTATAATAGAATGAGAATGGTAAATAAAGAAAAATTTTAATATAATATGATTGGTCTAAAATTTAGGAATGACCTTTGATTGGTACTAAAATAATTCAAAGTTTTGCATATTTTATATTTGTATAATCCTGATTGATTTTGATTTAAAATATTAATTTATTATGATTATTTTTTGACATTAAAAAAAATAAAATATATGGATATGTTAAATCAAGTAAGTTACTCTATTTAAATTAGAATTGTTAACTAACCATAGTTAGTATAATAGAATGAGAATGGTAAATAAGGAAAATTTTTAATATAATATTATTGGTGTGGTAGACTCAGGTTTGATTTCTATTTTAATAATTTTAATAATATTATGATTCTATTTGTAATTCTATTTAGGATTATAATTCAATTTTAAATATATTTAAAATGATTGATGGGTTTAACCTTGGTTAAAAGATAGCAAGTTAAATTATATAAGGAAACAGATTTGTTTTAATTTGATTGGTCCATGATTTAAATTTTAAATATATTTAGAATTATTGATGGGTTTAACCTTGGTTAAAAGATAGCAAGTTAAATTATATAAGGAAACAAATTTGTTTTAATTTGATTGGTCCATATTTAGAAGTGTTCTATGATTGGTTCTAAAATAATTCATAGTTTTCTGATTGGTTAACTGGGTACATGATTAATTAACTGGATGGTGTGGTAGATTCAGGTTTGATAATAAAGGATAATTAAATATTGTTTATTTATTTATTAATATTAATATTTTAGTTTCGGTTCGTGTCCATCTGTGCTCATGTTTCATATGTGTTATTAGCTTGTAATATTTAATTCATCATTAGATCCACAAATAAAATTGACACCTTATTTTATGGATGACAACTTACAAATAAAGTCCGTACCTTTCTTTATTACTTTATGGAATACAAATTTTTAGCATCTCAAATTGCTAAGAAGAATGTTTGTCATGTCACATGAATGTATTCATGATATTGACACTCTTCTTAACACCCACCACTGAATGTGCTCTTACACATGTGTTTGCTTACTTTTATTATATTAAAAGGTAGTAGATGGAAAAAAAAACACTAAGTCAAATTTATTATACCACAATTAAAATCCGTAAACTTTGAAAAAACAAGGCAAAGAAAGAAACTATTATACTACTTAATTGCTTTAAATATACCAAACTGGTGGTGCCAACTGGTGCATAGATGCTCCTTGAAAATGTGGCTCAATGGTGCCAGTCTCAATATTAAAAATTCCCATATCATGGCCACCTCCGTCTTCGAGATATATTTCTTCATCATCAGTAAAATATATGCTATTTGGCTTTATAAACTCCGACGATGCTAAGGATACTGATGAATTTTGACCTATGAACAATGCCTCGCTACCCACATCGTTCACCTTTCCACTCCATTTACATGATGGGATATCATTAAAGTTGGTATATTGTATTTCCAACCTAAACACTGAAAAACATCTTGTAATATACCTAAGCTTTCCAGCAGTAAGTCCAGAACATCCGTTATAATACTCTCCCTTCTTGAAGCGCAAAACTACCCAAAGATGAGATCCAGACAATGATTCAATTAAATAGCATGTCACCATATCCTCCTCCTCAAGGGGAACTGATGTAATCTTGATACCCTTGCTCTGCCCTTCTCTTTTATCATCCTTACAAGTATCACACGCAAATATATTCCAATGACAATCTATTGCATAAAACTTTTCCTTGTGGTAAACAATGTCTTCGAATACACGTGTATTGGTTTCTACCGGTTTCCACAACTCGTCACCTTCTCTTGCGAAAGCTAATACTCTAAATTCTCCGTAAATTGCCATTATTGTGGGAAGATTATTGGTATCCTGACTTTCTCTTGGTACTTGCGAAGACATCACAACTTTCTTGAGAAACATGGTGTAGACTCGTTGTGGCGGGAAATCATCATCATATTCATATTGACAGGGTAAAGTGAGCATAGGCGGAAGCGATATTTGGTACCTCATCAACGGATGCAAAAGATTGATTTCTAAATCTCTCCCTAATGTTACTAACCATCCTTTATTTGTTCCAAATATTACTCTGCCCACAGCCTCAGGCAAATCAAGATAATAAATTTTCTGCTTAGCAAGGCTGTAAAAACCACGAATACTACTAGGATTCTGGAACAAATCACGAATGCTCGTGATTATGCGCTCAACTTGTGTTATTTGAAAGTCACCATTATCGTCGTCACCGTTGTTGTCTCCGTCATCATTATTATCTGCATGATTATGGTCATCATCAACATCATTATCAACATTGTTATCATCGTTGTTGTCGCCGTCATCATTATTATCTGCATGATGGGGGCAGTGGTTAACATTACAAGGATTTGCTTCAAGCTCAGTAACAAAGGCTGAGCTAAAATCAAGTTCACAATCTTCAGCAAGTAACAACCAGGGATCTTTAGGCGGCAACCTTAGCTTCAACTTGGAAAGAGCAGAGTTCCAAGATTTACATACGGCTGATAAAATTATAAGATAGTCTAAGCAATCAACCCTCTGAGCTATAACACTCACAAGCTCTATAGGAAGATTGTCCCAACTAGTAATAGCACCCATGATTAATAGCAACAGTACCAACCCCTAGTCCCTTGGAAGTATCTGTCCAGATAGTCCAAAGTCTCGATAGTTAGCTCTGGGCCTTCCGGTATTTCGAGTTGATCTATGGAGAATTAAGGAGCCAGCGTTCCATTTAAATAAGCAAATCTCACGCGTTTCCTATTTCCTATGGTATTCTATATTCTATGCAAGAATTCCCTTTTCAATATGATTTTGTAAATCTTAACCTCTTTTCCCCACACAAGTTAAAATTATACGATAAATAAATTTGAATGGGAAAATAAATCTAAACTTATCTATATCAATATTATTATAAGCAAACTAGAGATGTTTTGTAGTTTGTATTTTGGTTAACCATCATAATCGTTAGATCTTCGATTCAAATAGATCATGACCGTTAGATACAATAATACTAAAAGTTATTATATTGAGAAGTCTAAGATTCGATTTCCTTTTAGTTTAAAATATTACCTTTATAAACAACTAAAAACATAAATCATATCATATCTTTCAACCATTAATATTTCTATCTAATTAAAACATGTTACCTTCCATTTAATTAAAACATGTTACCTTTTATTTTAAAACTAATAATGCAATCATTAATATATATATATATATCCAAAAATAGTGCACCATATCTTTCAATCATTAATAAACACCTAAAAACATGAATCATACCATATCTTTCAATCATTAATATTTTTTTTTTCAAATTAAAACACGTTACCTTTTAATTTAAAATTAATCTTGCAATCATTAATATATATTCAAAAATATCACACCATATCTTTCAATTACTAATAAAATATATTAAAAATTAGTATAAATTGTGTATAATAAAAAAACATAAGTATAATTATTAAACATGAATATATCAAATTATTTTAAATTAAAATTAAAAAAAATATTGAAAATAATATATATAAAATATAATATAAATTTCAATAAAATTTGTGACATATTAAAAGAAACTCGTGCATCGCACGGGTTACAAGCTTATATATCTATACTATTATATAAAAGCCGAAACAATAAAAGTTTTGGTACCTGTTTTTTGGTACTTCGTGAATTTACTTATTTACCCTTCATTTTAAAGAAAAATAAATACACCTAAAATAAATAATAACGTAATATAATTAATGGTAATTAATAATAATAACATAATATAATTAATGGTAATTAGTCGATTGCCTTTTTCACATTTATTTTTAGTTGAAGATATTACCTTTTATAGACACCTAAAAACATAAATCGTAAATATCTTTCGAACTAAAATACGTTACCTTTTCAATTTAAAACAAATCTTACAATCATTAAAATATATCCGAAAATATCGCACCATAATTTTCAAGAAAAATATAACACCTAAAATAAATAATAACATGATATAATTTTCAATTTAAAACAAATCTTACAATCATCATATCCGAAAATATCGCACCAAAATTTTCAAGAAAAATATAACACCTAAAATAAATAATAACATGATATAATTAATGGTAATTAGTCGATTGCCTTTTTCATATTTACTTTTAATTGAAGATATTACCTTTTATAAACACCTAAAAAGATCAATCGTATCATATATTCAATCACTAATAATTCCCTTCTAATTAAAACACGTCACCTTTTAATTTAATCATTAATATATACCCGAAAATAGCATCCCATATTAAAACACGTTACCTTTTAATTTAATAAAATATACTAAAAATCTTATATGTTATTTATAATAAGAAAACATTAGTATAATCCTTAAACATGAGTATATTAAATTATATAAAATTAAAATTACAAAATTTTTATATAAAAACATTATTATAATTGTTGTGGAATAAAAACTAGGTTATTAGATTGCGGCTAGGGTTTGATGTATTTAATGCTAGGGTGCGTGAGCTTCGTGCTTTAATGGCTGCTTCTGCGTTCGAGACTAAACGGTCCTCACAGAATGCCTACGTATCTCTGTATTTAGAGAATCAAGCCAATAAAACGTAGTTCTAGGTTGAGGGGTCTGACCCTTTATATAGGCTGAGAAGCCTCAGAATTAGGGTAGGGTTAAGTGACTTGGTGGACAAGTCAATCTTGAGGAAAGTTCTAGACCCCTTCCTTGTAGGAGTCTGTTTCCTTGTATGAGTGTATGCCTTGGAGGCTACTCCTTGTCAGATAATGTTCTTATCTGACACTTATTGCTGAGCTGTTTATTATCCCTAATATTAATTACGAAATTAATACTGTAAATAGGATTTGGGCCCATCTGGTGGGCCCCACGTTTGGACCATTCTAGGTCTAATTAATGCAACATTAAATGTGTCTTTAGGGCTTATTTTCAGCCCACATCATTTGCCCCCCAACTTCTAGGAAAACTGATCAGGTTTTCCTTGAAGTTATAAAGGCCTTAATTGAGACTTGGGTCAGGGTTCATTGCCCGTACGCGAGTATTTTCAACAATATCATCTTGGCGTAAAGCGTGGAGCGACCGACGCAATTTACGACGATGTTGAACGACACTAAGTGGTGTTAAATGGCACTAGACAGCGCTAATCAGCCTTAAACAATGTTTAAACAGTGTTAAACAATGTCGAATGGCATAAAACGGCACTAACGGCACTAATCGGCGCTAAACGGTGCTATACGGCACTAAACGGTGCTCAAATGTAAAATTTTTCCATGTTTCTGGAATTTTTTAAGCTTTCCTCTTTTTTTTTTTTTAAGCTCAATTTCGAGCTCAATTTTCGAGCTCAATTTTCGAGCTCAAACTGCCCCAGGTCGCGGCCATTTTACCTGTTTCCTAAGTCATTTTCGACCTGGACATTTCGAGCTCAATTAGTACATTTTCGAGCTCAAACACGAGCTCAAACAGCCCCAGGTCGCAGCCATTTTACCTGTTTCCTAAGTCATTTTCGACATGGTCATTTCGAGCTCAATTAATTCATTTTCGAGCTCAAAAACGAGCTCAAACAGCCCCAGGTCGCAGCCATTTTACCTGGAAATTCAGTGTTTTTTCGACCTGAAATGGACGAGCTCAAATAGTGTTAAAACGACCTCAAATTGTCTTTCAGGTCGCATGAATTTTTCGAGAGTTTCCGCTCTTTTTCGATCTCAAATTTACAATCTAGCCATAGTATATTTTCGACCTTGTTTTTATTGTTTTCCAGTTCATTTACGACCTGGGCTTTGCGATCTCGAGTTACGTTTTGGCGACTTCAGACGGGGATCCAAGGTCGTCCCATACGAGCTCATCCTTATGTATTTTCGACCTCAAAAATTACCGACCTCGAGCCTAATTTTGTTTGCCATTGGCTTCTTGGGCCTTCTACGGGCTTTCAATGGTGGACCTTGTTTGGGTTTTCTTGTTTTTGGGCCTAGGTCACAATGGGCCCTTCCTAGATTTTCATGCTTAACAGACCTGGTATCCAACCGAAATTTATTGGGCCTTTTAGAGTCCAACTCTGTGTTGACGGCCCACAAAGACTTCCAATAGGCTACAGCCGGTTGACCTTCTCCTTAACCGGTTGAAATGCCCTAGATTCTTGCCTATATAAAGGCAAGCTTCTCTCTTTTATCTTCACAAAAAGTTTCTATATTCTCTCTCAAATATTCAAAGTTCTCTCAAGAAACTCATTTGAAGATATAGAGTTTTTTGAAGATCATTCAAGGTTTGTGGATTTCTTTCCTTGAATCTGCAAATTTCTGGGGATTCTTCAAAGATTTGAAGACGTTTTTCCAGAAATTTTATCAAGCTTCTTCATTTCAGTTGAAGATTTGAAGATTTCGTTTGAAGATTCAAAATTACTCCCAGATTTCTCGAGTTTTCACTTTGAAGGTATGGATTTCTTCCTCCTTTTCTCAGATTTCTGGGAATTTTTCCTTGAACTTTTGAAGATTTAAAGATATTTTCTAACCCTGCCTTGAAGATTTGAATGTTCTAATTCTTTTCATCATCTTTTTGCAGATTTCCTTTGAAGATCAAAACCTTTCTTTGAAGATTTGAAGAGATGGCAGAAGATCGCGCAACACTTCGTTTCCAGAAATTGCAAGGAGCCTCCAAAAGAGGTATCATCATTCGTTCTCCCCTCATGAGTTTACAGGATATGATTTTAAATCGTAAAGAGGATTTTCCATCCTTGTCACACCTTGATTCCTTTAATCATAGTAACATCTTTCATGACATAGAAAAAATCATTGATTATAACAGGATGTATAAAATAGAATCACCCTATAGACTTATCCCAGCTGATCCTGGGGATCGATCTTGCCATTGGCGCCCTGATGCACTTTGTATTTATAGGGGTGCCATTGTTGCAGGGGTTCGATTCTCTTTCCATGAGTTTATTCCTAGGCTCTTAGCAGATGTAGGAATTAACCCTTGCCAACTTCCTCCCAACTCTTGGAGGGTGATCAATTGTTTCATGGTCCTCTGCCTTAAAAACAAATTCCCTCTTTCTGTAGCTCTTTTTAGGAAGATTTTTCAATTTAAAAATTCTGATGAATCTACCCCGGGTTGGGTTTACATTAGTCACCGTACTTCCACTCCTCCAATCTTTCACCCCCAATCTATTCCTAACTCCAACCCAAAGTGGAAGAAGGAGTTCATGTATTTGACATGGGAAGGTGGAGATTGGGGAAATGTTTTTCGTAGTACCTTTGGTAAGGTCATAGATGGCAGTGCCAGTGATATTGAGCTAAACGAGGAAGAGACCCATGCCTACCAGGAGCTCATCAAAGATAATCATTCTACTATGGCTTGGGATCTCCTGAATGAGTTCCAGCTTAAAACTTTGGGACTTTCCCGAGTGACCAATAAGGGTAATTTCCTTTCTTTTGCATTCCTTTACTTGAATATGATTGTCTCATACCTATTATTTGTCTTTTGTTTTGTAATCGCAGCTGCAGCTTTTATCAACAAGACTAATGAGCCTGAAGATGGAGACACTGCTAGGTTGAAAAGGGCTCGTTCAGGGAAAGATCCTCGAGCCCCAACGGCCACGGATGCCTACTTGAGGCCCCATGTAGCTGATGTTGAAGAAGTAGATGGCTCTTCCAAGAGCGCTTGGCGTCCCAACTGGGGTATTAGGAAGAAGGACTCCATTGTTGGAGATTGCAGGCATGCCATGGATTGGTCCTATCATTCCATAACCCCTGGTGACTTCAAAGATTATGTATCCGGCTCCACTCTTGAAGGGGCTGAGAGTGCTGGAGCTCAGGCCTTTGCTGCTGTAAGCTCCTTACTACCCATTCTCTTATATACTTGTTTTGTTATTTGAATCGTGGTTTTAACTTTGGCTTTTGTAGGCTAATGCCAACTTCCAGGGGGCCATATTCCAGGCTAAGACTTGGCGTTCCAACTATGAGACTTAGAAGGCAAAGTATGATGACTCTCAGGATGAACTGGGCTCTGTCAAAGCTACCTTAGCGAGGAGGGAGAAAGAGCTTCTAGAGTCTCAGGCTGAAAATGTCACTCTTAGGAAGGGCAAGGACGACCTGATTGATGACTACCTTTCCTCCCAGGAGTATGTGGGCTTCATGGAGAAGCATGACGACTCTCTATTCCCTTACCAGTTTACTCAGGGATGGGACGGAGCTCTTGCTGAGGTTACTAGGAGATTTCCTGGTACCCTTAGTGTTTCAGACTTCCCTAGCCCTCATGCTCCTATGGCCTTGGCAGTGCAGGACACCCAGGAGGAGGACCAGGAGGATGATGAGAGGATCCTGGAGCCAGATCCCTCTGCTCATCTTGGCGCAGCTGAAGAGGATGAGCATACTGGAGATGCTTAGTAGTTGATCTCTTTATCTATCTATTTATGTACTCTGCCTTCGGGCATGACTTGTACTCTTGTTAACTTATTTAGAACTAGTCGTTTATGTATTCTGCCTTCGGGCATAACTTTTTAAATCGTAATCCATTGTCCTTGATGCATCTCAACTTATTCATATTCGCATGTGTAGTCTAGCATTTTGTGCATATATATCAATAAGTAATGTTCATATCTTATGCGAAAATGTAGGATAGTCTTATTAGTATGAAGAAATGGGCACAGCCCTTACATAGATACTCTATTTCCAATATCTCAAGTATAAAAACTTGGAATGGTTTCATCGACCTTATTTCTACTTCTATTACATAGGCAAAAAGCTAGGTCCTTTTCAGGAGAGCTTAAACATAGTAAACCTTGAGGTTCAATGCATGCCAAGTCCGGGGCACCTCAACCCCGTCCAAGGTTTCCAGTTTGTAAGATCCTCGTCCTAGCGTCTTCTTGACTCGATACGGCCCTTCCCAGTTCGGGGCTAGCTTTCCCTTCTGACCAACTCCAGAAGCCTCGATTTTCCTAAGAACCAAGTCACCTTGTTGAAAGAACCTCTCCTTAACCCTGTGGTTGTAGTAGAAGGATGCTTTCTTTTGATGCTCCGCATTTCTTGCATTTGCCTCGTCCCTGACTTCATCAATCAAATCTAGGGCGAGCCTCATGCCTTCTTCATTAGTCTCTGGTTCAAATGCCTCAATTCTAGGTGATGCATGCATGACTTCTAGTGGTACAACTGCCTCGGCTCCATAAGCCAGTAGGAAAGGGGTTTCCCCAGTTGTTACTTTGCAAGTAGTACGATATGCCCAAAGTATAGGCAGTAATTCATCCACCCAAGTATTTCTCGATCGTTCGACCCTCTTCTTAAGTCCATCAAGAATAATCCGATTGGCTACCTCAGCCTGTCCATTAGCTTGCGGGTGAGCTACTGAAGTAAAACGAAGCTCGATAGCATTTTCCTCACAGTACTTCCTGAACTCTTCATTGTTGAATTGTGTCATATTATCTGTCACAAGGATTCGGGGGATTCCATACCTGCAGATTATGTTCTCCCAAAAGAACTGGGAAACTTGCTTGGTGGATATATTTGCTAAAGGCTTAGCCTCAATCCACTTAGTGAAGTAATCAATGGCGACAATCAGAAATTTCCTTTGTGCTGAAGCCATGGGGAAAGGACCAAGAATGTCCATCCCCCACATTGCAAACGGAATGGGAGAGCTGATTGAGGTTAACCTCTCAGGCGGCTGCCTTACAACAGGGGCGTGTTTTTGACATCTGTCACACTTCTTGACATAATCCTGGGCATCTGCTAACATCTCCGGCCAATAGAATCCCAGGCGGGTAATCTTGTGAGCTAGGGCTCTGCCCCCCAAGTGCTGCCCACAGATCCCTTGATGAACTTCCTCCAATGCTTCTCTTGCCTCTTGGGGCCTTAGGCACTTCAAGTACGGGATGACAAACGATCTCTTGTATAAGATGCCTTCAATCAAGGCATATCTCAATGCTCTCACTGACAATTTTCGTGCCTCCAAGGCATTGTTAGGGAGCCATCCGGTTTCTAGATGAGCTTTAATAGGATCTATCCAACAACTTCCAACATCGATAGGTGCTACCAACTTAGAGTTGATGGTCGGGGCCTTCAAGACCTGGAAGTAAACACTACCTGCATAATTCTCTATCTCAGAAGAAGCGAACTTAGAGAGGGCATCGGCCTTAACGTTCTCTTCCCTAGGAATGTGCTCCAGATAGCACTCCTCAAACTGAGTCATAACAGCTTTCACGACTCTGAGGTATTTTGCCATAGTTTCATCCTTGGCCTCAAACTCACCATTCACTTGCGAGACTACCAGTCTTGAATCTCTACACACTTTGAGGTTTTTGACCCTCATGACTCTGGCCAATCCCAATCCAGCTATTAATGCTTCATACTCAGCTTCATTGTTGGTTGTTGGAAAGTCCAACTTCAAAGCGTATTCAACTGTGAACCCATCGGGGCTTTGCAAAACCAAACCTGCACCACTAGATTTTGTTTTTGATGCTCCATCAAAATAGAGCACCCAATACTCTTTCTGATCAGGTACAAGTTCTTCATCCTTACTCTCAACCCCAGGGGTGGTTATTATCTCCTGCCCCCCGACTTCTTGGTTGCCAATGGTACATTCAACCACGAAGTCAGCTAATGCCTGAGCCTTGATGGCTGTTCGAGGCTTATATGCAATGTCAAATTCTCCGAGTTCGATTGCCCACTTAATTAGCCTTCCACTGACCTTAGGGCTATGCAGGATACTTCTCAACTGCTGGTCCGTCAGGACTTCAATCTTGTGTGACTGAAAGTAAGGTCGTAGTTTCCTTGAAGCTGTTACCAATGCTAAAGCAAACTTCTCAATGGTAGAATAGTTCAACTCAGCTCCGTGCAACACCTTACTCACGTAGTAGATGGGTTTCTGAACCTTATTCTCTTCCCTTATGAGGACGGCACTCAATGCTTGCTCAGATACCGCCAGGTATAGATAAAGAGTCTCTCCGATGTTAGGCTTGGCCAACAGCGGGGCTTCAGCCATGTATTTCTTCAATTGTTCAAAGGCCTCTTGGCTTTCAGGTGTCCATTCAAAATTCTTTACCTTCTTTAATGTTTGAAAGAAAGGTAAACACTTATCACCCGACTTGGAGATAAACCTCCCTAAGGCTGCCACTCGGCCTGTCAACTTCTGCACATCTCTTACAGAACGTGGTGGCTCCATGTCTAAAATCGCCTTGATCTTGTCAGGATTGGCCTCAATGCCTCTCTTTGAAACCATCAGCCCTAAAAACATTCCAGATCCAACGCCAAAGGCACACTTGGCGGGATTCAACATCATTTTATGGTGCCTCAGCACGGCAAATGCCTCTTCGAGGTGCTCAATATGATCAGCCTTGAGTAGGCTCTTGACTAACATGTCATCAACATACACCTCCATGGTTTTTCCAATCAGATGGGCAAATATCTTGTTCACCAGGCGTTGGTAAGTAGCTCCTGCATTCTTTAGACCAAACGCCATAACAAGATAACAGAAAACACCAAAGTCAGTTATGAAAGATACCTTAGGGATGTCATCTTTGTGCATCTTAATCTGATTATAGCCGCTGAATCCATCCATGAAGCTTAACATCTCATGTCCAGCTGTGGCATCTATCAACATATCAATCCTTGGAAGGGGAAAACAATCTTTTGGACATGCATCATTCAGGTCAGTGAAGTCTATACACATCCTCCACTTCCCATTCGCTTTTTTGACCATCACAGGGTTTGCTAACCATTCGGGAAACTGAATCTCTTCAATAAAACCAGCTTCCAAGAGCTTATCCACTTCTTGCTTAATGGCCTCTTGCCTCTCCGGAGCAAAGTTTCTCTTCTTCTGCTTTATTGTCTTCCTCTTGGGATCAACATTTAACTTATGAGTTATAAGTTGGGGGTCAATCCTTGGCATATCAGCTGCTGTCCAAGCGAACACGTCGCTATTCTTTTGTAAGAATTCTATCAACTTGCCCTTCAAGGGTTCTTTCAGAGATGCTCCAACATAAGTAACTTTTTCAGGATCGTTCGGCTCTAGAGGTATGGGAATCAAATCCTCTGCTGGCTTCCCTCTATGCTCTTCATCATCACGGACATCCATGTCTTCAATTGGAAGGACCTGCCCCCCGACTCCATCGGCCCTCAGCGCGGCTACATAGCAACTTCTTGCCATCTTCTGATCACCCTTCTGTTCTCCGACACCATTCCGTGTCGGAAACTTAATCTTCATATGATAGGAAGAGGCCACAGCCTTAAACGCATGTAATCCAGTCCTTCCATGGATTGCGTTATATGTTGAAGCTGCCTTAATCACCAAGAAATTAAGCATCTGAGTCGTCTCCTTAGGCTCCTGCCCAATAGTTACGGGTAACTGAATAGTCCCTTCAACGTTGGACTCCACTCCGTTAAATCCGTATATGGGCATGTTTGTAGGGGTCAACTGAGAGTCGTTGTACCCCATCTTCACAAACGCATCGTGAAACAAAATATCCACAGAAGCTCCATTGTCTATCAAGACTCGTTTTACTTCTGAATTTCCAATCACAGGAGTTATGACCAGCGGGTCATCATGGGGGAACTTCACCCCTTCCAAGTCTGAATCATCGAAACCAATTACCATCTCAGTTTTAGCACGCTTCGGGGCCTCTCCCACAATGTGCATTACTTCTCTAGCATAAGCCTTTCGAGAATTTCGAGTTGAACCGGCCGCTGTCGGGCCTCCCCAGATCATGTTGACAACTGGCCCTCGGGGCTGCGTGTTACGGTCACGATCATTATCCCTTCTGTCATTGTTTCTCCTGTTGTAATCCCCTCTTTGGGTTCCATGATCTCCACCCTTTGTGAAATTATTCAGCTTTCCTTTACGGATCAAGAATTCAATCTCGTCCTTCAACTGTTTGCAATCATCCGTGTCATGTCCCACGTCTCGGTGGAACCTACAGTATTGATCCTTGTTTCTCTTTGCGGGGTCACCCCTGAGTGGCTTCGGCCATCGGAAGTCTTTATCCTTCTCGATCTCTAACAAGATTTGGCTCCTAGGTGCATTCAACCTTGCATAGTCAGAAAATCTTGGTCCCATACTCTTCTTTGATGTTGACTCAGAATCTTTGCTAGTACGGGGATATTTGTCCCTAGCATCATACTCTTGGTCTTGCTTTCGCTTCTTCGTTTCATTATTACCCTTGCCATTGTTTATCACGACATCCTTCATGGTGCTGTCCTCGGCCTTGATATACTTATCAGCCCTTCGTTGGAGCTCAGCCATATTCTCGGGTGGGTGCTTTGCCAACGACCTTTTAAAGTAAAGATCAGTGGTGCCGTGCTCCAGGGCTACCATGGCCACCTTGTTCTCTAAATCAGTAATATTTAATGTCTCCTTGGTGAACCTCTTAAGATAATCTCTCAGATTCTCATTCTTCCCTTGTACCACATACATGAGAGATGCAGAACTTTTCTCATGAACTCTCCCGCTGATAAATTGACTAACAAAAGCAGCACTTAACTCCTTAAAGGAGCCAATTGAGTTTGCTGGAAGTCGGCTATACCATCTTTGAGCCATGCCCGACAAGGTTTGAGGGAACGCCCTACACTTCAAGGCATCACTTGCAGGCTGTAGTAATAGTGCGTTCGAGAACGTCCTAACATGATTTGCGGGATCACCCGTTCCATCGTAAGCCTTAATTGTCGGCATCTTGAACTTCCTTGATATGTGGGCATTCATCACCTCCTCGGTGAATGGGGGCGTGGGATCATCAGGATCCCCAAGTGGCATCAGATCCTTGGGGTTGCTTTTGGGTGTTTCTACCCTCGTTGTCCTTCCAGTTGGGGCGGTAGCCCTTCTTTGCCTTCTTGAAGGCCTCTCCAGATCTATAAAGGGAATCGGTCCTGACGTGGGAGGTGGCAAAGTCTGATTTGATCTGGCTTGCTCCCTGGCCATATCTTCCTTTAATCTTAAGATCTCGGCTTCATAAGCCTTAATCCTCTCAGTAGCTGTTGAAGGGAGTCCATCATGAGTAGTTCGAGTTCTCCCCATAGGTTCTTTACTTGCACGTCGCCTCCTTGGAGCTTCATCACGCTCGTAATCATCGCCAGAAGATGATTCATTCGTATAAGGACCAGAAAAGTCGTGATAATCTCGATCTCGAATATAAAGGGCATGACCACTTGATCCAGCTCCGTAGTTAGGCATCCTGTACATTGGATTGGTGCTTATGGGGAGATCCGTAGTATGGATCTGAACCCCTCGTGTAGGGTTGTTGGGGTCTACAATCAAGGAAGAAACCCCCACCTGGTTAGTCCCTGGATTTGTGTGGACGATCGGAGGTAGTGTACTCTCAACATGGGTAGTCGTCCCTAGGGGTTGAGAAACTTGATACATAACGATAGTCCCGGATGTCGGAGGTACTTGCTCAGATGTCGGAAGTACTTGTTCAGTAAGGGGCGGAGCAGAGCTAAGAGGTAGAGCCTCGGTAGCGATTGGCTCTGTAGTGCTTGGTGCAGTTCTTCGTGTTTGAACCATGGTTGATGTCTTTTTCCCACAGACGGCGCCAAATATTGTGGAATAAAAACTAGGTTATTAGATTGCGGCTAGGGTTTGATGTATTTAATGCTAGGGTGCGTGAGCTTCGTGCTTTAATGGCTGCTTCTGCGTTCGAGACTAAACGGTCCTCACAGAATGCCTACGTATCTCTGTATTTAGAGAATCAAGCCAATAAAACGTAGTTCTAGGTTGAGGGGTCTGACCCTTTATATAGGCTGAGAAGCCTCAGAATTAGGGTAGGGTTAAGTGACTTGGTGGACAAGTCAATCTTGAGGAAAGTTCTAGACCCCTTCCTTGTAGGAGTCTGTTTCCTTGTATGAGTGTATGCCTTGGAGGCTACTCCTTGTCAGATAATGTTCTTATCTGACACTTATTGCTGAGCTGTTTATTATCCCTAATATTAATTACGAAATTAATATTGTAAATAGGATTTGGGCCCATCTGGTGGGCCCCACGTTTGGACCATTCTAGGTCTAATTAATGCCACATTAAATGTGTCTTTAGGGCTTATTTTCAGCCCACATCAATAATATTAAATAAAATTTATAACATAATATAAGAAGCCCGTGCATAGCACGGGTTATAAGCTAGTTATATATAATAACACGTTTTAAAGTCGACGCCTCTCTCATAACATACATATTCAATAGTAGTGCAAGAATTTATTTAATTAGAATGTTAATTTATTTCGACAAAATATAATGAACAACGGTTGTATAACTTTTTCTCGATTTAATCTACTGATAAAATTGGGTTTTTTCAATTTAATCGGTTTGATCATAACCCATGTTTTATTCATGTGTAAAAATGAAAAACTATTTATATTATTTTTATTACAGGTGTTAAGCGAATATTTATATACTTTTAATTTATTACAATTTCCATAATCACTAATAATAAAGATTGCTTGAGAAATTAAGGATCGTCTGTATTACAATTGTCCAAAAAGAAATTAGAGTGGTATTCGATAGGGAATAAAAAAGGACGCAATGCAAACAATTTTTAGTCTTCATTTTACCTACAAATAAACTTCATTACATATGTAATTAATATTTAATATTGAAATAATTATTGTAATGCTCAAATAAAGTTTAATAAATTTTCAAATAAATAAAATAAAATAAATTTAATACATATTTATTGGGTATAATTAATGACTAATTAATATGTCATTAAGAGCTATTTAATGCAAGAAAATAATTTTATTAAAAAAAATCAAAAAAACGAAAATTCAAGAAACATATATTAAACGTTTCTAGTATATATTAATAATTATTGGTCCAATTAATCAAGTTAATACAAGAATATAATGCCGATTTTTGTAATACTAAATCCTTTATTATAACTAGCATTTTACCCGTGCTACGCACCGAACGATAAAATTAATTAATAAATTAAAATATTTTATTTTAATCATTTTTAGGAAAAATTATAATTTCATGAGAATTTAATTAATTTAAGTATAGAATTAATTATTCGTCATTTTATACCAATTGCAATAATATTAAAATTATCAAACAATTATCATAACATCCACATCCCCCGTTGAAACGTTTTAAACCCCTCTTTATTGTTTTTTCTTAATTTAGTTTTCATTTTTGATTTTTCTCATTTTTCGAAATCTTTCTACCAAATTTATAAGTTTTTTACGCATATTTTAAGTTTTATTCTTTTGAAAATTTGGTATATTTAAATGTGTAGTATTGTGGATTTTTAGAACTTTTTTCATATTAATTAAATCAAAAAATTTGTATGGGTTGCGATCCGTTTTTCAAATACATATTGAAAATTCATAAACACTTATTTCTCATGACCATTATAAATCATTAGATTGTCTTTTAAAAAAAAGATTGCATGTTATCTCTACAGTGTAAGATCCATTAAACGAATGTAGTTATGACAAAGGAAACTTCTTCGAATCTAGTTTAATATGTGTTTGTTCAATATTATTTTTACAAATTGTATGTTCTTCTATTAGTAAATTGATTTACTATAAAAATAACATTATCAGTCAACCAAACATATCTAATATATATCTCGTTCTTAGACTAAAATACGATTGTTAGAGTCTATGGTGATTGCCCTCAACTTGTTTATAATGACAACTTAAAATGTGTGAAGGTTGATTTTTTTTTCTATTCGAATATGGTAAAATAAATATTAGTTTTCTTTTACCCATAAATAGGGATGACAAATTAATTCGATCTAATGGTACCCGATCCAAAACCTGAAATTTTTGATATATCGAACTCGAATTTTTGAATTCAGGTTTGGAATTAAATTCTAAACCCGAAATAGTTTCGATTTGGATTTGGATTTCAGTTATACTGAACCGATACCCGATCCGAAACCCGATCCAATATTGAAACCTGATGCATTTGTTTTGTTTAGACAAAACAAAATTAGTAAATATCTTTGTTTGTTTAGAATCTATCTACCAAGTTATTAAGTTTTTTTTACTTATATTTAAAGTTTTGTTGATATTAAAAATAAATATTATCAACCAACCAAGCAAATTCGATATATCTGTTCTTAGATTATGATATGGTAATTGAATACTATTACTTTAATTCAAAAAAACAAAATAAAAAAGGATACCTTTTATTAGAACAATATATAATTTTATGTATTGACCTATCTAGTAATTAATAATATTGATTTTTATAATGAAGGTTGTAGTCGTTCCTCTCTCTCCTCCTCTCCCAAAAAATACTTAACAAAAGTTTAGGGGCTGACATAAGGTTTGGTTGATGATAATCCCACTTTTTATTAATTTCCTTGATTTTGCTTTATTTTTCAATAAAAATTTCTCTTTATTGAGTGTCTAGTACCGCGTTGGTAGGTTTTATCTACTGATATATTGAATTTTGTAATTTCTCCTTGTGAATGATAACTTTCGTTTCTTTTCTTTGAATTTACTTTATTTTTCAATAAATATATCTCCTTATTGAGAGTCTAGTACCCCGTTAGTGGATTTTGTCTAAAAATCGCTTAATATTATATTTTTTGTATAATTCTGATTGATTTTAATTTTATATTAATTTATCATAATTATTTTTTAACATTAAAAAGTATGTAATATGGATATTTTAAATCAAGTAACTACTATATTTGAATAAGAATTGTTAACTAACCACGGTTAACATAATAGGATAAAAATAGTAAATAAGGAAAACTTTTAATACAATATGATTGGTCTAAAAATTACGAATGACCTCTGATTGGTCCAAAAATAATTCATAATTTTTTGATTGGTTAACTGCATCTAACTATATACATGGGTAGACTAAGGTATTATAATAAAAGATACCTGAGTCTACCACAATATACGGTTGACCAATAAAAAATGAGGAATTATTTTAGGATCAATCAGATTTCATTCCTAAATTTTAGACCAATCATATCCTTTATTATAATACCTGAGTCTACCAATGTATAGTTAGCCAATCAGAAATTAGAAATTATTTTAGAACCAATCAGAGCTAATTCCTAAATTTTAGACCAATAATCAGATTTCATTCCTAAATTTTAGACCAATCATATCCTTTATTATAATACTTGAGTCTACCAATGTATAGTTAGCCAATCAGAAATTAGAAATTATTTTAGAACCAATCAGAGCTAATTCCTAAATTTTAGACCAATCATCTTATATTAAAATTTTTCCTTATTTACAATATCAACATGCCTCTTTAACCATGGTTAGTTAACACTTCTAATTTAAATACAATATTGATTTTATTAAACATATCCATAATTACATATTTTAAAAATCAAAAAATATTTACTAGAAAATCACAATTTTAATCTTTTATTATAAATATTTTAATATTACATTGTTCGAGCTTATTTTCATAAATATCAACTACAATCATCCTATAATATATAGTTATATATTAAAGATTAATTTTCACAAATATTTATTAACTAATTAATCACAATTTTTGATTTAAATCAATTACAATTTTATCATTATATACTGACACGTCTATTCTTTGCACCCGCTTATATGCATAGAACCATTTTCTAAAATTGTGTATTGATTTTAATATAGATATATTTATTTTAATACCTGAGTCTATTTTATCTATATTATATAATATAGTAGCTTAGTATCTCAAACTCTCGGTCTACAATTATAAGCTGCAATCAAATTTAAATAAATATATTATTATTGAATTAAAAGTTTTAAAAATTGAAAAAAGTTAGATATTGATTCAAGTGAAGATCAGGAACTGGACTACTGATCATATACTGATGCTGACGTCATCAGGAATAATCAGTATCAGGATTGTTATAAGGATTGAAAGCTGATCAGGATTGCATGAAGATCTACATTAGTCCAGAGATCAAGGAAGATTGATATGTCGGTTCCTTAATTGTAGGAACACATCTATAATTCAAGATATGTACTAAGAGTCATGTAATTGATTTAGTATATCTTGTAGGGCAGTTGTGTACTGTATATAAACAGTTTAGGCTTTACGTAATGGTAATCGCTTATACGAGTTATCTTGTAACCTAGCAGCTCTCAAGAACATCAGAATTTCTTGAGAAAGTTTGTAACAGTTTTATATCAGAATTAATAAAGCTGTTATTTATTCATACTTGTGTTATCATTTCTGTTAAAGTCGGAAATCTTAAACAATTGTATTCAACCCCCTTCTACAATTGTTAATTACTAGGCAACAATTGGTATCAGAGCAAACTGATTATATAAATCCGAAACGATCTGAAGAAGTCGACAAGCAAGTATGAAAGCATTAAGATTCATGTTCTCAAGAAAACTGTGTATCCAACATGAAAGTGGAAATGTTGATGTATCTAGAAGCAACTAATCCTGACTATCTTGATAGGGTCAATGATAGTCCATATATACCAAAAAAGTTGGTTAGTCGAACAAATACCGTTCCTGAACACTATGTCATTAAGGCAAAGAGTGAATGGACTCCAGAAGAAAAGGCTCAAGTACTCAAAGATCCAAAGGTGAAGAATATTATGCATAACAGCCTTGATGTTGTCATGTCAAACAGAGTGATAACATGCAGAACTGCTAAAGAAATTTGGGATACCTTGGAAACTCAATGCCAGGGCACTGAATCTATCAAAAAAACAGAAGGGCTCTGTTGATTCAGGAATATGAACAGTTCGATGCTAAATCTGATGAAAGCCTTACTGATCTTTATGATAGATTTCTGACACTGCTGAACAATCTATCTCTTGTTGGCAGAGAGTATGATCCAGAGGATTTAAACACCAATTTTCTAAGAGCCTTGCCTGAGGAGTGGGATACTCAGACCTCAATCATTAGGCATCAGTATGATCTAAATATTTTATCTCTTGACGAAGTTTATGGGATGCTGAGAACCCATGATCTTGAGGTTCAACAAAGGAAGAACAAGAAAAATGTCAAGGCAAAGTCTGTTGCTTTGAATGTGGAAACAAAATCAAAAGGGAAAAGCTGAGGAGGTTTCTAGAAGGAGAAGTAGAGCTGTAGAGTCAATTCTTGATGACTCTTCATCAGATCTTGAAGCTAATACTGATTCTGATGATGACTCTACTGATTCTGATATGATAGAAATGGTTGCTATGATAGTCAAAGGCTTCAAGAAGATGAAGTTCAGGAAGGCTAGAAGGCAAGGAAATTTCCAAAAGAAAACCTTTAATGCTAATAACGATAGGTACAAGAAGAGAGAAGGCAAAGGCAGCAAGTTTGACAAGTCAAAGGTCAAATGCTACAACTGTGATGGGATGAGTCACTTTGCAACTGAGTGCAAAAAGGCCAAAGCTAAGGCTTTTATCTCATCAAACAAGGATTGGATGGACTCTTCCTCAGAATCTGAAGAAGAGAAGGTGAACTATGCATTGATGGCCAATGTTGATGAGACTGCTGCTCCTGACAATAAGGTACCTGAAACAGTTTTTGATTTTGATACTAATAATGTCTCTGAGTTAAGATCATTTCTAAAGTCTCTGCATATTAGCTTTAGAAGTCAATCTCTTGAAAATGTTAGAATCAAATCTGAAATGTCAGAGGTGTCTAAGAGAAATGATCATCTAGAAGCTGAGTTACTTTTCATGCAACAAGTACAAACTGAATGTGATCATGCTAAACACATGAAACTAGAGATGGAATTTAAATGTGCTGCTCTTGAAAAAGAACTTGAATATGCAAACGAGAAACTAAGAACTTGGACTGATTCTGGTAGGAAATTTCATGAGATAAATACCTCTAAAAACTGGAAAGAATGTCTAGGTTACAAGTCAGAGGATGAAAAGAAAATGAAAAAAAGATTGTTATTGATGAAACAAAAAGTCCAAAGACCTATAGACATGTAATAGACAAAACCAAATCTGATATTAAACTTGTCAATTTTGTGTTTGGTAAAAATCCCAAATCAACTTTTGAGAAGGGATCCACTTCTTCTCAAAAGACTAAATCTAAACCTGTCAATAGTTGGAGTATGTAGGTCTTTTGTCTAAGAAACAATTGAGAGACAGAATATCTGAAGTTACAGATAGAAAGAAAATATCCACTACCAAGAGAAACAGGAATGGTAAAGTTGGAATAAACAAAGAGAATAATTATAAGTATATTCCAAATGCACCTAGGAAATCATGTTTCAATTGTGGAAACTCTAATAATCTTGCTATTAATTGCAAGAGGAGTAAAAAGAAGGCTACTGTAGTTCCTGAGTCTGACATTAGGAATAGATCAGTATTTTATAAACCACAGAATCCTTGTTTTCATTATGGCAATAAATGGCAATTATGGAGTATTTTTATCTTTGCTTGTTTTTTCTTCCGTCTTCAAAGATTCCATCTTCTTTTTCTATGGATTTTGTCTTGTCATCTTTTTCTTTTATTTCTATCCGTCCAGCTGCTTCTTGCATGTAATATGGTAATATAATGATATTATGGACCTGTTGTAGCTTAGCTACATTTGGCCTTTATTATTTCATGGCCCTAGTAGTTGAACTACATCGGGTTTATCAGTATCATTGGAAGGGATCAGGAGATCCTTCTTATTTTATGATAATATTTGTATTATTGGTACCACTGACAGTACTGAGAACATGCCTTTTTCTTTGACCTGAGATTACATGATAATGTTCTATGGTTTGTTTTGCATGAGTATGTTGGAGACGAACAATTTTGTCTCGCATCCTTTCCAGTTCCATGGTCTCTCTTGATATAGTTTCATTGTCATAATAAATTGTAATAATTTCTTCAACTGCTCCGTCTTTGCTAATACCTATGACTTTAGCTTTTCCAAGTGAAAGATTGAGAAGGGTATTTTAGTCTTTTCCCTTTATGGAGTTAGTTACAGTAGCGGGAAAGTTAGTTACGGTTTAATCTTGTATATATTGTTTTCTTCTCTGTAACTTTCTTTTTCAGGTTCGTGTAAATACAGTCTTGTAAATACAACTTTTGAGATCAATGAACTTTACATTTTCTGTATATCAAGATGAAGAATAACTTCATCTTCTCAGTTTTTTTATTATTCTGCTTCCAATTTTGCTTCGGGCCTTGGTAACAATTATAATTATTTTTTTATTTACTATCGTCGTGCTCCCTTCACTTATTACATTTTTTTTACCATCCACGTAGCTCCTGCTGTCCTGTGTCTTCACATCGGTTGCAATTTTTCTTTTATCTTTTTTGTTTGCCTAGCCTGCTGCCTCCATCGAATTAGGCGGCTGCATCTAATGTGTTTTTTTATTTGATGCATATCGTGCTTCTTTTTTGCTTCATCTACTATGTTGTTGCTTCTTGTGATTGTTGACATCCCTTCATCGTCATCCTGTTAGAATCACTTTAATTGTGTTCGAATTTCGTAAATTATGAATTATTCGTCCTCCACAAATAATTAAAAGAATCCCTCCTTCTAGTGCCAAATGTTGTTGAAAGAATTTCGTAACAACAAAGAGCAACGTAGCAATATTTTAATAATTAATAATGCGTAGTTGATGTATGATCTTTATGATCATATTTTCTCTACATTTTTAGTTAATTTTTGCATGAACTTGGATTGTTATTTAATTAATTTTTATGTTTTATTTTAGGGAAAAAGGAGTTCTTATAATAGAAGCATTGTGGCTGAAATTGCAAAATTTGAAGTAATTCTAGCAAAATTCGAATTTTCGGATCGGCTTGCGCGATATTCACTATTTTGGCTACGGGAGCTCCATATCGGAATGAGGTGATCAGGCACCGTTGGAAAGCTTGCGAGAAGACCTTTAATTCAAGTATGATCTCAGATTTAATTGATATTCCAAACTATCCAGTAAAAGACCAAAAGCAGTCAGCTCGAATTTCTATTTTTAAGAATTCTATTTTATGTAGGAAACCTAATTGTATTGTTAATAAATATTTAAAATACAATTATATTTAGATATAGGTCAGTTATATTATTATATTAGAGAAGAGGCCAGAATACATGTACATTACTTTGTGAGAGAGCAGTTACGTGGGACAGACACAGACAAGAGAGAAAACACGAGGAAGAAGAACAAGGAAGCATTCAAGAGGAGAAGCCTTGGAGAAGATCAAATTCTAGAGTTTTTATCTCCTACTCCTTAGTTTCTTAATTGTAACCTTTGTTGGTCCAGGAAAGTATTGCAGAAGGGGGGTTGAATGCAATACTAATAAATTTCAAAAACTATTTTAACAATTTAAAAAGAGTTTGTAATTTACAAGTAGAAGAAATGCAAACACAAGTAAAATCAAACACGATGTTTTCACAAAATAAATGTTTTATTTATTTTGCAAAGTTTTGCTACAACCTTGAGAACAAAATATTTCTCAAGCTTCGGTTTCTCTAGAGATTACAGTTGTAGAAAATTCGTTACTTGTTGTGTGATAGAGTGTTCCCTTTTATAGAGTGATAGTTGGATCTTGTTCTTCTATTCTATTACTATCAACATGGGTTGTTGAGCTGTTGTCAAATTCTTTTTGCAGCTCATTACATGATTTATTCCCATGTGACACACACAAAGTAACTTTAGATGCTTTCCACATTTGAGCCACCCAGATCTAGCAGTTGTTAAATTTATCTTGCTCTATACTTTACAGGTTGCTCCATGTGATCTCTCGAGCTTCTGTTATAGACTTTCAAGCTTGCTGTAAAGTTTGAATGTTGCAGCACGCCTGCTTCATTTGAACATGTATTCTGTCGCTTAATTTGACTTAGAAAATTCCTAAATCAAGTTGATTCTATATGACAGTATGTTTGCCGCAAAGTTTGCTGTCAAAGAATTGTGCTTCGTTTGACAGTATGAATTTCCCGCAGAATTTACTGTCAAGAATTGTACTTTGTTTGACAGTATGAATTCCCGCAGAGATTGCTGTCAAAAACTCCAAACTTGCTGTCGCAAACTATATGTGAAAGTTGCTGTCATCAGAATCTCCGCCAATGTTGCTGTCAAGTTTAAACTTGCTGTCGACTTTGCAACATGCTGTTTTCTTGTAACCTTACTGTCAATACTTGACAGTAAATTTATTCCTGCTGTCGAACTTCTGTATTCCTTGAGGCTTGAACATAATCGAACTTCTTCCAAGAATTACAATTATTACATGACAGTGTTTATTTAAATACAAGAATACACTTCTGGCTATGACAGTATGTTCTACTTAGTAAAACTAAGTATACTAATAACACTAGTTAAGTTGTCTGTTTCAATCACCCATAAATCCCAACAATCTCCCCCAATTTGTTTTTATGGACAATAAGGACAAATTTACAAATATCATGCTGACAACTTAACTAACATAGATCAGAAAGAATAAACTCTTCATTTCTGAACAATGATTAAACTGTATTGTTTTCAAACAATGTATCATAAAATAAAAAAAACTTTACTTAGCTTGATTTGAACTTTCGCCTTGCTCCTTTTCCCTTAGAGCTCTTCTGAGATTTTCAATCAACTCCTTTTCTTCAGGGGACTGTGCATCATCTTCATTTTCCACGATGTATTTTCTGATCATTGAGGAAGCAGTATTTAATGCATCTTTGAGTTCTATCCAATACACATTTTGCTTTACAATTGATCTGAATTTTAGCACATCTCCCTCCATCTTGAATCTCCTGCCAGGAAGCTGATTTAAAGTTTCCCTTTTTAGTTTGTCCAGGCTGGGATCCTCTCCTTTTCTTTGATCAAAAATCATATCAAGCTCCCAAGAACACAGTGTTTCAAGATTGTTAGTTGATCCTACCACTTGCCAGAACAATTCTTTTAGCACCCTGGTCTTCAACTTAGATAAACTATCTATGTAGATTTCTTCTTTGCCATATTTGATTCTCAGAGGATTGTCCAGTACAATTGGCTGATAGTTTAATCCACTGCTGTTGATCTTGTTGAGTTTACTACAGCTTTCCTTCAATTGAGCTTCAATCTCTTCTTCTATTTGTTGACGAGATTTTTGTCTTGAGGCTAATTCTTCTCCGAATTTCTGCTCTGCCTCATACATCTTCATTTCTTGTTTTGAATAACGTTTCTCCATTTCTTTCCAGTTATACTCAGGAATATGATTGTCTTCTTCATGCTCCAAACCAAGAGCTTGATAGACATCATCATCATTTTGAAGTGTCCAATCACCAAACTTCCCAATAAATTCAGCATGTCTGGCTTCATAGTACTTGAGAACTTGGTCCATGATCTTCTTTGAAACATTATCATAGGCTTGCAGTAGCTCAACCATCCTTTCCAGATTGAAATAATCAATTCTTCGTTTTATTGTTCCAGAAGTTTGAATGAGTTTCCTGGATATCACCTTTGATTTTGTTATCTGTGTGAAGTCAGGTTCCACTATAATCAACCTTTCCTTGTTTTCCCATAGAATGTATCTTGCAACTTCTTCTTTTGACTCATCAAATTCTATGGATACTGAAGTGATTGTTTCTTTGGCTTTCAGCTGCATCATTTCAAAGCTATTCATTCTTCTTTTCATGAGGGGTTTCTTGAGTCCTAACCCTGTAGCTTTTCCTTCTCCTCTGTAGACAGTCTTTCCCCTTATTGGTCTTTTTGACTTTCTTTTGATTCTTACTGTCTTGGATGTTTTGACAGTAGGCTCATTGACAATATCTTTTGTAGGGCTTCTGACAGTTTCTTCTGTGACAGCATCTTTCATGACTGTGTCTTCATCCTGTCTGACAGCATCTTTGTTGATATCCTTGACAGCATCTTTGTTGACATTATCTTTTTCAGGTTGGATACTGTCAATTACCATTTCCGCTTGATTACCATTCAATGCTTCAAGTATTTCTTCCTCTTCCTTTTCATCAACTTTCTTGCTTGTACTAGGATTTTCTGAAGTTTCCTTTGGATCTGCTTCTTTGACTTGAGTTTGCTCTTTTGAAGAGTCTCCCTGTTCTATTTTCTTAGCTCCTCCAGCTTCACCTCCATCTTGATTGTCATCACCATCTTTATCCAAGGTGTCATCAAAAGTGCAGCTTCCACCTTGAGCATTTCTGCTTGAATTTGCTTTGGCAATGAGCTTCTTAATTTTGGCACTGGATTCCATATCTCTCTTTGCCATTATCTTGTGGATATCTTTAACTGCTTGAATCCTTTCCTTGGTGATGGGTGCTTTAAGCAACAACTTAAGTACATTCATGATGACTTTGCTTTGTAGAGATGTTTTGCCTTCAAGAGTTAAGAACCCAAGTCCTTTAGTTCCTCTGGATGTTGTCTGTTTAAAGCTCACACCATATGGCTGGAGACAAATTTCTGGAAGTTTGTTGTTAACCATTGTACTCAGTTGCAGATAGAGACTTTCATCAAAGATGGTAGACTTTTTCTTGACAAGAATCCCAATGATGTATTGCACTCTGGCTGAGAATGTTTCTAGCAATTGCATTGTTATGAACATTGAGTGTCCACTTTTCAGGAACACTTCAACTGCCCACCTCTTCTCTGAACTAATCTTCACATCAAGATTGACAATCTTTCCTTTTAACTCCTCTGCCAATTTAGCAGGTTTTCCTCCTGATACTGTGATTGCTTCATTCACCAGAGTGTTAAATTCCTCATCCTTATTATTTAGGGTGCTCTCCATATGACTTATCATCATTGATTCAGCTTCCTCTGGAGAGTATGTGCTTCCATCAGTCCAAGTGATCAACTCTGAAGAAGTTATATATTCAGGCAACTTGCCTTTGCCTTTACCCATTCTATTAGATTCCTCCTTTTCTCTCCATAGCCTTTGCAGAGTAGATTCTTTCTTTTCAGGAACTGGTTCACTAATTTGGATGGAAGTTGCTTGATTTCTTTGTATCTGTTGCAATACTTCCTCAGAAACCAGCATTGTTTCCCCATCAATTTCAGCAAGTAGTTCACCAGTTCCATAGGCTTTTGCAGCTTCAACTTCTAGCTCCCCCTTACTTTGCTCCCCCTTACTTTCGGCTTCCCCTTGTGACTTCTTTGCTTGTTGCTTAGTTTCTTTCTGATCTATCTTTTTCTCCCCCTTAGATAAGTTGGCAGCATTGAGAATGGAAGAAAGAGACATCAGAGTGGCTTGAATTTCAGCAAAGCCATTTTTCACCTCAGTTGACAGGTTGTCTAGCTTGTTTTCCATTTTAGCACATCTTTCTTCAATGGCTTGGAGCCTGTCATTTGAGGTTGCAGATGGACCACCAGACTCAAGCCTTTTTGGAGGTAAGGGATAAGTCTGAGGCATGGAGGCTGTTGGGGTTCTCACACTCTCATTGTTTTTATAGATGATCTCATCATCTCTCACAGAAATTCCCTCAAGGCCTAATGCCTTTTGTTGATTGGCTCCCTCAAGTTCACTCTGGACATGCTCAAGTCCCTCTCCTTTTGCCAGCACATTTGGCTGCCTCTCATTTTTATTCTCACTTCTCTGTTCTTTTATCTCTCTTTTATTTTTCACTTCCTCACTCATCCTAGATGCATGAGTATGAGCAGTATTATCATGCAAAAGAGAAGATTTTACCTTGAAAGCCTTGGAAAGTGGCAAGTCATCATCAGAGATATCTTCAACTAACCCTTCTTGTAGTTGTGGTTGAGCAGTGATGACAGCATCTTTTATCAGAATGGTACTGTCACTGGATTGTTTGACAGCACCTTCTGGTTTGTCATTGACAACATCTTTGGCTGTGACATCAACTTCCCTAGGGTAAGATGCTTTGAGGGAATCGATCAAGATGCTGGCTGTTTCAATTTCTGACTGATTTGCACCTTGATCTAATCCAGTGTTTGATGGAGTGGTGTCCATTTCACTTTGAGAAATGGGTTCTTGTGGACCACTAGATGGGGGCTCATCCATGATTTGAGATGGATGATCAAAAACTGAGGGGTTGGTACTGTCCCCCTCTCTAGGTTGTTCAGAAGAAACAACATATGTAGGAATGAAAGAAGAAGTTTGAAGTTCAGATTGATTAATTGGTTGTTCCACAGAAGAAGATTGTGGAACATCAACAGTATGAGTGAATTCCTCACTCTACTCTATCCCTATGTGTGTATCTTCAAATACAGGTTCCTCAAGAGTGAGTTCTTGAGTTTATGCAGACTCTTTACAAGGTGCCTTGGGAGACAGGCCAATTTCAATAGATGCCTCTTGTTGAGAAGAGACACCTAGAGGTGAGTTTATTTCCCTATCATCCTCTACAGTCTTTTGGGAAACTGTAGGGTGGCTGACAGTAACCTTGGCCCTTCTAGCTCTCTTCTTCTTAGGCTCAGAAGGGGCTACTGTGGGTTCTATTTCACTACCATCCTTATTTGCTGCACTAGGTGCAGTAACTCCCTCTTGACTCTCAACATTTTCACCAGTTGCACTCTCTAGGGTCCTTTTCTTGGATTCCTGTTTGGCCATTTTAAGGGATTTGGGTAGTCTAGAGTCCCTAGGTGGAATGTATGATGTAGAATGTGGGTTAACTGAATTTGGGTCTAATTCAGTCTCATTCTCAAGTGTGAAAACAGTGTACCCTGTAGGTAATGGAAAACCAAGGTTGGGCACTTGATTAACCATGTGTTGTGTGAAACAAAGTGGAATATGTGCATTCAAATTTTGTGTGTTGAGAGATGTGTGTGTGTTTTTCTTTAAAACAGGACATTCTTCAAAATCAGAAGTATCTTCAACATTTCCACAAATATTATTAATACACATAGTTAAAAAGCGAGGATATATGGATACCTTTTTGCCTATGGCGCTTTTCAACTGTGCCATGATCAGCTTTCCAATGTTCACCTTGTATCCATGGACTAATGAATGAGTGAGTTTCTTGATATATGATGGTATTCCATTCCAGCCTGTAGACTTGGTAGAGAACACCTTCACAATAACATCAAAAATCATGCTCCACTCCTTTCTCAGATATTTCCTGTCCATTTCTCCCGTTTGATACCATTTATCAGAGGTTTCTTCAAGTTTAGAGCCAGAATACCCAATCTTCAGAAAGAACCTCTTTAGAGTATCATCAGTGGCTAGTTCCTTAAAGTTTTCTCCACTGGCTAGCACAATACCCAACGCCTCATTGATATTCTTTACTGAAAGAGAATGACTTGTATCATCTATATTGAACTTAATTTCTTCATCCTCTCCAGTTCCTTGAACACTTGCAGATTTCCAGAATTTTTCAATTCTAACAATATCAATTTTGGGGGTCGAGGTTACTGCATGACCTAGGTAGGATTTATTTATGAAGGAAATAAGTCCTTTGAAGCTTTCACCAGCATCACTAGGAGAAAAGATACCGGCAAAGTTGGTTTGAGCAACACTTTGTTTAGGTGCCATTGTTGAATGCTTTGAAAAATGAGAGAGAAAATGCTGTTTTTGGAAGCAGAATATTGAAAGGTTTTTGCAAATGAAAGTGATAGTAGATTAAATGGTAGATTCAGTTTATAAGATGAATCGATTTAACCTGTCTTAATTGAACGTGTGATAATGATTTTACCCATTAACTCCACTTGCTATATTACGTGGCAGTAGCTATTAGATCGTGGATTGGTGGATTAAAAATATATATGTATATATATATATATACACATTAATGTATATATATCTTTCCACTATCTTTGACAGCAACTTCCCGTGACAGCAACTTTCATTGACAGTAACCTGTGCGCTTTTCTTTCTCTACCATGTTGACACCAATTTCTCGTGAAAACAACTTTCATTGACAGTAACCTGTGCGCTAAACACATTTCTGTCAATCAGCTTAATGAATGACAGTAAGTTTATCTGACAGTAAACTAGATACAAAATCGTGCTGTCACTGTTCACACACAACTTAAGTTACGGACACTAGTTTACTTTTTACCGTATTGAGACAGACATGTGAAACTATTTTAGCATAGTCATAGCAAATGTTTGCACTAAATCACGCAAGCGTACGTGGTCACAAGTAATACAGATATAAGTTGAGTTCGTTCCCACAGAGATCTGGTTATGGTTTCAATTCAGTTCATGCACCTATGCAACAATGTATGATTATTATCCACTGCTAAGACAAATAACAAGATTAAGTTTTTACTAACTATAATTAACTAAGACACAAATTAACAAACTAAGAATTAATTAACTAATGAGAATGAATATCTAATTACTTATGCAAGAGAAAACATGGTATCCTAACTTCATTAAATACTTCCTTTAGAGATCATGCCTTAATCAATATATGTGATGGTTTTGATATCTGATCGGACAACACGAAACAAGTAAAAGTTACCTCTCGGTATACTAGTACCAAACTACGCATGCATCCACAAAAGAGATAGAAGATGGGTAGACACCAATTATGTTTAGACCCTATATCTCTATAGAATTTGAAAACATAACGGTTGAAGAACAAGTTATCCATAATGATCACATAGGGTAGCATAATATCTCTATTTACGCCACAAATCATGATGTTAAAACATCAACCTATCCTATGCTAGCATGACAAGTTCTAAATCTCAAGATCCACTCTCGTTTCGCAAGAGATTAACAAATTAGATGTTCATGACGCATCTAAACACATGAAACACAACCATACGAGGATATCAATAATTCATCACACACATATCAATAAAGCAATCAACTACTAAATTCCATAATTAAATCCGTTAGGACCCCATGACAACGATTAGCTCATGATCGAACTTCTCACCGTCACGGGGTCTAATGAAAACATGATGTAAAACAAATACAATAATATAAATCTATGGTGTGTGTTGTGTTCATCGTGTCTCTTTTTTGTGTCCCCAAGAGGTGTATTTATAGCCACAAGTGCCTCCTCAACCAAGTAATTACCGTCTTTGATTTAGGATACAATTCCAGTAATTTTCCTTTCTTGAATGAAATATAATTGCAATTGTCATGTATAAGTCTGATTCTATAAGCTTCTGGTCATCCAAGGTAATTCCACAATGATTAGAATTAGAAAACAATGCAATTTCCTTCTCAGAATGGGTTTCCAAAAGTTCTGGAATTTTCTGGCAGTGTTAGGTGCTCAAGACCACTTTAGAATGAAAGAGAATTCCGTTATCTTCGCGTGGACTGTAAGATCGCCCAAAACGGACTTGTAGAACTCAAGATATGGCCAAAACAAAAATCAGAAATTTTGGCTGATTTTCCCGCGCCCGCGCGCCCGCGCCGCCCGCCGCGCGCTACTGTTCATTCCCGCGCGCCCGCTCCAGAAATCAGCACAAATTAGGCGCGGCCGCGCCCGACCTACTGTTCATTTGCTGATTTTGCTCTATTTTCTTCGTTTTAACTCCGATTTTCATTCCGTTTCTTCCGGCACTCTCGCAATTTGATGTACTATCATTCTTTAAGCTCAAAACTCACCAATTAAACATGGAAAACATCATCCCACATCCGACTCTTATTCCTGCACAAATTCACTAAAAACACATCAAAAACACCACATACTTGAGTTCAAGTCATCAATTCAAGCCGATACGAAGCATTCCAAGTGGATATAACATCCACTTATCAGCAAACATGATTACTAAAAATCCTTTTAGCATAGTCATAGCAAACATGATATCTAAAAATCCTTTTAGCATAGTCATAGCAAACATGATTACTAAAAATCCTTTTAGCATAGTCATAGCAAACATGATATCTAAAAATCCTTTTAGCATAGTCATAGCAAACATGCTGTCTGAACAAGTAACACCTAGAACAGTAACTACTCATGACAGTACCTTCTAATGACAGTATCTTGAAAGTTTCTGTCATGAGCTGCGATCGAGAATTGATAAACCAGTTAGATAATCATACCTGATTTAACATTCCTAATTCACTCACCAACCTGGTAAATGTTGCTTCATCCAATGGCTTGGTGAATATGTCTGCAAGTTGCTTGTCTGTTGGAACATAAACCAATTTTACATTTCCCTTTTCAACATGCTCCCTGATAAAATGATGCCTTATATCAATGTGCTTTGTTCTGGAGTGTTGAACTGGATTTTCTGATATGGCTATGGCACTAGTGTTGTCACAGTAGATAGGAATATTTGACAGCTCTAGTCCATAATCCATTAACTGATTCTTCATCCAAAGTATCTGTGCACAGCAACTTCCAGCTGCAATATATTCAGCTTCTGCAGTAGATGTAGAAACTGAATGTTGCTTTTTACTAAACCATGACACCAATCTCCCCCCAAGAAATTGACAGCTTCCTGTGGTGCTTTTTCTGTCAATCTTGCAGCCAGCATAGTCTGAATCAGAGTATCCAATTAAATCAAATCCAGTTTCTTTAGGATACCAAAGGCCTAGATTTGGAGTGCCTTTGAGATATCTAAAGATTCTTTTGATTGCAACTAAGTGTGATTCTTTTGGATCAGCCTGAAATCTTGCACACAAACATGTAGCAAACATTATGTCTGGTCTGCTAGTTGTTAAGTAAAGTAGTGATCCAACCATGCCTCTGTAAGTACTTGAATCCACTTTCTTGCCTTTAGGATCTAACTCTAATTTGGTGACTGTTGAGATAGGTGTCTTTGCAGGTGATGAATCTTCTAAGTTAAACTTATTGAGAAGTTCTTTGACATACTTAGTTTGACAGATAAAGATTCCATCCCTCTTCTGATAGATTTGAAGACCAAGAAAGAATGACAATTCTCCCATCATGCTCATTTCATACTTATTTCTCATTAGAGATGAGAATTTTTCACATAATTTTTCATTTGTAGAACCAAAAATTATGTCATCAACATATATCTGCACAAGTATGATGTCTTTGCCATGGTATTTGTAGAATAAAGTTTTATCCACCATACCTCTTACAAACTGATTTTCCAGGAGAAAAGTGGAGAGTGTGTCATACCAGGCTCTTGGTGCTTGCTTCAAGCCATATAAGGCCTTGAATAGTTTGTAGACAAAGTCATGCAATTTGTCATTCTCAAAGCCAGGAGGTTGTTCAACATACACTTCTTCTTCTAATTCTCCATTTAGAAAGGCACTTTTGACATCCATTTGAAATACCTTGAAATTACAGTGTGCAGCAAAAGCTAAGAAAATTCTTATGGCTTCAAGTCTGGGAACAGGAGCAAATGTTTCATCATAATCTATTCCTTCCTGTTGACAGTAACCTTTGGCCACTAGCCTTGCTTTATTTCTTGTCACATTTCCACTTTCATCTATCTTGTTTCTGAAGACCCATTTTGTCTCAATAACTGATTTTCCTTTTGGCCTTGGAACCAGTTTCCAAACATTGTTTCTTTCAAATTGATTGAGCTCTTCCTGCATGGCCATCACCCAATCAGAATCCAACAATGCTTCTTCAACTATTTTTGGTTCCATTTGAGATAAGAAACATGAAAACATGCTGTCAGCAGAGATATTCCTTCTTGTCTTTACACCAATTATAGGATCTCCAATAATTAGATTACTGGTATGATCCCTGTTCCACTTGGTTGATTGAGGCAAGCTTCTATTAGATTGGCTTTCATTAGAATTATGATTTGACTCTCCACCATCTTCATTATTCTGCTCATTTAACTCAGTCTCTTCAGTTTCACAGTTTTGTTGATTGATGCCTGATATTGTCTGTGATTGAGCTGAGATTTGATTTGTATCATGAACATTGCCATTTTCTTTCTCATATCCCATTGATTGAGTGAGACTAGGTTCTTCATTAATAATTTCTTCTACTTCCAAGTATCCTTGATTCTCAAATCTAAAGGGTTGCATTTGACCATCCTCATGTAACCCTGGAAACTTGGTTTCATCAAATGTGACATTTACACTTTCTTCAATTGTCTTGTGCTCCAAGATATAGACTCTGTAGGCAGTCCTTTCTATCCCATATCCCATGAAAATGCCTTCATATGCTTTGGTATCAAACTTGCCTTTTCTTTCATGGTTATCTTTCATTAAAAAGCACTTGCTTCCAAAAACATGAAAGTACTTGACAGTAGGTTTCTTTTCTGTTAGGGGATAGTAAGGGGTATTACCATGAGCCTTGTTGATTAGTGTTCTGTTCTGTGTATAACAAGCAGTGTTGATGGCTTCTGCCCAGAAATATGTTGGTAGTTTGGCATTGCTCAACATAGTCCTAGCAGCTTCAATGAGTGTCCTATTCTTTCTTTCCACAACTCCATTTTGCTGTGGAGTTCTTGCAGCAGAGAATTGTTGAACAATCCCTTGATCTTTGCAGAAGTTTCCAAGTGTAGCATTTCTGAACTCAGTTCCATTGTCACTTCTTAGAATTTGAACTTTTGCTCTAGGGGTCCTGTCAAGTACCCTTATGTGATCAATGATTTCTTGAGCAGCTTCATCTTTTGATTCTAAGAATTTCACCCAAGTGTACCTAGAATAGTCATCAATCATGACTAGTGCATATCTTTTTCTGGATAGTGATTGAACATTTACTGGTCCAAAAAGATCCATGTGTATCAACTTGAGTGCTTCAGTGTTGGTGTTGACTTGTTTTGATTTATGTATTGCTTTTCTTAGTTTTCCCATTTGACAATCTTCACACAGTCCTTCTTGACAGAATTCCTGTTGAGGCAATCCTCTCACCAATTCCTTCTTCATGAGCATGTTCATAGTTTTGAAGTTGAGATGGGAAAGCTTTTTGTGCCAAAGCATGCTATCACCAACACTAGCTTTGCTATAAAAGCAAAATATTCTTTCCTCATTTGTTGAATTTAGATCTGCAACAAATAGGCTTCCTTTCCTAACTCCTTTCAGAGATAGGCTTCTATCCTTCTTGTGGTAAATTGTGCATTCCATCATGCCAAAGTTGACTTTGAATCCTTTATCAGTGAATTGACTAACACTGAGCAGATTATGCTTTAAACCTTCCACAAGAGAGATTTCTTCAATGACAACATTTCCAGCTTTTAAGCAGCCATATCCCACAGTGTAACCTTTGCTGTTGTCTCCAAAGGTTATTGTTGGGCCAGCCTTCTCTACATATTGTGATAGCAGGGATATATCACCAGTCATGTGTTTTGAGCATCCACTGTCGATTATCCACATGACCTTTTTGCTTTTCTTTCCCTGCAAAACAGATGAAGTTTAATTTGCATTTGGTACCCAAGCCTTGTTGGGTCCTGCAGACTCAGTATCAACAGAGATTTCATCAGAATTTGAGACAGTATTATCAGAAGATGGTTTCTTGACTTCCTTTATTACCCACTTAGTTTTAGAGGAAGGCTTAATCTTTTTCTTAGTTAGAAAAGCCTTATCATTATCTTTAGTGGATTCAGAAATCTTTGCAGTTTGTATATAAGAACATTTCTCAGTAGATGAAATTTGTAGATTAAAACATGTACTCATGGCAGTGATTTTGCATGGCATACAATCAATGTTATTACAGACAACCATTGTTCTTTGCGTAAAGGGAGTTCTATGTAAGTTCCCTCTCAACTCTGTTGCATTAGATATGCTACTAGTTAATTTCTTACAAGCATAAGTTAAGTGATGTGAGGAGCCACAGTTATTGCAAAGTTTCCTAGGTGCCTGCTTAACATATGCATAATTATTCCTTTTATCAATGCCTAGCTTGCCATTTCTGTTCTTTGGTTTGGAGGCTATAGTCTTGACAGTATGTTCAGAAGGTACTGTTGAACCATTTTTGACAGTACCTTTTGTACTTGCTGTCTTGACAGTAGGTTTGAAAGTTACTGTCTTGGGCGCCTTCTTGACAGTATCTTTGAAAGTTACTGTCTCATCCTTTGAGACAGTATCTTTTGAGCACTTGGTCGAGCTGTTTGGTAAAGTTACTGTCATGGGAAATTTGACAGAATCTTTTTCTTTCTTAGATGTACTGTCAGCCCTCTCATCTTCATCACAGAGTTCTTGATTAATAATTAGGGAAGTTTGATCAACCTCAAACTCTGTACTTTTGAAAATTGGTTTGCTTACTTTATTGAGGATGTGAGGTTTGACAGTATTGTTTTCATTATCATTCTGTATAACAGCCTCTTTACCAGGTCTCCTACCATAATCATAGCCTATACCTACCTTCTTACTTTCGGTATGTTTCTCATGATACTCTTGAACTAACTTAGAGGAATTTCTAAATGCTTTTAGCTTAAATTCATTTTCAGAAATTTCTTTTCTTAGATATTCCTCTATCTCTTTAGCACAGATTAAATCATTTTTTAATCTTTCGTTTTCCTGAGCTAAAGAATCAATAGAACTAGTCTTAAGCAATAACACATCATTGTTGGATCTGAGAACTTCATTTTCTTTAGTTAATCTAGCAATTTCTTCATTTGCAGCAGATAAACTAGTATGAATATTAAACATTTCAGTACTCATTTCCTCAATGGTTTGCTTATAGTCATTTAAAGACATATCTAGTAAAACTAGAGATGGTACCTGACTTGTCGAGATTGATTCTTCTTCATCCTCTCTAGCCATTAAGGATAAATTCACAAATTCCTCTTCTTCTTCATCATCAGATTCATCCCAGCATTTTCCTTCAGCCACATAGGCTTTTCCTTGTCCTTTCTTAAATTGACTTCCAGTTCCTCTCTCCATTCTTTGTATTTGTTTTGGTCTTTTGCATTCAGTAGCAAAGTGACCAAGTTCATTGCAGTTGTAGCATCTAAACTTTGATCTATCTACCATTCCTGTTTTGTATCCTCCCTTGGTGCCAGAAGCAGGTTTTGATGAGCTTCCTTGGTTATATTTTGGAAATTGACCTTGAGGCTTATATGGCTTGTTCCTCCTGAACCTTATATTTTTGAATTTTCTTGCCATAAAAGCCATGGTTGGATTATCCATTTTCTCCATTTCTTCTAGAGTGAAGAATTCTTCATCTTCAACATCTTCCAGTTGAAGGACAACCTTTTCTTCATCTTCAACCACCTCTTCAATTTTCACAGATGAAAATTGAGGTTGTTGATCATTTTGAATTTACTCACTTGCTTGAAAATATGATGGTCCTTGAGCAACTAGAGCACCAGCCATGTTTGCCATCAATCCTTTGGATCCACTTTGTATGGCTTTCTTTTGATAATATTCAAGTTCATAAGATTTTAGAACTCCATACAATGTTTCAAGAGAGACAGAGTTTAAATCTCTTCCTTCTCTTATGGCTGTTACTCTATGCTCGAGATGTTCTGGAAGAGTTAGCAGAAACTTGATATTGACTTCCTTCCTTTCATAAAACTTTCCATGAATCTGGAGCTCAGCTATTAGTTTGCTAAATCTTTCAAACATGTGAGTTAACTCTTCTCCATGCTTGCCCATAAACGCTTCATATTGTGACACCAGTATTTGTTTTTGATTTTCTCTGACCTCTTCACTTCCTTCACATAATAGTTCTATCTTTTTCCACATATCCCTGGCAGAGTTGCATGATATTATATTTCCACTCATAGCTTTGTCCAGGGTAAGTGCATCTAGAAGAATGAGTTGCAGATGATCATCCAGTGCTACCTTTTCTTTTTCTGAGTCATTATACTCAGTAGGCTTCTTAGCAACCCAATGAGCCGGGATTACTACATCATTAACTGTAGCAGATGGAATTTCCTTTTGAGGAATGAAGGGGCCATTTTCCAGAATACCTAGGAATAGTGGATTCTGAGCTTTGATAAATAACATGATCTTCTTTTTCCATATGTTGTAGTTTTCTTTATCAAAAGCTGGAATCTTGATATTACTTGACCTTTGAATACTTGCCATTTGGATCTCAGATATGTGTACTAATCTGAAGGCTCTGATACCAGTTGTTGGTCCATGAAAGTATTGCAGAAGGGGGGTTGAATGCAATACTAATAAATTTCAAAAACTATTTTAACAATTTAAAAAGAGTTTGTAATTTACTAGTAGAAGAAATGCAAACACAAGTAAAATCAAACACGATGTTTTCACAAAATAAATGTTTTATTTATTTTGCAAAGTTTTGCTACAACCTTGAGAACAAAATATTTCTCAAGCTTCGGTTTCTCTAGAGATTACAGTTGTAGAAAATTTGTTACTTGTTGTGTGATAGAGTGGTCCCTTTTATAGAGTGATAGTTGGATCTTGTTCTTCTATTCTATTACTATCAACATGGGTTGTTGAGCTGCTGTCATATTCTTTTTGCAGCTCATTACATGATTTATTCCCATGTGACACACACAAAGTAACTTTAGATGCTTTCCACATTTGAGCCACCCAGATCTAGCAGTTGTTAAATTTATCTTGCTCTATACTTTACAGGTTGCTCCATGTGATCTCTCGAGCTTCTGTTATAGACTTTCAAGCTTGCTGTAAAGTTTGAATGTTGCAGCACGCCTGTTTCATTTGAACATGTATTCTGTCGCTTAATTTGACTTAGAAAATTCCTAAATCAAGTTGATTCTATATGACATTATGTTTGCCGCAAAGTTTGCTGTCAAAGAATTGTGCTTCATTTGACAGTATGAATTTCCCGCAGAAGTTACTGTCAAGAATTGTACTTTGTTTGACAGTATGAATTCCCGCAGAGATTGCTGTCAAAAACTCCAAACTTGCTGTCGCAAACTATATGTGAAAGTTGCTGTCATCAGAATCTCCGCCAATGTTGCTGTCAAGTTTAAACTTGCTGTCGACTTTGCAACATGCTGTTTTCTTGTAACCTTACTGTCAATACTTGACAGTAAATTTATTCCTGTTGTAGAACTTCTGTATTCCTTGAGGCTTGAACATAATCGAACTTCTTCCAAGAATTACAATTATTACATGACAGTGTTTATTTAATTACAAGAATACACTTCTGGCTATGACAGTATGTTCTTACTTAGTAAAACTAAGTATACTAATAACACTAGTTAAGTTGTCTGTTTCAATCACCCATAAATCCCAACAACCTTGATATCATGTCTTCATTGTTGTGTATAGTACTCTTGGTTGTGATGTTGAACTAGTTCTCTTTCCAGTCTTGTAATGGATTCTTGTGTGTTTATACAGACTATTCTTCGGTTCTCTATTTATGGTGTTCATTATAATTGCTTATAGTGATTTGTGTTTATTGCTTTTCAAGGGAATGATCAACCTTAGAATTGAATTGGTAATTGAGATTGACTTGGAAAAGAAAATCTAAGTTAAAGCTTGACCACTATAACTTAGGATTAGTATATTTTACTAATTTGTGGTTTGGATAAGAATATACCTGATCACCCTTGGTAGTCAAGTTGAGGTAGTACTTAATGTTGTTCAAATACTTAAATTCTTCATAGGAATACGGGAATTGGTTAATGAATTAGGATCACTTGAGATTCGGAAGGTCCTCTTGATCAGTTAAATGCCTTAGACTAACAATTGGAGCACTAAAATAGAGATGCAAGAGTAGATTATTAAAGTACACAAGATGAAATTAATGGCCTAGTTTTTATTATTCTTGAAAATTTAGTTGTGTTAAGTTATTATCTAGTGATATATATTCCATCTTTGTATTGACTTGAATTGGAAGAAGAATGATGTTTGGTAATTAGCAACTTAGAATTAGTCTCTGTGGGAACGAATTATTATACTACTTATTGTGACAAAACGTGCACTTGCGTGTAGGTCATAAAATCGCTAACAGTAGTTGATCTTTGTATCAACATCACCTTTTGAGTTTGGTAGTTCGAATGGTAAAAAGATATTCCCAGTTTAGTAACAGGCATAAGATCTCTCTTTTAATGTTGGAGGTAAATAACAAATGCAAATATTTGCATCACAAGAAAAAGTGTAGTAAAGTCTGCCGACAGTTCTAGTCCTATCTCAAATCCCAATTACCATGTCTCTCACCCAAGCTCTCACAATGAGTAAATAAGAAGGATTTGTTTTTTGATAGGTAAATACTAGTACAACTATATCACTTCTCTTGGTGAAGAGTGAAGAAACAAATAGTAATGATACACACACACACACAGATATATATATATATATATGTATATATATATATATATATATATTTAATTTTGATGTCTAAATATATTTAGGCTTGCACAAAAAATTTCAATAAGATATCAACATTATTTTACGAAAAATTAAAATATTCATTTTACATTTCCGTGGCATATAAATATAATATGGATATATAAACACAAGCAGAGTGCCTAGTAATATATATGAAATTTTATTAAAGGTGCCTACATGAAAGTTGATCATTAAAGGAATTTTGTTTTTGAGAGTAATTAAAGGAAAATTTTCTTTTGCTTGCTATATATATGTCAATTCAACCTTTAAACATACATCCTCTATTTAAAACACACACAGAACACACAACACAACGTACAACACAATTCACAAAAATACATAGTAGCTACTTTGACCGAAAAAGGGTTAAAAAAACACTAGCTAATCCATATAAATTAGTTGAGGTACCGATTTAAGTTTAATCGGGTAATTGGGATTAATCGGAGTATAAATCGGATATTATAATAATATTTAACATTTTAGTGTAATTTAAAATGAAACATATCATTTTAAATAAATTCACAGAATCAATTGGATTTCAAAAATCGAATCGATAGGTTAATTACGGAGAATTAATCGGGGATTGATTTTCAGAACATGCTCAGGAGAGGTTAGGACTCCACCTAAATCGTCTCTGGCTGTCATGTTCGCTTGTTGGATTGTGACTGTTATGTGGTTGTTCACATTGGATGGTATTGTAACATTTTCGAAATAAATATTGGAAAGAGTGCAAGGGGATATGTTTCATTGTTCACTGATTTTGAGGTCTTTTCCACGAACTTGTAAAAGAAATGTTCATTTTTTTTTGGTAAAAGAATCTTTACATGTAGACTTCGTTCCAATCCGATATAAAATTATATTAATGCATTTTTAACAGGGAAAAGCACCCTTTTGAATGACCATCAAAATTAAATAATTTTAAATAAGTACCTGTGATACAATTTGTCATTGATACAATATTTTTCTCTATTTTTGGACTACGAAATTATTTAGGTATAGTCGTGTATAGAGGTATATGGATTAAAAAGGAGATACAGCAATTTAATTAATGTAATAATGAGATTTGTTGTTGCTCAGACTTGTAATGCAAGAAAAAATAAAACTGCCAGTACTGCCAGTCCTAATCCTATCCTAGTCTATCTACATATACGGTACTAATTATGAGAAACGGGCTCTCACTCTCAAGCCTCACAAAGGAAAGACAAACAGGCTCTATGTACTCTAGTTAGCTACAAATATAGGCAAAGGAACCGCTAATAAGAGACCACCTTATTCAAATAATTTATTACTTAAGAAAAGAAACCACACTTTTTCAAAAAATGGTCTCTTATATAATATAAAAGAGACCCTTTTATTTAAATAAGTGGTTCTTTAATAAAAGAAACCTCACTTCTAAATAAAGAGATCTCTTATGATACATGAAAAGAGACTTCTTTAATTAAAAAGGCGGTTTCTTATCATTTTTTAATATTATTTATTTTCTATGGGCTCCGTTAATATTAGACACCATCTCATCTTTTGATTCCATCAGCCTCTTTCTCTCTTCTCTTATAAAACTTTTAATTTAATTAAAACCGTGGTCTTCCATTCTTCCCCAATTAAATTAAATTCCCCAATTCATCCACTCTTTAGCTCTCTCGATCTTCGGCGGTACTCTATTCTTCCCCAATTCAAACACCACCCGTTGTTTATTGTTATAAGAAGTAGTGCTTCACTGAGTGAGTTTATTGTTATAATGTTTGTATTGTTTTAGTTAAGGTTTGAATTCCTGTAAATGTTGTGAAACTGATTTTGGTGATTTAGGATCGGAAAATGCAGGGGGAGAACGACAGAGAAAGCCCCATAGATTTAAGCCTGGTATAGTTGCTCTTCGTGAGATTCGCACGATCCAGAAGTCCTGGAACCTTCTCATCCTTGCTGCTCTGTTTATCCGACTTGTAAGTTATGACCAATTAAACCTCCATTTAATTCCCAGCTTCTTGTTGTAAAAAAATGGCAACGATTGCAAGAAAACAAGGTTATGCAATGGCTTCCAATCTGGTAAAAACCTAGTTCCCTAATTCTTCTCCATTATCATCTCTCCACAAGCTCAGATTCGTCCGCGGTGTTGTCAACAGCGAGGTCACCACTTCTCAATTCTCATACCGCCAAATGGATGCAGGTGTACTTACATGTTTTATATATAATTTTAATCTTTTTAGCCGTTGTTTTCTTATTATTGTTAAATTTCGATTGTATTGTTTGTAATATTTAGGAGAATCCCCAATTTTTAGGGTTTGGGAGTGAATTGAATTGTTGAAATGTTTTTCTGAGGTGTTTGGTTGTGACTATGGGAATGTGGGATTGAAATGTAATCCCATGGATCGTGTGAGGAATCGATTACTTGATTAAAGGGAATACGATATTATTATTCCAATCAAATGAATTACTTAATCGAACACAAATACATGGAGAGGAGATTAAGGTTTTTGGTAACCCCTGATCCATTAACATTTAACCAAACACGTCGTTATTTAGGTAAACTGCCAATGTGGAAATTTTGGCTAGCTGCCATTAGTGAGCATCTTGATAGTACGTCGTTTACACATCAATTTCCCAGGTTGAGACTTGCGTAGCTAATGTATATAAATGGGGAGGTAAAGGTAATGGTCTCTTACTCTCTTGGGTTTGTAGCATTATCTTTGTGATTGAAGGAGATATATCTTATTACTCCATACAATTATCTTTCGACTCCGTTTTGAGTTTACCGGAAAATTCGAGTTGGCCGGACAACTTTTTATTGTGATTGTTTCTAAATTTCGTTTATGTAATTGAATAGACCTGTGAACATTACACATACAATTTAGTTAGAATTTTCTAAGATGAAAACATCTATACCAAGTCCGTTCAGTAGATTCACTATATGTTTCAATGTTCATATGTTTCTGTTCATTTAAGTTCTTATAAATGATTTCAGATGTACCCCATTTTGTATAGGTTGCTGATGTAGCTGTGCTGTGTGTATAACCAGAACCAAGTTACAGACCGCTGATAACAGATGTCCTGCATTCTTTTATCCCGCTTGTTCCTGTTGAGCTTGGAGGGTCACTCAGACTTGCAGATCCTGCACAATCCATTTAGCTTATTTGGCTACAAGCATTCTTTGAGCGTTTACCATGCCATCGCAGGAACTTGTCCAAGAGAAATTTTTTAGTTCTAATCATACAACTGTAAATTAAAAGAAAAGTATTTTCCTATGTTTATTCTTGATTCACAAAGCACACTTTAGGTAGGTATGCTTAAAACTTTTGCTGCAACGAACTGATGGAAGGTTGCAACTAGTTGAGCGGAGGATTGCTTTAATCTTTTGTTAACAAGTTTTATAGTAGCTGAGTTGTTGAATTTTGGCAGTAATCTATGTTAGATCCCAGTTCTAACTTTGCAGTGATATTTGCTAGATCCTAGTTCTGAATGTCTAGATGTCAAGGTGTATTTCATCATGTTGAAATTGTGATTCTTTGGTATTAGTCCAGTACAAGGATATCTTCTTTTGTTAAAAATTTCGACTATATTGATTGTTTGATTGATGTTATAATTTCATAATATTCTGTAAATATTATTTCATAATATTCTGTAAATATAAAATATTATTATAATAATTAATAATAATCTCAATGACAATTAATAATATAAAAAAATTATTAATTTGAGAAATTTAATCCTATTTAGAGCAAAGAGACCACCTTTTAGAGAAAACTGATTTTTTTAGTAAAATCAAACAGACCACTTATTTGCCTATGTGGTTTCTTTACTAGGACCAGAAAGACCATCTAATCTAAATAAGTGGTTTCTTTTCCTTCTACCTAAGAGACCACTTTTCTTAAATAGCTGGTCTCTTATTTCTATTTAAGAAACCCCCCACAAAGAAGAGGTCTCTTATCCTAAGAGACCACTGACCTAGAGACCCCTCTTGAGGTGGTCTCTAAGATGGTTTTTAGGTGGTCTCTTTAGGCTTTTTTGTACTAGTGTATAGCTAACTTATTATGCTTCATGCCTCATTTTAATGAAAGCTTGCTATTGATTGTCAAAAAAAAACGTTAACTTATTATTGAATTTTGAGTGCTCGATCCCTACGCTAAAGCAAATGCAAAAAAAAAAAAAGCTAACTTATTATTGAATTTTGAGTGCTCGATCCCTACGCTAAAGCAAATGTGAACAAAATCAGCCAGACTTGAAGAGTTTTATTTCGTACTAGTTATAGCAAAGATATATTATACGTACAATGGTTTTTTTTAGCACCCGCACTCTGCACTTTCTAAGATGAGATTCCTTAAAGTGGTGCTATAATACAATACATTTATGGCTCGTGTTAAACACACAATGTATATACAAACCACCACAATTTATCTGCATACATAACACACAACACGTGATTTGAAGTCACACAAAGGTGCCTATCTCTCTCTCTCTCTCTCTCTCTCTCTCTCTCTCTCTTTAATTCTAAATCAACGATCTTTGCGTATGAGTTTTTGTGTTAGGTATCGTTGAAAATTTACTGTTTCTCAAAGCTTAACGTTATGTTTCCGTGTGTGTAATTGCCTAACCAGTGTAAATTGTATGTATCCGTAGCTCTTTATGTGTGAATGTAATATATAAATATCTTAGAGTTGTAAGATAAATAGTTCATGTTAATTTTGTAGCTTTGTAAGACATCTTATAGTTAGTATTGTTATGTTGTTAATATGTTCTTGTTATCTTGTCTTTTTAGGGTTTCGATTTTATAGATGTTTATCATTAGAAAAAATAAAATTACTTCAAAATAAGAATTTTTTATTTATATAAAAAGATTATTTCAAAACACCCTTTGAGTGAACAAGTGCGTATTAAATAGTGTAAAAATGAAATGAATAAAGGGGATATTCTACTATACATATATAGCAAATTCGTCCAACCATCGTAGTTTGAACTTGTTACATCGGTAAAATATTTTTCTCTATTTTTGAACCATAAAATTATTTAGGTATAATCGTATATAGAGGTATACGAATTAAAAAGGAGATACCACAATTAATTAATGTAATAATGAGAGTTGTTGTTCAGACTTCAGAGACTTGTAATGCAAGAAAAAAAAAATTAAAACTACACGTCCTAATCCTAGTCTATCTACCTATATAATAATTATGAAAAACTCACTGGCTCTCACTCTCTAGCCTGATGAGAAAACATACAAGAACGTCCCTTTTTGCTCTTACAATTTCATACAAGTGCCGGTTAAGTTCAACTTTAAAATAAATGTATAGTTAGCCATGTAACCATATTGTTACATTAGTGAATAGTGAATAGATATATCAATTTGTGTGGGAAAAATGTATAATAGTAGAAGTAATGTATGGGAGAGAGAGAATAGTATGATTGTGGTATTTAATTTATTTATCAAACATTAACCATTTTGTTTCCTGATACTTTTTTAATTAATTTTAATAATGGTGAATTTTTTAAAAAAAGGTTATTTATAGTCTTGATTTAATATTTAATGTGAATTTAGAATAAAACTTAAAACAATTTTCACCGATCAATGCAATTTGATAGTCACACATAAATCCATTTATTTCGAATATCACCTGTATTAAAAATATGTCGATTTTAGATTACATACAACGTTATTGATAATTATATAAAACTCAATCACGATCAAAATAATGCTCGAACGACATTAGTACATATATATATGTCTAATACTAGAAAATAGATCGTTATTCGTGAAAATTCTAAAATATATCAAAATAATTTCACGACCCCGAAATGACCCGATATGCATCACTAACTATATTACTTGTACTCATCCAATACATACAGATACATGTCACAAATAAAAAAAATTTATCATTCCATTTATGAGTTAAATTAGCAACGTTGCACGTGTTAGTAATCAGTACCTTCATTTAGTTCGAATAATATCATGTGAGCATCACGGACAGCTCAGGCGCAAGTATGAAGCGTCTGAAGTGTCGGTTGCAGCAGACATAACTAGGTCTTCCAAAAAATTATTTTGGCGTCCTCATAGTTTTCATGTATATTGACCAATAAGAAGAAAAACTTTTATTTCGACTTTCTTTAGATTTTTCCTTAAATCCAAATAGCAATAGGTCCGACGACGAATCCATAAAAAATTTTGCTGGGGGATGAGAGAGCTCAGTCCTCGACCAATTCTGAATTTGTTAAAATGTCGTCGATGTATCTTCTTCTCAATTGCTCACTTCACAGGTGGGTGTGGCTGCCACTTTTAACTTGTGTAATTGGAGATTTGTTTGCCACATGAGCGTTCTGAAAAATACTAACTATGACGAAGTTCCAGAATTTTATGGGGCATGCAGATTATTAACAGGAGGCTTCATAAAATAACGCAATAGCTTAAAGAAACTTCTTGGCAAAACTCAAAGAAGTCTTGTCACATGACATTTTTCATGACCAGGTGGAAAGCTTTGTAGATCATTTGTTCTGATTGTATAAACAATTTAGGCCTTGATTCTGCAGAAACGCTCATTGATCTCACTCTTGGTAGATCATGACTTACTCTTGGCAATTTTACTTGGCAAATATCTTAGTCAAGCTTTTGAGTTGTTTTTGTCAAGCTTTCAGTTTCGCTTTTACTTTGTTGTGGAGCTTTAGAGTCAGATTTTTCAACTTTGGGCGAGTTATGGCATTCGTACTTGCCGAATTTCATGAGCTTTTTAGTTCATATACGTTGAGCTTCATGGCCATTTGATACATTTTTGTCGAGATCTTGAATTCAAAATTTGTCAGGCATCTGAGCTTGTTTTATTCAAGATTACGATGTTTTGACTAGAGAGCTCAAATCAGGTTGCAATGAGGCTCAATTTACATAATAAATTTTGGACTATTAAGTTATGTGCAAACAATAGATAACATATAGGAATCAAGTGAATTGTGTATGTATTTATCACTAGTGTACAAATGTGTACATAACAAATAACCATGAATTACTATTTGTCATAAAAAATCAACTACCCACATATGGAAAGATAAAAAAATATTAGTAGAATCAACCAGCATGTAATGTTGTTACTCATAGGGTGTTGGCCCTCTATATCACAATTTGGAATGAAATGGCCCTAAATCTCACAATCCAGGAAAATGGCCCTTTATATCACAGATAAACGTAAGGGTGTGTGGCGTTTATGATTCTTAGGTAATAACGCAACTTTATGTTGCGTTTTTTTTAACACTCACGCATCATTATGTAGCGTTACTCTTTATTATTTTTTTTTTTTGGAAAATTGATTACCCCTGCGGGGCCCACATGTGTAAACGCCAATGGAAGTTACGTTTCTTAGAAACGCAACATAATGATGCGTTTTTTGCTTTTTTTTTCTGGAAGTCGATTTTTAATATTTAAAAATTAAAAACGCCACACGCCCTTGCGTTTTTAAAAAACGTGAGATAAAGTGGCGTTTCTCTGTGATAAAAAGGGCCATTTTTTCAATTTGTGATATTTATGGCATTTTACCTTCAAATTGTGATAAAGAGGGCCATTATTCTTACTCATAACAATCCCAGTTAAAAAAAAATTGAAACAACTTAGTTGGCAATTATCATCAACTTATCATCACACCAATAACAAAATCAATTGAAGTCAACTTTGCTAATTTGACAATTTTTACTAGTAATCAACACATAACAATTGTCTGAGATCTATGAAGAATAGTAGAAGAAGTATGTCGTTGAGTAGAGAAATCACCTAGTGTGCGATTCGCGCCCTAGTGAATATCAAACTGATGTGCACTTTGCCATAGATCGGAGTGGATGAGCTTGGAGGATAATTCATTGCCAATTTTGAGGTGAAGTGGATTCAATTTGAGATAGATCTTTTGATGGCAATAAATTTTGATTTCTTCAAGTAATAAAAAATGACTAAACACAATTATTATACAAATCAAGAAAAAAAAAAGGTAAAAGAAAAATCAATCAAATAATTACCCAACATCAACACCAAGAAGCTTAGGGCTCAGAATTTCTTTAATATTCTTAACAGCATTAAGCACACCTTTGATCACCAACTCTCAACTCCAAAGCCTCATAAATCCCAGTTGAGGAACAACCGATATGTAAAGCTCTTTAGTCACCAAATCAACCTCCACCATTGGATTGCCTCTACTCTCTATGATCTGCCTTGCCTTCACTGACTTGAATTAAGTTACAGACAGTAAGTGGCCCAGATTTGAGAGAGATGGGTGGTTTTGTGATGTGGGTTTGGTGGAGAAGATTGGGTTGATCAGAGATGGAGAAGCTAAAGCCTGTTGTAAATCTAAGGCTGATATATTAAAACGGGCCTGGGCTTTACTTAAACACTCACACAATAAAAGACACTGTATGTATAACAAACGGAAGAACTACAAAATGACTACATTGTATTAACTCTCAGTTGTTACAAGAAACTGAATACAAAGCTACTAATTTAAAGAGATCAGCTAGCTACAAACGAGCAACTACTTCCTACAATTTCTCCACTAATCCAACTAAGACTCAATTGCAACATGACTTATTCAACTACTACAACGTGCATATTATGCACACATATTTATTTACTACATTAGTTTAGATTACTTAACTAAACAAAACAAATAATTAATAATTAAATTTAAGGTAATTCCAACAATCACCCCCATAATCTTAAATTTATGAAGCACTTCTCTTCATCTGTGATGCACTTCTCACCACCTTCAGTTTTGCATTTCTTTGATGTATTTTATGTCATACATTCATTTCCATTTTGTGACGCACTTCTCGTCACCTATATATTATGTTGATGCACATTATCACCAACATCAAAATTCTGGAGCACTTCTCTCCTTGGTTTCTTCCAGGTGCACTTCTCACCAATTTCATATGCACTTCTCACCAACTTACAATTTTTAGAAAAGTTTTTTCCCCAAATTTAGAGAACTTCTCTCTATGGTGCACTTCTCACCCACAATTCTAAAAACAAATTTTCTTTAATAGCACCTCGGACTTGATTTCTTGCTCATCATCACAATATACCTCAGCTTGATGCCTATAACTTTCGTATCCATTTGATTGTATCTGAATTATGTCTATGCCTCCTAATAGCCATCATGGGAACCTCCAGTAGTACCACCACCATTGGAACCAGCTTCACTCTTCGCATTTTCACCCATGGCAGACCATTAATAACGCCTATTTTTCTCAATCGAGCCTAGCTCTGATACCACTGTTGTAAATCTAAGGCTGATATATTAAAACGGGCTTGGGCTTTACTTAAACACTCACACAATAAAAGACATTGTATGTATAACAAACGAAAGAACTACAAAATGACTACATTGTATTAACTCTCTGTTGTTACAAGAAATTGAATACAAAGCTACTAATTTAAAGAGATCAGCTAGCTACAAACGAGCAACTACTTCCTACAATTTCTCCACTAATCCAACTAAGACTCAACTGCAACATGACTTATTCAACTACTACAACGTGCATATTATGCACACATATTTATTTACTACATTAGTTTAGATTACTTAACTAAACAAAACAAATAATTAATAATTAAATTTAAGATTATTCCAACAAAGCCATTGTTGTTTAAAATGTGTGTGTATACTTTTGGGTTTTGTGTGTATATAAGGGGGACAAGGGTTTATGCGAAAATCCGCTACGGGGGCGAAGAAAGCACGGAAATATGTTTGTTTTTCTTACAAATGTGTGTGAGTGTAGACTACAGTGTTAGTTGGAGAAACCTGAGAAAAAGAAATGAAAGAGCTCTAAGTTAAGTGTGCTCATGTTTGAGAATGCTCCTTTGGTGAGTAAGCTCAGTGGGGTCTACTTACTAATTTTTACTGTTTTTTTTTAAAAAATGGTACTTTTGCAAAATTTAATATCTTTTTTCGAAAAAGTACCCAAGTTACTGTATATCTTTTAGACTTGATTTAATTTAGAATTTAGTCGAATTCAATATATATTGTTTTTACGAAACGCAGAGGATGAAGGAATATCTACGCATGCGGAAGCGTTTATAACAATTATTTGCATAGAATTCCTAATTAATCATGCATATAGATTTCATAAATTATATGAACACAAGAAAAATACCTCGAATGCTTTCCGGCAACAGCTATGAATTTGTTCTTCAATCCCAGCAATCATTAATAATTTAATAATTAAAACACTTTTAATCATTAATTCATTTTTAAACTCTTTAAAAATTATTCTCTCTATAAATTTAATTTCTCAAATTAAATATATATAATTTATAAATATTAAGAACTCCTTCTTAATATATATTTATATATTTATAAATAATTAAATCATATTTAATTAATTATAAATTTATTTATTTATTTCTTAAATAAATAATCATTAGCCAATATAAATAATTTCCTTCATCTTTAATTTTAATCTCTTTTATGGTGTGACCCTTTAGGTTCATAATTATGTCGGTAGTAGAAATAAATAATAATAAACTATTTATTATTATTTATACGAATTACAATTAATTCGTTAAAAATAATTATCGTTATAATTAAATTCATTCTACATCGTGAGTGATACTTTTGAAGGTATACCGCGACTATCCGAATAATATGAATTCATCGCTAGGAATATAGAAACTATTCAGTGAATGGTTACCGTACAATAAATTCCTTCTACCCTAACAATATCCCGATTAAATACAAGGCATAGATCTCTTGTCAAGCCTATCTAATTTAATCATATGATTTCTTATTCCTTATGTATAGTTCATGTTAATGCAAATTAGAAACTACTTTCTAATTTCATTCACTCTTGCCAGAGATTCCTGAACTACCATATTAAGAATAACATAGGATATTTGCTTCCTTTACTGGAAGGGGTAGATCCTTTATCGATCGTTAAATATCTCCATATATAAATTCCAATGCCCAGAATAGAACTTATTAATTGCCCTTGAGACTAAGGACTAAACCAAAGCATTGTTCATTATATACAAGATGACTCTAAGAATCTCAAGTCTAAGGATACTTGTACAACCATCACTATATGAACAATTACTGACACGTGAGTAAACTCTATTAATTGTTCAAGTGATCGAGTCATGTTCAGTGAACTCATTCCCAATGAGCACCTACATACTAACTATGAAAGGCAGAGTGTTTAAACTTGTAACACTATAACTAATGTAACTCAATTAAAAGAAAAGATACTTAACCAGAAGACAATCAAGAACAAGAAGTCACAAGAAATCAACACAAATTGAAGACAAGGTAATTGATACAATTGAACATGTTAACTATGATCAAGCCAAGAAGAAATCATTGAGAGAAGTTCAAGTCAAAGTTGTTCAGGCCTCAGTGATTTGAGAATTCGAGATTCAAGATCATAACTATCAGTATCAACAAGACCAATTGATTTCAAGTGAACAAGAAGGAAAGCAAATATTGGAAAGCCAAGTTACTAAGTGAATATGGTAATTTATTCAAGAAGCAGAAACACTATCAAGACTAGTCACTTATGAACCAGACCAGTGCATCAAGTGTCAGGACATTGATAGCAAGTTTATGCCAGTAATAAAGATCCATGTTCAAGAGCTTGCTGAAGAATAAAGAAGACATGAAGATATCACAAGCTCAAGATGTGCATTGAAGTTTCAAGTTGAAGACCAGAATATTTTCTAAGTACCAAATGTTCTGGATAGCCAAGTAGAATATTTCTAAGTAGAAATTTGACTTAGAAATTTCGAGATGGCTAAGTAGAAATTCTCAAGTAGAAGTTCTACTTAGAGTGCAGCTTCAACATGACACATGGCATCTTCTGATTGGCAGATTTCCAAGCTTTCAAGATAAGACAAGATTTATGTGGACATCATTGGGCCACGTACATCTTAGTCTTTGAAGACTACAGGTCATAGATTACATGTAGTATAAATAGAAGCACTTGTGTAATGTTTTTAGTTAGTGAGCAATATTGAGAAAAAAAACACAAGAGAAAGAGAGAGAGTATATTCACAGAGCTTAGAATCATTCACTTCTCTCTTGACTTCTGTTATACTTTGTAATGAATGTTGTAGCAACCTTTTCAAGTTATATATAAAGAAATATATTCCTTGAATCTGTATGTTCATTTCTTGCATCGTATTTATTGCTACTCATATTCAAAAAGTTGTATTCACCCCCCCTCTACAACACATTTGGACCTAACAATTGGTATCAGAGCGGTTGTTTGACATACAAAACATAGATCCTTGTGTTTGGTAGAAGAATCGTGAGTTTTCATTTTCTAGATCTACTTTTCATTTTTTCGAAAAGTGTGCTTTAATTCGTTTCCAGTGAAAACTCATCCGGGAAAAATTATTTAAATACTCCAGGTGTGATTATTTGGCTTGGGTGTATTTTAATTAAATTTTGTGAATTAATCTGGGTTTATTGATATTTGGTGTTCTTGAGTGTTCATCATCTGTTCTTATCAAAGAAGATAACCCAACAATTTTTTGATCTCCTTTTTCAATCAAATAAGATAGTCAAAAGGTGTTTTTGGTACTTTTGATTTGATTATTATTCTTTGGCCGAAAGCAAAAGAAAGTGTACTCAGTGCTTTGCAAGTGGGTTAGTCACTTTCGGCGTGTAAAGTAATCAAAAGTCAAAAAGAGTGTTAAAGTGATAATATTGTTTATTCAATATTTAAGTAATCTGCAGAAAATTATTCTAAGGCAAAAAGTTCTACATAGAATTTCTACTTGAGATTTTATACATAGAATTTCGACTTGGACAATTTCTACTTGGTGAATTTCGACTTGGACAATTTCTACTTAGAGAAATTTCGACTTGAGCAAAATTTCTACTTAGAAAAATTTCGACTTGGCAGAAGTTCTACATAGATATTCTACATAGCCTAGTCTTGGGTACTTAGAAATTTTTAGTGACAAGATTTGAAATGGCTCCTAAAAATTCTTTCAAGATCCCAATGTTCAACCGAGATCACTATGAAGAATGGGTTTTCAGAATGAGACTCTACTTAGAGACTATTAATCCTGAGTATCTGGAAGTCCTTGAAAAGGGTAAATTCGTTCCAATGAAAGCTATTCCTGAGCGTACGGAAGGAGAGGAGGTTATACCTGCTCGGTCTGAGCCTAAAAAGGCAGCGGACTTTACGGATGCTGACAAGGAGCAAATAGCTTATGATACTTCTGTAAGACAAACCTTGATGGAATCCCTCGATCATGAAATGTTCAACATAGTCAAAGGTTTGAATACAGCTAAGAAGATTTGGGACAAGATAGAAGTTGTCATGGAAGGATCTGCAGAGGTTAGAAGCAACAAGACACTTATACTCAAGATGGAGTATGACACCTTCAGAATAAGAAAAGGAGAAAGCATAACAGACGTCTATCTACGATTCAGTCAGTTGGTATTAGATTTGAATCTGAGAGGTGTAACTCTCCCCATGGTTGAAACCAATACGAGATATCTGAGGAACCAGCCAAAGAGCATTGAACATAGGGTCTACGCAATCAGAGAAACCAGAGATTTGCATACAACTTCTCTAGAAGAATATTATGGAATTCTAAAGACCTATGAGCTGGAAACTCTTCAAGATCAAGCATGGGACATTGATTCAAAAGGAAAAGAAACTGCATCAGGATTAGTTGCTGATGAGGAAGAGTCTAAGAAGGCAATGGTTGCAGCAAAGCCTAAATCATCACCTGCACCACATCAAGTTGATAATGATGACGAGTGTGTATCTAATAGTGATGATGACTACTTCACCCAAGAAGAGCTGGACAACATGGATGATAGTGTCGTGGCATACATGGCAAGGAAGTTCAGCAACATGAGATTCAGAAAGAGCAACCGACCACAGAGAAATTCTTCATCTTATTATCGGGCTGCTAAGGGTGGTGGTAGTTCATCAGGCTACCAAGGTAAAGGCAAGAGTACCAGCTACAAATCTCCTTTGGATTTCAAAATGAAGTTCAAATGCTATAACTGTGGAGAACCTGGACACTTTGCCTCGGACTGCAAAAAGCCTAAACAGACTTATCCAAAAGAGACATTTGAAGCCCTCAAAAGCAAGTATGAATCGCTGGTGAAGGAAAGACATGGAAAAAGAGCTTTATTAGTAACAGAAGGAAGAGCTTGGGATGATTCAGATGACGAAGATGTTACTCATGTAGCAAACTTTGCGCTCATGGCTGAGACATCAGAGGAACCAGAGGTACCAGTTCTAACCCTTAAAGTAGAAATGTCTATTGATGATTATAAGGAACAGAACGGAGCTCTTAGCGAAGAGATCTACATGTTGTGCAAAAGCCTAGACACTTCTCAAAAGGAACAGAAAACACTTGTCGCCAAAAGCAGAATGCTTGAGGCAAAAGTGGAAGAGTTAGAGGCTGCTTGCACTGTAGATACTTCTCTGAGAGATTTTATTAAATCTTTGGAACACAAGCTCGTCCTTAAGGATGAAATAGAAGCATGTCTTAGGAACAAACTAGCTGAGTTAGAAACTAAATGTGAAGCTTATAAACTAGCTGCTAGTAAAGTGTATGTAGATAATGACGTATATAAGAAGATAACTGGAGTAGGCGTAGGACTTGATTATTCTAATCTTTCTAAGAAAGATGGGAAGAAACCTATCGACTCTAGTTCCAGTGACCTTAAAAATGAAATTCCTAGCATTTTTAAATCTTCTGTCAAACCCATCTACAAACACCTTGTTCCTAGAATAGAAGAAGAAGAGACTGAATTGATAGCTAGATATGAGATTGAGATGGAAGATCGCCAGAACGCACAACCTGTAACTCCTATTAAACAAGTTAAAATCAATTTCCCTAGAGATGAATCTAGACTAGGAATAGGAGCTAAGGCTGTTAAACAACAAGGGAAGAAAGGCATAAAAGAGGTTAAGGCTGAACGAATAAAGAAAGCATGTTATCACTGCAAATCTACTGAACATCTTTCTTATGCATGTAAAGCTAACATAAATGTTCCTGCTGCACATGCCATGCCTGTCACACATACAATGAACAATCTGCATCAGAATCATGCACAGTGTGGTCAACCTAATTGTATGCCATGCACTTTTAACGTCATGCAAACTTTTGTGAATTTAATGAATGCATCTAGCCAGTCATGCTCAAATACTGCTGCTAGTTCAAACATCAAGAAAAAGCATGTGAGAGCCAAGACTGTCAGTCCTCCTAAAGTTAGGAGTGACAAACCTTCTCCTAAGATTGACAAATCTGTCAAGTCTGAGAAAGGAAAGGAGAAAGTCGAAAGCTCTAGTAATGTTAAGAAAAGTGCATCTTCTGTTGTTAAATCTGTTGATTATCAATCTTATCGAAAAGCCGGGCCCAATCAAAGTTGGGTTCCGAAGAATGTCTAACCAATCTGTCATTGCAGGGCATTAAGCAGAAAAGAAATAAAGTTATATGGGTGCTAGACAGTGGAGCATCGAGGCATATGACTGGAAACAAGTCCCTGCTTACAGAGATGGTTATGAAAGCTGGCCCTTATGTTACCTTTGGAGATGACAGCATAGGTGTGACAAAGGGATATGGCAAACTGAAAACTGGCAATGTCATCATTGAAGATATTTCCTATGTTGAGGGATTAAAGCATAATTTGTTGAGTATCAGTCAATTCTGTGACAAAGGTTACGAAATTGTCTTCAACAAGAAAGGTGTATCAATCACTCACATCAAGGAAGGTTCACTGGCTTTGAGAGGAGTTCGAAAGGCAGATCTTTTTGTTGCAGACATGGATTCAGCAAATCAGAATGAAGTCACCTGTTTCTACAGCAAAGCTTCGGATGATGAAAGCTGGTTATGGCACAAAAAGCTATCTCACTTAAACTTCAAAACGATGAATGCTCTCGCGAGGCGAGAATTGGTGAGAGATCTACCTCAAATGGAGTTCGCTCCGAAAGGACTCTGTGAAGCCTGTGAAATGGGAAAGTCGAAACGAGCATCGCATAAAAGCAAAGAAATTTCTAGTATTACTGAGCCTCTGCAACTTCTTCATATGGATTTGTTCGGCCCAGTAAATGTCCTATCTTTGTCTAGGAAAAGATATGCATTGGTAATCGTGGATGACTTCTCCAAGTATACATGGGTATTGTTCGCAATGATGAAAGACGAAGTACCTTTCTTAATCATTGATCACATCACTCAAATTGAGAATGTTTCAACACTTACTGTGAAGACGATTAGATCAGACAATGGCACTGAATTCAAAAACGCAGTGCTAAATGACTTCTGTGTATCTAAGGGAATACGTCGTCAGTATTCAGCCCCGAGAACTCCACAACAAAATGGAGTCGTTGAAAGGAAGAATAGAACATTGGTTGAAGCAGCAAGAACTTTGTTGTATGATTCGAAACTTCCTCTGTATTTCTGGGCAGAAGCAGTGAGTACCGTGTGTTACACTCAAAATCGATCCTTGATCATAAAAGATAAAGAAAAGACACCATGTGAGCTAATGAATGGAAGAAGACCAACAATCAAATACTTTCATGTCTTCGGAGCAAAATGCTATGTACTTATAGATGATGAAAATCTAGGCAAGTTTGCAGCAAAAGCTCGTGAAGGAATCTTTGTTGGTTACTCCACAGATGTGGTAGCAGCTTATAGGGTGTTCTTAGTAAATGATCGAAAAGTGACTGAAAGCTACAACGTCAGATTCGACGATACCAAACTCTCATCAATCTCAAGAGATTCTAGTGAACCTGAGTCCCTAAAATTTCAGAATCTGGACTTAGAAGAACTTGAAGATGAACCTGAGTTGGTTGTCCCATTAAATGTTCCAAGTGTACGTGAAGAACCTGAGTCTAGTGAACAAGCTAATTCTACAAGATCAGGAGAGACTTCTTCAGTACGAACCAGCAACAACTCAGGGGGAGTAAATAGCAGCTCAAGGACTACTGTTCAAGGCTCGAGTCGAGTTGACTCTAGTTCTGTAGGAGCTGGCACTAACTCAGGGGGAGTTAGTGAAAGTAATCAAAGTAGTCAGCACCACAACTCAGAAAGTCATGCTGAATCATCAAGACAATTTCCAAGAGAACGGGTATGGAATAGAGACCATCCGTTTGAATTAATTATTGGTGATCCAGATGCTGGTGTGTCTACTAGAAGAAATGCAAGAGCTGACCTGGCTAATATTTGCTTATATTCTGGGTTCTTATCCAAGCTTGAACCTAAAGAAATAGAAGAAGCTCTTGGTGATGCTGATTGGGTGATTGCAATGCAAGAGGAACTCAATCAGTTTGAAAGGCAGAAAGTTTGGAAACTGGTACCCCGACCAAAGAACAAATCAATAATTGGAGCAAGGTGGGTATTCAGAAATAAAATGGATGAAAACGGACTTGTAACACGAAACAAGGCTCGTTTGGTTGCAAAAGGTTATTCTCAGCGAGAAGGAATTGATTATGATGAGACCTATGCACCAGTTGCAAGACTTGAGGCAGTCAGGATGTTCTTGGCATTTGCAGCACACAAGAACTTCAAGGTTTTTCAGATGGATGTGAAAAGTGCCTTCCTGAACGGAGAATTAGAAGAAGAAGTGTATCTGGAACAGCCACCTGGCTTCATTGATCCAGAACTAGGACTGTCAAACGGATATTTCGGATACGGATCTGCCAATATCCGAATCCGAATCCGAAATCCGAAATCACTATCCGAATCCGTATCCGAATCCGACGGATATTAGAAAATTATATCCGAATTCGAATCCGACGGATATTATCCGGATACGGATAATATCCGAATCCGAATATCCGAATTTTGAGTTTTTTAAAAAATCCGAATATATCCGAAAATCCGAAAATCTGAATATCCGAATATCCGAATCATTTAAAAAAAAATTAAAAAATAACAATTTCTTTCCATTTAAGCATAGTAAAATAGAATAAACACTTGGATTAAGCATTTCACAAGCAAATGATAACGTACGTATGTGTAATTTACTTATTAATGTAAATATCTTTACTTATTAATGAATTAAATAATTAAATTTTAATACATAAATAATATATTATAAATATTAAATTATTAATTATATATTCTAAAAAGTATATATATATATATATATATATATATATATATATATATATATATATATATATATTTTCGGATATCGGATATTTCGAATACGGATGTGCCTATATCCGTATCCGCTATTTTCGGATACGAATTCGGATACGAATAATATCCGTTTTCTTTCGAATACGGATATTATCCGTATTTTTCGGATTCGGTATCGGATTTTTCGGTCGGATATCGAATTTTTCGGATTTTTTTGACAGCCCTATCCAGAACTTGTAGATTTTGTGTATCTTCTCTTCAAATCTGTCTATGGCCTCAGGCAATCCCCAAGATGTTGGTATGAAACCCTATCCGTATTCTTAATTGAAAGTGGTTTTACTAGGGGAGTAATTGACAAAACATTGTTCTATAAGAATGTGAAGAATGATTTAATACTTGTTCAAGTCTATGTGGACGATATTATCTTCGGGTCATCGAATGAGCGCTTGTGCGAGAAATTTGCTAAGCTAATGCAAGAGAAATACGAGATGAGCATGATGGGAGAGCTGTCTTTCTTCCTTGGATTACAGATCAGTCAAAGAAAAGATGGTATCTTTATCTGTCAATCTAAGTACGTCAGAGATTTACTCAAGAAGTATAATCTAGAAGATGCATCAGCAGCTAAGACTCCCATGGCAACAGCCACGAAGCTTGATGAAGACAAATCAGGTAAATCAGTTGACATCACAAGCTATCGAGGTATGATTGGCTCACTTCTCTATTTAACTGCAAGTAGACCAGACATAATGTTCGCAACTTGTTTATGTGCAAGGTTCCAAGCGGATCCTAGAGAATCACATCTCGTAGCCGTCAAAAGAATTTTTAGGTATCTCAAGGGCACACCAAATCTAGGAATTTGGTACCCAAGAGATACAGGTTTTAATCTAATTGGCTATACGGATTCAGACTATGCAGGTTGCAGGATTGATAGGAAAAGCACATCTGGTGCCTGTCAATTTCTTGGCAGAAGATTGGTGTCCTGGCAAAGTAAAAAGCAACATACAGTATCTACTTCTACTGCTGAAGCTGAGTACATTGCTGCTGGAAGCTGTGTAGCTCAAATACTGTGGATGAGGAACCAATTGAAGGATTATGGCATGGAGCACAAGAAAATTCCAATTATGTGTGACAACACAAGTGCCATTGCCATAACCAACAATCCTGTAGATCACTCAAGAACCAAGCACATCGACATCAGGTATCACTTCATAAGAGAACATGTCGAGGAGGGGACTGTGGAGCTACATTTTGTGCCCACAATGCAACAAATTGCAGATATATTCACCAAACCTCTTGATGAAGTAACATTCAATAGGTTGGTTGGTGAATTGGGAATGCTTAACTCAAGTTAGTAAAGCCTTCTATCTGTAAAATCCATGGTTTTGTTTGTATGTGCAAGCTATTTAATCATTATGTGTTTAGACTTTAAAATGCCTAATTAATGATTATTATAGGGTGCATATAGTGTGATTTTGCATGAATTCAGTGTGTTTTAAGTGTCTTTTATAGCACAAATCTTTGAATTTATGCTTGTTAGATTGCATGATCATAGGGGGAGTTAAATTCATAATATTCTAAATATTGCATAATTTTTAGATGAATTTACCTGTGTTTTTCATGTAAGTAGAGGCCTTAGAATTATCAAGGAATGTTTTAATTATGTCATATATTAAAATCCTTGAATTGATATTTATATTAATTTGGCAAAATTAATTGTTGAGTTTTTCAAAGAAAAATTGTCAAATTAATCTAAGTATCTTCAAAATTTCGAGTTGATCATTATCTCGAAACTCATCTTGAAATTCTAGTTGAATTTCGATTTGAGCTTCCAGAGGGAAGTTTTGAAAATTCTAAGTCTGGGAAGAATTTCGAGTTAGACTCTATCTCGAAATTCAACTCGAAATTCGACTTGGAGTTCGACTTAGAGTTACCAGTGTGCCTATTTATTTATTATCTTCAAAATATTCGAGATAAAGTCTATCTCGAACTCCATCTCGAAATTGAGATGAGGTTTCCATTTTTGGGGATATTTTGACATGGTCTGAGAAAATAATTCGAGTTAGTCAATAATTTCGAGTTAGACTCTATCTCGAAACTCAACTCGAATTTCGACTTGATATTCGAGATAGAGCTCTCAGTTGGTTTTAAGGGGATTTTTCGAGTTAACTCCTAACTCGAAGTCTATCTCGAATTTCTACTTAAATTTCGAGATAGGTTTCCCTAGTAATGTTAGTGGTTTGTGCTGTTTACATGGTCATTTATAAGCCAAATGGTTCAAGTTTTTCGAGTTACAGCTATCTCGAACTCTATCTCGAAGTTCGACTTAAAAAAGTTCGAGATAGACTTCGAGATAGACTTCGAGATAAGACTTCGAGATAGAGTTCTCCCTGTATGTACTTGGAGTTTTCATACTTTTTAACAGGGACACTTTAGACATTTCACATTAATGTCTATATATACATCTCTAACTCGATCTTTTCTTTCACTTTTACCTAATAGAGTTTTACAACCGCCCCATATACATACAGGCGATTTCATAGTTTCAAATCATTGTTCGTGATTTTTGTGACTAATCTCATACGGACAACGAATTAATGCCCATTTTTAGACTGCTATAACCTGTGTGTTACCATAAATCTCTGTTCTTGTGTGTTTGTGTCACTGTTCATCTTTCTTGAGATATATACACACGTATATACACACACAATTTCACAGATCTGTTCAAAAACGATTTTACACACACACACTTCACTGTTAAAGCAGATTTAATCATTGGTTTGAAATTTGCCTTCCATTAACTGTTACTTGAAGCCCGTAGTTTAATTTCTCAAAAAGGGACTTTTGTGTTCTTGATAAATTAAAAGGGATTTAACGGTTAATTCTCTAATTAATTGTTTTTCAGAAATTAAAATTAAAATTCACATTTTTTTAAAAAAAAAAAACTTTTAATTAAAATGGCTCACCAATTTTCACTTGCCAAAAACAATTTTTATAATATTTCTACGGAAATTGGTGATCAACTCCCGCGCTTTAAGTCTTGGATACGATTTCTCAATTTGTATTCCAAAGCTAGCGATGCTTTTACTGCTAAACCTACACTAGTACATGATGCTTTACAGCAATTATGGACTAGTGCGGTTTCTTTTGGGAGCAAATCAACCCCCTTTGGTTTCAGGTTTACCTTAGCGGGTCAGGAATATGAGGTGACGGAACAAATTGTCAACAAGGTTCTGGGATTCCCCATTAAAGATGCTTATGATTCAGAACCTACAGCTGCAGAACGCCTCAAATTCTTTGAAGAAATAGGGTGTTATCCTCCGACTGGCCGGATCACTGGAAACATCCAAAAACAATTTCTTCATGTGGAATGGAATTACTTTTTCGAGGCCATCACAAGATGTTTTCGGGCACGAGAAAGCGGTTACCATCAAATTTCCATTCCCATGCAAAACCTTGGAATTGCCCTAGCAAGAGAGCTGGATATCAATTATGGACGAATAGTTCTCTCTGAGATAGTGGCTGTGATGGGATCTCCTGCAAGCAGAGACCTCAACACAACAGATGTTGTCTGCTGGTTTCCTCGGTTTTTACAGATGCTGATTAATCATTTCATACCGAAGGATGCTCTTGCAGTTAGACGGAGTTTTGCCGGAAGTCCAACATCTGCACCGCTAGGGATGGGCACTAAGTCACTTTCAACAGTTGAAAATCAGGATAAACATCATGGAAAACCGATGTCTATTCCTGATACCTTACAACAGTGGCTTACATATGATGAGGGAGTTACCACCTTGATGGAATTCTCACAAGTTTCATCACATGCTCAGAATCGGTCTGCTCATGCTGAGGCATTTGAAGAGATTCCTGATGAGCAAAGCGGTGACGAACAAGGTAATGAATCAGGTAATCTCTCTCTACATTCTACTCATTCCTCTTCCTATGTTTCTGATTCCCAGACCCAAGAGACTGCTACCCCGCAGAATCTATCCCAGGGTGAGAGCCATATTTCTAATTCTTTATCACCCCAGTCACCGGAATCCAAACAGCCAGCACAAGAAAATGTAGGATTTGATGAGGAGAGTGAACCCGAAGAGCAGCAACTTACTCGAAAGAAAGCCAAAATTTCTCATGCTGCTACTTCTAAATCTCAGTCAAACCCTAGAGTGTCACACGCAACCACTCCACCTCACGAGAGTGGTTCACCCCTTGAACAATCTGCACATAGGGATTTTGATGATGATTATGTACCTCTTGAAGATACTGTTGCTTCAAGAGGACATGAAGCTTTAAAAACTTCAGCCGTACCTTCACCGGTACGTACTGATGCTACAAAGAGGATCGGTTCTGATGTCGTACAAGAACACTTTGTAGCCTCTCAGCCTGAGATTCCAACTCAGGAACAAACAGCATTTGATCCCATAACTGCAAATTATATTGCTTATTCAGTTTCTGCAGGTACTGCTTCATATTTTGGATCAATTATTGAAGACATACACGAGCGTGAGACAGGGAGTGTGTGTGAGAGGTTAGGGAGAGAGGGACCTTCATTTTTAAGGCCCGAAACTGAGCGCCAAATACCAACAGAACGAGTATTAGAGCGAGGTCACCTAAACCAAACACCGTCCCTTAATACTGAAAATCTTGATACTCGTATTTCTTCTATGGAAAATCAAATGAAGCAGTTTGGGCAGTCAATGGAGCAGTTAGGGATGAACGTTGGAAACAATCAAAGGGCACTTGACGACTACGCAGCACGAATGGCAAGTCAAGCTACAGCTTTTACTGTTTTGACAAATCAGGTAAATGACTTGGGCCATGCTGCTGGTGTCTTAGGAAACACCCTGAATGACAGGATGGGAGCAATGGAGCTTACAATGGATAATCTGGCTGTGGAGATAAGCAGAGTTATGTTCGCAATCAGAAGTTTTGTGCCCCAGGAGTGTTTCGCGCCGCAACAACCTCCCCCCGATGCTGGTACAGGTGGTGCTAGTGGAGCAGGACCCTATGGTTCTGGTTTTGAAGATTCTTACGCAGCTGGTGGATCTGGAGACCAGGGTGGAGTTCAGGATAACTCACCTAAGGGGGAGAGTATAAAGGAGACGAGACAGCAGGGAGTTCAAATCGAAGAAATTCAAGAACAAGCTGATCTTGTCAAAGAAATTGAGCCGTCTATTGATGAAGAGGCTCTGAGAAGGAAAAAGGGTAAGGCAATAGCGATTGAGCAAGATGAGCCATTCGTTGATCTGAGTCATCAAGAAAAAGTACAGGAGGTACTTGACTCAGATTCCGATATGGAAGACGCACCTTTGAAACATGCTATAAAGAGATCATTGAAGGATCAGGGTGGAGGTGCTGGAATGTCTTTCGGATTGCCTGAAGAAATTACTGTTGATGAGGAAACCCTTAAATCTCAAAAGTTAGCCTTGGAACAAGCTGAGTTCTTTAAAATGAAGGCAATGCAAGATCGTGCTGCGTTTCAGGAAAAGAAAGCGGAGCTACAAGGGAAGCAGTACGATTATGAGCTTGCAAGGCTAGCTGATCCTCAAGTTAATCTGGACAATAGAAGGATAGGGCAGAAATGGGATGAAGCAAGGAAGATAATGATGGGACCCTGTGCGAAAGGAATTCATAACAAGGAGGCAGATGATCTGTTCTACAACCTAAATTTGCGGAATCCAATGGCTGCTGACTACATGAGTGCTTTAAAGAGATTAATTTCTAAAGTCAGGGTTGGATACAATGCAACGAAAAAGGAGTGGCAGGTTATCTTGTCTTTGACAGAAGGAGTCCCAATGTCTTTCATGTATGTGGATGATCAATTCATGACGAGAAGATCTGCATCAGAGTTGTTCTTGCTAGCAACAAAAATTCAATACTCTCATTCTGAGAATCTAAGCATTCTGTATAGGGATCAGTTAATGCAGCTAGCAGAGGACAAGGGTCCAGAATTCTCAGCATATCCAGATGTTGTCCGGATGGTTGTTGACAGTAAATTGAAGAGGGTGAGCTTGGAGGAAAAGGACTTAATGGAACTTTCAGTGGAATCTCTTAAGGCCGTCTGTAGACAAATGATGAGTAAGGGATTCGCGTCTGAGCTTAAAGATAAATCAGTGAAGATCATTGAAAGTGCCATATTCAAAAAGAGCAATGAGGTGTGGAAGTGTGATATCATTGCTCCAAACCCTCTTGATAATGTGAAGATTGAACCAGAGCTGATAGAGAGGAATTGGAATATTCTTCAAGCTATGAAGAATGTAAATGAAGCTCTGAATCTTCCTACTGGAGAACTGGAACAAGGAGAGATAAGGGAGGCAGTTGGTGTTCCAGGAAGAGACAGTGTATACTGGATACACTCTTTTGTTGATAATACAGCTGATGCCTTAGTATTCATAGATGCAGACCAGAATCAAACATTCTTGCATATGAGTAAACAATGGCTGCTGCAGACTCAAGATGCTGCATTTCTGGAGAAAGTGTTATATGTGTTCAAATGGGAAGATGTGGAAGTTAAGTATGTGACAGAAAAGCAGAGACTCGTGAGTTACCTGTCTGATGTAGTAGTGCAAAAGAAGCGATTGGAGCAAGATGCGGCTAGTGTCCACAATACTAACCGTGTCAAGGGCTATCCCAAAATGATCTATTGTCAGTTTAAAGCTGATAAAACTCATAGGAAACCTCAGCTTATAGTGAAGAAATTTGAGGACATTCCAGAGATCAGGACTACTCAGGAGGTGGACAAACTCAGAAGGCTTTTCAAACATCCTTACCCAGAACCCAGGAACCCTCTAGAAATGGAAGCAGTAAGTTTGTTGAATACTAGGTGGACGCAACTTCGTGATCCAGTATATAAGAAACAAAAGCAGCAGGAGGAGAAGCGCAGAAGGCAGAAAGAAGAAAAAGACCAAGCTGCTGAAGCTAGGAAAAGGAAACGGAATTAGGGTTAAAGGTCAGAGTGGTGTGAACTTAAAGTTGGAAAAACTTCATGTCTTTCGGTTGCTTTAACTCACTTGAGGAAAATTCACCTTAGAGTGAATCCAATAAGGTGATACAAGTTTGACTAAAAGATATGAAATAATCCAGGTGATAGGAATCATTCAAATGATCTTTAATTCGAGGTTCGAATTCTGTTTCTAGTTTAAGTTCTTTGTATTGTTTTCATGTACTTGTAAATTGTATATTTTTCAAGACTGTAATGTTAATTATCTTTTCTCGTCTCATTGTTTAGTTGAGTTATCCTTCATTAATTTGAATGTCATTGTTAGACAATCAAATAGGGGGAGATTGAAAGGCAGAGTGTTTAAACTTGTAACACTATAACTAATGTAACTCAATTAAAAGAAAAGATACTTAACCAGAAGACAATCAAGAACAAGAAGTCACAAGAAATCAACACAAATTGAAGACAAGGTAATTGATACAATTGAACATGTTAACTATGATTAAGCCAAGAAGAAATCATTGAGAGAAGTTCAAGTCAAAGTTGTTCAGGCCTCAGTGATTTGAGAATTCGAGATTCAAGATCATAACTATCAGTATCAACAAGACCAATTGATTTCAAGTGAACAAGAAGGAAAGCAAATATTGGAAAGCCAAGTTACTAAGTGAATATGGTAATTTATTCAAGAAGCAGAAACACTATCAAGACTAGTCACTTATGAACCAGACCAGTGCATCAAGTGTCAGGACATTGATAGCAAGTTTATGCCAGTAATAAAGATCCATGTTCAAGAGCTTGCTGAAGAATAAAGAAGACATGAAGATATCACAAGCTCAAGATGTGCATTGAAGTTTCAAGTTGAAGACCAGAATATTTTCTAAGTACCAAATGTTCTGGATAGCCAAGTAGAATATTTCTAAGTAGAAATTCGACTTAGAAATTTCGAGATGGCTAAGTAGAAATTCTCAAGTAGAAGTTCTACTTAGAGTGCAGCTTCAACATGACACATGGCATCTTCTGATTGGCAGATTTCCAACTTTCAAGATAAGACAAGATTTATGTGGACATCATTGGGCCACGTACATCTTAGTCTTTGAAGACTACAGGTCATAGATTACATGTAGTATAAATAGAAGCACTTGTGTAATGTTTTTAGTTAGTGAGCAATATTGAGAAAAAAACACAAGAGAAAGAGAGAGAGTATATTCACAGAGCTTAGAATCATTCACTTCTCTCTTGACTTCTGTTATACTTTGTAATGAATGTTGTAGCAACCTTTTCAAGTTATATATAAAGAAATATATTCCTTGAATCTGTATGTTCATTTCTTGCATCGTATTTATTGCTACTCATATTCGAAAAGTTGTATTCACCCCCCCTCTACAACACATTTGGACCTAACAAACTATAGTGTCACCACACAAATGCCTATGAGAACAGACATCCTTCAGAAGAAGCAAGTATAGCATGTACCGATCTTTACGGATTGACTAACTCCCAATTAGTTATCCTATGATCAGGAACAGTTTAAGTTTAGTGTTATCATCTTCTAGATCTCACTATTATAATCTCATTATAATTCTAGAAGCTTTACTCTAAATTATGGAACATCTGATTTAATACACTTTAAATAGATAAAGCCCGTATCAAGACAAATATGTCCTTCACTGATAATCATAAAACCTACTAAGATTACAAGAAGGTTTATCCTAACTCATCATCCATGATTGGATTTAGGACACTTCTCTTTCAATCTCCCACTTGTACTAAAACCAATCACTTCGTTATCCTATACCCATCTTCACTATGTGAAGATCAAAGTGAGTCTGATAATTGGATTTAACAATGGGTCTACTACGTTGTTTGTGTATGTCAACTTTCTCAATGTTGACAACCTCTATATCAACGATCTCTCTAATCGGAAAAGAGAGCTGCAATTATGTGTTTAGATCTTAGATGGGATCACGGCTCTTTAGCATGCACTAATCTGATGCCCTTGAGTTGTCACATTACAACTCAATGGTTTATTATCTGCCAGGAACTAACCCAACACAGAAACTAGCTTTCCAATCTTATGTTGCTACACACTTGCAACAAAACACACCATGCATTCTAATCTAATATTAACGAGTGTCTACTGCTTGAAACTATTTCAACTCACTGTATTTCATTAAGGACTATCAAGTGCCCTGAATTGAATCTACTATCAAACTGATCTTGATTAAAATTTGAGTCTACAAGGACCTTTAGTTTTAATTTAGATCCATCAGAGAAAATAAATATATCGCCATGCCTTCTCAAGTATAATACGATATTTTACTGTCATCTGATCCTTTTCTCCTAGGAGTAAATTGATATTTGCTTGTCACAACAAGAAACATCATTATTTGTACATATCATGTAACACAGAATGGATTAAAATGATTCTCAGAGACATTCCATTCACGTGTCCTCTCTCTTAGAGAGATATTCTCCCATGTTCATCATCATGAAACATCACTTGGCGTGTCCATGCTAAACACTTTAGCATCCAATCAATGTACATTATTTTGCGTCAGACCTCTTATCCTAATCATGATCTATCAACATAGATCATCACCCTTAGTTTATTCGAGGCCTAACATTAGTCCAAAGAGAAATTCTTTGATAGCTTAATTCTAATGAAAACCAAAATTATCAAAGGTATATTTTTCACTAATATATCCACATATATTACTTTATTACAACACTCCCACTAAACTCATGTACCATTAAATGGATCATTCACCTTTTTGATAAAGTCAAACTCTTTGACTATCTCATCAAAATTAATGTTCCATTGCCGAGAATCATGCATGTGAAATCTTCATGATTTTGATCATGGCTATTCGATAAAAGTTTCTATAAGGTGATCAAAATTACTTTTAATTAAACATTTACAACTAGCCTGGCTTTATAGGTCTCTACCTTGCCATTAATTCAAAATTCTCTACAAAACCATTAGAGATTCCATGACATTCTGTCACTCCTCAGAGTCATTAAAACTCAAAACATTGTCATTATCATTTATAATGGATATCGCATCATCATTCTAAATGATGAAACCATGATACCCTCCTAAATTACAACAATGTTGTTGTAGAGAAAGTTTGACTACTCAAATAGGTTCCATACTTAATCCGCAATGATTTGTGGTTCTTGAACTTCATCAAGTTCACTATATCTCCCACTGAGCCCTTGAAGGGTAAACTAATTTTCCAAAAAGTGGAGTATCTACAAAACAAAACACTCCCAGTGTCTATAAAATAAATACTCCTTGCTCAGCAAGATTGCAAAATGTTGTCCTAAACTATGTTTAAGACCAACCACAAACCAACTCTAATCAGATATAGTCTCTAACTTATTCAACTCTTGACATAGGTTAGACAACCCCAAATCTCAAGACAATTGAGACTTGCGTTTCCTTACTCCACATCTCATGCAGACTTTAGTTAACGTGTGTTGAGGATACCTTATCGAGTAGTTTGACTATTCTACTAAAGTCATTTTTCCTAATAGATGTCGGAATTCACGATGTCATTCATTGTGGACTAAACCTTGTCTAACAAGAGTCTACAGTGAAATAACATCAATATATATGAGATAATTCAGGAACTAACTATTTATATATTAACAACCTCAATCTCATTGATTGTTTCTAATACTCTTAAATAGTTCGTTGTCATACCTCAACATTCATTTAACCTATCAATAAAAACTTTGATTTTTGTATTTCAACAAATACACATATCCTTATCTACATTGATCGTCATTGAATGTGACAAGGTATCAAACCTGATTTCTGTCATTATATCTAGTTTGTTCAATATGAAACATATAATCCATAAGTTCAACAGCACGACTAATAAGTTCTCATAATTAAAACAACAACAGTTGTTCTATTTCAATTATGTAGGACTTCATCGATGTCTAGCTATCTACTTGTCCTTTGGTTAAAATTCATAATCCTTTAACCTAAGTAGTGTCTAGTACCCAAGTAGATCATTAACGTATAGACTTATTCATTTCAACTATTAACAAACTTATATTGAAGTAGAGGTTACACTAACCTTTTACTTCCTTGATTCTGTAAGACTTATCTTACATAATCCAATTCCAATATCCTATCTTTATTCAGTGGAAGTCTAATACATTTGCTTTCTTGGTTAACACTTATCTTAAAGATTGTGTCTTTTCAACTCACCTTCCTATTCTTATAATAGGACCTCAAGATCACATCTTAACTTTATTCTTACAATGAGATTTCAAGATCACATCTTGAATTAACTATATATATCTTAGAGACCAAGTATATATATATAAGCGAACAATCTAATTGATCATATAAAACAAGGTCATTGACAGAAATATTGTTAAACTGTTGTTTTCAATAAACAACATCGATATCTAATATCTATGTCCCTTACTTATTTATCTAACAACCCTTGTAGATGAATAAAACGAGACATCTCACTCATCGTTAGATACATCTCTCACAACTTGCGAAGATTGGTGAGTTCAAGACGAAAAACAATCTATTCTACTTGTGAAAACTATTCTCACTTTCCTTTTCAACAAGTCATTGACCTAGCATCCATTATGTTATTTCTACAGTGTAGAAGACATCACATTTATATTTTAAAATCTTTAAATAAAATTAACAACATAAGTAGATTATTCGATTTTATAATCTTAACACCAAATGAATCGGGTCTTTATTCATTGGCGGCTCCCAATATTTTATCTAAATTATATAACCCTCTATATATAATTGAGCATTCACAATGCTAGTGAGAATAGGGATCCTACTTTCCATCACACAACCTCGGCTGTGGCACGAAACGCCATGTGATGTTCCATAGGCAGACAAGCTCTTGTCAATTACATCTCATGTTATTCCCTAATAAAACTTTAGCCTTTGAATAATTGAGTCACGGTTGTGGCACGACAAACTCAATATTCTAAGTCAAGTCAAACCCAACATCTCGTTCAAATTGAATCAGATTTCAATATCCCACGGTTGTGGCACGTAACGACCATTGAACTCTAATTAATTCACGCATCTAATGTAATAGAACAGTACCCCCTATTTCAGAAACAAAGCCCTCGGCTGTGGCACGAAACGACAATGCCCTAAAATAAGAACCACTCTCTACCATGTTGGAAGGCTATGACAGACACAAGCCCGTTGTGCCTTTGGCCATTTTATCACTTGATATTTAATTAAAAGGGTTTTTATTTTACTTAGGTCACGAAACATTTTCGTATGAACCTATAAGTCTAACGTGTTTTAAGTTTAATAGATAATCTAAATCTATAACAAAAACACGACAAATCTCAATATTATTAAGTCAGGTCAGAACCAACATCTTGTACAATTAAATCAGATTCCAATATCCCACGGCTGTAGCACGTAACGACCACTGTAATCTAACTTTTGGACACATCTAATGTAATAGACAAGTACTTTCATGTTGATCGGTAACAAAGCCCTCGGCTCTAGCACGAAACGACAATGTACCGAAAACAAGAAATACTTTCTATCATGATGGAAGACCATTACTGACATAAACCCTTTTGTGTCTATGGCCAATTTCGACTTGACATATTTAATATTTGAGGGATTATATTATGTTACAATCATAATCATATTATAAAGGGATTCTTCCTTTTAAATTAAATATTTCAAATCAATAATTGATAATTGGATGATTCTCAGAATACCCTTTTCTTACAGATCGTAATCCGTTTTTGACAGAATCACCCTTTCTCTCAATTTTGAAAATTCATATTTAATTACGTGTTGCACAAACACAAGAATCTCATTATTGTTTACATAATATTAATATTAAACTTGTGAAACAATTTCGCAAATCCTAAATCGTCTAAACTACGCCTTATGTCAATTTATGTTCACTTAAATCTATCATCGCATGGTAAACATAAGCATATATCACATATATAAACATAAAGGAACATAAACGTAGGCATGTTATAACATATAACACAATTATATACATCCCTATGTATCATTAATTGCATTAAAAGAAGTTAAAACATTTAAAGAAGGGTTTTAATCATATTAAGATTACGAAACACTTTCGTTAAAACCTAGATGTCTAACATGCTTCGTATGTTTAAGGAATCAGCCTAAATCTAGCATCTCATGTTCAACCTAGACATATATCATCTATATATTCATTCAATAAAACATAGGTAGGCATGTTAGATCATGTAATACTGTTTTAAACTTATGTATGGATCATTGGTTGTGGTTAGAAGTCGTTAAACAGTCAAAACTGGTCTTAAAAACACTTCCGGAAGCTATAATCGTTTCAAAATTATTTTTATAAAAATATTTGACCCTTCCATTAGAATTGATTCGTCAATACGAATCCAACGACACCAACCACGGCCCGAAAGGAGCTCCCACGCGCCTCCACGCGCCTTCCGAAGGTTCTGTTGCAAATGACGCCTTGTAACGCATACCGGTTATGCGTTACAGCCTTTTGCGCCACTTCAACATGCGTTATAATCCTGTAACGCATTCCTCAAATGCGTTACAGGTCGTGTCTGGCGCGCGACCCCATCCCCACTTGTAGTTCAGCCGACAGTATATATTTTAAGTATATAATCCAGCAGCCCATTTTAATGATAGGCCCAAGAAATGAGTGGCCAACCCATAAACTTAGAATGAGAAAACCACCAGCATATATTTTATGTATAATATTTAATAACAGATTATAATTATTAAATTCAAACTTCTTTAAAAATTCATAATTAATAATCTGTTCATTCAAATAATATAATAAAAATATCCTGATTCTCTACAACACTTGTAGAATCTAAATCCAGAGTCATTTTATTTCAAAAAATTAATTTCGAATTAATTCATAATTAATTTTATTATAATCTCCATGAACTTCAAAAATTCATAATAAATCCATACATACTTCAAAAATTCCGAAATTGTTTCTGGGAATCTATATGCATACAACCTATGCTCTGATACCATTGAAGGAATATCTGCGCATGTGGAAGCGTTTATAACAATTATTTGCATAGAATTCCTAATTAATCATGCATATAGATTTCATAAATTATATGAACAAAAGAAAAATACCTCGAATGCTTTCCGGCAACAGCTATGAATTTGTTCTTCAATCCCAACAATCACTCCTCAAGTGTGAAGTGCTCTAACGGTATCCACCAAGAGAATTGAATGAAGAAGAAAAGACAAGAGAATTTTTGGCTAACTTTTATTTTACAAAATTCTCAATCTTGTAAATGTTTTGGTGTATTTTGCTCTCTTCACAAGCTGCATTCTTATAGCCAAAAATCAGCTGAGAATATCCTTCCAAAGATGCTTGTCATGATGAGCTTTAATTAATTAATCTTTATTAATTAATCATTTAATAATTAAAATACTTTTAATCATTAATTCATTTTTAAACTCTTTAAAAATTATTCTCTCTATATATTTAATTTCTCAAATTAAATATATATAATTTATAAATATTAAGAACTCCTTCTTTATATATATATTTATATAATTATAAATAATTAAATCATATTAAATTAATTATAAATTTATTTATTTATTTCTTAAATAAATAATCATTAGCCAATATAAATAATTTCCTTCATCTTCAAACTTAATCTCTTTTATGGTGTGACCCTTTAGGTTCATAATTATGTCGATAGTAGAAATAAATAATAATAAACTATTTATTATTATTTATATGAATTACAATTAATTCGTTAAAAATAATTATCGTTATAATTAAATTCATTCTACATCGTGAGTGATACTTTTGAAGGTATATCGCGACTATCCGAATAATATGAATTCATCGCTAGGAATATAGAACCTATTCAGTGAATGGTTACCGTACAATAAATTCCTTCTACCCTAACAATATCCCGATTAAATACAAGGCATAGATCTCGTGTCAAGCCTATCTAATTTAATCATATGATTTCTTATTCCTTATGTATAGTTCATGTTAATGCAAATTAGAAACTACTTTCTAAGTTCATTCACTCTGGCCAGAGATTCCTGAACTACCATATTAAGAATAGCATAGGATATTCACTTCCTTTATTGTAAGGGGTAGATCCTTTATCGATCGTTAACTATCTCCATATATAAATTCCAATGCCCAGAATAGAACTTATTAATTGCCCTTGAGACTAAGGACTAAACCAAAGCATTGTTCATTATATACAAGATGACTCTAACAATCTCAAGTCTAAGGATACTTATACAACCATCACTATATGAACAATTACTGACACGTGAGTAAACTCTATTAATTGTTCAAGTGATCGAGTCATGTTCAGTGAACTCATTCCCAATGAGCACCTACATACTAACTATAGTGTCACCACACAAATGCCTATGAGAACATACATCCTTCAGAAGAAGCAAGTATAGCATGTACCGATCTTTACGGATTGACTAACTCCCAATTAGTTATCCTATGATCAGGAACATTTTAAGTTTAGTGTTATCATCTTCTAGATCTCACTATTATAATCTCATTATAATTCTAGAAGCTTTACTCTAAACTATGGAACATCTGATTTAATACACTTTAAATAGATAAAGCCCGTATCAAGACAAATATGTCTTTCACTGATATTCATAAAACCTACTAATATTACAAGAAGGTTTATCCTAACTCATCATCCATGATTGGATTTAGGACACTTCTCTTTCAGAGGATTATATTACTGAATCAACCAATAAAACAACGGGACAAACCCCCGACTATCGATACAACCAGGTTGTAAAACAAATAAATTGTTTCCTGATCGTTTAACAAAATGTACTTAATAGTTCTTGAAGCTAAAAATAAGTTCAAAGACATTCGAAGTGATCCAAACTACACCAACATCCCTGAAAGTAGCGGTATTACAATTGACCACATCACATAAGAACCGTTGACACCCCAGTGTTCAGAAGCCTCAGTTGCGTAAACTAAGGTTAGAGGAACGACCCTCCAGCTATCTACATGCCGGATACCAGCTATAGACATGCCGAAAATGGGAACCCCCAACAGATGATGAATAATCTTTGGTTGTGAGTGGTGAGCTCTTGCAATAATCGTCATCCCAGCTTCGATGCGGACTTTCTAGATCCCCAAATCATCAGTAAAATCATTCTCAGCATGTGTAATATGTTGTACTTGTAGACCCTCATCAAACCAAAACAAACCAAACAAACTCTCAGAATGAGAGAAAACCAAAGTCTCACAAAAAGAGAAAAAAAAATCAATTAATGGGTAGGCAAGCCAAACAATTAAGATTAATGTTTATTTGATATTTTGAGTTCTAAATCAACACATATCTGAAAAGAACTCCAATGGGTTTTTTGAAATTTTTGGAAAAATTCCGATTTATGAAATTTTTGGAAAAATTCCTATTTATGGAAAGAATGAAAGGGAATTGTGAAGGTGGAAGAAAACTTGATTGGAGAAGGAGGTGGGAAGAGGAAGAAGGGAGAAAGAGGGCCTCCACCGATAAACCACCACCGGAGGGGAAGCTATCCGATGAACAAAGTTGACAGAAGGTTTCAGTGGAAAAGTAGAGAGGAAAATGAACAATTCAATATATTTTTAGTGTTACAAGTGAATTGATCTTTTATTAGCTCGTGTAATTTTAAGCAATTTTGATTAGTGTGTAAAAAATATAAATAATGATAACCAATCTAATTAGAGTCAAAAGTCCCTTAAGATGCAGGGAGGGACAAATGATATTGAATTATTGATACCCCTTAGGGAGAAAAGAAAAAGGGACCTCAGGTAAACCAGTGTTGTTCCCTGGTTCGATTATCACTTATTATTATTTAAATAAACTAGCCAACCTAGTCACGTTTAATAATTTTTTTTTAATTATTGAAAATAAGTTAATTAATATACAATTAATAGGTATTTTAAAATTTTCCTAAAAAAAGTTATTTAAATCTCATGCTTTTCCTAACATATTCTATGCAAGAATTCCCTTTTTATTTTGATTTTATAAATCTTGATTCTCTTTATTTTCCCACACAAGTTCAAGTTATACGATAGTTACTAATTTGATTGGGAAAACAAATCTATATAATAATTACTAGCCTCCATGCAATATTGCACGGGTAGCTAATATATTTTGTTACTTATATTAAATTTTCAATTTTAATATATTTATTTTGAAATAACTTTTTTGTAAAATATGGTTGAGTTATTTTCTATTTCCAAGAAATTAATTTATTTTGTTTTTATACATGCCTGTTAACTTAATAATAAAAAATTAATTGTGCATCTTTTTTAATTCATCTATAGTTTATATGCAAGTTAATGCACATAAAGAAAAACTTTATAGTTTATATGCAACTAGCTTAAAACCCGTGCGATGCACGGAATTTTTTTAAATATTATATTAATATTTTTTATTAATATTTTTTAAATATGATTTTTGGAGACTTAAATATTTAAATGAGATGATGATCACAATTATATAAATGTTATCAATGATATTTCTAGAAAATGAATGATTTTAGTAAAAAAATATAGAAATTGTGATAGGTTTTAGTTGAAAAGATAATAAGTTATTTATTAGTAATTATAAAATTATTAGTTTGTTTTATTAAATAGAATGCCCGTGATGTAATTGGAAAAAGAGAGGATTTAGTTAGAGAAAATTAAAAGGGTAATACATTTTAGGTCAAAATGGTAATTGATTAATTTATAGTAATTATAATTTAATTATGTTATTTTACAAAATAAAATTGCTCATAATGTTTTTAGAAAAAGAGAAATTAATGTTGCCCGTAATATTTCGAAAGAGAAATTTTAGTTAGATAATATAGGAAAAAGATGATACGTTTTAGCTAAAAAGGATAATCGTTAATATTAGTATTATAATATTATTGTTTAGTAATTTTATTAAATAGAACTGTCCGTGATATAATTGAAAAAAAAGAGATTTTAGTTTGAAAAAAAAAAAACGTGAAAATTAAAAGGTGACATACTTTAGGTGAAAAAGGTAATTGATTAGTTTATAGTAATTATAATTTAATTTTTATTTAGTAAATTAAATTGCTAGTAATATTTTTAGAAAATGAGAAATTAATGTTACCCATGATATTTCTAAAAAAAAAAATTTAATTAGAAAAAGTAAAAAAGATGATACGTTTTTTAGCTGAAAAGGTAATCGGTTAATTAATAGTATTATTATATTATGATTTTATTTTTATTAAATAGAATCGCATGTGATATAATTTGAAAAAGAGAGGTTTTATTTAGAGAAAATTAAAAAGGTAACTTGTTTTGACTGAAAAAGGTAACCCGCGATATAATTGGGGAAAAAAATATTTTAGTTAGATAAAAGAGAAAAAATAATTTGAATGAAAAAATTAATTAATTAATTAATAGTAATTGTAATATGCTTTTTAGTTAGATAAAATATAAAAGATATTATATTTCATCTGAAAAAGGAAACTGCTTAGTTATTAAAAAAAAAAGGTAACATGTTTAACCTGAAAAAGGAAATTGATTAGTAAAGCAAAAATTTTAAAGGTAACATGTTTAACCTGTAAAAGGAAATTGATTAGTAAAACAAAAATTTAATTAGATAAAATATAAAAAAAGATTTTATCTGTAATTAAGTAAGGGTAAATAAGTAAAATCAATAGGTAAATAAAAAAAAGGTAACATGTTTAACCTGAAAAAGGAAATTGATTAGTAAAGCAAAAATTTTAAAGGTAACATGTTTAACCAGAAAAAGGAAATTGATTAGTAAAGTAAAAATTTTAGTTAGATAAAATATAAAAAAAGAGTTTATCTATAATTAAGTAAGGGTAAATAAGTAAATTCAATAGGTACCAACCAACCGACCAACCAAACTTTTAATGTTTCGGAATTTATATAATAGTATAGATTTGTGTGTATGAGCTGCGGGAGGGGAGTTATTAGCTAAAAAAATCAATGAACTTGTGAATTTTTTGCATTTTAACCAATCATCTTTGTTCTACTCAAATAAATCCAATCAATTTTAACAAATTGTAAAAAAACATTACAAAATTAATCGTAATTAAATTTTCTTATTCTATATGGACCCCACATGTAACATGAAATACATACCAAAAACACGTGATTACACGTGATAATATTTTTGAAATTAATTTCCAAGAAAGAAAACTATATTTTTTTTAGATAAAATTGTTATCATCTTATGCATATAATTACATATGAATCGTTTTTTTATTATAATATTTGATCATTGCAATACTTTTGTAATACATCAAAGTAATACATATAGGCTTTTCCCTCTATATATAAGTGAAAGTTTTTTATAAAAAATCTGAATAATGCAAAAAGTTAAATTTTGAAAAATTCTTTCTAACAAATAATGATTACTTTCAAGAGGCTTTATTTCTATTTAAAATTGATGTTTAATCTATGAAGAATTGTTATAAATTCAAATACAAATTAAAATAAGATTTTTATAAATATTACTTTTTCTTTACCTCCAATTTACTATACATGCAATTTTCTTTTTCTTGAGCTTAAATTTATTGCGACTATAGTTTTGACAAAGGGTGAAGGCCTTAAATGCACACCTCCCACAAAATTTGGTTCAAAATACCAATGTGCGGAATGGATGGCCCAATTTATCGACCAGATGCGTATAATAGAGTAACGTGTCAAGGACACGCATTTGCCAGCAGCGTGTACTTTGTAAACTGAAATATCTAAACATCACATGTTTGTCTCACAATACGCATCTCAAAATTGCGTATATTGACATATGCATTTTACATAGACGTATCCGTCATCTTCTCCAAATCCTCTCTGGCGATTTTTCGAGCGATTCCCGACCATTTCTCCGGCGACCCTAGTTCATGACCATATCGTAATCGTTCCATCACATATTATATAGCAATCGATTCGTTTTTTGACCATCTACAACCCTATAACATTTATTTTCCGTTTCTATTCATGGATTTTGAACACCCAAAATCGATTCATTTTCCGATCTAGTTTTTCCGATCGATTCTTACACGCCCCTGCGGGGCCTCAAACCTCGAAACTGATAAGGGAAAAAGGAGAGGGAGATTTGGGCGTCACGTTGTTATGCTCACATAAGGTCGTGGATAACGGAGTTGAGCGAATCGGAGCGACGACGAGAGAGACGGATGAGAGTAGCGAGCGAGAGAGAGAAGTGACTAGGGGTGAGCAAAAAACCGAATTGAAACCGGAACCGAACCGAAACCGGTCAAAACCGAACCGAAAAACCGAAACCGAAACCGAACCGGCGGTTGCGGTTTTTGATTTTTAAAAACCGAGACTTTTGGTTCCGGTTTCGGTTATAGGTTCAAACCGAACCGAAAAAAACCGAAACCGAACCGATTATTTATATAAATAAATAAATATTATACTTTTTTATAGATATTTAAAATTAAGCACATTCACCCATATATATTTGAAAAGTAAAGAAGCAATGAAATAAAAAATAATTGGGGCCTAAGATTTGATGCGAAGTTCTAACAATGTTTCTGATATTAGAGGAGAGCGAGAAGAGTAGTACAACATGAACAATGGGAAAATGGTAACCTTTATAGGAGTAGTTTTGTGTTATTGTTGTACTTTTATTCATATAACTAGCTTCGTTACCCGTGCAAGGCACGGGGATATTCAAGTTTTATTGTGAGATTTTGATTTTTAATAGTTGTGATCATGAATATTCTTCAATTTATTACAATGTTGCCTAAATATAGATTAACTTACTCTCTTTCCAAGTGCTTTCACTTTGTAACAGGTTGTGTCTAAAATTTCTAATATCCAATCAATTAGTTATCTAGTTCAATGATTTTAGTTATAAATTTAAATTCATTATACTTAGAACTGGATGTCACAGTTTCAATTCTGGACAATGTCTATAACTAACGTTTTCATAGCATTTGATTTTAGGGGGAGTTTAGAGTTAAATCATAGGAAATTGGAAGGCATAAATGTGAAATGATATTAAATAAAATGTAGAATATTGCGATATTTTGGGTTTTAGTAGTTCGGCTTTGTAGCCGTGAACACCTTTCAATTTGTAGCGGTGTTGCCTAAATATAGTTTAGCAAACTCTCTTCTGGGGAACTTCATTTTCAACATGAATTGTCTAAGATTTATAATATCTATTAAGATGGTCATCTAATTCAATATTTTCAGTTGTGAATTTAAATTCACTTTATTCAGAACTGAGAATTTAAATCTGATTACTCGCTATGAGCTTTTAAATAATATATTTTATTACAAATTAGACTAATACATTAAATACTATTATTATTAAAATACATATGTTTATTATTCTTTTATTATTCTTGTTATTCCCCGGCTTAATTCCTAATCGTGAACCCAATCGTTTAGTTCTTATTCTCGAATTTTATGAGTATTTCTATACAAGTATTATTCATATATTGGCGTAATTATATAATAATTTACCCAAGAATTTTAATCTAGATATATGCACCAATATAAATTATTAAAAGTTAATGACTATTATTAATTTGTTCTAATTAATTACGTAATATTAAAGTAGATATTACATAATCATATTGAATATAAAATTATTAAATGATGTATATTAAATATATAAAGGGACAAAATAGTAACTTTGCAATGAATAAAATGTGACATGTTGTGGTATATATCTAAGTTCACTACATATCATATATCACTAATTTATACTAAACTATAACATATAAAATATCTTAGAAATTGACAAAAAAAATTATCTTAGAAATCAAAACCAAATATTCTTCATTTATCACCCAAGATACATAGCATATTTATGATTTACATAACACATGTGCTTGGTTAGCCTAGTGGTAAGGTGGTATGTATATGAATGGAAAAACCTAGGTTCGATTCTCAGCAACAACAATTTTTTGAAAATGGATTAAAATGAAGGACTAAAATAGTAACTTTGCAAGGAATAAAATGTGACATGTTGTAGTATTATATATATAATAGAAATAGATTTTTACTTGTTATGTCTAATGTGAGCTGCTACTACTATTTTTATGGTAGAATTACTTTTTTAATTAATTTATAATACTTTCTTATTATTATTTTATTCGGTTTTAAAACCGAAATCGAACTGATAAAAAACGAACCCAGGTTTTAAAACCGAAACCGATGGTTCGGTTGCGGTTCCGGTTTTCAATTTTTAAAACCGAGGATTTCCGGTTCCGGTTTTACCCAAAAACCCAACCGAACCGGGGTTTGCTCTCCCCTAGAAGTGACTGGGGAAGATGAACAGTGAGGGATACGCATCTCCCACATGCGTATCCCGTGGGTAATTAGGGTCACTGTTCCCGCAGATCAACAATTCAGGCCATGGGGCTCCAAATCTAGGCATTTTGTGCATTTTCTCTTTGACAAAGCTTCCTAGGATGTTACATGGCAAAGCTAGGCTCCATATAAATTCATTAACATTAACATTTTCTTTTTTATTTCCTGTACGTTACTAGTTGATTAGCTAGGCTCTTACATTTTACATTACTACCGTATTTAGATTAGCGGTATCTTCTTAGCACAAAATCACCTCCAGATGAGCAAGTAGTGACTGAAAAGCATTTGACTGAAAAGCAAAATTTATGTGACAGTAGCTCTTGTCTGAAAAGCATGCAATAGGATGTTAGCCGAAAAAGAAGAAGCATGCATGACAAAAATACACGCAGCGCTATTATTTGAAACTGCATCCATAGTGCTGCCTCTGATTGTCAATTGTCACTGTATCTGGAAAAGTTGGTTCGAATAGGCCAATTAAACGCATTCAGCAACATAAAAAACCAAAATAGCACAAATATTTAGCACGTAACATAGCATTCAATCCACCACCCATTTCACCATCTTCCTTCAACCCACGCACGACACGCTCTTCATAACTTTGTTCCTCTCATTCTCCTCTATCAGCCCATACCATTTTCAAGTTCGATCTATAGTCTCCGGCGAGTGTGACAGCCATCCTCTTCATTGTTCTTGATCACCTATATATGTATATATATATGTATGTATTAAATTTCCTCCACACCGAACCCCTTTTTTGAGAAGTAAGTGTGGTCGAAGTTTGGGCTCGTGGTCGCCGGAATCTGAGTTCAATGGCCGGATTTTGCTGTGGTTTGATCGGGAAATTCAGTGGAGTTGTGTAGTTGAGGACTCGGTCTTGGATCGGTAAGTCCCAAAAAGACTACGAGGCTTTGGGCACAGGTATAACCTTCTATTAACTCAGTCAAATGAATTGATTTATGTGACAATCGGCTTATACATTAATGGTCTCTGATTGTTGTGATCTAATCGAAGTATTAACTTGTGTTCTTAAGTTTACAGTTTGTGTGATTGGTTATGAGAACTCAACATATCTTTGTTCGACTCTTGTGTGTATTAATTGAGATATCTGAGTTTTGTGTTTCACTGATGTTATCAGTGATTAGTTGAATAGAATAATATGGATTGAGTCACCATAATGTCTATTTCAATCATTGCCGCATTATCAATCTTAATATTTAGTTGGTGTTCTTGATTATGATCAAATTATATGATGATTTGTGCTTTATTTTATTATACTGTAATTCAAGATTCAATTTTCTGACTGCTGTATTGATTTATGGAAGTTTCTTGTTTTTATATCTAAGTTTGTTTCATTTTAGTTGAAATGGATAGGATTTTGTTGTGTTTTCTTGAGAAATGAAATTTTATGGTTGTGTCGTTTTGGATTTGTGTTTTTGTTCATGTGTGTCATGTTTTGGTGTTAGATTCTTTAATTCTATGTGTTTCGTGGTTGTTTAAGTTAAAATTGTCCTAATCCTATAATTGGACAAGAGAATTTGAGAACAATAACTAATACTACCAATATCTAGATTTATGTTGATTGTATATGCATGTGTTAATTGTTGGTCAATGTGTTTATTTGTAGATACCAAGATAAAGATAGTGTAAGAGTTTCACGCCTCATTTGTTTATTCACAGCCAAAATGCTTCTTTTTCTGTTCCAAGAAAAGTTCACGTGCCAAGAGGGGGTCTTGTCTTTTGACATGCATTTTGATTTTTTGTTTTGCTTGTGTTTGTATTCATTGTTTAGTAAGTGTTCACGTGAACTGTGAACTGCATTTCTCCTCTTTATTGTGCAGTTGTGTGTCCCAATGTTTATTTGTGTATTTGTGTTTCCCACTGTTGAGTGACTCTAGTCAAACCCTATCTGTGAGAAATTGTGTTACTGTCATGTAATTTTTTAATTATTTTTCTTTCGGTATGAACAATTTAGACACAATTGTTCCATTCCAGATGGATGTTCTGTGCCTATTAAGGGTGTGCCATAATGTTGGCTTTTGGACCATTACTGGATGATTTGTCGTCAATTGACGAATATGTGTCATTTCAGATGACTTCATTTATCAGCGATGAATAAAACGGCATCTCAAGGGACAAGCGTGGCAATTTGCGGGAAGCTAATTAATTTTACTGAAGCAAGGGCAAGTGAAAATATTTCAGGGGAGTTTGTGTGTGTGCTTTACAATATTTACAAGTTTGGATGTGTGTTTTGTGTCTAATCAAAGGGTTTCCCTTTGATTAGACTTTAATTTTTAAGTTGATTAGTTTTAATTTTAATGTCTGCTGTGTTACTTTTTAATATTGCTTAGAAAGATTTGTAATCTATTTTTTGTGGTTTTTCAGGTGAGAAGATTTTGGGAAGTCTCTTTTCGGACTTTAAAGTCTTATTATCTAAACTTCCGAGGATATCTTTGCATGTCCTTCGGTTAGATGATAAACTTTATCGAATGAAAGAAACTAAATCCCTTTCCCCGGGTTTCCCGGTATTGTATCTTGATACAATTCATATACGAGAATGTAATTTCTTGTCAAAAAAAAAAAAAAAAATCACCTCCAGATCATTAATCAAGTCCATCACATTAATTGTTCAAAAAAAAAAAAAAAGTCCATCACATTAATTAACTCACGTTGTGACCTTCCTACTAATTTTTCTTATATAAATTACGTCGTAAATCGTTGGACTATTAAAATTTAAACATGGTCGATGTAATTGACCCATCATTCTTCAAATTCATGGAAAATTTCTTTTCATTGTTCTTTAATTTATTTATCAAACATTAACCATTTTGTTTCCTGATACTTTTTTTTAATTAATTTTAATAATGGTGAATTTTTTAAAAAAAGGTTATTTATAGTCTTGATTTAATATTTAATGTGAATTTAGAATAAAAATTAAAACAATTTTCACCGATCAATGCAATTTGATAGTCGCACATAAATCCATTAATTTCGAATATCACCTGTATTAAAAATTTGTCGGTTTTAGATTACATACAACGTTATTGATTAATATATAAAACTCAATCACGATCAAAATAATTCTCGAACGACATTAGTACAAATATTTGTTTCTAATACTAGAAAATAGATCGTTATTCGTGAAAATTCTAAAATATATCAAAATTATTTTTATTTATTGATCATGACGTGTTCGAAAATCTCATTCTGAATTATCGGGGAAGATATCACTTCACGACCCCGAAATGACCCGATATGCATCAATAACTATATTACTTGTACTCATCCAATACATACAGATACATATCACAAATAAAAAAAATATATCATTCCCTTTATGAGCTAAATTAGCAACGTTGCACGTGTTAGTAACGTCTTACATACAAATTAGAATAATTGATACTTAGTCAAATTATATTTGTTATTCCCTCTATCCTTTTCGTTTGTTAACATTTGAAATAGAATATTTTGCATGCATTTTAAGGTATATTTTAAGGATAGTTGATTAATCTATTTTTAAAAAAAAGTTTATAAAAAGATAATATTAATTTTTTAAAACACATTATATGTTAGTGCAATTAATAATGGGGCTTTTATAACTCAGCGGGATTTACAAGGTGCTACATATTTTTCACATACTATATACTATGATAAATATTTTTAACCAAGTGACAGTTTCGAGTCAAGTAATTATAACTGGGGAGGGGTAGTTACATTTTATCTTGGGATCTTTTTGTAAGGGAAACTCGTTCTCTTTTTTTTTTTTTTTTTTTTTTTTTTGTATTTCTTACCGTTTTTTCCTATCAATTCCTAAAACAAACCTTCTTTTATAATAGAAATTTTCAATTTTTTTCTCGAGGTAATCTAATTCTAAGAATTGAAATAATGACATTTTTACCATTTTTTTTTAATTTTTTGACTAAAATATTACTTCTGAATTTTTTGGCCAAAAATATCAGTATATTATGCATTTCAAAAATAGGTAATAGTATTACGCATTTGTCAAATGGGTAATGCATATAAAGTAAAAAATAATAATAATAAAATAAAAATAAAAATTAATCATGTTGCGCATTGCAGGAATGCGTAACAGGTTCATGATAGGTTTGTTACGCATTCATGAAATGTGTAACTCGATTAATTAAATTTTTTAAATTTTTTTTCATTTTTTTGAAAAGTTATTACATAATACTCATTCATTAAATGCGTAATAGCATTACCCATTTTAAAAATGCGTAATAGGTTGGTATTTTTGACCAAAAAATTTAAAATTGGTATTTATGTAATAAAATCTTGAAAAAATAGCATTCCTTTACCTGAGAAGTGAGAACATAATCCAAATTTTGAGCATTTTTATCCGATATAAGGGCCCTTATAATTATATAAGGGCACATAACTTAAAATATAATTATTACTGTATTATTATTAATATTTTCAATAAGATTATTTCAGGACTAGTGGACATGGAAGTGGTAACTGTTCTAAGGATAAATTAAAAAATGTGTTGAACCACCTTAATTTTAAAACAGGAATGCTAGAAAATTCAACATTGTTTCCAAATATTTGTATGTCAAGTATATTCGGTAGATTTAGAGTATCTCCACCAACCCATAAAGACCAGTTAGTTAAATTATAGTTTACAGTTCATATACATCTATACTATCTATACTATATCATAACTAGCTTTATACCCGTACAATGCACGGATGCTTTATAAAAATGATTTATAAATTTTTATATAACATTTTTTTTATAATTTATCTTGGAAGAATCGTAAAATAATATTTTCAAACTCCATTAAATTGATGATACTTATTTATTAACATTTATTTTTATTATTTTAATTGTTATTGTATTTTTTACATGAAATTTCTTCTAATTTAAAAATTATTAAATGTTACTATTTTTTTATACTTTTTTCACTTAATAAATTTATTATACTCTATATACTTAATTTTGATTTTTCTCGGAAAAATTTAAAATTAATACCTATAAATCCTATCCATAATTTTTGAAATGGGGTATTTAATCTAACAATATTTTTAAATTCTACTTAATATTATTTGAAATTATAATTTTATTATTACTTATTAAATGACACATTTGTCCTATCAAACCACATACTACCTTGCATCAATTAGATAATGTCTAAAAGCCCTATTCATAATTTTTGAAATAAGATGTACAATTTAACTATATTTTTTATTTCTATTTAATCTTATTTAAAAATATAAAATATAATATTTCTGAAATTACAAATCTACCCCTGACGACCAAACTATACCATAAAAACTCCCTTACGCTAATTATATATCTATACTATATTATAATAAGCAAAAGGGGTATAATTTGTAGTTGGTTACCCCCTATTTTTGGTTATCCCCATTTTTTGGTTATCCCACACTTATCACCGTTAGATCAGCAACTCCCATTTTTGGTTATCCCTCACTTATCACCGTTAGATCAGCAACTCAAATAGATCATGACCGTCAGATTTAACAATACTAAAATACTAAAAGTTGTTATACGCAGAAGGTCCAAGGTTCAATTCCCGCCAACAACATATTAATTTATATTTAATACTAAAAATTATTATATACAAATATGTAAGGTTTGAATTCTTTCAATAACATATTAAAATCAATATTTATAATATTATATTATATTATAAATAAATTATAAAATATTAAAAGTAACCCGTGTTTTGCACGGGCTATAAGCTAGTAGGATATAATAAGCAAAAAGGGTATAATTTGTAGTTGGTTATCCCCTCTTTTTGGTTATCCCTTTTTTGGTTATCCCACAATAAAAAAAATTTAAAAAGAAAAAAACAAAAAAAAAACATCAAGGGGATAAGCAACAAAAGAATACTATAATAAGCAAAAGGGGGTATAATTTGTAGTTGATTACCCACTCTTTTCGGTTATCCTTTTTTTGGTTATCCCACAATAAAAAAAGAATTTTAAAAGAAAAAAATAACAATAAAAAAAACATCAAGGGAATAAGTAACAAAAGAAGGCAGATCCCTCGGACTCTAACACATCAAAAGATAAAGAACACTGCATATCTATCTACCGAAATCTTAAAGGTAGTCACTATCTATACTATTATATTAATATTAAAGCCGAAACATTAACTTACCGGAGGAAGCTGAAATCTTAAAGATAGTCACTATCTATACTATTATATTAATATTAATATTAAAGCCGAAACATTGAAAAGGTTTAAAATTTTGATTTTCGGATTATAATTATAAAAGCTATATACCTTTTAATTATAATGTTGATTTTATAATGAGTTTATTTTAATAAATAATATAATTTTATATTAAATGAGTTTGGTCAGTCGGTACGGTACCTGTTGATTTTACTTATTTACCCTTACTTAATTATAGATAAAATCCATATTTGAAAAGTTATATAGTGTCTTTAATTATAATTAAAAAGATATTATATAGATTAATATATATAATAATATATATTATAATTATGTATTATTAAAATATAATATGTTTTATTAAATAAATTTTATAACCTATCCAAAAAAACTCCTGCTTCGCACGGGTTATAAGCTAGTATAGATAAGTCATACACCTTAAAAATTGTTAGTTAAATTCTTGTTAGACAATTTTATTTGGTCTTCTATATCTATTGAACCACTACTAGAAATTATCTATGAATGTCTATCTCATCTTCCTCCAACTTTAATATTAATATTTTACATTTATTGCATATCCAACTTATCCCCCTTCAATAATTATAATAGTAAGATATTGTTTTTGAAATATAATTAACAAATATAACTAATAGCATTAGAGCAAAATTACTTTTTCATCATCTATAATATAGTTATAATTATTATATATTATTTTACCTGAAACCATTGGAGATGCTCTTACATAAAGTATTGTTCATGAATCCCTCGAACACCTACACAAATCACAAATTAACATGTGTAATTTGGGAAATTCTTTTGGGAAAAGAATTGGAACATCAAATATTGTTCCATTTATAAATTATGATAATACATCTCTTTATTTCCAATTTTTTATGCAACATTTCTCTTCCGGACCTTGTAAACCCGTGCTTCGCACGTGTTATAAGCTAGTGTAGATAAGTCATACACCTTAAAAATTGTTAGTTAAATTCTTGTTAGACAATTTTATTTGGTCTTCTATATCTATTGAACCACTACTAGAAATTATCTATGAATGTCTATCTCATCTTCCTCCAACTTTAATATTAATATTTTACATTTATTGCATATCCAACTTATCTCCCTTCAATAATTATAATAGTAAGATATGTTTTTGAAATATAATTAACAAATATAACTAATAGCATTGGAGCAAAATTACTTTTTCATCATCTATACTATGGTTATAATTATTATATATTATTTTACCTGAAACCATTGGAGATGCTCTTACATAAAGTATTGGTCATGAATCCCTCGGACATCTACACAAATCACAAATTAACATGTGTAATTTGGGAAATTCTTTTGGGAAAAGAATTGGAACATCAAGCATTGCTCCGTTTATAAATTATGATAATACATCTCTTTATTTCCAATTTTTTATGCAACATTTCTGTTCCGGACCTTGTAGTCTTGTACTACAAATCCATTGTTGGTGTATTATATATAGAAAAGAAGATTATCCAGTAAAGAAAGAAGCTACACTAGTGCTTTCCATATCAATTTTACATGTCAACATAAACCAAACCAAACCAAACATATCCAGTATATCCCGCACAGAGCAGGGTCTGGGGAGGGTGAGATGTACGCAGACCATGCCCCTACCTTTTACGGTAAGGAGGCTGTTTCCGTGAAGACCCCCAGCTTAGTGCTCAACAGAAAAATGGTGTGTGATATTTACAACGACTTCATAAATTATTTGGAAAAGGTCGCAGCCATACCTGAGCCCATGATTTTGATCACATGGGACTTACCTACGCGGGGATTATCCACTCCATTCTCGACACCCTCTGATCTAGGATGACTCCTCGCATAAATCCCCGGTGATTGACTACTCCACTCTGCCAGACCCTTAGATCCACGATGCCACCGCGGTATTCTCCCTGCAATTGAACAACCAGAAAACAGAAGCCAATAAAAAATGAAAAATGAGCACGAAAGAGTCGAAAAAACTAAGATACACTACACCAAACTGGCAAATTACTAACAGATAAAAAAAGCCATTAGTAACGGTTATATCCGTTACTAATTAGTAACAGATATATCCGTTACTGATGGCATTAGTAACGGATATATATGGCATTAGTAACGGATATATCCGTTACTAATTAGTAACGGATATATCCGTTACTCATGGGTCAGATATCCGTTACTAATTAGTAACTGATATATCCGTTACTAATTCTATGTATCCGTTACTAATTAGTAACGGATATATCCGTTACTAATATTAAATATCCGTTACTAATTAGTAACGGATATATAGAATTAGTAACGGATATATCCGTTAGTAATTAGTAACGGATATATCCGTTACTAATGCACATATATCCGTTACTAATTAGTAACGGATATATCCGTTACTAATTCTATGTATCCGTTACTAATTAGTAACGGATATATCCGTTACTAATATTATATATCCGTTACTAATTAGTAATGGATATATAATATTAGTAACGGATATATCTGTTACTAATTAGTAACGGATACATAGAATTAGTAACAGATATATCCGTTACTAATATTAGTAACGGATATATCCGTTACTAAGGAATAATATATATGTTACTAATTTAATACTTTTAAAAGATTTTTGTTATAAAATCACATCAAATAAGCTTGTAATTTTTTAATTTTTTTGTATATCACTAAAATCATTAGATATTAACAGCTGTACGGTTGGATCGTCGAAATATTTTTTAAAACTATTGTTTTGTGCAATCGGGACGATACTAGTTATCGCGAGTATTGTTTTTTGGAGATTTATATTATAAAATCACATCAAATAAGCTTGTAATTTTTTAATTTTTACTAAAATCCTTAGATATTAATAGCCGTACGGTTGGATCGTCGAAAAAAGATTTTAAAAATATTGTTTTGTGCAATCGGGACGATACTAGTTATCGCGAGTATTGTTTTTTGGAGATTTATATTATAAAATCACATCAAATAAGCTTGTAATTTTTTAATTTTTTGTGTATATCACTAATATCCTTAGATATTAACAGCCGTACGGTTGGATCGTCGAAGAAATATTTTAAAAATATTGTTTTGTGCAATCGGGATGATACTAGTTATCGCGAGTATTGTTTTTTGGAGATTTATATTTTAAAATCACATCAAACAAGCTTGTAATTTTTTAATTTTTTGTGTATATCACTAAAATCCTTAGATATTAACAGCCGTACAGTTGGATCATCGAAAAAAGATTTTAAAAATATTGTTTTGTGCAATCGGGACGATACTAGTTATCGCGAGTATTGTTTTTTGGAGATTTATATTATAAAATCACATCAAATAAGCTTGTAATTTTTTAATTTTTTGTGTATATCACTAAAATCCTTAGATATTAACAGCCGTACGGTTGGATCGTCGAAAAAATATTTTCAAAATATTGTTTTGTGCAATCGGGACGATACTAGTTATCGCGAGTATTGTTTTTTGGAGATTTATATTATAAAATCACATCAAATAAGCTTGTAATTTTTTAATTTTTTGTGTATATCACTAAAATCCTTAGATATTAACAGCCGTACGGTTGGATCGTCGAAAAAAGATTTTAAAAATATTGTTTTGTGCAATCGGGACGATACTAGTTATCGCGAGTATTGTTTTTTGGAGATTTATATTATAAAATCACATCAAATAAGCTTGTAATTTTTTAATTTTTTGTGTATATCACTAAAATCCTTAGATATTAACAGCCGTACGGTTGGATCGTCGAAAAAAGATTTTCAAAATATTGTTTTGTGCAATCGGGACGATACTAGTTATCGCGAGTATTGTTTTTTGGAGATTTATATTATAAAATCACATCAAATAAGCTTGTAATTTTTTAATTTTTTGTGTATATCACTAAAATCCTTAGATATTAACAGCCGTACGGTTGGATCGTCGAAAAAAGATTTTAAAAATATTGTTTTGTGCAATCGGGACGATACTAGTTATCGCGAGTATTGTTTTTTAGAGATTTATATTATAAAATCACATCAAATAAGCTTGTAATTTTTTAATTTTTTGTGTATATCACTAAAATCCTTAGATATTAACAGCCGTACGGTTGGATCGTCGAATTTTTTTTTAAAATTATTGTTTTGTGCAATCGGGACGATACTAGTTATCGCGAGTATTGTTTTTTGGAGATTTATATTATAAAATCACATCAAATAAGCTTGTAATTTTTTAATTTTTTGTGTATATCACTAAAATCCTTAGATATTAACAGCCGTACGGTTGGATCGTCGAAAAAAGATTTTAAAAATATTGTTTTGTGCAATCGGGACGATACTAGTTATCGCGAGTATTGTTTTTTGGAGATTTATATTATAAAATCACATCAAATAAGCTTGTAATTTTTGTGTATATTATAATTATTTTCGATTTTTTTTAAAAAATAATTATTTTCGATTTTTAAAAAAAATTAATTATTTTCGTTTTTTTAAAAAAATAATTATTTTCGATTTTTAAAAAAAATTAATTATTTTCGTTTTTTTTAAAAAATAATTATTTTCGATTTTTTAAAAAAATAATTATTTTCGCTTTTTTTAAAAAAATAATTATTTTCGATTTTTAAAAAAAAATAATTATTTTCGTTTTTTTAAAAAAATATTTATTTTCGATTTTTTTAAAAAAAATAATTATTTTCGATTTTTTTAAAAAGATAATTATTTTCAATTTTTTTAAAAAATATAATTATTTTCGATTTTTTAAAAAAAATAATTATTTTTGATTTTTTAAAAAAATAAATTTTAAAAAATATGTAAAATTAAATTAAAACGAATTTTTTAAAAAATTATAATTTTAAACGAATTTATAAAACAAAAACATGTAAAAGTTCCATTTTAAAAAAAAACATGTAAAAGTTCATAGTATAAGGATTGTATTTCCATATATTTCACAAATACTCACGTGTCACAGTTGGTTGAGGGGGTGTACTACCTCACAGGAGGTGCAATTGTGACTGTATAGTAACGGATATATCCGTTACTAATTCCAGATATCCGTTACTAATTAGTAACGGATATATCCGTTAAATTGAGGTTGGGTGCCTCTGGTGTACAAGTGGAGCGATGTGATTGGCTGAGAGAGGTGGGGTCGGCTGTGGTGGCAGCCTGTGATTGGCTGAGAGCTTATTTAATTTTTTTAATATTAGTAACGGATATATCCGTTACTAATTCTAAACATCTGTTACTAATTAGTAACGGATATATCCGTTACTAATTCTCAACTTCCGTTACTAATTAGTAACGGATATATCCGTTACTAATGCTCATCATCCGTTACTAATTAGTAACGGATATATTTGTTACAAAATAAAAAAAAAAAGCAATTGTGACTGTAACGGATATATCCGTTACTAATTAGTAACGGATATATCCGTTACTAATTCCAGATATCCGTTATTAATCTATTTGTAACGGATATATCCGTTACTAATTAGTAACGGATATATCTGTTACAAAATAAAAAAAAAAGCAATTGTGACGGACGATTAGTAACGGATATATCCGTTACTAATCCGTTACTAATGGGGTGTAGTGATAACGCGAACCGAGAAAACCCAACTCTTAGTCTCTCAACAACAGAGCCGCTCCCTAAGAGAGAATCCACCACTCTGATCTGGCGCCTCCAAGAACCTCTATCCGCGGTCATGGTTTCATTTAAGTTTAAGGCCTTCAAATCCAACCCAAGCTGATCTTCCCATGACCTCCTCGGTCTACCTCTCCTCCTCACCCCTTCAACCGAAAGACTCTCGACCATCCTCACTGGGGCTTCAGCCAGCCTCCTACGGATGTGACCGAACCATCTCAACCTACCTTCTCTAATTTTTGTAGAAAAAGGCGCTACCTCCAGCTCGCTCCTAAAAACTACATTCGGAATTCTATCCAACATCGTGCGCCCACACGACCACCGCAACATCCTCATCTCAGCTGCTTCCAACTTGCTCTCGAGGGAATTCAATCGGATCATTTTATCTATACTATTATATTAAAGCCGAAACATTAAAAGTTTTGGTTTTCTCCTACGTTTTGGTTTTCACTCTAATTATTTAATTTTAAATTATTTATAATATAAAACAAGTCAAATGAATTCCGTTAAACCAATATAGAGTAGTATTTTGTATTTATACCATTACTACTATTATATTAAAGCCAAAACATTAAAAGTTTTGATTTTCTCCTAAGTTTTGGTTTTCACTCTAATTATTTAATTTTAAATTATTTATAATATAAAACAAATCAAATGAATTCCGTTAAACCAATACAGAGTAGTATTTTGTATTTACACCATTACTAATACAGCTAAACATAAAACCTCCGTTGCCTTACAGAACTCTATTCTTCTAAACTTCATCTGCGCAATCTTCATCAATTCAATACACAATTTTCTTCGGCTTTTCTCTTCTTTTTCAACACCATATATCAAACATAAATACTTTCACATAGCCGTTAGATATAATAATAAGAAATATTCTTTATTTAAATCCCTCTTCCAAAGATCATGGTTCAAATCCCATCAACAACAAATTTACATTAAGATTTTATATTATTAATTCTAATCAATACATATCATTTATTAAACTATTATTATTACTAATAAATTCGTAATAATTTTCTCTATTTTATTTAATTATATAATTTTAAAAGTATTTAAAAGTAACCCGTGCTTCGCACGGGCTATAAGCTAGTATAAATTATACGGTTTAACTCGAAACATATTTTTGCAAATAATGTTAGAAAGTTAGAACACATGGTATGGGCTTTGCTTTTGTTAAATTTTGAAAATCTAGTGGTGATTATAAATGGGCTATCATATGGGCTTTAAATGTCAACACGAAAGAAAGCCCAATTTTAGAGCAGAGCTTTCCATTTTGACTACATTTCCAGTGAAGAGAGAGAGGAGAGAGACGAGAGAGGGAGAGAAAGAGATGAATACAGACATAACAGCATCCACGAAGCCAGAGTATCCGGTAGTAGATCGGAACCCTCCCTTCACCAAGACCGTCGCTAACTTCAACACTCTCGATTACCTTCGTCTCATTACCATCTCCGGCGTCTCCGTCACCGTCGGCTACCTCTCCGGTAACCCCCCATCTTTCATTTCTCTATACATCTCTAATACCACAATTTGGGAGATTGATTATGTGTCTCTTAAAAGTCTCCTTGTTTTCAATTCATGTTTTATTTACTAGAAATGATAGATTATTTAGTTTTCTGTTGTAATTCGAAATGTTACATTTCTTTACATTTTGTTATGTACGAGCTATTTTAGAATACTACTGTAGTTCTCTAAATACTGACATCTCTTCGGTATATATTGCAAATGAGGGCTATGTTTTGTATATATTGCAAGTTCTATTCCACAATTTTGGTGATTAATTACGTGAGGCATATAAGCCTAATTATTCAAAAAAAAAAAAGAATAATTACGTGTCTCTTTGCAGCCTCCTTATTTTTCATTCATGTTTTCTTGAATGCCATATTAGATTTTGAGTATATAATTAAATAACGAAAGAGTGAATGCTGATCATAAATAATGAAAAGAGGCGTAATCTTACAGTGTAAACACAATGCTCTGTCTCTTACACTTGCATCTAATTGATTAATACAAATGATTTGCAAATGAAACAACTTTCTCTTTCAATTGTTTAGGTTGCTTTTCAGCTTGGAGTCGTAGTAACTATCATTAGTATTATGTGCTATATTTATTTTTCAAAGCCAATGTATTATTAGGGAAGTGTTATGCGTATTTCAGTTTCCATTTTTTTTATTGATATTAAGATATGGTATTCTACTATTCTTGATATATATAGGAGTAAAGCCAAATATAAGAGGGCGATCTATGGTAACCGGCGGTCTCATTGGTGTGATGGGTGGCTTCATGTATGCGTATCAGAACTCTGCTGGTCGACTCATGGGTTTCTTCCCTAATGAGGGTGAGGTTGCTCGATTCAAAAAGATGCACTAGCACTTTCTTCTTTATGGATCATTTGTTTTGCATCTGTAATATGCCTGATAGCAGAATTCGAACAATTTGAGTGTTCAATATTCCTGTAAAACGCATTATGTAAGTGCAATTAATAATCGGACTTTTATCACTCAGCGGGATTTACTAGGTGCTATATAATTTTTCATATTCTGTATAAGGTGGTGATCAACACGGGGGTCTGCATTGATCTGATCTGTGATATTTTAACCAAGTGACAATGTCTGAGTCAAGTATTTATAACCGGGGAGGGGGTAGTTACATTTTATCTTGGGGTCTTTTTGTGAGGGGTAGTTACATTTCATCTTGGGATCTTTTTGTAAGGGAAACTTGTTCTCTCCTTTTTTTTTTTGGTATTTCTTACCCTTTTGTGAAATTTTTCTATCAATTCCTGAAACAAACCTTTTTTTATAATAGAATTTTTCAATGTTTTTCTCGATGTAATCTAATTCTGAGAACATAATCCATTTTTTGAGCATTTTCATCCGATATAAGGGGGGTCATTGAAATATAATTATTATTAATATTTTCAATAAGATTATTTCAGGGCACTAGTGGACATGGAAGTGGTGAAAATGAATAATGAAATGGATATTCTAATATGGATAGGAAAATTGCTAGAGGTACCAAAATGGGGTATCAAAAAATTGTTACCAAATGATGTGTTATTTTTTGATTGGTTATAGTTGCAATGGGTCCGCCAGGGCCATTCAATAACAGCTATCTTGAACATGCATGTTCTTTCTTCTTTGAATAACAGCGCGCTGATGATGTTGTCCTGAAAAAGCTGAACTGAAGGAAAAAGATACATATGTAAACTTGATGTAGCAAATATTAGTATATACTGTAATATGTTGGCTGTAGATATTAATTGTCTCAAACTGGCTTGAAGTAGTTTCCCATTAGTACAACACTTTCTACAATCCTACTGGTATCGGCATGCTGACTAGTCTTAGTATTACTCGCAAGTCGTACTAAAAGTTGTGAATATGTAGGCAGTTGGCCACAGTCATCCCCTTGCAGTTATTCATTTTTACCCTCTTCCTACAGGATGTGCTAGCTTTGGAATATATAGCAAGACCCTGGCTGACTGGTCCAGAAATTCGAGTTAGAGGTTACATCAAGAAGCCTTCTGCATCAAGAAGACCTAGCTTTGTTAACTCAGATGACAGGTTACTATTCAGTACAGTCTTCTCAGGATCCACAATATTTTTACCAGAGCGGAAGGTTTTATAATCAGCCAGCTCACGAGTTTGAGTCCCAACTCCGGAATCATTGTCAATATCTGGATGACAAGTTATGGTTTGATGGCGGCAGCCAGGAAATGCAGGTTTCTGGTAAAGCATCTCAGAGCTATGGAACTCCAGAGGCAGCCACGGCAATAGGTGGTTATCCTGGTACTAGTTTTGCTGTCAGTCGTCGTTCAGCTAATGGTAGTCCTATCTCAGGGAAATCTTCTCGGACACTTCACTGTCATTTTTTTGAGCCTCAGACCCACACAACTGATCTATTAGTGTTGAGGTGTATGTACATCAAGCTAGAGACATCCACAAAGTATGCAAATCAAAAGCAAGATGTACATGCTAAGCTCTGTCTCACCAATGATCCTGAAATTGCTGTCTCCACATAGATTTTTCATGGTGGCGATAAAATCCAGTGTTCAATCAGAATATTCGGCAACGTCAGGAAGATTGACACTTCAATCAAATGCGAGTTTTGGATGCTTAGCAGAGTGAAGAATTATCTTGAAGACCAGCTGTTACCGTTAGTGCCACTTTCTGAAGTAGTTATGAGAAATATTGGAAAGCTAGAGAAGGACTTCCACTTTCTTGCTGAAGAATGCACAACACTATCTGGAAGAGGACTCCCCCCCCCCCCACCCCAACAAACTTCCACAAATTCCCAGTAAATGCTCTCTACAATATGCATGCTTCAATATTATGGACCCTCGTTAACTTTGCGTGATCAAGTTCTGTACAAACCGATATGTGAATTCATTTAGGGACATGTCTGGATCTAAGAGTCGTCCCTCTTACCCCATCCCACCCATCACACCATCACGGCTGCAAAAGCATACAGAGCCATGAAAGCAGAGTTTATGGCCCATTTATTTTTTACCATGACTCCGTGGACAGTCTGAAGACCAACTAGTGTAGCCGCGGTGAGCTGCCAAGCATTGTCGCCCTTGTTCATCCATTCCGGACTTGCTTCGTCTGGTATCAGGTTTAAAGGGAACACTATATTTAATCTACGATATGTATATTTATTCTATTTGAGTACTGCATAATTGAGACTTGGAAGCATCGCCTCATTGTTATAAGTGCATGTCTTTGTCTAGGAGCTGAGTCAACACTTTTGCAAGTGAATTACAATTCTGAACTATTCATGCAGGCAAGATAGTGCATGTAAAATCATGAAATTCATATGCATGCACATAATTAATATATTAGGTATCATTTAAAAGGAAACACTTAGATGCTCAAGTTCTATGAGACTGAGTCTCAGATTTATTATTCAAGATGATTGTGACAATTAAGAATGCAAAAACAAAAATTGCTAATATATACTTGAGAGTTCGGTTGTATGCCCTCCGCCATTATATCTGTACGTTAACGTCCATGCAGCACTATGTAGGGATCAATGAATAATTGAATATGTAGCACTTGAGCAATTATTCGAAACCATAACATTTTGGCAATTAAAGGTGTTTTTCTTGAAAAATCACTTTTGTCTCGCTGCCGAACTTTTGGCTGTTAAAGAGAATTCTATCCTTATCAAAGAGATGAAGTTGATGAATTTATATTATCGATTATAGGTTGGTAGTTTCTATACTTTTTTTTTATATTTTTTTTGACAAAATGCGGAGATTTTATAAATTGATTAAATGTGACTGCATACAACTTTTAAACATGATAGGAATAGAGCTCCCATGATCTAAATATCAAATAAGTTTCTATACTTCATCGTTCTCCGAATTTAGTGGTGATATAGATCTTGATATTCAAATTTACTTGAGGTTGGTATGATGAAGATTGATTACAATTCTACAACCGCTAATACTGTGGCACATCTAATTGTCAAATTCTCGTTAAACTCTAAAGCCATTGTTGCAGCAGAGCTTTTTTGTTTTTTGTTTTTTTTTTAATTCTGTTGTAAAAAAGTCCCAGCTTGTGTAATGGAGGCTCAGTACTTACCGCAGGGATGTAAACTCATCAGAATAGTTTGCTTTCGGTTCTTGTTAGTTTTCACTTCGAAAAAGAACAAAATTTTGTTAAAAAAAAAACTTGTTAAATTTTTGTTAGTATCCTATTATTGGGCTGAGGAAGGGGGCTTAAAGCGGGGATTGCAGTTTAGTAAAAAAGGACACGTAGGCCACTTAGTTATCTCTAGGCCATTTAGTTATTTGGGCGTCATCGGGCTTCAAAAGCCCCAACGTGGTATGCGGACTTGTAGAACCATTTTTATCAACATAATCGGCAGAAAAAAATAATCAAACAAAACATTTTCTCATATTTTCTATGTATCATTTCAATTTTATCGGATGTCTCCCATATTTTAAAAGCTATTAATTATATTCTACTCATCAAAAATTATAATCCGTAGTATTCTTAGGCTTGGTAATAAAATAAAAAAGACCCATAAGTCAAAGTATCACGTGTGTGAGTGACAATTACGACAATTAAGCTCTCTGTTTCATGTACAGTAACAGAACTAGGGGACTATGCATACACTTGTAACTTAAGTGCATTTACAAACATCCCCGGTACGCGGTGGTACCATTTTTCTGATTGTTGTCAAAATCTTGATTGTGGGTTTATGTGTCAAAAATAACACCCGTGTGTTTCACTTTTGTAATTTAATTTGAAACTGCCATTTCTTGAAGATTGTAATAACCAACATTTGTTTTCTTGAAATTTAAGATCATAATGCTCTGTCCTAATGTGTTCCAATTCCAACTGTGCTTTTCTTGAAATTTATGGTACTTTTATGGTTTTATGGTACTTTTATTCATACATCATGATACTTTTATTCATACATCATGTGTTTTATGGTACTTTTATGGGAGAAGAGAGCATACATCATGTGTTTTATGGTACTTTTATTCATAGTGCAATGTGGCTTGTTATAACAATTTGACTCGTGTCAGTTTTTTTAATTAAAAGACTTGACATTTTAGTAATTTTTTTAAAAAAAATTCTGTGTTTACTTCAAGTGAATATTCTATTTTTTCATGCTAGTGATTATGACAACCTATCAGTGGTTCTATGTTAAGCTTTTAGTCGTGATTTGAACCAGAATTTTGGATTTAAAATTTTCTGGTGGTTAGTTTGTAGTCGCAAAGCTCCAAATCTTCTTATTGGAGAAGCAACTTGTTCCTTGTACTATTTATTACTCCGTCTATAAGTAGTTATATGTAGCACTTTAATTGTTTCTTAATGCAGCGTATCTGGGATGAGGTTGGTGAAAGTGAGAAGGAAAGGAACAAGATGCTTCTACAGTTAGAACAGGAATGCTTGGATGTATGCAAACGAAAGGTCGACTTGGCTGCAAAGTCATGCAAGGGTGAAGCTACTACTTCATAACAAAACACCTGGGACCAAACTAATTGTATTATTGAAGTTGTATTTTACATCAGCTGTTAGGTATATATGTACATGACAGATAACAGTAAAGGCCAGATTATGTTCATCTTCCAGACTATCTAGGCTATCCAGTATTTAACCGTTTACACGCGCCAGCACTCCTCCCGTACTCAGATCCTTGACACAAAAACAAGAAGGAAAGAATTCAATGGAAGTATTATTATCACCACAAAATTTGGAAACTGACAATAAAGTTAGCTTTTGCTTCCATGTGGTTGTGAGATTGAGAACGACAGAATTTAGCAATATGACCTGGCTTGTCACATAGTTGGCATCGAGGACGATTATCAGTCCGGTTCACGTTATCATACCTGTTGCTATCACCTTGCTGCATAAAATGCGAATGGGTAGATGTAGGACGCCATCCAGAATTGTTGTTGTTCCAAGTCGCATTACGCCAGGGCTGATTGCGACGTTGAAACTTGGAGAAATTCTGTGAGCCAGTATGTTGAGCAACAGCTGCTGTGATGGGCTGCAACATTTTTTTTTGATTCAGCGTGCTTGAGTGTGAGTTCTTCGTCAAGTAACAATCCCGTCAATTCTTCCCAAGAAATTGGTGAGGAGCGTGCACGTATGGCTGAAGCAAGAGTATTGAATTCAGAACCAACACCACTCAGCACTTTGACAACAAGTTCTTCATCTGAAAGAGAATGACCAGCCGCGGCTAGTTCATCAGCAATTGTGCGAATCTGGCGTAGGTATTCAGCAAATCTTGTATCTTTTGTCAAACGACTAAGGTGATCTCTGAGGCTAAAAATCCTTGTCTGCGACTTGTTTGCAAAAGCTATGTGCAGCGAGTCCCATGCAGCGCGGGAGGAGGATGCAGTGGCGAGCATGGAAGCCAAGTTAGGTTCTACAGTAGCAAGAAGCGCTGTTTGAATTAGCTTATCTTGTCGAAGCCATAATCGATATTCAGGATTAGGAATATTTTTTTCATTTTCTGTAATGTAGGACGGTGGTGGCGAAAGAGTGTCGTCTAGATGTCCCAGTAAATCATGACCAAATAGGAGCTCGAATTGAGCTTTCCATGTAGTAAAATTCATACCACCAGCAAGTTTGATAGGCAATTGTGTTGTTGGATTGAACTCTTGTAGGTGCTGTCATTGTTGATTCGTTTGTAGGTGTAGTTGGAGCCATGGATATTATCTTTGTAAAAAGGAAATAGAATTTCAGAAAGAGATGATAATTGATTAAGTTTGGAAGAGATTTTAAAAGGAACCAGAAGATCTAGTTCGTTAGAACATAGGTAGCTCTGATACCATAACAAAACACCTGGGAGTGACCTGGGACCAAATTAATTGTATTATTGAAGTTGTATTTTACATCAGCTGTTAGGTATATATGTACATGACCAGATAACAGTAAAGGCCAAATTATGTTTATCTTCCAGACTATCTAGGCTATCCAGTATTTAACCGTTTACACGATAGAGACTACAATAAAACAAACTCTTATCCTAATCTACAGCTACTAATGCGGAGATTTATTACTTCAGGCATTGGGACGACTTTTGTTGGAATTATGAGTGAACATTTACTTGCCTGATGGAAATTGTTTTTCTTAACTTTTATCTGCAAGAACTAGAAGTGGCTCCCAATACAACAGTTTAGAGTCCAGACCCATGAATGTGTTATAGTGTCATATGACCACTAATCAGATACATCACAATGATTTTTTGTCTGATTTGCAGCCTGACAAGACCTCAGGGATAGTCAAGGAACACCTTTCAGCTATAGCACGAACACCGGAACAACTCTGAAAACAAAAAAGATAAAAGAATTAAAGAGTTCTCCGATGTACAGTCTCATATACAAAAGATATGTGGTGAAATTGCAGGTACTACTGAGAATGTTGGGAGCCCTGCAATTGATGATTCTGATCTATCTCTAAAAAAATTAGATGAGTTTTGCTCCCAGCTTCTAGAATTGCAGAAAGAAAAGGTAAATTTATCATAGATGACATTTCATATGCTAGACCAGCTTTTAATTCAAATAGGATAATAACTATTCTATGTTTAGGTTGTTGGGCAGAGTGACAGATTGAACTAGGTACTCGAATACGTTAGCCTTGTGCACGATCTTTGTGCTGTCCTTGGGATGGACTTCTTCAGTACTGTGACTGAAGTTCATCCAAGCCTTAAAGACTCTAGTGTGCAATCTAATAGCGTAAGCAATGATACCTTATCTCGGCTAGCTAAGACCGTCTTATCCCTGCAAGAAGATAAGCAAAAAAGGCTCTGTAAGGTAACAACATTTATACTAAATTTTAGCAACTACGATCTTTCTACATGATGAATTATCACTCTGTTGTTTAATTTTCTTGTCAGATACATTTTCTTTCAACTAATTGTTCAATTTATCTGTTGAGTCTAGAATAATACCTTTTACCCACTATTTGGGGATGGTGCTAACTTTTTAGCAAATAGCAAGACCTTGGTGCGATTTGGAACATTTTTCCTTGCTTTTCAAGTGACAAATATGTTATATTATCAAAGCCTTCTAATCTAGTAGATAATCCTCATCCAGTTAAGTATGAGTGATCTGGTAATCGAGTATGTTGAATCACATATTTTTAATAATATACTTTGAGGAGGAGTTCTTTATCTTAAACAATATAACATATTTTTAAGGGTAACTAAATACATCATATTAAATCAAGTCCGGACAAAGCGCTAAATGCTTTGAGGAAAACTATCCTTACAAACAAGCAGATTGCCAGAAAATAAAATAAAAGAAGGTGGTCATGGACATATTCAGAGGCATCCATTGATCCATTCTCATAGGAGAGAATAACATGTTTTATTGCACATATGAAATGTTATTTCACACCATCACTACACAGCTGCTTATCATAGACTTCTTACTTCTTACCACTATTTTACTTATCAATATCATAACCGTTTTCTGTTACGTTTTGGACTTGTATATATTAGCTTTGTTTTAGCAGAAACACTTACTTCTCTCTCTTCATATCTCTATCTCTATGTAATCTATCTGAAACAATTCTTCTTCTATAAGATACTTCATCTTCTTCGTTATGTAGACACAGAAATGTGTACATACTTAATGTTTTAGTTGCTTAATCGACATATTAAAACGGATTCTGGTGAATCTTTAAATGTTTTGCATCTCGTATTGTAGTTGTCAAGATGTTTTCATTGTTAGAGAGTATATGAGCAGGGGGCAGAGCCATGTAATGGCCAGCATAGCCATCCCCTACCCTGACTTTTCACTTTTCAATCATCTTTTTCTTCTAAATTTCCAAGGTTACTGAACTCACATATCTACAAAAAGAGGCTATGCTATTAAACTGAACTACCAAAGGTTAAGGGTTCGATACCCATCAATAACAATTTTTAAATTTAATATTTATAACATACTAACGAAGGTTTGAGGCTCGAATTATATCAGTAACATGTTCAAATATAGTATTTATATCATCATTTACAAGAATTAACAAAGATTTAGATTTTATTTTGTATCAATTAATAAATATACATAAAATACCGTGCTTTGCACGGGGTAAAAGCTGGTATTTATATGATATTTAAATGAATTATTTCAAGATTTGTTGTTATTAATTTTATCTTATCTAAACGATGCCCAAAATGTTCTAAAATATATCTTTATTGAAGGAAAATATTTTGCCCACCCTAATATTCAATTTTAGCTCTGCCACTGTGTATGGGACTATAATTGTTAATTAGGTGTGATGGCAATATTAAAGAGAAATGTAGTGAATTTGTTCAATCTTGATAGGCATGTCAGTGTAGTTGGGATTAGATGCTAGGATTTTTTTGCTAATATTCTAATATTTTTAGTTTAATGCAACTAAACCTAGTCAATTGTACATATTTCAGCTTTGCACTCGGTGTAGTCATTTGATATAACTTTCTTCTACAGCTTCAAATTAAAACTAGCAACACAACTGACTGATCTTTGGAATTTGATGGATACCTCAGACTAAGAGCCAAGCTTGTTTAATCATGTTACATAACTTACATGCAACATGTCAGCTTCAGTTACTGAGGTCAACAGTCCTGGAGCTCTTGCTCTGAATCGGATTGATTAGGTACTTCAGGCTCTCAAACCTTGTAGAGTTGAATTCAGTAGAGAAGGACAGTTGAATGACTATTTAAGTGTTATGCGATCAAACAGTTGGTTATTTCTGAAAATGGCCTAGGATCAAATATCTAATTCTCAGTCCTGGACTTGCAAGAGTTTACCAACACTCTTTAGCAAGTACCTAGACAACAACACTAGCTTATATTGATAGTAATTGCACCTTAACAATGCTGGAGGAACAGTAACACGTATTTACCATGCAGTTGGTAATTTCTAAAAATTGTGTTTTATATAGTTACATCGCTTGAACTACATCTACCTGGCTTGTATAATCCTTCATATTTATTTTTTGAGTCTTGTCAAGTATTACACTTCTCCCACGAATCCTCAAATATATTTATATGAATACTGTAGAAAAACTTTAAGATATAATCAAATATCCAACTCCAGATGCGATTTACAGCCTTACTATCACTTATCATCTTTCTTTGCTTTAACAGAATGACAATATGCAGGTGTAACAGGAGTAGATTGAGGTGCATGCACACTTAAATCTCAAGCGTGCTGAAAAAGCTCGGATCTTGGTGTAAAAAATTCCAGGTACAAGATACTACAGTTTGAATCTGTTTCCAGATAGATATACAATTGGGATCCTTTTTAGGGGACAAAAGTATGAATAACCTCTGTTATGTATTACTAAAAACTTTTTTATCAAGGAGTCGTAACTAGTAGTTTGTTAACTTAAAGAAACTACAGATACAATGTATGCCCTAAAAGAAGCAAAAATAATGTTGGTCACCAAAAAGCTCTTGCTCTAGCGGTATCACCCTCTTTTCTTTTAAGGGAGGTTGAAGGCTTAAAGCGGTTCATGGTGTGTGAGTGTTCAATTAAGACTATGTAGTTTTGGTTGTTTCACTTTTGTAATAATAACCCACATTACTGATTATCTATAAATTAATTCAATCAGCTCTTGTCGAAACATTGGTTGCCAAAACACGTGCTTGGGAGGATGAATGTTCAGTTATGATGGGTTACTTTCCTCTATAAGCAATGCTCGACGAAGGATGAACGTGGGTTATTGTTCAGTTATGGTGGGTTTCCTCTATTAGCAATGCTCGACTATATATCCAATGCTCAGGCATGACAGAGAAGAAGAGAAAACAAATTAAGATGAGGTCAGTCTTAGCTCTACTGCTTATATATATATAAGACTTAATTTTCTGTTTGAAACTATTGTATGGCTAAGAAAAACTGAAAAGTCTTTGTGTCTTCTTTCAAAAGCTTTAGGTTTAGCACTAGTGCTCGAAATTTTATGTTTGAAACTATTGTATGGTTTTTTTGCAAATGGAGCGAATGGAACACGTGGCAGAAGAATGCCATCAAAATCCGTCAAGGTCAATTAATAAAGAAGGAATTAAAGAGGGACATGAGGCCGGTGGCTCCTGTGAATTATGTTTCTGTAGCAAAAGATCGAGGATGCCACCTCGTGCATTTCTGCTAGCGAGCCCCGTCCAAGTACTTCATTATAGTTGAGCAAGTGAGATTAAGAGGTCCATATTCATATTCTCGTCATATATCAGTTGTTATATATGGCTATTTTTAGTTGCTTTAATGGGCTAGTGGGATACATAGTTGAACATGATTGTGAGTATTGAGTAGAGACAGAGTACCTACTTCTGCGGTTGCAAGTAGATAAATATGGAGAAGATTTATAAGCTCATTTCTGTACTTTGTCCCATCGGAGATATTCTTATGCTACTGCTACAGTATTACTTTCGTTTTTTGTAATCATGGCAAATATATCATTTTTTTTTCCACAATGATTCGATTATTTTAATATATATATTCTCTTACTAAAATAATCGATTATTTTAGTATATGTTCTCATACTAAAATAATAGAATCACTAATCACGATAAACTAATTACAATGAAATTTGGATTTCTAATAACTAGGTACGATAGATTAATTACAGTAAAATTTGGATTTCGACATAATAATAGCTAGCTAGCATGTTATATTTCCTTTTAAAGTTTTGCTCGCAATTTAGTTAAAAATAATTCTTCGACAGAATCGGAATTGTATCAACCTTGTTTGTGATGTAGCACGTCACGTATCAAATGACAAATATATACTGGTTTAGTACTTGAGTCACATGCCACATCTGATGCAATCTCTGATCGCAATGTTTCATTGCGGGCATTCGTAATGTTTTTGCCCGCAATTTCTATTACGGGCGTTTCTAATAAATTATTGTGCCCAGAAATTTTGATAATTAAATAAAATAAAAAATTCAGAAAAGTCAAAAATTAGAAATAAAATTCTAAGGGGGTGGTATTGTATTATGACTTTTAATGATAATTATTGGGGTAATGACTTTTATGGATTTTAATGACTCTTAATGATTCTTATTGAGTCACCAAAATTTCGAAATATTTTTGATAACTCCTAATGAAATGACTTCTAAAAACTTTCATAGTCTTTTTGATAAATTTTGTGATTTACTAGACTAACTACAAAGATCATATATTAGCCTATGCTGTGAAATTGTTTAACCTTTTTTTACTAAAATCCAATTTCGATCGTGTGTTCTCTTTTATTAATCCGGTCACCAAAAAATTGAGAATAAGGTATATTTCTTGTTAAATTGAGTATTCATTGCATATTTTTATCTGAGAATTATATATATGTCAATATTCATAGCTTATGATGATGCATAGCTATATCATTAGCTAGCAATATTTTTATGATGCAAAACTATTTTATTGGTGTTTTATGTGAATTTTTGCAAGCACAATATTTTTAGAAGCCCGTGAATTACTATAATGTTTGATGGATTCTTATTTTACTTTGTGTGTTATGATCTAGTTTTACAAAATTGCAAAAAATGATCTAATTTTATAAAATTGCAAGTATGTGTATAATCCTTCATATTTATTTTTTGAGTCTTGTCAAGTATTACACTTCTCCCACGAATCCTCAAATATATTTATATGACTGTAGAACACGCAAGTACTTTAAGATATAATCAAATATCAAGCTCCAGATGCGATTTACAGCCTTACTATCACTTATCATCTGTCTTTGCTTTAACAGAATGACAACATGCAGGTGTAGCAGGAGTAGATCGAGGTGAATGCAACTTAAATCTCAAGCGTGCTGAAAAAGCTCGGATCTTGGTGAACAAAATTCCAGGTACAAGAACTGCAGTTTGAATATGTTTCCAGATACATATACTTCAGTTTTTAGTTGTTTAAAAACAACTAAAAATAGTAGTAGTATCAACAACAACAATGGAAAAACTTATTTTAATTGGCAAGTGAAAAAAAATCGGGTTCAATAACTCAAATTAAAATTTAAACAATAACGATGTTATTATAGTACCGGAGATCAAATAAAAGGGTACTTAGTAGGTCTAATCAACCTATCAATATTATGAATTATGAGGAGATTCAATGAATTTAATCTTGAAAAAAGCAGTTAGAAATTTTAAGTTTAGTGGTCAATTAGGATTTAGGGTTTTGATTTTCGATATTTTAAAAAATATTTCTAGATGATCCAACCGTACGGATGTCAAAATCCATCATTTTCAATGTTATTGCCAAAATTTCAGGAAAAAAAATTTTATTTAATTTGGTAATTTAACGGTTAACTAGTACTTTGACTATTACCCCTAAACAAGTTTCTTTCCCTTATTCGTGTTTCCATTTTTTACAATTTTTTTTTTTGAAAATCGAATCATACGTACGTCAAAATCCATCCTTTTTGTAATTATATTAACGATCCATTCATTCTTGTTTCTAGAAATTAGTTGGACGATTTACAACCCACGCGAAATTCATAGAATATTTTTAATTTAGTAATAATTTAGTAATTTTTTAAAATTAAAACTAGAGTAAAAAGCATTTCATGTACTCGAATTTTCACGAAATCTGCACTTGGGATACTGAATTTCAAAAACCCCTACTTGCAATACTGGATTTTAATTTTCTTTACACTTTGTGTATTTCCGTCAAATCAGGTTAACACCGTTAACTATAATAGGGGTAAAACAATTTTTTTACTAGTCATCTTCTTCATGAAACTATAATCCACCATTGATGAACTTTTAAATTGCAACAGTCATGTCCATAAGGTACCAAACAAGACTCTACAGAACATCCTTCTCCTCTGTCCACCACAGCCTCGCCATCTCACCGCTCTTCACCACTGTCTTCCTACTCTCCGTTGACCCACCTGCACTGCAACACCACCAACCCATCACCTCCGTTAATCAACCTCCCGAAACATTAAACTCGCCAGTCCACTCCCTTCTCCTTTTTCATTCACCCCGCCGCATCTCATCTCTTCCTCACGCCACCGTCTTCACTCCACCACTGCAAAACCGGAGGTCATGGCCGATGGTGACAAACTTCCAGTGGAGACCAATAATGGTCCTCGAACACCAAAGCTTGTCTCCATCCTCCACTTAAATTAGCCCTCTATACACCTTATATGCAGCTGATTACATACACACGCACGCACATACACACACTACACACACATCACGATTTACTGGACACCCACCTCGATTAGAATCGAAACAACGAAGAAAGCAGAGCTCATCACAAAGACTCGACCATACAAACTACTATAATTACATACGGACTGCACGCAAACTCGCAATTTCTAACGCTAGAATCTAGCCCCACACACACTCGAAGTTCAACACACACCTGGCAATACCACTGCTGCAACACAGACACAATCAACGCAGAAATACACACACACGTACTAACTTCAACACGCACACCCAGCATCAACTCGCAGCAGCCACATAACCACACACGCGGTACTGTTTACACATCACCACCGTCGACAATACCAGTAGCAGGGGAGAGGGGAGAGGGAAGGAATAAAAAGGGGGAGAGAAATCAGAGAGGGAAAGAGATAATAGCCACTTGAGAGATATACAGATTAGGGAGGGAGATAGAGAGAGATATTGAGAGAGATTTTTGAGAGAGATTTCATAACATAATTGATAAGGGATGGGGCTGGATTTCATAACATAATTGATCGACAATGAAATGGGAATAATGATAGAGAAATGATTTGGGGGTAAATACGATACAATTTGGGGTAATAATACGCTTACAGTTAAAAGGACCAAAATGCCTCGCCAAAGTAACGGCGTTAGAGCCAAATTGACGGAAGTACACACATTGCAGAAAGTTTGAAAGTGCGATATTACAAGTAGGGGTTTTTGAACTATAGTATCACAAGTACAAGTACAGATTTCGGCATAGTTCAAGTACACGAAAATTTTTACGTTAAAAATTTTATTCAACTTATGTATCAAAATTATGATAAAATGCTTTTTACAATTATTGTATATAATGATATAAAAACTAACATTTCAATTGATAGAACAATTGAATTTATCTAAATTAACAATGAGAAAACTGTTCCTGAGGTTACAGTGTAAATATCTATGGCATTTTTGTAAATATTGGTAACTTTTTAAAAAAATCCTGAAATTAAAATTGTACCCTTGTGCATTAATAAGAATAAAATTTTTACTTGTACTCTTAAAACTATCCCGTAATTGAATTGATAAAAGGTAACAAATTTTCACGTTAAAAATTTTATTCAACTTATGTATCAAAATTATGGATAAAATGCTTTTTACAATTATTGTATATAATGATATAAAAACTAACATTTCAATCATGAGGTTAACTTAGGAGACTTACCTGAGGTTACAGTGTAAATAGTTATGGCATTTTTGTAAATACTGGTAACTTTCTAAAAAAAATCCTGAAATTACAATTGTACACTTGTGCATTAATATGAAGAATTTTAGTTACCTCAGAGAATTTTATTGAGGTAACCTCAAGAACATCAAACCCATTAACAATTCTTAATTATCTATCATTTCGTGATAATTATATAATTAGATAACTATTTAATTAAAATTTATTACAAACAATTATGGTCGGAAAAAATCGGTTCAAAAATAATTGATCTTCATTTTAAAACCTCTTTCGAATTTCAGAAATCGAGTCATTTTTCGTTTATAAAGATTTTTGGTTCGTTTAGAATGAATCGACTCATTTATTCTTATATTGTTAATCAACAATTAAGGTTAATTAAAATTATTCAAAATTAATTAATTGAATTGATAAATTAATTATCCAACATAATTGATTAATTAAATCATCAACTAAAATTATTTAAAATTAATTGATTTTTGACAAAATTAATTAATTAAAATAATTAATCAATTAAATATTAAATGTTTAAATTAACTTATGAATTTTGAATTTTTAATCCAAAAACAATTTTTACAAAAGTGCTTGCTGATTTTGAAAATCAAATGCAATACATGTTCAAGAACAGGTGAAGAACACCAAGAACACGGTGACCGGAAATCTGGAATTCCCAGATTCCACCATTGTTCCGGTTAGGTAGACAAAAATCCGGCAGCATCATGGCAGTCCAAACAGTCCCTGATTGTCATAAACAACTCCTTTTACTATCATTACAACCTTACCAACAACCGCTACTGGAATTACAATCATGAAACGGATTAAACATGAAAATCCGTTCCGGCGAACAATAATTCAACTAAAAATAACCAGAAAATTACAGAGGATACTAAATAAAAGGATATATAAGATAATTGAAACCAATTTTTTTTAAAAAAGTTTACATCGGAAACCCCGTAAATCCGGCGATAAATCAAAATCCGACAAATGAAAAATTTGCCCAGAAAATTTTGGAAAAATTATACGATATACAGTTTACACGGATCTATACAATCATGTAATAAAAATCAATAAATTTCTGCTGAAAACAAACCTCAGTTTAAACCTAAAACTAGAAACGAGCCAAACGGAGATTTGTCGATTGGGGTGGATAGAGGAGAGGAAGAGGAGCGATTTGAATACTCGTAGAGATACCGAAATCACCTAGAGAGATAGTTGTTTAATCCTTGGCAAAGCAAGAACGGGAGGGGGAGAGAGAGAGAGAGAAGAAAGCGACCGGGGTTGGTAGAAAATGATTTAAAAAAGTAAAAAGAAAAATGAGAAAAGTATTTATATTTTCTAAAAAATTCCGAAAGGTCCAATACAAAAAAAGCCAGACGCAAAAAAAAAGCAAGAATAAAATTTGGTTTGGCCCGAATAAAACCCATGGCTCTTTAAGAAATCCGGATAAAAATTTGTTTTTTTATAAATAAAATCTAAAAATATGTTAATATTTTTAAAAAATTTCAAGAATATCAAACTTAGCAATATAGGGAATGTGAATGATCATGAGGTTAGAAAGAATCAACAATATACAGGACAAATTCTTCTTTCAAGAAGACTAATTGAGTGTAGATGGATTTCTCGAAATGATCATATACTCCCTCTGTCTCGGTGTTTTCTTAACATCGTGATTTTGCACAAAGACCAAGAAAAATGAATAAATTAACTAAGAAAGTGGGTATATTGTTAAATAAAGGGATAATTAATTCAAAGCTCCCTGAACTATATGCCTTTATTGTCTAGGTCCCTGAACTACTTTTTCCAATATTGCGATCCCTAAACTTTTAACTTTTCTAATTCGCATCCTTCCGTCCGAATTTGACTAAAGGACGTTAGTCAATGCTAACATGGTAGTGACGTGGCATGACTGCCACATCAGCATTGACTAACGTCCGTTAGTCAAATTCGGACGGAATGATGCGAATTAGAAAAGTTAAAAGTTTAGGGATCGCAATATTGAAAAAAATAGTTGAGGGACCTAAACAATAAAAGGCATATAGTTCAGGGACTTTTGAATTAATTTTCCTTAAATAAATGAAGTAGTGGGTGTAATAGTGATTTTATTGTTAAAATAAGTGGAGTAGTGGGTGAAATAGTGTAAAGTATTGAAAAAGTGGAATGAAGTAGTGGATGTAATAATGTATTTTATTGTTAAAAGTTACTATTTTTAGTAATATAAAGAATTGGTGGGACATCCCAAAAAGGAAATTGTAAAGAAATGGATGGGACAAAGGGAGTACAAGGAGATTTATATGGCTTACGATCGCCATAAGTCATAAGGCAAATTATGAATAAAAATTTCTTGAATTGCAGTGATGTTTTATGATAAAATAATTTATGCTAGTAATTTTTTAATATTATCTCTTCTTATGTATTTTGGATTATAGAAGTTGAAGTGTGTAATTTTTTAGAGCTTGTTTCTTTTGTAAGATTTTCATTTTTGTATATCAATATATTAGCTTTCCAAAAGAAAGACAAAATTACACACACACACACACATATAAATATATATATAAATTAAAAAAATCCAAAAAAAACCCGATTCGGTCCATTTTTGTATATCAATATATTAGCTTTCCAAAAGAAAGACAAATTTACACATACACACATATATATTAAAAAAAATCCAAAAAAAACTCGACCCGGTCCGAGGACCTTATTTTAGAGAAAGCTCGACCGATCATACTCGATTTTTTAAAAAACCTAACCTGATCCAATTTTTAATTAAATAATCCAATTTTTTTAAAACCTGAATAAACCCAACCCGAAAAACTTTTTATGCATATCCACATCCAACTATGATAAAGTACACAAAATTTTATTTATCATATTATTAAACAATATTCGAAATTCTCGAGTGTTACACGAAAGAAGGATATAGTATTCTACTAATATACATGCATAGCAAATGCGTCACCATCTTTAGTTTTAACCTGCTACCATGGTACAATATCTTTTTCTATTTTTATACAACAAAATTTATTTAGGTAATAATTGCAAGGGAAAGCACAATACGAGTGCGGTTTTAATTAGGATAGAACTCAAATAAAAAAATTCTCGGTTTTTAAAATTGAAAATCGAAATCTCAACTAAAATCAACTCGGTTTCAATTTTAAAAACCTCGATTTGGTTGCAATCAGACCCGTTCGATTTCAAAACAATTAAATATAAAATTATTACAATTTTCATAAAAAAGTTTGCTTATTTAAAAAAAAACGAATGCTAACTTGTGAGTTTTCAAGGAAGAATGGCATCAATTATAGAAAAATATTAATAATTAATTAATTTCAATAATTGGATCAATTCGTTTTTCCTCTTTGACTCTGATTTGTTATCGAAATCAAATAATCAAATTCGGTTTCAATTTTCTATTTTTAATTTTAGTTTTGATTTAAATTAATACGGATTAAATTTTAACGATTTTGAGCGATTTCAATTTTTTGTAATTTGTTGCTCAGTCGTAGCCCGCAGTGTTGCAGATTTCGGAAATCGGAACTATTCGGTTGAGGTACCGATTTACGATTTATCGGGTGATTTGGTTGAAAAATCGGCGATTTATCGGCGATTTTTGCAAAATCGGCCAAATCGGTTCCAAAATTTTGACCGATTTTTGGGCGATTTATCGGCGATTTTTCAGAAATCGGCCGATTTTTATAACAGAAGTCGTAGGTTACAGACGTATGGAGAGCCGGAGAGGAATTAAAGGGGATACTATCAATTAATGTAGTAATGATGGGTATTGTAATTAAGAAGCTTGTGGTACAACAAAAATAAAATTAATAGTCTCCATCCTAATCCTAGTCCTCCTATCTACAGTGCCTTAGAAATTACGAATTTCAGAGAACTGTTGGCTATCACTCTCAAACTGATGTCTGATGAGTGTTGCAGATTTCGGAAATCGGAACTATTCGGTTGAGGTACCGATTTACGATTTATCGGGTGATTTGGTTGAAAAATCGGTGATTTATCGGCAATTTTTACAAAATCGGCCGAATCGGTTCCAAAATTTTGATCGATTTTTGGCCGATTTATCGGCGATTTTTCAAAAATCGGCCGATTTCTATAACAGAGCTGATGAGGAAGAATCGAAGAAGGAGACGATATTTCCTTGTGATAGCTTTTTCGGACAAGCCAGTACAAAAATACTTACTTTACGTATTGACTCAATAGAAAGATACTCCATATTGTAAGATTATTATTATTACTCCGTATCAAGTAAAGAAAGAAGCTACACTAGTGCAGACTGTGCAGGTCCAAAGGTTTCGAAATCTCAAATTATGTAAAAAAGAAGATGCATGGGTGGGCCATGAACCCAACCCCTCCCGGTCCTGCCCAGCTCCACTCTTTAAAAATGGACGAAGTATTTGTATTCCAATTGAACACAATCAGATTTGAGTAAGAAGTCGATTAAATAGTTTGGATCGAACTCGATCGAACCACCTTAAATTTGTCGATCATGCAACTTTAAGCTTTGAAATTCGATTCAATAAATATTCGATATGTTTTAGCTTGGTTCGAAAGCTCTAATTCATTTTTACTAAATATTGAGCAAAACTCGAATGTAATAAGTTCGGTTTAAATTCGAATTGATTAAATATGTAAAAAAAACTATGCTCTTTATTAATGTGGAAAACCATGTTTAAACGGTGATCAACAATATCAAATTATCAAACTTGGTTATCACTAAACTTCATATTCAATTCCTTGCAACTGTATAATTTATATAATATTTAATTATTTTAACTTCACCTTAGGTTCGATTTCCTATAATTACATAATTAAATACTGTTTATTTATTAGATACTTTAATCATTCAATTCGTTACAAGTACATATTTAAATAATACTAATTAATTATAATATTTTTTATAATTTATTAATATTTTAATCTTGATTCGTATTCTTAAAATTATAAAACGAACTCATTTTACATTTTACAATAAGGATAAGATGATTGATTTTTCAATAAAATCATAAATAACAAAAATAATCAAACATCATCGACAATAACAAACACAATATTTTCGATTGAACAAATCTATTATTTGAAGACGAAAAAATGATAACAAAGTACACGAAATTTTGTTTATCACTAAACAATATTCAAAATTCTCGATGTTACATGAAAGAAGGAGATAATATTCTAATAAAGAATAATGTTTCTGAAATTAATTTTAGAAAACTTAGTTAATGTTATGTTAGCTTCTAACACAAAATTTAATAACAAAATAATTAAACAAGTTCATTGTATTTATAAAAGTAATCATATTTTTATAATATTCCTTTTATAACGTGAGATTATTTTATGAGATAACCTCAAGAAAAATAAGTCTATTCTAATATGAATAGCAATTGCGTCCAACCATCTTACTTTTAACTTATTACCATGGTACAATATGTTTTTCTGTTTTTGTTCCAAAATTTTATTTAGGTAAATAATAGGGGAGAGCATGGATCGTATCGATGTGAAATTAGAATAAAATTGTATCGATGTGAAATTAGAATAAAATTGAATTAAATATCTTGAATTTTTAAAATCGAAAATTAAAACCGTAACAAAAAATGTCGACGGTTCAATTTCTATTTCAAAAATTTCGGTTTGGTGTCAAAACAACAAAATATAAAATTATTACAATTTGCATTAAAAAGTTTGCTTATTTTAAAAACAAATCAAATACTAACTAACTTGCATGTGAATTTTATTCTAATTTATGTATCAAAATTTTGGAGAAAAAAAAGTACCAAATTTTTTAAGTTGAGAATTTTATTCAATTTATGTATCAAAATTTTGGATAAAATGCCTTTTACTATTATTGTATATAATGACATAAAAAATAACATTTCAATTGATAGAACAATTGGATTTATCTAAACTAATAATTCTTAATTATCTATCATTTCGTGATAATTATAGAATTAAATAACTAATTAATCAAAATTTATTACAAACAATTACAACCCGAAAAAATCGGTTCAAAAATATTTGATCTTCATTTTAAAACCTTTATCAAATTAAAGAAATCAAGTCATTTTTCGTTTATAAATATTTTTGGTTCGTTTAGAATTAATCGACTCGTTTATTCTTAAATCGTGAATCGAAAATAATTAAAGTTAAAATTATTCAAAATTAATTATCTGAGTTGATCAATTAATTATCCAACATAATTGATTAATTAAATCATCAACTAAAATTAATTGATTTTTTGACAAAATTAATCAATTAAAATAATTAATCAATTAAATATTAAATATTTAAATCAATTTATGAATTTGGATTTTTTTTAATTTTTAATCCAAAAACAATTTTTACAAAAGTGCTTGCTGATTTTGAAAATCAAATGCAATACATGTTCAAGAACAGGTGAAGAACACAGTCAGCGGAAATCTGGAATTCCAAGATTCTGCCACTGTTCCGGCGAGGCAGACAAAAATCCGGCAGCATCATACCAGTCCAAACAGTCCCCAATTGTCATGAACAACTCCTTTTACTACTATTGGAATTACAATCAAGAACCGGATTAAACCGCAAAATCCGTTCCGGCGAACAAAAATTCAACTAAAAATTACAAGAAAATTACAGAGGATACTAAATACAAGGATATATAAGATGATGTAAACCAAATTTCAAAAAGATGCTTACATCGAAAACCCCGTTAATCCGACAATAAATCAAAATCCGGCAAATCAAAAATTTGCCCAGAAAATTTTGGAAAAATTATATGATATACAATTTACAAGGATCTATACAGTCATGTAATCAATAAATCTCTGCCGAAACCAAACCTCAGTTAAAACCTAAAACTCGAAATGAGTCAAACGGAGATTTGTCGATTAGGTTGGATAGAGGAGAGGAAGATGAGAGATTTGAATACTCGTTTGCCGGATTTGGATACCGAAATCACATAGAGATATTGGTTTAATCCTTGGCAAAGCATGAACATGGGGGGAGAGAGAGAGACAGAGAAGAGAGATTGGTAGATTATGAATTAAAAAGGTAAAAAGTAAAATAAGAAAAGTATTATTATTTTTATTTTTTTTAGGTTTAAAAAAAAAGTATTCTTATTTTCTAGAAAAAACCACAAAATCATTTTTAGCCACAAGTTTATTTAATTAACTCCCAAAAATGTCAATTAAATACTTAACGGGTATGAATAATACCTTTTATTTAGCAAATAATTACAATAAATATTTCCAAGATTTTTAGAAATCTTAAATTTATCAAAAATATAAAATAAAATATTTTAAAATATTTTTATAATTTGTACAAATAAAATTTAACATGAATAGAATACTGTTTGGATTCCTAAAATTATAAAACGAACCCACTTTACAATAGCGATATAAGATGATTGATTTTTCAATAAAATCAAAAATAATCAAATAATCAAATATCATCGACAATAACAAACACAATATTTTCGAATGAACAAATCTATTATTTAAAAACGAAAATGCATCAAATGATAACAAAGTACACGAAATCTTGTTTATCACTAAACGATATTCAAAATTTTCGATGTTACATGAAAGAAGGAGATAATGGGCCTGTTTGCCAAAACTTAAAATTAGTCTTATACTTATTTTCGGGTAAAAAGATTATATTTTGACATATATATATATATATATATAGGCAAATGATCAAAAGAGAACTCTTTTTTTGAAGAAAACTAAGGTACTAATCCTAACCATTGGATGTATTATAATCATTGGCCCCGCCAGGGGCACCCACACACTAATCAAATACACCCTCACACACACAATCCCACCTAATCCCTTCCGTTTTAAATTTGATTTTTCCCGTCAATCGGTGATATTTTTTTAAAATCTAATTTCACCACATTTTTCTCCATCTCCCAACGATCAGTTTGAATACCATATGTGCTATATTTTAATTTAGTTTTCTAAGTTCTCCTTTTAAAGGGGTTTTCTCTAGATCCCTACTTATATATATATATAAGTGTTCAATGTATGTTTGAGATTCTATAAGTTGCAAAAAAATTAATTTTTTTTAGAAAAAATTATGAATCTCTACCTTTGTCGTAAAATAAGTTCACTTATTCAGAAAATAAGTTCCCTCAAACATCCCCAATCAATATATATATATAAAAAGGAGGATATACGGGAGCTAATAAAGAATAATGTTCCTGATATTAATTTTAGCAAACTTGATTAATGTTATGTTAATTAGTTTCTAGCTTTAATAGTAATTTTGTAATAATTGCATGTCCATTGTATTTATAAAAATAATTCTATTTTTATAATATTTTTTGTATAGCGTGAGGATTGTTTTATGAGATAACCTCAAGAAAAATATAAGTCTATTCTAATATGAATAGGAAATGCATCCAACCATCTTAATTTTAACTTGTTACCATGGTACATATATGTTTTTCTGTTTTTGTACCAAAATTTTTATTTAAGTAAATAATAGGGGAGAGCACGGATCGTATCGATGTGATATTAGGATAAAATCGAATTGAAAATCTTTGATTTTTAAAATTGAAAATTAAAATCATATATAACGAAAAATGACGGTTCAATTTCGGTTTCAAAAACCTCAATTTAATTGGTTGCAATCAAATAAGTTCGGTTTCAAAACAACAAAATATAAAATTATTACAATTTGCATTAAAAAATTTGCTTATTTTAAAAACAAATCAAATACTAACTAACTTGCATGTGAATTTACACAAATCAGACATGTTTTGCAGTGATTTCATGTTAAAATATGATAAGAACCATTAAGTTGTTATTTAGCATCTGTTTGTCGTCCTTGTTAGAGCAAGATCACAATTTCCGGTTCCCACTCCTTTCTCCAAGCAATGTTGTGTTGGTAAAGATAATTTAAAGAATTAATTTACAGGCATAATAAAGTAATGCCTAAGACTTGATTTCCAGGCATAATAAAGTTCATTTATCACGCTTGGAAGAGTCTAGTCTACCACAGGTCTACAAAAGAACTGAAAGTGACCGTGGGAGATGTTGCTTCTTTGTCTTCCTGGAAACATATTGAGGTCCGAAATGGCAGCCATATCCAACTTCGTTCGAAGCAGCTGCCCGTAACCCCGAAAAGACACACATGTGACAATAGGGTACAGAGCACTTGAAATTCGGACCAAGTATCAATAGGACCAAGCCATCACACAAAAGTTACATATGAATGCACTAATAACTGTGAAATAATCAAATAATGTAGGAGTAGTAGCAAAAAAAAAACAAGAAAATAAACCAGTATAAGCTGAGTGATAATTTGAATTGGCATCTGGTCTACAAATTTCTTGAAGACAAAAAGACAAAATCATAATACAAAATTCCACAATAACAGAAAATATGGATTCTTTAAAGCGATTTAATTTTTCGAAAGAATATATATGGATTGTTTTCGAATGATTTTTTAAGCGATTTAAATTTTTTTTGGATTTGTTGCTCAATCCTAAGTTACAACGTATGGAGAGCCGGAGAGGTATATACAGTATAGGAATTAAAGGGGGATACTATCAATTCAATTAATGTACGTAATAATGATGGGTACGTACTGTAATTATTAAGAAGCTTGTAGTACAAGAAAAATAAAATTAAAAGTCTCCGTCATAGTCCTAGTCCTGCTTCTGTCTACCTACTACCTAGTAGTCGTAATTACGAGAAATTCTGCTGGCTATCACTCTCAGACTGACGAGGAAGAATTGAAGATACTAAGGCCCCGTTTGGCAAATAAGTTCTTGAACTTATAAGTTACTTATTTCGGGAAAAAATTCGTATTTACATACTTTCTTTTAGAGAAAAATGTGTACGGGAAGTTTAATATTCATTATTTTGCAAAAATAAGTTATTTATTTCAGAAAAAAGTACATATTTCCTAACTTTTTTTCAGAATAAGTACTCCCTCCGTCTCTTAAAACGTTTCCTGTTTACTAAATCGGGACTATCAAAATACTCTTCTCCTTTCTATTTTAAGCCATAAAAAATAATATCCAATACCCACTACTCCACCCACTACTCCTTAAAAATAATATTCAATACCCACTACTCCACCCACTAATCATTACAAATAATATTCAACACCCACTATTCCAACCACTACTCCAAAAAAACAATACTTCAATACCTACTATTCCACCCACTACTCCTTAAAAATAATATTCAATACACACTACTTCACCCACTACCCAAAAAAAACAATATTCAATACCCACTACTCCTTAAAAACAATATTCAATATCCACTACTTTTTATAAATAATATTCAATACCCATTTTTTCTTAAAACCCGTGTTTTTAGTCAAACAAGAAATGTTTATTGAGACGGAGGGAGTAACTTATTTTTGAAAAATAAGATTTCCCAAACAGGCCCTAAGCCATTACAGAAAATACTCATTACTTTCGTTTGTTTTTTTACATTTTATGTTTTTTTACTTTAGTCTAATAAAATATTTCACAAAAGCCCACAATACAAGCACAGCAGGGCTTGTGTTGTACTTGTGCCACTCTCAGTCTCTCACTAATTAAAGTCAAAACACTCGTTATATACATTTTCATATACAATGCTACTATTATACTATCATCAACTTTTTGTCACACAAATATTTTCTTATTATAAATCAATTAATTTTTGATATAAATACATTGATATAATTTTTTGTTTAAATTTTAAGTTTGAAGTTCGATTCAACAAATATTCTATATTCGAGTTCGGTTCGAAAGTTTGAATTCATTTTTACTAAATATTGAGAAAAGTTTGAATGCAATAAATTTGAATCGAGTTCAAATCGATATCAATTTAATACGTTAAAATATATAAATATTAAATAATATAATAAATACATGCTCGCTTAGGCTCGCGAACATCACAAATCGGGTAATTAGAAGCTCAAGCTCGATTCGGTATAATCTATTCAAATAATTCGAATTCTAGCTCAGCTTTATTATATATATTATCCACCGAATTTAAATATTTTACGAGTTAAATTTGAATAGTTCACCAATTTTTTGTGTATTTCCAACCATTATAAAGGATGGCTATTAGAAAAATATATTTTTAATTTTTTCGAAAGATTATTTTAGGATACTTGAACTACATGGATATGTAGGATACCGAGTACCAGCTAATGATGGAAATGAGAAATGAGAAGTTGCTTGACATAACTATGTAATGTTAAAGGGTACTATTTTAGTTTTGTACATTAGTTAAATGAAGGTATAAATGTATCAATAAGTACAAGATCTCGACTAGTAATTAAAAGCAATGTAAGCCTTGTAGCCATATCGTTAGACACCATTGAATTAACATTATTCATTACACCATTAAACTTTGCATTAATATATAGGCAGAGCCGCAGAGATAATTTATGACTTTATGTGTTGAAGCTCTATATAAAGCTTATACTTCAATTAAAAAACCAAACCAATCCCAATCTCTCTCTCTCTCTCTCTCTCTCCCCCTCCCCTCTCTCAAACAAATTTTTTGTTGTTGTGGTGTGTACAGATGTATGCAATTAGGCTCGAAGTCTATTGTCATCACTGCAAAGTAGGCTTCTTACCATGCTCTTGCCTTAATGTTGTTATTAATTGATACTATCAATTAATGTAATAATGATGGTATTGTAATTAAGAAGCCTGTAGTACAAGAAAAATAAAATTGGAAGTCTCCGTCCTAAACCTAGTCCTCCTATGACCTATCTATACCTTAGTAATTACGAATTTCAGAAAACTACTGGCTATCACTCTCAAAGTCATGAGGAAGAATCGAAGAAGGAGACGATATTTCCTAATCCTAGTCCTCTTATCTACATTACCTTAGTAATTACGAATTTCAGAGAACTGTTGGCTATCACTCTCAAACTGATGTCTGATGAGGAAGAATCGAAGAAGGAGACGATATTTCCTTCTTATAGCTGTTTCGGACAAGCCAGTACAAAAATATTACTTTACGTGTTTTTTTTACATTTTATTTATTTAAATTTAGGCTAATCATTTTTTTCACACACACAAAGGCCCACAATACAAGCAGTGCTTGTGCCAGTGCCACTGTCAGTCTCTCAGTATTGCCAAAACACTCATATCGTAACCATATCGTTAACTTGTGTGTGTGGGAAAATTGTATATTAGTGGTAGTAATGTATGGGAGAGAGTAGTATGATTTGGTATTTGATTTTGACTGCAGATAAAGTGATCCTCACCATTAAATTAATATTTATGCATTGCACCAAAACTTTGGCAGAGATTATGTGTTGAAATTGACTTGGGGTTTGAGCTCTATATAAAGCTTATTATACTCTTATATTCTCATGCAAACTGTTAGTGCACACAAAGGTAAAAAATCACTCTCCCTCTCAATCTCTCTTCCTCTCCGTATCTGTCCACTCCCTCTGCCGTAGAAAATTCCGGCATGGCACCCACAACCACACAATCTCTCTCTCTCTCTCTCTCTCTCTCTCTCTCTCTCTCTCTCTCTCTCTCTCTCTCTCATTGTTATTACATATACTTACACGCACTTATATAAATAGCCAACCACATTGGTAAGAGTTTCTATATCTTGATACACTACAACATCACACTAGTCTCTCCACTATCCAACGTAAAGTCTGCTGCCCTTCTCATCTTTCATATCTCAAACCCGCCAATAATATTAAAAACCCCATCCTTATATGTCGATTAATTTCTTTTCTTCTTTATTTAGTGGTGATAATATTGTGGTTAAGCCCATTTTTCTACATGGGTTTTCTGGGATTTTACATTTAGTGTTCCTGATTATTATATTTGGTTGGTGGGTTTTTAATAAATTTAGGATAAAACATGGGTTTAGTTATGATAATGTTGTGAGGTTGTCTTGTTATAGATTGACCTTGTTTACTTGTTGGGGTTTGGCTCTGTTTAGTGTTGTTATTTGTTTATTGAATAACTTTTATTGGTATAGAAATGGTTGGTCTGATGTTAAGGTTTTAGTGGTGTTTGATTCAGTGAGCAAAGGGCTTAATTGGTTGGTTGTTTCAGTTTATGTTAGTACCCAATTAAAAAATAGAGGTTATGTTAAGTACACTTTAGTGTTGAGGGTGTACGTGGTGGTGTTTTCCTCTTGACCTCTTATCCATCACAACTCTCTCTCTCTCTCTCTCTCTCTCTCTCTCTCTCTCTCTCCCTTAGTTTGTCATACATGCTAATTAAGATGTTTTTGTTGTGTGTACAGGAGGATCGTCACCATGAATGCTATTCGCATCGAAGTTTTTTGTTACCACTGCCAAAAAGGCTTCAAGAATGATGTGAAGGCTATGAATAAGCATAACACGAAGATGCACTCTAAAATGATGGAGATGAGGACTAAGGTATTCTGTGAAGTGTGCGGCACGGTTTACCCCAATCAAGCTGAGTATGTCGCTCATCAACAAGAGGAAGGAGTACATGAACCTGAACGTAACATCTAGTTGATTAAGTAGTTTTTTATTAAATAAAAATTATTAATAACTAGTTTAGTAAATAGGTTTGCTAATTTCCATGTATTTCTGTTGAAGTTTAGTTCCACTTTTATGTATTTCTGGTATTTTGTTCAAGTTTAATTCAAAATCGGATAATTTTATATGAATTCTGCGGTTTAACTCGTTGCAAATAACGTTAGAACACGTGGTATGGGCTTTGATTTTGTTAAATTTTGAAAATCCAGTGGTGATTTGAAAATGGGCCAACATATGGGCTTTAAATGTCAACACAAAAAGAAAGGCCAGATCAATTTTAGAGCAGTGCTTTCCATTTGACTACATTTCCAGTGAAGAGAGAGACGAGAGAGGGAGAGATAAAGATGAATACAGACATAACAGCATCGACGAAGCCAGAGTATCCAGTAGTTTTTAATTACGTGTCTCTTTGCAGCCTCCTTGTTTTTCATTCATGTTTTCTTGAATGCCATATTAGATTTTGAGCATATAGTTTATGTTGTAATCGAAATGTTCCGTTTCTTTACGTTTTGTTCTGTACAAGCTATTTTAGTATACTAACTCACTAAATAATGACCTTTCTCTTTTGTATATATTGAAAATGAGGGTTATGTTCTGTACTACTCCATAAATTATGAGGAAATGGGAGGGAATGTGAGGAGAATTATTCGAGTAAAGAGGTCATGTAGAGTCCATGTCCAAGGGCACTTCCACAACTGTGAGGTTCCGGAAATTTATGGATTAGTAAGGATGAAAGAGGGAATGCTGATCATAAATAATGAAAAGAGGCGTAATCTTACAGTGTAAACACAATGCTCTGTCTCTTACACTTGCATCTAATTGATTAATACAAATGATTTGCAAATGAAACAACTTTCTCTTTCAATTGTTTAGGTTGCTTTTCAGCTTGGAGTCGTAGTAACTATCATTAGTCACTTTTTTAAAAATGGGTGTAAAATCTGGGCACCACTTTGAAGTTTAATCTTTTTTTATTGATATTAAGATATGGTTATTCTTGATATATATAGGAATAAAGCCAAATATAAGAGGGCCATCTATGGTGACCGGCGGTCTCATTGGTGTGATGGGTGGTTTCATGTATGCGTATCAGAACTCTGCTGGTCGACTCCTGGGTTTCTTCCCTAATGAGGGCGAGGTTGCTCGATTCAAAAAGATGCACTAGCACTTTCTTCTTTATGGGTCATTTGTTTTGCATCTGTAATATGCCTGATAGCAGAATTCGAACAATTTGAGTGTTCAATATTCCTGTAAAACGCATTATGTAAGTGCAATTAATAATCAGAGTTTTATCACTCAGCGGGATTTACTAGGTGCTATATAATTTTTCATATTCTGTATAAGGTGGTGATCAACACGGGGGTCTGCATTGATCTGATCTGTGTTATTTTAACCAAGTGACAATGTCTGAGTCAAGTATTTATTACCGGGGAGGGGGTAGTTACATTTTATCTTGGGGTCTTTTTGTGAGGGGTAGTTACATTTCGAGTAGTGCTACAGGTACCAAATTGGGTACCAAAATTGGGTACCAAATGACATGGCAACAGACACTTGTCAATTTAAAATATTTTGATTGAAGAGCCCTGGCGGGCCCACTATAACTATAACCAATTAAAACAAGCCACATCATTTGGTAACAACTTTTGGTACCTAATTTTGGTATCTCTAGCATTTTTCTTACATTTCATCTTGGGATCTTTTTGTAAGGGAAACTTGTTCTCTCTCTCTCTCTTTTTTTTTGGGTATTTCTTACCGTTTTGTGAAATTTTTCTATCAATTCCTGAAACAAACCTTTTTTTTTTATAATAGAATTTTTCAATGTTTTTCTCGATGTAATCTAATTCTGAGAACATAATCCAATTTTTGAGCATTTTCATCTGATATAAGGGGGGTCATTGATATAATTATTATTAATATTTTCAATAAGATTATTTCAGGGCACTAGTGGACATGGAAGTGGTGAAAATGAATAAAGAAATGGATATTCTAATATGGATAGTAAATGTGTTTTAAGAATGAATAATGAAGTGGATATTCTATTATGGATAGTAAATGTGTTCAACTATCTTAATTTTAAAACAGGAATGTGAGAAAATTCATAATTGTTTCCAAATGTTTGTATGTCAAGTTATATATGGTAGATTTAGAGCATCTGATCTAGACCTGACAATTCGTTCGTTTCGTATATTTTCGTGTCGTATACTTTCGTATACGAAATTGCGCCTCTAATCTGATCTAACCCATACGAACAAACCTGTTAGTTAAATTATAGTTTTTTTTTTTGAAAGTTAGTTAAATTATAGTTGATATTGCCTTCTCTAATCACAATGTGTTAGCAATAAAAAATTTAGATAATCTTATTTGATTTTCTATATTTGTTGATTCATTACCATCTATTACTTTATTATATATAATAAGAGAACACAAGGGTAAAAATTGCCAATAAAATGGTTGTGAAATGTCCATTTTACCCTTTTAAGTTAAAAAATTACAAAAGTACCACCATTTTATAATTTATACTAAAAACATGTTTTTTGTGTAATCAATGAGAATCGAACCTTTAACCTCAGCTCAAGAATCTCATATCATAACCAAGTGTGCCACATTAATTCTTGAGTTTACTTCAAAAATCTTACTATATTAATCACATCATCTTCTTCTCTTCTGTTTAATTTTTTTGTTATAACTTTTGAATAAATAAAATATTAGTTTACATTATTTATGTAATATAGAAAACCCCTCACTTGCTCTACCATCTTACCACTGAGCAAACCAACATATGAGAGTCCGCTCTCAAAAAGTTCGCTGTCAACAAAAATCCCGCTGTCAACAAAAATCCCGCTGACAACAAAAATCCCGCTGTCAACAAAAATCCCGCTGACAACAAAAATCCTGCTGTCAACAAAAAGTTCGCGGACAACAAAATTTCCACTGACAACAAAATGTCCTCTGACAACAAAGTGTCCTCTGACAACAAAGTGTCCTCTGATAACAAAATGTCCTCTGACAACAAAGTGTCCTTTGACAACAAAGTGTCCTCTGACAACAAAATGTCCTCTGACAACAAAGTGTCCTCTGACAACAAAATGTCCTCTGACAACAAAGTGTCCTCTGACAACAAAATGTCCGCTGTCAACAAAATGTCCGCTGTCAACAAAATGTCCGTTGACAACAAAATGTTCGCCGTCAATCAAATGAGCATTCAACTCTTACAACATTTAACATCGAGCCCGCTGTCCGCTGTTACACGGACATCAAACCTAGAAGTCCCTAGACGGGCAAACATCTTACTACAATAGCAAAATTATCAAAGCCCCCTAGACGGGCGGGCTACTGACTATGGATTCCAATCTACGGTTAAAGAACTAAGTCCCCTAGACGGGCAGGCTAATGACTATGGATTTCAGTCCACGGTTACAAAGCCAAGCCCCCAAAACGAATAAGTTCACGACTATGGATTACAATCTACGGTTACAAAGCAAAGTCCCTAAGCGGGCAAGCAACCATCTACAAAAGCAAAGTCCCTTAAGCGGGGAAGCAACCAACTACAATAGCAAATTTCTCAAAGTCCCTTAAGCGGGGAAGCAACCAACTACAATAGCAAATTTCTCAAAGTCCCTGAGAGGGCAAGCAACCATCTACAATAACAAAGTCCCGGAGAGGGCAAGCAACCAACTACAAAAGCAAAGACCCCTAGACGGGCAAATATCTATCTACAAAGGCCAAGTCCCATAGACGGGCACACAACCACCTACAAAAGCAAAGTTATCTACAATAGCAAAGGCAACAACCCTCAAATGGACATCAAATATCAACAAAGAAGTTATCTATCACAAAATGTGCAAAATTTGTCTAAGTCCCCTGGTGGACATCAAATATCAACAAAGAAGTGCTACATGCAAGATGTGAAAATTTTTCTAAGTGCCCACAAACTTTGATCCGGGTCATCCATCAAAGTTGGACAACAAATATCAACAAAGAAGCGCTGCTTCCAAAAGCTCACGTACTTGGCAAACAAAAGCAAGCACACAACAAAAGCAAAAAACCAAGCAAATAACAAAAACTCCGTCAAGCATACCTCCGGATCACTACGACAACTACAGGTTTTCCTTTTAATACTAAAAGCACTATTTATATCCACTGATGCTATCACATACCTGCTTATCTTATTTTTACTTATGTAATTGCCTATAACTATTTCAGATATTATCAATCACATGAAATTCATACACCAAACCACCGCTCCGCCAAATTTTAGCAAAATGTTTTTAACTCCCAAGTGATGACCGCCAACACTTGGGGGGGCACCAATAGCACAAATTTTAGCAAAATTTTTCTAACTCCCAAGTGATGACCGCCAACACTTGGGGGCACCAAAAACACAAATTTTAGCACATAGCAGCCTTTTCAAAAATACTCAAAAACAAAACATTGTCGCATATTATTTTTGACAGATTCTTTCTCTACTCCCCCTGTCCGCTAAAGCGCACAGAAGGAGTGGGGGCAATGATAGGTACCCGCTGTAAGCGCTTACAGCGGGCACCCGCTGTTGACCAACCAAAAACATTACTTGCTTTTCTATACACGTGTCATAAGATATTATCTTTCCTAAATTACTCAACTTGACAAAAAAATATCTTTATAAAAATACTTGTACAAAATATCTTGGTGTCTTGTTCACTAAGGCAGGGGACCATAAAGGTAGTCAAGGGAACACAAGGACTTTCAACTGTAGCAAAAGCGGTTGTGGTAGAATCGAGGTATGTATGGAAGGAACATCAACCACTGTTCCAATAGTGGCTCACTATAGCTTTAATGGCATAGCAAGTGGGCTACCAAGTGGATGAACAGTGATTGGAAGACCCAGCCTATAAATACCCCCATTCTACACACAAGATATATATACAATTTCAATAGCACAAACTTATTACTCATTCTCTCCCTTCACACAGATACATTCTTACCAATTCGATTATTATTATTCCGATTACTGATTCTTACACTGGAGGTGCTTGATGGCCACCACCCCCGGACAAGCATTATTTTGCAGATACCCGAAACTCAGGTGAAGTATCCCCGGAACAGTACTCAGAACAGTGGTCGGAAGCCTCTAATCGACCGTGAGGATTATCAAGGAAGGAGATATATTAATATGAAATCGAATCATACATCAATGTTTCCAACACAACCGATGGAGGAAACAAAAAATCATTGTAGCAATCCATCTTACGCGGCACCCTAGCTAACAAATATGCAACCTTTGTTGACGTGAACAAAATAATCGCAAAAACTATTATTAGTTATTTTTAGGTGGAGAAAAATGAGAAGTACCGAATTTCTAAATTTTACAGCAGTCCACGGAATAAGAATTGAAATACGCTGTTTCATTGACTTGTAAAGCTTTGACGCCTTTGACTTATGCGCCAATTCCGCTTATCTTTTGACCTATATTTCGTTTCCGAATGTCATCTGTGACGTATATGATGCAAAAATTGAAGCCCACTTATTCAATTACTCTCTCCGTCCCAGCCGGTTCTTTACATGGCGATTGGACGTCAAGGATAATGGATGTAAAGTGGATATAGTGGGTGTAAAGTGGATGTAATATTGTTAAAATAAATGAAGTAGTGGATGTAATAGTGATTTTATTGTTAAAATAAGTGAATTAGTGGGTGTAATAGTGATTTTATTGTTAAAATAAGTTAAGTAGTGGGTGAAATAGTGTAAAGTATTGTTAAAATAAGTGAAGTAATGGGTGTAATAGTGTTAAAACTTACAGTATTATTTTGGGTAATGTAAAGAAAAGGTGGGACGGCCCAAAAAGGAAATTGTAAAGAAATGGATGGGACATAGGGAGTATTTTTAAATAATAGACAACTATGTATTCATGTTAATTATTTATAATTAAAATAAATTCATTTTAATACTAGATGATTTGTGAAGTTTGGTGATTAATTATAACAGAATATTTATGAATTCGCAATTAAAAAAATCAGAGTTAGATATTTTTTCTAAAAAATATTTCTTTTCTTCACTTTGTAGCATGAATGATATTTTTTAACACCTTTTCTCTGGAAAAAAAGTTATGCAATAATAGTTGAATTAATTTCTAGTGCTCATAAAGACAAGAACCATGCCACACATGTTTACTCTTAAATTGAAAAAAATGTAGTTTAGATGTACTTAATAACAAAATTTTACAACAATATATCATGAATGTGCAAAATCATATTAATATTTGATATTAATTCAATCAAATTTTGAAAATATTAATAATAAGAAAAATAATATATGAAAAATATCACCAAATTTGTTTTGTAAACTGAAAATGAACACGAACAAATTTGAACATGTAAAAGAGAACGCAAACGGAGACGGACACAATAATATCCTTTTAAGCTTTTGTACCAATTAAATTTTTTTAAAATAATATGCTTCAATTTTCCAATTTCAAAGGTATAATTTTTTATTTTTATTTCCTGAAAATAAAAGGTCAAACATTTGAAATTTGAAAAAAAAAATATCATTTTATTGAATTTACCATTGTCTAATTTATCTTCATTATGTTGGGATCCAAGAAAAATATTACTATAATGAAATTATTAATACTAGCTTATAACTCGTGCAATGCACGGGTTTCTTATATTATGTTATAAATTTTATTTAATATTATAATTATGTTTTTATATAATTACTAATTTTAATAATTTTTTAATTTTAGTTTGATATAATTTAATATACTCATGTTTACGGATTATATTAATGTTTACTTATTATAAACTACGTATACGATTTTTAATATATTCATTAATAATTGAAAAATATGGTGTAATATTTTTGGGTATATATTGTAAGATTTGTTTTAAATTAAAAAGCTAACTTGTTTTAATTAGAAAGGAAATATTAATGATTGAAATATATGATACAATTGATCTTTTTAGATGTTTATAAAATTTAATATCTTCAACTAAAAGTAAATTTGAAAAAGATAATCGACTAATTATCATTAATTATATTATGTTATTATTTTTTTAGGTGGTATATTTTTCTTAAAAATTATGGTGTGATATTTTTGGGTATATATTAATGATTGTAAGATTTGTTTTAAATTAAAAAGGTAACTTGTTTTAATTCGAAATAAAATATTAATGATCGAAAAATATTATAATGTTTTTAGGTGTTTATGAAAGGTAATATTTTCAACTAAAAGTATATGTGAAAAGGGCAGTTGGTTAATAACCATTAATTATATGATTTTATTATTTATTTTAATAATTAGGATAACCAAATATACAAACTTTCAATCTTTCGACTTTAATATAGTAGTATAAATACGTATTTTAATTAGAAAAGGCAATCGGCTGCTTAACATTAATTGTATTATTTTTTATTTATTAATTAAGATAACTTTACCTAAACCAAAATGATAAAATTTTCAATGTTTCAACTTTAATATTATAACTACCTTATAACCCGTGCAATTCACGGGTTTCTTGTAATATGTTATAAATTTTATTTAATATTAAAATTATTTTTTTATATAATCATTATTTTTAATATTTTTTTAATTTGATATAATTTAATATACTCATGTTTACGGATTATACTAATGTTTCCTTCTTATAAACAATGTATATGATTTTTAATATATTTTATTAATAATTGAAAAATATGGTGCGATATTTTCGGGTTATTTTTTTCTTGAAAATTATGATGTTATATTTTTCGATATATATTAATGATTATAAGATTTGTTTTAAATTAAAAAGGTAACATGTTTTAATTCGAAAAAAGGTAAGGTATTTATAAAAGGTAATATCTGTTGGTCCAGGAAAGTATTGCAGAAGGGGGGTTGAATGCAATACTAATAAATTTCAAAAACTATTTCAACAACTTAAATAGAATTTGTGATTTACTAGTAGAAGAAATGCAAACACAAGTAAAATCAAATACGAGGATTTCACAAAATAAATGTTTTATTTATTTTGCAAAGTTTTGCTACAACCTTGAGAAAATAATTCTCAAGCTACAAAGACTCAAGAGATTACAGTTGTTGAGTTATTTAATGTATAAGTAGAATGCTCTATTTATAGAGTGATAATCTACTGTACTATCACCATCAACATGGGTTGTCGAGTTGCTGTTATATTCCTTTTGCAGCTCATTCCATGATTTATTCCCATGTGATCAGCACAAAGTAACTTAAAGATGCTTTCCACATTTGAGCCACCCAGATCTAGCCGTATTCAATTTTATCTGTTCTAGACTTTACAGGTTGTTCCATGTGATCTCTCGAGCTTCAGTTATAGACTTTCCAAGCTTGCTGTAAAGGTTGAATATTACAACACGCCTGCTTCTTTTGAACATATACTCTGTCGTTTTAATTTGACTTAGAAAATTCCTAAGTCAGGCTGATTCTATATGACAGTATGTTTGCCACAAAGTTTGCTGTCAATAGATTATGCTTTAGTTGACAGTATGAATTTCCCGCAGATATTACTGTCAAGAATTTTGCTTTGGTTGACAGTATGAATTTCCCGCAGAGATTGCTGTCAAGAGTTGTGCTTTGATTGACAGCATGTTTTTCCCGCAGAGATTGCTGTCAGGAATTCCAAACTTACTGTCGCAGACTATATATCAAAATTGCTGTCATTAGAATCTCCGCCAATGTTGCTGTCAAGTTGAAACTTGCTGTCGACTTCGTGAAACTTGCTGTCGACCTAGGCAACATTATGTTTCCTTGTAACCTTACTGTCAGGGCTTGACAGTAACTTTTATTCCTTCTGTCGAACTTATGTATTTCTTGAGGCTTGAACATAATCGAACTTCTTCCAAGAATTACACTTATTACATGACAGTATTTATTTAAATTACAAGAATACATTTCAGGCTATGACAGTATGTTCTACTTAGCAAAAACTAAGTATACCAATAAAACTAGTTAAGTTGTCTATTCCATCACCCATAAATCCCAACAATCTCCCCCAATTTGTTTTTATGGACAATAAGGACAAATTTACAAATATCATGCTGACAACTTAACTAACATAGATCAGAAAGAATAAACTCTTCATTTCTGACCAATGATTAAACTGAATTGTTTTCAAACAATATATATCACAAAAGTTCAAAAAAAAAAAAAAAACTTTACTTATCTTGATTTGAACTTTTCACTTTGCTCCTTTTCCCTTAGAGCTCTTCTGAGATTTTCAATTAACTTTTTTTTCTTCAGGGGACTGTGCATCATCTTCATTTTCCACAATGTATTTTCTGATCATTGAGGAAGCAGTGTTCAATGTATCTCTGAGTTCCATCCAGTAAACATTTTGCTTTACAATTGATCTGAATTTTAGCACATTTCCCTCCATTTTGAATCTCCTGCCAGGAAACTGATTTAGAGTTTCCCTTCTTTGTTTGTCCAGGCTGGGATCCTCTCCTCTCCTCTGATCAAGAATCATATCAAGCTCCCAAGAACACAGTGTTTCAAGACTGTTAGTTGATCCAACCACTTGCCAGAATAATTCTTTTAACACACTGGTCTTCAATTTAGAGAAACTATCTACATAAATTTCTTCTTTGCCATACTTGATTCTCAAAGGATTGTCCAGTACGCATGGCTGATAGTTGGATTCTTCACTGTTGATCTTATTGATTTTACTGTAATTTTTCTTCATTTCAGCTTCAATCTCATCTTCTATCTGTTGACGAGATTTTTTCCTTGATGCTAATTCTTCTTTGAACCTTTGCTCTGCTTCATACATCTTCATTTCATGTTCTGAATAAGGTTTTCGCATTTCAATCCAGTCATAATCAGGAATAGGATTGTCTTCTTCATACTCCAAACCAAGGATTTGATAGATATCATCATCATTGTGAAGTGTCCAATCTCCAAACTTCTCAATAAATTCAACATGCCTGGCTTCATAGTACTTGAGAACTTGATCCATGATCTTCTTTGAAACATTATCATAGGTTTGCAGTAGCTCAACCATCCTTTCCAGATTGAAGAAATCAATTCTTCGTTTTACAGTTTCAGAAGTTTGAATGAGTTTCTTGGATATCACCTTTGATTTTGATATCTGAGTGAAGTCAGATTCCACTGTAATCAACCTTTCATTGTTTTGCCATAGAATGTACCTTGCAACTTCTTCTTTTGGTCCATCAAATTCTATGGATACAGAGGTGATTGTTTCTTTGGCATTCAGCTGCATCATTTCAAAGCTATTCATTCTTCTCCTCATGATAGGTTTCTTGAGTCCCAACCCTGTAGCTTTTCCTTCTCCTTTGTAGACAGTCTTTCCCTTTGTTGGTCTTTTTGATTTTCTCTTGATTCTTACTGTCTTGAATGATTTGACAGTAGGATCGTTGACAGTTTCTTTTAAAGGGCTTCTGACAATGTCTTCTTTGACAGTATCTTCAATGACTGTTACTTCATCCTGACTGACAGCATCTTTGTTGATATCCTTGACAGCATCTTTGTTGACAGTATCTTTTTCAAGATGTATACTGTCAATTTCCATTTCTTCTTGATTTCCTTTAAATGCTTCAAGTACTTCTTCCTCTTTCTTTTCATCAACTTTCTTGCTTGAGCTAGAATTTTCAGAAATTTCCTTTGATTCTGCTTCTTTGACTTGAGTTTGCTCTTTTGAAGAGTCTCTCAGTTCTATTCTCTTAGGTCCTCCAGCTTCACCTCCATCCTGATTGTCATCATCATCTTTTTCCAAGGTGTCATCAAAAATGCAGTTTCCACCTTGAGCATTTCTTCTTGAATTTGCTTTGGCAATGAGCTTTTTGATTTTGGCACTGTACTCCATGTTTCTCTTTGCCAAAATTTTGTGAATATCTTTAACTGCCTTAATCCTTTCCTTGGTGATGGATGCATTCAGTAATACCTTAAGTACATCCATGATGACTTTGCTTTGTAAAGATGTTTTGCCTTCAAGAGTTAAGAATCCAAGACCTTTAGCTCCTTTGGCTGTTGTCTGTTTAAAGCTTACACCATATGGCTGGAGACTTACTTCTGGAAGTTTGTTGTTGACCATTGTGCCCAGTTGCATAAAGAGACTTTCATCAAAGATGGTAGAGTTTTTCTTCACTAGAATCCCAAGGATATATTGCACTCTGGCAGAGAAAGTTTCCAACAGTTGAGTTGTTATGAATATTGAATGCCCACTTTTCAGGTACACATCAACTGCCCACCTCTTCTCTGAGCTAATCTTTACTGACAGATTTACAATCTTTTCTCTCAAAGCTTCTGCCAACTTAGCAGGTTTTCCTTTAGACACTGTGATTGCTTCATTCACCAGATTTTTGAATTCCTCATCCTTATTATTCAAGGTGCTCTCCATGTGGCTTACTGTTATTAAGTCAGCTTCTTCTTGGGAATATGTACTTCCATCAGTCCAAAAGATAGGCTCTGAAGAAAACACATATTCAGGCAACTTGTCTTTGCCTTTACCCATCCTATTTGATTCCTCTTTTTCTCTCCATAGCCTCTCCAATGTGGATTCTTTCTTCTCAGGAACTGGTTCATTGATTTTGATTGAGGATGCTTTATTTCCTTGTATTTGACTTAATACCTCCTTGGATACTAGCATTTGTTCCCCATCTACTTCAGCTTCAAAAAGCTCCTCAGTTCCAGAGGCTATTCCTACTCTCTCTTGCTCCCCCTTACTCCTTTGCTCCCCCTGTCTTCTAGCTTCCCCTTGTAACTCCTCCTTTCTTTCTGGTTGCTCAGCCTCTTTCTGATCTTTTCCTTTCTCCCCCTTAGTTAAGTTTGCAGCATGAAGTAATGAAGAGAGTGACAGTAGTGTGGCTTGAATTTCAGCAAAACCAGTCTTCACAGTAGATGACAGGTTGTCCAGTTTGCTTTCCATTGTAGCACATCGATTCTCCAGTGCTTGGAGCCTGTCATTTGAGGATGCAGAAGGACCACCAGACCTAAGCCTTTTAGGAGGTAAGGGATAAGTCTGGGGCATGGAGGCTGTTGGGGTACTCACACTCTCAGTGTTTTTATAGATGATCTCATCATCTCTCACAAAAATTCCCTCAAGGCCTAATGCCTTTTCTGTATTGGCTCCCTCAAATTCACTCTGGACATGCTCAAGTCCCTCTCCTTTTGCCAGCACATTTGGCTGCCTCTCGTTTTTAGTCTCACCTCTCTGTTCTTTTATCTCTCTTTGATGTTTCACTCCCTCACTCATCCTAGATGCAGTAGTATGAGCAGTACTAACATGCAAAAGAGTAGATTTTACCTTGAAGGCCTTTGAAAGGGGCAAGTCATCATCAGAGATATCTTCCACTAATCCTTCTTGTAGTTGTGGTTGAACAGGGATGACAGCATCTTTTGAAGGACTTTTGACAGTAACTTTTGTTGGAATGATACTGTCACTTGAATGTTTGACAGCACCTTCTGATTTGTCATTGACAGCATCTTTGGCTGTGACAGCAACTTCCCTAGGGTAAGATGCTTTGAGGGAATCGATCAAGATGCTGGCTGTTTCAATTTCTGACAAGTTTGCATCTTGATCTAATCCAGTGTTTGATGGAGTGGTATCCATTTCACTTTGAGAAATGGGTTCTTGTGGACCACTAGATGGGGGCTCATCCATGATTTGAGATGGATGATCAAAACCTGAGGGGTTGGTACTGTCCCCCTCTCTAGGTTGATTAGAAGAAACAACAGATGTGGGAATGAAAGAAGAAGATTGAATTTTAGATTGATTAATTGGCTGTTCCACAGAAAATGATTGTGGAACATCAATAGTATGAGTGAATTCCTCACTGTGCTCTATCTCAATGTGTGTATCTTCAAATACAGGTTCCTCAAGAGTGAATTCTTGAGTTTGTGCAGACTCTTTACAAGATGCCTTGGGAGACAGGCCAATTTCAATAGATGTCCCTTGTTGAGAAGAAACACCTAGAGGTGAGTTCATTTCCCTATCATCCTCTACAGTCTTTTGGGAAACTGTAGGGTGGCTGACAGTAACCTTGGCCCTTCTAGCTCTCTTCTTCTTAGGCTCAGAAGGGGCTACTGTGGGTTCTTTTTCACTACCAACCGTATTTGCTGCACTAGGTGCAGTGACTCCCTCTTGACTCTCAACTTGTTCACCAGTTGCACTCTCTAGGGTTCTTTTCTTTGATTCCTGTTTGGCCATTTTAAGGGCTTTTGGTAGTCTAGAGTCCCTAGGTGGAATGTATGGTGTGGAATGTGGGTTAACTGAATTTGGGTCTAATTCAGCTTCATTCTCTATTGTGAAAACAGTGTAACCTGTTGGAAATGGAAAATCAAGGTTGGGCACTTGATTTACCATGTGTTGTGTGAAACATAGTGGAATATGTACATTCAAATTCTGTGTGTTAAGAGATGTGTGTGTGTTTTTCTTTAAAACAGGACATTCTTCAAAATCAGAATTGTCCTCAATATTTCCACAAATACTATTAATACACATAGTTAAAAAGCGAGGATAGATGGATACCTTCTTGCCTATTGCGCCTTTCAACTGTGTCATTATCAGTTTTCCAATGTTCACCTTGTATCCATGAACTAATGAATGAGTGAGCTTCTTGATATATGATGGTATGCCATTCCATCCTGTAGTCTTGGTAGAGAATACCTTCACCATTACATCAAAAATCATACTCCACTCTTTTCTTAGAAATTTCCTGTCCATTTCTCCTGTTTGATACCACTTATCAGAAGTTTCTTCAAGTTTAGAACCAGAGTACCCAATCTTCAGAAAGAACTTCTTCAGGGTATCATCAGTTGCTAGTTCCATAAAGCTTTCTTCACTGGTCAACACAATGCCCAAAGCCTCATTGATGTTCTTTACTGTAAGAGAATAACTTGCATCATCTATATTGAACTTAATTGATTCATTCTCTCCAGTTCCTTGAGCACTTGCTGATTTCCAGAACTTTTCAATTCTAACAGTATCAATTTTGGGGGAAGAGGTTATTGCATGACCTAGGTAGGATTTATTCAAGAACGAAATAAGTCCTTTGAAGTTTTCACCAGCATCACTAGGAGAAAAGATACCAGCGAAATTGGTTTGAGCAATGCTTTGTTTAGGTGCCATTGTTGAATGCTTTGAAAAATGAGAGAGAGAAATGCGGTTTTTGGATGCAGAAGATTGAGAGGTTTTTGCAAATGAAAGTGATAGTAGATTAAACGGTAGATTCAGTTTCTAATATGAATCGATTTAACCTCTCTTAATTGAACGTGTGATAATGATATTACCCATTAACTCCACTTGCTATATTACGTGGCAGTTGCTATTAGATCGTGGATTGGTGAAAAGAAATATACGTATGTATATATATATATAAAAATTAATATATCTTTCCACTATCTTTGACAGCAACTTCTCGTGACAGCAACTTTCATTGACAGTAACCTGTGCGCTTTTTCTTTCTCTACCAATTCTGACAGCAATTTCTTGTGACAGCAACTTTCATTGACAGCAACTTGTGCGCTAACAATATTTCTGTCAATCAGCTTCATGAGTGACAGTAAGTTTTATCTGACAGTAAACTTATCATAAGATTATGCTGTCAGTCACTGTTCACACATAACTTAAGTTAAGGACACATGATTTCTTAAAATCATTTTAAGACAGACATGTAAAACTATTTTAGCATAGTCATAGCAAGCATGATATCTAAAAATCCTTTTAGCATAGTCATAGCAAACATGATATCTAAAAATCCTTTTAGCATAGTCATAGCAAACATGATATCTAAAAATCCTTTTAGCATAGTCATAGCAAACATGTTGTCTGAACAAGTATCACAATGTACCTTAACTTCTCATGACAGTACCTTCTTGTAACAGTACCTTTAAAAGTTTCTGTCATGAGCTTCAACTACTTAGAATTGATAAACCAGTTAGATTATCATACCTGATTTAGCATTCCCAATTCACTCACCAACCTGGTAAATGTTGCTTCATCCAGTGGCTTGGTGAATATATCTGCAAGTTGCTTATCTGTTGGAACATAAACCAATTTTACATCTCCTTTTTCAACATGCTCCCTGATGAAATGATGCCTGATATCAATGTGCTTTGTTCTGGAGTGTTGAACTGGATTGTCTGATATGGCTATGGCACTAGTGTTGTCACAGTAGATAGGAATATTTGACAACTTTAGTCCATAATCCAATAATTGATTCTTCATCCAAAGTATTTGTGCACAGCAACTTCCAGCTGCAATATATTCAGCTTCTGCAGTTGATGTAGAAACTGAGTGTTGCTTCTTACTGAACCATGACACCAATCTCCCCCCAAGAAATTGACAGCTTCCTGTAGTACTTTTTCTGTCAATTTTGCAGCCAGCATAGTCTGAATCAGAATATCCAATTAAATCAAATCCAGTTTCCTTAGGATACCAAAGACCTAGATTTGGGGTGCCTTTGAGATATCTAAAGATTCTTTTAATTGCAACTAAGTGTGATTCTTTTGGATCAGCTTGAAACCTTGCACAGAGACATGTAGCAAACATTATATCTGGCCTGCTTGCTGTTAAGTACAGCAATGATCCTACCATGCCTCTGTAGGTACTAGAATCCACTTTCTTGCCTTTAGGATCTAACTCTAATTTGGTGGCTGTTGAGATAGGTGTCTTGGCAGGTGATGAATCTTCTAAGTTAAACTTCTTGAGAAGTTCTTTGACATACTTAGATTGACAGATGAAGATTCCTTCCTTCTTCTGATAGATTTGAAGACCAAGAAAGAATGCTAATTCTCCCATCATGCTCATTTCATACTTGTTTCTCATTAGAGATGAGAACTTTTCACACAATTGTTCATTTGTTGAGCCAAAGATTATGTCATCAACATATATCTGCACAAGAATGATGTCTTTGCCATGGTATTTATAGAATAAAGTTTTATCCACCATACCTCTTATAAATTGATTTTCCAGGAGAAAAGTGGATAAAGTGTCATACCAGGCTCTTGGTGCTTGCTTTAAGCCATATAGAGCCTTGAACAGCTTGTAGACAAAATTATGCAGTTTGTCATTTTCAAATCCAGGAGGCTGTTCAACATACACTTCTTCTTCTAATTCTCCATTTAGAAAGGCACTTTTAACATCCATTTGAAATACCTTGAATTTGCAGTGTGCAGCAAAAGCTAAGAAAATTCTTATGGCTTCAAGTCTGGCAACAGGAGCAAATGTTTCATCATAATCTATCCCTTCCTGTTGACAGTAACCTTTGGCCACTAGCCTTGCCTTATTTCTTGTCACATTTCCACTTTCATCTATCTTGTTTCTGAACACCCATTTTGTCTCAATGACTGATTTTCCTTTTGGCCTTGGAACTAGTTTCCAAACATTGTTTCTCTCAAATTGATTGAGCTCCTCCTGCATGGCCATCACCCAATCAGAATCCAACAATGCTTCTTCAACTATTTTTGGTTCCATTTGAGATAAGAAACATGAAAACATGCTTTCAGCAGAGATATTCCTCCTTGTCCTTACACCAGTAGTGGGATCTCCAATAATTAGATTACTGGTATGATCTCTGTTCCACTTTGTTGATTGAGGCAAGCTACTTGTTTGATGAGAATGTCTTTCATCAATATGAGGATTTGATTCTCCACCATTTTCATTATTCTGCTCATTTTGCTCAAATTCTCCAGTCTCACATTCTTGTTGATTGATGCCTGAAATTGTCTGTGATTGAGCTGAGGTCTGATTTAGATTATGAGAATTGACAGATTCTTTCTCATATCCCATTGATTGAATGAGACTTGGTTCTTCATCAACAAATTCTTCTTTTTCCAAGTATCCTTGATTCTCAAATCTGAAGGGTTGCATTTGACCATCCTCATGTAGCCCTGGAAACTTAGTTTCATCAAACGTGACATTGACACTTTCTTCAATTGTTTTGTGCTCCATGATATAGACTCTGTAGGCAGTCCTTTCTATCCCATATCCCATGAAAATGCCTTCATATGCTTTAGTATCAAACTTGCCTTTTCTTTCATGGTTGTCTTTCATCAAAAAGCACTTGCTTCCAAAAATATGAAAGTACTTGACAGTAGGCTTCTTTCCTGTCAAAAGATAGTAAGGAGTATTGCCATGAGCCTTGTTGATTAGTGTTCTGTTCTGTGTGTAACAAGCAGTGTTGATGGCTTCTGCCCAGAAATATGTTGGTAACTTAGCATTACTCAACATAGTCCTTGCAGCTTCAATAAGAGTCCTATTTTTCCTTTCTACTACTCCATTTTGCTGTGGAGTTCTTGCAGCAGAGAATTGTTGAACAATTCCTTGATCTTTGCAGAAGTTCCCAAGTGTAGCATTTCTGAATTCAGTTCCATTGTCACTTCTTAGAAATTGAACTTTTGCTTCAGGGGTCCTGTCAAGTACCCTTATGTGATCAATGATTTCTTGAGCAGCTTCATCTTTTGATTCTAAAAATTTCACCCAAGTGTACCTAGAATAGTCATCTATCATGACCAGTGCATATCTTTTTCTGGATAGTGATTGAACATTCACTGGTCCAAAAAGATCCATGTGAATCAACTTGAGTGCTTCAGTGTTAGTGTTGACTTGCTTTGATTTATGCATTGCTTTCCTCAATTTTCCCATTTGACAGTCTTCACACAGTCCTTCTTGACAGAATTCCTGTTGAGGTAGTCCTCTCACTAATTCCTTCTTCATCAGCATGTTCATTGTTTTGAAATTGAGATGAGAAAATTTCTTGTGCCAAAGCATGCTATCTCCAACACTTGCTTTGCTGTAGAAGCAAAATATTCTTTCCTCATTTGTTGAGTTTAAGTCTGCAACAAATAGGCTTCCTTTCCTTACTCCTTTCAGAGATAGGCTTCTATCCTTCTTGTGGTGAATTGAACATTCCATCATGCCAAAGTTTACTTTGAATCCTTTGTCAGTGAATTGACTGACACTGAGCAGATTATGCTTCAAACCTTCCACAAGAGAGATTTCTTCAATGACAACATTTCCAGCTTTTAAACAGCCATATCCCACAGTGTAACCTTTGCTGTTGTCTCCAAAGGTTATTGTTGGGCCAGCTTTCTCAACATATTGTGATAGCAGGGATATATCACCAGTCATGTGTTTGGAACATCCACTGTCGATTATCCACATGACCTGTTTACCTCTCTTTCCCTGCAAGACAGAATGAGTTTAATTTGCATTTGGTACCCAAGTCTTGTTGGGTCCTGCATACTCAGTATCATCAGAAACTTTATCAATATTTGAAACAATATTATCAGAAGATGGTTCCTTGACTTCTTTTATTATCCACTTAGTTTTTGTCTTTGACTTTTTCTTAGTGAGAGCAGACTTCTCACTTTCTTTAGTGGATTCAGAAGTCTTTGCAGTTTGCATATAAGCACATAATTCATTTGATGAAATTTGCAAATTAAAACATGCACTCATGGTAGTAATTTTGCATGGCATACAGTCAATGTTATTACAAACTACCAATTCTCTTTGCATAATGGGGGTTCTGTGTAAGTTCCCTTTCAACTCTGTTGCATTAGATATGCTACTAGTTGATTTCTTACAAACATGAGTTAAATGATGTGAGGAGCCACAATTATTGCAAAGTTTCCTTGGTGCCTGCTTAACATATGCATAATTATTCTTTTTGTCAATGCCTAGCTTCCCATTTCTGTTTTTGGACTTAGAGACAACTATCTTGACAATCTGTTCAGAAGATGCTGTCGAACTATTTTTGACAGCATCTTTTGTACTTGCTGTCTTGACAGTAGGTTTGAAAGTTACTGTCTTGGATGACTTCTTGACAGTATCTTTTGAACACTTGGTTGGACTATTTAATACTGTTTCTTTCATAGACATTTTGACAAAATCTTTTTCTTTCTTAGATTCACTGTCAATCCTCTCATCTTCATCACAGAGTTCTTGATTAATAATTAGGGAGTTTTCATTAACCTCAAACTCTGTACTTTTGAAAATTGGGTTACTCACATTTTTGAGGATGTGAGGTCTTACAGTATTATTATCATCATTTTTCTGTATAATAGCCTCTTTACCAGGTCTCCTGCTATAATCATAGCCTATGCCTATCTTCTTACCTTCAGTATGTTTCTCATGATACTCTTGAACTAATTTAGAGGAATTTCTAAATGCCTTTAGCTTAAATTCATTCTCAAAAATTTCTTTTCTTAGATAATCCTCTATCTCCTTAGCACAGGTTAAATCATTTTTTAGTCTTTCGTTTTCCTGAGCTAAAGAATCAATAGAACTGGTTTTAAGCAACAACATATCATTATTAGATCTGAGTACTTCATTATCTTTAGTTAATCTAGCAATTTCTTCATTTGCAGCAGATAAACTAGTATGAATATTAAACATTTCAGTACTCATTTCCTCAATGGTTTGCTTATAGTCATTTAAAGACATATCTAGTAATACTAGAGATGGTACCTGATTTGACGAGGTTGATGCTTCTTCATCCTCTCTAGCCATCAAGGCTAAATTCACAAATTCCTCTTCTTCTTCATTATCAGATTCATCCCAGCATTTTCCTTCAGCCACATAGGCTTTTCCTTGTCCTTTCTTAAATTGACTCCCAGTTCCTCTCTCCATTCTTTGTATTTGTTTTGGTCTTTTGCATTCAGTAGCAAAGTGACCAAGTTCATTGCAATTGTAGCATCTAAACTTTGACCTATCTACCATTCCTGTTTTGTATCCTCCTTTGGTGCCAGTAGCAGGTTTTGATGAGCTTCCTTGGTTATACTTTGGAAATTGACCTTGAGGCTTATATGGCTTGTTCCTCCTGAACCTTATATTTTTGAATTTTCTTGCCATAAAAGCCATGGTTGGATTATCCATTTTCTCCATTTCTTCTAGAGTGAAGAATTCTTCATCTTCAACATCTTCTAGTTGAAGGACAACCTTTTCTTCATCTTCAATCACTTCTTCAATTTTCACAGAGGAAAATTGAGGTTGTTGATCATTTTGAATTTGCTCACTTGCTTGAAAATATGATGGTCCTTGAGCAACTAGAGCACCAGCCATGTTTGCCATCAATCCTTTGGATCCACTTTGTATAGCTTTCTTTTGATAATATTCAAGTTCATAAGATTTTAGAACTCCATACAATGTTTCAAGAGAAACAGAATTTAAGTCTCTCCCTTCTCTTATGGCTGTTACTCTGTGCTCAAGATGTTCTGGAAGAGTTAGCAGAAACTTGATATTGACTTCCTTCTTTTCATAAAACTTTCCATGAATTTGAAGCTCAGCTATCAGTTTGCTAAATCTTTCAAACATGTGGGTTAGCTCTTCTCCATGCTTGCCCATAAACGCTTCATATTGTGACACCAGTATTTGTTTTTGATTCTCTCTGACCTCTTCACTTCCTTCACATAACAGTTCTATCTTTTTCCACATATCCCTGGCAGAGTTGCATGCTATTATATTTCCACTCATAGCTTTGTCCAGGGTAAGTGCATCTAGTAGAATGAGTTGCAGATGATCATCCAGTGCTACCTTTTCTTTTTCTGAGTCATTATACTCAGAAGGCTTCTTAGCAACCCAATGAGCTGGGATTACTACATCATTTACTGTAGCAGCTGGGATTTCCTTTTGAGGAATGAAGGGGCCATTTTCCAGAATACCTAGGAATAGTGGATTCTGACTTTTGATAAATAACATAATCTTCTTTTTCCATATGTTGTAGTTTTCCTTATCAAAAGCTGGAATCTTGATATTACTTGACCTTTGAATACTTGCCATTTGGATCTCAGATATGTGTATTAATCTGTTTGCTCTGATACCAGTTGTTGGTCCAGGAAAGTATTGCAGAAGGGGGGTTGAATGCAATACTAATAAATTTCAAAAACTATTTCAACAACTTAAATAGAATTTGTGATTTACTAGTAGAAGAAATGCAAACACAAGTAAAATCAAATACGAGGATTTCACAAAATAAATGTTTTATTTATTTTGCAAAGTTTTGCTACAACCTTGAGAAAATAATTCTCAAGCTACAAAGACTCAAGAGATTACAGTTGTTGAGTTATTTAATGTATAAGTAGAATGCTCTATTTATAGAGTGATAATCTACTGTACTATCACCATCAACATGGGTTGTCGAGTTGCTGTTATATTCCTTTTGCAGCTCATTCCATGATTTATTCCCATGTGATCAGCACAAAGTAACTTAAAGATGCTTTCCACATTTGAGCCACCCAGATCTAGCCGTATTCAATTTTATCTGTTCTAGACTTTACAGGTTGTTCCATGTGATCTCTCGAGCTTCAGTTATAGACTTTCCAAGCTTGCTGTAAAGGTTGAATATTACAACACGCCTGCTTCTTTTGAACATATACTCTGTCGTTTTAATTTGACTTAGAAAATTCCTAAGTCAGGCTGATTCTATATGACAGTATGTTTGCCACAAAGTTTGCTGTCAATAGATTATGCTTTAGTTGACAGTATGAATTTCCCGCAGATATTACTGTCAAGAATTTTGCTTTGGTTGACAGTATGAATTTCCCGCAGAGATTGCTGTCAAGAGTTGTGCTTTGATTGACAGCATGTTTTTCCCGCAGAGATTGCTGTCAGGAATTCCAAACTTACTGTCGCAGACTATATATCAAAATTGCTGTCATTAGAATCTCCGCCAATGTTGCTGTCAAGTTGAAACTTGCTGTCGACTTCGTGAAACTTGCTGTCGACCTAGGCAACATTATGTTTCCTTGTAACCTTACTGTCAGGGCTTGACAGTAACTTTTATTCCTTCTGTCGAACTTATGTATTTCTTGAGGCTTGAACATAATCGAACTTCTTCCAAGAATTACACTTATTACATGACAGTATTTATTTAAATTACAAGAATACATTTCAGGCTATGACAGTATGTTCTACTTAGCAAAAACTAAGTATACCAATAAAACTAGTTAAGTTGTCTATTCCATCACCCATAAATCCCAACAATATCTTCAACTAAAATTAAATGTGAAAAAAGCAATCGACTAATTACCTTTAATTTTATTATGTTAATGTGAAAAAGACAATCGACTAATTACCATTAATTATATTATGTTATTATTTATTTTAGGTGTATACTTTTCTTGAAAATTATGGTTTGATATTTTTAGGTATATAATAATGATTAGAAGATTTGTTTTAAATTAAAATGGTAATGTGTTTTAATTCGAAAGGAAATATTATCTCTTCTCGCCAAATGGTGGTGGCGTTGTTACAATGAAAAACCAAGTTTGTGGACGCGTGTGCTAGCAGAAAAATATGGGAATACATGCTTACTTGATTTAGCAGCATTACCAGTTAGAAAAGATTGCTCGCCAACAGTTAAAAGTATCGTAAGCCTAAATTCTATAAGTGAAACATCTGGCCTTCTTAAAAGAGAATGCTTTATGTGGAAATTAGGGGATGGATCCAAGGTGTTTTTCTGGGAGGACAGTTGGCATGGTATGGGAATTCTTAAATTACAAATGCCTAGGCTTTATAGGATCTCAAAGCTGCATTTCAGTTCAGTTAAAAATTTCTTGGAAGCCTGGCAAGCTCGAAACCATACACCCATCTGGCATAGAAGGCTTATGGATAGAGACACAGAAAATGTAAGACTGCTAGAGAATGTAGTGGATGGAATCACCCTGACAATGTTAAAGGATACACTTCTTTGGAGACCAGGCAATGGTACTTTCACATCAAAAAAATTCTGCGACTTGTTGGCTTTGCAATCTAACCACAACAGTCATGTGACAGGTCCATGGAGAAATATTTTGGCAAACAAATTGCCACCAAAAATTAATATTTTCTTGTGGAAGCTACAGTGGGGAGTTCTCCCCACAAATGCTTTTATCAACAGCAGAATCAACACAATCACAAATCTATGTCTTTGGTGTGGCAAAGAAGCAGAATCAATAAATCATCTTTTCTGGCAATGTGAACTGGCAAATTGGGCGTGGAACTTTGTTAGTGACTGGTGGAGTGTTAAGAAGAGATTTTCATCGATAAGATGTTTTTCACTGGAATCTTTGTTTAATATGCAGAAAAAAGATCAGCTCAAAGACATCTGGGGATTGGTAGTGGCAGCAACCGCTTGGACGATTTGGCTATCTAGAAATGAAGCAGTGTTCAATAAAACAATAAAGTCCAAAGAAACGGTTGAATTTTTAATCTTGACCAGAATTAAAAAGTGGGGCAAAGCTGTAAAATTAATAGACTTTGGAGAGGACCCGCTTTGGTTAGTAAACCCTCAGGGAGCAATAGTTACCCATTTACATATGCTCAATAAAAACTTCTGGAGCTTCAAATCTCTTTCTTATGAAATTATTTGTGCGGTTGATGGAGCTTGGGGACAATCGATGAACGAAAGCTTTGCAGGAGGCATAGGAGGATGGATAAAAAATAGAGATGGTGCCCTTCTATATTCATTCTCAGGGATCATTGATAGTTCGATCAGCGGTAGAGGCAGAAATAGGTGCATTGTGGCACTTGTTAAAAGTTATAATGCAGGAGAATTTTGGCACAAATAAGATTGTCATATGCTCAGACTCAATGGATGCCATAGAGGTTGTACGCACGTGTCCCTTCTTCTACACGTCCACTATTTTAGAAAGGAATCATTACAAAGAATTGGTGGATAAAGATTTCACCCTCCATTACGTTCCACGAAATCTAAATTCAGAAGCGGATCTGTTGGCAAAGATGGGGCTCTCAAGGCCTGTTTTGTTTGAATTTTGGAGGCCAAAGGTTAATCTATAATTTTGGGCCTTTTCAAGAGGCCCGTTATCTTATCTGAGGGATACATGTCGGAGATGGTACGTTTTCAAGTGTATCACCTTGTCCTGTAGTAGTTGTGTTAAGATAGTTCCCTGTGCAGTGGCCTTATATTTTCAGTTGTTTAAGGCTTATCATGTATCGGTTGTTCAGGGTGCTCCCTGCTATTATCAATGAAATTTCCTATTTATCAAAAAAAAAAAAAAAAAAGGTAATATCTTCGACTAAAAGTAAATGTGAAAAAGACAATCTACTAATTTTATTATGTTAATGTGAAAACGGCAATCGACTAATTACCATTAATTTTATCATGTTAATAAGCTAATTACCATTAATTATATTATGTTATTATTTAATTTAGGTGTTATATTTTTCTTGAAAATTATGGTGGGTACATATTTTAAGGTGTTTAAAAAAGGTAATATCTTCAACAAAAAGTAAATATGAAAAAGGCAATCAACTAATTACCATTAATTATATTATGTTATAATTTATTTTAGGCGTATTTATTTTTCTTTATAATGAAGGATAAATAAGTAAATTTACGAAGTACCGAAATACTTGTACCAAAAAACAGGTACCAAAACTTTTACTGTTTCGGTTTTTATGTAATAGTATAGATTATAATATTATTAGTTTATTTTATTAAATATAACCGTCCGTGATATAATTGAAAAGTAACGTGCATGATTTATGTGAAAAAGTAATTTATTAGTTTATAGTAATTATAATTTAATTATGTTATTTTACGAAATAAAATTGTTCATAGTTTTAGAAAATGAGAAATTAACGCTACCCGTTATATTTCTAGAAAAAAAAGGGAATGTAATTAGAAAAAATAGAAAAGGTGATATATTTTAGCTGAAAAGGTAATCGGTTAATTATTAGTACTATAATATTATTATTTTATTTGTATTAAATAGAAACGTTTGTAATATAATTAGAAAATAGAGGTTTTAGTAAGAAGAAAGAAAAAAGGTAACATGTTTTGCTGAAAAAAGGTAACCGTCCATGATATAATTGGAAAAAGAGAGATTTTAGTTAGAGAAAAGAGAAAAGGTAACGTGTTTTGACTGAAAAAGGTAATTGATTAGTTAATAATAATTATATATAATTATGTTATTTTTAGCTGAAAAGGTAATTGGTTAATTATTATTATTAAAAAAATTATTAAATAGAAACGCCTGTAATATAATTAGAAAAATGGAGGTTTTAGTGAGAAGAAAGAAAAAAGGTAACGTGTTTTGCTGAAAAAGATAACCGTTCATGATATTATTGGAAAATGAGAGATTTTAATTAGAGAATAGAGAAAAGGTAATGTGTTTTGACTGAAAAAGATAATTGATTAGTTAATAGTAATTATATATAATTATGTTATTTTATTAAACAACAAAATTGCTCGTAGTGTTTTTAAAAAGGAGAAATTTTAATTAGATAAAATGTAAAAGATATTCTATTTTAAATGAAAAAGGAAATTATTTAGTTATTGAAAAATGAAAAAGGTTATATGTTTAAACTGAAAAAGGAAATTGATTAATAAATGAGAAATTTTAGTTAGATAACATGTAAAAGATACTGTTTTTTACTTGGAAAATGAAATTATTTAGTTCTTGAAAATAGAAAAGACAATATGTGTAACCTAAAAAGGAAATTGATTAGTTAGTAGATTTTAATTGAGTAAGGATAATTAGGTAAATTCAATAGGTACCGTTGAACCAAACTTTTAATGTTTGGGCTTTTATATAATAGTATAGATTACTCCGAGATTCAAACTTGAATCGATCATTCTTCTATAATCATTAGTCATAACTTAATTAATAAGAATAATGCTAGGGACACCAAAATTGGTTCCCAAAATTTTTTCCAAATACAAATGGCAGATTCTGATTTGCTATAATAATAAATGGGCCCCCTGTATTCACACCAACAAAACCAATCAAAATAACTCATACTACCACATCAGCATGCCATGTCATTTGATGACAATTTTTTGTACCTTATTTTGGGGTCTCTAGCACTACTCAATTAATAAATATAGACCGGAGACCGGAGTGGTTACACTTTAAAAACTGGTGTGTTGACTCGAACCACACGGTCTTTTTAATTTTGGAATTTGTTTTTTTAATTTTAATAACCATTTTCGAAACCGTTGGGAAAATATGTGGTGAATGGTGATTATAAAAAGGTGGTATTTAATACAATCGGGTAATCTGGGTGTCATTATTGTTAACAAGGGCATTTTCGTAAACAAAATGTCAACTCTATATATAGCCCATGGTCTGCATTCTTCTTCAACTAAAGTCTTAAAAATCAGCAGGAAACAGTTTCAAGAGCAAAAGCAAGAAAAAGAAAGAAAGAAAAGCAAACCTGATTATAGGTAAACAACCCCATCAATTATATTTTAATTTTTTTTATTTTTTTCATGAATCTTGGCTTGATATAAGTTGAAATTTGTGTGTAGTTTTGGTATGTTATGGAGTTGTTCATATCATGTGCTTTGATTCATAGTTACTTGGACTTGAAATATAGGATGATTAGTTATTTTGTGTGGACTAGATTTATTTTCTGTTGTATGATCAATTTTTTGCTGGAAAAGAAGACAATAAAAATGAAAAGACCATGTTTTTTGCTATAAAATCTGAAGACTTTGATGTTGTTTCTGACTGAACTTTCGAAATTTTATATTCGATCCTAAGAAAAATGAATTCCCCGGTTTGGCTGTTGATTTTTTTCCTCTGTTCAATAAGAGGCTGGTGATATTGATGTTCTTCGAGAAATTGATGAGAAAATTATCGATATGAATAATATGGACCAATACTTTTGCTATTATATTCACCCACATGATCCAAAGCTATCTTGAACATACATGTTCCTTCTTCTTCGAATAACAGCTGATGATGTTGTCTTGAAAAGGCTGAACCGAAGGAAAAAGATACATATATAGCAAGACCCTGGCTGACTGGTCCAGAAATTCGAGTTAGAGGTTACATCAAGAAGCCTTCTGCATCAAGAAGACCTAGCTCTGTTAACTCAAATGACAGGTTACTATTCAGTACAGTCTTCTCAGGATCCACAATATTTTTACCAGAGCGGAATGTTTTATAATCAGCCAGCTCACGAGTTTGAGTCCCAACTCTGGAATCATTGTCAATATCTGGATGACAAGTTATGGATTGATGACGGCAGCCAGGAAATGCAGGTTTCTGGTAAAGCATCTCAGAGCTATGGAACTCCAGAGGCAGCCACGGCAATAGGTGGTTATCCTGGTACTAGTTTTGCTGTCAGTCGTTCAGCTAATGGTAGTCCTATCTCAGGGGAATCTTCTCTGACATACCCCTCAGGCGTGAATCATTCCCCAGGAAACAATATTTACAGTTCGCACGTCAGCGACTCTTCTTATATGGGCGATTTAGTTAGCCTGAAGCATAAAATAAGAGAAATCGAAACTGCTATGTTGGGACCTGAACCAGATATTGTGATATCAAGTGACAATTCAGTGTTTGGTGGACCGAGTGAAATGTCTTCTGAAAAATATGATCTCGAACAAATGATGGCAGTCATCTCCAGTGGTGACATAAAAGAAGTTCTTGTCAATTGTGCAAAAGCAGTAGCGTATAATGACCTATTAAATTCTGAGTGGTTGATTTCAGAATTACGTCCATTGGTATCAGTTTCAGGCAATCCGCTGCAACGTTTAGGAGCCTATATGCTTGAAGGTCTTGTTGCTAGGCTATCCTCTTCAGGGAATTCCATATATAAAACCTTAAAATGCAAAGAACCTACCAGTTCAGAACTATTTTCATACATGCACTTGCTCTATGAAGTCTGCCCATACTTCAAGTTTGGATATATGTCCGCAAATGGAGCAATTGCAGATGCCATGAAGGATGAGAAAAGTATTCATATAATCGATTTTTATATCGCCGAGGGAGCCCAGTGGTTCACTCTAATCCAAGCTCTTGCAGCTCGGCCTGGAGGACCCCCGCGAATTCGGATTACAGGTATTGGCGATGCCACATCGGCTTACGTTAGGGAAGGAGGACTTAATATCGTGGGCAAAAGACTCTTAAGTCTTGCAGAATCTTGTAAAGTTCCCTTTGAGTTCAATGCTGCAACAATCTCGGGTTCCGATGTTGACACAATTAAAATTTTACCAGGAGAAGCAATAGCAGTCAACTTTGCCTTTATACTTCATCACATGCCAGATGAGAGCGTAGGAACTGTAAATCATCGGGATAAAGTTTTGAGGTTTGTTAAGAGCTTGTCTCCAAAGGTTGTGACTATTGTTGAGCAAGAAGCCAACACCAATACTCTGTTTATGCCAAGGTTCCTAGAGAGTATGAATTACTATCTGGCTATGTTTGAATCAATTGATGTTACTTTACCCAGGGATCATAAAGAACGAATTGGTGTCGAACAACATTGTCTTGCAGGAGACCTAGTCAATATAATAGCATGTGAAGGGACTGAGAGAGTGGAACGACAAGAGTTACTCGAGAAATGGAAAACACGTTTTGATGCAGCTGGTTTTAAACCCTACCCATTAATCCCCTATGTCAATTCTACTATCAAGAGTCTGCTGAAGAACTACAGTGAAAACTATACACTTAAAGAGAGGGATGGAGCTTTATATCTTGGTTGGTTGAAGCAGAATTTAGTTGCCTCCTCTGCCTGGAGATGAGTGTAACTATTTATGGTGCATTTTGTGGGATAAAAGACAAGTACCAAATGTTTAAGTAAAATATAAGCTTAAATTTTCATAAATGGGATATCGATAAATTTGGCATCTATTTGCATATGTATACACCTCCTGTACTAAATAATTTTGAATAATTGCATCGGCCCTTCAATGAGTACATTAGTTTGCTTCCTGCTTTGCTTCAGAAATTGTTTCCGAGCAACGTTAAATGCGTAGCTCTAAAATTACTAAAGGCATTGTAAGCGTAAGCAAGTCCTTGAAAACATGAATGCAAACCGTTACAAGACTTTTGACAACTGATTGTCTAATTGAAATCAAATACTACAAATTTGCATCAACTCAGTAACATTGTACCTTCCACTGCTCATATTTGCAAATTTCTGCTAAATAATCAATAAACACAGATCAGAATTGGACCATAAAATTAGGGTACCAATTAATATACAGGATATTTGTATAAGGGCTACCAGTTACCAGCTTGAGATAGTTACCCCCTCAGCCATGTATCCCTCATAAAAGATGCAAAAAAAAAAAAAAAAATCCCTTGCATTGTTTTATTCTTTCCTTCAACCAGAACTATATTAGTCAGAAAAGCCCATTCCCTTGATTTTATGATTATGACTAGGAGAACTGGCCTAAAGGCGGAGATTCGAAATTATGGTTCTCAACATGGTTGTCTCTAGATCCATAAAGAATAATGCCTCCATTAGCTACACCATAGCATGTTGGAGCTGTAGCTTGAACCTGGCTTCTGACATGCTCAGAACCTAATGCGGTTTGTTGTTCGTAAGCATTGTTCTCAACTCCATAGTTCATTCCAACTCCAAGATCAAGGCTAATGGTGTTACAATCTTCTGGTCTGACTCTTGAAGTACCACTAACAGGTGCTGATCCTGACACATCATGGCTATTCGTCTTAGCAGCAGGAACATCGTGATTGTGTTTTCCCTCGTATGTAGTTATAACTGCTTTCGGATCATGTGATGCCCTCTCCACATGTTTCCTCACCGGGCATCCAGCATTTGTACACTTGTAATAGCTCCTGCATCACATGTAAAAGAGGCAGTCAGGAGACCAACATGATAGTAGCCAGAAATACAAGTAGCTCCATATAAAGTAGATCAAAATTGGTCAAGGGTACAGGATAAATTTTCAGGTTCAACGCTTATCGTTGACCGGGTAGGTAGCCTCTTTCGTGAGGCAAAGAATAGCTATCTTTCAGAAAGAAGAAAAGCAGCAAACTTCTAGTACTACCAGACTCGAGGTCAAGAGGGATTTTTACCAGATAATTTCATAAGCCAGTGATTTTTTTTCCCGTCTTCCGCAGTAGGGTTAACCACCAACATGTTAACTAATTAATACGATTAATTGGATCGGATTTTGCAGTTTTTTCTTCTGCAGTACCTCAACATGATATGAGCATGAAGGGGGTTCAAGAATCCGTTGTTTTTAAAGGGCTAAACTCAGCAAAACTTGCTACCACGTGCAAATAGTCATGATTCATAGCTGTAGCTCATCGTTTGCATCATGTACGTTAATACTCAGGACACTTAAAAAGTGCCAGCACAGGGAACACCACATCCAAGTCAAAGTGTGCATGCTAAAAAAGTAAATTACAATTATGGTAATTAATTAAAATACGTATAATGAGCAAGAAAAAGGAAATCTACAATTCTGGATTAGAAGATGTTAATATGTCAAAAAACATAGATGACACTGCCTAGTTCAGGGAAAGGACGGATAAGTTGAAAATTTAGCACATTACGAGACAATGAGAGACAAAGCAGGTGCTATTGAATGAATTAATGTGGAAGATAAAGTTTAGAGTTCAACTTGAATCTCTATTCGTTCACTGTGATGATAGTATGCACCATATATACAACATAATATACCTTAAACAAACCAACCGTACACAATAAAAACACTTCAACCCAAGGTATGTACGTTTAGGGAAAACTATAAAGTAGTGTGCTAAGCCATTATAACATCAGTGACAAGCAAGAGCAAAAAAATTAAATTCATTCACAATAACCAAGACTTATTGCCAGTTACCACTTGCTAGAAATCATTTGACAAATTTTAGATTGTTTTTCAAGTTGACAAATTTGTAATCATTTGGAACCCAAACAGAACAAAACTAGCAAGAACACGCTTAAAAATATACTAAATATTGAAACAACATATATACCTCGGATTAGGATTGCCTCGGACCACTTTCTGGCCATATTTACGCCATCGGTACCCATCATCTAGTATATCAACTTCACTTAAAGTTTGAACAACAACACGTGGTTCACGAATGGGCTTAACCACTGGAGATATATCTATGCTGCCAACATCTGTCCTTCTGGAATATATGCAATTAAAAATTTATTGTGAGATACCAAGTAAATAAAAAAAATATGGCGGTACTATAGAAAAGGAAACTGCTCTTGATTAAATTTACCTTCGCTTCATAAATTGATCATCATTGTCAATGTCATCAGTGACACTGTTTAATAGTGGAGAGGCGCCATCAACATTATCAGCATTGACTCCTCGAGGAGATGATAAAGGAGTGCCATTCTGATCAGCACTAAGGGTCTGAGTGTATGTGGTGTCTTTGGTAACATATAGAAAAGAAATGAATATATTTTTCAGAAATAATGTTTACATAGTAACTAATAAGTATAAAGAAAATTTGATTAAGTTACCTCCTTGACCGGTTAAAGATGAAGCATTAACAGCTTTTTCTTCTTGGATGGATATAAGAGCACCAGCAGTGAAGCGACGGCTAGGTTGAGGTTTAGGATGATCATGTGTTCCCTTGTACACTATCTCTTTTATTTGTCCGTCAAGGGCGCGCTCGAAAATCTTCTTAACATCACAGTTGGGATATGTACATTTGTAATAGCTTCGAGGAAACTCACATCCTTTAACAAGTTTTTGCCCATACTTTCGCCAATTATACCCATCATCTGACGATTTATCAGATGCAACAGAAGGAAAGGCATCCCTATGATCTGATTGTTGGTCTTCATTTCCACTTTTAGAGTGACCTCTTTGGTTCAGTTCATCATAATCGAGAGTAGAAGGTGCACTAGCTAATGCAGTAGACATATTCACGGAAGCATACTGACTAGATTCTTTAGAGGTTGGAATCTCATATCTGGCTAAAGGCATTGATACATATGACTGAAACTGGCATTGGTTTTGAGTTTGTTCACGAGGCTCATTTTTCTGCTGATAGAAACCTGATGAAACCTTTTACATATGGTAAAGTGTTAGGCAACCAGCAAGCAATTTCATACCAAGAAGTATCATTATGTCAGCAGAACTCGCATGCAAATGGATTTATCTATTACTAGTATATAAAAAAAATATCTGAAACAATTTACCATGATACAGTGATATAAAGGCAAGCAAATTCTAGAATCTAGTTTTACTGGAGATAAATTTTAAATAATCAGGAAAGATATTTTAAGAAAGTTGGCGTTCAAATTAGTATTTATATGCGGTTAAATACGATTAAAAATCATTGGAAGAAAAACATATGCTAGGAAATTAATCTATGGTAGTCATATCCAGTAGTTACAGTAACTAGATCTCTCAAACACCTGATTATATATCAATTATAGAATAAAAATAATCCCAAATATGCATATCTAAACTGCAGAATGATGAGCGGATAACTAGTAGCTGTTAAAAAAAGGAAAGTACCGGATGTCCTGATGTTGACAGCCCAGAAACAGAATTAGAACCAGTATGAGGTTTAAACTCAAAGCAACTGGATTTTTGTTCATCAAAAGAGTTGCTATTTGAGCAATTTCCGCTTAGGGATAATGCAACTGAGCCACCGAAGCCATGCATTAGCTGGGAATTGAAAAAGGAACCGGTTGTCGGTGAAGGCTCTGCCTGAAGAGTAAAAGGAAAGTTCAGATATACTTTACAAAGTATCAACACAAAGTTTTATATAAAACTGAGGTAGCACAGACTAATTTATATGCGCTCAAGCATTCTCTTGATTCCCTGATTTGCAAGACTACTTATTTAATTGCGCCACTTGCGTTTTACACGAAAAACACTACGTAGAAAGGAATAAACACCTAACAGAGAAAGAACATTTTCATTCTGTGAAAAAACAACACTGAATGTCGAAAAGATTAAAATAAAATAAAAAAGGCAGTTCAAAGTAGATAAAATAAATGTAGAGATTAGAGAAACGCTTAATAATAGCAAAAGAAGATGCTAAAACCTAATATAAGCATAAAAATCCACGGTCCCAATTAAGCACACAAACACTCAGCATTTATTAAAACGAAAACATATTCTCCACGAACAAGCACTCAAAACAGGATTGATTCATTACAGGAATCAAACATCCCATCCAAATTCCAACTTTCTCATCAACGACAAAATCTCGATATTTCTACACAATTTTAAACCACACAATCCACTAATCCAACCTAAACTACATCCATAACTACCAACACCGTAACATGCAAATCAGATCGAAATCGATAATCCACAACTTAAATAACAAAACAATAAGCTAACACATCAATGCAGATACAAAATGATAGATATAAAAATACATACATACAACTAAAAAGTAGAATCTGAATCTAGAGCAAATAAACTGAAACAAAACAGTCTCTCTCTCTCTCTCTCTCTCTCTCTCTCTTTCTCTCTCTCTCTCTGTGTATACAATACATACCTTGATGTTGGAGAGGAGAACAGGGGAGTCGAGGAAGGAGGTAGGGCTGAGACCGGGAGGAATAGTGATGGAAGTGGACCTGGAGATCGGAAGTTTGGCCGGAGACATGAGCTTGTACCTAGCTCCGGTGGATCCGCCGGAGAGCGCATCGGAAGAGGGGGGAGTGAAGGAGTGAGAGTGAGAGTGTTGGCCTTCCATTAACGATCTGCGGAGAGTGTGTGTGTTTGTTTGGTGAGGACACAAATTGACCAGACTTTTCAGTCATGGTGAAACAAGGAGAAACAGTGAAAGTTAAGGGCTAGTTTCGGAAGTTACTATTTGTGAATCGGAAAATAATAAGTAAGATCGTTTCAAAAAAAAAAGTAATATAAAATAAAACGGATGCTTTATGTAACATATGATTTTTTTTTTGTCAGGTCAGTGATTTTAACGGTCAAGAATATAAGAAAGCTTAGTACGATTATAAGAGCATCTTCAAAATATATTATATAAATATAAATAATTAAATTCTTAAGTAAGTTAAGAGCTACTAATTATTCTTAAAATAAAATAGAAAGAAGAAATTCTTAGTATTTTTAAGAGTCATTAAGAATTTTGAACAATAAATTTGTTCTCTTTTCTCGATTTTTTTAGTTAAGAGAGCTAAAATAGAGAGGCACTTGGAGATGTTCTAAGTTTAGTACAATTAGAGCATCTCCAATGGGGTTAATTTCTCAATTGATATCTGCTTTCTCTAACTCAAAATTTGTTCTCTCTCTCTCATACACTAATTGTTGGGTGGCTAACTTTCAGTCTCTCTCTTTTCTAATGTCTCTTTCAATCGCCGGCCACATTTTCCACCGGAATATCAGCTTTCCGACGTCTTTACACTAACTCTTTTATTATTGTAGCTCTTTTATTGAGGTGTGTGTTTGCTAGCTTTCTGCTGGTGCATTTCTTTAATCAAAGACGCCGTTTCCATCTTATCAATTCTGATTTGCGTGAACTCTACTGTACTGAATACAAGATCTATATTACTGCATCTCATAGGCTTTGAGCTGTGATTTAGCTGTTAATCCGTATAGAAGATAACTTGTATACACTTGCATCTTTCTACCGCCCACCACCCACCTCCGACGAACTGCTCTGTACTAATAATTGTTTTTGCAGGATTTTAATATTGTTTTTCGTGTTTGATTTTGTTTTACATTCAAGGGTGGTGGCTTGAACTGTATATAGATCGTTGAGTGCTGGGATTTCATTTAAACTTTGAAAATCAGAGATCTCAATCTCTGGTTATTCCTGACCGGCGTATCGCCGGAAGAATAATTTATAACACCGCAATCATTTCAATTTCTTTTAACTAACAATAAATTAGTAGATATTTGTATGTTTTACCGTTTTTGCAGGTTTATCATACCGGATTATCAAGCTCATCCGAAGTTGCAAAACACCCCGGAGTGTTACGATTCGAAGTCTGGTATCATTTCATTTTTCTAATTATTATTGTCAGTTGCCTTCATATAAACTGTGATCTAAATTTTTCCTTCATTTAGTACATTTGAGACCTTAGAAATAAATAGATTTGTTTGGTAGTGTAGTTTTATCTGTTGGTAGTGCATTAGTGTTTTGTATAGGTCGATGCAACGTGGTTTACGAGTTGGCAGTTTAAATGTGGGTACCTTGACGGGTAAGTTTTTGGAGCTAGTGGATGTGCTACGTAAGAAATCGGTGGATGTGCTGTGTATTCAGGAGACTAGGTGGAAGGGAGCTCAGTCCAGAGAAGCGAACGGGTATAAATTATGATATTCAGGTCTTGCGAACTCGTGAAATGGGGTGGGTATTCTGCTATCGAAGAAGCTCAAGGATAACGTCGTGGAAGTTAAGAGGTGTAACGACAGGATTATGTCTGTTAGAGTGGTAGTTGGGGAGAAGGTGGTGAACGTGGTTTGCGCGTATGCTCCACATGTTGGTTTGAGCGAACCTGAGAAAACAGCTTTCTGGGTTTGTTTAGATGAGCTGGTCGAAAGTATTCCTGTCAACCAATTTGTAGTGATGGGTGGAGATTTCAATGGTCACATTGGTGTTCGGGTGGATGGTTACCATCGCGCTCATGGGGGTTTCGGCTTCGGGGTTAGGAATGACGGAGGTTCCGCATTGTTGGAGTTTGCTACTGCACATGAGTTGGTAATCGTAAATTCTGTTTTTCAGAAGAGGGCTGAACACCTCATCACTTTCAGTAGTGGGGGCACAACACCCAAATCGACTATTTACTTATGCGCAGTCGGGATGTAAGGTCGTGCGTTGATTGTAAGGTGGTCGTGTTGTGAACAGGGCAAGGGCAGCTAGACTTAGGATCCTATGGAAGGATCTGAAGAATGAGAAGGCGGCGGAATTCAAGGAGGCTCTGCGCCGCGAAGGTGGTTTTATCCGGGCGGGTGACGCAAATCAGATGTGGATCAACATGGCCAATGCTATTAGGAATGTGGCCGTGAAGGTGGTGGGGGTTTCTTCGGGAAGGTTCAGTGGTCTTAAGGAGGCGTGGTGGTGGAACGAGGAGGTTCAAAGGAAAGTTAAGGCTAAACAATTGCTCTTTAAAGAACTTTTGGCGGCTACCGCTGGTGAGGAGAGGCTCTTGAAGACTGCAGCTTACAAGGTGGCGAGGATTGAGGCAAAGAAGGCAGTGGCTAAGGCTAAAGGTGAGGCGTACACTGGCAAAAGTTAGGGAGAGAGGGCAGCGCGATCTGGGTCACGTTCGGTTTGTTAAGGATGATTTGGGTCGTGTTCTGGTGAACGACGAGGCTATTAAGGAGAGGTGGAACGGGTATTTTTCTGAGCTTTTCAATGGTTCAAGGGGGAGCATTTCAGAAGGGGAGCAAGGTGTTAGTCAATCTTATACTCAAACTTTAGGGGATTGTGAGCGTATCAGCATTGAAGAAGTCAAAGGCGCCCTTCTAAAGATGGGTAGAGCTAAGGCGGTTGGCCCTGACCAAATACCTATTGAGGTGTGGATTTGTCTGGGGGAGGAAGGTGTTCAATGGCTAGCAGATTTGTTCAACATTCTCCTCAGAGATGCTAAGATGCCAGCGGAGTGGAGGCGCAGTATTGCGGTGCCTTTTTTCAAGAACAAAGGTGATGCTCAGAGTTGTAGTAACTATCGGGGTATTAAACTACTCAGTCATACTATGAAACTTTGGGAGAGAGTGGTTGAAGGCAGGGTGAGAAGAATGGTAGAGATCTCAGAGAACCAATTTGGTTTCATGCCTGGGAGATCGACGACCGAGGCTATCCATCTCGTCCGTCGCCTTATGGAGAAGTTTAGAGAAAAGCGTAAGGACCTGCATTTGGTGTTCATTGACCTTGAGAAAGCTTATGATAACATCCCACGTGATGTTATTTGGAGGAGCCTAGTAGAGAGGAGGGTGTCATCTTTGTACGTCAGGGCGATCCAAGAAATGTACTCTCAAGCTACGACTTGCATTAGGACACCAGTGGGGGATACCCACTATTTCCCTGTTGGGATAAGATTGCATCAGGGGTCGGCCCTTAGCCCTCTCATTTTCGCCCTTATACTAGATGTCATGTCCCGGGGGATCCAAGATGACGTCCCGTGGTGCATACTTTTTGCTGATGACATTGTGTTAGTGGCGGAGTCGAGGGGGGGTGAATGCAAAGTTAGAATTATGGAGATCTAATTTGGAATCCCAAGGCCTGCGAGTGAGCCGGTCTAAGACAGAGTATCTCTGGTGTAACTTCAGTGGTGAGTCCATCGAGGAAGGGGTTGAGGTTAGGATTGGAGATCAGATTGTTCCTCGCATGGACAAGTTTAAGTATTTGGGGTCTATCATTCAGAAGGAAGGAGAGGTGGAGGGAGACGTAACTCATCGTATCAAGGCTGGGTGGCTAAGATGGAGAGCAGCGTCAGAAGTGCTGTGCGACAGGAAAGTCCCTTTAAAATTGAAAGGTAAATTCTATAGAGCAGCAATCAGACCTGCGATGTTGTATGGTTCTGAATGTTGGGCGGGGAAGAAGGCGCTGGAGAACAAGTTGGAAGCGGCTGAAATGAGAATGTTGTGTTGGTCGTGTGGGCGCACTATGCTGGATAGAATTCCGAATGTTGTTTTCCGGAATGAGTTAGAAGTTGGGCCTATTTCTGAGAAACTTCGGGAAGGGAGATTGAGATGGTTCGGTCACGTCCGCAGGAGGCAGGCTACGGCTCCAGTGAGGAGGGTAGAGAGTATTTCGGTCGTAGGGGTGAGAAGGAGAGGTAGACCGAGGAGAACTTGGGAGGAGCAACTAAGGTTAAATTTGAAGGACTTAAACCTAAACGAGTCCATGACAGCTGACAGGTCCACTTGGAGGCGTCGTATCAGAGTTGTGGATTCTCTTTTAGGGAGTGGTTCTATTGTTGAGAGTTTGAGAGTTGGGTTGTCCCGTTTAGCTATGTCGTAGAGTTGGGTTGTCCCATTTAGCTTTTAATATTTGACTGTTTGTTGCTTGTGGTTTAGTTTTTTGGCAGGGAGTGCTGCTCGGAGCCGACCTATATCAAGAGAGGAGTTTCCAATGCCCGCTTAGGTAAGTCCCATGAGGTCCAAGCCATGGGCCCAGGTTCGGCTAAGTACTTTCCCATTCGTAATCATCCTTGTATAGAACACACACTATTTTGTTACGCACTAAGTCGGGGGTCTCCACGGAAACAACCTCTCTATCGTAAAAAGTAGAGGTATGGTCTGCGTACATCTCACCCTCCCCAGACCCTGCTCCGAGCGGGATACACTGGGTATGTTTGGTTTGGTTTGGTTTAGAGCATCTCCAATGGGGTTTGCTAAAAATAGTTGGCTAAAATAATATTTATTGAATTTGTAAGATATTTGCTGAATTCTTACGGTGTTGTACTACAACGATGTTGGCTATAATGGTTGACTATAGTTTAAAAATAGTAAATTATTATTATTTCAAGTTGTTATAAATAGATTATATTATTTAAATATGTTAATAGATGATGTGGAATTTTGTTACAGGTCTCTAGAGGTTGGCTATACATAACCAACATGAAGGGGTTGGCTATAATTATAGATAAGAGGAATGTCCCATTGGAGTGCATTTTTTTTTACACATTCTATATATTTTTTATTTTTGCCATGCCAACTAGGATATTGCTAAGGGGTTAGTTCACATTGGAGATGCTCTTATAAGAGCATCTGTTGAGAACACAAAGAAAGAATACAGAGGGGGGGTGAATGGATTCTTGAACTTTTCGTGCCTTGAGTCTGTGTAGCAAACAAGTATTGTGTGTGCAGAGATGTAGATGCGGATAAAGAACAACACAAAACACAATATCACTTTAATCTAATGTATTATTAGATAAAGGTTGCTACAATCTGTGAATACAAATGATAGTATTCTCAGCTTCGTTTTTCTCAGAGAGATATAGCTTACAGTGTATGAAAAACTTGACTCTCACTCAGTTACTAAGTTATGAAGTGAGGCTGTGTCCTTATAGAACATGGATACAGCCTACTTACTGCAAATAAGGTAGCTAAACAAATTACTTTCTAGTCTGTCTATCCTTTTTGAGTAAGTGTCCAAACGGTTACAGATTTGACTTTGCAAAGCCTGTTTAGATCCACTTCTTTAGCTTCTTGTCTCTTCTATATCTCTCCAAGCTTCCTTGTAGGCTTTCCAATGAGTTATGGCTTCCGAGTTTTCCTTCCTTGTTGAGGACCTGCATTCCCTTTTCACTCATGTGGCCTAAACGCATATGCCACAAATTTGTATCATCAGTGGATGAGATAACATCTGCAGAACCTGAAATAGTTGAACCATGCAGCGTATACAAACTACCAGATCTATTTGCCTTTAGTAATACAAGAGCACCTTTGGACACTTTTAGAACTCCACCTTCAGCTGAATACTTACACCTTAGTGATTCAAGGGTGCCTAAGGAGATGAGATTCCTTTTTAAGTCGGGGACGTGTCTGACACCGGTCAAAGTTCTAGTAATACCATCATGAGTTTTAATTTGGACTATACCAAAACCGACAACTTTGCATTGAGCATCGTTACCCATCAAAACAAGACCACCATCAATTGGCTCATAGGCAGTAAACCAATTTCTATTAGGTGACATGTGAAATGTACAGCAAGAATCAAGTATCCACTCATCTAGACCTTTGTTCTACGTCAGCCGCTATTAATAACTCCCCATCAAACCAGACTCAACGACACTAGCTTCAGCATGGTGATCGGGTTGTTTAACTTTACCCTTATCTTCTTTATCTTGCTTATTTTTTAATTTAATGCATTCAGAGACTTCGTGTCCTTTCTTCTTGCAATAACGACAAAACTTAGAGTTTTTACCTCTAGATTTTGATCTGGACCTATTCTTACTGTTAATACCAATTTCAGCATTTCTCCCTCTAATAACCAAGCCTTCACCCGAATTTTCAGAATGAATTTCGGTATCAAATTTTTCTTTTGACAATAAATATGACTTGACATCTTCAAATGATAAGCTAACACGATTTCCATATAGCATAATTTCTTTGAAGTGTTTATATGAGGGTGGTAGTGAGACAATAAGTAAAACTGCTTTATCTTCATCATCAATAGTGACATCTAGGTTTTCTAAATCAACAGTAATTGAATTAAACTCATTTAATTGAGTTTGAATAGGAGTACCTTCTGATATACGGAGTGTAAAGAGACGTTCCTTAAGCCGCAATTTGTTTGCAAGGCTCTTGGTCATGTAGAGAGACTCCAATTTAGCCCACATGCTTTCAGCGGACTTTTCTTTAATGACCTCACGCAATACTTCTCGTGATAAACAAAGCTGGATCACGGATAACGCATTTTCATCAATTTCAACCCACTGATCATCTGTTATAGTGGCCGGCTTCTTTGATTTACAATCCAAAACTTTCTTTAAACCATTTTGGATTAAAACGGCTTGCATTTGGACGCGCCATATAGCGAAACTAATTTTACCGTCCAATTTCTCAATATCGAATTTTGTCGACATAATAAAAATCTTAGTTGAAAAATATAATGGCTCTGATGCCAATTTGTTAGGATCTAGAGTGCGGAAGCGATATAATTCAACCAAAGATTTAAAGAGAAATGATTTAAAGACTGTATAAATAACACCTGGATTTTTTTGGTGGAAAAATCCTCTTTGAATAGAGGTAAAAAACCACCGGCGAGAAAGCCAAAAATATCCACTATAATAAAATGGGAGTACAAGAATATTTCCTTCTAAGGCTGACAGAGAATAGCCCAGGTTAACAACTCTCTACGGGTTAAATAATTATACCCGAAATATAGAAAGAGATGATGGATGAGAGGAAATATAAGAGAGAAATAGAAGAGAATGATGTTGTGGGGGTTTTTGGTGTGTTGTGTGTTTTGCAAATACATCCAGAGGCTATTTATAGGCTGCCAAATGATACTATTGCTATGGCTGCTAGCTGATTATTTTGACATTGCTCTAGCTGATTTTCTTGACCTTGCTAATAAGTCATTGTTTGCTGCTTTATTGCTGGTCATTGTTTGCTGCCTTCTAGATGGGTGAGGCATATTCTAACAGCTATTAAGAGTCTTGAGCAACATTTTTGTTCTCTTTTCTCAATTTTTGAGTTAAGAGCTACAATAGAGAGGCACTTGAAGATGCTCTAAGGGCAAGTACAATAGTTTCCCTATATTACTTACTAAGTCACGATTTAAGTAATTTAGTACAAAACACCACTCCAATAGTTTGCTAGTGGTTCCCGAGACACTAAAGACCTCCAGTCATTCCCTATTTTTCGGTAACCACTAGCCATCCCCAATTTGATTTCTATTAATAAAAAAATTCATTTTCCTCAATTTTTCAATATTTATCCATTTCTTATTCTCTAATTGATTTTAAATTTATCGTTATAATAATAATAAGAAATGAATATAGGGGCGTTGTTGCAGTTGATGTACAACAAGGTTTCTAAATCACTAATAACTATTAGGGTTTTTTTTTCATAAATACCCTTGTCTAGAAATGTTTTTGCAAAAATAATTTTTTTTAAAAAAAACTAATTTGCAAAAATATCACCTTATTTGCAAAAATACCATCTTATTTATAATGGATGCGCAGCAGGTTGCATTCAGTTGCATATGTGATTGCACATATAATATCATATGCAACTGAAAATTGTAAGTTTAATTTTCAAATTTTTTACCAACTTCCAGTTGTATGTAAGGGTTGCGCAGCAGCAAAAAATGAAAATTTAGCTTTCAGTTTTTAGTTGCATTCAGTTGCATAGGTAGCATATGCAACTGAATGCAACTGAAAATTGGAATTTTAATTTTCATTTTTTGTTGTTGCGCAGCCCTTATATATAACTGAAGTTGGCAAAAAATGAAAATTTAACTTTCAGTTTTTAGTTACATTCAATTGCATATGTTGCATTTGAAATTGAATGCAACTGAAAATTGGAAGTTAAATTTTTATTTTTTGCCACTGCACAGTCCTTAAATATAACTAGAAGTTGGCAAAAAATGTAAATTTAAGTTTCAGTTTTCTAATTGCGTAGATTGCATATGCAACTGAATGAAACTGAAAATTGAAAGTTTAATATTCATTTTTTGCTGTTGCGCAACTCTTATATACAATTGGAACTTGGCAAAAAAAATGGAAATTTACCTTTCAGTTTTCAGTTGCATGCAGTTACATTCAGTTGCATAAGTTGCATATGCAACATAGGTATTTTTGTAAATAAATTGATATTTTTATAAATATTTTGAGAAGATAGCAAAATCGCAAAAAAACTTTAAAAAAATAGTGTTTTTGATAAATATCATAACTATTATTTTATTATATTTTTAGGAATTAACATTACATCAAAAAATATTACTAGTTTCTATTAAATTGAACCATGATTGTCGTACGACAGATAAAAAATAGACATCAACATAAGTTATAAATAAAAATGATAATTAAACTATCTAAAACCTAATGAATATAAAACCAAAAATTAAACCTTAAGCCCTATCTTCTGGATTACTTAACTACGACCTTCTTTACAACAATAAATAATTATAATTTAGTATTTCGATACAATTTATGTAGGAGTAAGTTATTCCTGACAAAAAAAAAAAATTAGTTGTGTGACATATAATTTATAAAAATCATAGTACAAAAAGTATTGTATAAATAATATAATATGAAAATGAAATGACATAACATGATAAAATTATAATATACAATTTAAAAAATTGAGAACACCATAATTCAGTTTTTATAAAAATGATTCTGTTTAAAAAATAATAAAAGAATATGTTACATATGCATGGCCTTAAACCAATTTTTATAAAATTTATTCTTTCAAAAATAATAAAAAAACTTATTATACATGTATCAGTTTAAACCTCATATTAACGAGCATATACACGCCGCGACATTTACTAATGTAGTAACTTATTTTTACAAGATAACGAATATAAAATTTTTCATACAAATTTTTTTCTAAAAAGAAGTATGTAAATACGAATTTTTTTCCAAAATAAATAACTTATAAAAAAAAGTATGTAAATACGAATTATTTCCCGAAATAAATAATTTATAAATTCGAATTAAGATTTGTCAAACCGGACCTAAATTTTTTTTCTAATCTTCACTGTTGAAAATCTGACCGATGAGAAATCATTTGCTACATAAAACGTCACAGTTTGTTGACTACTCTTTTAGAAAGAAAAAAAAACAATTTGTTGTTTCCAATAAATCCATTTTTTTTTCCCAATGAATGTATTATTTTATTTAACGGTTGTAAAAAAACGTACTCCTTTTTGGGTGAGTGAAAGTGTGATCCTTTGTTTTTGTCAATTCCGAAAGAGCCCCGGCACACAAAATGCAAGATATTTATCTACGGGCCTTCATTCTTCTTCCTACACATAGTATATGGCAAAAATGGGTCCACTAGGCAGTGAATTTAAGCAGATATTCAACCTCTTTATGCTTTAACAAAACTACACTTGGGCCCCATGTAATCTAACCATATATGTTGCCTTCACTTGGGCCTTTGAATTAAGGAATAGCACACCTTTCTAGTTTCTAATAAAAATGAGAATTACAATGACTACCACGAACAATGAAATAATAATTGATAAAGTAATAATTTTATTATAGTAAATTTTTTTACTATTTAGACTTATATGCCTTACAAATAAGTATCTATTCTAACAAATATCGGGAAGGACAAGAGATTTGTATTTTACTCTTAATAAAATAATAAACTCGATAGAATACGGAGTAATATTTTTTTCCAATCTCAAGTGTACTATTTAAACAAGTTTAACTGTAAAAAGGGATTATGCACACAAGAAAAGAAGCCAAACTACTGAGTTATAACCGTATAACATTTTTCCAGAAATGTGGGCATTTTTATAAAAGTTGTCTAAGCTATCAAAACGACAAAGGAATAGCACACCTTTCAAATCAAGAATATGTACATAGATCATGCGGTAACCCCTATGTATTTTCCTATCTACATACAACTCAATGTCTCAATTGTCCCAATCTTATGATAAATCCAATGTCTAACAACTTCTATTTGATTTGCCAATGAAAGTTATAACATGCAAACATAGATTTTTTTGACCATCGTAAGAAATTTAATAACTTGTGTGTATACTACATTTTAAAATTTGAACGCTCGATCTTTTGTTATCGATAGGTAAAGAGAATGGAATTTGTATGTACAATGTACATTTCGGATACTCATACTTGTATACATAATTTGTTATGTCTAACCAGTCGCTTAGTAAATTAAGTGCATCAAAATCCAAGTATGAGTATCAGCTTATCACCCATCGATCTTAACATATATAAGATTATTTTTCTTGGTTATGATGTTGGTCATGCTCATAACTATAATATATTCAGGTAGTTTAGTCATCAAATACTTTGGACTGTAATGAACACGTATACGTAGGTGCATTTTCAATCATAGTTTGTGACGATTGACAGAATATGCTAGCTCTATATCTTCAGAAACTATGAATGCATTGTTTTAATTGAGGAAGAAGGTAGTGATGAAGCAGAGAAAAAGCAAATTTGATCATATTCTGAGGCTATTGCTGATGTGCATTGCAGCATTTGCCATCTTTGTCAAAGTTAGTAATGCAGATGAGTTATCTGAAAACGTGATTAAATTTAGTGTAGCATTCAATCACAGAAAGGTGTTGAATGTCGAAAAGGTTTATCGTCGTGCATTGTTGCAAAATATTGATAAGAGAGATGCTGTGGATGCATTACCTCCTGAGAACAACTTGGCACCTCAAGGTCAAAGGGCATCAACGAACTGGACATTCTTTAAATGTTTACCGTTAGTTTTAGGCATTGCCTTTTTCCTTCTGCTTGCGTATATTGGAAACAGAAAGGCTGTTCAACTCACCAAAGATAAGGAGATTTTGAAGATCTTGGCACAATCACCAGCTCCTCCAAGTTTTCCACCTTTGAAAGATGTGGAAGAAGTAAAGCCAGTTGAAGAAAAGCCCACAGATCTTTATTTCTTTGTTGAAGAGGAAGAAAGGTTTAAAATGTCTGATCTTCTTGAAGCGCAAGCTAACTTGCAAGGACATGGGCTTTGTAGCAGCCTTTATAAGGTAAAGCTTAAGAACAATGCCCTGTTTGCAGTCAAGAGATTGAAACAATCACCTGTCTCATTCGAGGAGTACTGCACCATTATGAGAAAGATAGGGAAGTTACAACATCCGAATATACTTCCTCTTGTTGGCTATGGATTTACGGTTGAGGCAAGACTCCTCATTTACAAGTTTCAACATAAAGGAAGCCTCCTCTCCCTGCTAGAAAGTAAGTAAATATATATTATTACATGACTAGCTGATATCTAGTCAGAAAATATAGTAGTGCTTAACATTTATTTTTCTGCAGGGTATACCGAGGGGACGAAGGATTTTCCATGGACATCTAGGCTTTCTGTAGCTGTTGGTATAGCAAGAGGTTTAAATTACATTTACCAAAGAGGTGAAGATCAAGAAGTTATTCCACATGGTAATATCAAGCTCTCAAATATTTTGCTAGATGATGACGAGATGCCACTAATAAGTGAATATGGTTGCTCAAAACTTATGGACCCGAAGAAATCCTGCCTCTTGAATGCCAATGGACACACAGCACCAGAGAAAACTTTATCAGAGCAAAGTGATGTGTTCAGTTTTGGGGTGATTCTTCTGGAGCTACTAACCGGAAAAATAGTTGAGAAAAGTGGACTAGACCTTCCAAAATGGGTTAGGGCCATGGTGAGGGAAGAATGGACAGGAGAGGTTTTCGACAAGGAGATTGCTAAAATTGCAAAGCATGCATTTCCTTTGCTGAACATTGCTTTAAAATGTGTGGCTCATCTTCCTCAAGACAGGCCAACTATTGCTGAAGTACTTGAGAAAATCGAAGAGGTTGCAAATGTGCATGATGATCTTTCCCCTGCATCAACTACTTCTATTGAATCAAATCCATCATGTTTACTTCACTCTGTAGTTCCAGAAGAATGGGAGACTCCCGGATCAACCCGGTGAAGTTTTGCACAAGCTCTTTTACGATTTTGAAGAATCGCTTTCTCTTTACACATAGTAGTAGCTAGAAACAACTCGAATGAACAAGTATAAAGGAATAAAATTGTGGTATGTGAGCTTTTAATTCCTGTTTAGATGTAAAAATATGGAGTAATATATCGCTGCAATCAGCATGATACTGTCAGAAATTCTACCTTAAGTTTGTGATAAATTATTTTTCTTAATGGAGCTATTTTCAGAGAAACATGAAATGCATTAGCATACAATGATAGTATTACTCTGGATTACAGTATTAATGTAGTCATTACCTTTATTTCACACATAGCTAGACATGGCGATTCACAAGACTCTTTAGAACAATTGCTTTCGTAGCATAAATGTCATATTCCAATGCTAATTAGCAAGTTGTTTGGTTGGTGTCTACAACTAGTTAGGTACATATCTTACAAAAACACACTTAGAAATGAATCCATCAGAAAACAAAACTGGTGGAAACTCATCACTTTAATAGGTAATTGCCAAGGTTGGAGTAGGGGACCAACATGAAAAGTGAACATCAAGATATATTTTGAACAATCACGACTTAGTATTTTGTGAGTGTAATGTTAAACGTCCCACGATGTATTCATCAAATATCGTAGTATTACATGAAAACGAGGCATGCATCGTATTAGGAGAGCACTTCTCCGGTGAAATATTTGATTCAGTTTCGAGCAAAAATAAGTTGACAAGAATTTTGTGTCATATGGGTTCTCCTCAATATTATCCAAAATGTTGTAAAACAGAACTACCAAATAAATTAAATTAAAAGTTGAAAAATAGTAGTAAGACTGAAGGGATGACAAATTTGGTGTTCATTAAACTCATTAGTATATAAGGTTGTAACATTCAGTAGATTATTTCAAGAACGTCGTTTTTAGTTTCTTGAAAAAGGTGCTGTTTTTATGTTATATTTCATAATTTAAAAGTTCAGCATCATCTCTTGTCATCTCTTATAAAGACTCCTCTAAATATTCTTACACCAGAGGATTGCCTAGTACTCACTTTCTGCACCCTTTATATATGTAATTATATTTTATAAATTCTCTCTCAGCTTTTTAAATTCCTTCTTTTGATTTAGTTAGAAAGTAGTGGATTTAGAAAGAAAAAAGGTGACAGACATTGGAGATAGATAGAGGGTGGTGAGAACCTTCTCTGTTTTCATTACCCAAACATGTATTTAATTTTATGAACATTTATTGTTCTGTAAATGCATTCATATAGATCTTAGTTTCTTTATATCTTTCCACATCTGGTGTTGCCTTGTAAAGGTAAGTCCTATATTGAAATCTTCTTCTAATTTTAATTTGCTGACAAATTCTTAAAATTCTTTACTTAGTGTGAATTATGTGTCTGATCTACATGAATTTTGATTGCTAAGATAATATATGATTGAGTTGTGATTGATTCTAATATGATCCAGATTTTCTAAGATTTCATTTTGAGGAAATCCCACCTAGAATTTGATCATTGTTAGTGCTTAACTCCTGGATTAGGTATGTTTTTCTTTATTTATTAAGTTATATACAAATTTAAATCTGTTTGATTGGTTGGCATCATTTAATTAAGAATTAATTAGACTTTAAATGGTATGCCATTTGCAAATTCTACTTGTGGTGAATTCATTGAATTCTTGCATAGTGTTGATTGCATACATGTGAGTACTACTTTTTGTTTGTAGTTTTAAGTTGTAGTTGAATTGGTCTATTTGTCTTAAAGTTAGTTCCTTTTTAGGTGATGATATTCATTCTTATGCTAGTTCTACTTACAATTGCAGAAACAGATGGAATCAGATCTCGGCAAGCTTTTTATAGGTGGCATTTCCTGGGACACCGATGAAGATCGGCTAAGATATTATTTTGGAGTGTATGGAGAAGTGGAGGAGGCAGTGATCATGAGAGACCGCACCACTGGTCGTGCTCGTGGTTTTGGTTTTGTTGTCTTTGCTGATCCTGTGGTTGCAGAGAGAGTGCTTATGGAAAAGCATGTGATAGATGGTCGGCCTGTAAGTAGTTTTCTTGATCTTTATTATCTTGTAGATATCACAGTGTAATGTTTTTTCTGATTCCGGAAGTGAATTTATTACTTTTCTTTGTATAAACTGCTGCACAGCTGAGAAGCATCTTGTCTTACTATATCTGCAGTCAGAGTTTTATTTCAATTTAGCAACTCTGATCGAAGTGTACTAACATTTCCTGGCTTCTTCATTATTAGGTGGAGGCAAAGAAAGCTGTTCCCAGAGATGATCATCACATAAGAGATAAAAATAGTAATAAGAATCAAGGATTACTGGGTCCTGGTAGCACAAAAAAGATTTTTGTCGGTGGTTTAGCATCTACAGTCACTGAGAATGTGTTTAAGTTGTACTTTGATCAATTTGGTACAGTTACGGATGTTGTAGTGATGTATGACCACAATACACAAAGGCCTAGGGGTTTTGGATTCATAACATATGATCTAGAGGAAGCAGTGGATAGGGTGTTACAGAGAACCTTCCATGAGCTCAATGGTAAAATGGTCGAGGTCAAGAGGGCAGTTCCAAAAGAGCTCTCCCCAGCTCCGACTCGTAGCCCTCTAATCGGATACAACTATGATTTTGGTAGAACCAACGACTTTCTCAATAACTATGATCAGGGACATAACCTGAGACCCAATGGAAGCTATGGAGTCAGGATGGATGGCAGACTTAATCCTGTTGTTAGTGGTCATTCTGGATTCTTCCCATATGGTTCCCTTCCATATGGAGTAAATATGAATCTGGAACCAGGGTTGAGTCCAAGCTTTGGTAACAACCTTGGATATGAACGTGCTCCAAGTTCTAATTATGGCGGTTACCTAAACAAGTATAATACTCCCGTTGGATTTAATGTAGGTAGAAGTCAATCTTTTCTAAACTCAGCAACTAGAAATGTATGGGGAAATGTTGGCCTTGATAGTTCTGCAGACTTTGCTTCTGCTGGTTCATACTTCAGGTCTGGAAATAGGAGTCTTGGAGTCTTTGGAAATAGCTCAGCTAATTTTGGTTCCTCTCCTGTTTCTGCTCAAGTTGTAGGGAGTGCGTCTAGATCTAGCAGTAGGTATATAGAGTATGGAGGTGAAGAAAACAATTATCAGATGGGAGCTACAGGGCTCGGAAGAAACATTGGACCAGGTAGAGCTACAAGTTCACCTTTTGTTGCATCAACGGGTGATTATGAACGGTCACATGAAGACTTATACAGTGCCAATTCACGGTTTGTAGATGCACCATGGCAGTCTACATCTTCGGAGGTTGATGGTTCCAGCTTATTTGGCTACATTGGATCATAGATGTTGACCTTAACCTTCTTTTTAAGTGACGTCAATTGGTTTTTAAACTACTGTTGGAACTCACTTTCCTCAGGTATTGCTGCTTAGATGATTTTATTACTTGGATATGAGAAGGTAATTTAGTAAAGAAACGTAGAGGCAAGTACACTTAGATCCATAAAAGTCCTGAGATAAATACACAAATCAGCTTATACAGAACTTGATCATGTAAAGTTAACGAGGGTCCCTAATATGGAAGCATACATATTGTAGAGATCAGTTACCAGGAATATGTGGAAGTTTGGGGAAAAAATTCCTCTATATCTATGTATGAGGTTCCGTTTCTTGGCAGTTGCAGACTACACTCAAAAGTGAACCATTCCAGCTAGTGTTGTGCATTTCTTCAGCGAGAGCCAGTACCACTTGTACTGCATTAAGAGTAGAGTAGCATCATTATAGATTTCTTTGTTAACCTTTTTAATGTCTGGCAAGCTTGTTATACTTGGTCCTTTTTAACGATTCGGTTTTCTCAGTCCGTGAGAGTTTGTGTTTGATACCCGAGTCAAAACTCTTTTTCTGCTCTTTGCAACCGAGTATCGACAATGTAACATTCTTAAAACTATTAGAATCCTCTAGTGTTTTTCTTGATTTCGTACCCTGAACCTCGGATTATCTTCCAAAACAGATTTTATTTGATTCAAGTTTGCTTCTTGGATGTTTCATTTTTCTGATGTCACTGAACATATTATTTATTACAACACAGTAACGGACAGATTTGATATGGTTGTAATTGCTTAAAAAACTGGCACTGAAGCTGGAAACTGGAAATTCAGAAAAGAGTGTACATAGTTTATCACTAACACTGTATATTAAGAATTTAATGACATATACAACCAGAGGAGAAACTGTTCCAACAACCTCTCAGACCCAGGTTGCCCATCAAAGAAAGCTAATGATCCAAGGAGTACATGGTTACTGATTAGATTGTGGGGGATCTGAAATAGAAGTCCCAATTCAGATTCGATCTTCTTATTAGGAATGTTTTTAACAATCTAAAAATCATGCTTGGCAATTGTAGTATCTACTTGTTATCCGCTATTCAAACTTTTGACCTTCGGAAATCATATAAATGTACAAGTCTAAACATATCACATAACTGGTAAAAGGTTGGCAAACACAGTTATTTGGTCAGAAACAATTATTAAACAAGAGAGGATAACTTTAAAAGTTAATCATATCATCCAAGTACTAACAAAGCTCGTAAGTTGCACACACATACAAGTCAAACACTTAATATTAGCTAAAACATCCCAACATATAAGGATAACGCCATAATGCATAAAAACATACTACATAATAGCACCATGCAGCAGTCTCGAACCTAGTCTAGAGTCACCTGCATAAATTCTTCTTGATTAGTGTAACAGTAAGTTCAGAAGAAAGCCCTACTCCCATAGAAAACTCGGGAACTAGGGGTGGTTGATCCCTGCACATTCTGATCTGTGCTTGAATCTCCGGAACTGGTTGTCCGGCTTGCACCATCCAATGGGAGCTTCATCTTTGCCAAGGACTCTGTGAATTCCTGCATGCTTTTCATGTACATGTTAACAAAATCCTGCTGTTCCACCTTTTTCTCAGGTTCAACGTTTATGGAGATGACAGGTTTTGCAAATGAATTTCCAGCAACGCCTCCTGTTGAATCACTCTCAGTGTCTCCAGATTCGGCAGTTTTTTCTTTCTGATCATCTTTAGGAGGTGAAATGCATTCCTCGCTTGGAGATTTCGAGGTTCTTGGCGAATCAGAAGACTGACAGCTTGCAGGGATAGAAGCAGATGAGGATACATTGGTTGAAACACTGCTTGGAGGAGTCTCATGCTTTGCGATAGCATTGGAACTAAAAGTTTCTGTTGAACTGTTCTCGACCAAATCTGCACCAGTCTCCGAATTAAGGTTATTGTCAGCGTCACTGGACTCCAAACTGTCAGAGCTTTGTGATTCAATATTAGAACACGGGATCCCATAATACTCTGAAACCATCAAATGATTCTCGTCTGCTACATTAGGATCGGGGAACTCAAGCTTACTGAAAGCATTGGCAAGGGAATCTGGAACTTCCCCGTCAGGCACAGAGTTCGAAAGTGCAGAAATTGCCATGACATCTGGTGATGCCCCACTGTAGGAGAGGGACAATTGAACAAACCCTGCTGGTGAATGAAAAAGATCAGTTGAAGAGAGGGAGAAGTCCTTCTCTAGCTTTCCACTTCTCATAACTACTTCAGAAAGTGGCACTAATGCAAACCCTAACAACTGGTCTTCAAGATAATTCTTCACTCTGCTGAGCATCCATATCTCGCATTTGATTGAAGTGTCAATCTTCCTGACATTAAGCCGAATATTCTGATTAAACACAGGATTTTTCCCGCCACCATTAATAATCTGTGTGGAGACAGCATTTTCAGGATCATTGGTGAGACAGAGCTTAGCATATACATCTTGCTTTTGATATATGCATACATTGTGGATGTCTCTAGCTTGATGTACATACACCTCAACAACACCAATGAAGCTTTCGTTATTATACATGTTGGTTCCATTTCTTTGCACCTCATTTTCCTTGGAAAAGTAACCAGGGTTCCTTGTAAACAGATCAGTTGTGTGCTTCTGGGGCTCAGAAATGACAGAGTTCTTCAAAGGTGACAGGGCTGATTGAGGAGAGTTCATAATGACGACCCAATAAGTTAAACCTAAAACACTGATTAAAGAGCAAAAGGTGAATTATAACTCGCAATAACTCAAAGTCTTGAGAAAAAACAAGATTCCCTTTTCATTTATAATATGTCTCACTAAGTAGTAAGTAAGATACGTCACATTATCTCAGAGCATTAATAACAATTGCCATTCAAGACCTCCACTCTGAGAGTGGCAACAACCAATTTCATACAAATCCTACTCTAGTTTTTCTTTTAAAATCGCTATACCTCATATCATCTGAAATGTTACATTGGTGCATTTAATCACAGGAATTTATATACTCACACAATCATGCTGAAACTCGAGCGCTCAAAATCTTGATACGACTAAAAATTGGTTATCGACCAGGCTACAAGCCTACAATACTAGGGATTCCTAGGAATTCAGTACCACTATAAACCCTTGGTAAATGAATCTTTAGTTTCTGAACCAAAAATAAAGGAAAGTGCATCTACAGTTTTGGTAAACAATTCATAAAATCAAAATTTCAAAGAAACAACATATCTTGCAAAACCGGATCACTGAAATACCTTGTCAAAACTCCCAGATAATAAACCTATACCAAGAGAAGCTAAACTAAATTAAAACAAATTCACCCTATGAAATCGAAATCGAAACTGAAACTCATAGAGCTTCTTTGTTCCAAGTTCCAATATCCCCAAACTAGCTAAAACCTGATTACAGCTTCTAAACAGCCTCCACATACCAAAGAGAACCTAAAATAACTACTACATCTTTAAGATACCACAAAAAGCCAAGTCAAAACTAAACTACACAGTCCACATGATACACACACACACACACACAGTATACATATAGGAATAAAGCTTTAAGAGAAGAAGCTATGCAAGACTCACCAGTAGAAGGCAGCTTGAAGACTAACAAGTTAAAAGACAAACAATCCCACTAATAATTATGATGGGCAAAGACTTATTTAAACACCAAACTTAGAAAACAAACCACCCCCACAACACACAGTGAAAAATCAAGATTATCAATAAAGCTACCTACTTTATCTTCCCTCAAAATTATAAACAAATAAAGCAAGAAAATCAAAGCCCACCCCAGAATCCAAGAGAGCAAAACAGGGAACAAACGCAAAAAATAAACAACATAGATCTCACAAAATCTCACCAACAAATCATAGCAAAAAGAAATACAAGAAATGCCAAAAATTAAAAAAGTAAAAGATATTTAAGTGAATAAATTCATTTAACTCGTTTAGATTTTTTACTTTACCTGTAGAAAAGTTTTGTGAGGATCGAAGTGAGGTTTTACGATGACCCAGCTCGAGAATCGAGGTGATAAAAAAGAGGAAAGGTTGGAAGTGAAGAAAAAGACGGATGTAGTAAGTCAAGAATAAAATCTAACCGTTCTCTTACAGTATTATAAATTTTGTCGTTTACCTGTATTCCCGTGTATTCTACGACGTATTTACTAGATTAATTCTAATTAATGTTTAGAAATTTAGATTATTTTATTAAATCAAATTTTGATCGTTTTCAGCTCCATTATTGATTTTTATTTTAGAATTATCTGAACTGTGTAAATATTCCAATTTTCTGGGTCCACACTGCCTCCGAATTAATTTATCAAAACAGAATGAGAATAGTTATAAAACGAAAATTTATTTTGGTACAAATATCGTATTACTCCCCTCTCATCAGGCATTGCGCATTTTTTAGATCTTTAATAAATATTATTTTATTCAAAAAAATAATTATAAAAAATATCAAGTAAAAAATTTTTTATTTGAAATTTAGAAATGCGTAAATACCTTATACTCCCTCGTACCACAGTACAAGTTTTGTTTAGAGTAAAAAGCACTTCGTGTACTTGAATTATGCCCAAATCTGCACTTGGGATACTATAGTTCAAAAACCCCTACTTGTAATACCGCACTTTCAAACTTTCTGCAATGTGTGTACTTCCGTCAAATGTTGCTTAACACCGTTACTTTGGTGAGGGCAAAACAGTCATTTTGGTTCTCCTCTTCCACCCCATTTTCCTCTACTTCTCCCTTCACCAACACACCTTCCACCCACATTTGCCGCCCCCTTTCTACCTTCAACCTCCGCCTGCACCATCATTTCAACTCGCCACTGTAACCCGCACATCCAACACCGTACCTCCGTTATCTCCAATCTCCTCCACCGCCACACCCATCTTCTCCGACCACTCCAACTCCGCCAATTCATCCACCTGCAACATATACATACACAATCATATACATATATCTACATCATTTTCACATTTAAAACCATAATTGAAAAAATACGCAATTCGAGACAAAAATTAACAGTAAAAAAACGAAAATTTATCGGAAGGGAGAGCTCGTCGTCGTGAACAGCAACAGGAGGAGCCGCGAGAATTTCGCGCTTAGGTTGCTTACAAATTAAACCACACAAGCACAATTAGGTTCAATCTCCACAAACCCATCATAAATCTAGATTACAGGATGAAAATAAACTAAGCAAGCCAGCAATGGTTGCTTACAAGTCTCCAGTCTCCCCGCCTGTTTCATTAAGAATAGAACTAATACACTTCAGTAGTGACCAACCTCATCTTTTTCCGCTTAAACAAACCCAGAAAAAGGTTATGAAAATGTGTATAGTTTTGTAAGATGCAGCAAACGTAACCTAAACAATAAAGCTGCGATAAATAAAAATCTGATAACAGAAACAATATTTCCTTTAACATAACTCGAATTACAACTCCTAAAAAACATAAAACACAAATCACCTTCAAACTACTACCAAACTTCAATCTACACAATCCCTAACCCTATCCCTCGCATTACAATCATAATAATAATAACCCTTAATCGAAACATCCAGACTCTAATCATCATCACCGCCTTTCGATGCACCAGATGAAGCCTTCCTGGGCAACAAATTAGCATGAATGTTAGGCATAACTCCTCCATTCGCAATCGTAATCGCTCCCAATAGCTTACTCAACTCCTCATCATTTCGCACCGCCAATTGAATGTGCCTCGGAACAACTCTTGTCTTCTTGTTATCTCTCGCCGCGTTCAATATGTAAACGTCCTTTACATCGTCGTTTTCAATTTGCTCTACTTTGGAGAAGTCGAGTAGGTCGTCGACGAAGAAATAATCGTCTTCCGAAACGCCACCGTTTTGAACGACCGACGAACAACGCAAACTATCCCAAAATCCTTGCTCCGGTGAAGTCAAACTGTTCTTCAAAACTGCGTTGACCGACTCCATTTCTGTAGTACCTAAGAAAACACAGAGTAAAAAAATATGAAGAAGTATACGTACAGAGGGTGTGTATGTATGTGGAAAGATATGAATTAAAATTATTTAGGTGTTGAAGAAGATGAAGAAGAGAGGAGCGGATAGAATAGTTAGGGGGAGTAGATAAAATGAGAAATGAATGACAAGTGTGGGTTTTAATAATGATAGAGAAATGATTTGGGGGTAAATACGATACAATTTGGGGTAATAATACGCTTACAGTTAAAAGGACCAAAATGCCCTCGCCAAAGTAACGGTGTTAAGCAACATTTGACGGAAGTACACACATTGCAGAAAGTTTGAAAGTGCGGTATTACAATTAGGGGTTTTTGAACTATAGTATCCCAAGTGCAGATTTGGGCATAATTCAAGTACACGAAGTGTTTTTTACTCTTTTGTTTACAAAAATAAGTATCTTAAAAAAACATTAATTAGTCACTACTCATTAGATCATATTTTTTCTTTTATATTCATTATAAATGCATTGATATTTTTAAAACATAAGTTATGTTAGTATTGTTAGTCATTTCTCATTAATTACTTACAATTGTTAAAAAGGATAATTTAGGAAAAATAATCATAAATTTACATTAAAAATTGGAAATAGCTATGTATTTTGGGGGGAAAAATTATCAAAAAAATTACTTCCTCCGTTTTAAATTAGTAATCCAATTTTAAAAAATTACGCATATTAAGAAACTCAAATATTAATGATCTACTTCCATATTTACCCATATTTATTGCATTGATTGGAAAAATAAGTACTTCTTGAAAATTAAAATTTAAGAATAATTTGGAAAAATTAAGTAAAAAATTGTCTTCAAAATTGAAATGAAACAACTATTTTGAAACAAATTCTTTTTTCGTAAATGGAATATATTAAATCAAAAAAAATACTCCCTCCGTCCCAATTTACATGTCCCTTTTCTAAAAAGCACACATATTAAGATAAAGTTAGTTGAATAAATTTTTCCAAATAATACCTTTATTTAATACATTGGAAAATGAGAATAGAGTTAAGTTTAAAAAAGTCAAATTTTTTATACAATAAATGTAGGGATAGTTTTGTAAAACTACACTTAAATTTGTATTGAAAGGAGAAAAGGAACATGTAATTTGGGACAAATTTGTTTTAGAAAAAGAACATGTATTTTGGGACGGAGGGAGTATTAATATTATGGAACGGAGGGAGCATTTGATTGGAAATACAAAGCAAAAGTCTTGTTTCGAGGTTACATCAATCTTATAAATACTCAGTTCTTTTAATTTTCCGAAAAAACACCTCTCATTATTCATTAATGCGAAGAAATTTAAGACACTAACTTTGACGAAGAAAGAGTCAACAATTTATCGGCAAGAAAAATTATCCATCAAAGTAATGAAAGCGGCCTTTATAGTTTATACCCAAAAATTTAGCACTTAATGGTTATAGGACTAATTCTGAGTTCTAGGCGGTACATGTAAATGGCTTAATTTTATGTTAGACTTGTTGAATTGTGTCAATTGGAAAAAAGGTTAATAGTAGCTTAACACTTTAAATGGGTTGAATATTTAACATAATATTAGAGTGCGGATTGGACAGGGGTTTCGATTTCAAACATTACATTTTCCTTGATTAATTTAATAAATAATATTTAGTTGAAAACTAAATATTTCGTTCATTTATTAGCATTTTTTTTTCAATCAATAGTAACGGATCCATTAACTTACATTCAATTTATCAATATTTTATTTTATTTTTTCTTAAATTTTGTGTACAACAACAATATTAGCAACCTATTAGGACGGAGGAAATTTAAGCAAAATATTTCAAAAAATGTAATAGTGTATATAATGCACAAATGTGCATGTAGATGCTTATTTATTATTTTCATAATTTGATTTCATGATACGAATGATGTCCTTTTTCAAGGTTATTTTGGTATTTCATATCATTACTAATTTATATATTATAAAGTATTTTGGTATTTCATATCATTACTAATTTATTATGATATAATGCACAAATGTGCATGTAGATGCTTATTTATTATTTTCATAATTTGATTTCATGATACGAATGTTGTCCTTTTTCAAGGTTATTTTGGTATTTCATATCATTACTAATTTATATATTATAAAGGATTTTGGTATTTATATATTTTACCCCAGAAAATGCCCAAAATGCCTAGATTTGGAACCCCATGGCCTGATATGCTGATATGCGGAAGAACAGGCCCGATATACCCACGGGATATGCATCCCTGTTATGCGTATACTGTGATACGCATCTATAAAATGCGTAACAGGGATCACACATCTCCCAGATGCGTGATGACGTCATTACGTGAATTACAGCTCCGGCGTGCTCTGAAGGTCGAAGTCGTCTTAAAATCGCCACTCATTCGTTCTCAACATTCCGGCCACCTCCACTGCTTATTAGGGTATCAAAATGAAGCCCAGGCATGTCTCTTCCTTTTCCCCCGTTCGTTTCTTATTTTTGGCCCCGCAGGGGCGTATACGAACTGAACGAAAAAGTGATCGGAAAAGTAAATCTAATTTGGGGATTTTAAAACCAGCGAAAGAAACGAAAAACTAAGGATATAGGCTTATAGAGGATGAAGAGACGATCAATTCGGTATATCGTATGCAAGTGCAAGAGTCCTGGAAAGTTTTGGCCGGAAAATCGACGTCGAGCGCGAGCTGGAGACGATGAACAGTAACTGACGATACACATGTTGAACATGCGCATCTCAAGTAACGTATGTTCAACATGCGCATCTCTAGCTGACCAAAATTCTGTAACGTTGATTTTATGAAGGACACGCATGTGTCAAAGGAGTGTCCGGATACTCATTTCCCACATGCGTGTCTCGTGGGTATTTAGCAGTGTTCCAGAAATCGCTAGGCGGTCCAGGATGGTTGGGATACCGTCTAGCATCTAATCGGGTAGGCGGGAATTAATCGGACGGATTAATCGGAGCATTAATCGGATATTATAATAATATTTAATATATTAGTCTAATTTACAATTAAACACATCATTTTAAATAAATTAACAAGATTAATCAAATTTTAAAAATCGAATCGATTGATTAGGGCCATCACCCATAATAAAGGGTGAGTTATCAAATTTTAATTGATTTCTATTTAATTATTTATTAATGATAATGGATTCGTGTATGCACAAAAAAACATCACTAAACCAACTCATAAAAGTGACATGAAAGTAAATAACTAATGTGTCCTTTGGCACATGTTAGAAAATTCTATTATAAATGGATAATAAATTTATTAAATTGATACTTAAATAAAATTAAGTAGTGTAAATAGTGTTGTAGATTTTGGAAATCGAAACTATTCGGTTGAGGTACTGATTTACGATTTATCAGGTGATTCGATTGAAAAATCGGTGATTTATAAAAATCAATTCCAAAATTTTGATCATTTTTTACCAGTTTTTTGACGATTTTTCAAAAATCAATCGATTTTAATAGGAGAGAGTAAATTGTACTCCCTCCGTTTTTTTGATTTCTTTACATTTGCTTTTTGCACGGAGACCAAGATAGTGGATGTAATATTGTTAAAATAAATGTAGTAGTGGGTGTAATAGTAATTTTATTGTTAAAATAAGTGAAGTAGTGGGTGTAATAGTGTAAAGGGTTGAAAATGTGGAGTGAGGTAGTGGATGTAATAATATATTTTATTGTTAAAACTTACTATTTTTAGTAATGTAAAGAAATGGAATGGACGGCCCAAAATAGAAAGTGTAAAGAAATGAAATGGACGGAGGGAGTATGCGAAAATCAATTTGACATATAGAAAGGTGTGAAATTGTGAATTGTGCGAGCCCAGCTGCCAGTATAAAAACTTAGCTTACTCAGTTATAATACCACTTAGAGTGGTGTCTGAGGAGGGTAAATGTACGCAGACCATGCCCCTATACAATAGGGAGGCTGTTTCCGAAGGACCCACGGCCAAATACAAATACAAATACAAAGAAAGGAAACTAATACAATCTAAACTCACACACACCCAGGGGTCGAACCCTTGACCTCCTACAAAGGAGACAAGGATTCAACCCACTGCACCAACATGTTGTTGGCAGCCCAGCTGCCAGTATCTAGACAAGAAAAACCAATGGAATTAAGTTTCAGTGCCTTCAAATGGACCCCACCTGATAATACTTTTTGCTGTCTTTAGCATGTGGGATCCAACGCTTTCTAATCATGTCCTATTTTTAATTGAGTATTACCGCATGAATTTAATAATTGTGTTGCCTTGGAAAATCCATTTCGATGATTAATAAATAATTCATTTCGATGATTTTTGAGAAGAAATCGGATTCAAGAACTAAATGAATAAGAGATAAATAGTATTTGTCACTATTATCACACATCGTGTTGATATCAATCGAGTTCCTCTCTTACCGAAATATTTAATGATTTTTAGCATTGTACTAATGATCAGAACAACGAAGACTATTGCATGGTTCATGCCGTCCACAAAACAATGTTCTATTTCACATTCTTACTTTGATTCTTTTAGTTACAAATAATACAAAATCTAAACTTTCATTCATTAAGATTAGCATGCATTTTACCCCCAAGTTTTTTTTTGCCAAATTTAGAACGGATTTCATTAATATTTTGAAAAAAAATTCAATCGGGATAAACCCCAAACTGTTCTTGCAACCAGGTTGAAAAACAAGCAAACAAACTAAATAATTAGTCATTTTGTTTCCGAATTCCTTAACTAATTGAATACAAATATTTTTAAATTTAAAAATGAAGATAACAGTTTCCCGAGTAATCCAACTTGCATCTCCCTTGAAAACAGTAGCTTCACAATTGACCCTCACGTTAACTTCATGGATAGTGCAATGTTCAGAGGACTTAGTTACAAAAACTAAGTTTAGATACCTCTTGTTATGAACAAATATTTTTTGTGAGAGGTGAGCACATGCGATTTTCACCACCATTCCAAACGCACCCCAGCTATCTACTTGGCGAACACCAGCTATAGACCTGCCGAAAATGGTGTTGAAGCAAGATATCCAGATCTCCCAGTACATCGCAAAATTCATTTTCAACACAACCAACACATCGCACAAAGCGAGACACATCGCACAAAGCGAGACAATCAAACACACAAGTAATAACTCAAACATAACGAAATGAAAAAATTCAAATATCTCGGAAATACACCAATTTTTAATATGATGTTATATCATAGATTTTGAATCCAAAACCGAATTTTATTATAAACTCCGAGCTCTTAACCTTAGTAGATATGAAAGCTAAAGTGAAGAAACTCAAATGGATTTTACGAGTTTTGTGGAACAAATCTCGATTTTATTGAAAGAAAATTGAAAAAAATAAGAGAATAGATGTTTGTGTGGATGGAGATGGGAAGAAAGGGGATGGGGATGGAGAAGGAGATGTTGCGGCTAGGGTTAGGGGAAGAGGGATCGGCCGACTCTCATGAGCAGACAATGTAATTAAATTATATTTTTATTTTGTTAGGAAGAAAACAACCTTCATCTCTCAACAATAAACAGGGTCCATTAACTTTACTTTAACGGGTACTTTTATAATTAACAAAAGTGATTAAAGATTCAGGTTGTATTCACTTAAATTGAATGAAATGGAAAGAAACTTTCTCCTCTCTCTGCTTCTGCTTGTCTCTTCTCCGTGAGCTCCTCTCTTCCGGCGGTGGTTTATCCACCGGCCGGAGGTCTTTTCCTGTCTAATTTTCGATTCCTTTCAATAATAATCCTCCTTTCGTGAGGATTGCGAGTGTTTTTTTGGGTTTTTCTCTCCTCTTGTGGGAGCTTGTTTTTCTCTCCTTGTGAGAGCTTGTTTTTCTCTCCTTGTGAGAGCATGTTTGGTTTGTTTGGTTGGTTAGATCTGCTAAGAATGACTTTGATGATGCTTTGGGGGATCTGGAATGTCCGCATCAAAGCTGGGAAGCTGACGATTATTGCAAAAGCTCACCACTCACAACCAAAGATTGTTCATCATATATTGGGGGTTTTTACTTTCGGCATGTCTATAGCTGTTAACCGGCATGTAGATAGCTGGGGTATTACCCATCCTTGGGAGGTTCCTATTTTCGGCATGTCTATAGCTGGTATCTGGCATGTAGATAGCTGGAGTGGAATTCCAACTGAGGCTTCTGAACACTGGGGTATCAACGGATCTTACGTGACGTGGTCAATTGTAACACCGCTGCTCTCAGGGATGTTGGCACAGTTTGGATCATTTCGGATGTCTTCGAATTCATTTTTAGATTCAAGAACTTTTAAGTTCAATTTGTTAAACGATGAGAAAACAATTTATTTGTTTTTCAACCTCGTCGTATCGACAGCCGGGGGTTTGTCCCACTGTTTTATGTTGTATTGGTTTGATTTATGAATATATCCTCATGCATTTTGTCAAAAAAAAAAAAAAAATTGAATGAAATAGGAAAAAAATGGAATGAAATTTGTATTCTTATAAAATTGCAAATGGGTTTCATGGGCCTGAGGTCATCCTCAGGGTTCTACCTGAGGTTAGATCAAATTTCAATACAAATTTAAGGGCTTTTTTGTAAATTACTGAAAAACAATTTATATTTACTAAAATGCCCCTGCGGGGCCCCTTATTTTATAGCTATATTTTGTTCTAACCTTAGGAGAGTACCTGAGGTTGTCCTCAGGCCCAGTTTTCTCAATTGCAAATTTGTTAAATTTTCATTTTTTACTTCATTCATTTTCACATAATTTAAACTAAAATTTTAAACCATATGATTTGGAAGTAATACTCCATTCTCCGTCATCGTCATTTTTTTTACAATTTTCATCGTAAGAAACTTCTCTCTCCCCATATTTATTCACTATTTTCCTGAACATCTTCTGTCTTTAAAAATTTGATTTACAATTTTCATTCAATTCCTCTCTCATTCCATTCTCATCAAATGAATACAACCTCGAATTCTTTTAAAAAAACGAAACAATAAATCTTTGTTTTCTTAAACTACTACCACATGGTGTACGTCTTATCAAATTATACAAGTCCATCTACAAGGACGATAACGATAAATCAAAAAGAAATCACATTCTACTTCGCGTGGAGCATAATTTTGAAATTATTGAAAGGACTTTACGATGGTTTCTAATCGCTAAACGGCTAAGCAATTGCTTTAACGTTGAAATACTTACTATCTGCACAGAAAAGACTTATGGATCGAGATGTTGTCTTAATAATAGTAATACTCCCTCCGTCCCTAAATGTTTTTCCTATTTGCTTTATCATGTTTGCCAATGCATACTTTTGATCATTAATATTTTCAATTTCGTGTTAGTATCAAATATAAAAACTTCATTGTATTAAAGTACTCACAAATACGAATCAAACAAGATCACTCATGAATATATTTTATCTTATAAATTATCCGTAAATTAGTAGTCAAACGCTTACAATGAACAGGAACAAAAGTCAAAACAGGAAATGTCAATTGAAACAGAGGGAGTACTAAATTAAGTGGGTAGGTCCCTATACTTTTAATTAAATTAGTAATAATTTGCGTCTCTTCCACCAAAATTGACAATTAGCCAAAGAAAAGAGCTGTTATCTCCGATTGAGATGTAATCAACATTCATGTTTATTTTCTTCTTTTTATTGTTGTTGCCCTTTTTCTAGAAATATGTCAAGATGTATGCACCGACGGTGCGACAATAATTTGACATTCTCGATGGTATATGATTGAGACCAACTTTTTTTTTTTTGAACAAAAAGAAATCAATCCATTAATCAAAAGCCATACGGCATCTACAAAAACAATCGCAAGAAAAGACGCTTAAGGGGATCGCTGTTGAATCCTTTCTAAAGGCAACCAAGCGATTTAAAGATAATTGATATATACATGTTTTTACTTCAATCATTGAACTGTTCTGAACCGACGACCATAGATGCGATTCCATAGTAGCCTTCATCTCTGAATCAAAATCATGAAAAACTTGCCGATCTATAACCTCGGTCATGGAAAACTCCCAAATTCAATCCAAACAAAAACCAAACTCTCACAAGGAGAGACAAACACAACCCAAATAAATTGGGAATAACTGAAACCCAAATAACTTGGGAATTTTATTGAAAGGAAAGAAAGCAAGACAAATGAAAAATGAATTGAATTGGGGCTTTCCACCGGTGAAACCCGATGGAAGCCCCCTCAAAAAACTTTAATGGAGGCTAGGGTAGAAGGGAGAGAGGAGAATTTCTTTCAGTGTTGATATGGATCTCGACCAACTTTTTTTTTATTTGTATGAAAATTATATATCTCTGTTTAACAACCTAGGCTGCACGATATTTTGATTTGGACTTGTAAATTAAACTGGACTGGAATTACCAATTTAAGACCCGAATTGGATTGCGTATAGCCCGTCCAATTTTCGATTTTCGGTCAATAAAATTTTTTAAAAAATTAATCTTTGGTTCGGTTCGATTCAAATTTTAAAAAAAATTGAATAGGATCGAATTTATGTGTATAATTATTTATAAATTACTTTATTTCTTAAATTATCTAATATAGAGATTACATATTTAAATACATTTATAATTTGATTAATTAAATTAGTAGATAATAAATTGATGAAATAATCATAATTAATATTACAATTTAAATAATTAAATGTCATAGTATATGATAAATACTTGACACTCACGTGTTTAGAAATTATGATTAATCCATAAAAAATAAGATATGGATTTCAAATTTAAACCTATAGTAACTTGTAAAATAATTTGTTTATTTTATGAATTTAAACAATAAAAACAAATGTTAAATTATGGAAGACAAATTTTTTATATAAAAGTTAACTAATCGGTCTATAATGTTTCGGACCTGGTCCGGCCTGGTTTTTTTTTTTGGTTATATTCTGATCCCAAGATCAATTATAATAGGTTCGGTTCTTAATCCAAAAAATTAGAAAAATTCGATATTCGATCCAATACGAATCAGTCCATTTCGATTCGATTTTGGGTGTGCATAACATAAATAAATTTAATGAATATTTGGAGTATCTTAAAATGAGTGGTTTTTGGCTTAAAATCATAAATATCATTTAAATGATAAATGTAAAAATACTTATAAGTTGGTGTAGTATTTTTAAAATTAAATCAGAAAAATACTATTTAACACAATAATATTAATAAAAATATTTTAAATTAAAAATACATATATAAAAATATAAATTATTAAACAAGTAAAAAATTAAGCAAATAAGAAATAAGTTGGTACGAAAGTATGTCATTGTTAACATTTAATTTATCAACGTATAAATTATAAATTAAATTAATAAATTAAATAAATAAACACTTCCCACAATTTCTCATGGACTTATAAATCATAAACTAGTGCTTAAAGATAAAACAAACAGTGCCCGTAGGAATTTAACATGGCGAACGGTCCCTGGCAAACATTTGTCAGGGAACTGTTACACAACATATGGTTCCTATACCGTTGGATCGTTGATTCAACGGCTGGGGTTTAAAAAAAAAATTACATCGTACCGCATAAACTTTCCGCGGTACGGGGTAATTACAAAACTGCCCCCTGTTTTCACATCAAAAATCTACTGTTCACCGTACCGCAAAAACTTTCTGCGGTACGTGAACAGTAAGGGCATTTTTGTAATTTCTCCGTACCGCAGAAAGTTTCTGCGATACGGTAAATTTTTTTTTTTAAAATCACGATCCAACGATCCTGGAACCATATGTTGGGAAACAGTTCCCTAGCAAATGTTTGCTAGGGAACGGACCCCATTTAACATAGCTGCAGTCTACAAATCAACTTGAGTCCATCCTTATTTTGTCCAACTGAATTCCAACACAATTTAAAAGCTTCTACAGGAGCATTTCGTAATTAACGGAACTACGGTTAATTTTTCAATGATAACGGATTAAATTATTCTACAGTAGTTGTTTTGAATAGCAAACTGATCTAAGGGGTGTTTGGGTAACCTTTTTTCAGAATAAGTCAATTTCCTAATTTTTTTTTTTAAAAAATAAAATTTTTTTTGTAACTTATAAAATCTCAAACATATAATAAATATTTATATTAAAAAAATTAACAAAATATGTAATTTTTACCCGTAAATAAATTCATAAGCACTTTAAAAAAGTTGTGCCAAACATCACCTTACTCCTATGTTACGCATTGTCAATTTGTCATTGGTAAATGTAGGGTTTTGACCAACAATATCACAAAAACATATATCACGTAATAAAAATATCACAAAACGTTGATGATGGGCATAAATATCACTTTATTACACATTTCATACAAGGGTACTAATGTTACGCATTTAATATTGGCGTAACTTGCATAATTTTTTCCCCTATTACGCATTCGGAGAATGGGTAATAGGGTTACCCATTCTCCAAATGCGTAATAGGCTTTTCTGATGGAACCTATTACCCGTATGAAAAATGCGTAATATGTATAAAATCTATTATCCCTCTATAAAATACGTAATAAACTGGTATTTATGGCCAATATCAGCACTTTATGATATTCTTATGACTTTTTGTTTAATTTTATGATTCTTTCATAAATGCACGACGTTGAAAAACAAGTCCTCATCAAAAGTTGTGGTTGTGCTCCCTCCGTACCAATTTACATGTCCTTTTTTTAAAAAGCACACGTATTAAGATAAAATTAGTTGATTAAATTTTTCCAACTAATACCCTTATTTAATACTCCCTCCGTCCCATAATACAAGTCTCTTTTGAAAAAATTACGCATCTTAAGAAAACATTAATTTGATTATACATTTCCTCTTATACCCATTATAAATGCATTAACTTTTAAGAATATGAGCTATTTTATACTTTTGGTCACTCTTCATTAATTGCTATACAATTTTCAAAAAGGGTAATTTAGGAAAAGTAACATAAATTTACATTGAAAATTGGAAATGGACATGTATTATGGAAAAAAAAAAATCTCTCAAAAGAGACTACTATTGTGAGACGGAGGGAGTACATTGGAAAGTGAGAATAGAGTTAAGTTTAAAAAAGTCAAATTTTTGATACAATAAATGTAGGGATAGTTTTGTAAAACTACACTTAAATTTGCATTGAAAGGAGAAAAGAGACATGTAATTTGGAACAAATTTGTTTTAGAAAAGAGACATGTATTTTGGTACGGAGGGAGTAATATGAATGAACCCAAATGAAAATTTAATAGTATAAACCAAAATATCAATTGGTGAGTTGAGATATATTTTTTTATTGAAAGATCATTGTAAGATATTTGAATTTAATGAATGATGTATTTAATATTTGAGAAAAATGTTTCTACAATTAATTGTAGAAAAATTATCTAAAATTATTTGTATTTTATACATAAAAGTTTGAGGCTATTTTTGTAATAATAGAATTCATCTCCTTGTATTTACAAAAATACCCTTTCTTTTATATTGAAAGATGAATTAACTATACGATATTAACTACAGTTAATTATGGAACATTAAGCCCTTAATATTTATACCGTTATATGAGTTGAAGGCACTCGAACTTGTTAAAAGAACGAAATTGTTTAGCTTTGCTTGTAATTTAATTGATTTTTAAGTTTAAATTAAAAGTGGTGTTAATTGGCTTTACTTCTAATTTAATTAAAGTATTTCCTTAGTGATTTTAAGTTTGTTTTTTTTGCTGAATAAATTGTAAGTTAAAAGTTTTGTAACCATGTTTGTCTAAATTCAAAACATTTAATACCACCTTAAAATTATTTATTATAAGAAGACTATGGTATAAAATTGTATCCGAAGTTAATCTCGTTTAGTATTTTGATTATCCGTATTTCAAATTTGTAATATAATATCTATATTATTTTTATATTTTAAAAAAGTGTCTAAATGTCACTTCTTTGAGAAAAAACCTAGAAAAAAAGTAAATTTTTAGTCACCTTTTCAAAAAATGAAAATAATGTTCAGTCACTTAATTGCAAAATTGAAACCTTAATCATCAAAATGCTAAAGCGATTAAAATTCAACGATTACTTATAAAATTATTCTTACAAAAATTCAACTCCTATACTAAAATTTTAGACTAAATTGTAAATGATGACTGAACTATAGCTGTTTTAACATTTTAATGATTAAAATTTCAAATTTGTAATATAATGGCCTAATATTAATTTCATCTTTCGAAAAGGTGGTTAAGAACCACTTTTTTTGAGAAAAGTAATAGTTTTGTTAAAAAAAAACGTACTTTGATTTTTCGAAAAGTTTGATAAGGACCAATCTTTTAAGAAAAATAAATGTTTTTTTTTCATACAACTAATTCTTAACCAAATATAAAAATATTATATGTCATCATATTAAAAATTTAAAATTCGGACCACCAAAATGCTAAATAGTGATAGATTAGATCATATATCGCTACTTTACTCAAAATTTTATTACCATTATTTGGAGTCTCGTGGTTTAAAGTTCAAACAGAGAATCAGTACAGATCCAAAGGAAATGGATACAATTCTGGGCATGAGAACGATCCCTTTAACCCACTTAATTTAAAACTGGGTCATATTACTCTTCAGCTTCTCAGACTCCAGTCTAGAGCCGGCCAAACGTGCGATTCAGATCGGCCTGCTTGGGATAGGTCCGGTTTTTTAATCGATTTAATTCGACCCGAATTGAACCGGCCCAAACCGGCACGGAACCGGTAAAACCTCCGGTCCGAACATGGGTTCACTATCTGTAAATCGAGAACCGGCGCGGCCCGGCACGCAACCCGGACGAACCGGCTGAACCGGAACGGCCCGAACCGGCCCGGACCGCGAATGAGCCACGCGCTCTAGCCGTTGTCCATTCTAGCCGTTGTTGCAGGTAGCCGTTGTCTCTGTCTCTGTCCGAACTTTGCAGCAGGTTTCCGTTGTACCCAATGGCTACATCCCCCTATAAATACCCACCCCTTCTCCCCATTTCCTTCACACTCTCAATTCTTAATCTCCGAAGCTCTCCCTCCCCGCAACTACAATTCTTAATCTCTCGATATTCTTAATTCTTAATCTCAATTATTAATCTCTCGATATTTACATGTTACAATTTTACGAATTTTTTTTTTGTTAAAAAAAATGGAAGGAATTGGCCGTATGTCTTCTCAAGGTTCAACCCTAGCGATGTTGAGCATGCTACCACCTCGAGCTCCAGAGTCTAACACCGAAGAAGGTATTTTTAATTTCATTTTTTGTTAGTTAATTTCGTTTTTAAAATTTTAAATTTGTTTCATTTTTTAAATTTTCAATTTAAAATTGTTTTTTCATTTTATTTCATTTTCTAAATCTGTTTAATTTCATTTACAGTTTTAATTACACAGACCTACATTTCACGAAATTACAATTTTAATTTTAAGTTATAGTTCTTTTATTTCATTTTGTAAATTTTGTCCAGTTGATTTTTTGTTTTCATTTCTAATTTATTTATTTTGTAAATTTTTGTAGGTGGTACGAGTTCGAGACAATCCTCGCATGTTTGGACATATTTTGATAGAGTCAAAATATCGGATGCTCCACCAAAATATAAAATTCATTGTTTGCTTTGTATACAAAATGGTCGACAACAAGCACCATTTACGTGGACTAAGGGACAAGGTACGGGTACGCTTAATCGGCACTTGGAAAATATTCACGAAATTACGAAGGCGAATCATGAAAGTGGAGAAGCACGTAGAGGTCCACAACAAACACAACTTAGTGGTTTTATGACATCGTCGGACGGTGGAGGTATGCCTTTTGCTAATAGTAGAGATAGAATGATTGATGATTTTGCTAGATATGTTACCTTAGATGAATTACCTTTCTCCCACGGTGAGAGCCCAAATTTAGAACATATGATGAAGAATGCAATAAATCCGGCTTTTAAAAGAATTCCTAGGAACACATTTAAACGTCACATAAAAAAACAATATTAGATTTTGCGTGTTACCACCATGATTCTGTGTTTGCCGAGCCGTCATCTGCTCCACCATATGCATAAAAGTATTTTGATCCATCACAATTTGCTGAGTAACATTTCCACTAGTGTTTTGGCTAGTATTAGATTTCTTTGGCGGCATCCTGCAAAATTTTTCGTGAATGCACATACGAAACAATCGCATCACAAGTCGATATTCAAAATCATAACCCTACCCATGCGAAGTCAACCCAACTCACAGGTCAATGCCTAAAGGACAATCTACAAAATCTACAACCTTATCTCTGATACCAACTTTGTAACACCCTACTATTTTAATAATAAGGCTACATAGATTAAACAATTCCAAATCATAATAAACTGCAATAAACCAAGTCAATAATCTAAACTGAAAGTACGTGGTCCAAATATCCAAAATAACGAAGCTAATACAGTTCGAGACCAACTAAATGAGTTCTTAGATCAATAATCTACTAAGCCAAAGCTCTAGTAGTAATCGGGTGGCACTCATCACTCTTCCCGCTTTACCCCTATTTACCTGCGGAAAGGAAACAATAAGGAGTGAGCCAAACGCTCAGTACGAATAATATCTAAATAAAACATGAAATTTAAATATGAGTGGATTGTGTCTTACCAACACAAAGATACAACAAAAGATGATATAGAGATCAACAATATATTTCCAAAACAATTGTCGATGTTAAACGAATCGGCAGGATAATAACTTAAAACAATTAGGTTAACAATGAAATTGAAAATAAGGCCGAATAACAAGTAAGGTGGGTACAATATGAGTCTCTTACACAAAACTATACTCGCTAACTCCAATCACTAGCGAAGTACAGGACAATGGTTCCTTCTTCGGTAATCCAGAAGAAGAAATAATGAGTGTATAAAGCATCCCAACAGTACAATAGCGATCATGATCTAATCACATCTCATACCCCAGAGACGTGCTCGTATACTCACCCACCGATCCGAGTAGGTGTCTAGTTCACCTTTACTCCGAACTCCATGTGAACATTGTCTGAGATTAACCCACACAGATCGGTCTAAGAGCCCAACAAATAGGTTACAAAGGTTGCTTGACTCGTTGCACGAAACGAAACAAAATAAACAATGTCGCAAGAAAATGCGAAATAAAACAATATATACGAGTTAAGGCAACAACAAATCCAAAAATAATGGATTCGAAACGAAATTGAGAATGCGTACAAGTAGGTACACATGGAATACAATAAGGTCACAATATTAGGAAACGAATCCACAATAAATTTAACTAATATTTATTAATTAAAAGAGAGAACCAAGAATTCGTACCTGATATAATTATTGAACTAGCACTAAAGTTTCTGGAATAAGGTATGCCGCTAATAGTTCTTTTGTAAATCTAAAAACGAATTCATAAACATATATTAATATCGGAACGTATTCAAATATCGTGCCAAGGTGTAACTTTAATCTAATGAATACATGAACAGTACATGATAACACAACATACCCACAAATATATAATATTAATAAAATAATAAAAAATGATGTAGTCCACTAGCTTGCTCAATACATTCCAGACTTTATTCAGAAGCAACAGAACTACAGCTACTACGTAAGCAAAATAATCATACAAAATCAATTAGCGAAACATTTACTAAATAATTAAAAAATATTACTGAACAAGTATAGGTTAGTACAATTTGTGTTACACTAGGAAATGTTATAACGCCACAAAATAAGAGGATCACAAAATAACAATTCCCCCAGAATGGATAGTATCCACCGGAACTAATAATAATAATTCAATAGTAATAGTGTTGTGGAATAAAAACTAGGTTATTAGATTGCGGCTAGGGTTTGCTGTATTTAATACTAAGGTGCGTGAGCTTCGTGCTTTAATGGCTGCTCTCGTGCTCGTGGCTGAATCTGCCTTCACAAGATGCCTACGTACTTTGATGCGTATCAAAGATCAAGCCAAAAAACGTAGTTCTAGGGTGAGGGGTCTGACCCTTTATACAGGCTGAGAAGCCTTAGAATTATGGTAGGAGTTAGAAACTTGGTGGGCAAGCCACCGCCTTGAGAAAGGTTCTAGACCCCTTCCTTGTAGGAATCAGTTTCCTTGTTGAAGTAGGTGCCTTGGAGGCTAAGTCAGGCAGGAGTAATATCCTTGTTTGACTTTTATTTGCTGAGCTATTTATTACCCCTAATATTAATTACGAAATTAATATTATAATTAGGGTTTGGGCCCATCTGGTGGGCCCTATGTTTGGACCATCCTAGGTCTAGTTAATGCCACATTAAATATGTTCTTAGGGCTTACTTTTAGCCCATATCATTTGCCCCCCAACTTCTAGGAAAACTGATCAGGTTTTCCTTGAAGTTATAACGGCCTTACTCGAGACTTGGGTCAGGGTATATTGCTCTTACGTGAGTATTTTCAACAATATCATCTTAATGTAAAGCGCGGAGCGACCGACGCATTTACGACGATGTTGAACGATACTAAGCTGTGTTAAATGGCACTAGACAACGCTAATCAGCCTTAAACAGCGTTTAAATAGTGTTAAACTGTTAGAAATGATTGATGAGAACAGTGTTTGGAAGCTATAGTGACAAAACAGAGTTTAGCTGGAAGCAGTCAGAGTTTAGTTAAACACTGACTGGAAGCGCAACAGAGGTTGTTAAACTCTGTAGCGGTATTGTCTGAAGAGTCAACAGTGTTTAAAGGTTGATGCAAGATAAATATGGAAGCAATATCTTTGAAGATTGGAAAGCTGTCAAAGAGATTGAGTTGACTTGGAAGACTGGAGCAATCGTGATTGATATCAATTGTATAGCTTGATTATAGGAGAATCAGTTACTGATTGTACGAAGCTGTATGTTCTATAAATACAGTTAGGTTAACCCTAGAAGGGTAATCGAATATTGAGAAATTCATTGATTGTAACCTAAGCAGCTCTCTGTGATATTTTACATCACCGAGAGAGGAATTGTTAATTCCAAACAATTTTAAAGTGTTAAACAGTGTGTTCTTGTTAAGTTACTCATACAGTATTTGATTGCTTATTGTGTATTCGACCTAACAAGTGGTATCAGAGCCTAATCTGTTACTTTATTACAGTTAAAGATCCAAACACAATAGTAATCAATGGCAGAGATACCTCCACCATCTGAGAAAGCCCCTACTACTGTTAGTAGGTATGAAACAATAAGGGTTCCTATACTTAGGCCATCAGAGTATGCAATCTGGAAGGTAAAGATGACCATGTTTCTGGAAGCCACAGATCCAGAATATCTTGATAGAATTAATGAAGGTCCTCACAAACCTACAAAATTATCTGCTGCTGCTGCTGGTGAGGAATCAAAGGTTATTCCAAAAGAAAAGAAAGATCTAACTGCTGAGGATCTTTCATCCATTGCAAAGGATGCAAAAGTGAGACATTTACTTCACAGTGCATTAGACAATGTTATGTCTAATAAAGTGATTAATTGCACAACTGCAAAGGAAATATGGGATGCACTTGAGGTTAGGTGTCAAGGAACTCCTGCAATCAAGAAAAACAGAAGAAATATACTCACTCAGGAGTATGAGCACTTTGAGGCAAAGTCTGATGAAACCATGACAGAAACATTTGACAGATTCTGTAAACTGCTCAATGATTTGTCATTGGTTAACAAAGAGTATGATTTAGAAGACTCAAATCTCAAGTTTCTTCTTTCTCTACCTGAAAAGTGGGATGTGAAAACAACCACTATAAGAGATAATTATGAACTTGGTGAAACAGAGATTGATGAAATTTATGGGCTGCTCAAAACTCATGAATTGGAATTGGAGCAGAGAAACAAAAGATCTAGTAGAAAGTCAAAGTCTGTTGCTCTTAAGGTTGAGGAGAAACCATCAAAGAAAGAGGCATCAAGGAGAAAGGCAAAAGGGAAAGCCTTAGTCATACATTCAGAGAATGAGTCATCAAACACTGATGTTGACTCAAACACAGATGAATCATCTGATTCTGAAGATGATGAGGAGATGATGCAAATGGCTGCATTGATGGTAAAGACCTTCAAGAAGATGGGATACAAGAACTTCAAGAAGGGAAAGAGATTCTCCAGGGACTACTCAAAGTCTGACAAGAAGAATTTCAAGAAATCTGAGGGAAAGGACTTCAAATCTGGTAAGAAAGATAAGTCTGAGATTCAATGCTACAAGTGTAAGGAGATGGGTCACTATGCTCCTGAGTGCAAAAAGGGTAAAACTGAAAAGGCACTCTACACCAAAGGCAGAGATTGGGCAGACACTTCAGATTCAGATGAGGAAGTCAACTATGCTCTCATGGCTACTACTCAGACTGAAAATGATGATCTCAAGGTACCTCCAACTACCTATGCTTATAACACTGATAATATAACTGAATTGAGAATCTATCTTAAAGCATTGCATATCAGTTATAGGGATCAGACTTTAGAAAATGAGAGGATAAAGGCTGAGTGTTCTCAACTTAAAGAGAGAAATAAACTTGTTGAGGAACAGTTAGAGAACATGAATAAAATTCAAAAAGAAAGAGATGATGCAGTGTTTATTGAACAGGAGTTGCTAGGTAAGTATAAGCAACTAGAATCAGAATTGGAGGATACTAAACACATCATTAAAACTTGGACACACTCTGGTAAAGACACTCAAGAAGTGTTTCAGTCAGATACAGTAGGTCTAGGTTACTCTAAGGGAGATGAACTTAGATTTGAAAATCAGGTAAAAGTTAGACCACATCGTTCATCTGAAGGTAATGTCATGGGAACAGGTGGACCTAAGACTGAAGCACAGAAAAAGGCTGTTAAAGAGTCATATGCTAAAACTTTTGTTAAAGAGGCTAACATTGGTTTAATGACAGATAAACAACTCAAGCATAAGCTTAAGGAGATAAAATCTGTCAACAAACAGAGATTGCCTAAGAAAAACAAAAATGGAAAGGTAGGCATAACATCAGGAATTAAACCAATGCTTGCTTCATTAGCTCCTAGAAAAACATGCTTTAATTGTGGTAGCAGTAATCATCTTGCTAGTTTCTGCAGTAAGAATAAGAACATTAATTCTTTGCCCTCTAAAACTGCAGTAAATAATGATTATGTGAGAACTAGACCACAAACTTTGTGTAAACACTGTGGTAGTACATGGCATTCTATTTACACTTGCAGAGATTATCATGCTATTTACTATAATTACTATGAACCCAAGCCAAATTTGAAATGGGTTAAAGTAAACTCTGCTAATGTAAACTCTGAAAAAGTTAGCTTAAACTCTGTTAATGTGAATTTCGCTGCAAAAGCTAACAGAATTAAGAAAGCCAAAGGATCCAAGCAAGTCTGGATCCTTAAAACTAATAATCAGTGATTGTTTGTGATTGCAGGGCAACAGGGTTAGTACCCTAGTCGTGGACAGTGGATGTTCAGGACACATGACAGGAAATAAAGCCCTGCTATCAGAGTTTGAGGAGAAGGCTGGCCCAGAAGTTTCCTATGGAGATGGCAACATAGGACATACACTGGGATATGGCAATATTAATCTTGGAAATGTCATCATCACAAATGTAGCTCTGGTTCCAGGACTCAAGCATGATCTGCTATCTGTGAGTCAAATCTGTGACAGAGGATATCATGTGGATTTTCAGCCAGAATATTGTCTAGTGATCAGCAAATCTACAGGGAAAGTTGCTCTAGTTGGAAACAGACACAATAACATCTATGAAATTAAATTGTCAACAAACACTGATGGCAAAGCAGTGTGTCTGTCTTCAAGGATGTCTAGTGAAGAGAGTTGGAAATGGCACAAGAAACTCTCTCATTTGAACCTGAACAACATCAATGAGCTAATAAAGAATGATCTTGTGAGAGGTTTACCAAAGTCCTTGTTGAATGTAGAAGGACTGTGTGATTCTTGTCAAAAGGCTAAACAGAGAAAAGCCTCCTTCAAAAGCAAATCTGAGTCTTCAATTGTTGATCCTTATCATCTACTACATGTTGATCTTTTTGGTCCAGTGAATGTGATGTCTCTTGGAAAGAAGAAATATGCTCTAGTCATTGTTGATGAATATACCAGGTACACATGGGTATATTTTCTTGCAAAGAAGGATGAAACTGCATTAACACTGACAGAACATATATTACAACTGGAAAAAGGGTCAGAAAATCAAGTGAAGATAATCAGAAGTGACAATGGAACTGAGTTCAGGAATTCATCAATGGAAGAATTTTGCAAGAGTAAAGGGATAAAACAAGAATTTTCTGCACCTGGCACTCCACAACAAAATAGTGTAGTGGAGAGGAAGAACAGAACCTTGATAGAAGCTGCCAGAACCATGCTAGATGAAGCAAAGTTGCCAACATATTTCTGGGCAGAAGCAGTTCAAACTGCTTGTTTTACTCAAAATGCAACACTGATCAACAAGCATGGTAAAACACCATATGAAATGGTGAAGAAGAAGAAGCCAAATCTAAAATATTTTCATATTTTTGGATGCAAATGCTTTGTGTTGAAGACTCATCCTGAACAGTTGACCAAATTTGATCTAAAGGCAGATGAAGGAATTTTTGTTGGCTATCCACTGTCAACAAAGGCATTCAGAGTTTACAATCTGAGAACTAGAGTGATCATGGAATCAATTCATGTGTCATTTGATGACAAGAAAATAACTGGACTTGAAGAAGTAAATGAACATGATCAACTGCACTTTGAAAATGAAGATTTATTCTCTGAAAAAGTAAACTCTGATAAGACTGATTTGACAAACTCTGTTGATCTAAACTCTGAACCTCTACTGGTAAATACTGAAGAAACTCTTCAATCAGAAACAAGGGAAGAACCAGTTGAGGGGGAGCATGAAGAATCACATCAAAGTGAAAATTCAAACACTGAAAGTGACTCAGTTGATGATTCTGAATCAAACTCTGTTGATTCAAACTCTGTTGATAATTCTGAGAAGTCACATTCAGGGGGAGCATCAGAAAATGAAGAAAGGCACCAAGAAAATCAGGAGAGCATGGATCAAGGGGGAGGATCACATGAGGACAGAAGCAATCTGCCTTCTGCAAGAAAATGGACTAAATCTCACACACCTGATTTGATTATTGGTGATCCAGATGCAAAAGTAAGGACAAGAAGTGCAACAACAAATGAATGTTTGTTTCATGCATTCTTGTCACAATCTGAGCCAAAGAAAGTGGAAGAAGCTCTTAAAGATGCTGACTGGATAACAGCAATGCAAGAAGAGCTAAATGAATTTGAAAGAAATGAAGTGTGGACACTTGTACCAAGGCCCAAGAACAGATCCATTGTTGGTACTAAATGGGTTTTCAGGAATAAAACTGACAGTGAGGGTATCATCACAAGGAACAAGGCAAGACTGGTTGCAAAAGGCTATTCACAACAGGAGGGAATAGACTATGATGAAACATTTGCTCCAGTGGCTAGATTGGAGGCAATTAGAATCTTTCTTGCATATGCCTCTCACATGAAATTCAAAGTGTTTCAGATGGATGTAAAAAGTGCATTTTTGAATGGAAAACTTGAAGAAGAAGTGTTTGTGGAACAACCACCAGGTTTTGTAGATCCAAAATATCCAGACTATGTCTACAGGTTAGACAAGGCACTCTATGGACTTAAGCAGGCACCAAGGGCATGGTATGAAACTCTTGCCAAATTTCTACTAGAAAGTGGATTTCACAGAGGTACTATTGACAAAACTCTGTTTTACTTCCAAACTGGTAGTGACTTGCTTTTAGTTCAGATATATGTAGATGACATCATTTTTGGATCTACTAATGATAAACTCTGTAAGAAGTTTGCCAAACTCATGCAGTCAAGATATCAAATGAGTATGATGGGAGAGCTTAGTTATTTTCTAGGCTTACAGGTGAAGCAAACAGATGATGAAATTTTTATAAATCAAGCAAAATATACCAGAAACCTTCTCAAGAAATTTGGTATGCTTGATTGTTCATCTGCAACAACTCCCATGGCAACTGCAACAAAATTGGACAAAGATGCAGGGTCATCAGTAGATATGACAAGTTACAGAGGAATGATTGGTTCTTTACTCTATTTGACAGCTAGCAGACCTGATATCATGTATGCAACTTGTTTGTGTGCAAGGTTCCAGGCAGATCCAAGAGAACCACATTTAACAGCAGTGAAGAGGATATTTAAGTACCTCAAGGGCACTATAACTTTGGGGCTGTGGTATCCAAGAGAATCAGAGTTTAAACTTCTTGGTTACTCTGATGCAGACTTTGCTGGATGTAAGATAGACAGAAAAAGCACCAGTGGAAGTTGTCAATTTCTGGGTGACAGACTTGTTTCCTGGTACAGTAAGAAACAGAAGTCAATATCTACATCTACAGCTGAAGCAGAGTATATTGCTGCTGGTAGCTGCTGTGCACAGATTTTATGGATGAAGAATCAACTGCTGGATTATGGATTAAGGTATACCAAGATACCTATTTACTTTGATAATCAAAGTGCTATTGCAATGACAGGTAATCCAGTACAACATTCAATGACAAAGCACATCAGCATAAGGTATCACTTCATCAGAGAGCATGTAGAGGAAGGAAACATTGAGCTTCACTTTGTGTCTACAGAACAACAACTTGCAGATATCTTCACCAAGCCATTGAGTGAAGCTACATTTACAAGACTGGTCAATGAACTAGGAATGGTCTCTAGTTTTGACTAGAGATGTTGGTTAGACTCAAAAACTTATTGCTCATGTTTTCTGTAAATTGTTAAGTGCTATGTGAACCTTAGTATTAAACTCTATTTTGCATGCTTATGTTTAAACCTTGTTAAACTCTGTCAGCATGTCTGTCTGTTAAACACTGTTAATATGTTGGATACACTCAGTGAATTAAGAATTGATTATTGTCTGAATGAAAACACCAATGAAGAAAATGTATGAAGCATGATTCTCAGTAAATAAATCATGATTCTTTCTAAGTCACTGTAATCTAATCAGACTTTGTGCAGTAAATCAACACAGCATGATACTGTTTCATATTTATAGCATCTCTTAGTTTATTCAGTCCTAAACTCTGAGTCTATGAATATTGTGTGCATTGCCTCTCATAAATAATTTTGGTTATTGATGAACTCTAAACTCTGATAAGTGACATTCTGTTTCCAAAGGTATGGTTCTTGATGATTCCTTGTTTGTACTTGTGAAAACCATAAAACTTGAGATGTGTCATTGATTAGTTTGGTGAGTTCAGATTCATGTCTACACCCTGTGAGAGTTTGAGCCAAATCAGTGATTGATACATTTTCTATCAATCAGTATTTATTGTTGTGTGATATTCATCAGTAAGTATGTTTCTCTAGAACTTGTATTAAACCATTTTGAGATTACATGATATGTGTGTGCATGAAAATGATAAAGGCAATAGGATTCACCATTTCTTCAAACACTGTTCAAAATTCTTTTGAACTTTGTTCAAACACTGTATAAACACTGTTCATAAATTCCATCCTTAGTAAACCCCTTTGAGCCTTATTAACTGCTCATTTTTCTTATACTCTGAAGTGTTAAGAGCAGTTATATTTTTGTTTTTTTTCTCAAGCAGATGAGTGGTTCTCAAGAAAAGAAAAGTTTACTCAGTATATATGCTAAATAAAAAAAAAATATAAATAAAAAAAAGGCATATATACTGATCTTGTACAAATATGTACTAACATTGTGACTGAACACTTTGTTCTATTAAAATGTTCAGCTTGAACTCACTCATGAATAAAACATCTCTTTTCATCTGTTTGATCTTACTCCATTTAAACCCTGAATAAAGTCCTTTTGATTGGTGCATACATGTATTCAAAGTAGTGTAGAATTGGTGGACATTCAAGCATATGGTAGATTCTGCTATTTCTGACTGAATGTGAGTGTAAACACTTCACCTAAACACTTGTGTGTTTGAGAGTTTGTGAGATTATCCAGATCATGACTGTTATTCACTGAATGATGCTCTGATTTCTATCTCTTGATCTTTTTGTCTTCAAAGACTGTGTGCTTACTTGGATAATCATGGACATCAAAGGGAATAGAAGTTTTCAAATTTCTGTATTACAGTAACTACAGAGTTTAGCATTCATCAAACAATCAGTGTTTACTATGAGAGTTTGTGCATTCAGTGTTTATTGATTTTTGTTATGGATTTTATGAAAAATTAGATGCTCTAAAAATTGATTTCAGTAAACTCTGCTTCGCACACACTGATATTCACAACTGTGCAATTTTTGAAAGGGTTTGAGTGATAAAGCTGGAAAATTGATAAACACTGTTGAGTTGTGTTAAGTACTCTAAGGTACAGTTTCATTTAGATGATTTGATTATTTTGGAGTAATTGAGGTAGTTGACAACTGTTAAATAGTGTAAGTGTCGTGATTATAGGAATGACAGCGGTAATTATTAAGTGATCCATTGGTTGTTTGACACGTGTTCCATGATAGTGTCCCACTCACACATTACTCTACAACAGTTGCGCGCTTTTACTAAATAAACGATTGAGTTTTAATTTTACTCTAATCATCTTTAGTCTCTCACTCCATATCGATTCACATTCACCCACTCACAGTTACTTGCTTATTCATTCACTTCAGAATTCTCATATACTCTCCTTCACATTTTGGTAAACACTTACCGTACATCTTTTCTTTCTAAATCTCTTCGTATCATATCTTACTAATGGCAACTAAAGCGTTTGATGCAGCAGGGTTAGTTTTTCTTCCTAGTAACTATGCAGCACCACTGGAGACTGTAAATGCTCCAGAGGCGTTTCATGTGTTCCAAAATTTCTTGAAAGACTCTGAAATAGGGAAGGCTTTAACTGCACCACCAACATTATCTGCATCACAAATTGCTGCCTTCTGGACAAACTCTGTATATGATGATGGAGAAGAGTCTGGCACTCCCACAATCACTTTCACTCATGATGAATCAGAGTATATCATTACACCAACTACTGTTAGGGATGCTCTGGATTTTGAGACACACACTTCTTACAGTGTTGTTGGTCATGATCGCTTGAGGACAATGTTGGAGCAAATTGGATGTGCAGGAAACTTGAATAAGATAGGGTCTTTGAGACGGCCAAGTTTGAGAAAGGAATGGAGTTTCTTCTTCGATTGCATCACAAGAGCTTTTGGAAAGAAGACAACAAACTGGGATGCACTTCCTCTTGACACTCTCCAAATTGGTCATGCTCTATTATATGGAGGTAATTTTGATTTTGGTAGACTAGTGCTAATGAACTTGGGAGAACGTTTGTCTGAGACTACTACTGTCTATTTTGCTCGTTTTTGTCAATTGCTATTTACTGCCTGTGTGCCTAACATTCCAATTGATGAAGCTGATGTTATTCAACCTTTTCAAGTTGCTAAAAGAATGTTTTCTGATTTGACAAACAAAGATGTTACTAAACAGCAAATACCAGATATGTTTATGCCTTTAGCCTTACAGAACTATGTAAATCAACCACAAGACCCTCAATCACCACAACAAATGCCTGACCCAATAGACACTATAAACCCTGAACCAACACCCACAACACCCACAACCACTGTACCTACTACATCTCATCAACCACAACCAGAAACCTTAAACTCTTCACCCATAAACTCTCCAATAATAAACTCTTCACCATTAAACACTGAACAATTAAACACTGAAACCTTAAACTCTGAGCCAGCACCTACTGAAACAGCCAAAACCAAGCCAAAAAGAAAGAAACATACTGCCCAAAACACTAAACACTCAAAGGCTAAACAGACACAACCTGGAGCTGTTTATACAAGAAGAATGAAACAAAAGGCAAACAGACCTTCATTTTCACCACCTAAAGAGAGCTCCAGTGAAGATGAAGAAGAGACTGTAGTGCCTCAAGTCAAGAGAAGGAGATTAGTTCTTTCAGAGTCTGATGATGAGCAAATTGTTGAAGCTCCAGAGGTGGTTTCACAGCAAACACCTACTGTTGAGGTTACAGTGAATGTTGAAATACCTGCAGAGGTTGAAATGCCTGCAGAGGATATTGTGGCTGACAAAGTTCAAATACCTGCAGAGGTTGAAATGCCTGCAGAGGATATTGTTAATGTTGAAATACCTACAGAGGATAAAATGCCTGTAGAAGAGGATCACAGAGATGGTTTTTCACCAGTGCATGATGTTCTTGATTCAATTCTTGATCCTATCTCACCTGTTGATCATGTTAAAGCTCCTGGTGTAGCTAATGAGCATGCAGTAAATGTTCCTGAAGCTGCAGCATCACACACAGAGCTGGTATCTACTGCTTCTCCTATTGCAGACAAAGGTGATGAAGTTGATCAGGCAACAAAGGAAAATTCTGAATCTATGCCTGTTGAAGCTACAAAGGTAAACTCTGTTGCAGAGCCTGTGCAACATGAGGTGACTATGGAAAAGGTTGCAGAAGTTGTTGAAGAAACTGTGGCTGACACAGCTCAGCACAGTGGTTCTTTAAAGGATGCTCACGCTAAAGATGCAAGTGCTGCAGATGATTCTGATAGTAGTGCAAACTCTGATTCTTTTGTGAGTGCACCAGCACAGACAGATAATAAGCATACACCTTTTGATCAGCCTTGTCCATCTCATGCAGTTGAAGTAGAGCATCTAGCTAAATCTGCTGAAAATTGGTATAAACAAGACTGTATTTTTCCAAAAGGGAGAGCAGGTGAGTTTGTGAAGCAAACTGCAAAGCAAATTTCAAATCCAGAGCTCTTATCCTGTTTAAAGGCAACTGTGGTACAAGTCAAGACTCTGGAAGGCAATTTTGCTGAAACAAAACAAGAGATTGTTTCTTTAAAGACTGAGATACAGTCAAGAGAATTGAAGATGGAAAGAGAGTCCAAAATAAAAGTTGTCCAGCTGTCTAAAGTTCAAGACACTCTCTTTGCCAGGCTAGGAAAAGTTGAAGACAATCAAACTGCTTTGTTTTCTAAGGTTGAGTCTATTGCTAATTCTTTGGAGCTCATTACATCAATACTCATTCCTGATGATGTCAAAAAGGGGGAGAGAGTTGCTAAGTCTAAATGCAAAGTTTCTCAAACTCTGACTCAAAAGGATGATGCTGGAGATGGAGGGGCAAGTGATAAGAGTAAGATCTTAAACTCTGAAAGGCAAACTCTGAGATCTGGCAAATCTGTTAAATCACAGTCTGTTGGAATAAACACTGAAACTCAAGGTACTTCAAAGACCAAGAGTTTGGAATTAATATCAAATCCAAAGACTGATGAGGAGTTAGCTGTTAAGCTTTTCATGGAAGAGAATGCAGAGGGAGTTACTTTAGAAGATGCTAAAGCTGAAGAGAAGAGTTTACAAGAAAAGCATTTGAAAGTTCTAAAGTCTGAAAAAGCAAAGAAGAATGTGAAAGTTGCTAAAGCTGCAAAGCCTGTTCTTAAAGGCATTGAAATCAAAGAGAAATTAACTGGCATTGAAGGAGAAGAAAAAGAAGAAGAAGATAAAGAAAAGTTGATCAGAAAGTCTTCTCTTGATGCTAAATTGAAGTTAAAAGGGGTAATGAATGAGGAGAACAAAGGCAAAATGATTGTTACAACCTCTGTTGCCACACAAGTTGTACAACCACAAAGTAAACCCTTACCTGGTTTTTCAAGGCCAAAGATTCCAGTGCAAGAAGAAGCAGGAGTGACTGGTGGATATCAACATAATGCTGCATGTTCAGGAAAGCCACCAGGCAGAAATACTTCTGGATTAGGTTCAACAAGAGATTTGAGATTTAGTAACAGTCCAAGAGATCCCTCTGCACTTGTATCTCTTGGTTCTGGTATTAATCAAGAAAATCTAGACAAGTTGGAGTCAGTTCAGCTAGTTCGTCAAAGAAGCTTAGACATTCATTTTCTGTTATACTTTATGGCAGATGGGTCAGTATATAGAGTGAATGAAGAAGCAATCAAGCTAAAATTATTTGAGGAACTTCAGTATGTCTTACATATCTTCAGAGTCAGAAATCGACAAACACGGCTTATTGCTAATTCTATAAGGAGGTATATGCAGAATGCTAAAATTGTTACAGGAACAAAGTCTGCTGAAAAGTATGTTCCTAAGTACAGAGATTGGAATGGCAATCTGATAGAAATGAAGAAAGGGACTACAAATCTGAAAACAGATCTTGGAATTACTGTTCTGGATTTCAATGTAAAATCTGAAGAGGTGAAATACATCAGGTTGGGAAATGAGATGAGAAGAAACAAGATCTATGATCTCAGAGCTGCTATTTTTCAAACTGATGAGAATGATCCAGATTTGAAAGAGATCAAGGAAGCTATGGAGATTGAACTTGAACATGGTGAGAGAAGGTTGTTGATTGATTATCTCAGAACAGCTCCTGATCTTGAGGAAGTTAGGTAGACAAAAGTTGTAAGTTTGTTAAGTAAAAGTTTAAACTCTGTTTGTATGTTAAACACTGTAAAACTTTGTATTTGTTTTGACATCATCATTTACTATAAACTTGTACATTCTTGCTAATGGACAAGTTGGGGGAGATTGTTAGAAATGATTGATGAGAACAGTGTTTGGAAGCTATAGTGACAAAACAGAGTTTAGCTGGAAGCAGTCAGAGTTTAGTTAAACACTGACTGGAAGCGCAACAGAGGTTGTTAAACTCTGTAGCGGTATTGTCTGAAGAGTCAACAGTGTTTAAAGGTTGATGCAAGATAAATATGGAAGCAATATCTTTGAAGATTGGAAAGCTGTCAAAGAGATTGAGTTGACTTGGAAGACTGGAGCAATCGTGATTGATATCAATTGTATAGCTTGATTATAGGAGAATCAGTTACTGATTGTACGAAGCTGTATGTTCTATAAATACAGTTAGGTTAACCCTAGAAGGGTAATCGAATATTGAGAAATTCATTGATTGTAACCTAAGCAGCTCTCTGTGATATTTTACATCACTGAGAGAGGAATTGTTAATTCCAAACAATTTTAAAGTGTTAAACAGTGTGTTCTTGTTAAGTTACTCATACAGTATTTGATTGCTTATTGTGTATTCGACCTAACATAAACAATGTTAAATGGCATGAAACGGCACTAACAGCACTAATCGGTGCTAAACGGTGCTAATATGCACTAAACAGCGCTTAAACAGCACTAAACGGTGCTAACCGGCACTAATCTGTGCTTAGTTTTCACTTCCCTTAATTACCGAATCAGAAAAATAAAAACAAAATTTTGGAAACCCGACTCGAGCATCGCCACCAGTCGGCCGGGCCAAAAACCCATACCGGTGGTCGATGCCGGTCGGCTGGGGAGTGTATGGAGGGCCGGTCGGCTGGTCACGCGATCGGCCGGTTTTTTCTTCGGTCGGCCGGTTTTTTTCCGGGTCGATTTTTTTTTTTTAAACGCATCAAAAACCTCGACTCGGGGACCGGTTTCAGTCGGCCAATATGCCTTCGGGATGCCAGTCGGCCGGTTCGGTGGTCGGCTGGTACAAAAGTGCATACCGATGACCAACATTGGTTGGCCGAAGCACACCCGGGGAAGCCGGTCGGCCAGGACCTCGGTCGGTAAAATTTTTTTACATTTTTTTTTTCGAACCCATACTGATGATCAACGTCAGTCGGGCGGGGCATCTCTGAAGGGGCAGTCGGCCGCTAAGTCAGTTGGCTGAAACAAAACACCGTACCGACAATCGATGTCGGTCGGCCGGGCACTCCTCGGGAAGCCAGTCGGCTGGGAGATTAGTTGGCCAGAAAATTTTCCCCTACCGACGTCGTCCATCAACATGGAATCGGTTTGGTCACCACCAGTGATTTTGATTTTTGCATACCGACATCGATCATCAATATGGAGTCTTATTGTTGTTTGCTTTTGAAAATCAACATGGAATCGGCTTTGTTTAAAGTTTTACTTAACGCCCTGATCCACATTGCTAATCCCACGTTTAGGAATAATCTTCCCATTAAACTTTTCTTAAACGTGCTCAGCTTTCTAAGCTCATCTGACTGCTCTGGTAGAATATTTTGCCGGATATTCACTTAAATTCTCCGTTTCTCCCAAAATATCATGAGTTTTAACGACTCTTTCCATCCATAACAGATAGTTTATTCTCCTTTTTCGTATACTAACGATATTTGACCTGTAAATGCGAACCAAGCTATGTTTCAACCTGAGATAACATGTCACCTTTTTCTTATAAAAGGAGGGAAGCATCCTTCATTTCTCTTCACTTCTTCACTTCTCAAACTTTCTTAAGTTCTAAAGCTCTTGAGTTCTCTAGCTTTCAAGCTTTCAAGTTTCGAGATTCAAGATTCAAGATGGCCGACAAGCAAGCTGCTGCCCCCCAACTCTCCATGGAGGAGGCTTTCAGAAAAAGGAGCATGGCGCGAGCAATGAAAGGTAAGCTAAAACTCATGCCTCCTAGATATATTGAACGTCGGTTTGAGTCTACACTAGATTTGCTAAATACTATGGGAGAATCATTCCCCAACAGTTCCAGCTTAGTTGCTTTTAATAGTCCTTCTAAATTGAAAAAGAAGGAAGTTGAGAAGATCAGAAGCATTTACGGCTTTCCAAGTGCAATTAAAGTATGCCTTCCAAATCCAGGAGACAGAACCTGCAACTGGCACCCCGAAAGGATTTGCGTCATGAAAGGAGCATTGGAGGCGGGACTTAGGTTCCCTGTTCACACATTTATCATCAGGCTCTTAGCAGAACTTCAAGTCCATCCGTGTCAGCTATACCCCAATTCCTGGAGGTTCTTAATCATCTTCTTGTTAAGATGTCATGAGTTGGACATCCCTTGGAGTACAACTATGTTTAGAAGTATCTTCGCAACAAAGAACTCCCCTGAGTCTAAGCCGGGGTGGATTAGTTTTCAGCTTAGAAATAGGCTTCCGCATATAGTAAACTCTTTCTCCTTCCCTGACTCCCACCATTCCTGGGAAAGGGACTTCGTTGTCTTGGAGTGGGAAGGTGGCGACTGGGGTTATTTCTTTGTTAAGAGATTCGGACTTATGGAGGATAGTTCACACTTCGTGTGTGACCTTGATCTCAAAGAGTTGGCAGACCGAGACAGGCTACTTGCTGATGATGGTTGCACCCATTATAGAACTATTCTGACAGAAAAGAAACTCATTGAAGCTGGCTTAAGCTTCCTTTCTTTAGAGGGTAATTTTTCTTTCGTTCTACCATTATGAGCTATGTTAATTCTTATTCCAATGTTTTTTTCTTCATCTTTCAGCTGCCGAGGAGCTGGACAGCCGACCTGAGAATCAACCTCAGGTTACAAGACGCATGATAAAAAAGGCGACGGAGAAGCTGAACCCCACCGACCGAAGGATTCCTTCCTTCTTGGAGGGATGTTCCCATGGGGGGAAGAGATCCCGGAATGCTGCTGAGGGTGTTAGAGTCCCCTTCACTCCCGACTGGGGTATTTGCGAACAAGACTCTATCTTGGGGAGTACTGACTTAGCTTTGTCCTGGTCCAGGCTCTCTATCACTGCCCCTGATCTCTTAACGGTAACTGCAGGAGACAAGATTGACGAATCCGAGCGCCTTGGGGCCCAAGCTCTGTATCAGGTATCAACCTTTACATTCGATCTTTTTATTTGTACTTTTTTTTTAATGTCTTACTAATTTCCTTACTACAGGCCAATGCTTATCTTCAATCTGCCACTCGTCAAGGCCGAGCCTATAGAGATAACAACGTGGAACTGAAGAACGAACAGACAAAGTTCAAGGAGCAACTCCAAGATTTAAACTCCAGAGTCGTCCGATCAGAGGCCGACACCCTATCTTATCGAAAGCAACTTCGCTCGCTTGCCAAGAAGAAGCTCTCTGATGCTCACAAGATAATTGCTTCATACCACAATTCAGAGGACTTTATGCAATTTATGGATAAGCATGATGACGAGTTGAGGCCTTTTAACATGTCAGTTGGGTGGAATAAAGCCATTAGCGCTGTAAGCAGCAAGCACCCTTCGGTGGTGAATCCAGAGGACTTCCCGTGCCCTACCTGGGCTGTTGATAGTGGAAGTCATGACGTGGAACATGCATCAGGTTCTGGAGGCAGTCGCCGTCCTTCTGGTATGAGGAAGGCAGCCAATGTTGTTAGCTCTGGTTCTTCCTCTTCCCGTTCTGCTGGCAAGAAAACCATGTTAGAGAGGGAAGCAGCTGCGAGGCGAGCTTTTCCTGGCAAGCAACTCCGTGGCAGAGTTGACTCCTCAACCGAGACTTCGGAAGAGGAAGGGGTCGTGGTGAAGGAGAAGACGGCGCAACCGATGGAGACGGAAGCCGAAGAAGAGGATGATGAGGAGGAGAGCTCCGGAGAGGAAGAGGAAGTGGATGACGATGATGAGGAGGAAGAGGGCGAGGAGGTGGTGGAGGAATCCGCCGAGGAGTAGATGGCCTTGCACGGCATTGTTGGCCGCTTGTGGCTTTATTTTCTCTGCTTTTGATCAAGGTCCTTCGGGACTTAACTTTTATTTGGTTATGTAACTTAACTTCAACTTTGGCCCCTTGGGGATGTTTATTTATGCATTCGTTTTATTTCCATTTGTGCATTCTTTTATTTTCGTTGCTTGGTCTTACACTCATCAGGTGCTTGGCACATAAAATCACACAATCATGGAATGGAAAACAAACTTGCATTAATAACTTGAAACGGGTTCAACCCTTGCATAAATACTCTATCTCCTAATGGGAGCAACATGCTCTGTAATGGTTTCATCGAACCTTATCTCTACTTCTCCTAATAAATAGATAAAAGCCAAGTCCTTACTAGGAGGGCTTACACATAATAAATCTTGAGGTTCAAGGCATGCCAAGTACGGGGCACCTCAACCCCGTCCAAGGTCTCCAACTTGTATGATCCTCGCCCCAACGTCTTCCTGACTCGGTACGGCCCTTCCCAGTTTGGGTCCAGTTTTCCCTTCTGGCCAACTCCAGAAGCCTCTATCTTCCTCAGAACCAAGTCACCTTGCTGAAAGAACCTTTCCTTCACCCTGTGGTTGTAATAAAAGGATGCTTTCTTTTGATGCTCCGCATTTCTGGCTTTTGCTTCGTCCCTGACTTCATCAATAAGATCTAGGGCGAGCCTCATGCCTTATTCATTATCCTCAGGTTCAAATGCCTCAACTCGAGGTGATGCATGAATGATCTCCAGTGGCACAATTGCCTCAGCTCCATAAGCTAGTAGAAACGGGGTTGCTCCGATAGTCACCTTACAAGTAGTGCGATAAGCCCAGAGTATAGGCAGCAACTCATCCACCCAAGTGTTCCTCGAGCGTTCGACCCTTTTCTTCAATCCATCCAGGATGATTCGATTGGCCACCTTGGCCTGTCCATTTGCTTGCGGATGTGCTACTGAAGTAAAACGAAGCTCAATAGCATTCTCCTCACAGTACTTTTTGAACTCCTCATTATTGAACTGTGTCCCATTATCCGTCACAAGGATTCGCGGGATGCCATATCTACAGAATATGTTCTCCCAAAAGAACTGGGAAACTTGCTTGGTGGTTATCTTGGCTAAAGGCTTAGCCTCAATCCACTTTGTGAAGTAGTCAATGGCGACTATCAGAAACTTCCTCTGTGCTGATGCCATAGGGAAAGGACCAAGTATGTCCATCCCCCACATTGCAAACGGGATGGGGAAACTGACTGATGTTAACATTTCAGGCGGCTGCCTTACAATCGGAGCGTGCTTCTGGCACCTATCACACCTCTTGACATAATTCTGTGCATCGGCCAGCATCTCTGGCCAATAGAATCCCAGACGAGTTCTTTTATGAGCCAGGGCTCTGCCCCCCAAATGCTGCCCACAAATTCCTTCATGAACTTCTTCCAATGCTTCTCTTGCCTCTTGGGGCCTCAAACACTTCAAGTATGGGATGACAAATGACCTTTTGTAAAGGATGCCTTCGATCAAGGCATACCTCAATGCTCTCACTGAAAGTTTTTGTGCCTCCAAGGCATTGTCAGGGAGCCATCCGGTTTCCAGATGAGCTTTAATAGGATCTATCCAACAGCTTCCAACATCGATTGGTGCTACCAACTTAGAGTTGACGGTCGGGCCCTTCAAGACCTGGAAGTAAACACTTCCTGCATAATTCTCTATCTCAGATGAAGCGAACTTAGAGAGGGCATCGGCCTTAACGTTCTCTTCTCTTGGGATGTGCTCTACATAGCATTCATCAAATTGAGTCATGACAGCTTTCACAACTCGCAAATATTTTGCCATAGTTTCATCCTTGGCCTCAAACTCACCATTTACTTGCGCGACTACCAATCTTGAATCCCCACAGACTTTGAGATTTTTGACCCTTATGATCCTGGCCAAGCCTAAACCGGCTATCAAGGCTTCATACTCAGCTTCATTATTGGTTGTCGGAAAGTCCAACTTCAAAACATATTCAACTGTGAACCCATCGGGGCTTTGCAAAACTAAACCTGCACCACTGGATTTTGTTTTTGATGCTCCATCAAAATAGAGCACCCGATACTCCTTCAGATCAGGTACAAGTTCTTCATCCTTATTCTCACTTTCTTGGTTGGGTATTATCTCCTGCCCCCCGACTTCTTGGTTGCTAATGGTACATTCAACCACGAAGTCAGCCAGTGCCTGAGCCTTAATGGTTGTCCGAGGCTTGTATGTTATGTCAAATTCTCCGAGCTCAATCGCCCATTTGATCAATCTTCCACTTGCTTTCGGGCTGTGCAATATGCTTCTCAACTGCTGGTCTGTCAAGACTTCGATCTTGTGGGACTGGAAGTACAGTCGCAATTTCCTCGAGGCAATAATCAATGCCAAAGCAAACTTCTCAATGGGAGAGTAATTCAACTCCGCCCCATGCAATACCTTGCTCACATAGTAGATGGGTTTCTGAACCTTCTTCTCTTCTCGAACAAGAACAACACTCAATGCCTGTTCGGATACCGCCAGGTATAGGTAAAGAGTCTCCCCGGGACTTGGCTTGGCCAACAACGGGGCTTCAGCCATGTAATTCTTCAACTATTCTAAGGCCTCTTGGCTCTCTGTGGTCCACTCAAAATTTTTCACTTTCTTTAATTCCTGAAAGAAAGGCAAGCATTTATCACCAGATTTGGAGATAAATCTCCCCAGGGCTGCAACTCGGCCAGTTAACTTTTGTACATCCCTCACAGAACGGGGTGATTCCATGTCTAAGATGGCTTTGATCTTGTCAGGATTGGCCTCTATGCCTCTCTTCGAAACCATCAATCCCAAGAATTTTCCTGATCCAACACCAAAAGCACACTTGGCTGGATTCAACATCATCTTGTGGTGCCTCAGCACTTCAAATGCCTCTCTGAGGTGCTTAATGTGGTCCGCCTTATACAGACTCTTGACCAGCATATCATCAACATAAACCTCCATGGTTTTCCCAATCAGATGGGCGAATATCTTATTCACCAGTCGCTGGTAAGTGGCTCCTGCATTCTTTAGACCAAAAGCCATAACGAGATAACAAAAAACACCAAAGTCAGTTATGAAAGATACCTTAGGGATGTCATCCTTATGCATCTTAATTTGATTGTAGCCGTTGAACCCATCCATGAAACTCAACATCTCATGTCCAGCTGTGGCATCTATCAACATGTCTATCCTTGGTAGGGGAAAACAATCCTTTGGACAGGCGTCATTCAGATCGGTAAAATCAATACACATCCTCCACTTCCCATTCGCCTTCTTGACCATCACGGGGTTAGCTAACCATTCGGGAAACTGAATCTCTTCAATGAAACCAGCCTCTAAGAGCTTATCAACCTCTTGCTTAATGGCCTCTTGCCTTTCAGGAGCAAAATTCCTCTTCTTCTGTTTTATCTTCTTCTGTTCAGGATCAACATTCAACTTATGAGTTATGAGTTGGGGATCAATCCCTGGCATATCAGTAGCAGTCCAAGCAAATACATCGCTATTTTCTTGCAAAAATGTCGTCAACTTACCCTTCAAAGGCTCCTTCAAAGAAGCTCCTATATAAGTAACTTTCTCAGGGTCACCCAGCTCTAGAGGTATGGGAATCAACTCCTCCGCTGACTTTCCTCGATGTTCATCATCATTACGGACGTCTATGTCTTCAATTGGGAGTACCTGCCCCCCGACTCCATCAGCTCTCAAAGCAGACACATAGCAACTCCTTGCCATCTTCTGGTCGCCTTTCTGTTCTCCAATACCATTCCTGGTTGGAAACTTAATCTTCATGTGGTAAGTAGAGGCAACAGCCTTAAACGCATGAAGTCCAGTCCTTCCCAGTATTGCATTATAAGTCGAGGATGCCTTGATTACCAGAAAATTCAACATCTGAGTTGCTTCCTTAGGTTCTTGTCTAATTGTCATGGGCAACTGAATAGTACCCTCAACCTTGGACTCTACCCCATTAAATCCGTAGATTGGCATATTGGTTGGGGTAAGCTGAGAGTCAGTGTATCCCATCTTTACAAACGCATCATGAAACAGAATATCAACAGAAGCTCCATTGTCTATCAAGACTCGCTTCACTTCTGAGTTCCCAATCACAGGGGTTATAACCAACGGGTCATCATGGGGGAACTTCACCCCTTCCAGGTCAGAATCATCAAAATCAATTACTGTTTCAGTTCTAGCACGTTTCGGGGCCTCTCCCACGATGTGCATCACCTCTCTGGCATAAGCCTTCCGAGAGTTTCGAGTTGTACCGGCCGCTGTCGGGCCTCCCCAAATCATGTTGATAACTGGCCCTCTAGGCTGTGGGTTACGATCACGATCGTTATCCCTTCTGTCATTGTCTCTCCTTTCGTAATCCCTCCTTTGGGTTCCACGATCCTCACCTTTAGTGAATTTGTTCAGTTTTCCTTTGCGAATTAAGAACTCAATCTCATCCTTCAATTGCCTACAATCATCTGTATCATGCCCCACATCTCGATGGAACCGACAGTATTGCTCCTTGTCTCTCTTTGCGGGGTCACCCCTGAGTGGCTTCGGCCATCGGAAGTCCTTATCCTTCTCGATTTCTAACAAGATTTGACTCCTAGGAGCATTCAACTTTGCATAATCAGAAAATCTGGGTCCCAAACTCTTCTTCGGTGTTGACTCAGAGTCTTTGCTAATACGGGAATACTTGTCCCTAGCATCATACTCCTGATCCTGCTTTCTCTTCTTCGTATCATTGTTACCTCGGCCATTGCCTGCTGCGACCTCCTTCTTTATACTATCCTCAGCTTTGATATACTTGTCAGCCCTTCGCTGGAGCTCAGCCATATTCTCGGGAGGATGCTTCGCCAATGACCTTTTAAAGTATAGGTCGGTGGTGCCATGCTCCAGGGCTACCATTGCCACCTTATTTTCCAGATCAGTGATGTTCAAAGTCTCCTTGGTGAACCTCTTAAGATAGTCTCTCAGACTTTCGTTCTTCCCTTGTACCACATACATAAGGGATGCAGAACTTTTCTCATGCACTCTTCCGCTGATAAACTGACTAACGAAAACAGCACTCAACTCCTTAAAGGAACCAATTGAGTTTGTAGGCAGCCGACTATACCATCTTTGAGCCATACCTGACAGCGTTTGAGGGAATGCCCTACACTTCAAAGCGTCACTTGCAGGCTGCAACAGCAGAGCATTTGAGAATGTCCTAACGTGGTTTGCGGGATCACCCGTTCCATCATAAGCTTTAATTGTCGGCATCTTAAACTTCTTTGAGATACGAGCATTCATCACCTCCTCAGTAAACGGGGGTGTGGGATCATCAGGATCCCCAAGTGGCATCAGATCCTTGGGGTTGCTTTTGGGGGTTTCCACCCTCGTTGTTTTTCCAGTTGGGGCATCAGCCCTTCTTTGCCTTCTTGAAGGCCTCTCCAAGTCTATAAAGGGAATCGGTCCTGATGTTGGAGGAGGTTGAGTCTGATTTGACCTGGCTTGTTCTCTTGCCATATCTTCCTTTAACCTTAAGATCTCGGCTTCATAAGCCTTAATCCTCTCAGTAGTTGTCGAAGGGAGTTCATCGTGAGTAGTTCGAGTTCTTCTTCGAGGTTTTTTACTTGCACGTCGCCTCCTTGGAACTTCATCACGATCGTAATCGTCGTCAGAGGATGAATCATCCGTATAAGGACCAGAAAAATCGCGATAATCTCGATCTCGGATATGCAGGGCATGACCACTTGATCCAGCTCCTTGAGTAGGAGGGTAGTTAGGCAGCCCATACATTGGGTTGGTATTCACGGGGAGATCCGTAGTATGGATCTGGACCCCTTGTGGAGGGTTGTTGGGATCTACAATCAAGGGAGAAACCACCATCTGAAAGGGATTAGTCCCTGGATTTGTGTGGACGATCGGAGGTAACGTACTATCAACATGGGAGGTCATCCCTAGGGGTTGAGAAACTTGAAGCGGAACGATCGTTCCGGTCGTTGGGGGCACCGGATCTGTTGGTGGTGGAGCGGAGCTGAGTGAAATAGGATCAGTAGTTGCTGGTGTTGTTCTTCGTGTAGTTACCATGGTTGATGTCTTCTTCCCACAGACGGCGCCAAATGTTGTGGAATAAAATCTAGGTTATTAGATTGCGGCTAGGGTTTGCTGTATTTAATGCTAAGGTGCGTGAGCTTCGTGCTTTAATGGCTGCTCTCGTGCTCGTGGCTGAATCTGCCTTCACAAGATGCCTACGTACTTTGATGCGTATCAAAGATCAAGCCAAAAAACGTAGTTCTAGGGTGAGGGGTCTGACCCTTTATATAGGCTGAGAAGCCTTAGAATTATGGTAGGAGTTAGAAACTTGGTGGGCAAGCCACCGCCTTGAGGAAGGTTCTGGACCCCTTCCTTGTAGGAATCAGTTTCCTTGTTGAAGTAGGTGCCTTGGAGGCTAAGTCAGGCAGGAGTAATATCCTTGTTTGACTTTTATTTGCTGAGCTATTTATTATCCCTAATATTAATTACGAAATTAATATTATAATTAGGGTTTGGGCCCATCTGGTGGGCCCTACGTTTTGACCATCCTAGGTCTAGTTAATGCCACATTAAATGTGTTCTTAGGGCTTACTTTTAGCCCATATCAAATAGAAATAAACAATACTAATTAAATGACATAACCATTTCATAAAAGAAAACATTTAATCAGCCTCACTTAATATTGTATCAGACTTGTACGAACATGATAGTCAAACAAACAAATTTAATATAAATTAATAAAACTAAAATTTAATATAATTATTATAATTAACGGCCACGGATTAAATGTTCAAGAATTAACATTAGCTTACTACTCTAGTTTTATGCATACAACTTACACCCATTATTCATATTTAAAATATAAAAATGTTAAAACCATGTAACCAAAATTTGATATACGGCAAAACAACTAGTTAAAGTAAAATCAAAATATGACAAAATTATTGACCATAATACACACGTACTTGTCAAAATGTCACCCTTTTCAAAGCCCAAAATAAAACTAGTATTCCATTTTTTATAATAAATATCATTCTGGCAATTAATAAAATAAAGTATTATATACATATACAAATTTAATTCAATATAACATAAATTTATAAATAAATACATCATAATAGATTTTCCTTTTAATAAAAACAAATATGAAATAATTATTCATTAAATTGTGCAAACGGATTATATTACAGAGTAACAAATACAATACCAAAATAATTCATGAAAATAATCATGTACACCCATGACAGTTAATGTTGAGAAAAATTAAACCTAAAGCTACTAGTGTCCAAATGAACACATACAAGTAATCAAAAGAAAAATTTAAAAGAAAAGTATGCTTGGCTTACAATGAAACGACCCGGAATTTGACTTCCGGAATTCGAAGTCAAAGACTAGCTCGTACTCTAGCAATGAACAACCGAAACACTTAAGGTCTCTCTAGGCTTGGTCTGTAAAACTATATTTAGAATGAAGAGTGATATGAAGAATGAAGGAGAGAAATCATGATGTGTTATATTATTTCTTCTCTGCAAGGTTACATGCTTATATGATCTAACATGTACAAGCCACTCAAGTAGTTTACTAGAATAATTTGTTAAAGTGATGCACTAATGTTTGCACTAACTAGTGATGCACTAACAATTGTCTACTACAATTATTTTACCACACCAACATGGTCCTGTACCTATATAGTTAAGCACATGACATCCAAATTATTAAATATAATTAATCAAACTGATAGCACGCGAATATAACAACTCAATTGATACTACATCAATAGTACTACCTTCTCTCCTTCCCTATGTACTTATGCGATTGAACACCGTTTACGTATCTACTAACTTGTATTTATAAATATAATAGGACAAGTATAACCTAATAGAAATAGGTTACCATGATTTATTCAAAAACTAAACTGAGCCTTTCCAATTATCTCCATAGAATTCGGCTAGGACTCGAAAACAATTTTCTAGATATTTCTAGAAGTTTTTAAAATAAAATTATACATAATTATAATTTTATATTTCTAGAAGTTTCCAAAATAAAATTATACATAATTATAATTTTACATATAACTCATATAATATAAATTCAGTTAAACGAGTGTTATTCCTCTGCTCATTCTGTTTAAATCTGCCTGCAGATCCTCCATTTTTCTGAAACCTAGAAGAATCATCTTCTCTCTTCCTTTTCTGGTTCTGCAAGTCTCTCTGTTTATGGAAGTCAGTCTGATAAAGCTCTTGGTCTCTGGCACTGTCCACCAAACTATCCATAGTAGTGTAGCGGTTAGCTATGATGTGATTACGGATCGATGTCTTCAGAGCCCACTTGAATTTCATGATTTTATCTTCCTTTGTACCAGCAATGGACCGCGCATAACCAGCTAACCTCTGAAACCTGATCTGAAAGTCCGCCACAGATTCATCCTCCTTCTGAGTTATGCTCTGATATTCCCGAGCATACTCCTCACGGATACTGGCAGGAAAATACCTCTGATCGAATTGTGCCTTAAACACATCCCAAGCCACCACTGACTTCCACCAAATGCTAGCGTCTCCCTCAAGACGGTAAATGCCAAAACGAGCATTCTCTAGCTCAGAACAGTTAAGTACCTGAAATATCTTCTCCATATGATCAATCCACGCTTCCGCATCCATTGGGGTCTTAGCCTCCTTAAAGTAATCAGGCCTTTGTTTCATAAAGCGATCAAACATAGTCTGGCCTTCTTGATTTTGCGTGTTACCACCATGATTCTTTGTTTACCGAGCCGTCATCTGCTCCACCATATGCATAAAAGTATTTTGATCCATCACAATTTGCTGAGTAACATTTCCACCAGTGTTTTGGCTAGTATTAGATTTCTTTGGCGGTATCCTGCAAAATTTTTCGTGAATGCACATACGAAACAATCGCATCACAAGTCGATATTCAAAATCATAACCCTACCCATGCAAAGTCAACCCAACTCACAGGTCAATGCCTAAAGGACAATCTACAAAAACTACAACCTTATCTCTGATACCAACTTTGTAATACCCTACTATTTTAATAATAAGGCTACATAGATTAAACAATTCCAAATCATAATAAACTGCAATAAACCAAGTCAATAATCCAAATTGAAAGTACGTGGTCCAAATATCCAAAATAACGAAGCTAATACAGTTCGAGACCAACTAAATGAGTTCTTAGATCAATAATCTACTAAGCCAAAGCTCTACTTGTAATTGGGTGGCACTCATCACTCTTCCCGCTTTACCCCTATTTACCTGCGGAAAGGAAACAATAAGGAGTGAGCCAAACGCTCAGTACGAATAATATCTAAATAAAACATGAAATTTAAATATGAGTGGATTGTGTCTTACCAACACAAAGATACAACGAAAGATGATATAGAGATCAACAATATATTTCCAAAACAATTGTCGATGTTAAACGAATCGGCAGGATAATAACTTAAAACAATTAGGTTAACAATGAAATTGAAAATAAGGCCGAATAACAAGTAAGGTGGGTACAATATGGGTCTCTTACACAAAACTATACTCGCTAACTCCAATCACCAGTGAAGTACAGGACAATGGTTCCTTCTTCGGTAATCCAGAAGAAGAAATAAGGAATGTATAAAGCATCCCAACAGTAAAATAGCGATCTTGATCTAATCACATCTCATACCCCAGAGACGTGCTCGTATACTCACCCACCGATACGAGTAGGTGCCTAGTTCACCTTTACTCCGAACTCCATGTGAACATTGTCTGCGATTAACCCACACAGATTGGTCTAAGAGCCCAACAAATAGGTTACAAAGGTTGCTTGACTCGTTGCACGAAACGAAACAAAATAAACAATGTCGCAAGAAAATGCGAAATAAAACAATATATACGAGTCAAGGCAACAACAAATCCAAAAATAAGGGATTCGAAACGAAATTGAGAATGCGTACAAGTAGGTACACATGGAATACAATAAGGTCATAATATTAGGAATCGAATCCACAATAAATTTAACGAATATTTATTAATTAAAAGAGAGAACCAAGAATTCGTACCTGATATAATTATTGAACTAGCACTAAAGTTTCTGGAATAAGGTATGCCGCTAATAGTTCTTTTGTAAATCTAAAAACGAATTCATAAACATATATTAATATCGGAACGTATTCAAATATCGTGCCAAGGTATAACTTTAATCTAATGAATACATGAACAGTACATGATAACACAACATACCCACAAATATATAATATTAATAAAATAATAAAAAATGATGTAGTCCACTAGCTTGCTCAATACATTCCAGACTTTAGTCAGAAGCAACAGAACTACAGCTACTACGTAAGCAAAATAATCATACAAAATCAATTAGCGAAACATTTACTAAATAATTAAAAAATATTACTGAACAAGTATAGGTTAGTACAATCTGTGTTACACTAGGAAATGTTATAACGCCACAAAATAAGAGGATCACAAAATAACAATTCCCCTAGAATGGATAGTATCCACCGGAACTAATAATAATAATTCAATAGTAATAGTGTTGTGGAATAAAAACTAGGTTATTAGATTGCGGCTAGGGTTTGCTGTATTTAATACTAAGGTGCGTGAGCTTCGTGCTTTAATGGCTGCTCTCGTGCTCGTGGCTGAATCTGCCTTCACAAGATGCCTACGTACTTTGATGCGTATCAAAGATCAAGCCAAAAAACGTAGTTCTAGGGTGAGGGGTCTGACCCTTTATACAGGCTGAGAAGCCTTAGAATTATGGTAGGAGTTAGAAACTTGGTGGGCAAGCCACCGCCTTGAGAAAGGTTCTAGACCCCTTCCTTGTAGGAATCAGTTTCCTTGTTGAAGTAGGTGCCTTGGAGGCTAAGTCAGGCAGGAGTAATATCCTTGTTTGACTTTTATTTGCTGAGCTATTTATTACCCCTAATATTAATTACGAAATTAATATTATAATTAGGGTTTGGGCCCATCTGGTGGGCCCTATGTTTGGACCATCCTAGGTCTAGTTAATGCCACATTAAATATGTTCTTAGGGCTTACTTTTAGCCCATATCATTTGCCCCCCAACTTCTAGGAAAACTGATCAGGTTTTCCTTGAAGTTATAACGGCCTTACTCGAGACTTGGGTCAGGGTATATTGCTCTTACGTGAGTATTTTCAACAATATCATCTTAATGTAAAGCGCGGAGCGACCGACGCATTTACGACGATGTTCAAAGTCCAAAATAAAACTAGTATTCCATTTTTTATAATAAATATCATTCTGGCAATTAATAAAATAAAGTATTATATACATATACAAATTTAATTCAATATAACATAAATTTATAAATAAATACATCATAATAAATTTTCCTTTTAATAAAAACAAATATGAAATAAGTATTCATTAAATTGTGCAAACGGATTATATTACATAGTAACAAATACAATACCAAAATAATTCATGAAAATAATCATGTACACCCATGACAGTTAATGTTAAGAAAAATTAAACCTAAAGCTACTAGTGTCCAAATGAACACATACAAGTAATCAAAAGAAAAATTTAAAAGAAAAGTATGCTTGGATTACAATGAAACGACCCGGAATTCGAAGTCAAAGACTAGCTCGTACTCTAGCAATAAACATCCGAAACACTTAAGGTCTCTCTAGGCTTGTCTGTAAAACTATATTTAGAATGAAGAGTGATATGAAGAATGAAGGAGAGAAATCATGATGTGTTATATTATTTCTTCTCTTCAAGGTTACATGCTTATATGATCTAACATGTACAAGTCACTGAAGTAGTTTACTAGAATAATTTGTTAAAGTGATGCACTAACGTTTGCACTAACTAGTGATGCACTAACAATTGTCTACTATAATTATTTTACCACACCAACATGGTCCTGTATAGTGCTGGCAATTTCGGGTTGCGGGTCGGGTTCGGGTCGGGTCAGCAGACTCGGGTCGCATTTTTGACCCAACCCGAACCCGACCCGAAAATTTAATGGGTACAGGTGCTCAACCCGAACCTGACACGAATGGGGTTTCGGGTCGGTTTCGGGTAACCCGACCCGAAATTTAATTTTTTAAAATTTAAAAAATACTATATATAAATATATTAAAAATAATATATATATTAAAAATAATATTTATTAAATATAATATATATATTCAAAATAATATATATTTAAAATAATATATATTAATTAAAAATATATATACTAATAATAATAATAATATATATTATAAATAATATAAATAATTTATATATTAAAAATAATTATATATATATACATATATTCGGGTCAGTTTCGGGTAACCCGAACCAGACCCGAACCCAACCCGATTTTTTCGGGTCAAGTTAGGGTCAACCCGAAACCGACCCGAACCCGAAAAATATAAACCCGAAACCGACCCATGCGGGTTGGGTTCGGGTCGGGTTCGGGTCACGGGTCCAAAATTGCCAGCCCTACCTGTACCTATATAGTTAAGCACATGACATCCAAATTATTAAATATAATTAATCAAACTGATAGCACGCGAATATAACAACTCAATTGATACTACATCAATAGTACTACCTTCTCTCCTTCCCTATGTAATTATGCGACTGAACACCATATACGTATCTACTAACTTGTATTTATAAATATAATAGGACAAGTATAACCTAATAGAAATAGGTTACCATGATTTATTCAAAAACTAAACTGAGCCTTTCCAATTATCTCCATAGAATTCGGCTAGGACTCGAAAACAATTTTCTAGATATTTCTAGAAGTTTTTAAAATAAAATTATACATAATTATAATTTTATATTTCTAGAAGTTTACAAAATAAAATTATACATAATTATAATTTTACATATAACTCATATAATATAAATTCAATTAACTAAATATTTTAATAAAAATATTGGGGGTATTATACTCCGTCCCAATTTACATGTCCCTTTTGAAAAAAATACGCATATTAAGAAAAAGGTTGGTTGGATAAGGTTTTTCAATAAATAACCTTAAAAAATGCATTGAAAAATGAGAATAGAGTTAAGTTTTAAAGAAGTTAAGCATTGAAAATACAAATATAGGGGTAATTTTGGAAAATTAGACTTAATTTGTATAGAAAGAAGAGATATTTGTATGGAAAGAAGAGGGGGACATGTAATTTGGGACAAATTTTTTTTACAAAAGGGACATGTATTTTGGGACGGAGGGAGTATTATTGTATGACAAAAATTACACTGATTAACACGAAAGTCATAAATATGATAACTATATTACAACATTTAATTTGAATTTTTTGAAAGAAAATTTAATTAAGTTAATATAGCATAAAAATGTGTGTGTTTGGCATTTCATTTGGACTTATGCTCACATGTTTGGTAATTTAATTTTATGGGCTTAATATTAATTTACATAGGATAAGTTTTAAATAGGATTTTACTTTTAAGATAGTAACCTAAAATGGCTTTAATACGGATAAGGGTCTTTTCTTCGCTCCCAAATTCAATTTGATATTTGTAAGTATGAAATGGCGAATAATCTATTATATATCTAATAGCACAACATAGGGTTTTATAAGACAATTTAATCCAGCTCAACCTCCACCTCAGCAGCCACCTCAGATTTGTTATAACTCCGTTAATATTTACGCATCACTTCTCTCCCCACACTACATCTCTCCATCTACTATCCCTCTTTCTTCCCATATACGTTTGCACGTCCTGAATTCCATCCTCTCCAGGTCTATTGTAAATTTAATTTAATTTAATTTTATATTTTTAGATTGGAGTTTTCTGTGTTAATCGAGGATTCCGAGCAAATTATCGAATAGCCCTAATTGGAAGTGGTTTTTGGTTATGTTATATTGGTATGGTGTTGGTTGTTTCTGCTCCCAACCACATACGTCACTCTAGCTACATATATCAAGCATGGTGTTTGATTTAACGTTTGAACGAACTGGGAAAAAGTGCGGAAAATCCTTACCTGGTGCTAAATAATACTGCAATTGATCTTTTGTGTTCCTCCAAACTATTGAAACAGCCTTCCAGGCGTTGAACATAGGTGTTGACAAACAAGGTATGCCAGAAAGATGCCATAATTTCCCTTGTTTGCTTGGCCATTCAGACATGTACCAATGGCATGACAATTGAGCCAACATGTTTGACCAAATGTCCAGATGAATTTACCCCAATGAAATTGTCGACGTAGTCTCAACTCTCAACAATTGGTGGCGTCTTCCTGTTAAATTACATAATATAGATGGATTACTTAGTTTGCGTCTACTTACAAGACCATGTTTGCTTTCATCTGTTAAGTGGCAACCCATGTGAGTATCTGACCTTGTCATTGTAGATTAGTGTATTTTAATTTCTTTCCTTGGTACCTCAAAATTGATATGGATAGTTTCATGACCTACACATTTATATATTTCCCATAGTTTTGATGATCTAGGTGATTACATGTTATTATTTAAGGGGCTCGAAGAGAGAGGCTATCTTATAAATTTTTCCAAATGTGATTAGCCACCTTCTAATGCTAAAATGAAGATCATAGATTTTGAAGAAAAAGTGCAGGACATAGAGCAGAATTTATAACATTTAAAGGTCTCACTTTTGAAAATATATGGAATTGTTCTTGCAGGTAAACCTTGTCATTTTTGTATAACCCCATTTACCCTGTGTTTATTATTTGATTTGGAGCACCATCATTTTCTCTCTTAACTAAATCTGAAGCATTACCAGGTTCATGTTAATTTCAAAAATGTTGGTTAGGGAAATATCATAGTGATTTTTTAATCAGTTTTCAATTTTCTTTTGTTTTGCAAGGCCTTCGTGTGATTGACTGACAAAAAGCCATCGAGCCATGAAAAAATAGGATGCAACAAATGGTGTTGCTTGTCTGCGTAGGCAAGCTTATAGCCCGTTGATGAATGTGTTATGTCCGATAAGGCGACAGCTACGACATTTGGCATCTTTTAGCATGTCGAGCTGGTTGTAAGTTATTTCTAGACCATTTTGTAATTAAATTTTCCGGTAATTTTTTCGAAATGTCCACCTCTGTTAAATTCTAGAAAAGTGCCACTACTAGCTTCTATGAAATATTTGTTTGGTTTCAGGATATTTTGTGGCGTGACAAAATGGTTTGCCAACTACTATTCCCTTATTTGGTTTATGCTTTCTATCGCAACTTTGTGTCTCTTGGATTAGCGAAAATATAATAGTCTACAAAATTGGATTGTTAGTGTTCAATTTTATTGGATTGGGTTGCCACCCAGACTTTGGCCACTGTAATTACTAATTCCCCTCTATTCAAGAAGCTTCCATGGGTTACTATAGCAAATAAGGTACCTCTAATTCTCTGCATAAACATTTTTAGACTTGATATATCGAATTATATAATTTTCATGTCGTGTAATCCCATTATATTAGTTTTTAAGTTGGGTTTAGTTGGGCGGTAAGGATCACGGCTAAAATAATGGCTTCCTCATTACCTTGTGAGTTATTAATTGACTACCTAAGCCCAGGACACAAAATAAGAGATGCTCTGGGGTTATCAGTGTGGTTGCTAGCAGATATAGGAACATAAAGTTGTTTATTTTCTCCAACATTTTAGTTTGGATTTTATACTCATCTAAGGATATTATGCAATCTATAATTTCTCCAAGTTGTTCGTTTAAGGTGTGTCATTATAGGAGTGGCTTGTGCTCTGATGATGCGGTAGAATGAACTTAAGGTTTGTGCTAATATCAAATCAAAGGCATAGGACCGACTTTGTGGCATGCTGCAAATCTACAATACATCGAAAGGCCATGAACAAAGAGGTAATCTCTACAATTTTTTTTATTCAAATTTTTATTGATATTGATAAATTTTAGGATTTAGAACATATTAATTATAAGAATTTATGTCTTATTTAGTAGAAAACATTCGTTTAGATGGAAAGCGACTTGAAAGATGTACAACTCATGATTGTATACTATTTTTCTTATATGTATAGATAAATATAATGAATAATTATATTCTTGTGTAAGGCTCAGTAACATACATTTACCATATTGTCTCTCGAGGTGGCTTGCACATTATAAAACCTGTCAGATTCTTTTCATTATGCACACCGTGTCATGCATTAGGTGGGCATTACATTTTCCAAGGAGACAATGCTGAGCTATCTACACGGGCACTTTGGAGGTATTTATTGCTGCAACCTCAGCAATCTTGGTAAGGATGCTTTTGTTTTCCTACTTATTCTCATTTCTCTTTAGCGTGAATATAGCATTGAATGACTCATGAACAATAGAAATGATCCTATTCTCACCATCACGTTAACGAGCTAATGCAGGGGGCTTCTAACTTTTCCAAAGAAAGTTGCACGATTTCATTTTGTATATCCTCTTTCCGCTTAAAATGTATCAATATTTATTTTGCTGCTATCTCTAACACAATTTTTGTAGATTTTGTATCCTGCCTTCTATTACAAATATGAAAGAGGTTGCAATATGTTTTTTTATTTGCACAATGAGCTTACTCATTTATAGGAATTACTAATAACAACGTTTCTTTGCTTACAAGGTTGCAATGTTCTGTATCATGTATTACAGTACTACACTTTTTTTTAGTAATAAGAATTGCTTATGAAAGTTTGAATTCTTAAAATGACATTTACTGGTGCTGTTGGTTTAAGTGATGGGAGTAAGCTCGTATATAGGTCTTGTGCTTAGCTTGTCAAACCTTTCACTTTTAGATTTTGTTTTTTGGAATATTAATTGGACATGAATTTCACTACTTGAATCCTTTGTAAATTATATTTTTTTTGACACATACAATACAATGGTTCTTGGCCGGATTACTAGGAACAAGTACCTTAAAGGATCTGAGTGAGGGAACACAAGATTTAAAATGCAGGCCTGACAAGGCTTGCTCGAAGCATCCACAACTCCATTTACCTATACCTATGTACGTTTTAGAAACATAAAGATTATGATTGATCTAATATAAAAATGAAAGCTAAAAAGGAGAGTAACTGGTAATTAGAATTGTCTTGTACATTTTTACTATAACAAGAATCACAAAGGAGTAGTTTAGTCAAAATTAAGAGAACACAATAAAACACTTGGGGTATACACAAATGCCTAAGTCTTGATTCCGCTTTTACCTATATCCGAGCGGGTTGGTTTAAAAGTACTTGCGCGATAATTGGACGCGATAATTAAGGTTCTTATACTAATTGTTTGAATCTTTGCAGGCTACTTTCAATGTTCCAAAAGGACCTGGTCCATTAACATATAATATGAGTGGCATGAGGAAAGGCGAAATTCAAATTATATGTACCTATTTACAGTAAATTAAAACTTAAATAAATTTTTAACTTAAAAATTATTTGATGCCGCATTGTGAATTTCCCAATAATCAGACACCGCAACATTAGTTGTTATCCCTTTTTGTTTGTGCATTGGAGAAACAAACAGTTTGGCATCATTTTGGTCACTTTAACAAGTAGATTGAAAGAAAAAATATTTGAGGTCATTTACTTTATGCAAATATAATGCAACGTCTTTATGCAAACTAGATGTCAAAGAAGTATTTTTCTTGGCAAATTTTGCAAAGTATGTGCGAGGCGTCAACAAAATCTTCTCACTAGCTAATTATTTCAACAGTTCCTTGCCCACTTTGTCATTTTAGAGGTGTGTATAGTCTATCTATGATGTGCTGTCATTCATGAGATAACTGTTCACATATAACACATGGTTGAGTTATTTGCTTGTGAGTAGTTATTTTTTTGAGCTGATTCAAAGCATGGCCTGATTGACTACAGTATAGGTTAACCTTTCCCGCTAATATCACCTTTTTTTCTTGAAGGGAACATTCTTGCTTGTACATTTCATTATGAACGCCCCAGACCCATCTAACTTGTACATATCATTATCAACACCCCAATTGGGGTTCCCTTGTTGGGAGCAGGCCGATCACATTTCTCATGAAAATTAAGTTTTGTTACATTAATTTGTTGTAGAATAGTTATGAATAAACATTATAAACTTTATTAACAAACTTTCTGTTTTGCGAGTGTAGATATGATGATGTAACATGTAGGCAACTTAGCTCGATTTTGTGAGCTCTTGACTAAAGTGAATTAGCATGTTGAAGATTGTGCATTTCTAAACACCAAAAGAGTTTCTTGGATTGATTTTGGAGCATATCATATGAAACAAGAAAAAAGGAGATGTACTGGAGTATTTGGCAGTGACGACCAGCAAAATGAACATTTTTGCAAGGTATAAATTATTTTTTTCCCTACATATTTTATCTAAAAAACATTTGGTTTCTATAGCCTTTACTTGGTTTTTGTTTAATGCCGAATAAGTCGCAAAAGTTGTGTTGCATGGCAGGATATATAAATATATTGACTTCACTCTTTTTTACATTCATTATATTGATATTTTAATACTTCACAATAGAGATGCTTATGACTGTGTGAATACCTATATGCAGTTTTCATAACATACTATATATAATTACGCTAATTACCGTGGCCCATTGGATTCATAAAACTTTGGCCTCATTAGTATGCTACTTCATATCACACTAACCCCATGTATAGAATCACACCGGCTTAATTAAATAATAAACTTTACTTGTCTAGATAAAAGCCAAGATAATATATTATTAGCAAGATTGCAGAAGGATGTACCAGCTGTGTAAGAACGGATAAATAAAACTAGACCTGGCAAATCGGGTAAACGGATCGGTTTCGGATCGGATCTGCTTCGGATCGGATCCACTTTCGGTTAAGCTACTATTTAGAGCATGTTCGGTTCGGATCGGATCTGATTCGGTTCGGATCCACTTTCGGTTAAGTTACTATTTAGAGCCTGTTCGGTTCGGATCGGATCTGATTCGGTTCGGGTAAAATTCGGATTAAAATCGGATAAATTTTAGATTAAGATCGGATCAAATTAGGTTCGGTTCTCTTTCGGATTTTTACTGTTCGGATCGGATTTTATTTGGATGTAGGAATATTCGGTTCGGATCGGATTGTCGAGATATATCTAATTTTTTGATGTACCCAAATTTTCCAAAAACCAAAAAATTATTTTGGCTTGGGATCTTAGTAATGAACAATTAACTTGACTAGTACTAGTGACTAGTGCTTTGTTACGGCTTTTTGTTTTGTTTTAAAAAAAATATTTCTCGACGATCCAACTGTCGGATGTCAAAATATATATAATTTAGTGATATTCGCAAATTTCCAAAAAATAAATAAATTAATTTTGTTGGAAATCTTAGTAGTCAACTACTGAATTGAGTAGTACTCGTAACTAGTGTTTTGTCACGGATTGTTGGTTCCATTTTTTAAAAATTATTTCTCGACGATCCAACTGTACGGATCTCAAGATACATCTAATTTAGTGATATTCCCAAATTTTCAAAAAATAAAAAATAAATTTATTTGGAGATCTTAGTAGTTTTTTGTCACGGATTGTTGATTCTATTTTTTTAAAAATTTATCTCGATGATCCAACCGTACGGATCTCAAGATACATCTAATTTATTGATATTCCCAAATTTTCAAAAAATAAAAAATTAATTTGTTTGGAGATCTTAGTAGTTCTTTGTCACGGATTGTTGATTCTATTTTAAAAAAATATATCTCGACGATCCAACCGTACGGATCTCAAGATACATCTAATTTAGTGATATTCCCAAATTTTTAAAAAAATTAAAAAATAAATTTGTTTGGAGATCTTTGTAGTTCTTTGTCACGGATTGTTGATTCTATTTTTTTTAAATAATTTCTCGACGATCCAACCGTACGAATCTCAAGATACATCTAATTTAGTGATATTCCCAAATTTTCAAAAAATAAAAAATTAATTTGTTTGAAAATCTTAGTAGTTCTTTGTCACAGATTGTTGATTCTATTTTTAAAAAAATATATCTCGATGATCCAACTGTACGGATATCAAGATACATCTAATTTAGTGATATTCCCAAATTCTCAAAAAAAAAAATTAATTTGCTTGGAGATCTTAATAATCAACTACCGAATTGACTAGTACTCGTATCTAGTGCTTTGTCACGGATTGTTGATTCTAATTTTTAAAAATTATTTCTCGACGATCCAACCGTACGGATCTCAAGATATATCTAATCTAGTAATATTCCCAAATTTTTAAAAAAATAAAAAATTAATTTGGTTAGAGATTTTACTAGTCAACTATCGAATTTACTAGTACTCGTAACTAGTGCTTTGTCACGGATTGTTGATTCTATTTTTTAAAAATTATTTCTCGATGATCCAACCGTACGGATCTCAGGATATATCTAATCTAGTGATATTCCTAAATTTTTAAAAAATAAAAAATTAATTTGTTTGGAGACCTTAGTAGTCAACTACCGAATTGACTAGTACTCGTAACTAGTTCTTTGTCACGGATTGCTGATTCTATTTTTTAAATTTTATTTCTCGACGATCCAACCGTACGGATCTCAAGATATATATAATTTGGTGATATTCCCAAATTTTCAAAAAAGAAAAAATTAATTTGGTTGGAGATCTTAGTAGGCAACTACTGAATTGACTAGTACTCGTAACTAGTGTTTTATCACGAATTGTTGATTCTATTTTTTAAAAAATATATCTCGACGATCCAACCGTACGGATTTCAAGATATATCTAATTTAGTGATATTCTCAAATTTGTAAAAAATAAAAAATTAATTTGGTTTAAAATCTTAGTAGTCAACCATCGAATTGACTAGTACTCGTAACTAGTGTTTTGTCACAGTTTGTTGATTCTATTTTTTAAAAAATATATCTCGACGATCCAACCGTACGGATTTCAAGATATATCTAATTTATTGATATTCTCAAATTTGTAAAAAATAAAAAATTAATTTGGTTTGAAATCTTAGTAGTCAACCATCGAATTGACTAGTACTCGTAACTAGTGTTTTGTCACGGATTGTTGATTCTATTTTTTAAAAATTATTTCTCGACGATCCAACCGTACGGATCTCAAGATATATTAAATCTAGTGATATTCTCAAATTTTCAAAAAATAAAAAATTAATTTGGTTGGAGATCTTAGTAGTCAACTACCGAATTGACTAGTACTCGTAACTAGTGCTTTGTCACGGATTGTTGATTCTATATTTAAAAAAATATATCTCGACGATCCAACCGTACGGATCTCAAGATATATCTAATTTAGTGATATTCCCAAATTTTCAAAAAAATAAAAATTAATTTGTTTAGAGATCTTAATAATCAACTACCGAATTGACTAGTACTCGTACCTAGTGCTTTGTCACGAATTGTTGATTCTAATTTTTTAAAAAACATTCGACGATCCAACCGTATGGATCTTAAGATATATCTAATTTAGTGATATTCCCAAATTTTTAAAAAAATAAAAAATTAATTTGGTTGGAGATTTTAGTAGTCAACTATCGAAATGACTAGTACTCGTAACTAGTGCTTTGTCACGGATTGTTGATTCTATTTTTTAAAAATTATTTCTCGACGATCCAACCGTACGGATCTCAAGATATATCTAATATAGTGATATTTCCAAATTTTTAAAAAATAAAAAAATTAATTTGGTTGGAGATCTTAGTAGTCAACTACCGAATTGACAAGTACTCGTAACTAGTGTTTTGTCACGGATTGTTGATTCTATTTTTTTAATATTATTTCTCGACGATCCAACCGTACGAATCTCAAGATATATCTAATCTAGTGACATTCCCAAATTTTCAAAAAATAAAAAATTAATTTGTTTGGAGATCTTAATAATCAACTACCTAATTGACTAGTACTCGTATCTAGTGCTTTGTCACGGATTGTTGATTCTATTTTTTAAAAATTATTTTTCGACGATCCAACCGTATGGATCTCAAGATATATATAATTTGGTGATATTCCCAAATTTTCAAAAAATAAAAAATTAATTTGGTTGGAGATCGTAGTAGGCAACTACTGAATTGACTAGTACTCGTAACTAGTATTTTATCACGGATTGTTGATTCTATTTTTAAAAAAATATATCTCGACTATCCAACCGTACGGATTTCAAGATATATCTAATTTAGTGATATTCTCAAATTTGTAAAAAATAAAAAATTAATTTGGTTTAAAATCTTAGTAGTCAACCATCGAATTGACTAGTACTCGTAACTAGTGTTTTGTCACGGATTGTTGATTCTATGTTTTAAAAATTATTTCTCGACGATCCAACCATACGGATCTCAAGATATATCAAATCTAGTGATATTCTCAAATTTTCAAAAAATAAAAAAATAATTTGGTTGGAGATCTTAGTAGTCAACTACCGAATTGACTAGTACTCGTAACTATTGTTTTGTCACGGATTGTTGATTCTATTTTTTAAACATTATTTCTCGATGATCCAACCGTACGGATCTCAAGATATATCTAATCTAGTGACATTCCCAAATTTTCAAAAAACAAAAAATTAATTTGTTTGGAGAACATAGTAGTCAACTACCGAATTGACTAGTACTCGTAACTAGTGCTTTGTCACGGATTGTTGATTCTATTTTTTAAAAATTATTTCTCGACGATTCTACCGTACGTATCTCAAGATATATCTAATATAGTGATATTCCCAAATTTTTAAAAAATAAAATATTAATTTGGTTGGAGATCTTAGTAGTCAACTACCGAATTGACTAATACTCGTAACTATTGTTTTGTCACGGATTGTTGATTTTATTTTTTAAAAATTATGTCTCGACGATCCAACCGTACGGATGTCAAGATATATCTAATTTAGTGATATTTCCAAATTTTCAAAAAATAAAATTTTTTTTTGAAAAAATACATGTGTCAAAATTTATTAAATAAGACCGAATATGTTAAAATTAGATATATCGCTTATATAACGCTTCCATAATTGCTATGGAAGTGAATGCACTCACTTAGACAGCGCTTCAATAAGCGCTATATAAGTGAATGCACTTTAATTTCTGCCTAGAATATGCATAATTTATTTATTTATTTATTTTTTGCTAATTATGTGCAGAATTTATTAATTTATATTTGCCAATTGAATTAAAATATTATTAAATACAAAATATCGTAAGCAATATTCAATGACAATAATAAATATATAGCAAATCAGAAAATATAAAAATTGACAAAACTAAACAAATAAAGGTCAAGAAAATATTAATCTATATAAAATTATTTTATCGGATATTTTTCGATTCAGTTATTTTTAGTTTCGGATTTACATCGGTTCAAGTCATATTCGGTTCGGGTAAATTTTTATTCGGATTTGATCGGTTCTGATTATAATCGGATACATGGTCATCATTGGATACAGTATTTCGGATAATTTTTGGTTAAATTTCTGGTTCGGTTAATTTTCGGATCGGGTCAAATCGGTTTTCGGATCGTTATCGGATTTGATTAAATTGAACCGGTTTCGGTTCGGATTCGGATTGTTTCGATTTCGGATGCAATTTCGGATAATCTATTTCGGATCCAATTTCGGATTCGGTTCCACATATTTCGGTTCGGTTTTTCGGATCCATAACCATTTTGCCAGGTCTAAATAAAACCTAACTATTCTCATAAATTCCATTAAAAAGAAAAGGAAACTGGCTCTTTTCTTTGCAGCTGGAGTTATCTAGCCGAAATATGAAACATCGATAGTTCAATCTAAGAAGTTAAATCAAAGGGTAGTGCTATGTAAGCTGCTCTGTTGTTGGATGCGCTGAACAACAGAGCAGCTTGTATTCAAATTTCAAACCTTTTAGCATACATATCATTCTTGTAAATAAAATGCCTGCCAAGAAATTGGATCCCGTTAGTATTTTCTGTATCTCATGCCAGCTCAATACCACTTGGAAGTTGTTCATATATACAAGATAATATATTATTCTTGTCCATGCCGGTATATTTTTTGGTGGGTTTTGTTTGTGTGTATGCGCGAGTGAGTCTGGGCTGTCAAAAAAATCCGGATATCCGGATATCCGTCCGAAATATCTGAATCCGTATCCGAAAAATTAGGATATTATCCGTATCCGAAAAATTAGGATATTATCCGTATCCGAATCCGACATATCTGTATCCGAAAATGTAATAACTGATATATATTTATATATAATATTTAAAATTTATAATATATTAATATATGTCTTTGTTCAATAATTAATATATTTTTGTTAGATATATTTAAGTGTAGACATTTTAAAAGATTTATATGTTATAAATATGATATATGAATATATTATTTTAATATATTATATTAAAATATTAATATATTATATTAATAAATTATATTAATGTATTATATATTATATATCATATATGAATATATTATATTAATATATATTATATTAATATAATAATATATAATATATTATATGACATATATTAATATATTATATTAATATATTAATATATTATATTATATATCATATGATATATTAATATATTATATTAATATATTAATATATAATATATTATATATCATATATCATATTATATAATATATTAATATGTCATATATCATATGATATATTAATATATTATATTAATATATTGTATTAATATATCATATTAATATATTAATATATTATATTAATAAACTTTAAATATGATATATATATCATCATTTATATATTGCTGTAAAAAAATATCCGAAATATCCGAATATTCGTCCGAAATATCCGTATTCGTATTCGAAAAAATTAGGATATTATCCGTATCCGAAAAAAATTACCCGTATCCGTATCCGAAATATCCGTTTGACAGCTGTCTACCTTTCATGTCTTTATATAAATTCTTACATAAATTGTGACCACAAGACTTTCACTTTATAATGATTAATCAACTTAAACTAAAGGTAATAACCAATTCTCTATTTATCGACTTGAGTATTCATTTTCTGAGACTAAATTCTTATTTCAAGCTTTTGTGTTATATATGTATTGATCTTCCTAATTTACTAGCCCCTTCGCATCAAATTACATTGTATAATTATAGTTCTAATAATAATTAAAAGATTAAACATGTACACTTGATTTGCTTAAACTGAGCAATGTATGTATTTTTAATATAGTGTTGATTGTATGCTCTCAAACGGAGACTTGTAACAGAGTCGCTATTTAGTACCTTTGTCTTGTGACAACATTGGAAAAATTGAAAATTTTCATCTATATACCATTATCATAGCATTTCAGTGTGATTAAGGTAGTGAGACACATGTTCATTACTGTTTATATCCTGAAGGACCTCTGAATTCTGATATGTGTATCATGCTATAACCCGAATACTGGATACTATAAATTGTTGGATATGGGCAAGGTTTCTGAAATATACATCTTTTTAACCATTGTTCCCGCTATAATGATTGTAGGTCTATATTTTGTTTCCTCTCAGATGGCTCAGCAAAGGAATTTAATCTCAAGATTCCTCCAGCCTTCATTTTGACATCTTGCGGCTGGGAATCATAGCAACCAGAAAATGGTGTCTTGTAGAAAATGGTGTCTTGTGTATAAAGCAGATCCATGTCCATATTTAGTCATTAAAACTTATGTTTAACATGCTACACACAAAGAGCCATGATGTTTCCAGAAAACAGATTGTAAATATTTATAAATGAATTATATAAAAGCATTGAACAACAAGCTAGCTATTCTGAAATCTATAGTAAGATGCGAAATTTATTATGAACTCACTCTTTTATAACTAGAACATGCCTGTGCCTCGCATGGGGTATAAAGCTAGTTTTACTTCAATAGTACAAATATTAGATGATTTCACAAAATTAATTTAATGATCGAAAATGAATATAAATAATTCTCACCGCATTTTTAGTACCTAACAAAATAAAATAAATCATGCTTCTAACTAAATTTACTAGAAATAAAAGTAATCCATAAATCTCATTCAATTTCTCAGTATTCAGTCATTTTTATTAGGAAAATGCTACAGTTCTCGAAACCGTTCCCAAAACGTTTCCTGAATGTTGAGTTGTAATTACATGATTCGTTATGTTTTTATAAATGAGAAGCGTCTCTCGTGCATTAATATGAATCCCACAAGTAAAATAATGTCACGTGTTATTTGGAAACATTTTTGGAAATTTTTTCGGAAAACGTAGCATTATTCCCTTTTTTTGAATATTTATGTTTATATGTCTTACAAATGAGTATCATCATTGAATAAAGTTAGAGAACCAAACAATTTTCCAAAAACCTCTCTAAAATGATATGGCATGTGATGATCTATTAAAATGGAAATGTTTAATTGATGAAATTGATGTGAATGCAGGGGGTCTATCTCAATCCTTATTTAATACTCCTACCACATCATTTTGGAGACGTTTTTGAGAAATTTATTTGATTCTCTAGCATTTTTTCTTATCATTTTACGCTAAAAATAGTTTTTCCCTTGAATAGAGTCATTTATGACGTCAATCTTTTCGTCATATATTACTCGAGAGATTAAAAAAAGAGCTTTGGCCAAGAATACCCAAAAAGCTATATCACATAATAAGAATACCCCATAGCGATGATGGTCATAAATACCCGTCTATTACGCATTTCATATGGGAGTAATAGAGTTACACATTTGATATTGGGGTAACTAGTATAGATTTTTCATCTATTACGCATTTGGAGAATGGGTAATAGGGGTTACCCATATTCCAAATGCGTAATAGCTTCCCTGACAGGTCTATTACCCCTTTTCCAAATGCGTAATATGTATAAAATCTATTACTCCTCTCCCAAATGCGTAATAGAGGGGTATTTATGGCCATTATATGTGATTTGTGTTATTTTCATCATTTTTATTAAAAAATGGGGTAATTTATGTCATTCTTTCTTAAAAAAAGTAACTAAACTAAAATCTTCTATATGCAACATTTAATTTATTCAAAAAAAAAAAAATCAAATTTAAGTGAGTTACTGAGTTGTCATATTCAAATCTCCCAACGGTCATTCAATTTTAGAAAGAGATTAGCTCCTCTCTCTCTCTCTTCCCTCTCTCATAAAATTCAAATTGAAAAACATTCCCATCTCTCTCCCAAACCCTAATCTCTCTCCATCTCTCTCTCACTCTAAACTAATCCGATGAACTCAGAAATGTCAGAGAACAGATTCATGGGGACTCTATCAGCCTCTTCCATTCGTAATCTCCTCCCTAGATCGCTTTCCCATAAGCGAAAAACGAGCAACAAATCGAGTTTTAACTCCGAAAACATCCCTCCGCTATCCGATCCGAACATTCAGTCCTCCAATTTGGCTCCGTCGATTAAAAAGTCTCCGATAAAGGTTCAGAATTTGCGAGAACGAATCGTCGAATCAGATCCAGTAGCTGTAGTCTCAGATCCATCTGTTAAGGTATAAATTATGTGTACTTCATAGATTCGTGTATATCTATAATTGGTAGATATTTAATTAGAGCTGCTAGTTGCGTTCATCGTATTAATCATATAGTAGGCCAAGAGTACTTAATTGTATGATAATTATTAATTGTCTAGATTTATAATTGGTAATTTTGGTGTACTTAATTATGATATTTGAATAATAGGTTGTGGTGAGAATTAGAGCTGCTAATAGTAAAGAAGGACTAGGTGATTTCTCGGTAAGGAACATCTCCGATGATTCAATCTTGGTTGAGGAAAGGAAGTTTAAGTTTGATTCAGTCCTCAATTCGAATTCGAAACAGGTTTGGTTTCTGAAACCATAAAACAGTTCTATTTACTTAGTTTTTTTTATGCACAATAACTTGATCTCAGAAGTGTGCTAGTATTATACTGTGTTTTGTGTTGAAGACATTGAACAATTTACAATGTTAAGAAATATGATTTTCGTAACAAGATTATTGTTTTATCCTTGACTGTTTTGTCTGGAATTGGATGCTAGTCCTGCAAACTGTTGCGACTATTCATGTCAGTAGACCGGACCCTAGTCCATCATTTTGTTTCAACATATATGCTTGTCTAAAGTAAAATTACATGCTCTGGTGAAAGTAGCAATTTCAATGTGAGTTGTTGATACCAAGGTTACTTATAAGCATTTGGATTACATTGTTCTAGGAGGATGTTTTTGAGCTGGTTGGAGTCCCTTTGGTTAAGAACACCTTAGCTGGTTACAACACATCCATTTTGGCCTATGGACAGGTAGATTCCAATTCTGATGGTTAGTAACAATATTTGTAAAATATTCAATTCGATGTCCTGTCCTGAAGTGCTAGCTTTGGTTATGTTTCTTACTAGACTGGAAGCGGCAAGAGTTACACGATGTGGGGTCCACCAAGTGCAATGCTTGAAACAAACATAGCTAATGGTCAGCAGGGTGTTGCTCCGCGCATATTTCAGATGTTATTTTCTGAAATTCAAAGAGTAGGTTCATTTTCTTCCCTTAGTATAAAATTGTAATTTGAAGAGATAAACACGGCTGCATAAATATACTAATGGGGCTTTTCGATCCGTTGCCTTTAGGAGCAAGAGATTTCTGAAGACAGACAGATCAATTATCAATGTCGTTGCTCGTTCCTTGAGGTATGTAGCGTCATACATAACTGTTTTGAGTATCTGCGCTATAAATGCATATTATTATCTTTCTGACCTGCTTGATATGTTGTTACCAGATATACAATGAACAGATTGGAGATTTACTTGATCCAACTCAGAGAAACCTAAAGGTAGCATGTTACTGAATGTGTAGTTCTGTGTATTCCTTGTTTTCCTTTTTATATGTACTTACGTGGCTGCGCTCTTGCAGATAAAAGATGACAGTAAAACTGGTTTTTACGTTGAAAATTTGACTGAGGAATATGTTGGAAGCTACGAGGATGTAACCCAGATTTTGATTAAGGTGCAAAACATATTCTCAAATTAAGTCAATTGTTTATTAGCATAAAGAGCTGCAAATAGATTTTTTGCAATACTTGCGAAGCTTTTGCCAATAACTTTTTAATCCGATGCAGGGGCTCTCAAGTAGAAAGGTTGGAGCAACGAGCATAAATTCAAAGAGTTCAAGATCCCATGTAGTGTTTACGTGCATCGTTGAGTCCTGGTGCAAGGTAATACAAATACTGATTTCTTTTTGGTAAAATGGAAATTACATACGACTCAAATTATGCTATAGCATAGATGCAGAAAATGCATTACTAGTCTATATAAGCTCTCTTTTTAAACATAACTGGTGGTATATTCTATTTGATATTTTGATAAGTTGCACATGTGAATGCATCAATCTCCTGGTTACATATCTCATTTACTGGGATTGTCACTGTCCCGAGGCATATTTTCAATCCCCATAGCTGATGCTGAAAAAACTTACTAAGCCCTGAATCTCAAATTGGTTCTCATAACATGCTAGTTTTCTCTCTACTTGCTATGCTCTTGTTCTTGTCACACAACTGCAATGCAATTAAATTTTATGATTGTGTTTCAGAATACCACATCGAAATGCTTCAGCAGTACAAAAACAAGCAGAATCACTCTTGTTGATCTTGCTGGGCTTGAAAGAACTACACTTGATGGTGCTGGAAAACAGTGCATAAAGGAAGGAAAATATGTAAAGAAGTCTATATCACAGCTTGGGTATGATATCATGAATTTAAAAATACATATATTTTATTTCCAAATGAAAACAATCAAACTTCAGTTAGTTACTTTAAGGCAGCTTTTGTGTTTCTTGTGCATCCAGTTTTTTCGGTGTTTTCTTGATAAAATTTGAACTTGTAAGCTGTCACTGATTCATTAATGAATGAATTGGTTATGCGCATATGTTCTTTAAAAAAGAAAAAACTAAAATCGCTACTTGTACCAGCAAAGCACTTTTTTTCCCTTGACAATTTCTTGCCCGCCTGTAATTTAATATATTGCCAGCAATAATGTATATCTGTAGCGCTTGCTTTCATGTTTTCCTTGTGCACAATTATAATTAACCAGCACACACTATATGACTTTATATATTTTACTTTCTTGATTTTACAGGCACTTGGTAAATATTCTTTCTGAATCAACTCAGTCCAGCAAAACTGAAGCCATTCCATATGAAAGTTCCTGTTTAACTCACATACTAAGGGAATCGCTTGGAGGCAATGCCAAACTCAGCATTATTTGTGCCATTTCCCCAGATAACAAGTATATGTTTTATCTTGCAGTCTATACCATGGTAGCTTTAATGTGGATATTCAAAAATATATACATATATATCTACTATGCAGTCATTTTGGGCTTGGTGCTTAGAATTATATTCTTATGATTCTAGGGCTAATAATTTTAGTTCTGCACTCAAGTTGCAAGGAAATGTAAAATTTTAAGATGTGTCTATGATGCTGATACCAAAATATAAGTGGGTTCTGACAATATAAGTAGAATCAATTTTACTTGCGTGCTTGCTCTATTCTCTTCCCATTGGACTCTTTTTGAAAGTAGACATTTGTATGTAAACTGCAGGTGCGGTACTGAAACAGTAAGCACACTCAGATTTGGAGTGCGGGCTAAATCTATTTTAAATCATCCAGTGATAAATGAAATAACCGAGGATGATGTTAATGGTCTAAGTGATCAGATCCGCCAATTGAAGGTAATGAATGCCTACTGAGAGGTTTGCCTATGGAGTAAATTCAAAGTGAAAATATTAAATGATCATGTCTGTATGTTTCAGGAAGAACTTATAAGAACCAAGTCAAATGACTGTAAATCACCTTCTAGTAACTACGGAAAGTTTGGAGGACACAGTGCACGGGAAAGCCTAAATCAATTAAGAGTTAGCATTAACCGCTCATTGATTCTACCTCGCATAGAAGATGATTCTGAAAAAGAAGTTCACATTGATGCAGATGATATTAGAAAACTCAGTCTACAGCTTGATAATTTGCAAAACTCAATGGAAGATCTGACAAGTGAACAGTATATAAGCTGCTCTGATGACAGTGAAAAAGAAGAAAATAGTTCAGATGAATTCCACACATCACTTCCACGTCAGAACAGCTTTGCATCGTCTGATGGACGTGAGAGTATTGCTTCTATTAATGCTTGTCGCCAGTCCCAGTCCGCAGTTCTTGAAGAGCCTGCACTTTCAGATTCACCCAAAATTGGAAATGCAGTGAGGAGAAGTGTCATGTTCTCCTCAAGTCATTTGGCGGGTCCGGAAAATCTGTCTGACAGTTCCAACTTCACATCAGACATTTTGAGGCAATCACGTGTAGGAAGTGACCACCTCCGTTCTTCTTTGAGATCTAGTAAAATAATTCCAGGAACTGAGTCCTTGGCTGCTAGCCTCAAGAGAGGCGTGCAGATTATTGATTTACACCAGAGGAACTCCGCATCAATGAAAGACTCCGTTGAATTTTCATTCGAGCATTTTGCACTGAAATCTTGTCAGACAATTGACAAGGCCAATTCTTCTGTTCATACCTTGGCTGAAGAGAGACAATCTTCTGACAGATCCTTAACCCGTTTCTTATGTACTGCTTGCAAGCAAACAGTAACCAGTGCCTCCAGTGATGTCCAAAATAGCTTGAACACATCTCTTTCAAGAAAGTCAAATGAGTTGGAAGATCAAATGTCTATGGTGCGGTTAGCTTAAAACCTGTTTAAATTGAGCTTGTAACATCTTTAGTCTTTGCCGTGCCTATCATTAAATTTGAATTATATGTTTTCTTTTCTATCAGGCCACAGACACTAAACTAGCAGATGCCATTAAAAGAGAGAAGGAGCTTGAGACTGTGTGCGACCAACAGAGAGATGAAATTGAGCAGTTGAAGCTCCTGGTATGATGTTCATAGTCCTTTATCTGGCTTGATATGCACTAATCCAAGATGTCATGTTTCTAATATATAATACTTGCCAGGTAGAGCAATTGAAAAATCAGATAAATCCTGATGAGAGCATTGAATGTGGTAATGCTCTTCCTCTTGAGGTGTTGAAGAATGAAATAGTGCCCATTCAAGAGCCCCGACCTGAACCGGTGCCAAACAATGAAAGCAAGGTTAGTTTTTTCCTTCATATGCCAATCTTCCGTGCAAGTACTCTAATAACTTTCATTCTATATTAACGTAATCATACGTGTACCTTCTTAGCTTATTTATTCATATACAATCTGTTATTTCAGGAGCTCTTAAAGCAGATCAGCTGCGGAAATCAAGAAACAGACATGGTTAATGAACAGTGTGACCAAGATTCCATTATATCTTTTGATAAAGATGAGAAGGAAGCACTTCTAAAAGAAATTGAAAGCTTAAGAAGCAAGTCGCAGACAGACAGCGATGCAACTGTAAGGAAGTCTACTGCAAGATTAAGATCATCATCTTTGTTATTGCAATCAATACAGATGAGGAAGAGTGGTGCATATTCTCTAGGTAATAGTGAGGAAGAACTTGAGAATGAAAGACAACGATGGATGGAAATGGAGAGTGATTGGATTTCCTTGACTGATGATTTGAGAATTGATCTGGAGTCCATCCGTCAACGTGCAGAAAAGGCTGAGATGGAGTTGAGATTAGAGAAAAAGTGTACTGAGGAGTTGGATGATGTACTTAAAAGATCTGTCCTAGGGCATGCTAGAATGATTGAGCATTATGCTGAACTACAAGAGAAGTACATGGACTTGGTCAGCAAACACAGGTCAATCATGGAAGGAGTGGCAGAGGTGAATAGAGCAGCTGCAAAAGCAGGAGGTAAAGGTAAGTCACGTTTTGCCAAGTCCCTTGCTGCCGAGCTTTCAGTCTTGCGAGTGGAGAGGGACAGGGAGAGAGACTCGCTAAGGAAGGAGAACAGAAGTCTTAAAATTCAGCTCAGAGATACTGCAGAAGCGCTTCATGCTGCCGGAGAACTTCTTGTCAGGCTGAAAGAAGCTGAGGAGGCTGCTTCAGTTGCAGAGGTAATATCCAAATTTCGTGTTTTGATTTTGCTTGGTATTGAATGTAGAGATAACTCGGTGTATAGTAGGTTATTTGTTTCACAGTCTTTCTTTGAGTCAAAAAATAAAAATAAAGAATACAAGCGAAATGTAGAAGTTTCATACACCATCTTACTGCACTAAAATGGAGACTGAGATATGTTTCTTTTTTGCTCCTTGCATTGTCCAAATTTCAAACTTATAAACATAGAAATAAAATGACGTTGTTCATCATCTCTAAGCAAAAAGTGGAATAAATGTCTGAATTTAATGCCTTATTATTAATCCTTCAAGTAATCAATTCATTCTTACTCAATTATTTGTAGGAAAACTTCACGAAAGTGGATGAAGAGAATGACAAGTTGAAGAAGCAAGTAGAAAAACTCAAAAGAAAGCACAAGATGGAGATGATTACCATGAAACAGTACCTTGCCGAGAGCAGATTGCCTGAAGCTGCATTAAGACCACTGTTTAGAGAAGACTCCGATATAGCACACAACGATGACATTACCTCAACGACACCAGATGATGATCAGGCATGGAGAGCAGAATTCGGAGCTATATATCAAGATCAGTATTAAGGGTGTTAAAGATTCTTTAGTCTGTCAATAGATTGTGGTTGACATAGAAGTACTCTCCCTCAGGCCCCAGCAATATGATTTGCATCACACCCTCCCAGTACTGAAGCATTTGGTTCTTTTGTCTCATAAGCATCTATTGTCTTTCAACAAATTATATGTATTCTTGTTCTTGTTTTTTTACAGACCTAAAATTCATGTTTGGTTGACAAATAAGTTTGTATTCACTTAAAACTGTTAACCATATTCTTTTCCAGTCTATTCCATTTCGTCCTGATTTTTGTTTTTCTATGTGGTTATTTTCCATTTTATCACACAATTCCATACAGTTTAAAATTATAAAACATTAATAAAAATGATAATCTCATATTTACTTTGTATGTTTTTTATTTGTACATGTAAATTCATCAAAAATAGTAATTTTACGCATTTGAGACATTTAACGAAGTTGTCATAAAAAAAAGGATATTTGACGAAAAATAAAAAAAATCGGGACAAGGATATAAAAATATATAAACCTCCGTCATGTTCTGCAAGAGGACAAAAGAGTGCCTTAACATAGACCAAACTCCAAAGTTGTTAGAAATTCTAACAATTTTAGGGTTTATTGTGTAATTTTGTCGTGGATAAGAAAAATGGCTTCTTCGCCGCCGGATGCTTCTCCGATCTCCGACTCTGACCCCGAGGTTGATACAACTCCTTTAAGCCCTAAACCTAACCCTAAATTAAGTGTTGCTACATTGGCGGTCGACAATTTATCGACGTCTCCACTCGTTTGCGTCTTCAGGTCTGCTGGCGATGCCGCCGGTGGTGCTTTAATGGGCTCCATTTTCGGATTAGGTATCTCTCTCCCACCCCCCTCTCTCTCTCTCTCTCTCTCTGTCTCTTTATCTCTCTCTCCCTCTCTCAGTACCTCTCTCAGTATCTCTCCTCTCCTATCCACACACACACTCTCTCTCTCTCTCTCTCTCTCTCTCTCTGTATATGCTTTTATGTGTATATCTAGATATATGTTGTTTCTAATTATCATTTTTGTTGGTTACTGGTCTTAATTACCCAGGAACACTAGCTGTTTTATGCTCTGTGAGTTTTCGACTTAATTATATGATTTAGACTTTACAGTGGGGGATTATATAGTGAGTCACGGTTTATCTTTGGATGGGAAAATTAGTTAATGGTTTGGGGAATTGGATTAGCTGGAGAACCAATTAGATAAATAACCCCAGGATTTTAATCTCAAGTAATGAGTAATAAAAGAACTACCGACTCATTTTGATGCAGAAAGCTGTTTTGTTTTAGGTTTTTCTATAAGGGATTTTTAACTTTCTCAAGTTAAATGAGTTCTCATTTGAACCAAGACGAACGTCTAGTGTTCCTTTGCTTATTAGTATCTGTTTTCAGTAAAATAGTCGTAAATTTATGTCCATATGACTTCACATTTCCATAATAAGATTCCTAGGTTGTTGAGAATTGGCGTTTTCTCGAAATATTGGTTATTCTATATGATTGATATCACCTGGAGTAACTGATGGAGAATTTGGCGATTGGCATTTATTGCACTTCTATTTGTTTGATCAATCAGATTGTGTGATTTGGTCTGTTCATGTGTTTTTATGTAATTATGCTGATGGCTTTATGCTCTTGTATTAGGCTCTGGATTGATTACGAAGAAAGGATTCAAAGGATCCTTTGGAGAGGCGGGTAAATCTGCTAAGGTACAGTAAATTCTGTTTCCAAAACTGTGTTGGAGAAATCATATTTGTAATTAACTACTTTACAGACCCGTAGATCGGAATAGGTTTTTTTGGAATTTAGCTATTTATTGTTGTTTCATTGTGTTGCTTCTGCTTATGCTAGACATTTGCAATTCTGTCTGGAGTCCACAGCTTGGTTGCGTGTCTCTTGAAGAGATTAAGAGGGAAAGATGATGGTAAAGCATTTAAACTTTTATTGTTGTGTACTCCCACAAAAGCTCCTTTTCTTATATGGTTTGTATTCTTTTTTGGGGCTCAGTTATTAATGCAGGTGTAGCGGGATGTTGCACTGGTGTGGCTATGAGTTTTCCAGGTACATATCTGCATCCTTCTCTTTGATTGTTCTATAGTGTGTGCGTTATGTTTTGATTCTAGATAATAAAGCTAACCCAAAATTTACTTCTCTCTACTACCTAAGTAGTTGCTTTTATTCGGTTGTGAATTCTCTGAAACCACCTGTTCCTGTTCCGTAACCCTGAACGTGAATTGCACAATGTCTTTAATGGTTGGCTATAGCCTATGGGAGTGAAGTAGTGGACCATATAAGTATGAGATTTGAATTTTATAGAAGTTCGTAATTTTTAGGGAGAGAAGCATTGTTCTAGAGTTTGTTTTTCTCCAATAGCTGGTCTGACTTCTCCACCTAATTGAATTGATTTTAGAAAGTGCAATCTTTCAGTGTCTGTTCTTTCACTTTGAAGCTGGAGATTTGTTTGTGTATACAACCACATTGTTTTTGTTGTGTTTTATATATTTACACAAATACACATCGATACATCTGTATTGTCGAATACCTTTTAAATCATTAAAGAAATCTTAATATCTATGTTGTTGTTGCAGGTGCACCACAGGCTCTTCTTCAGGGCTGCCTCACATTCGGGGCATTTTCCTTCATTATTGAAGGCCTTAACAAGCAGCAACCAGCTTTGGCTCTTGTATCTTCTCGGAGGCCCAAACCTAGTCATTATGGTCCACTTCCTCCTCTGTCAGTTCCCCTGCCAAATGAACTTAAGGAGTCCTTTTCTTTCTTTGTAAAATCCCTTAGCAAACGGGATGTTGGAGTCTCATCCTAATCAAGCTGAATTAGCACTCTAGTATTTTCTTTTGCATGGAAAATGTTGAGCTGAACCTTTTGAATGATAGCAAAAGGCCATTTGGAATATTATGTTATCGTCAAATTTTTGGTTTGTAGATACAATGGCCAGCCGACGTGTGTTTAAAAGTTATTTTTGATCGATGTTCCATATGTGTGTGAATTCATATCAGTGTTTTAGTCATGCAACTTATTCAATCTTACTGCAATTTGTTGAAGTATATTTTTTTTTCTTATTATGCAGCATAACCTGATAGCCAACTTTTGAATTTCAGAACCAGTATAACAGTTGTAATACATTTGAGATAGCTGTTCATGTAGGAAAGAAGAATGTGTATCTCATCAGTTAAATATAGATTTAAATTTATTTAAATTAAAAATTGTTAAATTTAATAAATTGACTTATAAGATTGAGCAAACAAATTATTTTAATTTCACTTATAAAAAAAACAAATTAATTTAAGTCACAGTAGAATTGAGATGCTACTACTTTCACAGTGGGTATGGTATTACACTATTACGTGATCATGGGGGTATCATGGAGGGTAAAGTCATGGCGTTCTTGGGACCAGCATTTGTTGTTGAAGCTGAGAGCATTGGAGTGAGGGAAGCACTGTCCTGGGTGAATGGTGATGAATCGAGGGGATAGGAGAGTAGTGGTGGAGACAGATTCGTTGCTCACGGTTGCTGCAGTTCATGGAAGAAGAGAAAATGCATTGGAGGTTGGTCACATAATTGATCAGTGCAAGCTTTATGTTAAGGTTGTTGCCGGAGTTTAGTGTCACTCATTCGAAAGCAAGCTAACAGGGTAGCTTAGGTTTTAGCAAAATGTCTTGTTTAGCAAATTTACGTCTCTCCATATAGATTTGGTAGAGACTAGTTTGGTTGATGCTTCTAATAAATGAAATGATCGGTTTGATTTCAAAAAAAAAAAACCTAATATGTTTTTTAAATGGGTTTCATGTGGCTGAAGATGATCTCGGATTTCTATATGAGATTAAAACATTTTTAATACAAATTTAAGAATATTTATATAAAATTACTGAAAAAAATTATTTACAAAAATGCCCCTGCGGTGCCCACTACTTTATAAAGTACAAATCACTTATAACATTAGGAGACATTCTGAGGTTGTCCTTTTGCCCAGTTTTCTCTTTTTAAATTATATGACCATCAACGTCATGTAATTTCTTTTTTTATATTGTTATATGAAAAATTTATACGCGACCATAGTTGAAGAATAATCAAAAGAAAATAATATTTTGAAAAAAAAAATCTAAATAATAAATAAGTAATCGAGCAACTCATAATTTTTCCAATATTAAAATTAGCGTAAAAGCCGGCACGATGCACGGATCTGCACAATTAATGAAATAATTTTTCGCAAGGCATAGGTTGTACAATTATTAAAATAATTTTTTACACGAACTTTTATATTTGTAATTTTTTTGATAGATAAAAGATATTATTTATGTTTTATCTTATATTTGTCTAATAATTTTATAATATTATGTTAAGTTACGAGTTCTCCAAAAATCTCAAGTTGTCAAGAAGCGAACTTATCAGAATCATATTATCTTAACATATTACATTTTCATGAACCATATATATATAATTTAATTAGATTTATAAATTTGGATAAATATCTATACCATAATAATAATATGATTATTAGATACAAAAAAAAGAAAATAATATGATTTTGTTAAGATATTACTCCCTCTGTCCCGCCAGGTTCTTTACCTGGGGGCTGGGCACGGAGACCAAGGATAGTGGGTGTAATATTGTTAAAATAAATGAAGTAGTGGGTGTAATAGTGATTTTATTGTTAAAATAAGTGAAGTAGTGGGTGTAATAGTGTAAAGTGTTGAAAAAGTGGAGTAAAGTAGTTATTGTAATAATGTATTTTATTGTTAAAAGTTACTATTTTTAGTAATGTAAAGAAATGGTGGGACGTCCCAAAAAGGAAATTGTAAAGAAATGGATGGGACAGAGGGAGTATAAGTTAACAGGGAGAACAAGCCATTCGACAGGCTTAAGGCCGAATTCTATGGTAGAGGATGTTATAACAATATTAGATAAATCACATGTTCATTTAGTATCCTATTTTCTTTTTTCTATTTTACCTTTTGATTAAATAAATTATTGTTTTTTTATTAAAAATAAAAAGTAAATTATAAATTATATATAAATGTAACTAAAATCCGAAAAAAAAAATTTGAAATTGTTAATAATTTTGAGAAAATGACCAAACTACATCATTTTTCTAAGGAATCTATCCGAAATGCCCATTTGCGGGAGAAGTCGCCCTTTTTACCCACGGAGTACACATGCTGGTCATGCGTGGCTAGGGATACGCATTTTGGAAATGCGTATCTCAAGTCACGCATTCCCAACATGCGCATTGACGTCAGCTGACGTCATTACTTCACAAACATAAACGGAGCTCAGACGACCAAAAAATCGCCTTCTCCCGTCCATCAAATTCAGGCCACCTCCGCAAAAAAGAAGCACATGAAAATGATGCCCAGACACGTCTCTACATATTGCAATATTCAGTTCATGAGTTATGGCCCCGCAGGGCGTGTACGAACGAGCTGAAAACCAAATCGGAAAAAAGAACTCGATTTGGGGATTTCGCATCTGGCGAATCAAATGGAAAATGGTTGGTATAGGCTTGTAGAGTAAGAAAAGGCGACCATTTTGGTATATACCATGGTATCCAAAAATGTCTGGATAGCATAGAACGAATCACCAATAATTTTGATCGGAAAACGCCTCCGGCGTCGTCCCACGGAGACGGTGAACAGTGGCTAATACGCATGGGACATGCGTATCATGGATAACGCATGATGAACATGCGTATTCAGAGCACTTGCTCTGTTCACTTGTGGAAATAAGCTGGATTTACAAAGTATACGCATGGTTACTATGCGTCTTTGCCCTATACGCAATACAAGAATGTGTATACCTTATACGCAAGCTAAGAATGCGTGGCCCGTGGGTAAAAAGGGCGGACGAATCTGAATGTAGGTATTTTGGGCAAATGGAAATAAAATGTGGGTAGTTTGGTATCTCACCCAATAATTTTCTTCATGTCGATATAAGATATTAAATTATTAAATAATAAAAGGATATTCCAAATGGTACCACTATACAATTGACTTTTCCATTGGGTACCATCCAACATTTTTGACTTCCAAGTGGTATCACTGTACTTTTGGCTTCATCCATTTTATACTATTCCGTCAAGCAAACGTTAATCAAATGTTAGATTATTCTTAATGGTACCACTATACAATCGATTTCTTCATATGGTGTCATTCAATATTTTTGACTTCTACGTGGTACCATTTTTCTCTCACTAAAATCAATTTTTTCTTTGCATTTTCACAACTTATCTATATGCTTTATCTGTAATAAGTCTTGATTCTCTAACTATCACTACTTCTGATAAGCAATCAAGTCATTCATTAGACTCAGATCCAATTGTCCAATTATAATAAACTTTGATCAATAGTTCAAAATATTAAATTAATATATAATATATAGAATCAACCCGTATGAACATATACATATATAATTTGTGCTCGGATCTGTCCAAGAGCTTCCGGAGGGTTTACTTTGACCGATAAAAGCGTTGAAAGAAGCTAAATAATTTGAACTACATAGTTTATTATGATAAAACAATTGGATACGAGACTAGTTAATGACTTGGATGTTGATCAGAAAAAGTGAGAGAATTAATGACTTATTATAGACAAAAATGTATAGATAAATTGTGAAATTCAGAGGAAAATTCCACCTAAGTGAGAGAAAAATGGTACCACGTAGAAGTCAAAAAAATTGAATGGTACCATATGAAAAAACCAATTGTATAGTAGTACCATTAAAAATAATCTAACGTTTAATTAACGTTTGCTTGACAGAATGGTATAAAATGGATGAAGCCAAAAATACAGTGGTACCACTTGAAAGTCAAAAATGTTGGAGGGTACCAAATGGAAAAAGGTCTTAAATAACTCTGGTCCAAATCTTTAATGGGCCAAACCATATTCGCAATTTCCTATATCAGCCCTATAACTAACATTGTAACACTCCTCACACAACTTATGTCTATTGGGCTGAATATGGCCTTTGTCGTTCCATATGTCTCCCTAAAAACATTACATTCGGCTCTTAAAAAACTTTGAAAAATTTTGAGACTGTATGTTAGGAGTATGGTATACTTTATTTAGAAGGCAGGCTAAATGACTAATACATTATATCCTTATTATATCCTATAATTATATCCTATAATATAACAAGAATAAGAGGGATATTAAAAGAGTATTACTATAGGTCAAAGGTTAGACTCTCATGAACGACAATATATTATATAAACTTAACTTTTATACGGCGAGTTCAAAATCTACTAAAAAAGGCCTATTAAATATAACATTTATTATTTATAATTGTTATAATCCTCTAAACATGTTTGGTCAGGATTGATCTGTCTACATAATTGATAATCGTGTTATCAATTCTTATTTGATCATTATCGATTTGTTTTACGAAGAAACGATCAGAAGATTTTTACACATAACCTTATATCTAATGTGTGAACAGAAAAATAAAAGTGAATTGCCAAAAATCTTTCAATAATATTCATGCATATATATATTTAATGTGTAAACATTAAATTTCACACAATAGAAAAAAATTTAAAAAATAAGTTATAGAATGTTGGGATTTATGGGTGATAGGGTTGACAACTTAACTTGTTTTATTGGTATACTTAGTTTTACTAAGTAGAACATACTGACATAGCCTGAAATGTATTTCTGTAATCAAATAAGTACTGTCATGTAATAATTGTAATTCTTGAAAGAAGTTCAAGCATGTTCAAGCCTCAAGAAATACAGAAGTTCGACAGCAGGAATACAAGTTATTGTCAAGTATTGACAGTAAGATTACAAGGAAACAACATGTTGCAAAGCTCGACAGCAAGTTTAATTGAGTCGACAGCAAGTTTTAACTTGACAGCAACATTGGCGGAGATTCTGATGACAGCAACTTTGATATATAGTTTGCGACAGTAAGTTTGGAATTCTTGACAGCAATCTCTGCGGGAAATACATGCTGTCAATCAAAGCACAATTCTTGACAGCAATCTCTGCGGGAATTCATACTGTCAACCAAAGCACAATCCTTGACAGTAATCTCTGCGGGAAATTCATACTGTCAACCAAAGCATAATTCATTGACAGCAAACTTTGTGGCAAACATACTGTCATATAGAATCAACTTGATTTAGGAATTTTATAAGTCAAATTAAGCGACAGAGTACATGTTCAAAAGAAGCAGGCGTGCTGCAACATTCAACCTTTACAGCAAGCTTGGAAAGTCTATAACTGAAGCTCGAGAGATCACATGGAGCAACATGTAAAGTCTAGAGCAAATAAAATTGAATATGGCTAGATCTGGGTGGCTCAAATGTGGAAATTATCTTAAAGTTACTTTGTGATGATCACATGGGAATAAATCATGGAATGAGCTGCAAAAAGAATATAACAGCAACTCAACAACCCATGCTGATAGTGGTAGTACAGTAGACTATCACACTATAAATAGAGCACTCTATTTATACAACATGTATTACTCTACAACTGTAATCTCTTGAGGAGTTGAAGCTTGAGAATTATTTTGTTCTCAAGGTTGTAGCAAAACTTCGCAAAATAAATAAAACAATTATTTTGTGAAACATCTTGTTAAATATTACTTGTGATTGCATTTCTTCTACTAGTAAATTACAAACTCTATTTAAGTTGTTGAAATAGTTTTTGAAATTTATTAGTATTGCATTCAACCCCCCTTCTGCAATACATTCCGGGACCAACAACTGGTATCAGAGCAATCAGATTAATACACATATCTGAGATCCAAATGGCAAGTATTCAAAGGTCAAGTAATATCAAGATTCCAGCTTTTGATAAAGAAAACTACAACATATGGAAAAAGAAGATTATGTTATTTATCAAAGCTCAGAATCCATTATTCCTAGGTATTCTGGAAAATGGCCCCTTCGTTCCTCAAAAGGAAATTCCATCTGCTACAGTTAATGATGTAGTAATCCCAGCTCATTGGGTTGCTAAGAAGCCTACTGAGTATAATGACTCAGAAAAAGAAAAGGTAGCACTGGATGATCATCTGCAACTCATTCTACTAGATGCACTTACCCTGGACAAAGCTATGAGTGGAAATATAATAGCATGCAACTCTGCCAGGGATATGTGGAAAAAGATAGAACTGTTATGTGAAGGAAGTGAAGAGGTCAGAGAAAATCAAAAACAAATACTGGTGTCACAATATGAAGCGTTTATGGGCAAGCATGGAGAAGAGTTAACTCACATGTTTGAAAGATTTAGCAAACTGATAGGTGAGCTCCAGATTCATGGAAAGTTTTATGAAAAGAAGGAAGTCAATATCAAGTTTCTGCTAACTCTTCCAGAACACCTTGAGCATAGAGTAACAGCCATAAGAGAAGGAAGAGATTTAAACTCTGTTTCTCTTGAAACATTGTATGGAGTTCTAAAATCTTATGAACTTGAATATTATCAAAAGAAAGCCATACAAAGTGGATCCAAAGGATTGATGGCAAACATGGCTGGTGCTCTAGTTGCTCAAGGACCATCATATTTTCAAGCAAGTGAGCAAATTCAAAATGATCAACAACCTCAATTTTCATCTGTGAAAATTGAAGAGGTGGTTGAAGATGAAGAAAAGGTTGTCCTTCAACTAGAAGATGTTGAAGATGAAGAATTCTTCACTCTAGAAGAAATGGAGAAAATGGATTATCCAACCATGGATTTTATGGCAAGAAAATTCAAAAATATAAGGTTCAGGAGGAACAAGCCATATAAGCCTCAAGGTCAATTTCCAAAATATAACCAAGGAAGCTCATCAAAACCTGCTACTGGTACCAAGGGAGGATACAAAACAGGAATGGTAGATAGATCAAAGTTTAGATGCTACAATTGCAATGAACTTGGTCACTTTGCTACTGAATGCAAAAGACCAAAACAAATACAAAGAATGGAGAGAGGAACTGGAAGTCAATTTAAGAAAGGATAAGGAAAAGCCTATGTGGCTGAAGGAAAATGCTGGGATGAATCTGATAATGAAGAAGAAGAGGAATTTGTGAATCTAGCCTTGATGGCTAGAGAGGATGAAGAAGCATCAACCTCGACAAGTCAGGTACCATCTTTAGTATTACTAGATATGTCTTTAAATGACTATAAGCAAACCATTGAGGAAATGAGTACTGAAATGTTTAATATTCATACTAGTTTATCTTCTACAAATGAAGAAATTGCTAGATTAACTAAAGAAAATGAAGTACTCAGATCCAACAATGATGTGTTGTTGCTTAAGACCAGTTCCATTGATTCTTTAGCTCAGGAAAACGAAAGATTAAAAAATGATTTAATCTGTGCTAAAGAGATAGAGGAATATCTAAGAAAAGAAATTTCTGAAAATGAATTTAAGCTAAAGGCATTTAGAAATTCCTCTAAAATAGTTCAAGAGTATCATGAGAAACATACTGAAAGTAAGAAGATAGGCATAGGCTATGATTATAGTAGGAGACCTGGTAAAGAGGCTGTTATACAGAACAATGATGATAACAATACTGTAAGACCTCACATCCTCAAAAATGTGAGCAATCCAATCTTCAAAAGTACAGAGTTTGAGGTTAATGAAAATTCCCTAATTATTAATCAAGAACTCTGTGATGAAGATGAGAGGGTTGACAGTGTATCTAAGAAAGAAAAAGATTCTGTCAAAATGACTATGACAGAAACCGTATTAAACAGCCCAACCAAGTGTTCAAAAGATACTGTCAAGAAGTCAACCAAGACAGTAACTTTCAAACCTACTGTCAAGACAGCAAGTACAAAAGGTGCTGTCAAAAATAGCTCGACAGTACCTTCTGAACAGATTGACAAGACAGTTGTCTCTAAGTCCAAAAACAGAAATGGGAAGCTAGGCATTGATAAAAAGAATAATTATGAGTATGTTAAGCAGGCACCCAGGAAACTTTGCAATAATTGTGGCTCCTCACATCATTTAACTCATGTTTGTAATAAATCAACTAGTAGCATATCTAATGCAACAGAGTTGAAAGGGAACTTACACAGAACCCCCATTATGCAAAGAAAATTGGTAGTTTGTAATAACATTGACTGTATGCCATGCAAAATTACTGCTATGAGTACATGTTTTAATTTGCAAATTTCATCAAATGAATTATGTTCTTATATGCAATCTGCAAAGACTTCTGAAACTACTAAAGAAAGTGAGAAGACTACTTTCACTAAGAAAAAGTCTAAGTCATTGTCTAAAACTAAGTGGGTAATAAAAGAAGTCAAGGAACCATCTTCTGATAATATTGTTTCAAATATTGATAAAGTTTCTGATGATACTGAGTATGCAGGACCCAACAAGACTTGGGTACCAAATGCAAATTAAACTCTTTCTGTCTTGCAGGGAAAGAAAGGTAAACAGGTCATGTGGATAATTGACAGTGGATGTTCCAAACACATGACTGGTGATATATCCCTGCTATCACAATATGTTGAAAAGGCTGGCCCAACAATAACCTTTGGAGACAACAGCAAAGGTTACACTGTGGGATATGGCTGCTTAAAAGCTGGAAATGTTGTCATTGAAGAAATCTCTCTTGTGGAAGGTTTGAAGAATAATCTGCTCAGTGTAAGTCAATTCACTGACAAAGGATTCAAAGTTAACTTTGGCATGATGGAATGCACAATCCACCACAAGAAGGATAGAAGCCTATCTCTGAAAGGAGTCAGGAAAGGAAGCCTATTTGTTGCAGACTTAAACTCAACAAATGAGGAAAGAATATTTTGCTTCTACAGCAAAGCAAGTGTTGGAGATAGCATGCTTTGGCACAAGAAACTTTCCCATCTCAACTTTAAAACAATGAACATGCTAATGAAGAAGGAATTGGTGAGAGGACTACCTCAACAGGAATTCTGTCAAGAAGGATTGTGTGAAGATTGTCAAATGGGAAAACTAAGGAAAGCAATGCATAAATCAAAGCAAGTCAACACTAACACTGAAGCACTCAAGTTGATTCACATGGATCTTTTTGGACCAGTGAATGTTCAATCACTATCCAGAAAAAGATATGCATTGGTCATGATCGATGACTATTCTAGGTACACTTGGGTGAAATTTTTAGAATCAAAAGATGAAGCTGCTCAAGAAATCATTGATCACATAAGGGTACTTGACAGGACCCCTGAAGTAAAAGTTCAATTTCTAAGAAGTGACAATGGAACTGAGTTCAGAAATACTACACTTGGAAACTTCTGCAAAGATCAAGGGATTGTTCAACAATTCTCTGCTGCAAGAACTCCACAGCAAAATGGAGTTGTAGAAAGGAAAAATAGGACACTTATTGAAGCTGCAAGGACTATGTTGAGCAATGCTAAATTACCAACATATTTCTGGGCAGAAGCCATCAACACTGCTTGTTACACACAGAACAGGACACTAATCAACAAGGCTCATGGCAATACTCCTTACTATCTTCTGACAGGAAAGAAACCTACTGTCAAGTACTTTCATATTTTTGGAAGCAAGTGCTTTTTGATGAAAGACAACCATGAAAGAAAAGGCAAGTTTGATACTAAAGCATATGAAGGCATTTTCATGGGATATGGGATAGAAAGGACTGCCTACAGAGTCTATATCATGGAGCACAAGACAATTGAAGAAAGTGTCAATGTCACGTTTGATGAAACCAAGTTTCCAGGGTTACATGAGGATGGTCAAATGCAACCCTTCAGATTTGAGAATCAAGGATACTTGGAAATAGAAGAATATGTTGATGAAGAACCTAGTCTCACTCAATCAATGGGATATGAGAAAGAATCTGTCAATACTCATAATCTAAATCAAACCTCAGCCCAATCACAGACAATTTCAGGCATCAATCAACAAGATTGTGAGACTGGAGAATTTGAGCTAAATGAGCAGAACAATGAAAATGGTGGAGAATCAAATCCTCATATTGATGAAAGACAATCTCATCAAACAAGTAGCTTACCTCAATCAACAAAGTGGAACAGAGATCATACCAGTAATCTAATTATTGGAGATCCCACTACTGGTGTAAGGACAAGGAGGAATATCTCTGCTGACAGCATGTTTTCATGTTTCTTATCTCAAATGGAACCAAAAATAGTTGAAGAAGCATTGTTGGATTCTGATTGGGTGATGGCTATGCAGGAAGAGCTCAATCAATTTGAAAGAAACAATGTTTGGAAGCTGGTTCCAAGGCCAAAAGGAAAATCAGTCATTGAGACAAAATGGGTCTTCAGAAACAAGATAGATGAAAGTGGAAATGTGACAAGAAATAAAGCTAGGCTAGTGGCCAAAGATTACTGTTAACAGGAAGGGATAGATTATGATGAAACATTTGCACCTGTTGCCAGACTTGAAGCCATAAGAATTTTCTTAGCCTTTGCTGCACACTGCAAATTCAAGGTATTTCAAATGGATGTCAAAAGTGCCTTTCTAAATGGAGAATTAGAAGAAGAAGTGTATGTTGAACAGCCTCATGGATTTGAGAATGACAAACTGCATAATTTTGTCTACAAGCTGTTCAAGGCTCTATATGGCTTAAAGCAAGCACCAAGAGCCTGGTATGACACACTATCCACTTTTCTCCTGGAAAATCAAATTGTAAGAGGTATGGTGGATAAAACTTTATTCTATAAATACCATGGCAAAGACATCATCCTTGTGCAGATATATGTTGATGACATAATTTTTGGTTCAACAAACGAAAAATTGTGTGAGAAGTTCTCATCTCTAATGAGAAACAAGTATGAAATGAGCATTATGGGAGAATTAGCATTCTTTCTTGGTCTTAAAATCTACCAGAAGAAGGATGGAATCTTCATCTGTCAATCTAAGTATGTCAAAGAACTTCTCAAGAAGTTTAACTTAGAAGATTCATCACCTGCCAAGACACCTATCTCAACAGCCACCAAATTAGAGTTAGATCCTAAAGGCAAGAAAGTGGATTCTAGTACCTACAGAGGCATGGTTGGATCATTGCTTTACTTAACAGCAAGCAGGCCAGACATAATGTTTGCTACATGTCTCTGTGCAAGGTTTCAGGCTGATCCAAAAGAATCACACTTAGTTGCAATTAAAAGAATCTTTAGATATCTCAAAGGCACCCCAAATCTAGGTCTTTGGTACCCTAGGGAAACTGGATTTGATCTAATTGGATATTCTGATTCAGACTATGCTGGCTGCAAGATTGACAAAAAAAGTACTACAGGAAGCTGTCAATTTCTTGGGGGGAGATTGGTGTCATGGTTCAGTAAGAAGCAACACTCAGTTTCTACATCAACTGCAGAAGCTGAATATATTGTAGCTGGAAGTTGCTGTGCACAAATACTTTGGATGAAGAATCAATTAATGGATTATGGACTAGAGTTGTCAAATATTCCTATCTACTGTGACAACACTAGTGCCATAGCCATATCAGACAATCCAGTTCAACACTCCAGAACAAAACATATTGATATAAGGCATCATTTCATCAGGGAGCATGTTGAAAAGGGAGATGTAAAATTGGTTTATGTTCCAATAGAAAAGCAACTTGCAGATATATTCACCAAGCCACTGGATGAAGCAACATTTACCAGGTTGGTGAGTGAATTGGGAATGCTAAATCAGGTATGACTATCTAACTGGTTTGTCAATTCTCAGTCGCAGCTCATGACAGAAACTTTCAAGGTACTGTAATAAAAAGTATTGTCACTAGAAGGTACTGTCATGAGAAGTTAAGGTACTATGTGCTACTTGTTCAGACAGCATGTTTGCTATGACTATGCTAAAAGGATTTTTAGATATCATGTTTGCTATGACTATGCTAAAAGGATTTTTAGATATCATGTTTGCTATGACTATGCTAAAAGGATTTTTAGATATCATGTTTGCTATGACTATGCTAAAAGGATTTTTAGATATCATGCTTGCTATGACTATGCTAAAATAGTTTTACATGTCTGTCTTAATACGGTTTTAAGAAATCAAGTGTCCTTAACTTAAGTTATGTGTGAACAGTGACATCATGATTTTACGCTTAGTTTACTGTCAGATAAACTTATTGTCACTCATTAAACTAATTGACGGAAATGTTGTTAGCGCACAGGTTACTGTCAATAAAAGTTGTCACGAGAAATTGCTGTTAAAAATAGTAGAAAGAAAGAAAAGCGCACAGGTTACTGTCAATGAAAGTTGCTGTCACGGGAAGTTGCTGTCAAAGATAGTGGAGAGATATATATACATTAATGCGTATATATATATATATATATATATATATATATATATATATATATAGGGGGCTACTCCAATACAAACCTCCTTAAAATACAAACCTACAAACCAATCATAATCTAATATTTCAAGCTAATCTAATGACCAAACTAGGGGTACCCCAATACAAAAAATGCTTAAAATAATTGGCTCTATCCAACAAAAAAAAATAATAAAAAATAATAATAATAAATCACTGTTCACGTGATGACGTGGCAGTGGATTTCACTGGTTAACGGTGCTTCGCACCTTCTTTTACGGCGCTTCGCGCCTTTATCATTCTAAAGTTGTAAGGAATGGCAATCAATGGTAAAGGCAATAGACGATTGACGGGTGTGTCGAGAGCCTTCGGCCCTCATGACTACCTAACTCATCCGTTTACTGTCTTAAATGCTTCGCATTTCCACGGCAAGATTTTTTTTTTTTTTTCGAATTTTTTTTTTTGTTGGATAGAGCCAATTATTTTAAGCATTTTTTGTGAAGGTACCCTTGGCGGAAACATTAGAATAGATGAAATATAATTAATTTAGTGTTGGTTTGTAGGTTTGTATTTTAAGAATGGTTTGTATTTGAGCACTTGCCTATATATATATATATATATATATATATATATATATATATATATATATATATATATATATACGCATTAATGTATATATATCTCTCCACTATCTTTGACAGCAACTTCCCGTGACAGCAACTTTCATTGACAGTAACCTGTGCGCTTTTCTTTCTTTCTACTATTTTTAATCCACCAATCCACGATCTAATAGCAACTGCCACGTAATATAGCAAGTGAAGTTAATGGGTAAAATCATTATCACACGTTCAATTAAGACAGGTTAAATCGATTCATCTTATAAACTGAATCTACCGTTTAATCTACTATCACTTTCATTTGCAAAAACCTTTCAACCTTCTGTATTCAAAAACCGCATTTTCTCTCTCATTTTTCAAAGCATTCAACAATGGCACCTAAACAAAGTGTTGCTCAAACCAACTTTGCTGGTATCTACTCTCCTAGTGATGCTGGTGAAAACTTCAAAGGACTTATTTCCTTCTTAAATAAATCCTACCTAGGTCATGCAATAACCTCATCCCCCAAAATTGATATTGTTAGAATTGAAAAATTCTGGAAATCTGCAAGTGCTCAAGGAACTGGAGAGAATGAAACAATTAAGTTCAATATAGATGATGCAAATCATTCTCTTTCAGTAAAGAATATCAATGAGGCTTTGGGTATTGTGTTGGCCAGTGAAGAAAGCTTTAAGGAACTAGCAACTGATGATACTCTAAAGAGGTTCTTTCTGAAGATTGGATATTCAGGCTCTAAACTTGAAGAAACCTCTGATAAATGGTATCAAATAGGAGAAATGGACAGGAAATATCTGAGAAAGGAGTGGAACATGATCTTTGATGTTATGGTGAAGGTGTTCTCTACCAAGTCTACAGGCTGGAATGGAATACCATCATATATCAAGAAACTCACTCATTCTGTAGTCCATGGATACAAGGTGAACGTTGGAAAGTTGATTATGGCACAGTTGAAAAGCGCCATAGGCAAAAAGGTATCCATATATCCTCGCTTTATAACTATGTGTATTAATAATATTTGTGGAAATGTTGTAGATACTTCTAATTTTGAAGAATGTCCTGTTTTAAAGAAAAACACACACACATCTCTTAACACACAAAATTTGAATGCACATATTCCACTATGTTTCACACAACACATGGTTAATCAAGTGCCCAACCTTGGTTTTCCATTACCAACAGGTTACACTGTTTTCACAATTGAGAATGAAGCTGAATTAGACCCAAATTCAGTTAACCCACATTCTACACCATACACTCCACCTAGGGACTCTAGACTACCAAAAGCCCTTAAAATTGCCAAACAGGAATCCAAGAAAAGATCCCTAGAGAGTGAAACTGGTGACAATGTGGTGAGACAAGAGGGAGTTACTGCACCCAGTGCAACAAATAAGGATGGTAGTGAAATAGAACCCACAGTAGCCCCTTCTGAGCCTAAGAAGAAGAGAGCTAGAAGGGCCAAGGTTACTGTCAGCCACTCTACAGTTTCCCAAAAGACTGTAGAGGATGATAGAGAAATAAACTCATCTCTAGATGCTTCTTCTCAACAAGAGGCATCTATTGAAATTGGCCTGTCTCTCAAGGCACCTTGTAAAGAGTCTGCACAAACTCAAGAACTCACTCTTGAGGAACCTGTATTTGAAGATACACACATAGAGATAGAGCACAGTGAGGAATTCATTCATACTGTTGATGTTCCACAATCTTCTTCTGTGGAACAGCCAATTAATCAATCTGAAATTCAAACTTCTTCTTTCATTCCTACATCTGTTGTTTCTTCTGAATAACCTAGAGAGGGGGACAGTACCAACCCCTCAGGTTTTGATCATCCATCTCAAATCATGGATGAGCCCCCATCTAGTGGTCCACAAGAACCCATTTCTCAAAGTGAAATGGATACCACTCCATCAAACACTGGATTAGATCAAGATGCAAATTTGCCAGAAATTGAAACAACCAGCATCTTGATCGATTCCCTCAAAGCATCTTACCCTAGGGAAGTTGCTGTCACAGCCAAAGATGCTGTCAATGACAAACCAGAAGATGCTGTCAATCAATCAAGTGACAGTACCATTCTGACAAAAGATACTGTCAAAGGTCTTCCTAAAGATACTGTCATCACTGTTCAACCACAACTACAAGAAGGATTAGTTGAAGATATCTCTGATGATGACTTGCCTCTTTCCAAGGCTTTCAAGGTAAAATCTTCTCTTTTGCATGTTAGTACTGCTCATACTGATGCATCTAGGATGAGTGAGGGAGTGAAAAATAAAAGAGAGATAAAAGAACAGAGAAGTGAGGATAAAAATGAGAGGCAGCCAAATGTGCTGGCAAAAGGAGAGGGACTTGAGCATGTCCAGAGTGAACTTGAGGGAGCCAGTCAACAAAAGGCATTAGGCCTTGAGGGAATTTCTGTGAGAGATGATGAGATCATCTATAAAAACAATGAGAGTGTGAGAACCCCAACAGCCTCCATGCCCCAGACTTATCCTCAACCTCCAAAGAGGCTTAGGTCTGGTGGTCCTTCTGCATCCACAAATGACAGGCTCCAAGCTATTGAAGATAGATGTGCTAAAATGGAGAGCAAGCTGGACACTCTGTCATCTACTGTGAAGACTGGTTTTGCTAAAATTCAAGCCACCCTGCTGTCGCTTTCTTCCTTCATTCAAGCTGCCAACTTAACTAAGGGGGAGAAAGTAATAGATCAGAAAAAGGCTGAGCAACCAGAAAGGAAAATGGAGTTACAAGGGGAAGCTGAAAGACAGGGGGAGCAAAGGAGTAAGGGGAGCAAAAAGAAACTGTTAAAGCCTCTAGAACTGATGAACTGATTGAAACTGAAGTAGATGGGGAGAAAATGCTAGTATTTGAGGAAGTATTGAAAATGATACAAAGAAATAAAGCATCTTCCATCAAAATTAGTGAACCAGTTCCTGAAAAGAAAGAATCTACTTTGGAGAGGCTTTGGAGAGAAAAGGAGGAGTCTAACAGGATGGGTAAAGGCAAGGGCAAGCTGCCTGAATATATCACTTCTTCAGAGTTGGTTACCTGGACTGATGGAAGCACATATTCTCAAGAAGAAGCTGATTATATAACTTTAAGTCATATGGAGAGCACCTTGAATAATAAGGATGAGGAATTCAACACTCTGGTGGATGAAGCAATCACAGAATCTAGAGGAAAACCTGCTAAGTTGGCAGAAATTTTGAAAGAAAAGATTGTTAATCTTTCTGTGAAGATTAGCTCAGAGAAGAGGTGGGTAGTTGAAGTGTACCTGAAGAATGGACATTCAATATTCATAACAATGCAACTGCTAGAAACTTTCTCTGCGAGAGTGCAATACATCCTTGGGATTCTTGTTAAGAAAAAGTCTACCATTTTTGATGAAAGTCTCTATATGCAACTGAGTACAATGGTTAACAACAAACTTCCAGAAGTATGTCTTCAGCCATATGGTGTAAGCTTTAAACAGACAATAGCCAAAGGAACTAAAGGACTTGGGTTCTTAACTCTTGAAGGCAAAACATCTCTACAAAGTAAAATCATCATGGATGTACTTAAGTTGTTGCTGAAAGCACCCATCACCAAGGAAAGGATTCAAGCAGTTAAAGATATCCACAAGATAATGGCAAAGAGAGATATGGAATACAGTGTCAAAATTAAGAAACTCATTGCCAAAGCAAACGAAAGCAGAAATGCTCAAGGTGGAAAATGCTCCTTTGATGACACCTTGGATAAAGATGGTGATGATAATGAAGATGGAGGTAAAGCTGGAGGAGCTAAAGAGTCAGAAAAGGGAAACTCTTCAAAAGAGCAATCCCAAGCTAAAGAAGCTGAGCCAAATGAAACTTCAGAATCTCCTGGAACAAGCAAGAAAAATAAAGAAAAGGAGAAAGAAGAGGAGATACTTGAAGCATTAGAAATTAACCAAGCAGAAATGGAAATTGACAGTATGTATTCTGAAAAAGATACTGTCAACAAAGATGCTGTCAAGAAAAATGAAGTTATTGTCAAAGATGCTGACTTGGAAGACACTGTCATCAAAGATGCTGTCAAAGAAGACACAATCAGAAGCCCTATCAAAGATGCTGTCAATGATTCTACTATCAAAACATCCAAGAAAGTAAGAATCAAAAGAAAGTCAAACAGACCAAAAAGGGGAAAGACTGTCTATTCTGGTCAAAGAAAAGCTACAGGTCTAGGGCTTAAGAAACCAATCATGAGCAGAAGAATGAACAGCCTGGAACAACTTCAAGAGAAAGCCAAAGAATCAATCACTTCTGTATCTATAGAATTGGATGAGTCAAAAGAAAAGGTCACAAGATACATTCTATGGGAAAATAAAGAAAGATTGATTATGGTAGAACCTGATTTCACTCAGATATCAAAATCAAAAGTAATATCTAATAGTCTAGTTCAAACTCAAGCATTTGTAAGAAGAAGAATTGATTATTTCAATTTGGAAAGAATGGTTGAACTTTTGGAAAGCTATGGTGATATCTCTGAAAAGATCATGGATCCTGTTCGAAAGTACTATGCAATCAGAAATGCTGAATTCACTGAAAAGCATGGTGACTGGACACTTCAAAATGATGAAGATGTTTTTGAAGCTCTAGGTCTGGAAAATGAAGAAGATAATCCTATCCCTGAGTATAACTGGAATGAAATGGAGAAACCTTATTCAAAGCAAGAAATGGATAGGTATGAGGCAGAGCAGAAATTCAGAGAAGAATTAGCCTCAAGACAAAAATCTCGTCAACAGATAGAAGATGAGATTGAAGCTCAAATGAAGGAAAGCTGCAGTAAACTCAATAAGATCAACAGTGAAGAATCCAACTATCAGCCATGTGTACTGGACAATCCTTTGAGAATTAAGTATGGCAAAGAAGAAATTTATGCAGATAGTTTCTCTAAGTTGAAGACCAGTGTGCTAAAAGAATTATACTGGCAAGTGGTTGGATCATCAAACAACATTGAAACACTGTGTTCTTGGGAGCTAGACATGATTCTTGATCAAAGGAAAGGAGAAGATCCCAGCTTGGACAAACTGAGAAGGGAAACCTTAAATCAACTCCCTGGTAAAAGATTTAAGAAGGAGGGAGATGTGCTAAAGTTCAGATCAGTTGTCAAGCAAAATGTCTATTGGATGAAGCTCGAAGATGTATCAAACACTTCTTCCTCAATGATCAGAAAATACATCTTAGAAAATGAAGATGATGCAGAGTCCCTTGAAGAAAAGGAGCTGATTGAGAAACTCAGAAAGGCTTTGCAAGAAAAAGAAAGAAAAGAATCCAGATGAAATTTCAAATCAAGATAAGTAAAACATTTTCTATATACTCAGTCTAGAGGAGTACTTGATTTTTTATTTATGAACTTTGATGGTCATTGTATTGAAAAACAATCTGGATTAAATACATTTTTCAGAAATGAAGGGTTTATTCATTCTGGTCTATGTTAGTTAAGTTGTCAGCATGTAATATTTGTGAATTTGCCCTCATTGTCCATAAAAACAAATTGGGGGAGATTGTTGGGATTTATGGGTGATAGGTTAGACAACTTAACTTGTTTTATTGGTATACTTAGTTTTACTAAGTAGAACATACTGTCATAGCCTGAAATGTATTTCTGTAATCAAATAAGTACTGTCATGTAATAATTGTAATTCTTGAAAGAAGTTCAAGCATGTTCAAGCCTCAAGAAATACAGAAGTTCGACAGCAGGAATAAAAGTTACTGTCAAGTATTGACAGTAAGATTACAAGGAAACAGCATGTTGCAAAGCTCGACAGCAAGTTTAATTGAGTCGACAGCAAGTTTTAACTTGACAGCAACATTGGCGGAGATTCTGATGACAGCAACTTTGATATATAGTTTGCGACAGTAAGTTTGGAATTCTTGACAGCAATCTCTGCGGGAAATACATGCTGTCAATCAAAGCACAATTCTTGACAGCAATCTCTGCGGGAATTCATACTGTCAACCAAAGCACAATCCTTGACAGTAATCTCTGCGGGAAATTCATACTGTCAACCAAAGCATAATTCATTGACAGCAAACTTTGTGGCAAACATACTGTCATATAGAATCAACTTGATTTAGGAATTTTCTAAGTCAAATTAAGCGACAGAGTACATGTTCAAAAGAAGCAGGCGTGCTGCAACATTCAACCTTTACAGCAAGCTTGGAAAGTCTATAACTGAAGCTCGAGAGATCACTTGGAGCAACCTGTAAAGTCTAGAGCAGATAAAATTGAATATGGCTAGATCTGGGTGGCTCAAATGTGGAAAGTATCTTAAAGTTACTTTGTGATGATCACATGGGAATAAATCATGGAATGAGCTGTAAAAGGAATATAACAGCAACTCAACAACCCATGCTGATAGTGGTAGTACAGTAGACTATCACACTATAAATAGAGCACTCTATTTATACAACATGTATTACTCTACAACTGTAATCTCTTGAGGAGTTGAAGCTTGAGAATTATTTTGTTCTCAAGGTTGTAGCAAAACTTCGCAAAATAAATAAAACAATTATTTTATGAAACATCTTGTTGAATATTACTTGTGATTGCATTTCTTCTACTAGTAAATTACAAACTCTATTTAAGTTGTTGAAATAGTTTTTGAAATTTATTAGTATTGCATTCAACCCCCCTTCTGCAATACATTCCGGGACCAACATAGAACCATCCTTAAAATGCAACTTAAAATTCGTATTAGACATCCTTTGAAAAGTGTAAACAATTGGAAGTGGCGGAGGGAGTAGTTTGTGATAGATCGCAATACTACACCACAAGATTGTAGAAGGAAGATTGTAGAAGGGGTGGGGGTTGAATACAATCTTGACTAAAGATTCTTTTCGAATGATTAGTTAAGACTTAACAATTGTGTAAAAGAAACAAATAAACGAATGCTAAGATAGATAAGCAAATACAACACACAATATTAAAAATTTCAGGTGGAGTTGTATTGTTCCACCTGAGATATATATATATATATTGAAGAAATAATTTGTGTGAATCACACAGCTGCTTGTTACACTGCTTATACAAGAAAACCTAATGATATCTAAGTTGATGCTCAATGTTTTCTCTTTTATAGCTATGCTGCTCACACATTATATAAATACTGCATGAAGACAAGTAAAGTACGTAAAATGTAAAATACATTCTCGGTATAACTTGTCACACACACAAACTTGAAATATCGCCATTTCTGGAAATTTCTTGAAAGTCTTATCTTCTTGATTTGGAAAATTTCAGCATGCTTCAAGTCCGTGAATGTTGCTTTCTTTTTGAGTCACTAAATTCTTGAAATGACTTAGCTACCAAGCCCACGTGATGCTTCATGCAGAAAATATCTTTTTGATTTGAATCTTTGTACTTGAAAAGTTACTTTAGCAAAAGATAAACTTTTAGTAAGTCAACAAGCTTTTCTGCTGATTGAGCTATCATTGAACTTTTTAGATAAACCAGATGATCCTTATGCACTTATCAAGTTATCCTTTGAATTCTTCAGTAGAGATGTAATCATGTTGGAGATTGCTTCCACTCTTATTCTTGCTTTCGAGATTGGATAAGCAATGATTGATTTCACATTTCATTTGTAAGAGTTTGAGCCTTCGAATATCTACAATTTGGCACCCTACTCGTTACATCCTTTGTGTAATTAACCACTATTTATTAGTCACGAGTTGCAAAGTAATTCTGGGTCTGTTTCTCATTCGATATGTTCCATTAGAGAACTCTGGTACCACTAGAGTTCCAAGCTGAGTTCTCGAACTTATTAATCTTGACTTCTCGAATAAGACTTATCGAATAGCCCTTTTGTCGAGTTCTCGAATGACTTCTCGAATAGACTACTTAGTAGACTTCTCGACTAATATCATTTAAAAAACTTGGCTTCTCGAACAAGGACTTCTCGAATAACCCTTTTTATAGAATTCTCGAGTCTACCATTTCCATGACTTCTCGAATAAGGTCATTTCAAAGGCTTGGCTTCTCGAGCACTTTCTTTCTTGACTTCTCGAATTACCTGCATGAGTTGTTCATAGCAAACCTCTCTTTTGATTACTGATACTTGGTTACAGCATATAGCTTGTTGCAGAAATACTTCCTAACTATTTGCAGAGGTCCATTCACAAAATTTAGCTTCAATTAATCTATATTCCAGTTAGCTTCCTGATTTATTTGTGAGCTTAGTTTCCTTGATTCATTTATTGCCTTGTGGTATTTGTTATCATCATCTTTAGACATGTATGTCTCAACGATCTCCCTCTATTTATGTATATAGAGAATAGACATAAATTCAGAGAATGATTGTAATATCCTTGATTTTTTAAATATATAAGATTTAGTTTATGCTAATAATATATAAAAAAGAGGTAATTTGTAGATTGGTAATTGATGAGTTTTGATTGATAAATATGATTAGAGTGTAATAAGAGGCAAATTATAGGGTGTCATTAAAATATGTCATTATAGTAAATTAAGAATAAGCGGTTACTTTTTTTTGTAAATAGTATACATCTAGAGTTGGTTCACAAATCGAGAGGAAAAAGAAAAAGTTAGAAAGGCTAGGGCAGAGGATTGTGTGTATATATATATATATGCCAATTTTTAATGTGCATAAACTTTAGTCCGTAGATATGCAATATGTATCTGAACCAGTTGGGGTGTATAAGTTTAGTTAATAAAAAAAAGAGTTAATTGCATTTTACACCCTCTAACTTTCGTTCAAAAACAAAATTATACAACCATTTTGCGAAAATCAGTTCACTACCCTTAACTTTCAAAATCATTTGCAACATGCACCCCTTTCACGTTTTTCCATTAAAAAAATGGTTATCATTAACATTATGAGGGGTAAAATTGGAATTTCACCATATCATTTAAATGATTTTAATGTTAAAATTTTCAAATTATACTAAAAGCTAGAATTTGAAATAAAAAAAAAATTTCAATTGTTTTAAATTTTACTGATACAATTTTTGAAAATTATAAATTATATTCTATGATAAATTTTATGATTAACTATGATTAAATATATTTAAATATAAATTTCTCTTGATAAATATTTTTAAATTATTTAGCGTGATGATTATTTCTTTGCATTAATAACAAATAGATTCTATATTAATTGTTTAATACAATTTTTCATGTAAAAAATGCATTAATATAAAAATTTTAGCTAATTTGAAATTTTAGTTATTTATATTATTGTTCAAATTCCAGTTTTACCCCTCCAAATATTAAAGGAAGTAAACATTTTTAATAAAAAATTGTCAAAGGGGTGCAAGTTGCATTCGATATTCAAAGTTAAGGGTAGTGAATTGCTTTTTGGCAAAATAGTTGTATAGTTTTGTTTTTGAACGAAAGTTGAAGGGTGCAAAATGCAATTAACTCTAAAAAAAAATACACTTGTATGTTCTCTGTTCGAGCTACAAATATCTTTGTTGAGAGAGGGTGTGTTTCTACCTTGTGCACTTTATAGTTGCATGAAGAGTTCATAACTGAAAAATCATTTTTACCGTTTCATCGCGAGATCAATTTCTACACGTAAATGATCTGTGCATCTTAATGCAAAGATTACTGTTCCATGTGTTTATGTCAATTTAATACTCCGCAGTCAACATCAAATACTATGATCAATCTCTAGCTGGATTACAGAGGTTCAAATTAAGGCAAAAGGCTCTAGAGCTTTGCACAAGTGGAATAGCAATAAGTAGACGCTTAAGTGATGAAATAGTTTGTTCTTACAAATTTCGTCAAAAAAAAACACCATCCAAATATACTATCCAAATTAACACAGAGGTTCAGCATTAATGTTTCAACACCATCAAATTAACGTTAAATACTAGTTTATCTGTAGTAGAGCTAGTATCAGATGTAACAAACAGCATTATATAACAAGCATAAACAAACAGCAGTATCGCATTAACAAACAGCAGCGCCTTCTTCCTCCTCATCATCCAGTGCAGCTGATGGTGGTAGCAGTGGTTTATGAACATCATCGCTTTGCTGGTGCTCGACGTAGAGAGCGTGTGTGAGATACACCGTCCCACACACCTCACAAAACATCTTCTTCTTGAACTTCATGATCTTCCAGTGAACGTCTTCGTTATGACGGTCCATCCCAGAAACATCGTTGAATTCTTTATTACAGTGGTAACATTCCAATTTACTTTTCTCTAATATAATTTTAGATTAGCCAACATGTAAATGCCATAAATTGTAGATTAGGCACAGGTCAAAGTAATTATTTTACAGAAAATCAAAGTGCTAAAATCCTTGTGAAGAAATAAATACCCCTATTTGGTGCTTACAGTCAAAATTTTGCAATCAACCAAAGCACTCTGTAGCATCCAACTTCAATATTCCTTCTTGTTAACACATAATACTTCATTACTTTGTTCTCTTCAAAAATAATATGCACAACTACTTTTTACTTACACTCATATTTTCAGTGATACTTCAGATTTACGCAATCTTGTAATGCCCATATTTTATATGATTCTATAAGTTGAAATATCTTATTAAAAGAATTTGATAAAATATTTTATGGAGTGATAATGTGAGCGAAATAGTATTGGAGGTGGGAAATAAGAAACAAAGTCATTTTATAGATTAGTAAGACATACTATCATTTTTTGATTAATTAAGATTATTATTCCTAAAAGTACATAGTATATATTAGCTTAATAGTTAGATAAGGGAGGAGGAGGAGGAGCAACTACCTGGCTACTAAGTCATCTTCTGTATAAATAGTTAAAATACTTAATATTTTATTATATTTGGAGACGGTGACCACTAGTATATAAGAAAACCCATGTCTAGATCATTTCATTCTCAAGGTTAGAGTCTGCGGGTTGTTGAGGGAATTATCGGGTAACTTTCTCTCTTCCTCTTTATATAATTATTATTCCTATATTATTTCATATTAAATTATAATCGAGATTTAATTTATTTATTAAATTATTATGAGTAAAATTTTGCAGGACTTCGTATTAAGGGCAAGGCTGGTGGGTTCGCTTGAAACTTTAAGCTAGTGAGTAATTGAATGATTAAAATATCTAATGAATAAACACTATTTAATTATATAATTATAGGAAATCGAACCAAAGGTGAAGCTAAAATTATTAAATATTATGTGAGGAATTGAACCTGAAGTTTAGTGATAACCAAGTTTGATAATTTGATATTATTGATCACCGCTTAAACATGGTTTTCCACATTAATAAAGAGCATAATTTTTTACATATTTAATCGATTCGAACTTGAACCGAACTTATTACATTTGAATTTTGCTCAATATTTAGTAAAAATGATTTAGAGCTTTCGAACCGAGCTCAAACATATCGAATATTTATTGAATCGAATTCAAAGCTTAAAATTGCATGACCGACAAATTCAAGGTGGTTCGATCGAGTTCGATCCAAACTATTTAATCGAGTTCTTACTCAAATTTGACTGTGTTCAGTTGGACTACAAATACTTCGTCCATTCTTAGACATTGTGTTCTCGAAACAAAGAAAGAAAAGAATAGAAAATGGATAATCTTCTTTTCTCTCTAAATCTTTCCAAAAGTGCGACAAAGATTTTGGAGAATACATGAAATTTCTTTCCAAATCTTTAGAAATTAATTCTTTTCTTTCCTAAAAAATCATTCAGGAACAAGTTGAAGAAATTAAATTTCTCACTTTCTTTTCTTTTCTTCTTATAAAAAGTTTCTGGAACACAATGAAATAGTAGAGCTGGGCGGGATCGGGTGGGGGAGGGTTGTGGGGGAGGGTTTATGGCCCACCAAGAATTTCCTGATTTTAGATATAAATACATGTAAACTCCCATAAATATGTTGATCTAGCAAAGTTGGCACTTGGCAATAAGCTCTCCTACACGGGACAAGGTTCAATTCCCCATTCATCTTCTTTTTACATAATTTAAGATTTCCAAACATTTGGACCTGCACAGTTTGCACTAGGGGTGGCAAATTTCGATTTCGTGTCGGGTCAGATTGTACCTGGTTTTTTCGAGTTGATTTTTTCTTAACCCTAACCCGTACCTACCGGGTTTGTGTCGGGTTTCGGGTCATTTCGGGTTACACTATCTCAACTTTTTTTAGAGTAATTGAAAATATACTCTTATATTATATACTCCCTCTGTCCCGATTTATACGAAATGATTGCTTTTGCAGAAATTTTAAGAAAAAATAGTTCATTTCTCATTCATTGCACGTGAAAGTTACAATTCAAATGTATAATATGTAATGTTCCCACTTTGTGAGGTGTAAAAAAGGGCATGTCATATAGAAAATATTGTTATTAATATTAAATAATTATAAATCAACTAGCGAGTCTCTATCATTACACGTGAAAGTTACTTTATTGTACTTAAATTTAGTTATTTTAAATATAAAATATTTTAAAAGCATGGTTATAAAACGAGGGTTCATTAATTTTCGGGTCATTTTCGGGTTTCGGATTCGTGTTTAATTGTACCTGGTAGTTTCAGATTGAATATTTATTGACCCAAATTCGTATTTTTTCGGGTTAGGTTCGTGTCGTATTTCGAGTTGGGTCGAAAATTGCACAACTATTTCAAGTTACAATAATTTCGTAGGCCCAGAGGCAGTTGGACTTAAAATTGGGCCTGGTGTTGGGCAATTACAAAGAAAGCCCAAGGGAAGTAGGGTTTAGAGGGGGAGTGTAAAAAGGAGAGGAGAGGCAGCTGTTGTTAACGCACTCTATCATTTGTTGTGTTGTGCCGCAGCTGCTGCTTGTAATCAAAGTTTCGCAAACATGGGTATGTTACTAATTCTCTCTAATCCAATCACTTACATTGTTGGTTTATTCTTCTAATTGAATTTTAATTAAGATGATGATGAATGTTGTAAAATGGTAATGGAAAACAGGTATTTCTCGGGACTCTATGCACAAGAGGCGTGCCACTGGTGGCAAGAAGAAGGCCTGGAGGAAGAAGCGAAAGTAATCCTCTCTCCCTCTCTCTCTCTCTCTCTCTCTCTCTCTCTCTCTCTATCTCCTCTCCCTCCCTCCCTCCCTCCCTCTCTCTCTCTGTATATGTAAATAATTTGTTTTATAAAGTCTGGTAATTGATTTACATTACTATTTACCTTAATGATTTTATACCACAATGTTTGCTGTGTTTTACGAAAATTAATACTCCCTCCGTCCCAATGAGATGTTAACGTTTGCTTTTTGCACGGAAATCAAGATAGTGAGTGTAATATTGTTAAAATAAATGAAGTAGTGGGTGTAATAGTGATTTTATAGTTAAAATAAGTTAAGTAGTGGATGTAATAGTGTAAAGTATTATTAAAATAAGTGAAGTAGTGGGTGTAATAGTGTTAAAACTTACTATTTTAGGAAATGTTAACAATCTATTGGGACATCCCAAAATAGAAAGTGTTAAGAATCAAAAGGGACGGAGGGAGTACTTTTTTATAATTGTAGTGATTTGAAGCAAGCTTATAAGTTGGTGTTAGTTTTAGTTCATGATTGGTTGGTTTCATTTTTCTATTTGAGATGATGATATAGGTTCTAATTTTCAATGTTGTGTATACTGAATTATTGTTTTGGTGATCTGACCTTCAATGTTATTCAAAAAGCTTGCCAGATTATTAACACGTGTATAAGTTTGGCCTATACTCGGAATCGGTGGTTTTCATTTGTGTAATTTAGTTGTGAGAGCTTCTGATTTTGATTGTTATTATGAAGAACTAATGACTTCATAGTTAGTAGTAATCTGGTTTTATGAGTAGGTGTTAGTGGTGTCAGATCTGCAACTATGTTGTTCTGGTAGTTGAATTAATGGTTGGTTTTTTCATGTTAGGTATGAGTTAGGACGACAGCCCGCAAACACTAAGTTGTCCAGCAACAAGACTGTTAGGAGGGTCCGTGTTCGAGGTGGAAATGTCAAGTGGCGTGCCTTGAGGTTGGACACTGGAAACTACTCTTGGGGTAGTGAGGCTGTCACACGCAAGACTAGGATTCTGGATGTCGTCTATAATGCGTCCAATAATGAGCTGGTCAGAACACAGACTTTGGTCAAGAGTGCCATTGTTCAGGTTGATGCTGCACCGTTTAAGCAGTGGTATCTTCAGCACTATGGTGTTGAAATTGGTCGCAAGAAGAAATCTGCTGCTGCCAAGAAGGAAGGAGAGGTATTGGAATTTTTTACTGTTACGGTTTACAATATTTTTTGTTGTTTGTTCTATTTGCTGGCTAGTTCCTTGTACATGTATCTATGTTGTACACTTTGATTAAGTCGGTATAGCATAGGTGTATCAGTTCTTAAATATAACAACCTATTCTGCTTGATATTAAGAACTCTGATAGAACATCCTAGGTTATTGTCTTTGTGCTCAACTTAAGATAAACCAATTTTTTTCCTTGTTTAAAGCTTTAAAGATAACTTTTTCTTTTAAGTGTAATTGTTAGAGGCACCACATGCACCAAGGCATCAAGAGTTCTTAGGCTCAACTGTAAGTTGAGGCACGTGACATCTTGTACAATTAAGATGTTTAAAAAGATTACAACATGTATATCTAAAATTCTAAATACACTAATCATGTCTTGTCTACATTGATATTACAATAACTACAGTGACTACCGACTAGCTTGATTATTTGTCAGATGCTAATTTGTTAGAAAACAGTTTCAATTTTACAGCAGTCAAGTTGCAAGTGAAAGTTCTTTAGTATACTTGCATGTGAATTTATTGTATACTTCTGATAAGGTCAAGCAGTCGGGTTTCCCTTGTTTTCTGCCTTGAGCATCTAGTAGGCTTTTTTATTAGGGTAAATAGTAAGTGGTTTTTTCCTTTAGAGATGGTATCACTGTGTTTTGAAAGAAAAAGCTGTTGTAGAATGAGCACTGTGCTAGGTTTGCCTAAAGGCTCAAACAGGTATTCCGTATTAATCTTAATTCATACACCACTATTACCAGATACACCACTAGGTTTGCTGTCAATTGCATTTGCCAGTATGATTTAACAGTTTTTTTTAGTAATTAGATTGTTTAATCTTACGGAGCTTTTCCTTATGATGCATGACTTATTGATAGGAGGGTGAAGCTGCTACCGAGGAGGCAAAGAAGAGCAATCATGTCGTGAGAAAGATACAAAGTCGCCAAGAAGATCGTAAGATTGATGCCCATATTGAAGAGCAGTTCGGAGGTGGTCGTCTATTAGCTGCAATCTCATCACGACCTGGTCAATGTGGTCGCGCTGATGGGTATGTAAATATATTATTGCCTTTTATCTGTATTTTGAATGAGGAAAAGACGTTCTGTTGGTATGTCAATCAATTATTTGACAATGAATTAGCAATATCAACATTATTGTGACTCCAAAGCGTCTGATTGGACTCTGCCATGTTACTGATAGTTTTAATTTATTGATGTATGGATGGTTTGTGGCTTCGTGCATACCCAAAGTTACCTTGGAACAATTTTTTTTTTTTTTTTTGCATCCAAGCAAAAATACCTGGAATAATTAGAAAGCAGAAATATTTAATTGTTGTTGCATAGATTTGTCTTGATGTGGACTTTCAAAATCAATATAACTGTTGATATCCTTTAAAGATTCTAACGACTTATTCTTCTTATAACAACAGGTACATTTTGGAGGGCAAGGAGTTGGAGTTTTACATGAAGAAACTCCAGAGGAAGAAAGGGAAGGGAGCAGCAGCCTAAATGGAGTTGGGTTGAGAATGTTTTTGCATTACTTTCCTTTTTGTACTTTTTTTTTTGTATGGAACCTGAGAAATATTCACCTCGAGGTTGATTCAAATGTTGTTTCTCAACTATTTAATTAGAATTCGAAATGGCTGGTGTGATTGACTTGATTTCACATTTACTTTCCTATATTGCAAGCTTTCAAATAGGTGTGGTGTAGTTTTTAGCATTGATATTAGTTGTCTATTTTATGCTTATGTCGAATAAAATAATTAAATTTTCTACCTAAACTCTTATAACATAATTAGTTTTTCTTTCTTGGGCAGACTCTATGATCAATTTTTCAACTTTTGCATTAATGCAAGGTCAAAATTCTGTGTTCTCGACCTTGGACTAGGATTAGTAAAATGACTTGGGAAACCATTAGAAGTACTGTGTTGGATCTGTTTATTTACGTTAAAATGCAAGATTAATTTTATCAATCATATTTAAGGCGCCGACACCATACTACTACATAGATATTTACTGTATGAAAGCTAGTAAAACATGAAACGTGCGAAAAGATTTACGGTATGAGCTAACAAGTACCAATGTACCATACACAAAAAAGATGCAAACTACTGTATTAAAGAGATCCAGAAGTAAAATGGAACTACTACAGAACCTCATCATAAGCAGCAGATGCTCAGTCTAAAGAAGTCCTGTTCAGCAGATACTACTGTGTCATATTCTGATTACAATGGAAGGAATAATTATACATATTGTCGGGTGGATAAGTCTTCCACACCAAATGAATAATCTGTAATTAGATGAAGCTCCAACATCAGATAACTTTACACAATGATATTTGGAAACATTATATATGCAAATAATGAATGTGGCAACTGTCTTGGCCTGTGCTCAGAATAATAATATAGTAGATAGAAGCAGAGGCAGGTTGGCCAGTAGAACACCCAGGACTAGTTTCGATTGGCCATTTGGTGGACTGGCTGGAGGTGATGCTGTAGCGTTATTTTTCTCAGTAGTTGATGGCTTAGGTGCAATAGAAGGCAATGGGGGCTCTAACACGTCAGACTCGGATAATACTGGGCTGGGAGCTTCAGCTGGTGGCTGAGGCACAACAACTGTTACGAGACTACCAGGCTGTACTGGAGTCATGTAAACTGGGGTCTTCTCCCCTAACCCTAAACATCGGTTTCCTGTTGATCACCAAATTATATCAGAAGTAAGAGTACTGAGCTTGCAGCACAAACAGAACAGTTAGAAGAGCCATATTAGCTCTGTTATTACATAACACTAACAATAACAAAGTATAAAATCTGTCCACCAGAACTTTTAAGGGTGCTTAAAGATGCAGCCCAGAATATGAAACCTAAAGGGTGTTCAAATTTCATTATTTTAGAGTTAGAGCATCTGCTAGAAACATTTGGAGTAAGTATTAAGAATTTCTATAATGTAGCTGTCAATTTACAAACAAATAGAGAGAGATGGGTTGTCCATCAAATCCCTGTCACGAGATAATAAGTTATGGCGCACGGTCCCTGGCAAACATTTGCCAGGGAACTGTTACACAACATATGATGTCCCAGCCGTTGGATCGTTGATCTAACGGCTGGGGTTTAAAAAAAAAATTTACACCGTACCGCAGAAACTTTCCGCGGTACGGGGTAATTACAAAAATGCCCCCTGTTTTCACATAAAAAATCTACTGTTCACCGTACCGCAGAAACTTTCTGCGGTACGTGAACAATGAGGACATTTTTGTAATTACTCCGTACCGCGGAAAGTTTCTGCGGTACGGTGTAATTTTTTTTTTAAATCAGGACCGTTGGATCAACGATCCAACGGTCCTGGAGCCATATGTTGGGAAACAGTTCCCTAGCAAATGTTTGCTAGGGAACGGACCCCATAAGTTATTATGTGACACCAATGGTTTTTAACTATAATCACGTTTGAACTTCATAACAGAAAAGAACAAAACTGAATAAAGAAAGTAGTAAAGATTATTACCATGTAAGCACAAAGAGGGAACTTACTTCTATATTTATTGGCAGTTTTGGGGAAGTCAGTAATGACACCATCAATATTGGCTCCAACAACGAAGGAATTTAACTCCACGTGTGCATCTGAGAAGAAGTCCCATGCTTGAGGAAAGAATTCATTTTGGAAGAGTTTTACATAGACAGGTAGCTCAAATGCCTTCAACTTTGGCACGACATCAGTGGCACCAGTAAGGAATCCGGTACTATCTCGACTAAAGACAGACTTTTTACTGACCACAACAGAATCAGCAAATTTCTTAATGTCCAACATCGTTGAATTCAGCGCATCACGTATAACTTCATCAACTTCATAAACAAATTCAAAGTGTCTTTTCTCCTTGATTTTAATAAGCACTGCACTATTAGATGATTGAATCATTACTCGTTTTACTTTCTGATCATCATAACCATTTTTGCTCAAAGCATCAAGAACAGCATCTGTCACATCCAAACCCTGCTCTGCTAGGAAAGATGCTTCCTGTAAGAGGAGAGAAAATGCATTTCTATTATAATTAATAACCCAGCTAATGCACCAGGAAGTACATGCAACAAATCCTGACTGTACCTTACAAGTTCCAAAAATGAAACCTTTCAAGGACAATTTTTAGATACAAATTCTAAATCAATGATTGGTCAAGTTTTAATTCTCTATTTCTCTTAATAAGATATTCCCTTGTAACATACAGAAGCTAATACTCATACAGTCCTGGAGTACAAGTTTGCAGAACATATAATAATACAAATCTACTCAATTACCAGTAAATCAGGTTTATAAATATTTGATGTGAAATTCTTTGCCCCTTAACTTCTGTTTTCAATATTAAGTCATGGTTACCTAATTTTCTTCACTCTCGCCTACAATGCTTTTAGAAAACAATCAGTTACTCTATAAATTCTGTGGACAGTTTTCTCATGTAGTTGTTAACAAGTAACCTCATCAAAGATAGTTGCATAGCAACGGGAAAAAAATTAGTAGTGACATTTTCTTGATCTTTTGATTTTATATTATAAATGGTACAGAATGGAAAGAGATTTTGTAACTTTCTAAAAGTTTAAAAAACTAGCATAAAATCACCTCAATGCGAATTACAACACCAGAAACAGAAGTTGCTTTATAAGCCAAAGCCAAAAATTCGGACAATGACTGGAGGTGTCCCTTATTCTTGTTGTTTTGGTTCCGGTACAGTTTCACGTCTGTAAATGGATTATATATTTCCGCTGCCATAATGTTTTAAAACATCAGAATACATCAAAAATATTCATAACACTTCAATATTGGAAGAACAGAAGACAAGCTATATTAAGTATCAAGGTTATAAATCTTGGGCGATGGAAGACATTTAAATTGTCAGAAGAGTCTTAATAGTGTATCACATGCAGTTATTCTTCAAGATTTCTCTTTGCAACCACATGGATTTTCTATACAGGTACGGGACTATTATGCATTTACTTGGCACACATTATTCCACCACTATTACTGTGTTTTAATGCGAATTATGCACACAAAAAAACGTCAGATACTTTTTAAAATTTCACCTAACTGGGGATCCTAACAATAAATAGTTAAATTGCGACTTCTCAGCACCTTTCTGACCAAATGTAATCCAAGCTAACTTTATGACAAACTATTGTCCGTCTCAGTTATGATGTACAAAACCTGATGCTTTTCCTAAAGATAAATATCATGTTTCTATTCTTTTATATTTTCTAATTGAAATAAAAGTGAATAACATCCTTGAGAAGCAGGCTCTGTGTACAATATCTAAATCTCGTGGGTACCATCAATTACAACCTTCAACCTCCTTGAAAATTAGTATTTTACCTGCACTATTTCATAATGCACATGTCCAAAAGTTGTCCTGCTAAAGGTGGTAACTTCTCAGTAAACAGAGTTGACACACCAATGGATATGTAAAAATTTGAAAAGTTCATTAAAGTACAATCCGTTAGGGTTTACTAGATTTCAAGGGATTAATAAGAAATTCTTATGATTTAAAAGATATGGAAACCAAAATGACTTCAAACCATTAGCATCCAGCGTGATGGAGATATATAGACTTACGTTTCAATCCTTGAATTTCTTTCCATGTAAGATTAAAGGAAAAGATCCCTGCACCTTTGAGTTCAGCAATGTTCGTAGTACGCGTACTATAATCTTGAACAGCATTTGTTCTATCTATAAGGTTTACAGAGCCCAAACAGATGGGCACTCCATCCTTCGTCATCTGAACTGGACAGTCAAGAATATCAGCACCATCTGTGATTGCTGTTTCATACGCCAAATCAGTACAGCCTGGGTAGTCTCCACTTGCTCCTTCATGAGTGATAACCAAAGGTTTCACTGAATCAAGTGTAGGCCACATGGATTAAAACACGTTGATTAGTTGATACAAAAGAATATCACATTTAGGCACACAGATGATTAGCAATAATTAAGTAAAAAAAAGAAGGAGAAGCCGCAAGTAAAAGTCACACACAAAAGGACATACCTGGACGTGAATCATTTTTATCCATGTGGGAGTAACAATCTACAGAATCACAAGAAAATAACAATCAAAAGGACTGAGTGATGCATACCTAGGAACTTTCAGATGTCTAGAGGTCAACACACATAATGTTCAGGCAATGATGCATAAGAACATTTAAGAGTGACGAGTTGTTTCATAGTAGTAAATTAGTAAAAAAAAATGGATTAGATTTCACACAAACTTCAACCAAAAATACTAAATTAGATATATTTGTATATGGAAGCTTTACTTTTTTTCGTGCCATTGTCTTGTCCAAAGTCGAAGTGGATTTGTAATTCAATATAATGTCATTAAAAAAGTTTATATAACAATATCATAATATAAGTAACTCAAGCAGTTACTCGAAAAACAAAAATAAAGCATTATTGTTCGTAACAACTTCTATGTGTGTGCTTCTGTCCCTGTCTATGAATATACACATTATAAAGATAAGGGTGAGATAATAAGATTGCAGACCAAATATTGAAATTATGCGAAACATGTCTATATTAATTCATGAATGAAAAATTGGAGATCATCACGCAAGTGATAATTACCTTAAAACATTAGATATCCCTTGAGGTTGCTAGACTTCACCTACTGAAATCTACTTATATAGAAATTTCCGGTTATTTTAGCTTAACATCTAAAAGCCAAATGGTTTTTTTGGCTATCATTTGGCCTAGGCTTTATTCAAAATACATTTCCTAGGCTTTATTAGAAAGAATTTTCAGATATGTTAAATTGTTAGATGGAGAAGAGAGAACACAGGACTCAATACTCAGATGAGCTATCACAAGCTACTTGTCTGATTATCCAGTCATGTGAATTTTCCTCATATAATCTCTACAGTATACTACAAAAGTTTTCACAGATGCAACTGTGTGCCAATAAGACCCGTTGATAGACTCAGAAGTTACTGGACCTGGACTGGAAATAGTAGTTGATAGCTGTTGGCTTGTAGCCTAATTGCCTAACAGATATCAATCTTATCTTGCTAATAAGACGTTGAGGGTTCCGCATGTTTGAGTATTTAATTTTCTGCAAATGGCCATTTTGCGTAAAAGGAATAAAAGTTGATAAGACATACCTATAGCTGCTGATGGAGTTATAGGGAAATCTGAGAGCACACCATCCACAGAGAACTTTCCATTGTCAATAAATTTTAAATACTCTGCTACAGGATCATAACTAAAATTATATGCAAAAGGTACATCATTTGAAAAATCTGCTGCATATATTTCTAGCCCCTCTTTGTGAGCATCCAAAACAACTGAAGTAGATGGCTGCAAATTTAGTTTTTCATCCACAGGCCATATGTAAGATTTTGGGACTAGAACTCCAGAAGCAAATGTTTTAATAAATTTCAGGTTCTTTAATAGAGAATCATAAGTTTGGTTCGTTGAAGGCTCAATTTCGTCCTTCCCTAGAAACCGGAAAACAAGCTTCGTTGGGGTTGCTCTAAGTCTTGCCACAACACTTTTAAGAAAGTTCACCTCTGGCGATGAAATATAATTCACTATAGAGCTTCTGGTTGTAGAAAGCACAAAACTTCTTGTGTTTAATTTATGTTGGTCGAAGAAAGCAGCATGCTGCAAAAGCAAATGGAGATACAAAAGTTTTACCAAAGACAATGGTCATTCTAATAATTAGCCACGAAAAATGAGGAGTATTCAAAGTTACCTGGATATTTAACCATAATCCTGGTGGTTTCAACTTTGCCACAGCTTGAACAGTCATTACTGGAAAGAAATTTTGATCAAACTGATATGTCCGCGAATAAACTCCCTGGGTTACTGCACAGTGTAAAGAATAGCTTGTTACTAAGCATAACCAATTGCATTAAAGTCATCTGATGATCTCATACTATTGTTTCTATGATTGTGGTAGGCTTGTAAACTCTCCTTTAATCACCACTCACAAGTCATACCATATTTAGGTACCATCTGAATGCTTTATAGCATTTCTTTAGTTATGACTTATGATTGGAACACATATGTTACTGTAGTTATGACTTATGATTGGAACACATATCTTACTGTAGCATTAGTGTTTCATCTGGCAAAAAGGAACAAGCAAGATGTTAAAGATCGATGTATGCAACAATAATTATTTGATCAGCAAATTGACAAGTACGTCAATTTATAGCCTCAAATGACTTTAGGCAAGGTGTTGGGAATTGTTAAAGTGAGGTGAAGAACTTTTGACTTGACTCTAAAAATATATTGTTGTCCTCTTAAACCTCATCATCCAATATATACTGAAATAGGAATAACTGTATAAGGATCTACTCTGTTATGTTGTTCCCATCCATGTAGAGGCTAGAGCTGATGATTGCAGAACAGTTATGCGAAAGAGACACACATGCAGCGTATCTTTCATTGCATTTAAGAAAAGAAAGAAAACAAGAAGCTTTCTCTCTCTATTATATCATGTCATTTGCTTCAGGGGTTGGCACACACTGATAAAGGATCAAATGTTGAGCTCAAAATGCAATTGCTATAGTATAATAATTCATATTTATCCTTGTAAAGTAGAATAAAAATAAGAGGAAGAGAAGGTAAATTAGGGGGTGATTTTTGAAAGAGAGTCCATTTTTACTCTTGGGATATTGTATAAATCAAACTTAAAACGGAAAAGTAAGAACACTAAAACTACCAACTGCATCGAATAGATGGAGTATTTAAGATGCCCATTGTCGCTGTACTTCCAGATCTCTTACATAAATTCAATGAATAATTGGTACTACTTACCAGCGACTTTGGAGAGGTCCTTTAAGGTGAAATCCACGGAAAAATATCCTGTTGTGCTGATACCGTTTACAAGGTAGGTTCTATTCTTGTTTGCAAAAACATTAGCAGTGTCCGAACCATTGTTAAGCATAAGGTCAGGAAGGCAGACCCCAAATCCATCACTTGTTAGTTGCACGTCACACCACAATATAGTGTTGGGTAAAGCAGTTTGTAGTGCTAAACTATAAGCAGCAGAGCTAGAATGAGGAAATAATCCAGAGAAGCCTCCATGTGCTATCACCAAAGGTGCATCTCCTGCAAACGGAAAATAAATTAAATTATGCAATCAAAGTCTTCTGGTAAAAACTTAAAGATTAAAAAAAATGCATTAACTTAACATGATATCATAACTAAGGTTACGCCTGAGGTCTCCACTTCGAACCTGAGTAATGTAGCATCAATATCCCAAAAAATTTAAAGGTTGATATCCAAAGAGAGAAGACACCAAAATGATGTAAATTTTAGAATAGGATTGGAGAGGAATTTTATGCCAAAATGGTGTTAAAGTACAAATTTGAAGTTGCTTCGGAGATGGTCCAAGTTCAATCACCTCACAAACAGGGTATAAACAAACACACACTTCGACATTAATTGCAACATTTAGTAAAATATAATAAATACATTAATTGCAACAATCATAAACAAAGCAAAAAAAACAAACATTCGTTCCATGTCTGAAATCATACTATTGAATTTCGTTACGAGTAAAACAAATTTGCTACTTCTTGTTGCTACTTAACTACTTGTGAGTAGTACACAAACACACCTCTGAGTGTCTGCCATAAGCTGGGCTTCTTGCTAGATGGCTGAGCAGCAGCAGCAGCAAATGCAGCAAAGTAGAACAAGAATATAAGGAGCTTCCACATTGCCGGAAAAGTCACCGGAGCAGGGGAAGTAGGTTGAGAGAAGCTGCAGCTATTATGGGTTTTGAAATTTATTTTTCAGTGGAGAAAATAGTGGCAAACTTAGTGGGATAAGAGGAAAAATAAAATAACCAATTTTTAAGTGTGTGCCCAAGGATACATGCTATGAATCCGCGTTAGTTTAGTTGTCAAATTTTGATTGGTGGGGTTTTCATTAATAAGAATGGCTCCCCTGCATTCACATAAATATCTAACAATCAAAATTACCCATAAAATAAACAGGGATATGAAAATGTGACGCATTACTTGCGTTCCTTATTATTGCGTTTATGTATACTAGCTTATAACCCGTGCAACGCACTGCTCCTTTTTTAATATCTATAATTATATTAAAATTTTATATTTTATATGTTATTAATTTACATATCAATTTTTTGTTAAAAAATTGATATATATAAGATTTTATACGTTCGATTTAATATTTTTATTCTATCTTGAATTCTTAAAATTTGATTTGAACGATTTTACAGTCCATGTGAAATTAACAAAATAATGTTTAATTCATTGATGGTTTAATTATTATTTTCAAATCAAGTCAACGCAGAATCAAACACAGGTTGAATTTATTCAATTTTTTGTGTTGAAAATTCTATTGAAAATTTTGTTGAATATTCAACCAAATTCTATTAGGCCTTAAAAGAATTTGACGATTTTTTTCCTTGAAAATTCTATTCGATTTAGAAAATTTACTTATATTTGGTTGAATTTATCAAAATCATTTTCAGTATTGAATATACTTCTACTAACAACCAAATACATGTTTTAATATTAGAAAATAACGATTTCCATCTTTTGATTTTAAGACCTAACGATCTTTTTTATTTTGGTATATAATAGAAATTTAATGTTATTTACATAATAATTAAATTGGTCTCCTTATTAAGTTATAACTTTTTTTATTTTAGACTTTTTTAAAATCCAGGTCAAATATAACTTTTTTTAACTTACTTTTTATACAATAATTATTTTTTATATTGTATAATTTTGATCGTCTATTTTTTTTTAAAAAAATATATCCAACAGTTGAGATTGTTTTGGCAACGACAAATTATCATAGTATCAAAATTTTGGATAAGATATCTTTTAAAATTATTATATATAAAAAAATTTAATTAAAATATTGAAAATCATATAGATTTTGAGATAATCTAGAAGAATTTAATACTTATAAAATTGTTTATTAAAAATACTAATTAAATTTGATGAATTAAAATATTTTAAAATATATTAATTATGGTGTGTTAAAAGCTTCTTAGTTTCCTATCTTTTAGACGTACACAGAGCCCCAAAAGGTCACATCTACGAGCATGGAACTTATTAATTAAAGCTGGAGTTAAATACTTTAATATTATAATAATTTTCTCATAATTAAGCGAGAGATTATACATTAATATTACATACTGTATTGGACTACTGGTGGGAATATGAGGCAGGTCAATAAATACTCTTCTAGTATAGTTCTGACCTATGGTAATACCTATTATTATTTCTCTTACTCTTATTATATAATAGGATATAATTTTTGCTCTATCTTGAATTATTAAAATTTGATTTTGACAATTTTATAGCACGCATGAAATTAATAAAATAATCTTTAATTTAGTGATAATTTAAAAATTATTTTCCAATTAAAACTTTAATATTAATAAAATAAATAAAATTTAATTGTATCATTTTTTAATTATATCCTTTTCATATTATAATTTTCTTTTTAAAATTTAATTCTAATACGACTTTGCTAAATTATATCCTTTTTAGATTATAATTTCCTTTTTAATATGATATACAGTTATACACATATCATCAACAAAAGAACAGTGCACATCCTCCGAATCTATTGTCATAATGTATGTTTCTCTTCCAGAAGTTCGGGAAGAGCTTTGTTTGGTACGATTGTAACGGACTGTGTTCATATGATTAAGCACATAAATCTAGTGCTAGTTAATTTTGCTTATCGTTCTGCGAATAATGTAGCTCACGTGCTTGCATAAGCTACTTATTCTATGTCAGACGTAGGGAAGTGGTATGTCACTCCGCCTAATTTTCTTATGTGTGATGCAAGTTCCATTTTATTCAAAAAAAAAAAAAATGTTACCGACTTCAGGAGGGTGAGCCCTCGCAGAATGTTTCCTATGTAGACAAACATATAAATTCTTCGCCTTTAGTTCATACTAGCTTATAACCCGTGCAAAGCACGGGTTGCTTTTAATTTTTTGTAATTTGTTTATTGTGTAATATAATATTATAAATATTAATTTTAATATTATAAATATTAATTTTAATTTATTATTGTGTAATTTGTTATTTGTTTAATATGTTTTTTAATATTAAAAAATAGGGTTGAACCAAACTACCAAACTACCAATTATCCCCTAGTTTAATACTATTATAAACGAAATAGGATACCCGGGAATGTTTTTAGATAGATAAAATATTAATTAAATTTACTTTTAATTGAACTAAAATTATGGCTAAAAAATAGGGTTGAACCAAACTACCAAACTACCAATTATCCCCTAGTTTACTTATTATAGTATAGTATAGATATAGATTTTTGATAGAATAATGTAATTATAATTGTATTAGGATTTTTTTTCCCTTGTATTTATAGATTTTTGATAGAATAATGTAATTATTATTGTATTAGGATTTTTTTCCAATTCATTGTAGACATCTTTTTTATTTGTTTATTTGTAATTGATTTTATTTGTTTATACATATTTTATTTGTTTACTAAATTAAAGATATTTTTAAATTAAATTTAGTTCTAATGATGAAGAAAAAAACAAATCGATGGAGAAAGAGTATTATATTAAACTAACAAAGTGAAAATTATAAATAAATATATAAGGATATAATTTATAATCCAACGGATCACTTTTAATCCAAATAAAAGTATTAAAACCGTTGGATCTAGCATAAAAAATGTTTTATATTATAATATGTTATAAACTAAAAAGTATTCCGTATATATATTTATATAAGATAGATTTTGTCCAAAATTTTGATAATCGTCTATTCCTCCGTACGATAAATGTCTTAAAATAAATAGATGAAAATCGTTGGATTTAGCATAAAAATGTTTTATATTTTAATATGTTATAAAATAAAAAGTATATTTATATTGAAATACGAAAATGTATATGTCAATGATTTAAATCATATACAATTAGGTTTTCTACAATTGATAGCATTATCAATATAGAACTTCTACATAGATTAGGATTAATGTAAAAATTCGTAATTATATTTTCTCTTGATATTCTGAGTGTTTCTATTTGAATAATAATTATTAAAGCATCACTAAATTAAATATAATTTTATGAGGTTTGCAAGGATTCATTGAAATCTGATTTCTAGATCTCAAGATAGAGGCCAAATAGTAAATATGAAATTTTTTAATACTAATAAATAAAAAATAAAATTCAATTCTAATACAACTTTTTTTAATTATATCCTTTTTAGAATATAATTTTCTTTTTAAAATTCAATTATAATACAACCCGTTTTTAATTATATCCTTTTTAGATTATAATTTTCTTTTAAAATTCACTTCTAATACAACATTTTCTAATTATATACTTTTTAGATTATAATTTCTTTTTTATGTGATCTAATCTTGATCGTCTAGTTTCAATTCAACAGATCATATAATTTTGGTAATACAGCGACCAGATCAAAAATTTGGATAAGATCCCTCTTATAAAGATATTTTTAAATTAAATTTAGTTCTAATGATGAAGAAAAAAAACAAATCGATGAAGAAAGGGTATTATAGTAAATTAACAAAATGAAAATTATAAATAAATATATAAGGATATAATTTATAATCCAACGGATGACTTTTAATCCAATTTTTTAATCCAATGAATCATATACTTTGGTAGTAGAATGACGACCACCAAAAATTTGGATAAGATCTCCCTTATGTTTATTATATATAAGGTATTAATTCGTAAACGACTTGACTTCATAATCATAATCCCGACAAATTTATGAAGCAAGGTTGCAGTAATGACATACACTTTGAGTTACTTAAATGTATTACTTCCTCCGTCCCAATTTACATGTATCTTTTGAAAAAAATATGCATATTAAGAAAAATGTTGGTTGAATAAGGTTTTTCAATAAATAACCTTAATAAATACATTGAAAAATGAGAATAGAGTTAAGTTTTAAAGAAGTCAAGTATTGAAAATACAAATATAGGGGTAATTTTGGAAAATTAAACTTAAATTTGTATAAAAAGAAGAGATATTTGTATAGAAAGAAGAGGGGGACATGTAATTTGGGACAATTTTTTTTTTTTACAAAAGGAACATGTGTTTTGGGACCGAAGGAGTATTACTTGCATCGTCAATAGTATGCCTCTGTAACCGTACAAAACGCGAACTATCATATATTATTATTACTAACTAGCTTATAACCCGTGCAAAGCACGGGTTACTTTAGAATATTTTTAAAATTATATAATTAAATAAAATAGAGTATAATTATTTATTATGGATATAATTTAATTTTGTAATATTAATTAATAAAATTATGAGTAATAATAATAGTTATTTAATAAATGACATGTATTGTTTAAAACTAATAATATAAAATCTTAATGTAATTTGTTGTTGACGGGATTCGAACCTTTAATCTTTAGAAAAAGGATTTAAATATAGAATATTCTCTATTATTAGATCTAACGGTTATCATCTATTTAATAAATATCTAACGATCATCATTCTTTTTGGTTGAACCAAACAACCAAACTACCAATTATCCCCTAGTTTGCTTATTATAGATTAGTATATAGATTAGGATTTTAATTACTCCCTTCATCCCATTTTACATGTCTCTTTTCTAAAAAAATACACATATTAAAGATAAAGGTAAATGGGATAGTATTTTTCAAACTACCACCCTTAATTAATACATTAGAAAATGAGAATAGTGTTAAGTTTGAAAAAAGTCAAATTTTGGATACAATAAATGTAAGAATAATTTTGGAAAATTACCTTAAATTTGCATTGAAAAAAGAAAAGGGACATGTAAAATGAGACAAATCCATTTTTTAAAAGGAACATGTATTTTGGGACGGAGGGAGTATTTGATTTAATATAAATTTTAATTTATTTTAATAAATTATCATTTTTTTTAAATTTACATATGTTCCATACTTAATTTCATGAGATAAATGAATAACATTAATTCAACATTATTTTTAAAATTATTATTTTTGAAATATAATTAATGATTATAACCATTTCCACTCGAATATAATACCTTACAAATTCAACAAATTTTACATCATTATTTTATAATATTTTAGCTAGTCATTTTATCCAAAACCGTTGTCACTTGTGTCACAAAATATTAGTTTTTCTTAAATTTTTTTTTTTTGCTAAGTTGGGGTGAGATTCGAACCCGTGACCTCATTGGATCAATTTTGTAGATTTTAAATTTGTAAATATGATTCATTTATAATAATTATATATATGGTGTTTTTTATATTAAAAAAGGAATTTTAATAAAAAATTATAGAAAAAATAATACAATAATATAGATAAATATAAGTAAAGGTATTTAAGTAAAAACATACTGATATATAAGTAAGGCTAATTAAATAAAAATACGAGATACCAAAAATAAGTACAAAAATTTTAATGTTTCGATTATTATAATATAGTACAGAAATAGATTTTAAGGCGCATAGTTTTGTATATTTATCTCTTTTATTCACCTAAAAATACGTGTATAAAGTCAAATGAATTTGTATATTTATCTCTTTTATTCACCTAAAAATACGTGTATAAAGTCAAATGAATTTGTATTTTAGGACGAAGGGAATATTACATTAACATGATAATAAATAAAATTAGTAATATATTTGTTCTAAAATATTAGCTCTTTTGATTTTTACATGTATTTTAGGATATATAAAGGCGATAAAGTAATAACTCTACATGTTATTTTCCGGGAAGAAAATCAGAATGGAAATTTAAATACTACAACAATATATTTTTCACAAAAAAATCAAAAAGTAATATATAAAATTACATTTTTTATACAATTTAAAATACGTGCAAAATTTCGAAAGAACTAGTATTTTGGAAGGGTGAAAATATATGAAATCCCGTACCTTTTATCTGTTGCACACTATATATTACTGTAGTAACAAAATTATATAAACCAAACCAAACCAAACATACCCAGTATATCCCGCCGCATGGAGCAGGGTCTGGGGAGGGTAAGATGTACACAGACCATACCCCTACTTTTACAGCAGGGAGGCTGTTTCCGTGAAGACCCTCGGCTTAGTGCACCACAAAACAGTGTGAATTTTGAACAAGGATGATAATGATGGGTAAAGTAGTCGACCGAATCTGTGCCCATGGCCTGGATCTCATGGGACTTACCTACTCGGGCCATGGAAACTCCTCTCCTGATCTAGGAAGACCTCTGGCCAAGCTCCCTGCGCCTGCAAAACCAGAAAACAAAAGACAATATGAAGACAAAAAGCCAAGCTTCTAAGCTAACGCTAACCGAGAGAACCCAACTCTAAGGCTCTCAACCACAGAACCACTCCCTAGAAGAGAATCCACAACTCTAATCTGGCGCCTCCAACCACTCCTATCAGCGGTCGAGTTCTCCTCCAAGTTTAAGGCCTTCAAATCCATCCTGATCTGTTCTTCCCATGACCTCCTCGGTCTGCCTCTCCTCCTCACCCCAACAACCGAAAGACTCTCAACCCTCCTCACCGGGGCTTCCGGAAGCCTCCTACGAACGTGGCCGAACCATCTCAACCTCCCTTCCCTAACTTTCGCAGAAAGAGGCGCCACCTCCAACTCGCTCCTGAAAACCACATTCGGGATTCTATCTAACATCGTGCGGCCACAGGACCACTGCAACATCCTCATTTCAGCTGCTTCCAACTTGCTCTCGAGGGTCTTCTTCACCGCCCAACACTCCGAACCATACAACATCGCAGGACGGATAGCCGCTCTATAAAACTTCCCTTTCAGCTTTAACGGGACTTTCTTATCGCACATCACCCCTGACGCCGCCCTCCACCTTAGCCACCCCGCCTTGATACGATGAGTGACATCATCTTCAATCTCGCCTTCCTTCTGGATGATCGAACCCAAATACTTGAACTTTTCCGTGCGGGGGACGGTCTGATCTTCAATCTTAACCTCCACCCCTTCCTCGTTGGCCTCACCACTGAAGTTACACCAGAGGTATTCGGTTTTAGACCTGCTCAGACGCAATCCTTGGGGCTCTAAAGTGGATCTCCATAACTCCAACTTCTCATTCACCTCCTCCCTCGATTCCGCCACTAGCACGATATCATCGGCGAAGAGCATACACCAAGGGATGGCGTCTTGAATCCCTCGCGACATGACATCTAGTATCAGGGCGAAAAGAAGAGGACTAAGGGCCGACCCCTGGTGTAGCCCAATCTCCACAGGGAAATAACTAGCATCACCAACTGGTGTCCGGACGCAGTTGAAATCTCAGAAAACCAATTTGGTTTTATGCCGGGGAGATCGACGACCGAGGCCATTCATCTCGTCAGACGCCTTATGGAGAAGTTCAGAGAGCGTCGCAAAGACCTCTATATAGTGTTCATTGATCTTGGGAAGGCGTATGATAGCATCCCGGGGAAGCTATTTGGAAGAGCCTTGAGGAGAGGAGAGTGCCGTCGGCGTACGTCAGGGCAATTCAAGACTTGTAGTAACAAAATTATATAGTTATAAAAATATTTCATCGTTCTCTCTATCTATGATGATATGTGAGTATATTTAATACAAAAGTAATTAAATGATATAGTAATGTGGAAATGTATTTGATTTCCAATCGTGGGCAGTTTTGCCCTAAATTATTATAATGGTGAACTAAAAAGTGATCCAAATTTGGATCACATAGTACAAATCCAAATTTGGATCACTATTAATCCAAATCAATATATAATTATAATATTATTATCTTTTCTATTTTGTTGATTTTGTTAATGTTATTAAAAATAAATTAATTAATTTTGGAATATAATTAAATTCACGATAAATTCTAAAACAAAATTTTAAAATACATAAAAATTCAAAATACATTAAATTTAAAAAAAATATGAAAATTAAAAGAATAAAATAAAAAAATATAACACAGAAAACCTAACGATAATAAAACTTCAAATAAAGCAAAATAAAAACTAAATTCTCGATTTAATCGTCGGACAAATCAGTTATTCTTCCTCCGAGGTAATCAAAAAGATGCTCATCTAGCACTTTGAAATGCACCAGTTAAGCATTTGTGGGAAGATTATACTAATTCTGATAATTTATATTTTTATGTAATATTTTATTAATTTTTAATTTATTTTCATGTAATATTTTATTTATTTCGAATGTACTTTGTAACATTTTATTTTTATTCGAATGTATTTTAGTTATAATGTAATTGTTGATGTTATTAATATGATTTATAATAAAATTAATTAATCTTTTTTAAAATATTTAAAATAAAAATATATGAACATAATAATGATAATTGAATTTGAATTTATATTAAAATTACATAATTGGAATAGAATTTGGATAGGATCCAAATTTATATCACTTGGTGATCCAAACACAAGATTTATGAATGAATTGAATAACATCTTGAAATTTCCACATTAAAATTTTCACATTAGACTGATTCAATGGAAAAAGCAATGGAGTTGGCCTAAAGAATGACATGAAATACTAATAAAAACATGAAAAAATTGTCCGGTTACGTGCAGTGCAGTGGTGGTCCTGTACGTGACCTGGTACCAACTAGTAGTGTTGATAAGTGTTAATATTGCGCTCAGCCACACACTGATATTCGTAGTGCCTCCATTTTTACATCAATTATGTACGTTTGAATACAAAATAAGAATGAAGACAATTAGGGTTTACTTTACTTTCACAATTTGCATTCAAAAGTCCACGCTGATTTCAATCCTAAATTTTAATCTATGCTTAAATTCTTACGATTTTTCTAATGTGTGTCAATGATACATAATAATAAAAGATAAGTTGTCACAATTTAATTGGGGTGATGGTCCTAAATACCCACCTCCCAAAACAAATGGTCCAAAATGCCAATTTTCGGAACACATGGCCCTAAATACCGACCGGACACGTATTTGGGAGAGGCGTGTCCGGACACGCATTTGGTGTTGGAGTATCCTTCGTAAAACACGACTTTGCAGGATTTTGGACGGCTGAAGATACGCATGTTGTAAATGTGTGACATGAGACGCGCATCTACAACATGCGTATCGTCAGTCACTGTTCATCGTCGTTCCAAGCCGCCATCGCTGGATTCTTCGTCGTTTTTTTCAATCTCTAACACCGTTCTTCACAGGCAACCAGCACACACGTACTATATACCAAAAGAATCGTCTCATCTTCCTCTACAATCCTCTAACCTTCGATTTGTGTTTGATTGACTGGATTAAGAACACCAAAAACGAGCTCAACATCCGGTCAATTTTCCGATGAAACTCGTGTACGCCCCTGCGGGGCCAAAACGCACAAATCAATGGGTGAAAACGAAAGAGCAAGCTGTGGACATCATTTTGATGTCCTCAAAATGACTGGAAGTGGCCTGAATCAGTAGATCAGACACAGGCGATATTTGGGCGATTTTTCGTTGTCGGAGATGGGAAGTGTTTTCTGAGGTGATGACGTCATCACGCATTCTGCTCATGCGTGACCCCTGTTACGCATTTCAACGCATTTCAGACATGCGTGTCTCAGGTCACGCATGCACAGAATGCGTGACCCGTGGGTATTCTGGGCCAGTGTCTCCGCATATCAGTATTTCGGGCCAAGGGGTTCCAAATCTAGGCATTTTCTCATTTAATTGGTTCCTATTTATCAATGATAATGAATTCTATACATAAAAAATTTCACTAATAAAAAAAAATCATTTCATAAAAATGTCATGAAAATAAGTGACTAATAATATAATAATGTGTATACAGACCCAAGTTCTTATGTCATTTATACTTGTCCGTCCTATAATTTTTTATAAATATATAGTACAAATATATTAATTTATTAGTTTGTATGTTAAAATAATAAAATGACATAATAATACTTGACATCAAAATACAAAATTAGGTCGATAGCACCATCAAGGCATTAACCATGATTAGTTTGGTCTAAAAATGCAAGAATTGATGGTTAAAGATACGAGGTATCTCCTTAATACAAAATTTAACATTTTTTATTATTAAAATTTTAAATATACCGATAAAAGTTAAAAAAAAATGAAATTATATTCTCAAAATTTACTCAAATTATATTCTCAAAATTTGCTCAATATCCTCTTAAAACAAAGTTTTTGAATCTTTCCGGGTGAAAATGTTAAATGTGAACAATCAAGACTCTTCTACCTACCTAGTACCTGCCTGCCTATGTACCAGAACTGCTATAGATGAGCTCCTACGTTGAAGTGATCGACCCAAGCATGGCCCTCTAATATCTGGGCCAATATAATGATTTTTCTTACCGGACTTTTCTGTTCCAATCTATTTATATACTGTAGATTATATTTTTATAATCACAACACAACAGAACTTGAGTTTATAATATGTCAAATCTCGGTTCACAAACAATCAAACATTAGACTAAACACCCGAATGCATACTACATGGTACAGATTACAGAATTGTGAGATATAAGCAAATAACACAAGGACCAAATGCTATTTAATTCACAAGCACTCTGGTTTTAGGGAATTTTTTTGAAAAGCATGCAAGAATTTCCTTTTTAAGGAACTGTCTCCAGAAGAACAAATTGTTTTCCGCTCAGACCAAAGAAGGGTTGTGGCTGGCTGAAATGCATGCGTGCTACTTCAATATTTGCCTCCACATTGTGCAGGGAGTTTTAGACCACATTTCTTAGGCAGTGCCATGGCATTTTTCGGACTAATTCCGTACTGAAGAAACTTGTCCTTGTAGTTGCACAGACATGGCAAGTTCACCTTGTGCATGACTTTGCAACAACCTTTTGTTGGCCAAGAAGGTTTGTCGCCTGTGATTGCAGGGACACATTCGCCAAGTTCGGAAACTGAGACGTTGCACATGGTTGGAGTTTTATCGGCAACCACCACAGCAACTAATACCACCATTGCCATCAAGCAAGAAACCAAAGTGCTAGCGGAAGCCATTGTATTTGTATGCCTTTTTCTTAGTATAATGCAAAGATTTACAAGTATATTTTCTAAAGCTAATAGAGCTAGTGTTAATTTATAGGAAAATTGTTTTGGAATTATTCAGCATGTGAACTTTGGTTACTCTTAGTTTAATTCTCTTAGAATGTCCTGTGAGTCCAGTCACGGGGAATAATGTCACGTAAAGGAATGTTAATGTAAACAGGCATCTCACATAATTAGTTTGAAGATATATAAGTCTGTGTACAAATTCTAGTAAATGTGCAACTCTAGCTAAACTGATCAGATAAATCGAATTTTTGGTCAAATCGAAGTTGAATACAATATGTACTAATCAAACCAAACCTGAACACTGTGAGGACGAAACTTCTATAATTTCTTCATGAACCAAGTAAGAACTATGCATTGTTAGTTAACAAAAAAAAAAAAAAAAACTTTAATTTGTATTGTTTAGGGTAAGCTCTATCAGCCTATGGTCTATGACTCTATGGGCCTGGACACATTCGGATCCGATCATTATTAAGAAAAAACGAAATGATGTTTTGGTCTTTAGGATAATGAAGAATCAATTATACAAAACTGTGATTTGGATACAAGGGAAGACATGTGAATCCAGAGTGTCAAAAATTGTCTATCTGGAAATCAGGAAAGGGAGATGAGATCTCTTTTTCATTATTCAGATTTGGATTGATCGAGCTATTACAAAGCACATTTGACACTTTCAGAAGAAAAATTAGCATTTTTCTATTACGGCAATGCAAAATAACATAATGTATTTCATGCTATTGTAGTTTTTTTTTTCCAGAAATTAAATCATCATCCAAACCGACATTTTGGAACTGTATTCCAAATTCTGGAGACAACAAATGAAAACCAGTTACATAGTAGGGTTGGGTTCGGCTGGTGGGTTGGGGTGGGGTTGTTTGAAGGTAAAACATCAATACCTAAAGATACATTACCTCTGGACAAAAATAAGCAACAGGCTACATCATCATTTTTTTAAATTCTGGTTACAATTTACATTTTGCTTCTGTTTTCTTAACTTCTGCATCTTTACAGGTGTAAGAAACTCCAAGTGTTTGAAAACAATATTAAACCTGGAAAACAGCTATGTAGCAAGTCGTCATAATTTTATACACTTCGAATGTTGACATTTAAACAGTTGCAAAATGGAATTTAACTGTGTCTTTCCAATTGTTTGAGATGATCAGTTGATCCTAGATCACTCTGTAGTTAGAATTTACTTTTAAGCAATGAAATAATTTTCTAGAGAGTAGGCAAATTCATAGAAACAGATCAACTTATCAGAGCATATTTGTGAGATGAAAAAATGATTTTATTACATTCCTCTGTAAAGTTTCCAGATCATATACATTAGCTAACTATCAAGATTTTAAAGTTCATCACTTTATAAATCACATGCGTTGTCTTCCACACGAGATTTAGGAGAGCTGGTTAGGTATATCACCCCCATCAAAGCTCATGTTAGAGGACTCGACTTCAAACTTCCAAAATCTAATCTAAACACAAGTTTTTATTACTGTAACATGGTTTAGAATGATCCTGATTCCTAAGAACATGCGCTTCTCAAAATTTGTATTGAAGTTCCAAACACTTACCACTTGGGCTCAGTGGTTCACAACTACAACATAGGCTTACAACTACAATTTAATTTCTTGATACAGATATATTCATGTGACATTAGACAAAGCATTTTTCGATTTCGTTTTACTTCTTGCTTTACTAATGTCTGTCGTAGAATCATGTATATGCTCGGAAAAAAATAAATTATCTAAAGTAAATATTTATGAACCTTGAAGTTGTAAGAAAATAAAAACACAGTAAAACGTCGAGCAAAATGTAAGAGATTGTGGGAACATATTATAATTTCTTGTTATAAAAATTCATAATATAAATGTCTTCTATACATAACTACTTCTCCCCTTTTTCTCTCTTTCTATCCCCATCAGTATCCGGATCACCATACGACCATTTCTTCTTCCACTTTAATTGTTCAAACTATCACTCTTATTTACATCATCATTTTTCACCCCCCATAAAGCTCTTCTTTCTTTTTGATGCATTGCTTGCTATGGACTATTTGACGCAACTTATCATCACCAGTCTTTAATTTTTCATTCGGCAGGTACATTCTTTCACCAACTTATTATCTCTGAAGCCATTTTCGCAGTATAATGTGTACAACACTATTGTTGCATATGCAATTCTATAGCCTTGCATGTGCATGATCAAGCTAACATCCTATGGGGGGGGGGGGGGGGAATATCAGAGACAACTATAGCAATCGAGTCAAGTTGATTGAATAGCTGATTTCCTCTATAAATGTAACATTGTAAAGTTAGTCTTGATCCTGGCCTTATAGTATAGCGGATATTCGTCTTTCACGGTAATAACCAAAAAAAACACACACTAAGAACTAAGATCAATGTTGAGGGTTCGTCAGTGTCCGAATATCTAGGTTTCTTAAATTGATTATCTGCAAAAAAAATAAAAATAGCAACAACTATTTATCTTACAATCTTGTATGCTTGATACAATAATCTTACAATAAAAAAAAAATAGAATACTGGTACATCATACTTGGACAGTGCAAATATGATGATTGCTAAACATATTTTACGATTGAATTGTTTGATAGGAATGGCGACAGATGAAAGAACGGCTACAACATCAACAAACGCAGAGGAGTCCTCTGACAACGAAGGAGGAAGATTAAGCAGGCAGCCGAGTGATTCATCATCTGTGTGTCAAACTGAAGATGAAGAAGACCCAAGGGTACTATTAGGCCCCAAAATGAGTATCAGACAACATCTTGAGATAGACAAGGTCAGTTTTTTTAATTATCCTTCGCATTAGGGGTGATCATAAACCGCACCAAACCGCAAAAACCGTCTGCACCGCACCAACCCGCACCACACCGCGCGATTTTTATTTTCTGTGGTGCGGTTGCGGTTTCAAATTTTGACAAACCGCGCGGTGCGGTGCGGGTTGCGGTTTTAGATTTCTGAAATGCGGTTCAAACCGCACCGCAATATTTAATATTATATATATATATATATTATATTATATATAATATTTAATATATATATATATATATATATTATGTTAGTATTCTGTTAATGATTTAAGGAATAGTTTGCAAACTATTTGGTCCGTTAGTACCTACTACCTAGTAATAATTTATTTTAAAGACTTATGAGATAAATTATAATGCGTCAGCCCATCTTTATCTATTTAGTATCACAGTATTTCATACTACAATGTTTGTATTTTGTTAAGTCTATGGACACGGTCCGCATACGAATTAAGAAATGTGGTTGAGTAAGAACTGTAAAAAATTTATTTCACATGCATGAAAATTAATATTTTAGATTGATAATTATTTTTATCGAAGGTGTAAACCGCAATAAATCGCACCACACCGCACCGCATTTTTGCGGTGTGGTTTATGCGGTTTTAAAATTTTGCGGTGCGGTTGCGGTTTGGAAATTTGACCAAACCGCATGCGCGGGTTGGTCCGCGGTTTTAGGGAAAAACCGCACCGCCCGCACCGCGATCACCCCTACTTCGCATGGTTCAGCATAATATTTAAATTCATATCATCATGCGGATTTCAGTTTTTTCTTTACAAAATAACTACGTGGTTTAGGATGATGAGAGTTTAAGGAGGTGGAAGGAACAACTTCTTGGAAGCGTAGATGCAAGCCAAGGTACTTAAACAACACATTACATGTTTCTCACACACACAATACAAAAAAGTGTCATTCATGCATTAACCAACTATTAATCTTCCTTTGTTTTTTATCCGTACATTTATAAATCGTTGTTTTGCAGAAGTTGAAGAACCAGATGTGAAAATACTCAGTCTCACAATCCTCACTGCTGATAGACGTGATCTTGTTCTTGATATCCCGGAATCCGGGAATTCAAATGGCCTATGGTTTACACTAAAAGAAGGTAGCAAATATCGCTTGAGGTTTTCTATTAAGGTCAGCAATGATATCGTTTGTGGCCTCAAATACACTAACACTGTTTGGAAAACTGGCGTCAAGGGTAATCATCCTTTCAATTTTTATTTTAATGTTTCTGGTTTTCTTATATACACGATATTGATCATTATTTCTAAACAATTACGTGAACTATAATTTAGTTGACAGCTCGAAGGAAATGCTGGGAACATTTAGTCCTCAAGAAGAGCCTTACACACATGTAATGCCAGAAGAAACCACCCCGTCCGGTTATTTTGCAAGAGGGTCTTATACAGCAAAAACAAAGGTATTTTTTCAAAATTAACCTTACCTATTCCATTGGCATTTTAAACTCCTACATTCATTTCATTGAACCTATATTTAAAATGATTTTTTTCACTCACAAATCTCGTTCTTCTTTTAATCAGTTTCTGGACGACGACAAGAATTGTTACTTAGAACTGAACTACACATTCGACATCCGGAAAGAATGGCCTGAAATATAGTTTCTTAAGACGATAAACTCAAGAGTATGATGAGCTGCATTGATACTTAAACGCTGTATACACTCGTACAGGGGACACTGCGAAAATTCTCCGCAGAAAGTGAAGGTAAGATGAAGTTAGTAGAGCAAGAGCACAGGATGGCAGGAGGCAAACAAATTTAATATCTAAGTGTTTATCATTTGAATTCGCAGTTTTTAAGTTATTTGGAAGTTGCAGTTGAAAATTGACAAGTTGAGCAAATCCTTTTAACAAATTTTTTCGAGACAATTCCTCTGTTTAAAGTTATAGTGTTCTTCTCTCCATTTTTTTTCCGGCATGACTATCTGTTATGTCACCCATTATTTATTTATTTGGTTGCATGATTTGCATTGGATGGTTGGAAAATTGAACCTAGCTACACGCACATAAAAAGAAATGTGCATTTTCTTGATTATTCAATGCACTTTTTTGTTGTATCCCAACTCAAATAATTCTTGAAACCGATTGCCTTTGATGCTATCAACTGCATCATCTGGAGATGCTAATCATCGATATGCTCATATTGTCAACAAAATTAATAATTTGGGTCTTGATAATGGTTTTGGAGTTGAAGTTCTATATGATCCTCCCAAGGCTATAGCCAATCTGCTGCTATTACACATTCTGGTCTGGGAGCTCCTTCTACTCCTTCTTTAGCTAGTTTACCCACACTTGTTGGCCCGTGACCTTTTCGTAAGTCGTAACTAAGTTCCCGTGATCTTGGATTTGTTTTAGCGGACCAAAAGATTATACTGAAAAACATTTTACACATTTAAGCCCATCTGAGGTTAAATTCCCAAGTCTAACATAACTATTAACTTTTTTAATATTTATATGTTATTAATTTACATATCAAATTGTTGTTAAAAAATTGATATATATAAGATTTTACACATTTAATTCAATATTTATGCTCTATCTTAAATTCTTAAAATTTGATTTGTACGATTTTACAGTCCACTCGAAATTAACAAAATAATCTTTAATTTAGTGATGGCTTAACAATTATTTTTCAATTAAAACCACGCAAAAAAAGGAGAGAAGAAATTGATTTTTTTCACGTTAAAAATTCTATTCGATTTATAAAATCTACTTATGTTTCGTTTTGATTATCAAAATACTTTTTTCGTTATTCGAAGATAGTTCTACTAACAACCAAATACGGTTTTAATAAAGAGTGATTTTGTCCAAAACTTGGATAGTTGGTAGTTTGGTTTTCAATACGAAAAAATAAATAAGAACCATTAGATTATAAAATAAATGTATGAAAAACGTTGGATCTAGCATAAAAAATAATTTTATTTTAACATGTAAACTAAAAAGTATATTTATATTAAAATACGAAAAAGTGTATTTTAATGATTTAAATTATATATAATTTGGTTTTCTACATTGAATAAGATTATCAATGTAGGTCTTTTACAAATAAGATAATCAAGTGATTGTTTTCATTTTGATAATCTATACTATTATATAAAAACCGAAACATTAAAAGTTTGGTTGATTGGTTGGTACCTATTGAATTTACCTAATTAACCTTGCATCCAATTAATAATTTAATATTAATATTATTAATATTACTATTACTATTATCAATTACAATTTTTAATTTATATTACTAACTACACAAAGCCTCCTTACCCCCATTACATTCAGACAATCATCGCTGGATCCTCCGACAATTACCATTCTACTCTCCAATTTGCTGCTATCCCTATATATACTATTATATAAAAGTCGAAATATTAAAAGTTTGGTTGGTCGGTATCTGTTGATTTTACTTATTTACCCTTAATTAATAAACCATGTTATATTACTTAATTATCCTTACTTAATTATTATTTATAATAATATACTGTAATAAATAGTTATTAGTCGATTGTCTATTTAACATTTACTTTTAATTGAAGAAATTACATTTTATAAACAATTAAATTGTACCATATCTTACAAACGCTAATATTTGTTTTCTAACTAAAACATATTACCTTTAATTTAAAACTAATCTTGCAATAACTAATACAAACCCAAAAATATCACACCGCATCTTACAATCATTAATAAAATATAATAAAAATCTATACACATCTATACTAATTATATCCTTATATATAATAAGCATAAGAGGGATCTTATCCATAATTTTGGTCACTATACTACCAAATTAATCTCAACCGTCGAATCTATTATTTTAAAAAATAGACGATTAAGATTATATCATATCAAAAAGAAAATTATAATCTAAAAAGAATATAATTAGAAAAGGTTGCCTTATAAGTGAATTTTAAAAATAAAATTATAATCCAAAAAGGATATAATTAAAAAAGGTTGCATTAAATTGAATTTTAAAAAGAAAATATAATCTAAAAAGATCTAATTAAAAAAGGTTGTATTAGATTTGAATTTTATTTATTTTTTATTATTAAAAAATATTCATATTTACTATTTGGGCTCTATCATGAGATCTAGAAATCAGATTTGGATGATTTTACAATCCACGCGAAACTCATAAAATTATCTTTAATTTAGTGTCGGTACCTGCTGAATTATTTATCTATCTTTAACTAATGAAACATGTTATTTTACTTAATTATCCTTTCTTAATTATTATTTATAATAATATAATAAATAGTTATTAGTCGATTGTCTTTTTCACATTTACTTTTAATTGAAGAAATTACCTTTTATAGACACCTAAAATTGTACCATATCTTACAAACGCTAATATTTATTTTCGAACTAAAACATGTTACCTTAAAATTTAAAACTAATCTTGCAATAACTAATATAAACCCAAAAATATCACACCGCATCTTACAATCATTAATAAAATATAATAAAAATCTATATACATCAATATATTCTTAATGTCTGCTAGTATTACATTTTAAAAATTACTGTTTTTACCCTTCATTTTTTTAATCTTCTTTATTTCTTTCATGGCCTTTTTTTGTCATTACACAGGAAAATTACAGCTTTTATCCTTTATGTTTTTAATCTTCTTTATTTCTTTGATGTCCTTTTTTGTCATTACACAATATTTGGAGCGACCCAATTTAGATTGGATCGACCCAAATCTCCTTTATTAATCAATTTCCTTTTTTTGTTCTTCAAAAAAAAAAATTAACTAAATAATTTACTTCTTTGGTAAAATACAATATCTTTTACATTTTATCTAACTAAAATTTCTCCATTTTTTAAAACTACGATCAATTTTGTATAATAAAATAACATAATTATATTATAATTAGTATTAAATAATTAATTACCTTTTTGAGCCAAAATATTTTAAAAATTACTGTTTTTACCCTTCATTTTTTTAATCTTCTTTATTTCTTTCATGCCCTTTTTTGTCATTACACAGGAAAATTACAGCTTTTATCCTTTATGTTTTTAATCTTCTTTATTTTTTTTATGTCCCTTTTTGTCATTACACAATATTTGGAGCGACCCAATTTAGATTGGATCGACCCAAATCTCCTTTATTAATCAATTTCCTTTTTCAGGTTAAACATATTATCTTTTCTATTTTTCAATAACTAAATAATTTACTTCTTTGGTAAAGTACAATATCTTTTACATTTTATCTAACTAAAATTTCTCCATTTTTTAAAACTACGATCAATTTTGTATAATAAAATAACATAATTATATTATAATTAGTATTAAATAATTAATTACCTTTTTGAGCCAAAATACGTTACCTTTTCTCTTTTCTCTAACTAAAATCTCTCTTTTTCCAATTGTATCATGGACTGTTACCTTTTTCAAACACGTTACCTTTTTTCCCTTCTATTACGAAAATCTCTCTTTTTCCAATTATATCACGGGCGATTCGATTTAATAAAAAAATAATAAAAATATTATAGTACTAATAATTAACTGATTACCTTTTCAACTAAAACGTATCATCTTTTATATTTTTTCTAATTAAATTCATTTTTTTCTAGAAATTTCAAGGGCAACATTAATTTCTCATTTTCTAAAAATTATGAGCAATTTTATTTAGTAAAATAACAGAATTAAATTATAATTACTATAAACTAATCAATTACTTTTTTCACATAAATTAGGTCATCTTTTTAATTTTCACGTTACCTTTCTATTTTTTAAAACTAAAATCTCTCTTTTTCTGATTTTATCACGGGCGGTTCTGTTTAATACAATAAACTAATAATATTACAATATTCATAATTAACCGATTGCATTTTTTATCTAAAACGTATCAATTTCTATTTAATGAAATAAAATAATAATTATATAAAAACTAATAATTAGCCGATTACCATTTTCAAGTAAAACCTATAATTTTTTTTATATTTTCTAACTAAAATCGCTCATTTTCTAGAAATATCACGGATAACATTTATATAATTATTATCAAATCTCATATAAAAATTTAAGCCTCCCAACTTTATATTTTAAAAAAATTAACTTAAATTAATGAAAAATTCATATAATATTAAAAAAATTCGTGCATCGCACGGGTTTTAAGTTTGTATAATAAAAATTCGTATACAACGAATAAAATCCGTTAGATTTTTAGTTAAAAATTAGAACTGTTATATATTTATATAAAGGAGAAACGAGTGGAGGTAAAGTGGTGCCGGTCAAATAGCTCGGTTCTATTTTGTTAAATTTCTCAAAATTTTGAATTAATAATTCAAATGATTAAAAAAAATCTCAATTCCATTTTAAAACTTTACTAATAGAGGAAACTAAATATATAGTTTCATTATTTTTTACCTATAAAATTTTTACTAATGAAGTAAAGTAAATATCTAAATTGCATTTTAAATTTTTACTAATCGAGGAAACTAAATATACAATTTCAATATCCTTACCTTTAAAATTTCATTTTAAAACATTGAAAGTTTGGTCGGTCGGTTAGTTGGTTGGTCGGTTGGTACCTATTGTTTTTACTTAATTACCCTTATTTAATTATAAATAAAATTTCTCCTAATAACTAATCAATTTATGTTTTCAAGTAAAACATATTAAAATAATCAATTTCCTTCTAAAATACGTTACATTTTCTATTTTTTAGCTAAAATCTCTTTTTTCCAATTAAATGACGCCTTTACTTAATTATAAATAAACAATTTCCCAATAACTAATCAAATTTTTTTTTCAAGTTATTAAAATAATCAATTTTTTTAAAAAAATGTTACCTTTTCTATTTCCTTTAGCTAAAATATATAGTTTTCCAGTTATATGGCGCCGGTCGGTTGGTTGGTTGGTTGGTCGGTACCTATTGTTTTTACTTAATTACCCTTACTTAAATATAAATAAAATTTCTCCTAATAACTAATCAATTTCTGTTTTCAAAAAAACATATTAAAATAATCAATTTCTCTAAATTACATTTTAAATTTTTACTAATCGAGAAAACTAAATATACAACTCAATTGCATTTTAAATTTTATTAATAGTGGAAATTAAATATCACTAACAAAATATAATAAAAATTTGTATGCAACGAATAATATCCGTTAGATTTTTAGTTAAAAATTTGAACTATTATATAAATATATAAAGGAGATCCGAGGGGATTTAAACATCTACTATTATTCTTCATTTTTTTATTAATAATATAATTAATGATAATTAGCCGATTGCCTTTTTCAATTAAAAGATGTTTACTTATAATTGATATGATATTACCTTTTATAAATACCTAAAATATCATATCTTCCAATCAATAATTTTTTTCTCTCTAATCAGCATTTGGAGCGATCCAATTGGATCAACCCAAATCTAAACCTCTACTATTATCCTTCATTTTTTTATTAATAATATAATTAATGATAATTAGCTGATTGTCTTTTTCAATTAAAAGATGTTTACTTATAATTGATGATATTACATTTTATAAATACCTAAAATATCATATCTTCCAATCAATAATTTTTTTCTATTAATTAAAACACGTTGACTTTTAATTTAAAACATAATATTGCAATAATTAATACATACCCAAAAATATGACTTCATATCTTCTAACCACTAACAAAATATAACAAAAATTCGTATACAACGGATAATATCTGTTAGATTTTTAGTTAAAAATTAGAACTGTTAGATTCAATGATTAAATATATTACATGATTAAATTTATTTACTAATTGCATACCCAAAAATATGACATCATATCTTCTAACCACTAACAAAATATAATAAAAATTCGTATACAACGAATAATATCCGTTAGAATTTTATTTAAAATTAGAACTGTTAGATCTAATGATTAAATATGTTACATGATTAAATTTATTTACTAAAATTTCTAGGTTCGAATTCTGTCAACGATACTATTATCCTTAATTTTCTTAATCTTCTTTATTTCTTTGATGCCCCTTTTTACCATTACACAACATTTGGAGCGACCCAAATTAGATTGGATCGATTCACTACATTTCAAGCTTTTTTAAAGGGCCCCGCTAGGGGCATCTTCACAAAAAAGTCTTATAATTCTACCATCTATCCATTCATAAAAAAAATTAACAAAAAAATTTAAAAATTGCTTGAAATGTGGTCTCATTGTTCTCCAACATTTACATATTATATTAACTATGAGACCTCATAGTTAATATAATATGTTCTTGATGTTATATGATGAGGTTTAATGTTTTGGAGTCCTTGAGGGCGAAGAGATTATCATTTCCGCATTTGAATAATGAAGACAATTTATTATTGTTTTCCATTAGAGAACAATATTTGTAAAAATATTTATTACTCTGTTATTGCAAATTTTGATGGATTAAATAAATTTTCAACATTATTAAAATACAATTGTATGCTACTTTTTTATATAAATTTTATCATATCATTATTTTATTAAATACTTATATAACTATATAGAATATCTTTATAAGAATTGATTATTTATATAATTGCAACCCAATTTAGATTGGATCGACCCAAATCTCCTTTATTAATCAATTTCCTTTTTCAGGTTAAACATATTATCTTTTATTTTTCAATAACTAAATAATTTACTTCTTTGGTAAAGTACAATATATTTACATTTTATCTAACTAAAATTTCTCCATTTTTTAAAACTACGATCAATTTTGTATAATAAAATAACATAATTATATTATAATTAGTATTAAATAATTAATTACCTTTTTTAGCCAAAATACGTTACCTTTTCTCTTTTCTCTAACTAAAATCTCTCTTTTTCCAATTGTATCATGGACGGTTACCTTTTTCAAACACGTTACCTTTTTTCCCTTCTATTACGAAAATCTCTCTTTTTCCAATTATATCACGGGCGATTCGATTTAATAAAAAAAATAATAAAAATATTATAGTACTAATAATTAACTGATTACCTTTTCAACTAAAACGTATCATCTTTTATATTTTTTCTAATTAAATTCCTTTTTTTCTAGAAATTTCAGACGCAACATTAATTTCTCATTTTCTAAAAACTATGAGCAATTTTATTTAGTAAAATAACAGAATTAAATTATAATTACTATAAACTAATCAATTACTTTTTTCACATAAATTATGTCATCTTTTTAATTTTCACGTTACCTTTCTATTTTTTAAAACTAAAATCTCTCTTTTTCTGATTTTATCACGGGCGGTTCTGTTTAATACAATAAACTAATAATATTATAATATTCATAATTAACCGATTGCATTTTTTATCTAAAACGTATCAATTTCTATTTAATGAAATAAAATAATAATTATATAAAAACTAATAATTAGCCGATTACCATTTTCAAGTAAAACCTATAATTTTTTTTATATTTTCTAACTAAAATCGCTCATTTTCTAGAAATATTACGGATAACATTTATATAATTATTATCAAATCTCATATAAAAATTTAAGCCTCCCAACTTTATATTTTAAAAAAATTAACTTAAATTAATGAAAAATTCATATAATATTAAAAAAATTCGTGCATCGCACGGGTTTTAAGCTTGTATAATAAAAATTCGTATACAACGAATAATATCCGTTAGATTTTTAGTTAAAAATTAGAACTGTTATATACTTATATAAAGAAGAAACGAGTGGAGGTAAAGTGGTGCCGGTCAAATAGCTCGGTTCTATTTTGTTAAATTTCTCAAAATTTTGAATTAATAATTCAAATGATTAAAAAAAATCTCAATTCCATTTTAAAACTTTACTAATAGAGGAAACTAAATATATAGTTTCATTATTTTTTACCTATAAAATTTTTACTAATGAAGTAAAGTAAATATCTAAATTGCATTTTAAATTTTTACTAAGCGAGGAAACTAAATATACAATTTCAATATCCTTACCTTTAAAATTTCATTTTAAAACATTGAAAGTTTGGTCGGTCGGTTAGTTGGTTGGTCGGTCGGTCGGTACCTATTGTTTTTACTTAATTACCCTTACTTAATTATAAATAAAATTTCTCCTAATAACTAATCAATTTATGTTTTCAAGTAAAACATATTAAAATAATCATTTTCCTTCTAAAATACGTTACATTTTCTAATTTTTTAGCTAAAATCTCTTTTTTCCAATTAAATGACGCCTTTACTTAATTATAAATAAACAATTTCCCAATAACTAATCAATTTTTTTTTTCAAGTTATTAAAATAATCAATTTTTGTTTTAAAAAATGTTACCTTTTTTATTTCCTTTAGCTAAAATCTATAGTTTTCCAGTTATATGGCGCCGGTCGGTTGGTTGGTTGGTTGGTCGGTACCTATTGTTTTTACTTAATTGCCCTTACTTAAATATAAATAAAATTTCTCCTAATAACTAATCAATTTCTGTTTTCAAGTAAAACATATTAAAATAATCAATTTCTCTAAATTTCATTTTAAATTTTTACTAATCAAGAAAACTAAATATACAACTCAATTGCATTTTAAATTTTATTAATAGTGGAAATTAAATATCACTAACAAAATATAATAAAAATTTGTATGCAACGAATAATATCCGTTAGATTTTTAGTTAAAAATTTGAACTATTATATAAATATATAAAGGAGATCCGAGGGGATTTAAACCTCTACTATTATCCTTCATTTTTTTTATTAATAATATAATTAATGATAATTAGCCGATTGCCTTTTTCAATTAAAAGATGTTTACTTATAATTGATATGATATTACCTTTTATAAATACCTAAAATATCATATCTTTCAATCAATAATTTTTTTTCTCTCTATCAGCATTTGGAGCGATCCAATTGGATCAACCCAAATCTAAACCTCTACTATTATCCTTCATTTTTTTATTAATAATATAATTAATGATAATTAGCTGATTGTCTTTTTCAATTAAAAGATGTTTACTTATAATTGATGATATTACATTTTATAAATACCTAAAATATCATATCTTCCCATCAATAATTTTTTTCTATTAATTAAAACACGTTGACTTTTAATTTAAAACATAATATTGCAATAATTAATACATACCAAAAAATATGACTTCATATCTTCTAACCACTAACAAAATATAACAAAAATTCGTATACAACGGATAATATCTGTTAGATTTTTAGTTAAAAATTAGAACTGTTAGATTCAATGATTAAATATATTACATGATTAAATTTATTTACTAATTGCATACCCAAAAATATGACATCATATCTTCTAACCACTAACAAAATATAATAAAAATTCGTATACAACGAATAATATCCGTTAGAATTTTATTTAAAATTAGAACTGTTAGATCTAATGATTAAATATGTTACATGATTAAATTTATTTACTAAAATTTCTAGGTTCGAATTCTGTCAACGATACTATTATCCTTCATTTTTTTAATCTTCTTTATTTCTTTGATGCCCCTTTTTACCATTACACAACATTTGGAGCGACCCAAATTAGATTGGATCGACCCAAATCTAAACATATATTATTTTTTGTCATTACACAACATTTGGAGTAACCCAATTGGATCGACCCAAATCTAAACCTCTACTATAGTATTATCCTTTATTTATTTTTTTTATCTTTCTTTATTTCTTTGATTCTCCGTTTTGTCATTACTCAAATCTATCTCTGTCATTTTTCACCTTGAAGTCCATTCCGCTCAAATCTTCACACTGCTGGATTTTGATGCATGTTTGCACTTTTCAGATTTGAAATCTGGGTTTTTCACCAAATTAACATCTCAACCCCCTGAAGTAGGGTTAAGGTATGTGTACTAGACCTCTGTACGGGTCATATCAGTTTGGCCATAAGAGTTAAGTTTTTATTGATTTCAAAATATTAAAAATTAGACATGATAATATTTTTTTGGTTTTGATTTTGGTTTAGAATTTAAGAATTAAAGTTTTAATGAATTACCCGATGTTATAATAATATACAGGACACCAGAAAGGTACCTTTAAAATATTTGCTTGGCCTTTCAATTTTTTATTTTACATGTCGTAATAACAAAGGTAGTTGGAAAGATTACCAGTTAATAACATTGACACAGTACGAACCATGTTATTTGTAAATAATCTTGGGACTCAGTTTGATACTTATAGACATTATTTTGTTTTCAAGCAAGTTTATGTTCTTTATGAATTTGTTCAACTTAATGTTCATGGGGTAGACATGCTACGTACCAGAAGGTCTTATGGAATACCATACATTTTATCGGATGTCTCCGAAGGGACTATGGAATAGCATACTTAGAAGCTCAGACCCACGTCACAAGCCTCACCCTCTGGGTCAGGTAACATTGCTCTTATTTATGGTCTAAATATCTTCTTTACTCGCGTTCAATTTCACTTCATATATGATCTCATATTTAGCACTTTCACTTGAGCTCCATATTAAAATATAAAAGCACTAACTTTTCCCTTTTTCAGTTTAGTTGGCTTTTTGAGAGAGAATAAGTAATGGAAAATGTGATTGTTATAATTTGTAATCATACATTATTTGAAGATAAAAGTGAATATGTGAGCTTCTTGCGGAGACCTGTGTTTTTGGTAAACAGTATTATCCTTCATTTTTTTAATCTTCTTTATTTATTTAATGCCCCTTTTTGTCATTACACAGCATTTGGAGCAACCCAATTTAGATTGGAACAAAAAATTCTAATATGATATTGTACTTATTTTCAGTAACGTTGTAGTACTACGATTGTACCTCCAGCAAAATAAGTAGTTTAAAAATATATTCAAATTCAAATTATTATATTCATTTCAATAAGTTTACACATTATATTAACTATGAGGTCTCATAGTTAATATAACATGTTCTTGATATTATACGAGGTTTAATGTTTTGGAGCCATTTAATGTTTTGGAGTCATTGGGGGTGAAGGAATTATCATTTCCGCATTTGAATAATGAAGACAATTTATTATTGTTTTCAATTAGAGAACAATATTTGTAAAAATATTTATTATTTTTATTGCAGATTTTGATGGATTAAATAAATTTTCAACATTGTTAAAATAGAATTTTATGCTACTTTTTTATATAAATTTTAGCATATCATTATTTTATTAAATACTTATATAATTGTATATAATATCTTGCTAAGAATTGATTATTTATATAATTGCATACAATATCTTTTTAAAAATCAATCAAATTTGTTAAATTTTTGGTATTGTCAATTTAAATTAAGTAAGATGTTTTAAGAAATCAATCAAATTTGTTAAATTTTTTGTATTATCATTTTAAATTAAATAAGAAGCCGTGTACGAAGTACGGGCAAAATGCTAGTTGCTAATAATAAGAAAACATGAGGATAATCCTTGAACATGGGTATATTAAATTAAATTAAAAGTAAAAAAATTATTGAAAATAATGATTATATAAAACCTAATTATATTATTAAATAAAATTTATAACATATCAAAAGAAAGGTACCTGTTGATTTTACTTATTTACCCTTAACTAATAAAACATGTTATTTTACTTAATTATCCTTACTTAATTATTATTTATAATAATATAATAAATAGTTATTAGCCGATTGCCTTTTTAACATTTACTTTTAATTGAATAAATTACCTTTTATAAACACCTAAAATTGTACCATATCTTACAAACACTAATATTTGTTTTCTAACTTAAACATGTTACCTTTAAATTTAAAACTAATCTTGCAATCACTAATATAAACCCAAAAATATCACACCGCATCTTACAATCATTAATAAAATATATAATAAAAATCTATATACATTTATACTAATTATATCCTTATATATAATAAGAATAAGAGGGATCTTATCCATAATTTTCGTCATTGTACTACCAAATTAATCTCAACCGTCAAATCTATTATTTTAAAAAATAGACGATCAAGATTACATCATATCAAAAAGGAAATTATAATCTAAAAAGGATATAATTATAAAAGGTTGCCTTAAAAGTGAATTTTAAAAATAATATCATAATCCAAAAAGGATATAATTAAAAAAGGTTGCATTAGAATTGAATTTTAATTTCACGCGGGCAGTAAAATCGTCCAAATAAAATTTTAATAATTCAAGATATAGTACAAATATTAAATTGAATGTGTAAAATCTTATGTATATCAATTTTTTTAACAACAATTTGATATATAAATTGATAGCATATAAAATTAAAAAAAATTAATATAATTATAAAAATTAAAAATGGAGTCGTGCGTTGCACTGGTTATAAGCTAGTAATTGTTAAATCATCAATAAATTAAAGATAATTTTATGAGTTTCGCGTAGGCTGTAATATCATCAAAATTTGATTTCTAGATCTCGAGATAGAGTCCAAATAGTAAATATGAATTTTTTTAATATTAATAAAAAATAATTTAATATTCAATTGTATCCTTTTTTAGTTATATCCTTTTCATATTTTAATTTCCTTTTTTAATACAATATTTTTTAATTTTATCCCTTTTAGATTATAATTTTCTTTTTAATATGATATAATCTTGATTATAGATATACAACGAATGTCAACCTAATAAAAAATCATGATTCAGTATATATAATATGTGAATAATACATCTTATTATCTATGTGTATTAAATTTATACAATAGTTTGTTCACCGATTTATATTAATAATAGTTTATAACCCGTGCAGTGCACTGGTTTCTTATATTATGTTATAAATTTTATTTAATATTATAATTATGTTATATTATATTATGTTATTATTAAAACTAGTCGATAAAGCCGCGCTTCGCGGCGGCGTTATAAAATTTTTTTAAAAAAATTAATACATTTACGTTATATTGTAATAATAATTTTAAATTTTAATAATTAAATATCCTTTTCTAATGAATCGATTTCTTGTTAAACACGATTCTTTCGATTGAGCCGCTCTCTCATTAAAATCAAAATCTCAATTTTAACATATATTATAAAGATTTATATAATATTTTTTATCCATAAAATCGAACAATAAAAAAAATTATGACATCAATATCAAATTCTAATAGCTAATACAATTTTTTCCAAGTGAGTCGTCTTCTCGTTAAATACGTTTTGAGTCGCTCTTATTTGGAACCGAAATTCTAACTAATTATATAAAGAAAGTAAATTTCAATTTTTATATTCTTTAAACTTTCTAATATTTATAGAGTTTTAAAAATGAAAATACATCTTATTTTTTCTGTATATTATAGATATTCATGTACTTATTTACAACTTCCGCATGAGAATGTCTTTCTATTATGTTAACATATAAAAAAATTAAATTCGAAGACTTTTCGTTACGGGAATAATATTAAATTTATGGATATATTTTTCAAATGCAAGTATAATTAACTTGTATAAAAAAGATAAAATAAAGGATTTCTAGGAAAAAAGATATATAATTTTAAAAATCGTGTAAGACGTCTCCACCGTCCTCGTATTCTACTTCTATTAATAAAACATTTTTATTTTATGTATTCCTTATATATTCAAACATTTTTATACGGTCTTCTCTAATGAATCGTTTTCTCGTTAAACACGATTATTACTATTTATCTGCTCCCTAGTTAAGACCAAAAACCTAACTTTTACATGTATCACTTGTATGATAATGTTTATCCATAAAAATCAAATCCTAAAAATAAAATAAAATTTATAACATCAAAATGATATTTTAATAGCTAATACAATCTTTTATAGTGAGCCGTCTTCCTGTTAAACACGTTTCGAGCCGCTCTCGTTTGGGTCGAAATTCCAAATTCATTACATATTATTATTGATACTTATCTTACACAACAACTTTTTTCCTTAAAATTAAAACCTAAAAAATAGAGTGAATTCCAATTTATACTTTATCTAGACTTTCTAAAATTTATGGAGTTTTAGAAAATGAAAGCACATCTTATTTTCTCTTTATATTATAGATACTCCTATTTTTATTTAGGATTCCTGCATGAGAATGTTCTTTTATAATGTTAACACATCAATTCTTTTCTTTTAAATACGATGACTTTTTTATGATAATAGTATTGGATTTATGAATAAATTTTCCTAATAGAAGTATAATTAACTTATATAAAAAATATATAATTTAAGAAGATCGTACTTTCTATAAAATATTTAGTTATATGGATGCTCTATATATTCAAACACATATTCTACTTCTAATAGAACTTTTATTTATATGTTTTTCTATAAATTCGAACTCTTATTCTCTATAAATTCAAACTCCTATTCTACTTCCAATAGAACTTTTAATCGTATGCTTTATAAATACTTATTCTACTTCCAATAGAAACTTTTATTTATATGTTTTTTCTATAAATTTGAACTCTTATCTCTATAAATTCGAACTCCTATATTCTACTTTCAATAGAACTTTTAATCATATGCTTTATCAATACTTATTCTACTTACAATAGAACTTCTAATCATATGTCTTCCTATAAATTCGAACTCTTCACCACTATAAATTCGAATACCTATTCTACTTCTAATATGTTAAATGATATTTTTATATTTATAAGTGTTTAAAATTCTAAAATTCTAGAAAATTAGAAAAATAGATTGAGACGATCTTAGAGCGCCACCTAAACTCCCGCGTACCCTCCTTTATATATATATATATATATATATATATATATATATATATATATATATATATATATATATATTGAAGGTAACATGTTTTAATTAGAAAGGAAATATTAATGATTGAAAGATATGATACGATTGATCTTTTTAGATGTTTAAAAGGTAATATCTTCTGCAAAAAGTTAATGTGAAAAATAAAATCGACTAATTACCATTAATTATATTATGTTATTACCATAAATTATATTATGTTATTATTTTTTGAAAAAAAATATATTATGCTATTATTTATTTTAGATGTATTTATTTTTCTTTACAATGAAGGATAAATAAGTAAATTTACCAAGAATAAAAAATCAGGTACAAACAAACACGTAGTACAACCTAGGAAATCATGACCACCTATAAAACCTCGTGCCGACGACGCCATGTAATTATTATGTATGTGAACGTGTATATAAATGGACAAATAATCATGATTATAATCATAATAATAGAAGTTATTAAAAGGGTAACGGAAATTACTGCCAAATTAAGGGAAATACCAACAGCAAGAGATGGGATAATAACTAAAAGAAAATGCTAGAGGTACCAAATTGGGATACCAAAAATTATTACCAAATGACATAGCATTAATTTGATTGGTTATAATTATAATGAGCCCGCCAGGGCAACCAATTAAAATATTTCAAAATGACAAGTAGTTAGTGTCATGTCATTTTGTAACAAAATTTGGTACCTAATTTGGTACCTCTAGCACTACTCTAAAAGAAATTGGCTACTGGACGCAGGCCTTAAATATATACAATAAAATACATAATGACAGTAATAAATATAGATTATAGAAAGGATATAGAGGTCAATGCAAGTCAAAGCAACAAGTTTCCTTTCCTTGGTAGAAAGAGCAATATATCCAAACACTCCAACCCCAGCGATGACATGAAATGGAGAGAACGCAAGAAGAAATGAAATTCCTAGGAGTGTATGGCATCTTGAGAGAAGGCCACAAAATCATGGCTCCAAATCGAAAGCTCTTCAATCAAATAACTCTAGCTTTCGTCCTCCCTCTATCCTTGATCTATCTAGCTGAAATGAATATTTCTCGCATCCTACACTTTCAAATCGCATTACGAGTATACACTGTTGATGCAAGTCCAAACACATCCAAACATTGGGCCACCTACATTCTTTTCAAGCTTGCATACTACACTTTCCTTGTTATCTGTTCCCTCCTCTCAACTTCTGCTGTGGTTTACTCCATTGCTTGCATCTACGCAAATCGCAACATCTCCTTCAACAAACTCATTCGCGTTGTGCCAAAAGTCTGGAAGCGCCTTATCATCACTTTCATTGTCATTTATGGATTCACTTTCATATACATCCTCATCGTGGTGTTAACCATGGCTCTTTGTTTGTATTTTGGTGGAACCATTTCTATACTCATTTTCTTCCTTCTCGTATTCGTCTACATAATTGGGTTCGTGTATCTGACCATTGTGTGGCAGCTGGCTAGTGTTGTCACCGTTTTAGAAGATTCTAGCGGACTTAAGGCGATAAAGAAAAGTAGGAACCTGATCAAGGGAAAGTTTTGGGTGGCTTTAGCTATCTTTCTCCAGTTAAATGTTCTTGTTGGGGTGATTGTGTTTGTGTACTACAATTATGTAGTCGAGCAAGCTCTCTGGGAGATGTGGAAAAGGCTACTTGTTGGAATCTCATGCCTTTTACTACTTGTCCCAATCTTTCTCTATGGGTTGGTTCTTCAAACCATTATCTACTTTGTTTGCAAGTCGCATCACAATGAAACTATTGATAAGCCTGCCATGTCCAACCATCTTGGAGCATATGAACGTTTGAATGATCCAGATGAGGTGCAGATGGGACCAGTGTAAACGATTGCTTTGTGTATCAATAGCATTAATAATAATGGAATCAACATTGCCTGTGAAAGAGCTGTTCGATTGTATTTCTATTGGATTGCAGTTGTAAACTTTTTAGTATTATCATAGTAGTATAAGGAAAGTAATTCAATAATTTAATAATAATTACTGAATGTGTCCTATATCTACGGACTTGAAATTGATTCTGGAGTTGCCACAAATTGAATGATTAATGACTGCAAGTCTGCAAGTTATAGATTACTCTAATATGATCTTTCATATTATGCAAAAGTATATATTGTGTACTTGTGTAGGGGTGATTGCGGTGCGGGCGGTGCGGTTTTTCCCTCAACCCGCGCATGAAATTTGGTCAAATTTCTAAACCGCAACTGCACCGCGAAATTTTAAAATCGCATAAACCACATCGCAAAAATGCGGTTCGATAAAAATAATTATAAATCTAAAATATTAATTTTCATGCATGTGAAATAAATTTTTTAAAGTTCTTACTCAACCACATTTCTTAATTCGTATGCGGACTGTGTCTATAGATTTAACGAAATACAAATATTGTAGTATGAAATATTGTGATACTAAATAGATAAAGATGGGCTAGCGCATTATAATTGATCTCATAAGCCTCTAAAATAAATTATTACTAGGCATTAGGTACTAACGAACCAAATAGCTTGCAAACTATATCCTTAAATCATTAACAAAATACTAACATAATATATATATATATATATATATATATATATATAATATTAAATATTGCGGTGCGGTTTGAACCGCATTTCAGAAAACTAAAACCGCAACCCGTACCGCACCGCGCGGTTTGTCAAAATTTGAAACCGCAACCACACCACAGAAAATAAAAACCGTGCGGTGTGGTGCGGGTTGATGCGGTGCGGGCGGTTTTTGCGGTTCGGTGCGATTTATGATCACCCTAATATTGTGTTGTATTAGTTATGAATAGAAAAAAAAAATTAAGGCAATTAGGAGAGGACATACAATATATAAAACATGTTTTCTAGTATGAAGATCATGCTCGTGTGGGCATCCTTCAGTTCCTGCCACCACTGGATCCGCTAAATCTGCAATCCGTAGGGTATACTTTCACAGTGATCTCTTGAATAAACACATAAATTTAAGTATAAAGTTATACAATGGACTATATATAATATAGTTTGCCTCTTTTTCTCTCTATGATTAGATTGCCTTCGGAAAAGGGAAGTCGAACCTGCTCGGACACCAACTGCTCCTCGTTTTACCAGATTATAACAAACCATACACATTACAACAATTCACATTTCGTAGGTTTAAAGGTGTATATGCCAACATATACTTAGTACTACCACTTTAATATACCAGTCACATTTTCTCGAATGATCATAAATCACAGCTATTCAGCACTTTCATTTGCTTGCAATTTTTCGCGGTAGCAACTAACTTGGAATCCAACACAGGTGACTGCCAGTGATCAAGAAAAAACAGTCAAAGTTTGTAATCGACCAACTAAACAGGCACTGTCACTGATCAATTACCTTTCAACTTGAATGATCAGGGACAAATATTTACCTGTAAAACAATCCATCTTCATGGCAAGAATAGCACATTGCCCCTTTTCACTTTCTTCTAAGAGCATTTTCAGAAATGAAAATGTGGTGCAGTTCTGTCACTTAATACTTTTAAAGAATGTCTCTGTTTTTCATTAGGTGTGCAGTTAAATTATCTAAAGTCTGATAGATCTCTTTCCTCTGCCCATGCTTGGTATCTTTAGCTAGAAACTCGTGTGCACACTGACCGATTTGGATTACGCAACATCCTGGTACCTTTTCGATTCCCTGCTGTCTCATTGCCATCCGAACATCCAAAGCATCTTGCCAGCATTCTACTGATGAACTCGCGTTTGTAATGAGTATCAAATAACCAGGATTGAGATGCTCCTTGACTAATATTTTCCTCTTCACATACTCTAACATTTGCCCATCACGATGAATCTTACAAGCACTAAGTAGTGTGGCCCATATTACAGCATTAGGCTCCAACTGCATGCCCTCTACAAACTTAACAGCCTCCTCTAGCTTTCCCGCCCCACTGATAAGATCAACCACGCAGCCGTAATGCTCAATCTGGGGTTTTATGTTGTAGACATTAGTCATTTGATCAAATACTCTTTTTCCCTCTTCCACCAACCCGCAGAGTACAAGCTGTCAGAACAGCAATGAAGACGACCTCATCTGGTTTTGGTCCTTCCGAACACATCAAATAAAACAGTTCCAATGCTTCTCTGCATTGACCATTAACACCTAGTCCGGTAACCATTGTAGTCCATGTAATTATACATCTTTTACGCATCTTATGGAAAACTACTCTTGCATTTTCTAGATCCCCACATTTCGCAAACATGTCTATTAAAGCATTACCTAATGGATTTGACAATTCAATCTTGTTATTCTTCATGTAACAGTCAATCCATTTTCCATGTTCAAGAGAACCCAAGTGAGTGCATGCAGATAGTACACTAGTCAAAGTAACGTGATCAGGCTTGCACTTGCCATCAACCAACATATTTGAAATAACAAAAGAGCTTGATCAAACATTTTATTGTTAGCATACCCCGCAATCATAGCATTCCACGACACCTGATTTTTCTCTTCCATTCGATCAAACAATTTCCTCGCTGCTTCCAAATTACCAACGGTAGTATATCCCGTCACAATCGCAGTACACCAAACCACACTTTTCCCAGGCATCATCCTAAACATACCCTCCGCAGTCTCCAAATCCCCAACCTTAACATACCCCGAAATCATAGCATTCCAAGAAACCTCATTCCTCTCCGGCATTCTATCAAAAACCAACCTCGCCATCCTCATATTCCCCGCCTTCACCGTCCCCGTAATAACCGAATTCCAAGTCACAATGCTCCTCTCCGGCATAGCCTCAAACAACCCTACCGCCAACTCAATCTCCCCACGATCCATATACGCTCCAATCATCGTATTCCACGACACAACATCTCTTTCAGGCATTTGATCAAACACCTTAAAACACACCCCCACATCCCTACAACACTTCCTATAAAAACCCAACAAACCATTCATCACAAACACGCTAGAATCAAAACCCATCTTTATCACATGACAATGCAACAATCTACCACATTCTAAAACCCCAAATGAATCGAAACATTTGAACAAAAAAGTGAAAGTGAAACTATTTGGGAAAATATAATTACACAACATTTGATTATATACATGTAATGCATCTTCATGAGATTTACCAATGAAACACTTGATTAAGGTATTGTAAGTGACGAGACTGGGATGTTTGGTACTGCGAAAAATATCAACAGCGTAGTTGATAGAAATGAGGTCTAAGGAAATGTTCATGAGTTTTGGTACGATGAAGTCGCAGTTTTGGCGATTAGTAACGATGATTTGAAGGTGAGTTTGTTTAAGGAGTTTGGCTGTTTTGCAGTTCTGTAAGAATCGGAGCATTTTTTGAGTTTGTGCATTCGCGCGCTTTAGAGCTTATTGTGTACCGTTTTTCTAATTGGGGGAGCAGCTGTATCCGGTTTCTTTGGATCGGTTTCGGTAAAAAAAAAAAAAAAAACAAGAAATTTCAAATATATTCCCGAAATTTGATTTTTAATTCAAAATGTGAAATCATATTCGATTTAGAGTTCGGTTAATTCTAAAGTTAATTTGTTTTGTTCCATGGTATTTGGTTTTTGATTTTAAATTTTTGGTACAGTAATAAATTTTGTAATTTTTAGCTTATAAATTTTAATTTGATAATATAATTATAATTTTATGTAATTATTATTTTTAATATTTATTTTAATTGTAGTTTAATACTCCCAACGTCCCCTTGATTTCCTTACATGGGGTTTGGATACGGAAACCAAGGATAATGGATGTAATATTGTTAAAATAAATGAAGTATTATGTATATTGGTGATTTTATCAATATCAATATCAATATCAATCAATATATATTCTTAATGTCTGCTAGTATTGTATTTTAAAAATTACAGCTTTTATCCTTCATTTTTTTTAATCTTCTTTATTTTTTTGATGCCCTTTTTTGTCATTACACAGGAAAATTACAGCTTTTATCCTTTATGTTTTTAATCTTCTTTATTTCTTTGATGTCTCTTTTTGTCATTACACAACATTTGGAGCGACCCAATTTAGATTGGATCAATCTAAATCTCCTTAATTAATCAATTTCTTTTTTCTGGTTAAACATATTACATTTTCTATTTTTCAATAACTAAATAATTTCCTTCTTAGGTAAAATACAATATCTTTTACATTTTATCTAACTAAAATTTCTCCATTTTTAAAAACTATGATCAATTTTGTATAATAAAATAACATAATTATATTATAATTAGTATTAACTAATCAATTACTCTTTTTCCAGGTTAAACATATTACCTTTTCTATTTTTCAATAACTAAATAATTTCCTTCTTAGGTAAAATACAATATCTTTTACATTTTATCTAACTGAAATTTCTCCATTTTTAAAAACTATGATCAATTTTGTATAATAAAATAACATAATTATGTTATAATTAGTATTAACTAATCAATTACCTTTTTGAGCCAAATTACGTTACCTTTTCTCTTTTCTCTAACTAAAATATCTTTTTTCCAATTGTATCATGGACGGTTACCTTTTTCAAACACGTTACCTTTTCTCCCTTCTCTTACGAAATTTTTTCTTTTTCCAATTATATCACGGGCGATTTTATTTAATAAAAATAAAATAATAATATTATAGTACTAATAATTAACTGATTACCTTTTCAACTAAAAAGTATCATCTTTTATATTTTTTCTAATTAAATTCCTTTTTTTTTCTAGAAATTTCAGGGGCAACATTAATTTCTCATTTTCTAAAAACTATTAGCAATTTTATTTAGTAAAATAACATAATTAAATTATAACTACTATAAACTAATCAATTACCTTTTTCACATAAATTATGTCATCTTTTTAATTTTCACGTTACCTTTCTATTTTTTAAAACTAAAATCTCTCTTTTTCCGATTTTATCACGTTCGGTTCTATTTAATACAATAAACTAATAATATTATAATATTAATAATTAACCGATTGCATTTTTTATCTAAAACTTATCAATTTCTATTTAATGAAATAAAATAATAATTATATAAATACTAATAATTAGCCGATTACCCTTTTCAAGTAAAACCTATAATTTTTTCTATATTTTCTAACTAAAATCCCTCATTTTCTAGAAATATCACGGATAACATTTATATAATTATTATCAAATCTCATATAAAAATTTAAGCCTCCCAAATTTATATTTTAAAAAAATTAACTTAAATTAATGAAAAAATCATATAATATTAAAAAACAATTCGTGCATCTCACGGGTTTTAAGCTTATATAATAAAAATTTGTATACAACGAATACTATCTGTTAGATTTTTAGTTAAAAATTAGAACTGTTGTATACTTATATAAAAGAGAAACGAGGGGAGGGGAGGTGGCGCCTGTCAAATAGCTCGGTTCTTTTTTTTAAAAAAATTTCTCTAATTTTTGAATTAATAATTCCAATGATTAAAAAAATCTCAATTGCATTTTAAAACTTTACTAATAGAGGAAACTAAATATATAGTTTCATTATTTTTTACCTATAAAAATTTTACTAATGAAGTAAAGTAAATATCTAAATTGCATTTTAAATTTTTACTAATCGAGGAAACTAAATATACAATTTCAGTATCCTTACCTTTAAAATTGAATTTTAAAACATTGAAAGTTTGGTCGGTTGGTTGGTTGGTCGGTCGGTCGGTACCTATTGTTTTTACTTAATTATAAATAAAATTTATCCTAATAACTAATCGATTTCTGTTTTCAAGTAAAACATATTAAAATAATCAATTTCCTTCTAAAATACGTTACATTTTCTATTTTCTTTAGCTAAAATCTCTCTTTTTCCAATTAAATGACGCCCTTACTTAATTATAAATAAACAATTTCCCAATAACTAATCAATTTTCTTTTTCAAGTAAAACATATTAAAATAATCAATTTTTTTAAAAAAAACGTTACCTTTTCTATTTCTGTTAGCTAAAATCTATAGTTTTCCGATTATATGGCGCCGGTCGGTTGGTTGGTTGGTCGGTCGGTCGGTACCTATTGTTTTTACTTAATTTACCATTACTTAAATATAAATAAAATTTCTCCTAATAACTAATCAATTTTTGTTTTCAAGTAAAACATATTAAAATAATCAATTTCTCTAAATTGCATTTTAAATTTTACTAATCGAGAAAACTAAATATACAACTCAATTGCATTTTAAATTTTATTTACAGTGGAAATTAAATATCACTAACAAAATATAATAAAAATTCGTATACAACGAATAATATCCGTTAGATTTTTAGTTAAAAATTAGAACTATTATATAAATATATAAAGGAGATCTGAGGGGATCTAAACCTCTACTATTTATCCTTCATTTTTTTATTAATAATATAATTAATGATAATTAGCCGATTACCTTTTTCAATTAAAAGATTTTTACTTATAATTGATATGATATTACCTTTTATAAATACCTAAAATATCATATCTTCCAATCAATAAATTTTTTATCTCTAATCAGCATTTGGAGCGACCCAATTGGATCAACCCAATCTAAACCTCTACTATTATCCTTCATTTTTTTATTAATAATAATTAATGATAATTAGCTGATTGTCGTTTTCAATTAAAAGATGTTTACTTATAATTGATGATATTACCTTTTATAAATACCTAAAATATCATATCTTCCAATCAATAATTTTTTTCTCTCTAATTAAAACACGTTGACTTTTAATTTAAAACATAATATTGTAATAATTAATACATACCCAAAAATATGACATCATATCTTTTAACCACTAACAAAATATAATAAAAATTCGTATACAACGGATAATATCCGTTAGATTTTTAGTTAAAAATTAGAACTGTTAGATTCAATGATTAAATATATTACATGATTAAATTTATTTATTAATTGCATACCCAAAAATATGACATCATATCTTCTAACCACTAACAAAATATAATAAAAATTCGTATACAACGAATAATATCCGTTAGATTTTTATTTAAAATTAAAACTGTTAGATCTAATGATTAAATATGTTACATGATTAAATTTATTTACTAAAATTTCAAGGTTCGAATTCCGTCAACGATACTATTATCCTTCATTTTCTTAATCTTCTTTATTTCTTTGATGCCCCTTTTTACCATTACATAGCATTTGGAGCAACCCAAATTACATTGGATCGACCCAAATCTAAACATATACTCCCTCCGTCTCTTATTACTTTTCTCACTTTCCTTTTTAGGTAAATCAAAATACTTTTCCCCTTACTATTTTTGGTCATAAAAAATAATATTCAATACCCACTACTCCACCCACTACTCTTTAAAAATAATATTCAATACCCACTACTCCATCAACTAATCATTACAAATAATATTCAATACCCACTACTCCACCCACTACTTCTTAAAAATAATATTCAATACCCACTATTCCACCCACTACTCCTTAAAAATAATATTCAATACCCACTACTCCATCCACTACTCCAAAAAAAACAATATTCAATACCCACTACTCCTTAAAAACAATATTCAATACCCACTAACCCATAAAACAACAATATTCATTTCCCACTATCTTAAAACCCGTGTTATTCAGCAAACGGGCAAAGTAATAAGATACGGAGGGAGTACTATTTTTTGTCATTACACAAAATTTGGAGTAACCCAATTGGATTGACCCAAATCTAAACTTCTACTATTGTATTATCCTTTACTTTTTATCTTTCTTTATTTCTCTGATTCTCCGTTTTATCATTACTCAAATCTATACTCAAATCTATCTCTGTCATTTTTCACCTTCAAGTCCAAGCCGCTCAAATCTCACACTGCTGGATTTTGACGAATGTTTGCACTTTTCAGATTCGCCTAAAATTACAAACTCAACACTGGACTCAGCAACGATTCAATGGCGACTCAAAAATCAAACAAATACAACCCAGAATTTCGACCAACAACTCGGACAAACGGAACAGCGATTCATGGTAACCAACAATACGCAGCAAAGAAACAACTCGGCTCAATGAAAAACTCCGCCAGCAACACTCGAAACAGAAAGAATCAAGACATCAATTCGCGATTTAACCTCAGTGAATTATAACTCGGTCAATCAGAAACAACTTGTAATATCAACTCATCGAACTCAACATCATTCGGACAATATTACCCAGAATACACAACGATGTCTACCCCAATACGCGTAAAATCGAACCACAAAATCCCGAAACTCTTTACAACCCGTAATCAGCAAAAGCGAAAATCAATTCTCAATTTTCGGAATGAAAACTCAGTAACTTAATATACACAAACGATTTAGGGAAGAACCGATGGTAACAACGATTTGAAATCGAAGAAGGAGAAGACAAATAAAGAAGTAACAGGGGATGTGCATGGCTGAAATAGGAGAAGATGAAGAAAGGGGTTGTGTTTGGGTTTTGAATCGAAGTGGCCGAGAGATGAAACTCGGGGATGGGTTGGAATAAGGGGGGAGATTTGCGAGTTGTGAGAGATAGAGAATAACAGCGAGAGAGGGAGATAGAAGAGAGAGATCGATTTGAAGGTGAAGAAGAAAGGGAACAGGGGAAATCTGATATGGTTTAATTGGAAAAGAAAAAAGACTAGTGCTGGGTTTAAAACAAAAACAGGGGAGACAGCTGCTATATAAAATCGAAACGAAATACTTTTTATTCGAATCAACCAATTATAAACAAATAAAAACGTACTGGAAATTATATTAATATTTTTGTGTTTTGTTTTTAATTTTAATTACACTAATACATAAAACAGAAAAATTAAGATCTACAATTAACAATAATCAAGCCCACAATAAAATGGAAATTTAAAGGGGCAAAATTACAATTAAAATTAAGAACAAGAAATTAAAGATCGTTAATTTCAACCCCAAGTGGTTAGCTTTTCGCTACTTTGTCCACTAAACAGATTTACGAAAATAACGAAAATTAAGCTTGTATTAAAATGAGAGAGAAGTGTTTACAAGAAAAAATATTACAACTAAAATTTTGGGAGATGAACTACTACTACTACTAATTCTAAGATGTAAGCTAATGGTTTTTTTACAAGTGAAGAAGTAGGCTATTTATAGAAATTTTTTAGGGTTTTTGGTTGGTGTGGGCTAATCTTGGCCATCCATTTGATTTTAGGTTGGCTAAATCCTAGCCATCCATTTTGGTGGGCTACAAAAATGCACCACCACCCCTTGCTTTTCCTTTTCTTCTTGTTTTGGTCCTTCTTTTTCTTCTTTTGTCCTTTTCTTGCACTTTATTTATATATTTTTGTCATTTCTTCACTTTTCTCGAATTTCCTGAAATGCAACAAAATAATTTATTAAAATACGACTTCAAGCAATAAATAGGCAATAAAAATATGCAAAATTATGCACTTATCACACAAGCAGTAAGTAACGTGCAGAAAGATAAAGAACACAAGAAATTTTTGCCAGGTTCGACCCCTAATCCCCTATGATCTACGTCCTGGTCCCTTTCCAACCCGGTAAGAAAATATATTATTGATCAAATATAAACCGATTACAAGATACAATAATATATCTCCCTTCTTCCCAGCTGCTGACAAATGGCTTGTTGAACACCTGTTCCTGAACTTGCTCTCTAAGCTATACTTCCCAAGTATATTTCTCTAGCAACGTTCACCAAACCCTTGTTCCCTAGCTAATATATCCAGCAACTAATGCTTACAAATTGAACAATACAAATTAAGAATAAAATGTTCAAGTATTACAACTCAAGCTATAAACTGTAACACCCCGGTCCCACATCGAGGAGATTTGGGACTTTTGTTCAGTTTATAAGGCAAAGTACAGCTAATAATTGCACCAACAAATCATGATCTTTTGGGGCCTGTGGTGGGTTTGTGGATTATCCAAGTTGGCGGCATTTGGGCCAGTTTATTTTGGCTTATTTCGGATTCGGATTCGGGACTCGACCCGATTTTCGAAAAAGACTCAGGATTTGACCCGGGTTGTCACATATGGTATCAGAGCCGACTCTCGAAAGCTTGATTCGTCAAGTTGCCGGAGGTAGGGACACGAAGGCTGGTGGTATTATCCCACAATGGACAGAGGTCCGGAGGTGGGGACACGAAGCCAACTGGTATTATCCCACAATGGCTAGGGAGGAACGATCATGGACCTATGGGATATCCGTTCAGGCTTGACGAGGACGTCAGGAGTTTAAGTAAGGGGAGTTTGTAACACCCTAGTCCCACATCGAGGAGATTTGGGACTTTAGTTCAGTTTATAAGGCTAAGTACTACTACTAATTGCACCAACAAATCATGATCTTTTGGGGGCCTGTGGTGGGCTTGTGGAATACCCAAGTTGGCTGCATTTGAGCCAGTTTACTTTGGCTTATTTAGGATTCAGAATCAGGACTTGACCCGATTTTCGAAAAAGGCTCGGGATTTGAACCGGGTAATCACATAAACTCCCTTATATAATATAAGTTTATATAACAATAAAGCTCAGAGTTTATATGTATGATGTTTGAGAGAGATGATAGAAACGTGTGTTTGCAAGTCTCAAACTTTGTATGTTGTGTTTTTCTTGGTTACTTACAAGAAAGGTTGTAAGTGAATATATATAAAACACACAAACGGCTAGTTGAAGATTTGATGTATCAAAAAGATTTGATTACATAAAACACTCCAACAGCTATATTAGTTAGAGGTTTTGAAAAAAAATATTTGAAATGATTTGAATCTCCAACAAACTCATTTTGATATATATACGATAGTATATATATGATAAAAACAAATTCCAACAGCTATAAAAGGATATGAACGAATCTGGACTGTTATGGAATGTTTAGATAAGTAAAATATTGAGTAAAACCTGTTTTGAAGGATAAGGAAAGATAAATCACAATCCCACTAAATAAGGAACAGATTTTCGAAAATGATTTGAGCTCTATTAATTATATATACTATATATTATATAATAGAGTCCTTACATATTTAATCCTAGCCAATCTCTGATATCTTTAAGCAATCTTAAAGAAATCTTAAAGAAATCTTCGAGATCAAACTTGACTAAAAACAGCTTTCGGTGAGTCCAAGTCAGCTTGCTGTTTTGGTTCTGGCGAGTTCATGTCAGCTTGCTGCTTTGGTTCTGGCGAGCTGAACAGATGGATAGCTTTAAATCTTTGCCTTTCTATATCATCAACCAAGTTACCTAAGAGTATACTTATGCATAGCAAACACATATATGCATATGATATATCAAGTGATTCAATCATATAATGGTAAGCTAAATATAGTAAAACTAGTACAAGATCAGCAATGAGCTTGCTGTATATAACATCAAAACCCACTAGGGTAACAATCTCCCCATTTTTTATGATTATATACCAATATGTGATTGAGCTAAAAGCTCCCCCTTAATCAATGATCAATACTTCTTGAAAAACAAGATTAGATAAATACACATGAAGTATTACGATGCAACATTTGTATTCATCATCAAAACATCACGGTAACAATCTCCCCCTTTTTGATGATGATATACTTGAATACATCAGAGAGACTATGTTGCTCCCCCTGATTAGCATTATATCTCATCATATAATCAGGTTAGCATAATTCATCATATGCAATATGATAAAAACACGACTCATCCTTTTTTACAAAAAAAAAACACGACTCATCCCTGCATGAAACATTAGTTGAAAAATCCAACATATAACATTATAGCATATAACATTATAACCCTTTTTATCCTCATGTATTCATGTATATATGTATACATTGGTAACTTGTAGAGCCAATATTTCTCTGACAGTCATTTGGCTGATATGTATATATGTATGCAACAGCTTTTTGATATGTGTAGCATAAGGTAAGTGTACCTGAGGTCACTGTATTTGGTACAAATTTATCAATGAATGCACCTCGAGTTATGTCAAGTAGTGTTATACAAAATAAATTCAGTACAAATTTTCTTGGGAATACTTTAAAAATACTTTGTAGGAATCTTCAAAGAATGATTTTAATATAATACATTCGAGACCAAATTTTAAAAAGGGGTTTGTTAATGGAACACGAAGAAAACTTGGTATTGATCTCCATTCTCAACTTGGCAATATATAAATTTCCTACTTGCTTTGGTTACTAACAATTTTATAATTTATGTCGCTTACATCATGATTCAGAAGATATATGTTTTTTACCATCAACATTATGGTCAACCATGAGTTCTTTGTTACATTATCCAAATTAATTGGTCTATCAATGTTGTATTTAATCACCATAAAGTGAAAAAACATTATACCTTGCTTAAATAGGTAAATTTAACAAAAAGTAAAAAAGAAAAAAAATTGATGAAAAAACAAAATAAGAAACTTTTAACTATTGCCTTTTGGTTTGCGAAACAATTTAGCCGTGTAGGTTCTCAAACGGCTAGTGAGGACAACTCTCCCTTAATTCTCGAGGAGCCAACCAATAAGGGTTTTAATCAGTGACCGAAAGTTTCTTTTAGGTGATGTCTACTTCTAACCCTATAAGCTCCTGGACAGAACTATCATAACCACTGTACCGGAACACAATAATAAGTCTCATATTTTTGACATAGAGGATTATTAATCGACTAAATTTTATCTCTATTAAAAATGTTCGTGTCCATCTTAGTTTACCTAGAGGAGTAGAATTGAGTGAATTTATACTTTGCAAAACCAAGTTGTAGTATCATAACTGTAACGCCCCCAACTTCCGTACAAGGAATTTGGGTCGCCACGTCTTCATCCATCCTCATAGAGCAATACATGTTCACAATATATTCTACTTCAACAATAAAAGTAATTTCCATGCATATAACTCTACGGGTTATAGTCTTAGAACTTTCACTTACATTAACCAAAATATTACAATATCAGAGTATCTCCAGAATCCCATATCCATGTCTACTTAAAGTTGATACAATACACCTTAATATAATACATAATAGTCTTTACAATGAGTCTGCTTTACACTACATAACACTTATGTCAGCTTATTCACTTCCCAGAATCTCTAAAATACTATTACAACTCCAAAGTACTAGATAATAAAACATTATACAACATCTTCCCAGCTTGCACTCTCCTCATATGCTATAAGGCTAACACGCTGAATCAGTTGCCTTTCCCCTTCCCTTAATCTCGGTTCGTTGTACTAGTGCCAGCTCTGATTTCCACTGTTTAATAATATTTAAAATAGCAGGAATGAGCCAAAGAATGCCCAGCAAGTATATAGATATCATATAATACAACAACAACTCGCTCAAAAATATGTTTTTACCACTCTATAAGAACTTCTCCACTTATATAAATATATACTTTTGAAAAGAGATCAATTCGAAAATTTTTATAAATCTCGAAATACTACTCATATGAAGGAATAAATATATCTCAATAACTTCTCAAAGTACTACTCGAATATAATTCAATAACTCCTCAGAAATGCTAAATTGATTTGAATAAATATAATTTAACAACTGCTCGGATCAACACCCTAGTTAACAGAACCACAAAGGCATCAGTTAACAATTAGGGTATCGATGATTGGACATCTCCTCAAACGCCTCCTCAAGTAATGGATGATCAGTCCATTGTCCTGCCTCATTTTCTATCGATAGAAAGGATGGTCGACGTCTCGAACCACCCTAAATACTTCTCAAAAGGATGAGCCGACTTGCTCGGACCATCACCCTAAATACTTCTCAGTTTGGGCCGGTGCGTTACTCCGGTCACTTTTTGCCATCTCTAGTCCAGAATATAAGGTGTCGGAATTGTTGATCACCTTCAAGAAGAAATCGCTTAGGCGTCACGGTAAAATAACACGTGCACCTTTATCTACTTCTCAATAAATTATTACTCCAATATCGTTCAGAAACAATGAACGATAAACACCTCCAATAATTAAGTTTTCCTCTCGAATGAGTAGAGGAATATTTATGAAAAACTGTTCTGGTCATGGATTCAGAATGAGGTAACCCATATCAGTAATCTCAACTTACTCTATATATATAACTCCACTCTTAAATATCCATTAATATATAGTATGAAAATATTATTTAATATATCTATTTCATCTCCTTTGCGAGTACGAATGATGTATCTCGATAAACGTCCCAACAATATGGACCAACTCATGAAATAAATTTGAACACCTCGAGTAATAATATCCGGATGACAGCTCAACAATAATATATATGCATATAAATTGTATGAATAAAAATCCGGTATAAAAAACTAGATAGAATACTTGCATTTGTGTTTTGAAAACTTAATCAGCATACTTATGCATTTAAAAATATAAATACTCTGAACGATAGAGTACGAATTAGTAAACTTGCCTGGTACTCCGGATGTAGTAATGGCTCGTAGCGAGGTCCGACAATCTAAACAAAGTCCAGAAAATACGCGATTAATCCCTACTACGATCCACTTATAACTCAATGTTCAGACACTTAAGTCAATCACAAACAAGGCACTAAGGGGTCCCTCTAGACTCGTACTACGTCCATATAAATCGATAAACACTTAAGTCACAAGTTTAGTCCGAAACCGCTCCTCAAATTCAAGGTGTACTTAACCATTCATAACCTCGTTCTCTATACCCATATGTTGTCTCGATAATCCTTAACAAGTTTCGTGTTTTAGTCAGCTCGAAATTCCTCTTTTATCTTAGCCAAAACGGATGGTCAAAGTAGCACCTCTAGAGTTGACTTTCCTGAAAATTACTATTCCTTGACTCACACTTCAACACTTTTAATAAATCACTGGAAACGTATTTAAATACGAAACCACTTCTAAAATCTTCTTTGGTATTTGTAATATTTATCATAAAAATTTTGATTCGAAAACACGGGTCTAGATAGGTGAAATGTATTTTCAAAGGTGGATCAACTGCGGATTTTTACTAATTGCACCACTTTTACTAAAACCCTCATAACTCGATAACCGTTAACTCAAATGATGCACCGTTTTTGCGTACAAGATCTAGAGAATGTCTAGAAGGTAACCAACTCAAGACATGGCTCTGGTCAGAAGATATATTTTTCGTAATTTATCAAAACAGGGCAGTGGCTATGCAGTGAGTTTTATGGTCTTCCTAAGGGGTTTTCCACTTGCGCAACCTCGGTTTACGCATTTTTATAAAATTGAAAAATAATCCTTTGGACTCGAAACCTTCGCTCATACTTTTCTAACTGACCTAATTATTTATCCTCAAAATATCATACTCTAATTCCATTTTTAAGGGTCTCAAACATAACCACAAAGTTGGTACATTTCTGCGACATCATTCTTCGAACAACTTTCACTAAAATGGTCATATCTCCTAAACCGTAACCTCTCTTGATAGGATTCTTGCGGCCACATAAACTAGACAACAATATCTACACAACATGGTCAGTGGTTACCATTTAAACATGATTAAGGTCTCGGATGGCTACTGTCAATATGGTACGAAAAATTTGGGCATTACGACGGCTCTAAATCGAGCATTTCCATTTTGTAAATCCTCTAATATGCCACACAAAGCAACCCATACTCCAATATTACAAACCAACCATCATACTAAGCCTATAGGGCCAGTGGTAAGGTCCTTTGACCACCACTCAACATAAACACCTCAAAACAAAGCTAAACAACCATATAAACTCTTAACATGAACTCATCTTTACACTAACATCAAAACTCCACCAAAACTCATATAAATAAAAGGTAAAGTTGAGGTTTATACCTTCCTTGATACTCTCACAACACTAACAAAGCTTTGTACACCTTATAATAGCCTTGGGTAGTCTTAACAAAGCCTAAAAGCCATGAACAAAACATGAAAACAAACTTAAAATACTATTCATCATCATCTTGTAAAATTCATATAAAATCGAAAAATAGGAGTTTGGTTCTCAAATTTTTACCACACCTTCTACTCTTCAATGGCTTTCTTTTGAGCTATAGATCATCAAATTTGAGGCTTCCTAGCTAGGGTTTTTGGCCTCTTCTTTCTGCTGGGCAGAACCTGTCCAGATTTTGTGTTTCTTGGTTTTCTCTTTTTTCTCTCTTAATCTCTTGTTTGACTAGTTGGTAAATGTTTTTGTGATATGTGGTGATATATATCAGCTGCTATAATCTCTTAATCCAAGTGTCAAATGCTTGTGGTGTGTTAGAAAAGAGATGACATGTAGCCTTGTTGTCTTGTTCTAGTCCATCCACCTCATTTCTCCTTTTTCTTTTCTTTTTCTTCTTTTCTTTTTCCACCAAATTCCCTTGATATAAAACCCTAGATGCTCATGCATGGTTTTTCATCTCGCTACATATTTAATCCATAATTTGTTTTGCGTTCGCTTTATCGCTTAATCTCGTTATAAAGTTTTAGCGATTTCTAGAACGATCGTTACACTAACTCAGGGGTTTTCGTTCCAATCCTTAAATCACCTTAAATAAGATAATAAAATATAAAATCCTTGATTTAAATTACTCACTTGTCTTGGTCGCATTGATATGCTCTTTACTGCCCAGTCAAATATTTCCTAAAAATAAAGTTTGGAATTTCTGAATTTCAATCGCGTTTACATACACTTATTTACATCACAGATCACTAATATAACCTCGAAATATCCATTTCCTATCCCGTATATAAGGTGACATGAAAACTTTTCTTAGTCCTCCAAATCACTATTCTTCCACAATTTTACTATTCATCCATGAAAATCACTATTCATCCCTCAAATTAAAATTTTTCTCAAGTACAGAAATTTGGGTTATTACAATAACTAAAGGGTTTTATTTCAATTCGTATTTGTGTGTGTGATATGAAATTTTTATACACTTAGTCAATCGAATAAGTGTTCATTTACAGAATCACAGATGTAATTAACTATCAAGTTTCATACAAATTGTGCACATTTTATTAAAATTACAAATGCATTGTTATTCATAAGAATGTTCAGTATAGGTCAACATACTTGTAAGTCGAGCACAATCACCAACAAACAATGACAGTGAGGTTTGTAGTGCATGTTGTTGGTTTCCTGATAACGAAATTATAGACAAATCAGTTTAAATAGTTAAGGGGCATGTAATACATATGTTTATCGTCATGCTAACTACAAACTAGTACCATGATTCAAACGGTTCCTTGTTGCAATCACCTTCCATAAAAAAATGGAAAAATCAAGGGGTTAGTATTGCATATAGGCAAAATTGAACAGAGATCGAGCGACCAATAAAACTATCATGTAATATGTGTTGTCTCATGACTGATCAAAAGATAGAAGTTGAGTAATCTAATATGATACACAAATAAACATAGACTTATATTTACAGGGCAGGGTTTTATTTTGTAAGAACTTAAGAAGAATAATTAGAGAAGAACTTAAGTAGAATAATTAGAGAATTAATCAGAATAATTATAAATTAAGCATAATAATTAGAGAATAGCTGGGGAGCAATCCATCGGGGAATCCCAAAATCAAACCTAGACAAAGAATAGTACATGATATCAATACAAATACGAAATGTTTCAAAATTCAAAATCATATACGAATTGCCCCCAAATTCAAAATCGGATGCCTAAATAGGTGAGAGGGCGGTACCTGGAGAGCAGTTTGTCTGCTCAATAGATGGAAATTAAAGGGTAAGGCTTCTACTCAGACGGCTGCTAGTGTTGCTCGGCAACAGTACTTGTAGCTTCGTGTTGGTAGTATACAGGATTCTTTTAGTAGTATACAGGATTCTTTTAGTAGGATACATAGATACGTGTTTGTATTTTTCTTTTCTTGGTTAGAGCCTTAATTTATTTATTTAATGTATTTAATTTAAAATTGTTGGAGTTCCTTTTTGTTTTAGGAAAGTAATAATAATTTTTTAGGAAGGTGTTAACCAACCAAAACTAACCAATTATATCATGTTTCGCTTATAATAGTATAGTATATACTAGTGAAACAGGGTATAATCGGTTGGTTGATTAACACATTCCAAAAAGGTTTGTTAATACCTTACAAAAATGTAAAAATAAATTAAAATGCATATAAAAATTTATTTTACTTAATAACAAACTCTTTTAATTACACTTCAATTAATATTTAATTACACACTCTTTCAATTACTTAGAAATCAAATTTTTTTAAAATTAATTTAAATAATTTTAATATCATATATTTATTAACAAATTTACAACAAATTATTAATCAACAAAAGTGAAAACAAACTAAAATTATATAATAAATAATAAAAATTTCACACAATTACAAATTAATATTAAATGAGAATGCTGTAACTGAGATTACCTCAGGTATTTTCCCTGAGATGTTTCCATAAAATCAAGAAAAATCTTATGGGTAATCTAGTTTTCACAAAAATGCCCCTGCGGGGCCATTTATTTTATAAGATTTTATTAATAAGTAAGGTAAGTACCTTAGGTAAGTTCCTGAGCTAATCTCAGGAACATTATTCTCATATTAAATTCTATTTTAGACAGATTGTACATTAGGGATTATTATGGAATCATGATTTGAATATGATAATATCAACAAAAATTTGAATGTAATTACATACGTCCATTTACATTTATAAGCGAGTAATTGGTTGGTTGGTTGGTTAACACCTTCCAAAAAGGTTTGTTAATACCTTCCAAAAATGAAAAAACAAATTAAAATGCATAAAAAAGTTTATTTTACTTAATAACAAATCTTTTAATTACACTTCAATTAATTTTTAATTACATGCTCTTTCAGTTACCCAACTTTTTCAGACTCTTTCAAATACTTAGAAATCAGTTATTTTTAAAATCAATTTAAATAATTTTAATATCATATATTTATTAACAAATTTACAACAAATTATAAATCAACAAAAGTGAAACAAACTAATACTATATAATAAACTATAAAATTTAACACAATTACAAATTAATATTAAATTCTATTTTAGACAAATAGTACATTAGGAATTATTATGGAATCATAATTTGAAGTAGAAAAATTAGAGAATAATAATTATAAATTAAGCAGAATAATTAGAGAATAGGCTGGGGAGCAATTAATCGGGAATCCCAAAATCAAACCTAGACAAAAAATAGTACATGATATCAATACAAATACGAAGTGTTCCCAAATTCAGAATCATATACGAATTGCCCCCAATTTCAAAATCAGATGCCTAAACAGGCGAGAGGGCGGTACCTGGAGAGCAGTTTGTCTGCTCAATAGATGAAAATTAAAGGGTAGGGCTTCTACTCAGACGGCTATTAGTGTTGCTCCGGCGACAGTACTTGTAGCGTCGTGTTGGTAGTATACATGATTCTTTTACTAGGATACATAGATACGTGTTTGTATTTTGCTTTTCTTGGTTAGAGCCTTAATTTATTTATTTTTATGTATTTAATTTAAAATTGTTGGAGTTTCTTTTTGTTTTAGGAAAGTAATAATAATTTTTTAGGAAGGTGTTAACCAACCAACCAACTAACCAATTATAGATTGTTTCGCTTATAATAGTATAGTATAGATATATCATAATAAAAACTAGCTTCTAACCCGTGCGAAGCACAAGTTTCTTTTGATATGTTATAATTTTATTTAACATTATAATTATGTTTTTATTTAATCTTTACTTTCAATAAATTTTTTAATTTTATTTTAATATAAATTTAAATAACGATATACATGGTTTAAAATTTATATTGCCAAATTCCAAATTATTTTAATTAGAAGTAAAATCTTTGGAGAAGATGGATAATTGAGTTGTTAGAGTAAAGTAGAAGAAAGAGTCCAAGAAGAAATTCAATGTGGGTGGAGGAATTTTATTCAGAATATAATTACTTTAACATTAGTAATAAGTTTTTTAAGTTGTTATTTTATAATATAATAACATTATTATTTATATTAATAATTAGGAGATGAGGGATTGATTGGGTTGAGATTTCATGAAACTGGAGGAATCGCACGACATGATTTCGAAACGCACGGCATGATTTCAAAACGTTCCTAAATCGAAGAAGTTATATTTTTGTATAATCGGTAAGTAATAAATATTATAAGAGATGTTGTTTTTATTATTAATATTATTAGTTATTTTAATAAATAGGATAATCAAATTGAAAATCAAGGATAACCAAAACAAAAATCAAAACTTTCAAAATTTTCAATGTTTCAGGTTTAATAAAATAGCATAGATTAGTTGAAACAAGTAGTTAAAGACTATAAGATACTTAATTTTTTTTTCTTTTAAACAAGAAAATATATAAAACCACACGTTTGTATATTCATGTATACTAGCTTATAACGCGTGCAACGCACAGCTCCTTTTTTAATATCTGTAATTATATTAATTTTTTAATATTTATATATTATTAATTTACATATCATTTTTTTTGTTAAAAATTTGATATATATAATATTTTACACGTTCAAATTTAATATTTGTGTTATATTTTGAATTTTTAAAATTTTATTTTGACGATTTTACAACCCACATGATATTAACAAAATAATCTTTAATTTAGTGGCAGTTTAAAAATTACTTTCCAAATAAAATTACGCAGGAAAAAAAGGTGAAGAAATTGATGATTTTTTACGTTGAAAATTTTATTAAAATACCGTTTTAATAATAAGTGTAAGAGTGATTTTGTCCAAAATTTTGGTAGCCGATAATCTGGTATTCATTACGACAAAATAAATAAGAGCCGTTAGATCATAAAATAAATAGATGAAAAACGTTGAATCTAGCAATTTTTTTTTACCTTTTAACATGTAAACTAAAAAGTATATATATACTTAAAGATGAAAAAGTGAATGTCAATTATTTAAATAATATATAATTTAGTTTTCTACATTGAATAGGATTATCAACGTATGTCTTCTACACTGAATATGATTAGTGTAAAAGTTCGTAATTACATTCTTTATTGAGATTTTGAGTGTTTCTATTTCGATAATAATTGTTAAATCATCCCTAAATTAAAGATAATTTTATAACCTTCGCATAGGTCGTAAAATCATCCAAATTTGATTTTTAGATCTTGAGATAGAGCACAAATAGTAAATATAATTTTTTTTAATATTAATAAAAAAATAAATACAATTCAATTGTATCCTCTTTTTTTTTTTAAATATATCCTTTTCATATTATAATTTTCTTTTCGAAATTCAATTATAATATAACCTTTTTTGATAATATCCTTTTTAGATTATAATTTTTAATATGATATAATCTTCATAGTCTATTTTTAAAAAGATTAGATCGATGGTTGAGATTAATTTAGTAGTACAGTGACGAAAATTATGGATAATATCCCTTTTATGCTTATTATATATAAGGATATAATAAAAATTTCAAAATAATGTGTCCTAAAAGACTATTTATAAAAGCATTACTCCCTCCGTCCCAATTTACATGTCCCTTTTCCCAAAAAACACACATATTAAGATAAAGTTAGTTGAATAAATTTTTCCAACTAATACCCTTATTTAATACATTGAAAAATGAGAATAGAGTTAAGTTTAAAAAAGTCAAATTTTTGATACAATAAATGTAGGGATAGTTTTGTAAAACTACACTAAAATTTGCATTGAAAGGAGAAAAGGGACATGTAATTTGGGACAAATATGTTTTAGAAAATGGACGTGTATTTTGGGACGGAGGGAGTATTAAACGACATTTTACCAAAATTGCACATTTTATCTTAACAAATAGTATGCAAAAATTTAAATTAATGAATTTAAGACTCACAAAATAATCAAATACGGAGTACTAAAAAACACTAATCAAATTATCATTTACTAAACGAGAACATTAAAAGAGATTTATTTTCGGCATATACATGTGTTAGTGATTTGAACTCTCCATTCCTCCAAAAAAGGAAGGTTCGAAGGATTGTAACTATATAAAAAAAACTCTCGCTTGTATCGATATTTGATACTAAAATATAGTATAGTACATCTATCTATTTGTTGTGTAAAGAAAGTATCTAGCATCAAATTCAAAACAATACTCCGTAATTTGGTAAAATTTCAGTAATCTTTTTAAAATTTTCTTCATCTAGATTTCAGTGAAACTAGACCCATGACCAATAATCCATCATGATAAAGCTACGTTAACTTTTCCCCAACAGAAATTCACACAAAGACACACACACACATTTATAGCCCCCAAGTAAGACAAATTACATGACCTAGGTGGCAAATCCACGTGTCACCGACTTTGCCAGCTGTCAAGCAAATAGAGAGAGTTTATGCATTAAGTCATTAACCATACTCGCGAATATAAAATTCACAAAAAATTCTAAATAGATACACTACTCGCTTAACTGGCAGAGTCCATGTTCTTTAATCCCATCACTGGTCTTTATTTGCCCTATATACAAGCAATATTTGATCCCCTTTTTATTAAAAAAATTAGATACACCAAAAAAATATATACACACAAAAAACAATAAAACAGTGAGTTTTATTCGGAGCAAATCTCTGACGGTCCACAAATTCAAGAACCTAGTCAAACTCTTGAAAATCAGGATTGTTTCTTCACAAGCTCTGATCTTTTTAGGTATGTGTTAATGGGTTGTTTTTATTTTCTTGAATTCTTGGTTATTTTCACATGGGCACCTGTAATTTATGTGTTTTTGAGTTGCTTTGTGTTCAAGAATTGATTTTTTTGGATTAGAAACGTTGAATTTGCAATTTCTTTGATGACCCTTTTGGTTGAATGTTTTATATGTGTGAAAAGATCTGTTGGGAATAATTATTGTTGTGTTTTGTGATTTATTTTGTGTAAGATGGATTTTTTGTGATTTAATGAGCTTTTGTACTCATCATTGATGGGCATTTGTTTGCATTTATGTATCTATCTTTATATGTGTTGAAGAAATGTTTGTCATTTGTTATTGAGCATAATTGTGGATTATTCATTTTCTGATTCATTTCGAGTTTGGAGCAGTTTAGTTATTTGAATTGGATATGTGATGTTTTATGGACTAGGGTGTTTCATTTAACCTTATTATGTATGTGTATCGAATTAATTTGTGTTCCGGGTACTAAGGGTAGTCTAGGTTAATTGATTTGGGTACATGGTGAGCTTTTTTGGTCCGCACTGGTTGGTTTATGTTTGTTTTGGCTCGTAGATATTGAAACCGACTTTATGTTTTGGTAATGACATATTTTTTGTTTTGTGACTTATTCTAGTTTAGAGAAGGTTGCAGGGAAGAAATCTATCGGGGGTAATTGATTGGAGTCCCCGCCGGTTGCAAACTCTGTAACCGCGGGAAGGAGATGTCTAAATTTCAGGGTGTTCTTGTTTCCGATCAGTGGCTTCAAAGCCAGTTCACGCAAGTTGAGCTCCGCAGCCTCAAGAATAAAGTAATGTGCTTATTGTTATCTTTACAATTTCTTGCATCTGATCAGCTCCTAAAACAATGTTAAAAAATGTGTTCATAGTGTTGTATTATTAAGTTAACAAAATTATCTTAATTTTATTACAGTACACAACTATTAAAAACAAGAATGGTAAAGTTACAATTGGCGATTTGCCGCCTGTACTGGCAAAACGGAAAACTTCGAGTGAGGTATTTACCGAGGAAGTGATCAAAGCGTTATTGGATGAATCTGTCTCTGATATGAGCAAAGTGATCGATTTTGAAGGATTTCTCAAGGTGAGGGTTTATTCCACTGAACATGATTTTCTTTGCTCTTTGGTCATGTTTGCTTTGTTATCTATACGCTGATAGACTCCATACTCCCCTTGTGTAATGAAAATGAGAATCCATGTCAATGTTATCGCTATAATTGCAGAATATCTGATTTAGTTCAAGAGAGCTGTTCTGTTACTTTTATTAATTGAAGGACATTTACCTGATTCTTTTTTTTAAAATACCTGTGTGCAGACCTTTTTAGATTTGCAGGCAAGAGCTGCTGCTAAACTGGGCAATTCGAATAGCTCATTCCTTAAGGCCACAACAACAACTCTCCTTCATACTATAGTTGAATCGGAGAAAGCATGTTACGTTGCTCATATCAACAGCTATCTAAGGGATGATCCTTTCTTGAAGGAGTTTCTTCCTATAGATCCAAAAACAAATGCTCTATTTGACCTAGCAAAAGATGGAGTTCTATTATGGTACTTAATCAGGGTTGCTACATATAAATCTACCTTTTTAGTACAACATAAGGTGCTACTATTTGAAGTTATGATAATATGTATGGTTTAATGCAGTAAGCTTATCAACGTTGCTGTCCCAAATACAATAGATGAAAGAGCCATTAACACCAAAAAAGTACTAAATCCATGGGAAAGAAACGAAAATCATACACTTTGCCTTAACTCTGCCAAGGCTATAGGCTGCACAGTAGTTAATATTGGCACCCAGGACATTGTTGAAGGAAGAGTAAGCTGTGATTATTTATTCAATGGTAATTTCACAAAATTATGGAGAACAGAATATAACTTAGTTTGTTTTAACATGTGCAGACCCATCTGGTACTTGGATTAATCTCTCAAATCATAAAGGTAGTAGGCCATCCTTTTATCAACTGTCAATAATCCGTCAATATAATTTGTGGGGGGGGGGGGGACTATCTATGTGTCCTTGTCAAATTTTAGAAGACTCCGTAATGATGACAACATTATTGACACGGGACTTGCACGTTTTGCATAAATAGGCTAATTAATCGTTGATTTTGGTTTTTCTTATTTATGCGTGGCAATTCATGTTTGTGGCCTTTCAGATTCAACTACTGGCAGATCTTAACCTCAGGAAAACACCCCAGCTTCTGGAACTGGTGGAAGAAAACAATGTTAGTTGATAGTAACAATTATTTGCACGAATTGACGTGCCTCTTCTGGAATACTTTGTGATACTAATGGCAAGTTTGCAAAATATATGTAGGATATTGAGGAGCTTATCGGTTTACCGCCCGAGAAAGTACTTTTAAAATGGATGAACTTCCATCTCAAAAAAGCAGGCTATAAGAAAACCGTAGCAAATTTCTCTTCTGATTTAAAGGTACACTATTCAGTCGTGATATTGTTTTCGTCGTAAATTGTAGGAACCTTTTTATAATGGACTTATAACGTGCATGTTTGATCTAGTACTTATTATAAAATTAATTCTAAAAAGCTTTTGTTGTCACCTAGTTCATAGTTACATTAAAACCTGAGGAATGCATGAAAAAAAACCCTGCAGCTCTCTGTTCATGGCTTTTTGACAAATGTTTCATATTTCCAATTTCTATCGTTACCTGTAGATTTTTTAAGGAGGTTATCAGCAGAAGTTTGTCGATGAGTCCATGTTTGGTAATGATAAATTTATACGCATGTTACCAGATTTCCGAGGAGAAAAAAGAGAGGATAGAGCTTTAGTCATTTGTTACTTTGAGTTCTTCTTTGTTTAGTGTGCTGACGTTTATAAAACTATAAATACAACCTAACCTATGCTTGCATAGATGCATCATCCAGCATGGCAATTTTATTGACAAATGCAAATACGTTATTTTTTAAAGTAATTGGTCAGTTTATTTTCTTGGTATATGATATACTAACAGACATTTTAAACTTATGATTTTAGGATGGAGAAGCTTATGCATACTTGCTTAACGTTCTTGCACCAGAACACTGCAACCCAGATACATTAGATGTCAAGGATCCTATTGAAAGGGCTAATTTGGTACTTGAACATGCAGAGAAAATGGACTGTAAAAGATACTTAAATCCGGAAGACATCGTTGATGGCTCGTCAAATCTGAACCTTGCATTTGTTGCACAGATATTCCATCAAAGGTCTGTTAGGCAGTTAGCTCTAATCTCTAGTTTTTTTAATGGAATACTGGTTAATTGTTTCCCCTTTTTAGGAGTTTCATGCTTATGGCATTCTGATAATCTAGCTTGTATCTACAACAATTGTTTTATGTGTTACGTTGTTTTTTCTATGTTTGTCAATGAAGTCAACATGTAATTTATCTGGAATATAGATGGTACCTTTTAATATTGGGTGCCTTAGAGCTCCATTTCGTTTTCTTCGGTTCTTATTAAAAACTTATATGTTGTGTATTTGTGCAATTTTAAGTGTGTCTAAGTTATTGCAAGCCTGGCGCATAAAAAAGATTTAGTTCGATGTCTTGTTTCTATGCCTGATTCCATATTGACTTCTGTTTGCGGTCTTAACATGTCTGACAACTTGGGATTTTCTTATAGGAGTGGCCTGTCCACAGACAACAAGAAAGTTTCTTATGCAGAGATGATGACTGATGATGAGCAAATATCTAGAGATGAGAGGTGCTTCCGATTGTGGATCAACAGTCTTGGGATTTCATCTTATGTTAATAATATATTTGAGGATTCAAGAAACGGGTAATTTTTTTTCTCTTTTCTGGATTGTATTACTATGTTCTATATTAACAACAATAATATTATCTTAATAATATTTTGTTAGTATTACATGCCTGGTTAAAAGCCAAATCATGGTTATAAAATTATAATTATTTTTTCCCAAAACTTTCTTTGTAATTACTGTTAAACATAATTAACTAATTAGTTCAAAAAGTTACTAGGTTTATAGTATGACTTTAAGTATTGAAACGTATTCTTCTGCAGATGGATGCTCCTGGAAGCACTTGACAAGGTTTCTCCAGGATCAGTTAATTGGAAGCAGGCAACAAAGCCTCCTATCAAAATGCCATTTAGAAAAGTAGAGAACTGTAACCAAGTAATTAGGATTGGGGGGCAGTTAAAGTTTTCTTTGGTGAACGTAGCTGGGAATGATTTTGTTCAAGGGAATAAAAAACTTATACTCGGTAATTGTCTTATTCTCAAATATTGAAATGCTGGCTTTTTTGTTTATACTACGAGTGCATTTCATTGTTTGGCTTGCGTTTCTTTTTCCTGATTCTCATTTTAGTAGTATACATTGTTTTTGATGTTTTCTTATGATTTGAAGTGCAAACTAGTTTCCTAAATCTACCGACACCTATTTCATTTCCTTCAATTATCTCATAGTTATAGTTCTTTGTTTTTAATAAGATTGTGGTGTACTACAAGTGTCCGTCTGAACTAGTTTTAACGTAAGTACGCTTGAACAGGTGGCGCAGTTCGACAACTGTACTTCTACTTCATAAGTGTATATGTTCTAAGACCTGAACTATAAGGGTGTACTTAGCTATCGATCGTTTAGGAAGATATGTATTGTTGTGAAATAAATCGGTGCTAGAGTTATCTATATATGGCTTAGTTCCGTGTTGAATATTGTGAATGGGTTAAGAGGTTCGTGAAAGACTAGAAGCTAGCTATTCAAATCCAAGTCTCTGTATGTGTGTGCGCAATTGCACGTGCAACTGTGCTCCAGAGATTTTCTATAGCTTCCAGTCAGTGTCACATATTAACAGGGATTTCTAGAAATTATTGAAATGCCTTCACAATTTTCAATGATTAAGTTATTGAAAAATGGCTTTACAGTCATGGAGAATATAGTTGGTATAGAAACCGTCCAGCTTGGTCGCTTGACATTCAGAGTGTCAAAGAATTTTATTCCGTTTTCACTTGGGATATTTATCGATTCACTAAACCATCTGTAGAGCCGAGTATAAGACTTCACATAGATGAAGCAAGAATTCATAGAACCGAATAAGCAAAATTAATTTTTTCAAACACAAGGTTTTTCTATGCATCTTTTCCCTTCATTGGACAACCATAACAGCCTTTAGAAATATGAAACGTCTTTAGCAGAATCTTGTTATTTATATAAAGAACTTACAAATTCCGATGTCGATCTTGGCTACCCTTGTTCTAGCTTTCTTCCATCTATTCTGCTACCATTTAATTAGCTTCAGGAATTTTCATACTGGTATTTGTTACAAAATTTTGATTAATGTGATTACAGATATTTCATGGTTAACCTTGCAAAGTACTTAATTTTGTTCGACTTTGAACAGCTTTCCTGTGGCAGTTAATGAGATTCAACATGCTTCAACTCTTAAAGAACTTACGGTCCCGCACTCAAGGTAAGGAGATCACTGATGCTGATATTTTGAATTGGGCGAACAGAAAAGTGAAAAGCACTGGCAGAACTTCTAAAATTGAGAGCTTTAAGGTTACAGATTCTTAATTTCTCTTTACTTTAAGAAGAACATTGTCATTAAAGTTATTCTCTTTAGCTCCCTGACTGGTTCGGTTTTTTGATATCTTTTTTAGGATAAAAACCTTTCAAATGGCTTATTCTTTCTTGAGCTTCTCAGTGCAGTAGAACCAAGGGTCGTCAATTGGAATCTTGTTACTAAGGGTGAAACTGGTATGATTCCTTTGGAAGTTTTCCACTTTTCCTGAAAGCAGTAGGATTATGTACATGCGTAATAAGAAATGAGGTGACTATTTGCAGTTTAGTTTGACGTCGATCATATTTAGGGTAGAAAATAAACTAAAAAAATCTTGAAACTGTAGTTGTGGAAGGGGTGAAAATTGTTTAAACCTGTTAAGATGAGACTATTTAGTTTACATTTTCAAGATCCTACAGATATTTCTTTGTTTATTGCTGTAATGTACACTTTTTGTGGTTGCAATTATATGGAGCTCGCTTGGCAGTTAGCAGATCAGGTGAACCGCCTAGGATACTGGTCTCCTGTGTCTCAAGAACAAAGCAGTACTAGGATAATGTAACAGATGTCTTAGTAGTTGGTAGAACCCAGTGGGGATGACTGCTTTTTTTGGTTCCTATCATTATATCTTCTAAAATTATATTGTATTTTAGAGAATGAATTTGGTAGAGAGAATATTGTTGAAGTTAGAATTGTATTGTGAGTTTCAATGCTTTGTCATAATTTCTTTCAGTTATAATGCATATCATAATCAATTCCTGCCAAATGACAGAAGCTTGACTTTTGTTATTTCTCAGACGAAAAGAAGAAGCTGAATGCTACTTATATTATCAGTGTTGCACGGAAGCTTGGGTGTTCGATATTCTTGTTGCCTGAAGATATTATGGAGGTATGGAATTTACTGGTGTTATTTGAGTGTTAGTAACAGTCTACCAACGTAGTATTGTTTGTTGATATATTAATCTGGTTTCTCTTTAATACCGTCTTTCACCCGATGATACATATATGATATTAATTAAGGGAAGGCAAAATTTTAACTTTGTATGGTCAAATTATGCATATGATGGTACAATTATTGTAACCTTCCATATGAAGTTCTTACGTCTATGCGAAAAGTTTAAACTGCAGAAAGTTTTGTTCAGTAATAACTAAATAGTAGATGCATAAATTGTAGTAATATAGTGTATTTATCACAAGCACACATTATGTTTGTGAATTTAATATGAATAGTTGGATGGTGAAAAGTCTTAATAGTACTGAAGGCGTTACTTGGAAAAATAAATTGTGGCAATGCTAATAATTCTAATCAATTCCTAGCTAAATATACGTTTCCATTTGGGGTGTTGAAGAATGTCTGTCAGCTTTTAGTTTGGATTTTTAAACTCGGTAAGCACATTTCAGGTAAACCAAAAGATGATGCTTATGCTCACAGCCAGCATCATGTTATGGAGCCTTCAGCAACAAGCAGAGACATCTCCATCTCCTTCAATTACTACCCCTGATTTATCCCCTGCACCTTCCATAAATGGTGATATGTGTACTCTTGATGAATCTCCTGCCCCATCCATTAATGGTGATGCTTCTTCCACCCCTGCTGTGGTTATGACCCCCGATCCATCGCCTGCGCCCTCTGTTAATGGTGAGGATGAAAGCTCTGTGGACGGTGACATCTCAAATTTGACAATTGACGAGGAAGCTGGATACAATGTCTCTGCTACCAGTCATTCATCAGCTGCACCTTCCATTAGTGGTGAGGATGAAAGTGCTGCTAGCGGTGATGAAGTCTCGAGCAACAACACGTTGGTGTCCTCACAGGTTGAAGATCATAACCAGATTTTAGTATGAAAAGTGATTGCTTTATATATATTTGCGGTCATTTGAAAAACAGGTGGGTAGGGAAGAGACAAAACCGACACACAAGGTTTTCATAGAATGTGTACAATGAAAAGATTGACCTCCATAAGTGCAGAGATATACATCAAATGTTCTCATAAACATATTAATGGTATTATTAAAATATTTAAAAATGAGAGAAAGTTGTTAACAAACATTACTTTTATATATAATAAAACATATAACTAAAAAAATATTTTATTATATTAGTATTGAAGTTTTATTTTTATAAATATGTAATGTATATTAAAATGATTATGTAAGTAATGAATAAATTTTGTTAACAGTAAAACAATACTTTTACACTTTTTTTGTTTGATAAAATATTTTTACACTTAACATTATATGAAATTAAAATAGTAATACATACATATATATATATTTAGTGAAAAATCCACAAAATTCTAGAAATCAAAACCCTAATTGTATATATTTTCCATAAACAAGAACACTGATTTTGAGGATAAGAAATAGAGGATAAATAAAAATGAGGGGGATATTAGTACAATCGGGGACAAATTTGAGCATGAGAGGGGTAATTTTAGAGGGAGATGTGTGTATTGGTTTTAGCGGATGAGCTTTCAATCAACAAATGTAACGTCTCATTTTCTATTATCTAAATTTATACATAACAGTGCTCTTCCTTTGGAATATCTTATTTTTTACATAACATGTATATATTTTAAAAATTTTCCTTCCACCTAGATATTATAACTAACAGAAGTGTTGGATCGGAGATGCTCTCATAATGCTCCACGTTTTCATCTAACAAACTTGTTGCATTCTCACTTGAAACAAAAATTCCTAACCACTGAATGGAGATGCACTGATTAAGATTTGACACAATCGTGCTCGTGCACATCCTCCACTGTCCACGGGCTCTCTCTCAATGCTCGTTGGTAATAAAGATTCTTCCGTACCAACTGTTGGAGCATATAAGTAGAGAAAAGAATGAAGGGGTAGATGCCCTACAAATCTCCTATGTGTTTTTCGGGTTCTTAGCAAAATATACTTATTTTGCTTCATATTTCCAGCAATCTCCAAAATATTGTTATACAATATTCTCTCAATAATAAATATAGTATATGATGTAAGTATATGTTGATCTCGATGATTTATTCAATCTTGCAAGTTCTTATGACAATCATTTTTGTATAATCGTTATACTTTTCTTTTTAATCATGATAAATAAATTAAGTTACCCGTATGCCGTATGTGAAGCACGAGCCATATTAAATAAAAAAATTATGTTAAATTTTATTGGGTGATTGCCCTTTCTACCCACTTTTTATTATTTCTTGTCCAAAATGCCCAAATTCGCGAATAGCCGCCCAAAATACCCACTGGATACGCCTATGGTAGAGGAGTATCCTCGGATACGCCTATGCCAGAGGAGTAATTGGTGGGATACGCCTAATGTAAAAGAGTAAAGAGCCAGTTGCGCCTATAGAAAAACAGTATCTCTCAGGGATACGCATTTTGATCCGGCGCATCAGGTGTTGCGCAACTGTGAGTTGCGTGATGACGTCAGCTGACGTCATCTGTCATTTTGCCTCAGTTTTACGCGACTCTCCCTCGCCATGGCGATTTTAAGGCGATTTTTGCCGGAAAATGAAAAAACCGACCATACTCCGTTACAAACACTTTCACATATCGTATTATACATCAATCGAATCGCCCTTCGACCATCTACATGACTACACCAATTTCAAACCATTTGTTTCACCGGATTTGCAACTCCCAGAAGCTTAGTTCAATTTTCCGATTGGTTCATTATTTTCCGATGAGCTTCGTTCGACCATCTCCGTTGATCCTCCGTTTACGTATTAGATGTCATTGGAATCGCCTTTAAATTCTCTACACAGCCATAACAATTTTAAAGCATATTAAACCATAGATTAGAAATCCCCAAAAATAATTGTGTCGGGATAGATGACGGAGACGGAGAGATTGAACAGGAGAGAGGTTGCTACAGTAATGGGATGCGCCGATGCAAAATTCGTATCCCACAGGTAATTTGGGCACAGATTCCGCGTGTGGGTATTTCAGTAAGGGGGTAGTAAAAAAGTGGGTATTTTGGTCATTAATTCAATTTTATTTGAGTAATTTTGTATTATAGTTTAAATATTATTATAAATTTAAAAAGAAAAATAAGTTAAATAAATTGTTATGATGATAGTAGCTTTTGTCAAAACAAATCATTAAAATAAAATAAGTCATTAAAAAGGATATCTCCTATCAACTTTAAGCTTTAACCTATATTTTTAATAAATCAATTTTAAAATTATTATCAAACAAATTTATTTAAAATCGAAAATGATTTTAAACCGGCTTAAAAGCCCTGGCCAACAGCCTTTGACAAAAAATTATTAAGATATATGGAGCCCGTTTGGCTTATAAGCTTTGTTTATGACTTAAAGTGATAAGTGAAAATTAAAATTTTAAAATCAATATTTGTTGGGTAATTTTACATTATGGGTAATTTATGAATTATTAAAAATGTAAACGTAAAAATAAATTTAAAAATTGTCTATTTGAACAATAATATTAACTTTTATCAGATAAAATTCTTAAAACAAAATAAGTCATTTAAAAAAGTATCTCCTACCAACTTTTAAATTTAAGTTATTTTTTTTAACTTTAAATCAATTTCTGATTTATTATACAAACAAATATTTTTTTAACTTAAACTAGAAAATGACTTTAAGCTCCGCTTAAACTTTAAATCCATAGCCATACGGGCTCATCATGTCTTTGATAACAAACCCGGTTCATTGAATTACACTATTTACTTTATCTTTTTTTGTTAAGCATTTAATTTATCTTTAATTATTTTTTTTGAAACAAATTTATCTTTAATGATTAATTCTATACATTTTATTTGAAAGATGACAAATTATATATATGTAAAGTCTTACTCAACTACAAACAAATCTTAAATACAAACAAAAAATCAAACTCTAATCCAATATTTCATTTCAAGCTAATTTAAGGATACCCAATACAAAAAATATATAATAATCATAAAGAAAAAAAAGTTATTGTTCCACTGCTACGTGGAGTGACGTCTGAACAGTTTTTTTTTTTTGGCGAACATTGTTGAGTTAATTTATAACAATTTTTTTGAAGGTGCCCTGACGGGCCCTTACAATAAATGAAATATAATAAATTTAGTATTAGTTTGTAGTTTGTATTTAAGAATTGATTTATATTTAAGCAAAAGCTTATATATATATATATATATATATATATATATATATATATATATATATATATATTATAAATAAAAATATTATATAAGCTTTTATATATACATATAAAATTCTTAAATATAATATAAAAATATACCTATATTGGGCTCTGTGGAGGATAAATAATTTGGAGGATTGGAGTACTCCTTAGACACCGTCCGATTAAAACATATCATGTGGACAGGATATAAAGTTCATTAATGGCAAAAACGTAAATAAGTGACAAATTAAGGGTACAGTTCTGCAAAACACAACGATAATATACATTTATTTTTAAAATGGAAATAATGATAGATACGAATGCCAAGAAAAATGCAGCACACTTCTATCTCTCCCGGCAGTTACACATTAAAGCAAATCCAACCACCAACTATCACACTTCAAAGTTTAAGCAGAACAAAAGAGGATAAATCGCATTACATCACCGTCAATTAGCATACAGAAGTGGAATCTTGCAACTGGGTTGCAATGAGCGAAGGTATGTAACTGGGTGTTAAGAAACTCGTTTTTTTAAATTTGGATTATATGTAGAATACGGAATTACATTCTTCTTGTAATGGATTTGAGAAATTATACAATCAAACACGTATGTTCTTGATTTTTTTTGGAATCGCAGTATTTTGATCCCTGACATATCTAGTTATGTGTACTGCATGTAAGATATTTTGATGTTTTCTTTGTTTAATTAGTTAGAATGTATGAAAGTTACCTCCTTTCAATTGAAAAAATTGATAATTTCATCATTAACTTAATGTGTATTGAATTTGTGATTTAGGATAATTAAAAAAAATTGTGTAAACAACCTAGATATTCAATCTTATTATGTGAATAAAATAATTAAACACTACGCCATAAATAAAAAATTAACTTGATTGGAGATCTTAGTAGATCACTACTATTTTCAATATGACTCGTAACTAGTGCTTTGTTACGGATTATTGTTTCTATTTTTTAAAAAATATTTTTGAACGATCCAACCGTACGGATGTCAATATATATCTAATATAATGATATTCCCCAAGTTTCAGAAAATAATAAATTAATTTGATTGGAGATCTTAGTAGATGACTACTATTTTCAATATGACTCGTAACTAGTGCTTTGTTACGGATTATTGTTTCTATTTTTTAAAAAATATTTTTGAACGATCCAACCGTACGGATGTCAATATATATCTACTATAATGATATTCCCCAAGTTTCAAAAAATAAAAAATTAATTTGATTGGAGATCTTAGTAGATCACTACTATTTTCAATATGACTCGTAACTAGTGCTTTGTTACGGATTATTGTTTCTATTTTTTAAAAATATTTTTGAACGATCCAACCGTACGAATGTCAACATATATCTAATATAATGATATTCCCCAAGTTTCAGAAAATAAAAAAATTTAATTTGATTGGAGATCTTAGTAGATCACTACTATTTTCAATATGACTCGTAACTAGTGCTTTGTTACGGATTATTGTTTCTATTTTTTAAAAAATAAATAAATATCTAATGCAACACTTCAAACAGCAAATGCAACACTACTGATACCTAATGCAACACTTCTGCCATGTCAGCATTAGTGGGTCCCACTTCTGCCACGTCAGCAATTGTGGGTCCCACAATTGCCACGTCAGCATGATGGGCCTCCTTCCACGTCACCCTTGTGGGTCCCACACTACCACGTCAGCAGTGGTGGGTCCCACATCTGCCACGTCATATTTTTTTAAAAAAAATATAAATTTATCTAATGCAACACTTCAAACAGCAAATGCAAAACTACAGGTATCTAATGCAACGCTTTCTGCCACGTCAGCAAATGCCACGTTAGCAAAGGTGGGCCCCACTTCTGCCACGTCAGCAATTGTGGGTCCCACAATTGCCACGTCAGCATGATGGGCCTCCTGCCACGTCATCCTTGTGGGTCCCACACTGCCACGTCAGCAGTTGTGGGGCCCACATCTGCCACGTCATATTTTTTATAAAAAAATATGAATATATCTAATGCAACACTTCAAAGAGCAAACACAACACTATTGGTATCTAATGCAACGTTTTTTCCCACGTCAGCAAATGCCATGTCAGTAAAGGTGGGCCCCACTTCTGCCACGTCAGCAAATGTGGGTCCCACATGTGCCACGTCAGCAAATGCCACGTCAGCACATGTGGGTCCCACTCCTGCCACGTCACCATTTATAAAAATAAAAAATTATCTAACGCAACGCCATCAGTTAGTGTTGCATAATGTGAAACACTGTGGGTAATACGCAACGCTAATCTATATCTAACGCAACACCAATTCAGCTCAGTTGCAAAAGACCCAAAACTTCTATCTAACGAAACGCTTTCTGTGCAACGCTTTGTAAAAAGGGTTGCGTATGCTCACTTATGGCGTAGTGAAAGTTCTGCAAATTATGTCAGAAATTTGTGTTTTTTAACAATATTGGTTGTATTGGGTGTAGAACTTTACATTTACTCACCAAATTTATGAAACTAAAATTACCTTAATTTACTAAGAAGTGATACTCTTGCATTAGTGCAGTGACTTAAGATAAATATTGTGGGAACTATGTTGTTAGACTCTAATAAATCTCTTTTTTTAATGTTGTTAGTCGTGAATTCTACATTTGTGCTGCGAATAAAATGTTTATTTAACTGACACGATCAAAAGAGAATGTTGTACTTGTGAGAATGTTGCGTTCTACTACTACTGAAAATCTGGGTACCAACCATTTGTATTGTTAGTTTGCGTTATGAGATATTTAATCACAAAAACACCTTGACTAATGACAATTTGAGTTATTATGTTGTATATAGATACTACAAAACGATATGCATTATATTGTATGAAATATATGAAACGAACAAAGTTTGAATTTTACAGGAAGAAGACGAAGCGGTAGGCTTATTCAAAGTCCTTGGCTTCACAATTGGCCAAATAAACGGCCAATCTATATATACTTGGAATCGGGATCCACAACAGAAACCAATTCTGTTGGGGCATCCAAAAAGGGACTTAGAAGCACTGGAAAAAATAATAATGCAGAACACAGTGAAGTTAACAACAGGGCAACTGATAGCAATGAAAAGTATGATCTTGACATAAGGAGCGAATGGAGGCGAAGCAGCACAAAAAAAAAGCAATACAACCGATGACAACTATCAAGTAATACAGTACATTGGTTGTATTAGAATACTGTATGAAGCATTAAATTTAATTGGGCTTTTAAATATAGAATGATATTAATATGTTTCATTTACACCATGCAGGTTGAAAATGCTAAACATGACATATACCACACTCAAAAAAACCAAGAAAAAGTTTGGATAAACTTATTAATTTCAAAAAAAAAAAATAGGAATAAGAATGATTCCAGCGATGACGATGAAGATTTCGTGACTCCTGCGGAATATTGGGTAGAGAAAACAAACTCAACCATTGCTGGGGGGAGTTCAACAGAGCGCAAGCCACGTATTTCAATTAAAAACAGAGGCGGTACTGAAAAACAAGGAAATACAGATGAAAATGTGGGAGTTCAGATGCAACCTGAGGAACATAGTGCAGGAGTGAAGGTAAAAAACTTAAAACTTTGTACTTTAATTTTATATTTTAGTGGTGGAATATAACACTTATGAGGCAACACTTTAAGAGACTGATAGCAATAAAAAACTGTTGCAGGATGGAAACTATTACAGTACTTCCTAACATAAAACATAAAACCTTATGTATTATAAACATAAAACCTTAGAGACGACACAATATGATATGTACATCACTTTTGTTGCTTTTTATGCGCAGCATGCATGCTTCTGTCAGTGGATCTCAATATACAATATACCAACATACGAAGATTTGCTGAAGATGAGTCCAAGAGTGATCAGAACGGGATGGCAAACAGAAAACAATATGGTGGACTGTGGGATTTTTGCAATGCGACACTTGGAGACATACATGGGAAGCTTACTTGCATGGAGAGTCGGTCTTCGCACTGAGAAGGTACATAAATATACATTGAATCAATTATTAAAATAAAAAAGCACTATATGAAATGGTTAGACATTTATTAACAAACAAGTAATCTACTTTGGCAGGACAACCAAATCACTTTGCTAAACAAGTTAAGGGTTATTTACTCGCACAAGATCCTGACTTGGTCCCGCAATGACAACAGAAGATCAATTCTACAATCTGCATCACAGTTGACATCAAGGACCAGAAACTTTTTTTAAAATGCTTTTGGATTGATAAGTTTGTTTTTTGGATTGATAAGTTTGTTTGTTTAGGTATTCAGTATCTTTATTAACATTTGCATCGTGGCTAAGAGTATTACTTGGTCATGTATGCCCTGACATGCATGATGTTGAAGTTAATTTCCAAAATTTATTTAACGTGCTTTGTTTTTTCTCATGTATACTGTAAACCATTATCAAATAGCATTGACACAACCATAAGTATTCAGAGCAAATTTAATATGATCATTTGTAAGAGAATCAGGTATCAAAACTACTTAATCACAGCATATTAGCACTTCAACAGTAGGAGCTTCATATTTTAGCATCACCAATAATTATAAGCACTAGTACAATGACCAAGTGACTAGAATTTCCAATCAAAAAATTAAAAAAAAAAAAAAGAAATTGCAAATGACACCATCCAAAGCACCCACGAAACGAATATCTGAAATCTGAATAGATATGCAACATTTTAAGCATCAAAACCAGTTTAGCTGTAACCTAGGTCTGGAGTTATACATCAGATACAAAAAAAACAGGGAGTTGTACATCTTATACTGAAATATTTAAAGTGCTGCAAAAACAAAAAAAGTTGACATTTAACATAGCCGCATTATTTGGAAAAACTAAAGTCTTAATTATGAATTTACTGCCTTCTGCAAAAACCAGCAAACACAACTGGCACAACTGAAACTATTTCTGAGTTCTGACTACCCTTGCACAACATTGATAAACCTATCGAAGCCTATCAGTTATCCCAAAAAAACAAAAAAAATGACAAGATTCTGCTTAATCTTAATAACCTACAAACTAGAATAATAAGGCAACATCATACCAACAACAGAATTATGTCCACACACATTAGAACAATAATTCAAACCAATGCAGTATAAGTAAAAATTAAGAAGTAGACTAAAGCTGATATCAATATTTCTATATTATAAGCACACTTTTAAAAAAATAATCACGAATAATACTGAAAACATCATTCTTAATTTTAAAAACAGCATCAAGTCTCAATACAAGTGAATACATGGAATGACAGTAACTTGAGTAAAAATCACTTTTTCCTGGCAGCGTTTAAGTCCCCCTTACAAGTTCTCATATTATGGCCTGAATTTCCACAACGACCACATTTCCTTCCATTGCCTGATTCAATAGATATTTCACGACTGCTCTTTATGCGGCTTCCACAACCCTTGTTTCTGCTAATATTTGGGTTCTGCACAGAAATTTCAACTTCATCCATTGGGGCAATGAATCTATCTACTCTATGACTGCTTCCCTCATTCACATTCATGTCAGCACTATTAATGATTGCAGAATTGATAGACTGCAAACCATTTATTACCGAATCCAACTTAAAGCCATCATGCCCAGCATTGTTCATACAGTTATTAAACTCAAACCAAGCTCTTGACCTCTTCGACTTGCTTCCACTTGTGTTACCACAATTATCACTTCCTTGATACGCGGATATGATGGCATGATGCTTTAGAATATTTTTAGTCCAGCGAGGCTTAACAAACTCTCGAGGAATTTCTTTTACACGACACTGACTCAAAGCCGCAAAAGCATGCCTGCATAGATATCCTCTCCGAAAAAAGAACTTGCAGCTACACTTAACATGGGAGTCATTCAATCTAACCGAAACCTGAAGTATGTAAAAATTAAAACTTAACCAACACAAGCCTAAATGATTAAATAATTAAAAAATGAGAACTATGGTACTCTACTGTAAAAATGAAAACATATGACATTTGAGAATACAAACAATAACTGAACAAAAAATGGAACAGAATAAATAAAAAAATGAAAAAAAGAAGTTAAAACGTGTATAACGAGTAATCATTCACCTCAAATACTTCTTCATTCAGCATATAGTCCTTGAATTTGAAATAACGTGACTCGTCATCCCGCGACATATGCTCCAAAGTAACATCAGAACATGCTGCTCTAATTTCCTCCCTAACAAGATAGTAAAGCTATAAAGTATACAAATTGGAAGCATCTTTCTTTATTCTCATTGTCGAACCATTCAATGGGATTTGTTCAGATCTTGCATCATCCTCAGAATGTCGCAGACGTTGTTTGTCCATAGCACTCTGAAAACTAGAGTAAAATTCTACTAATGTGTCACGTCTCTCATGAAAATTCTGGAAAAAGGAATTAGAACTCTCAGAACGTGAGGTAGTTCTCAATATACCAGCCATCTCAATGTCCGAGAAATATGCTGGAATCCATTGGTCCCTCAAATTATACATTTCAATCAACCAAGAATTTGACTCTAGCTTATATTCTGAAATAACATCATTCCAACGCTGTTCAAACTGTTCAGGTGACAAGTGATCTGAATACACCACAGATTTCAAATTCTGCACAAATTTCTTGTTCGATGAAAGAGCAGGACCAACCTGAAAAGTGTAACAAACCATGTTAATGTAAACATCAATAAACAATCACACAAATTTATAAAAAAAACAAAAAAGGATACACATGAACTACATACCTTAGACGACAACTTATTCATAATATGCCACATACACAACCGATGTTTCGATTTAGGCCACCATTTACATACAGCCTTTTTAATTGCAGGATACTGGTCTGTTATGACACAAGGTGGAGCATGACCCATTGCTTTCTTAAAAGCAAGCAAAATCCATTTAAAATTTTTATAATTTTCCTTCGCGAGTAGACCAGCAGCAAATGTGACATTCTTCCAATGATTGTCAACTCCGGTAAAAGGAACGAATACCATGTTGTACCTAACACAAAAATGTCATATTTAAAAATAACATGAAATCTTAACAACTACAAAGGTTATACAAAATTTATTTGTAACAAGTATGCATGCCAAAAAAAAAAAAAAAAGAAGCCACTAATTGTTTTTGAAGCAAAAAAACAAGATGAAACAAAGTTACCTGTTGGTACGGAATGTAGGGTCGAAAGAAACAATGTCACCAAACACATCAAAGTTGGCACGACCAACAGCATCCGCCCAAAATAGACATGTCAAACGTCCATTTTTATCGACTTTGTAATCATAAAAAAAAGTATTATTAGATGATTCCTTCTTCAACTTGAACTTTGACAAAATCATGTCGGCATCATGATCTCCTATACGAACTTTAATGTCCCTCGAAAAATTCTTAAAAATCAGAAATTGTTGCCCCAACATCATCATAAGAACCATGCATCTCTTTAGCTAAAGCATGAGATCTAGTTGCACCAATTTTCGCTCTGGAATAATTCATTATAAAATCCTGTTGCGCAGGAGTCACACTCCTATTACATTTCAAAAACTTTCTATCGTCCCCGATTGCGAGAGGATGATTATGTTCCTCAACGAAGCTCATCACAACATACCCTCTACCACCAACAAATTTCAAGTAAATCCGTGCTCTGCAATTACATCTACGAGAAGTTGTCCTCCTACGACTCTGATGATTTTCATCAACAACGGTTCCATTAGATAACTTAGTTCTGGAACGATTGGGCGAGCCACCACGATTACACATAACATATTTAGCCAACACATTACCACCAGCACCAGTCCTTTTTGTTGATTGATGGACATCAAATCCACAAAATTGACCATAAATAAAATAAAATCGGAACGCATCATCCAACGTTGCAAAGCACTGATTAGTACGAGGTTTAATACTATCATCACATGTAGGAGTCCAGAACTTACTACCATCAGGAGAAACATAAACTACAGACCCAGCTTCAACAACATTACCCAAATCTACCTCCTCCTCATCTGCATCTGAACTTTCATCATCGGATACATCATCATCGGATACATCATTACCAGAGTCTAAAAGGGACTCATCTGAATCAGATGATTCAAAATGTGGGTTAGAACGTGACCCTACAAATAAACAACAACAAAAAAATTACAAACTGCAACACAAAAAGATAAATAAAATGACACACCAACATTCATATTAGTAGATGACATAATACAAAAAAACCATAGCAAAACAAAATACAACTGATGGACAAAACATGCAGCATTAAAGGCAAAACCAAACCCAACTTCAACAAAAGTCATGTAAGTGCAGAATACATACTACACTTGTCTGTGATACTACACTTGTCTGTGCAGAATACATACTCTATTCAAATTATGCATACTAAAAACTGTATATTTCTTCTTATTGTCTGTGATACGTGCATAACTCATAAAACAATACGTGCATAACTCATAAAACAACACCACTGTAACCCCAACAACCCAAAATAAAAAATGCAGTACAAAAAAGAAATCTAATTACAAACCAACGTACCTGTAAGAACATGCAATATTACAAAAAAAAAACAATGGAAAACCCCAGAACAACAGCAATATAAACATGAAGCATTAAAGACCATACCTGAAGCATCTTCGACAAAAGTCATGTTAATGCAGAAAACAAAGAACAACAACTAATAACAACAATCAGGCTAGAACATTCAATGAATGCAAACTACAAAATGCAGTATATACCCACGCCTGTGATACGTGCATAACCCCTAAAACAACACAACCGTAACTCCTTAAAAAAAGTAACCACCGGCGTTTAAAATTTAATCCATCTGATAAAAAAACAGAAAAATCCCTAATATACATACAATTACATAACTGCCCTTATGATTAAAAAAAAACAAAACAAAAAAAAAACGTGAACCATTGGATTAAAAAAAATGAACGGTTGAGATCTTGTACTCCAATTCTCCAATCTAAAGTGTACTCCATATATATATATATATATATTCTATTAATAAAAGGTTACTTAAATTTTTTTAAAAAAATCAGAGATTACTTAAATTTTATTTATAATATAATATTACATAACAAATCATTACTTTGTATCACCACTCTCCACCTCTGGAATTCATGAATTTTATTACGAGTGAAGTACTCCTTTTTTTTCATGCAATGAATTTTGGATAAGCAATACAAAATGTACATGATATAGTATTATTATTTAATATGTTAATTAGAATTTAAAATCTCTTTGATTATTTTTTAAACCCTTATTTTTATCACCATGTCTATAATTAATTTTTTAAATTGAATCTCATTTACTATACTTGATTAAATTAATAGTTACCTTTTAAAGAAAAATATTAACATAATACAAGTTAGATAAATAGACACAAGAGGAAAAAAACAAAAACGCACACATTTAAAAGGAAAGAAAAGGTGAAATCCTAATTGAACGATGGTAGGAAAGAACTAGGGTAGGGATGATGAAATTTTAAATCAAAATGGGAAAAAATAATTATATTAACAAGAAAAAGACAAAGAACAATAACGTTGAAGAGGGATATTTGTAGATAACGATGATCAAATCTTTTCAAATTCTCAATAAAATAGTCATATTTTTATTTGAAATTATTTAATGTATAATTTAATTGATATATTTGAACCAAATACATGTGCCAGTTTGTATTCAAAATCCAAACTTTATATTTCTGTTACTAAGGAGAGCGAGGGCATAGTAAAACCTCACCCCATTTCCATAGACTATAAAAATGCTAAGATTATAAGAAAAATCAATTTCATCATAGAGTTAAATATTTGGTAAATGCATGAAATATGTTATCTAAATTGTTTATGTAATTTTTACTATTTGATTATTTGTATAATGTTAATTTTATTTGAGATTCCAATATCTTTTATATCATTAATTTATTGAGAATTGTTAATAAGTTTTTTGTTGGGGGGAGTGAGGAGGCATTTTGTAACACCCCCAGATCCGGGGTCAGGGATCTGGTCGTTACGGTCTCAATTTCCATCCATAAAATCAACATAAATTGAATAACAACCTTGTGACCCAAACATCAATATAGAACACACCCGTTATAGTTCCAGAGATTTAATCAGAGTAACCAAATTTTATTAATCACACAATTGAGTTCTTACAACCCAAAGAATTACAATTTATACATTACTTACTCTTTGCCATCCATTTGTATATGTCATATAATAAATACATTTGATATTCAAATGCTAACAACTAGTCTACCAATAGCTTACTCTTCAGCAATGGTAGCTACGATCTCAGTGGTTAATCCTCTTACGGCTAACGCCTGCTCGTACCAAGTGCACCTTGTGCGGCCATCTGATCTAACTGTTGTTGTGATATAAATAATAAAACAAGGGTGAGCAATAGCCCACCAACAAGAATATAATTGAACAGTAATATATATGACATTTCAAAGATATATTTTGAAACCATATGCCATGCATAAACGAAAATAGTGCCAGATCAATATAAAGGATGAAGTTACAGGGAACTCAAAATATATAAGTTCTGTGGAAATATTCGCTTTATCAAGATAAACAAGATAACATCATTTTCATCAGAGAAGAACTTGCAGAAAATATTTCAATTCAAGTTTTCAACATGTTTCAACACTGCCAACACAGATCGGGTTGCAGAAGATTTCTAATTTTAAAAGATGAACTAATACGGGAGCATTATCGCGCCAGATGCCCTGACGTTTACGATGATCAGTCGTATGTCATGCATCTTATCAGTCGTTCTCTACATGTAGAAGGTAGCTCCGACGGATTTACTCGTCTACCGCCCTATGGAACTCCTCAGCCAACGGTTGGGCTATTGCTGGACCGGCGCCACTCGGCCACTTACGCGTCTCCTAGTTCATTTAACATCCATCATTGTGAAATGTAATGTTCGTTCCCCTTTTCCCCATGTATGATACATGTTGATAAGACTCCACAAGGTAGTCGTATCTAATGTGGAAAGGAAAATTTACCAATATTTCCCAAGCTGTTGCTTGTTAATGGATACCAACTTGTTCCAACATTCTACCCCTCGAATGATGAGAGGGTACACACAATTCCATGAATAATAGTAACCAAGTTGCGAGTGAAACGAATAATTTATGACCGGGCAGTCACAAGATAAATAACATTCCTCGAGTAAGGTTCCCTTATAATAGAATCGAAGGAAGAATGGAATTACTGAGAACCTTCCTTGATAATATAATAATAAAAATAAGACTCTGTAATAATTTATATAATGTTCGAAGGTCGATGATACTATGTGAATGAAATCAATCATCTTTGAAACGAGTTAGAAGAATTAAATAAATATTCCAAGAATATTTATTAAGTCACAGATATTGAAAAAGGGTTGCTCGGAATAATCTTTGAATAAATATTTAGAATAATATTCATTGAACGAATAATGAATATTCAAATTAATCATAATATTTATTGATGAAATAATCGTCAAATGAATATTTGAGATAACATTCATTGAATCAATAATGAATATTTAACTTAAGGATGATACTTATTGAGGAAATAATTATCGACTGAATATTTGAGACAATATTCATTGAATAAATAATGAATATTCAACTTAATAATATTTAACGAAGAAATGATTATCGAATGAATATTTGAATTTATGTTCAATAATTGAATCGACTTTAAATAAATGTCGAAGATAATATTCATTGACTCAAGGGAATATTCAAAATAATATTTATCGAATGACAGGCGTTCGAATCAATGTTCAACTAATATTTATAAAGTAAATAGAGATTTAATGAATATTCGAAATAATATTATTTAAATAAACAAGGCTCGAATGAATATTAAAATAATATTCATTAAATAAATAAACTCGAATGAATATTCAAAATAATATTTATCAAGTAAATAAGAATGAATATTCTTTAAGTGAAGAACTTAACTGAGGGTTCAAATTAATATTCGAATATTAAATCGACTTTTAGATGAAAATTAAAGATAATGTTCATCGAATAATAAATATCTGATGAATAATCCGAATAATATTTATCAAATAATCTCAAGGTAATATTCCAACAATATTCGCCGGATAATAATTGGGAAATATTTACTTAATTATTTTCTTCTGAAAATAATATCAATATATCAAGGAATAACGACTCCCGGTCTATAATCAAAGAATAAGATTCACTGCCCTTCACTTAAGGGTCTTAGTAATTTCCGGCTTATAACTGATATATTAACTATCTAGCTTATAAGCCAACAATAATTCAAGGAACAAGTATATCAATATGACTTTGAAAGTAGGCATGCATGCTATGGCATATGTATAACAGAAAGCATATATATATATATATATATATATATATATATATATTCACAACAACGGCCTTTAAAAAGGATACATGCTAAGTATATATTTAACTTAGGCTAAAACACGTTTTCAAATTATCTCGTTAGGCAAACCCTAACATAACTCTTATTAATACCGTTATAATCCGACACTCGAATCCATCCTTAATGTCAGATCTTTCGTACATCTCACTTAATCATTTATAGCCTCGTTATTTGAAGCAATATGTTGTCTTGATAATTCTTAACAAGTTTCATGTTTTAGTCGACTCGAGATTCCTCTTTTAATCTAGCCAAAATGGGTGGCCAAAGTAGTACCCCTAGAGTTGACTTTTCTGAGAATTACTACTCCGTGACTCGTACTTCAATACTTTTAATAAATCACTGGAAATGTATTTAATTACGAAACCACTTCTAAAATCATCTTTGGTATTTTTAATATTTATCATAAAATTTCCAATTCGAAGCCACGGGTCTAGATAGGTGAAATGTATTTTAGAAGTTCAGTCAACTACGGATCTTTACTATTCACACATCTTTCACTAAAACGTTCATAACTCGGTAACCGTTAACTCAAATGACGCACCGTTTTCGCGTACATGATCTAGAGAATGTCTAGAAGGTAGCTAACTCAATATTTGACTTTGGTCAGAAGATCAGTTTTTCCAGATTTCACTAAAACAGGGCAGGAGCTTTTTGGTGAATAGTGCTACCTCTGAAAAGGGCTTCTTCGCACTTATCCTTGATTCGAACATTTTTATAAAATTGAAAAACGATTCGTTTGACATGAGGTTTTCTTTAACACCTTCCTTATGATTTCTAATATTTAATTACCATGATTCGTCACTACATAACTCATTTTACTAAGGTTCAATTTCAGTTACGAACTTGCTTTTACGGTTTCGAACCACTTTTACGAATTTAATCATAACTCCTAAACCATAAATCCATTTCATACGAACTTTATATCAAAACGAAGCTTATAACATAATCTAGATCATCATGGCAAAAATAGAAGCTAATCAGTAAGTTACATATACTGTCAAGTTCGTGTTCTTAAGGTTAATGAAATTTCGGCATTACGACGGCTATAAATCGAATATTTCCAAATTCCAAACCTTACAATAATCATGGTATCCACTCCAAACAACATATACATGATATATACCCATGAACTGAGGCCAAGCAATGCCATTCCGTTCATCTAAACTATTTTTAACATTTACTAAAACCAAATCATAATCATGCTTATAACCATGCTTATAACCTATTAACAACATCACTAAACATAGATCACTCAAGAACATGCTTAAAACTCAAGGTAGATCTAGGGTTTCAAGTTGTTATACCTTCCTTGAAGTATGATCTAGCCTTACTAAGCCTTGAATGGTCCTTGTCTAGCCTTAACAAACCTAAGATCAACCAAAGAAACATGAAAATCAAAGTTAGTTCTTGAAGAACACTATTCATCCTCCTTTTTAATGATTTTTTTGAAAATGGAAAAAGAAGAGATTGAAGCTAGGATTTTTAGGAGATTACTTTTATGAAATATAGAACTCACAATAAAAGTTTCAAGATCAAAAAATGGTGGGAAGTGAGTTTTAATTCTTGAATTAACAAGAAAGCCGAATGGCTTGTTCTAGAGAGTGTTTAGTGTTTTTGCTTGGTTGTCTTGAACAATAATGCATAAAGTGAATGGTTTTAGATAATATCTCACCGTTGGTTGCTTTAATAAAGTGGTGATGCACTAGATGATGTATTTGTGAGGACAAGTGTTGAGATTTTGATGGATTTCATGTAACTAGTAGTTTGATCTTTGCTAAGTGCTAGTTAATCTCCAAACATGCTATTTACTTGAGTCACCACTTGGTTGCTAGATATTTTCTAGTGGCTTATGCATGACTCTTGCTCCCTCTTCTTGTTTCTTTGTCCGTTTATTGCTTAATTCGTTGATCGTTCGAGGGAATAACTCATTCGTTTCTTGTTAGGGTTTTACCGAAAACCTTCTTAATATTTATAATACTATTCTCCATCTTTCTTAATACTTATCCAATTAATATACTTCAAATATTAAATATAAAATCCTTAATCTATCAGTGTCTAGGGAAAAACTCTGAGAAAATAAAAGTGCTGTTTTTCAGAATCTGACAGTCTTTACATACACTTATTTTCCTCTCAGATCACTAATACGAACTCGGAAATTCATTCCGGGTACTTCTATATAGTGTCGTCTCATAATATTCTTATTTCCATCAAAAACACTATTCATCACTTATTCTTTTTTTAGTCCTGGTACTTAGAAAATATCTTTGTGCTTCCTCGAGCGTTCCTTAACTCTTTCATGGAACCTCCGTACTTGTAACCGATATCGATCTGGATGACATGAGGGTATCTATTTCTCTCTAGGGAATCTTGTCTTAACTTTCTAGGAGATAGATTATTCTAATCTAAGTTATCACCCAATAGTATCCTTCAGGACATATAAACGTGGAATCTATATCCTTTCATTATTCATTTATTAAAACTAGTATTACATTGTAGTTGTAACCACTGTTCACTCTTACATCAATACATAATAAAAAGTTTTAATTCTACCAAAAAATTTGGGTTCTTACAGTCTCCCCTCCTTAAAAGGATTCCGTCCCGGAATCAGGTAGAAGACAATTGGGTACTTGTTGGTTATTTCACTTTCCAATTCTCTGGTCGATCCTTACACATTCCAATCTTTCTAAAGCACATCGTACTGGGGTTACAATACACCCTTTATCCGTTTTACCAATTCTTTGATACTTTCGCACAACACATTATCCGGTATACGCTCTTGTCCGGTCTTATACTATTAACCTTATTGGTACGTGCAGTGACTTCGGTATCACTATCGCGCTACGAATTCGGAGATAACCTTACTCGTACTACGTTCCTGATCGCTTTTACCTTCGCAATCTGGATCTATATATATTGAAGTGGAAAAATTTATTGAGAGATCACTATGATCAATGAACATTTGTTATATTACATAGTACAGAAGGGGGCCAGCCTTTAGTACTTGACAAGCAATTAAACAATTAATGGCATTCCACTTAGACTTCTATCACACAGACAGATCGTCACGTAGTGGTGCCTCCCCTCCTTAAAGGGTTGTTCTCCTCAATTCAGAAGAATATGAATAAGTGAGAAGAAAAGAAAAGAATTTCAAAGATTTGTAGAAAATTTTTCTTGATTGCAAAATATCATACTTAGAATTTACCCCTGAACTATAGAGGTTTCTCAAAGAAGAAAATAGTCGTAATCGTAATAAATACTATTTTATCGTAATCTCATGTGTCAACGCATTCTCGATGTTCTGTCCATCTTTCTATGGACCATCATATCCTAATCAGTATTTCAAATATCATGTCATTCCAAAATTTAAACCATCCAAAACAAACCTGGATGATTTCTCTAACTTAGATTCAATTTCGACCCTCCCACAGTCGTTATCATCTAATTCCGCAGAAAAATCACCACTACATTAATGTGGTCCATGGATAAATCATCATCGTTTATCATTTACGTAGGGCTTTAAAAGCTAATCTTACGGGTTTCCTAATTGTCAGATCAGACTCCTCTAGGAAGACAAAATAATCACTATTCCCTTATCCATAGGGAATACTTACTGAACTTGACGTGGATATTACATGAAGCAGATAAAATTGCAGAGAAGCTTCAAGCATCGCAGCTATGATAGGTTGAGGAGATTTTTAATCGTACATCTCTAATTGAAGACTGGAAGCTCAGCGTCTTACTTAATCACTTTCCAAATCTCGTTAATCCTTAATACAGGGATACCTTTCAGCATCACGAATCTTTAACTTCATGTACTCTATCTTGTTTGCGCATAAATACACCAACATAACTTGCTTATCATTCATCATCATGCCATTTAGCTTATCAGTATTTGTACCATCTCTGTTTCTGGTCATCTACTACCAATTCCTTGTTACTTAACCTCCCTCCTCTCTTTCCAAAGGAAAGGCGAGTCTCTTGGGGAATTAGGTCTGGCCTGTCGTAGAGCCTCATAATGTCGGTAATGTGCTACTGGCAACATCAGGAATAGAATCTTTACTTAAACTATTCTTATAGTTGATCCTGGCACAATCATTAGACAGAATGTAACTTCCTCTACCACGTTATGACCATCAAGGTCCTTACATTATCATTCTATTTCTTTGGTATGAACATTTATACTTACTCCCCTATACTTAAAGTGTCGGCCACCTCGTTGGCCTTTCCTGATTATAATAATTTCTTAAGTTCAATGTTTTCTGGATCTATTCCAACTCAGGGTGGAAGCATCCTCCCTTGAACTTTGCTAGATGAAAGAAAACATATTCCAGTCTTTTTCCAAAATCATTGCTTCCACCTTTCTGTGGGAACTTTATCACGGTTACTCCCAATCATATCTAGGATATTTCCTATCTCGGTCCTTTCTTATTTTAGGAAAATTTCAACCTTATTGGTTCAATCCATACTTGCTCATGGTTTCATACATGCTTTATCTGGCCTTATTGTTACTATGTCATACATTCCTTACCAAACTTCCCTTTTTAAGTTCAGAACATTACCTCTTCCCTTATAGGGTTTCTTAGGTCATTCTCACCATTCCTCCTGTATCTCCTGGGTACAGGGTATATCATTAACCAATTCTATAACGATTCTGTCTATGTACTTTTCGAGACTCCTTTCCACAATTCCTTATAGGTTATTGATACCTTGGTCGATTCAACTTATATCGTCTGATTTCACAATGTCTTTATTAGGGGTGATGCTATCCTTTGTGCATCCCCCAGGGTTCGTCTTAATCTCTGGACATTCTATCCTCAATTCTATTTTCAAGGAATACATACATCCTGTACTTGGCAATTCAATCATATATCCTTAATAAGGGTCTCTTTTCAATCATTCTCATCTTGATAACCTATAGGTAGCCTAATGCTAACCTCTTCTTTCAAACGAATGTCAGTCTATATAACCTTCCAAAAGACAACATATGTCTATCTGTCTTTCTTACAGAACTTGGTAATGGTAGCAAGGATGTTCTGGAAGATATTGGTCGTGTTCAACGTGAATCTCTTAGCATATATTGCTTTCTTGAGGACACTAAGTTTTAGATAACATTTATGCATCACACTGCATTATCTCTGATAATCTACACAACCTTCCTTGGTCATTATCCTCAATCCTAATACGTCTATGGTATATATAGAATCCATCATCCTACATTTCAATTCATTTTTATATCAAAAGCCCTCGCGGTTGGCACTTGATTAGAAGCACCCCGTTTTGTCCTTACATTGCTGGTTCAATCACTTGATAATCCTTAGTGACTTGGCCCCAACTGGCCATGTTAAAATATGTGCGTTTAGGGGTCGGCTAATAGAATTACTTTTCTAGCAATTGCTGGCATAGTGCCTTCAACTTTGATACCTTTTGGTCTTTTCAAAACTTTACTCCATATAAGTCTCAATCGACTTCTCGGTACCATCTCCGGTCACCTTTCCTTTGCTTTTATTCTTTCAGTTACTCTAATCAATTTCACGTGCCACAAAAGCTTAACATTTATGGCATAACAACCTTTTCATTTAAGTCAATCCCAGACTCCCTCAATCCGGCTTGTTTCTTATTACATTTCCCTTTTGATCATCCAATCTCAACTTCATAATTTTATCTCTATAATCAATCGTAGTAATCGGGGTTTGACTATCAGTCCATATAGCGGCTACCTTACTCAATCCATCGGGTTTGCTTTGGTTTCCACCCTTTTTAGTGACATTCTTTGATAATCAGAAAGACAAGGTTTGCCAAAATTTGTTGAATTCCTTTCCAGAATTTGGGAAAATTTTAGTCAATCTATCCACCCACTGGTGACACTGGGAAGGTCTATGTCGATACCCGAAGAATAGTTCTAGGGACATCCAAGCTGGTCGAATCGTAAGCAGTTATAATTATAGAATGATCTACATAAAGTCAGAGGTTTAACTACTGGGAAGGGACCCAATATATATACATCCCCTAGAAGGGAAATCACAGTTTCAAACTGAAACATGCCACATCTTCTCGATACATATTCGTCCTATTAGTCGATACTACCAAATACCAGTCTTTTTAACAACTAGCCTCAGAAGGAACACTACCGTCGGGGTTAGTCATTCCACAAAATTGGCACTTCCAAGGCCATCCGAATCTGGTGAACCGTGTTGTTCAAATATATTCGAGATTACACTGCCGTACTATATAAGCACAATTCCTAATCTGGTATGAGTTGCATCATAATATATCCCAATGTTCTCCTTCTTCCATTTAGGCAACGCCAACGCTGGGTCGTCACCAATTTCATCTTTTAGCTCCAGGAAGATTTCCTCCCATTTTTGCCTATTCAACTTCTTAGTCCTTTGTTGGTGTGGTTGACCTTTCTTGCCTGAAATTGCCTTTAAATCGGCGGGGTCCACCAACACTACTCACTTATTGTTCGCATGTCCTAATAACGGAACTTCAATTGCCCGAACTCATACTCAGAGAACTTGGCAGACACTTACCTCCTTTAGGTCTCATCTAAAATATTTTCCGTTATTTCTTAACCACTAACCGTATTACCCGATCCATTTATGATTCCGCATTGGAGTAACTAATGCAACCACTATAATCCAGTCAAGGAAAAGAAAGAATTTAATATTCTCCTAAACCACATATATCTAACGCCTCTGGTTCCTCATTCCACTGAGTTAAAATAACCCTATACTTAATCTCTGACAATAGTCTTGCTACGAGTTTATTCATAAACTCACTGTTCTTTTCCTCTTGTATAACCTTATCCAATCGGGCCATCACTTCCCAATGTCTTTACTTTCTAAGTTGATCCATTTATAAGATGGGCATTTCCCCGAATAAAATCACCTTAACAATCTCAATTTGGTTTCATAAATTAAAACCTACGAAATCTGTCTTCTCATGGCGAATTACCATTGACAATATTCACACTAATCCATTTATCCGAAGATATGGGACTTGCCACCTATGTCTTAATTGTTCCTAGGGGCTCTGCTCCCCGCCTATATCAATGTCTTTGATAATCATTCATCATTCTAACTCCTTTCTCATTAATCTGAAAGTCTCCAAGGATTCTTACCTATCCTTACATAAGGTCTTGAGTAATTCCTCAAATCCATCTTACTTGCTGGTACTTCATCCGATAGTCCGGCTATGAATCCAATATGCCTCTTTAATTCCATTAACAATATCTCAGTTCTTTACGCTCATTCCTCTGAGCACTATATCTTAACTCTTACAGTCTTTCGGGCTACAACCCTCATTTCCTCAGGGGTAATTCCTCATCCTCAACAGGATTCCCTTCCTCTGCTGGAACCCTTTCCGGGTCCTTAGTATGGTACTCCATCGAATTCACAATCCGATTGCCAACATACAATAAAGCATCATTATACTACTGCTCGTACACCTCAAGGTCTATCGCTTTACTAGTCGACACGGGAACGAACTAAATTACTATCATGATACTTAAGAGTTCCCATAAGGGTTTTATATGTCGGTACTACATTAAGTAGTCCGACTATGAACTTGGAAAGAGTTCTTATTATATTAATGAATTTATTATTTTAACGTCGCAGCATCTCTAGGGTTTATAACGTACTCTCTAATACCATTTCTGTAACACCCCCAGATCCGGGGTCAGGGATCTGGTCGTTACGGTCTCAATTTCCATCCATAAAATCAACATAAATTGAATAACAACCTTGTGACCCAAACATCAATATAGAACACACCCGTTATAGTCCCAGAGATGTAATCAGAGTAACCAAATTTTATTAATCACACAATTGAGTTCTTACAACCCAAAGAATTACAATTTATACATTACTTACTCTTTGCCATCATATAATAAATACATTTGATATTCAAATGCTAACAACTAGCCTACCAATAGCTTACTCTTCAGCAATGGTAGCTACGATCTCAGTGGTTAATCCTCTAACGGCTAACGCCTGCTCGTACCAAGTGCACCTTGTGTGGCCATCTGATCTAACTGTTGTTGTGATATAAATAATAAAGCAAGGGTGATCAATAGCCCACCAACAAGAATATAATTGAACAGTAATATATATGACATTTCAAAGATATATTTTGAAACCATATGCCATGCATAAACGAAAATGGTGCCAGATCAATATAAAGGATGAAGTTACAGGGAACTCAAAATATATAAGTTCTGTGGAAATATTCGCTTTATCAAGATAAACAAGATAGCATCATTTTTATCAGAGAGGAACTTGCAGAAAATATTGCAATTCAAGTTTTCAACATGTTTCAACACTGCCAACACAGATCGGGTTGCAGAAGATTTCTAATTTTAAAAGATGAACTAATACGGGAGCATTGTCGCGCCAGATGCCCTGACGTTTACGATGATCAGTCGTATGTCATGCATCTCATCAGTCGTTCTCTACATGTAGAAGGTAGCTCCGACGGATTTACTTGTCTACCGCCCTCTGGAACTCCTCAGCCAACGGTTGGGCTATTGCTGGACCGGCGCCACTCGGCCACTTACGTGTCTCCTAGTTCATTTAACATCCATCATTGTGAAATGTAATGTTCGTTCCCCTTTTCCCCAGGTATGATACCTGTTGATAAGACTCCACAAGGTAGTCGTATCTAATGTGGAAAGGAAAATTTACCAATATTTCCCAAGCTGTTGCTTGTTAATGGATACCAACTTGTTCCAACATTCTACCCCTCGAATGATGAGAGAGTACACACAATTCCATGAATAATAGTAACCAAGTTGCGAGTGAAACGAATAATTTATGACCGGGCAGTCACAAGATAAATAACATTCCTCGAGTAAGGTTCCCTTATAATAGAATCGAAGGAAGAATGGAATTACTGAGAACCTTCCTTGATAATATAATAATAAAAATAAGACTCTGTAATAATTTATATAATGTTCGAAGGTCGATGATACTATGTGAATGAAATCAATCATCTTTGAAACGAGTTAGAAGAATTAAATAAATATTCCAAGAATATTTATTAAGTCACAGATATTGAAAAAGGGTTGCTTAGAATAATCTTTGAATAAATATTTAGAATAATATTCATTGAACGAATAATGAATATTCAAATTAATCATAATATTTATTGATGAAATAATCGTCAAATGAATATTTGAGATAATATTCATTGAATCAATAATGAATATTTAACTTAAGGATGATACTTATTTAGGAAATAATTATCGACTGAATATTTGAGACAATATTCATTGAATAAATAATGAATATTCAAATTAATAATATTTATCGAAGAAATGATTATCGAATGAATATTTGAATTTATGTTCAATAATTGAATCGACTTTAAATAAATGTCGAAGATAATATTCATTGACTCAAGGGAATATTCAAAATAATATTTATCTAATGACTAGCGTTCGAATCAATGTTCAACTAATATTTATAAAGTAAAAAGAGATTGAATGAATGTTCGAAATAATATTCATTTAAATAAACAAGGCTCGAATGAATATTAAAATAATATTCATTAAATAAATAAACTCGAATGAATATTCAAAATAATATTTATCAAGTAAATAAGAATGAATATTCTTTAAGTAAAGAACTTAACTGAGGGTTCGAATTAATATTCGAATATTAAATCGACTTTTAGATGAACATTAAAGATAATGTTCATCGAATAATAAATATCTGATGAATAATCCGAATAATATTTATCAAATAATCTCAAGTGAATATTCCAACAATATTCGCCGGATAATAATTGGGAAATATTTACTTAATTATTTTCTTCTGAAAATAATATCAATATATCAAGGAATAACGACTCCCGGTCTATAATCAAAGATAAGATTCACTGCCCTTCACTTAAGGGTCTTAGTAATTTCCGGCTTATAACTGATATATTAACTATCTAGCTTATAAGCCAACAATAATTCAAGGAACAAGTATATCAATATGACTTTGAAAGTAGGCATGCATGCTATGGCATATGTATAACAGAAAGCATATATATATATATATATATATATATATATATATATTCACAACAACAGCCTTTAAAAAGGATTTGAACTTGCCTGGTAATCTTGTGGGTGTAGTGTACCTCGGTTCAATCCGGTGATCTATAAATAGTCACAATATCCGAGGTTAATCACTTTAACACTTCGACATGCTAAGTATATATTTAACTTAGGCTAAAACACGTTTTCAAATTATCTCATTAGGCAAACCCTAACATAACTCTTATTAATACCGTTATAATCCGACACTCGAATCCATCCTTAATGTCGGATCTTTCGTACATCTCACTTAATCATTTATAGCCTCTTTATTTGCAGCAATATGTTGTCTTGATAATTCTTAACAAGTTTCATGTTATAGTCGACTCGAGATTCCTCTTTTAATCTAGCCAAAATGGGTGGCCAAAGTAGTACCCCTAGAGTTAACTTTTCTGAGAATTACTATTCCGTGACTCGTACTTCAATACTTTTAATAAATCACTGGAAATGTATTTAATTACGAAACCACTTCTAAAATCATCTTTGGTATTTGTAATATTTATCATAAAATTTACAATTCGAAGCCACGGGTCTAGATAGGTGAAATGTATTTTAGAAGTTCAGTCAACTACGGATCTTTACTATTCACACATCTTTCACTAAAACGTTCATAACTCGGTAACCGTTAACTCAAATGACGCACCGTTTTCGCGTACATGATCTAGAGAATGTCTAGAAGGTAGCTAACTCAATATTTTACTTTGGTCAGAAGATCAGTTTTTCCAGATTTCACTAAAACAGGGCAGGAGCTTTTTGGTGAATAGTGCTACCTCTGAAAAGGGCTTCTTCGCACTTATCCTTGATTCGAACATTTTTATAAAATTGAAAAACGATTCGTTTGACATGAAGTTTTCTTTCACACCTTCCTTATGATCTCTAATATTTAATTACCATGATTCGTCACTGCATAACTCATTTTACGAAGGTTCAATTTCAGTTACCAACTTGCTTTTACGGTTTCGAACCACTTTTACGAATTTAATCATAACTCCTAAACCATAAATCCATTTCATACGAACTTTATATCAAAACGAAGCTTATAACATAATCTAGATCATCATGGAAAAAATCGAAGCTAATCAGTAAGTTACATCTACTGTCAAGTTCGTGTTCTTAAGGTTAATGAAATTTCAGCATTACGACGGCTATAAATCGAATATTTCCAAATTCCAAACCTTCCAATAATCATGGTATCCACTCCAAACAACATATACATGATATATACCCATGAACTGAGGTCAAGAAATGCCTTTCCGTTCATCTAAACTATTTTTAACATTTAATAAAACCAAATCATAATCATGCTTATAACCATGCTTATAACCTATTAACAACATCACTAAACATAGATCACTCAAGAACATGCTTAAAACTCAAGGTAGATCTAGGGTTTCAAGTTGTTATACCTTCCTTGGAGTATGATCTAGCCTTACTAATCCTTGAATGGTCCTTGTCTAGCCTTAACAAACCTAAGATCAACCAAAGAAACATGAAAATCAAAGTTAGTTCTTGAAGAACACTATTCATCCTCCTCTTTAATGATTTTTTTTGAAAATGGAAAAAGAAGCGATTGAAGCTAGGATTTTTAGGAGATTACTTTTATGAAATATAGAACTCACAATAAAAGTTTCAAGATCAAACAATGGTGGGAAGTGAGTTTTTGATTCTTGAATTAACAAGAAAGCCGAATGGCTTGTTCTGGAGAGTGTTTAGTGTTTTTGCTTGGTTGTCTTGAACAATAATGCATAAAGTGAATGGTTTTAGATAATATCTCACCCTTGGTTGCTTTAATAAAGTGGTGATGCACTAGATGATGTATTTGTGAGGACAAGTGTTGAGATTTTGATGGTTTTCATGTAACTAGTAGTTTGATCTTTGTTAAGTGCTAGTTAATCTCCAAACATGCTATTTACTTGAGTCACCACTTGGTTGCTAGATATTTTCTAGTGGCTTATGCATGACTCTTGCTCCCTCTGCTTATTTCTTTGCCCGTTTATTGCTTAATTCGTTGATCGTTCGAGGGAATAATTCATTCATTTCTAGTTAGGGTTTTACCGAAAACCTTCTTAATATTTATAATACTATTCTCCATCTTTCTTAATACTTCTCCAATTAATATACTTCAAATATTAAATATAAAATCCTTAATCTATCAGTGTCTAGGGAAAAACTCTGAGAAATTAAAAGTGCTGTTTTTCAGAATCTGACAGTCTTTACATACACTTATTTTCCTCTCGGATCACTAATACGAACTCGGAAATTCTTTCCGGGTACTTCTATATAGTGTCGTCTCATAATATTCTTATTTCCATCAAAAATACTATTCATCACTTATTCTTTTTTTAGTCCTGGTACTTAGAAAATATCTTTGTGCTTCCTCGAGCGTTCCTTAACTCTTTCATGGAACCTCCGTACTTGTAACCGATATCGATCTGGATGACATGAGGGTATCTATTTCTCTCTAGGGAATCTTGTCTTAACTTTCTAGGAGATAGATTATTCTAATCTAAGTTATCACCCAATAGTATCCTTCAGGACATATAACCGTGGAATCTATATCTTTTCATTATTCATTCATTAAAACTAGTATTACATTGTAGTTGTAACCACTGTTCACCCTTACATCAATACATAATAAAAAGTTTTAATTCTACCCAAAAATCTGGGTTCTTACACATTTTAATGTAGATATGCTTTTAAATTTTTTATATCATTACCAGGACATAATAATTAAAACAATTGTTGACTTTTAATAATATTTGACTTTTTTCTTAGGCTATTTTAATTGCTATATATCAATTTAGTTTATTCTGAATTTTTGAATGTAATTGTTTTAATATATTTAAAATTACTTTGTAATCTCTTTAAACTAAATAATATTATACGTAATGATTTTTTTTTTTGAAAAGTTGAGCTTTACTTATTAGCCACGTTAGCACCTTTTACTTTAAACTGTGTTTAGATACTTGGTTTGCAATCGGTTAAATATATTAATTTTCCAAAGAGGAAAATCATTAAAATGTCTTTCTGCATGAGTTTTTTAAAAACTAGGACGTTTTGGCAACTTTTTTAACAAGAATTATTTTCCCCATGAATCTTGAATTGAAATGATTCTTTTTATTAAATAATTATAAGTTTCTTGATACTTCTTTTCATTGTTGCCGTTTGTTGGATGCTATTGATCTTATACCTTCAAAGTATTAAAGCTTTGCAGATGGTTCAACTAATTCAACTACACATAATGAAGGTGAATTCTGTTGATTGACTCAAGAGGATGTGATCCGGTTCTTGCTCAGCTCAATTGGCATTTTCTCCCCCGTTTCAGCACGCTCAATTGAGTCACTAGGCATCATTAGCACCGACTTTATGGCGATTTGTTATCACTCCCCTTTCTCAACTGCCATCGGAGCCATATCTCACTCCCTTGTTGAGAAAACTTCTGTTGGAGTTGTTGATAACAAAGGTATTTTGGTCGGTGAGATCTCTCCTTTCACCTTTGCTGGCTGTGATGAGAGTGTTGCAGCTACTATCGCGACTCTTTCAACTGGTGACCTTATGGACTACATAGATCGTGGAGGTTCTCCTAAAGATATTGTCAAGGTCTTGAAGGAAAGGAACTACGAGGGAACGTTGGAGGAATTCAAGATTTTTTCAGCCAACATTTCCTTTTCAAATTCCTCGTCTTCAGAAGATGATGAGTCCTCAGGTTTCCCGATCACTCCATTGACTAGGCCAGGGAGGTATAGCAGATCAAGAAGTTACTCTGCTAGGCTATCATCCTGGAAGTTCTCTTGTGGCCGTGATGATCCAGGTACTTGCTCACCGTGTCAATTATTTGTGGGTCATTGAAGATCGATGACTGTCGCCTTAATATCGGAATTGTCACATTTACTAACATGCTGGAGGTTTTCGGATAACATTTTCACTTTATGTCCTGAACAGAGCTTCACAGTAACCGTAATACCCGTAAATCCATTTTCAACTTTTTAGATCTATTTCAAACTTTTTAATTCGTATTATGTGCATAGGTAAATATGTTATGTGTTTTCTTAGTTTAATTGATAAATGTATGTGATAAATATTAGTTACTTTTCTTAATTTTTTTAGAACTTATATATGTGTAATGATACGTAAAATGTATGTACATTTTTATTGCTAATTGTTCATGTGCATTTTATCAAAAAGAAAACTATCAAGTGTGTCTATCTGCATGGTTAAATAAGTCTAGTGTTTTAATGTTAAATTGTTTTTTTTAAAGAAACGGATACGTTTCTAGATCCAGATTCACTTAATAATTTTTTGAATGCTTTCTTCAATGATCGAACCGTACGAAAATTAATAAACACTTATTTTAGTGTTGGAAAAATAATCACAAATTTAAAAGGTTGGGCTGTAAGAGATTTTAACAAAAACGTAGTAAAAATGTTGTTTCCTATAGTAGAGCACGATCCAGATTCACTGAAAAATTTGTTTGAATGCTTTCTTTGATGATCGAATCGTACGAAAGTTAATTATAAACACTCATTTTAGTATTGGGAAAAAATAATCAAAATAAAGACGGTATTCGTACGGTTCGATCATTGAAATGGACTTCATCTTCGCATTCATCGTGAATATTAAAATATAAATTGTTAGACAACGGTTTAGACGAACAAACCATTGTGTGACGCCAAAGAGTACAAGTATATTTTCTGAAAAGCTTGTATGAATGTGTTGTAGACAACAATTAAATATACAAATCGATTGCCTAAACATATTTATTTTTTCTTAATCTAATGGCAAATATCTTATCTTATTAATTCAATCAAGGGCTCTTATTTCGCCACCTCAACAATCCAGGTAAAAAATTTTCCACTAATCACGTGTTTTCACAGCAGACAACAGGTTATTAATAAAAATGTTGTTGTGCTTCACTGTCACACAACATTTTTTATGAGGAAAATCGTTGTCTGATATTTTATTATTTTCCACCAAAATTCAATTCAATTTTTTTCATTATTTCCCACCAAAATTCAATTCAAATTATTTCATTATTTCCCACCAAATATTTCATTATTTTCCACCAAATTCAATTTAAATCTTTTTGTAGTTCAGATAACGGTTTCATAAAACTATTGTCTGTAAGCTACTATTCCCTCTGTCCCATCCATTTCTTTACAATTTCCTTTTTGAGACGTCCCACCAATTCTTTACATTACTAAAAATAGTCTTTTAACAATAAAATATATTATTACATTCACTACTTCACTCCACTTTTTCAATACTTTACACTATTACACCCACTACTTCACTTATTTTAACAAAAAAATCACTATTACACCCATTACTTCATTTATTTTAACAATATTACACTCACTATCCTTGATCTCCGTGCCCAGCCCCCATGTTAAGAATCATGCGGGATGGAGGGAGTATAAGTAAGTTTATTAACAACGGTTTTGGTGTGTTGTGTTAAAAATGTAAGACAAGAGTGCAATTTAAGAACTATTGTCTAACTCGATTGGAGGACACCACATAGACAACACTTTGCAAAAAGATGGTTAACAATTGTCTGTTAAGCATCTTACACAACAATTTTTGTGAAGAGTTAATTCATTGTTGTATGAAAATTTGGGATAAGGGGTAATTTTTTAACTGTTGTATGAAAGGTGTTGTATGATTGTGTTTTTTTGTAATGGGAAGTCTTAATCATTGCTTTTATGTGTCATTAAATGTGTGCTAATTACGTGTATATTATTTGCATCTCCATCATGTCGTTTTAATTTATTTTCCTATATTATATTATTTTGGAAATGTGAAAACACTACTAAAAAAACGCTAATAGACATCGGTTTCTGGCCGATGTCTTTGAAAAATTCAGACCGATGTCTTTGTCGGTGATGTCTAAAGTCTGAACGTTTAGACATCGGTTTCTGGCCGATGTCTTATAGCATATAATACATCAGTTTTAAAAATATTTCTTATGTTTATGAACTATCTTCTTGGGTTAATTGCATGAGGTTATCTTTTGAATTGTTATATTAGAGGTCTTAGATGTTATTTAACATGTAGAAAACATAGAATAATTCGACATCCTCAGTCACCACTGGCTCGTGGTTGATCCTTTTTTCTCCAAACATAGCTTTCTCGATCCTTCGAATACGATCGTCCGTACGAGGACATTCTTCTTCTGAATCCGACGAGTACACTACCTTCGATCGGGTTCTTCTAGAGTGTGATTCAGAGTTTCACGACTCATCTTCATCGTCTCTGGTTCTTTTCTCCCTTCGATCTTCGGGCTTCGAGTCTTCGGCCTCTAAGGCCTCACAGAGTGCTTTTTCTTGCAACTCGATTTCCTCCCTCTGGAGCTTTAGGGCTTCTAGCCTCAAACGATCAGCCTCTTTCTTCTTTGCCAGACGTTCGGCTTCCCTATTGCTCTTTTCCTTATCGTTCTCCTTCCGCTTCCCCTTGGCTTTTTGCTGCTCTCGCCATTTCCTGAGCATCTCTTGTTGTTCTTCGGGAGATGGCATGTCCCCTTCATCGTCAAAAGTCAGTTGCCTTGAGGGGATGGGAGGAGTTGTTCTTGGGATCATAGGGGCAGTAGTGCGGTTGTTCCCAGCCACGATGCTGCTATCAGCTACGGGTGTTTCGACATCGCTTGTCATAATTGCTAGTATCTTAAAACACAAACGTATCTCTACGTTTCCCACAGACAGCGCCAAATGTTACGACCGGTTTTCTCCCGGACCATGATTCGGTCGGACCTGCAGAAGAAGAATGCCAGGGTTTGGCCCCCCGATTCACCTCTGGTGTGAGAATAAGTCAGTCAGTTCTTGGTAAGGTAATATTGAACGTAAAGCTTTTGTGTTGTGTGTAAAATTGTGAATGAATGAAATCTCAAACCTGACTCAACATATTCTCTACCTTCCAGGCGGTTGCCGAAGAGTGGGCGATGTGGGTGTCGTGTCCCACGTCCTCAGGAGAGTGCAACCATACGACCGTTGTCCGCAGGTGGACCGGTTGAATGTGGGCTTCCATTCGGATTCGGGCGTTAAGGAGGTGGGCCTCCAACAATAACATAATAAAAGAAATTTGTGCATCGCACGGGCACGGTCATCCTAATTATTAAAAACAATAATAAAATAATATAATTTATGATAATTAGCCGATTGCCCTTTTTAAGTAAAAGGCGTTTACTTTTAATTGATAATATTACCTTTTTTAAACACTTAAAATATTGTAGCTTCTAATCAATAATTTTTCTTTTGTATTGAAATTTTGTCTATTCGATTTTCAGCACGATTTACGCTTTAAAACAAATCCTAATTATTACTCCCTCGGTCCCAGTCAAATGTTTACATTTGGTTTGGGCACGGAGACCAAGGATAATTGGTGTAATATTATTAAAATAAATGAAGTACTAGGTGTAATAATGATTTTATTATTAAAATAAGTGAAGTTGTGGGTGTAATAGTGTAAAGTGTTGAAAAAGTGGAGCGAAGTAGTGGATTTAATAATGTATTTTATTGTTAAAAGTTACTATTTTTAGTAATATAAAGAATTAGTGGGACGTCCCAAAAAGGAAAGTGTAAAGAAATGGGAGAGATAAAGGGAGTAAAAATAATAATAAAATGATATAATTAATGATAATTAGCCCATTGCCTTTTTTAATTAAAAGGCATTTACTTTTCATTTATGATATTATCTTTTATAAACACCTAAAATATCGTAGCTTCTAGTCAATAATATTTCTTCTCTAATTAAAACATGTTAACTTTAAATGTAAAACATGATCTTGCAATAATTAATATATACCCAAAAATATCACAACATATTTTCTAATCACCGACAAAATATAATAGAAATCTGTATACAACGAATAACGACCGTTATATATTTAGTAAAAAAATCAGAACCGTTAGAACTAATGTTTAGATATATTATATGATAAAAATAATTTACCAAAATTTCAAAGTTCAAATTCCGTCAACGGCATATTTATTTTAGAATTTTATAATATAAGTTTTAAACCATGCACACCATTAATTAAATTTACATAAATTATTTAAATTAAAATTAAAATAAATTAATGAAAATAATAATTATATGAAAATATAATTGTAACATAAAATAAAATTTATTACAATTTAAAAAAAATCCATGCAATGCACGGGTTAAAAGCTATAACTCCTTCCGTCCTGTGGAGTTCTTATCATTTGATATTTGTACGGAGACCAAGATAGTGGATGTAATTTTGTTAAAATAAATGAAGTATTGGGTGTAATAGTGGTTTTATTGTTAAAATATGTGAAGTATTAGGTGTAATAGTGTAAATTGTTGAAAAAGTGGAGTGAAGTAGTGGATGTAATAATGTATTTTATTGTTAAAAGTTATTATTTTTAATAATGTAAAAAAATGGAAGGGACGACCCAAAATAAAAAGTGTAAAGAAATGGAAAGGACGGAGAGAGTATATATACACACATTATAATTTAGTTATAATATTGTTATGGTTGACTTTTTTAATCAGAATAATCAAAAATTTTAATTTAAATTCATGAAATCGTTAAATCTATACTATTATATAAAAACTGAAACATTAAAAGTTTGGTTGGTCGGTACGGTAACTATTGATTTTACTTATTTACCCTTACTTAGCAATACATGTTATTTTAAATTAATCATCCTTACATAATTATTTATAGTTACCAAATACCAATAACTAATAAATTTCTTTTTTCAGGTAAGACATGCATGTTACCTTTTCTATTTTTAAATAACTAATCAATTTCCTTTTTCACGTAGAATACACTATCTTTTATATTTTATCTAACTAAAATTTTTCTACTAAAAAAATTGTTTTTTAGATAAAACATGTTATCTTTTCTATTTTTCAATAACTAATCAATTTCATTTTTCATGTATAATACATTATCTTTTATATCTTATCTAACTAATAATTTTCTAAAACACTATAAGCAATTCTATTTAAAAGAATAAATTATTACAAGTATAATTATAATTACTAAAATTAACCAATTGATCTTTTCAGCTAAAATATGTTGCCTTTTTTTTTTTTTTTTAGTTTTTTTCAATAAAACTTATCCAGATAAATTTATATAAGTAAAATAATAAAAAATTTTATAATAAAAACTAACAAACCGATTACGTTTTTTAGTTAAAATTTATACTATATTACTATCTATACTATACTATTATATTATATTTTTTAGTTATTAAAAAAAATATTAAAAATCTGTATACATTGTTTATAATAGGGAAACATTAGTATAATCCATAAATATGAGTATATGAAATTATATTAAATTAAAATTAAAAAAATATTAAAAATAGTGATTATATAAAAACATAATTGAAATATTGCATCGCAAGGGCATTGAAAGTCTGTCGGTTCAATTTTTAGCACGATCATCCTAATTATTAAAATAAATAGTAAAATAATATAATTATTGATAATTAGCATGATAACAACACCTAGAGGGGGGGGTGAATAGGTGTTTATGGCTAATTATGCTTATTTATGACCTGTTTTGATTTTTACTAGAAACAGCTTGCTGTTTGATTTAGCAGTTTACAAATGGCGTGCTGTTTGTGCAGTGCAGTAAGTAATGTGCAGGAAAAATAAAGAACACCACAATCTTTTAGCCAGGTTCGACCCCTAATCCCCTATGGTCTACGTCCTGGTCCCTTACCAACTTGGTAAGAGAATATATTATTGATCAAAGATAATCCAATTACAAGATACAACAATATATCTCCCTTTTTTCTAGCTGCTGACAAATGGCTTGCTGAACACCTGTTTCTGAACCTGCTCTCTAAGCTATACTTCCCAAGTATACTTCTCTAGCAACGTTCACCAACCCTTGTTCCCTAACCAATCTGCCCAGCAACTAAAATACCCAGCTGCTTACAAATGGCTTGTTGTTTGCTGTGCTGAACTAACTCTCTAAGCAATACTTCCCAAGTACACTTCTCTAGTCTAGTTCAACCCACCCAAAACCTTAAGCCAACCTTGTACAGCAACTATTCAATATAATTTGAACAATACAAAGGTTTGAATAAATACAACTCAACCCATGAACCCCTCTGAATATATATATATATATATATATATATGCGTGTTTATATGGGTTTAAAAGGTTTAGAAGAATTTTGCAATGTAAGCTTTGAGTTTGTGTATAGCTCTTTGTTTTTCTGCACAGTAAGGTTGTGAAGAACTGAATATGAACAACTCTTTTATAGGTAAACAAGAGTGTTTGAATATAATCCTTGAAGGCTCCAACGGATAGAAAATTGTTGCCGTTATTGATAAGATTTGCTTTGATGCTCAAGAACGTGGGAGGAGCTGGTAATTGAACTGATGAAGATGAAAATGTTACGAGCGTGCATAGAAAGGAATATTTGATATGATGAGGGGACAAGAGCATGTGCTTGAGTGAGAAGTCAAAAGTGTCAAGCTTCTTTCTTTTTAAACAAAGTGAAGAATATAATGTTCCCCAAAGTAGTTGTTTTAAGATCGGTGAGTAGGAATAATTCAGAGGACTCTTACAATATATCTAAATATATTTCCCACAAATTGCTCCTTGAAAACCGCATCATTCTTTAAAACTGACAGACACAATCAGCTTGCTGTTTGTGAGAATGGCACGCTGTTTCTGAAACTGGCTTGCTGTTTGTGATATACTGATTATATAATCAGTAAGCTATTTTATCCTGCAAAACCAAGTTAGAACAGTACCGAAATAACATAGCAAGTTCATGTCAGCTTGCTGTTTTGGTTCTGGTGAGCTGAACAGATAAATGGCTTTATACTTCTGCATTTCCATATCATCAACCAAGTTTCCTGAGAGCATAGATATGTCTAGTTGATCTTTATCTACAGGAATACTGAACAGTTGAAAATGGCTTGCTGTTTGCGTATTTTCTGTGAGCAAATGGCTTGCCAAACTGTCACTGTTTTCTAATTCGGGCTTGCTGTTTGTGACAAACTGATTATACAATCAGTAAGCTGTAGAGCCCTGCAAAACCAAGTTAGCACAAATACAAGTAGCATGCTGTTTTATATCTATTAATAAGCCAAATGAATGTGAACATATTATCATCAAAAACAATACTCCCTCCGTCCCTTTTGATTCTTAACATTTCACTTTTTCAAAATTTTCTGTCACGCATTTTAAGGTGCATTTTAAGGATAGTTAAATAATTTTTTTTAAAATTTTCTTTTTCTGTATAAAAATTTAATGTTTAAATTTTTATACAGAAAAAGAAAATTTTAAAAAAAAGTTATTTAACTATCCTTAAAATGCACCTTAAAATGCGTGCCAGAAAGTTTTGAAAAAGTGAAATGTTAAGAATCAAAAGGGACGGAGGGAGTAGCATGTTAGTATAATAAAAAAACATTCCAAAATATATGTAATCATCGAATCATCAAAATCGAATACATAGCATATTGCCTTTTTTTAATTAAAAGAGGTTTACTTTTAATTGATTTATGATATTACCTTTTATAAACGCCTAAAATATCGTATCTTCCAATCAATAATATTTCTTTCTAAATAAAACACGTTAACTTTTATTTTAAAATATAGTATTACAATGATTAATATATACCCAAAAATATAACACTATATCGTCTAATCACTAACAAGATATAATAGAAATCTGTATACAACGAATAATGACGTTAGATTTTTAGTAAAAAATCAGAACCGTTAGATCTAATATTTAGATATATTATACTATGTTTAAATTAATTTAAGTATTAAACCACATAATTTTGCAATCATTAATGTATACCCAAAATTATTACACCATATTACTGTTAGATTTTTAGTAATTAGTAAGAACCGTTAGATATAATTATAATGTATATTTTACGATTAAAGTACTTTACTAAAAATTCAAGTTTCGAATCCTATCAATGACATATTTAACTTAAAATTCTAATATAAATTTTAAATCATGCATATCATTAATTAAAATTTATACAAAACCAAGTTAGCACAAATACAAGTAGCTAGAAACACTCACTATTAATAAGCCAAATGAATGTGAACATATTATCATAAAAAACAATAGCATGTTAGTATAATAAAAAACATTCCAAAATATATGTAATCATCGAATCATCAAAATCGAATAGGCTAACAATCTCCCCCTTTTTTATGATTACCAACATATATTTTTAGGAGTACATACTTCCCCTCAACACATGCATCTTTGATTTAACAACATGATATTCAATTAAGCACATAAGGATTTATATGAACTAAAATCCCAAACACATAACCTCCTTAAGAGTTAACCTCCTAAAATCTCTCCCCCTTAATCATTAAAAAGGGTAATCACGTAGCATATTCAATATAAGCATGGATCAAATCATGGTAATGGCATATAAAGAGTTCAGATACAAATGGTAAGCCAACGTTACCCATTCTGTGCTTATCAGCTTGCTGACTACACAGTTCACATGCCAAGCTCTCTTCGTATGACTGAAAACCTTTCTTCAGCTAGTGTCTTTGTGAAGATATCCGCTAGTTGAACTTCAGTTGAGAAAAATACCAACTCTGGGGAATTATTCTTGACCGTCCTTGTTGACCTTGGTAAAGAATGTTGAGCTATTTCTTCATGAGTTGTCTTTCTCATCTTTTCTGGTGGTGAATGATCTTCTTCATCATAAAGAAGTAGTTTCTCAGTAGCCCTTGAACCTCTAGGACCTTGCAAAGTCATTTTAGAAAATGCATCTTCAACTTTAGCTTGCTGATTTGAACTTCCAGCTTGCTGATTGCTAGTAACTTGAGGTTGCATGCTTTCACTTTCACCTCGGTGTTAGCATACTTTAGTGTGGGTAGCCCTCTGATCAGTTTCTTGCTTGATAAGCAAGTCCATGTGTGCATGTCCCAACCTTCTATGCCACATATATGGATCATTGTCTATTGCAACCAAACAGCATGCTGTTTCCTGCATAATACAATATATATACATATATTTGTCCCATCTATATACTAGAGGAAACTCGTTAGTATCAAAATAATAATATACTCATATTCAAAGGAATATACGAGGACAAATAACATACTTACTACTTGAGTACCCAAATTTTGTTGGATCCACCAATGTTTGTTGATAGAATATAAAGATCATGTAGATCAGATTTCTTGATCCACTGTTGTATCACTTTTGGTGCTTGATTTCTGGTCCTTTGTGTTCTGCCAGACTGATAATGGTAAGCTGTTTGTCTTCTGTCATTTGCTTTCTAGTATGCTCATTGTCTTCTGACTGGTTTACTCTGGTAAGCTGTTTGTCTTTTGTCAGAAACATTCTGGTATGCTGTTTGTCATCTGTCTAATCTATTCTGGTAAGCTGTTTTCCCTTGATGATTGATTTGAACCACACAATGTCTTTCCAGATGAACTTTTCCACCACACTTGTTGCATGTCTTCCAAGGCATAACATAGTCATAAGGTATGCCATTTCTTCCATCATATTTGAGTGCACCAAGCTTCTTGTTTAAGTTCATGCCAACTCCTTCTCTGACCAAGAGAACTTTTGTCTTCTTCATCATTGTTTTTAAGCTGTCTTCTCCTTGAACAAAAGCTTCCATCCCTTTCTGGAGATCTTTGACTTCTTTTTCTAGGAGATCGATCAATTCAGCTTGATGTTTGGTGAGTTCAGCTTGCTGAATTTGCTTCTCAACAGATTTTGAAGACTCGGCTTGACTAGATTCTTTAAGCTTGTATGTCACCAATGCTTTATCTTTCGTTTTAACATCAGATCTCAGCTCTTTAATTTCTTTCATCCGCTCATTGAGTTCCGCCATCAAGATCTTGTTTCTCTTTTCATGTAATTTATTAATAGCCTCTAATTGACTATTCTTGGCATTTAGCTCCTTGATCTCTGTAGCTTTGCTTAATGAAGTTGAATCCCATTCTTCCATTTTTGGCAACAAGTCTTTTACCATTTTGGATAGATGGGCATTCTTATCAGTCAGCTTGCTGATTTCAGCCTTTAGTGCCATATGTTCTTCAATGCTAACACTATTTTGTTCCTACATGGTTAGTGACTCTAAAATATCATCATCTGAAGATACATAATCTTTAGAAGAATTTACCTCACTTGCATCATCTTCTGAATCAGAATCATCACTATCCACAAAAGCTTATTTTATGGATCCTTGTGAGCTATCTTCATCATTCAGACCTGCAAGAGCCAAATTCATCATGTCTTCGCTTGAGTCATCACTGGAGTCTGAATCATCATCACTATAAGTCAGTGAAGCCTTTGATTTTCTCTTGTTTTTGAAACAACATGTTGTTTTGACATTAACTTGTAGCAATCCTTTTTATAATGACCATGCTTGCCACATTCGAAACAAGTTTGCTCATTGTTGTTGGAGAAACCTCCTCTGTCCTTTTTCATTCTATCTTTCCTTTCAATCAGCCTCTTAATCTTCTTTGAAATGAGTGCAAGTTCTTCATCAGATTCTTTCAGCTTGCTGTTTTCAGACTCGGCTGGCTTGCTGTTTGTAGAATGAAGAGCCAAATTCTTCATTTTGGATAGAGGAGCCCGAACACCTTCAACCTGGCTGTTATTTATCTTGTTTTCAAACTGTTCTAGCTCAGCAAAAACAGCTAGGTGATCCATAGTGTCAATATTTGAAGATGATTCCAAAGCCGTGACTTTAGCCTCATAAATGAATGGTACAACACTTAACACTTTCATGTTAATTTCATCTTGTGGAATATCCTTTCCAAGTCTCTTTAATGTATTTATAGTGACCTGGAACCTTGCTTGACTTTCCTTGATAGTTTCACCATCCTCGAGCTTGAAATTTCCGAAGTCATTCATTAGCTTGCTAAGTTTCACCTTTCTTAAAGATTTTGAACCTTCATGATAGGTTTCCAAAGCATCCCACATTTCCTTTGCTGTTTTTAGAGAGAAAACTTTGTCATATTCAGCTTAACCCAAAGCATTCATTAGAGAGTTTCTAGCTTATCCATTATAACCTAATTTGATAATCTCCTCGGGGTTGAGATCATCAACATCTTTTGGCTTCTTCTCCGTATCTAGAAACTCAAAGTCTCCTTTCTGAATAACTCTCAAGACCAGTGGCTTCTTGGACAGGTATGTTTCCATTTTACCTTTCCACCAGTTGTAGTTTTCCGAGCCAATGAGGAGAGGAGCTCTATAATCGGATTTAGCTTCGAGATAATATTCAGCCATTTTGATCGATACTTTCCTGTTACAGAAATGTTAGTATACCAAAGCTCTGATACCAAATGATAACAACACCTAGAGGGGGGTGAATAGGTGTTTATGGCTAATTATGCTTATTTATGACCTGTTTTGATTTTTACCAGAAACAGCTTGCTGTTTGATTTAGCAGTTTACAAATGGCGTGCTGTTTATGCAGTGCAGTAAGTAATGTGCAGGAAAAATAAAGAACACCACAATCTTTTAGCTAGGTTCGACCCCTAATCCCCTATGGTCTACGTCCTGGTCCCTTACCAACTTGGTAAGAGAATATATTATTGATCAAAGATAATCCAATTAAAAGATACAACAATATATCTCCCTTTTTCCTAGCTGCTGAAAAATGGCTTGCTGAACACCTATTTCTGAACCTGCTCTCTAAGCTATACTTCCCAAGTATACTTCTCTAGCAACGTTCACCAACCCTTGTTCCCTAACCAATCTGCCCAGCAACTAAAATACCCAGCTGCTTACAAATGGCTTGCTGTTTGCTGTGTTGAACTAACTCTCTAAGCAATACTTCCCAAGTACACTTCTCTAGTCTAGTTCAACCCACCCAAAACCTTAAGCCAACCTTGTACAGCAACTGTTCAATACAATTTGAACAATACAAAGGTTTGAATAAATACAACTCAACCTATGAACCCCTCTGAATATATATATGCGTGTTTATATGGGTTTAAAAGGTTTAGAAGAATTTTGCAATGTAAGCTTTGAGTTTGTGTATATCTCTTTGTTTTTCTGCACAGTAAGGTTGTGAAGAACTGAATATGAACAACTATTTTATAGGTAAGCAAGAGTGTTTGAATATAATCCTTGAAGGCTCCAACGGATAGAAAATTGTTGCCGTTATTGATAAGATTTGCTTTGATGCTCAAGAACGTGGGAGAAGCTGGTAATTCAACTGATGAAGAAGAAAATGTTATGAGCGTGCATGGAAAGGAATATTTGATATGATGAGGGGACAAGAGCATGTGCTTGAGTGAGAAGTCAAAAGTGTCAAGCTTCTTTCTTTTTAAACAAAGTGAAGAATATAATGTTCCCCAAAGTAGTTGTTTTAAGATCGGTGAGTAGGAATAATTCAGAGGACTCTTACAATATATCTAAATATATTTCCCACAAATTGCTCCTTGAAAACCGCATCATTCTTTAAAACTGACAGACACAATCAGCTTGCTGTTTGTGAGAATGGCACGCTGTTTCTGAAACTGGCTTGCTGTTTGTGATATACTGATTATATAATCAGTAAGCTATTTTATCCTGCAAAACCAAGTTAGAACAGTACCGAAATAACATAGCAAGTTCATGTCAGCTTGCTGTTTTGGTTCTGGTGAGCTGAACAGATAAATGGCTTTATACTTCTGCATTTCCATATCATCAACCAAGTTTCCTGAGAGCATAGATATGTCTAGTTGATCTTTATCTACAGGAATACTGAACAGTTGAAAATGGCTTGCTGTTTGCGTATTTTCTGTGAGCAAATGGCTTGCCAAACTGTCACTGTTTTCTAATTCTGGCTTGCTGTTTGTGACAAACTGATTATACAATCCGTAAGCTGTAGAGCCCTGCAAAACCAAGTTAGCACAAATACAAGTAGCATGCTGTTTTATATCTATTAATAAGCCAAATGAATGTGAACATATTATCATAAAAAAACAATAGCATGTTAGTATAATAAAAAACATTCCAAAATATATGTAATCATCGAATCATCAAAATCGAATACATAGCATATTGCCTTTTTTTTAATTAAAAGAGGTTTACTTTTAATTGATTGATGATATTACTTTTTATAAACGCCCAAAATATCGTATCTTCCAATCAATAATATTTCTTTCTAAATAAAACAAGTTAACTTTTATTTTAAAATATAATATTACAATGATTAATATATACCCAAAAATATAACACTATATCGTCTAATCACTAACAAGATATAATAGAAATCTGTTTACAACGAATAATGACGTTAGATTTTTAGTAAAAAATCAGAACCGTTAGATCTAATGTTTAGATATATTATACTATGTTTAAATTAATTTAAGTATTAAACCACATAATTTTGCAATCATTAATGTATACCCAAAATTATTACACCTACTGTTAGATTTTTAGTAATTAGTAAGAATCGTTAGATATAATTATAAGGTATATTTTATGATTAAAGTACTTTACCAAAAATTCAAGTTTCGAATCCTGTCAATGACATATTTAACTTAAAATTCTAATATAAATTTTAAATCATGCATATCATTAATTAAAATTTATACATTAAATACTATTAAATAATTTTTACAAAATAATAAATATATAAAAACATAAGTATAGCATTAAATAAAATTTATAACATATTAAAAAGGAAACCCGTGCATCGCACGGGTTATAAGCTAGTATAATACTAAAAGTTGTTTTATTAAGAGATTTAAGATTCAATTCTCACCAACAAGATATTAAAAATAATATTTATTTATTTTAAAAATATAGAAAATGTAAATTTTTATTAAACATGTATTATTAAATTATATTTAAAATTTGTCTTTATGAAAAACATAAATTATTTAAAATCATTAAAATAAGAAAAAAATTTAAAATAACCGTGCTTATAAGCTAGTTAATTGAAATATCGCCAAAGATCGTGACAACACTAAATTGGAAACCCTAAATTACAGAAGCCCGGTTTTCTTATTATATATAGAAGATAGGGGGCAAAGAGATAACTACATACATCAGGTGAAACGCTAAATTGGACGATGGCTGCTGTTGTCGAGGGATCTTCAAGGATAACAATGATCAAGAAACAAGAGGAGAAACTTGAAAAGGGAGATAAAGTTAATATATCGGAGATCCTAGGAGGAGGTCATCTCATCTCAAAACAACATCCCTTTCAGGTAATAATCCCTCATTTCTTCTTCGTAAGCTTTAACATGGTTTAATTTTATCTTGGAGTATTTGTTTTTTTTTTTTCCCTTAATTCATTAATCATCATCATATTTCCGATTGGGATGTCCTTTTCTTTCCAAAACTGTATTATTAGATCCTCTGTTTATTGCAATTGGTGGGTTAGATTCTTTGTTTATATGCTTTGATCATCATATTTTTTCAGCTCCCAAGTGACCACCTGAATGGCAAGGTTGTTGTCTTACATTTTGTCCCACTCGCTCCATGGTGTTTATTTTTGAGGCAACACGTAGACTCCTTGGTGGATATATACAACTCCATACGTTTTACACTTCCTTTCGAGGTTGTTTTCATCGGATTCCAGGTTCCTGAATGGAAACGTTCTTTCCTCAAGTACACCATGTCTCATGAGTATTATTTTGAAGAGAAGTTTTCTATCATGCCCTGGACTGCCCTCCCATTCTCCCATACCCATTCCCTCGATTATTGGCAAACAAGATTAAGATATCCAATGTATCCAGATTGTGTCGCTGACACTTCTACATACTCTTTGGTCATTGATCCTGCTGGCACAGTTTTGCAACTTAGTGCCGAACATATCTTTCTTACCTTTGGAGCTGCGGCCTATCCTTTCAGTGATGAAAGGGTAATTCACCTTGAGCATCAAGACCAGACAGCACTAAATTATCCATCCATTACACAACTCCTGACCTCTCCTGGACATGAGCACCTCATCACCTGTGGGAATAAGGTATTTGCTCTTTGTTGTTGTATGATCTTTCCTAGTTTAGTCTATCACTAGTATTATGTATTTCCTTTGCACCCTCTTATGAATTCTAATTGTTGTCTATACCTTTTACTTCCTACTACTTTTTAATAGGAGGTGCCTGTGAAAGATCTGGAAGGAAAGACGGTTGCCTTGTATTTTTATCAAGACTGTGACTACCCATTCGATTGGTTTACAGAAAAGCTAAAGGAAGCCTATCAAAAGTTGGATGCAAAGAAGGATAATTTTGAAGTTGTGCTTGTTTATAACAATGACTCCTTTGAAGTTCTTCGATATGCAAGTGAAGAGTCATTCAGGGGTGTGCACCTCGGAATGCCTTGGTTGGCACTCCCGTATAAACACCCCAGCTGTAAGAATTTGCAGCGGATTTTCGAGTTTTCAGATGAGGGAGATCCGGTTCCTAGGCTTGTAATTATAGGACCGCATGGAGAATTTGTTGAACCATATGGTGCTGACATTGTGAAGCATTTTGGTGCTGATGCCTATCCATTTACCCGCAAAGAAGCTGTGAAGATGGAGGTTGACGGCATAAAGAAGCTGAAGCTGGATATGTTCTTTGATCCAACCACTTTTTTCGAAAAAGATGGGTCCGAAGTGAGTTCTTTTTGACATCATTGTGCTTGTTTCTATGCCATGACTCTCCTCTCGTGTTCTGAAAGTTTATTTGTTCCTCTACGCTTACTGACTTTTTTATTAATATTTACAGGTTAAGCTGTCACAACTTGCGGGGAAGAAAATCATGCTTATAGTTGAAGTTGGGTGCAAGGAGTGCAAGGAACGTCCAAACTTTTGGCGTAGCCTGACACAAAGGTATAACACTATGAAGAATATGGGTGATCCGTTTGAAGTGATCCATGTCCCATACAAGGATACGAATGATGAAACTTCATCAACAGTGCCATGGTTGAGGGCTCCACCTTTTCCTAAGAATTCAGATAAACATGACCTTGTACGTCGTGTTTTTAGAAGTGTTATTGGACTTCTTGCTTTTGATGGTGATGGCACGGTTGTTAGGAAAACAAGTTGTCCTCGGATTCAAAAGGGGAATGAGCGTTTTCCCTTTTATGATGGTGGTTTAGAAGAGGAGGCCTTGAAGGATCTAATACAAGGTTTTCAGTGGTATGATTCTGAGTTGGTTCGAGGATTCTGATTGCTGGTGATCTTCATTTATGTATTTCATAGTAGCATCCGAGTAAAAAATCTGTCTTATCTTCTCAGATTGAATTATGAGAAGTGTCATGTTCTGGTTGGAAAATGTCTTTAAATATTTATCTGTATCGTTATCTCATGTTCGAGACATGCAGACGTGTGTTGGTTATTCAAGCTCAATGTCTATTCTTGTCATTTGAAAAATATCGAATAGAAGTCAAGAATGTTTAAATTACTTTTCCATTCCATCAGTAAATCTAGTAAAAGACAAATCTTGATGCAGCTTCAACTTAAAATAATCTGCCTTGCATGGAAATTTCATGCTTTGCTTGGTAATGTTTATGGATGATCTCATACTTTTAGTAGCTTTGAGCTTTCATTAGGAGTTTAAATAAAATAATGTACAACTCCCATATAATGGCAATATTTGGTGGAAGGGAAGTTCAAGGAAACTACTTACTACCTTACAGTATTTCAATTTCTGTTTAGTCTAAGAGTAGATTACTAATAAAGATGTATCGACTTCTGCATCAGAAGCTCCAGGATGTTGATATTGTCAAGCCACTAATCTGCATGCTTTAGACCAGTTAAAATCTGGACTAAAGGTGAGAAACCTTCTTCTCAAGTACCTATCAGATTAGGATGTGATTATTTTTATAATGATTTCAATCTTGCACGAAAATGCTAACACCATTAAAGATGAATTTATCACTGATTTTATATTACCTTAAACAGAGGGCATCCCTTGAAAATTAGAATTATGTAAACAAAAATGACACAGCTTACTTCGAAATGGGACTACTGTCATTTACATTATTATGTCAGAAAGATGAATATGCATTTGTTTTATAAATTTAACGATCATGCTCATGTATTTACTTGTTATATATACGATCATGATGATAACGGCAGCCTTTAGTCTATTATTGTCTCTTTATTTTGTTTCTGCAGTGATGTTTAAATGCCAAGATTTCCTTAAGCAAATTAACTGTAGAAAATGATGAATAAACAAAATAACAGAAGAATCCATTCATAGAAAGGTAGCCCTAAACTTATATCTTGGGTATAACTGAAAAGGACACTATATGGAATATAACTAAAATTACAATATTTACATGCATGCATCTAGTGGTTACAACTCAAAAAAAACTATAATTACAAATTTACAATAATCTGATTGTCCTGAGTAGTTTTGCGGGTCGTGAATAAGTTTAAGTCTGGGTTCGATTCATTTGTGTTTGTACTAGGTCACTTGAATTTTCATCTTGGTTCAAGGATAGAATAGCCAAGTGTTATAGATATGACCTCGAACAAGGATGGAGCTGTGTCTGTCTTCTGACTTTATGCATTCGGCAGATCTGAATTTTGCACATCACTGATTTTTCTGGAAAATCGACTTCTCTGATGCTTCCAATATTTGATTAATGTTGTCAGAATGCTACCATTTACTACTTGAGATGTTTTAGCTTTCCAAAGTCCATCCAGAATATAGATTGCTAGAGAACATGTTGTTGTCCCCCCTTGTAAACAGAAAAAGAATCCAAAAGCTATCAAGGCTTAGACTAACTTCATCATCATTACTCGAGTCCGCTTCGACACATCTTTCTTCTCCAATCATCCTGTCCTCTAGTTCTCGAAGCTTCCCACATTCAGTGGCTTCCAACAGTGCCTTGTCTAAATCAGCTATTATTGGTGAACCCTTTGGAAATGCCTGATGAAATATATATTTCAAAGTCATATATTCAGTAGTTGATCGTATAATATTAAATGCATACTTTTAATTAAACATCCAGACTACCATATTGGTTAAAGTTTTAGGTAATACATCTTAATTGGGATGAGATTTCTCACAAATCCATTTCCCCCTACTTTATATGATGGTCCTGCTACAACAAAGCTTTTGCAGTGCTTGGCAAGAAAAAGCTTAAGAAAGGAAGCATGGATAAACCCTGCTGCAATTTCTCCAGTTTTAAGCGCTTTAGCGAATTCTTCCTGCGAGCTGAAACTCTTCAGGTTAATTGATTTGAAGCCCAACACATTTTCTAAATAGCTACCATAGAATCCTTTTGCATGCCCAACTATCGCATTATTAGTCTTCAGTGTCTCTATGTCAGAGATTTTAGCTTCAAACTTCTGGACGGTGAGCATACTAGTAAGACTTGCGCTATAACTTTGTGTGATAATCAACGCCACAAAGAGCCAAACCACTACTGCTATACGTGACAAATTGCTATGAAGTCTTCCCCCTGCATATGACTAGCAATTATAGTATATAATCATAGTAGCAGCCTGACACCATAACGAGAGATTGCACATTACCCTGCAAAGAGAAGAGAGTGGTAAAGGATAGCCAAATTAGGATTCCTGCTTGATCCGTTGCAGAGCCTTGAAGTCGCTGGTTGTGGTTCCTCTCAATCAACCATATGAAGAAGCCATTGTATATGGTTATACCCAATATTAGCAGCCACATGGCTTTTGTGAAGGGTTTCATGAAAAGCCAAGCTCTGGAGGGTGTTTTTGATTGGACAGGTACTACCATTGACAGTGATGAGCTTGTATAGGTACGTGTGAATTCTGCATACTTATATCTATCGGCTATCACATTCACACCAACTATTCCATCAAATTTCTGCTAGATTGTATTCAATAGCAAATGAATGTTAAAGTGCCAGTTTAATTATAAGATCATTATGATAACACAGTGAAGAAGATGTCACATTTGATAATTGTCATCATATCAGTAGATGAACAAAATGAGAAAATGAAGAAGATGAATTATATCTCTCTATTGAATCTTAAGTTTGTTACAGACTTAGACTTGCTTTTATAGACTGAATACAGAAATCTAGAACCTACTACACACTAGAGATTAGCTGTTTAGTGCCAGCTGTCATAACTACTTTTCCCTCCAATTCTGTATTTGAGTCTGATACTTCTCGTTCTGTTTGACCCTTAGTCGAAGTAGTGGTTGCTATCTCCTTTATATTTGTAACATCCCCCCTCAAGTTGGAGCAGATTACAAACACCCAACTTGGACATCAAAGATAATAACTGATTAGATGAAACAGCCTTAGTAAAGATGTCTGCAGGTTGAGCTGAAGAAGCAATGTGAGCAGTAGTAATAATACCAAGCTGAAGTTTTTCTCGAACAATATGACAATCATGCTCAATGTGTTTAGTGCGTTCATGGAAGACAGAATTAGAAGCAATGTACAGTGCAGATTTACCGTCACAATGAAGAGTCACAGGAGTGATGTTATAGTAACCAAAAGTATGAAACAAACTCAGCAGCCAAACTATTTCACAACATGTATCAGCCATGCATCTGTACTCTGCCTCAGCTGATGATCTAGAAACAGTATGTTGTTTCTTACACTTCCATGAAATCAGAGTCCCCAAACTTAACACAATATCCAGTTAAGGAGTGTCTGGTTTGTTGACACCCTCCCCAATCTGAGTCACAAAAGGCTGTTAGAACAGGCTTAGAATTAGCAGTCATTAGTAATCCTTGTCCAGGAGACCCCTTAATGTATCTGATAACCTTATATGCAGCTGTAAGATGATCCATTCGAGGTTGAGCTAGAAGTTGAGAAAGAACCTGAATTGAGTAAGAAAGATTTGGTCTAGTGACAGTAAGATATAACAATCTTCCCACAATTCTTCTATACAGAGAACAATCAGATTCAGATAGAAAAGCACTATCATTCTTTTGCAATGAATGATTCTATTCAATAGGAACTCTGGATGGTTTAGCTCCAAGTAATCCAGTATCTGCTAAAATATCTAAAGTATATTTCTTTTGATGAAGGTAGATACCAGCTGAAGATCTAGCTACTTCAACTCCCAAGAAAAACTTTAAATCCCCCAAATCTTTAACCTTGAATTTCGAACTCATAAAATCTATACTGTTCTGAATAACACTTTTACTGCTTCCAGTGACAAGAATGTCATCTACATAGACCAATACAGCCACAAATTCTGAAGAAGTATGCTTTGTAAACAAGCTATTATCAGAGTGGGATTGAGTATAGCCAACTGACTTCAAGGCAGTAGAAAATTTGGTGAACCAGCACCTGGGAGCTTGTTTGAGTCCATATATGGACTTGACAAGTTTGCAAACCCAATTAGATGTATCTGTAATGCCATTGATTGCATGAATGGAAGACAGTTGAAAATAGCCAGGAGGAACCCTCATATAAATTGTTTCTTTGAGATCACCATGCAAAAATGCATTAGTGATATCAAGTTGAGAAATAGACCAACCTTGAGCTGCTGCTATGGCAATCAATAATCGAACTGTAGTCATCTTTGCTACTGGAGCAAATGTCTCAAAATAATCTAAACCATATGTTTGAGTAAAACCTTTAGCAACTAAACGTGCCTTGTATCTCTCAATAGAACCATCTGAGTTATATTTAACTTTGAACAACCATTTACAATCAACAATGTGCTGATCAGTAGGTTTTGGAACTAATTCCCAGGTATTATTACTTTCTAAGGCATCTAATTCCAATTTCATGGCAGCAAGCCACTTAGAATCTGTACTAGCTTGTTTATATGTGTAAGGTATGGGAACAGCAGCAGTGGCACACATATAGTTGACATGAGAGGGAGTGAAAGCATGATAAGACATATAATTCTGAATTGGATAAATGCAAGAAGGAGAAATACCTGTTACAGCACCTGCATTTTGAGAAGAAGAGAGATTGGTGATAGCAGTAGTTGGAAGACCAATGTAATCCTTGTATTTTGCAGGTGCAACCTTTGTTCTAGAAGGTTTAGACAATGCTATAGGAATTTTTGTAGAAGTGGAAAGACTGTCATGAGAAATATTTTCAGTAGATGAATTATCATTCTCAGAGAGAGGTTGAGAGGTGGCATTCTCAGATATAGGTTGAGAGGAGTCATGATGAAAAGATATAGGAGTAGAATCACTGTCATTATCAAGTGGAGAAGCAGGAAATATGTATGATGTATTGGTAAAATCAGAAATAGACTGAGATTTATTCTGCAGAAATGGATAACACTCTTCTACAAATTTGACATCTCTGGATATATAGCACTTTCTAGTGGATAAATCCAACACTCTGTATCCTTTTTTATGAAAAGGATATCCAATGAAGACACATTTAAGAGTTTTAGCAGAGAATTTATCTTTAGGAGAATACAAATCTGATATGTAACACAAACAACCAAAAGTTTTTAGGCTTGTATAATCAGGTGGCTTCTTAAAAAGCATTTCATAAGGAGATTTGTAATTCAGAACTGCAGAAGGAAGAATATTGATAAGATGAGTAGCTGTTAGAATACAATCCCCCCATAAAGAAATTGGCAACTGAGCTTGAATTCTCAGAGATCTAGCTACATTTAAGAGATGTTGATGTTTTCTTTCCACTACCCCATTCTGTTGAGGAGTGTGAGAACAGCTGGTTTGATGAATAATACCCAAAGAAAGAAAATGTTTGGATAAATCATGATTAACAAATTCAGTGCCATTGTCTGTTCTCACAGATTTAATGTTTGTGTGAAATTGAGTATGAACATATGCAATGAAATTTTTGAGTAAATTAGGCACTTGAGACTTTTCTGCAAACAGAAACACCCATGTACATTTCGAATAGTCATTCACTAAAGTCAAGAAATGATTACATTTTCCATGAGTTACATGTTTGTATGGTCCCCATACATCACAGTGAACCAGTTCAAAGATACTAGTAGTTACAGAACTACTATTAGGAAAGCTAGGTCTAACTTGTTTGGAAAGATGACATACTTCACAATGAGAAAAAGACTGAGTTTCACTTTTAGGAATACTATGAATATGGTCTAAAACAGCTTTTGAAGGATGGCCAAGTCTGCAGTGCCATTTATTAACAGGAGTAGAACAAGCATTGCTGTGATACACCTGAGTAGTTGCCAGTTTGTAACTGTGAAGCTTGTAAAGACCTTCCTCCAACTCACCAATCTCTTTCTCCATCTGTAATGCAGGGACCTGCAACTTGCATTTAGAGGATATAAACAAGATTTTGCAAGACAAAGACTTTGTCAGTTGAGGTACAGAGAGCAGATTACACTGAAAACTAGGAACTACTAAAACATCATGAAGAGTAAGAAATGGAGCCAACTGTATAGTACCAACATGACTCACAACAGACATTTCACCATTTGGAAGATGTATTTCTGAATTGACAGTAGTGTATTGATTAAGAAGGTTTAAGTATGGTGTAATGTGATGTGTGGCTCCTGAATCAATAATCCAAGTATATTGAGAGGTTTGACACTTAGTGTGATTGGCAAATATAACTGAGTTTGTAGTATAGAAGTTTATACCTGCACAACTATTAGTGCTATTGGTAATCCAAGGGGCATAATTTGCTGCAGGAGAATGCATCTTAGCATGAAGACTATTGATTAACTGTTGACATTGCATATCAGACAGATTATCAGTACTACTAGTAACAACATCTGAGGAGTTCTCTGTGTGAGATGAGCCACTAGACTGCACCACATTAGCAGTCTGAACTCCAGATTTCTTGCCAGAAATAGCAGATCTTATCTTTGGCTTTGGTTGACCATACAACCTGTGCCACTCAGGATATCCATGTAAGGCAAAGCATTTGTCTCTAGTATGTCCTGTGAGCTTACAATAGTCACACAGAACAGATGAATCCAGCACTTTCTTATCATCTCTTTTTGTACCAGAGAATCGATTTTTACCATTGAAGTTACCCTGTCCAATCCTCACATTCATAGCAGCATTTTCAGTAACAGAAACATGATTAGCACTTTCTCTCTGGTTCTCTTCTTGAAGCAACATAGCAGAAGCATGACTGATATCAGGTAATGGATTCATCAACAGTATTTGACCTCTAATAGAGGTAAATTGCTCATTAAGCCCCATAAGAAATTGACTCAACTTCATAAGTTGTTCATAAGCAGTCAATTTTTGAGTATGTTGACAAGTACAAGTAGGTGAAGCACAGGTACACCTAGGTATAGGAGCTAGATTATCTAATTCATCCATCAGTCCTCGAAATTGAGTGAAGTATGCAGTAATTGATTTACTACCTTGAGTTAAAGATGATAATTCCTTTCGTAAGTTGAACAAACGAGGAACATTGTTTTGAGCATATCGATGATGAAGATCATCCCAAATTTGCTTTGCAGTAGTCATATATACTATACTTTTACGAATTTCAGGTGAAACTGAGTTGAGAATCCAGGAAATTACCAGATCATTGCTTCGCATCCAGAGAGCTAATTGAGGAGAGTTTGCATCTGGTTTGATTTGAGTTCCATTGACAAAGCCAAGCTTGAGTTTTGCAGAAAGTGCGATTGATACAGATCGACTCCAGTGATGATAGTTTTGATCTGTGAGAGTTTCACTAACAAGTGAGAGTCCAGGATGATCTGAATTACTGAGATAGTACGGATGATTAATGTCAATTACAAGTGTGGCTGCCATTGATGAACTCTGAGATATGGATGAAGACGATGCAGTTACAGCGGATGCATAAGATCTCATCATAAGATCAATCAGTAACAAACAGTAAAATCACAGAGATTAGGCTCTGATACCATGTCACATTTGATAATTGTCATCATATCAGTAGATGAACAAAATGAGAAAATGAAGAAGATGAATTATATCTCTCTATTGAATCTTAAGTTTGTTACAGACTTAGACTTGCTTTTATAGACTGAATACAGAAATCTAGAACCTACTACACACTAGAGATTAGCTGTTTAGTGCCAGCTGTCATAACTACTTTTCCCTCCAATTCTGTATTTGAGTCTGATACTTCTCGTTCTGTTTGACCCTTAGTCGAAGTAGTGGTTGCTATCTCCTTTATATTTGTAACAGAAGACAACATGAATGAGAATTGATTCCAGTAGGTACACCAATTCGCCAAAACCCAGAGCTATTGGAAAGTCCCCATCCTTCTGGTTTACACAACGATTGACCGGGCCAAATCACTTGTCCCAAGTTTTGCATAGAGGAGTTGTGAATAGCATTGTCATCTATGTTTCTTGAGAAACCTAACCCTTTGGACCAAATTCCAAGTTATTTAAAACTCTTTCCAATCATGTTGACAACTCCAAACATATGAGATGGGGTTAATTTTCTTCCATTGTATTGAACTCTGCCAGTCAACCCATAGAAGTGGATGAAAGAAATTTTCTCCAGATACAATTCACTTTGCTTAGCAAACTGCACTTTCCTTCCATCAATTGAATGTGCAACTGCCCACAGAACATTATAGGCCTCCACTGCTGAGATTCCAGGCTCATCGGTTCCTTCTTCAGGATAATCTAAACTGAACTTCTTTTGGAATCTCTGTCTGAAATCTACAAACCGTATACTGGACGTTGAAAAATATTTCTTGACTCCTATCACGCCTTGCATCGAGTAAATGGTGGTACGATCGAGGGAATGGAAAAAATCAGCAATTGTGTTGGTGACAATCCAGATATAATCTTTTTCCATCATTTTCATCTCTTTCGCTTTCTGAAATAGGCTAGTGGCCATTTTTATAGACGTATGAACAACAAAAACTCTACACAGCTGTTCTCTTAGCCTTGTAAGCTCTTCAGACAATGATGAAGTTATGGCCCATCTTGGAGTTGAATCAGCAAGTGAGAAGGTAGGGATGTTATCGTGGCTACTAACTTGTGCAACTCGTGATGCTTCTTGCTATGTATGTGGTCCAATAATGACTTGAACTTCCTTGGCATCTATTAATCTCTTGGCTGCATTGTTTACATGACCTAGTGAATCAAAAATTTCTCGGAGTATAGGTGTTGGCCTAAGCAACCAGCTAAATATATTTAAAACAGTTATTAATGCATGATTTTTTTTAATTTCTCGTTGTATTTATGAAAAGTAGTATATTGTGCAGTTGGTATGTTTCCTCATGCAAATTTTGTAATGCTGTAGTTTTGCTCTTTTGGTAATCTAATAATTAACCTTGATATATATTTTAGAGTAGATAACATATTTTACCTGATAGAGCTGCCACTGCAGGTTTCCCGTGTGAGTTTGCTATGCGCAACACCATCAGTGTTTCTGCTGATATCATCTAATGCAATTTGCAAGGAAACATTTGCCTCCTTTCCGGCATGATCTATAATGACATCAAAACCACTTGGGCGCTTGTGGTTTGCTGCAGAGAGAGCAAGACTAACACAAACGTAACTAGGTATCATGATCAATTTCTTTCAAAACACGAGTCCTATTGATTGCGGAGTGGAAATCACTTAGGACTTGATCTCGATGAATAAGCACTACAAGAAATCTGGCTATAGACGACACCCCTCAGACAACACCCATGGAAAAAAGTGTTGCCCGAAATGATCAGACAACTAGTATTTTCGTGCTCAAAAAAGTATTGTCTAATCCTACATTCACACAATGGGCCAAAACCAGGGGTGTTGTGTAAATGCATAAGTATTTTTAGATCAGACAAGTGTTTTTAAGTCTGTTGTCTAAGTAGAATTCATACAATCTGTTATCCATAGTGTTGTGTGACAGCTAACCAACACACAACATTTTTTTAGAAATATTATGTGAATGAAGCATAGACAATACTTCGTAAAAAGTATTGTTAGAAGGAGACAAGTGATTTCCAATGTGGTATTGTGTAATGATATTTAACACAAGTGCTTTACATAGTGTTGTATGAACTTAATCCAACACACAACAGGTTCTGGCCTATTGTATGTTTCAACTCATACAAGTGTCTTCTGTTTAAAACTGTTGTCTAATAAACTGTACATGAAAAAAATAATAAAAAAGATGACTAACCTACCAAATTGGCATCCAACAAATCAACAAAGGCCAAACAGAAGAGAACAAACCAACCAACAATCTATCAAGAGTTATAGTTACAAATTAAAGAGCACAAATTAATTTATTACATTACGAAAGTTGTATTAGTTCATCAAATGTTATTGGTTGTCAAGTAAAAGCAATTTTAATACTATTACTACATAATACAAGAATTTAGTGTAAAGATCTAGGCTCAGACCTAGTTCTACTTCTTTGAATCTCTAAGCTCTCACTTCATTTATCTCTGTTCCAAATGTTACTTCCGTAAATACACCATACTGAACCATAATGATTCATAAAGGCTAAAACAAAGATCCTGCATCACTTTCCTCTATCTAGCCTTCAACAGTTTCATGAGCAAATCAAGTGCAAAAAGATATCCAAGTAAGCTAACAAAATGATTATTTATTAACATCAATAAGTACCATTCTTGTGCCTTAATGCTTTGAGTATATGACAATTTTACGTATGAAGTTGATTTGTTATGGCATCAACAGATACAGTGGAGAAAGGGGCGGCATATCATTCTTTACCAATCCCTTTTCCCAGAGCAGCCTCCAGAAGTGGCCCGGATTTTGGCGCGAAGGAAATGCATGCGGGTTTATGACAATGTCCGGAACTATGCCTTGCCTCGTGAAAGGGAAGTTCTCCTGAGATTCCAGAAAACCTAGAACACCCTTTTGCTCGTGCATACTAGAAAACTTATCTCCAAGACTTGGAAAACTTATCTCCAAGACTTGGGGACCTAACCTACACAATATAGTCAAGTTTGTAAGTGATGGTAATGCAATGTATGCCATTTTTTTGTCCATGTACAAAGAAAGCATTTCAAAGAGGTGAACATCAAGGGTGCAGGGGAAATTAAAAGCCACAAGAGTATCATTTATCTTTGTCTCATTTACATATATTTAGATGCCAACATCTAGCTAATATTGGAGAATGCAAGCATGTTGACTAAAGTCGTAAAATCTTCGGCAGCTATAAGATGAAACAGAATACATGAGAACTACATACAGCAGTTGAAACTAATCGTTTAAGCATGTGATGACTGATGAGACAGAGAGATTAAGCATCAATTGTACTTGTATGCAGAAGAACTTATTATAAAAGAAGATATCTAAAAGAATTTCGAGGATTAATATGTATGTGGATTGTGGAGTATATAAATGCATTAAGCTTAATTTCTGAAAACATACGATGAAATGCATCTTGCAGGCTTATACTAGTCTACAGGTTTGCACCAATAAACGGAAAACTGTCCACATCTAAGCTGTCAAACCGACCAATTTTACTTGGGATCTTTCCAAAGTTTATTGCATCCTCTATTTTCTGCTTCTTTGGAGGGTTCTTTATTGTTAAACATCAGCCTTGTAACTTCTGATGTGCTCTGATCGAAACATGCCCCGCTCTAGTAAAGAACGATTCATAACCAAGGAATCTTTTTGGTTATAACCAAGGTGAAATAGGGCACTGCCCATAATAAAATTCAGGCTTGGGAAGCATCTTGCTGTTTTCTGCTTTTCCAAGTGCAAAACCCTACAAATAATCAGCATAAAACCATAAGATAAGTGCAAACTCCATGACCAATAAGATTGCATATGTTGCAGAATGTTACTTACAGTGCCCAGAGTGATTATCATCATCTCAGTTCCACTTCTCACACTTTACCTGACCATTAACTGCAGAGTAACAAAGAATTTCTTGAAGTAGTGAGTACTAATACAGTAACAAGTGGAATCTTAAGTTTTTATATACAGAAATTTGCAATTAATTATTTAAAATTGACACTGAGTATATAATGTTTATCAAACAAATGCAAAAACGCCTCAACATAGGCAACTAAAATATAAAAACTTCTCCAATTGACCGACTTGTGAATTACCCATTAAAATCCCAAAAAAAAAAAATCTTTATACTATCAAATAATTTGTCTTTATACCCAATAAATTTATGCAGTACTAGCTAGCCAAAGTGACAGCAGATGGATATTAATGTGATATTAGAGAACTTGCTTTTACAGTACTGTCATATCTAATTTTACGTATAGTTGTAGAGTTTGCAGACCAAATTAGTCTTGCTCTCCTACATCTCAATTCCATCCCAGTCAATTGCTTTGTCTTCAAAACTGCTATCCAAATTAAGTCTGCTCTGACCCAACCTACTCATCATTGCAAAGCTTACAGAGGAATAATCCAAAACAGAGAGAATGATTATGAAAAAATCTCAAGCCATCAGATATATTACAAGTAAATATTTCCAAAAGATCAATTTGCACACTGTAAACAAGCTTCAGAAATTACACTATTTTATAATTGGGATTCAGTATCTTCTGTAAAATGGAATTAAAATATACTTTCAAAAGTTATCTAAAGTTTCTGAAATCCGTTGGTATAGACCAAACCTGTGTGCCTAGTGTTCAATATTTCTTTAGAGACCAATTTTGAACTTACTCATTTGTAAAGGCAAATATTGTGCCACAACCGATAGTGGCTCAAGAAGATAGCCATGAAGCTTGTTTTGGTGAAGACGACAAGTGAGGTTCCAAGTTCTTCAATTCGTCCTTCAGAGTGTGTACCGAGAGAGATAGAGATGGTGGAGAGAGTGTGGTGAGTGAGTGTTGTCGAGAGAGACAGAGATGATGAGTGTGTCGAGAGAGAATCAGGTCGAGAGAGATTAGGTGAGTGTTTTATTTAGGCGGAAAGCTAAGTTTTCATTTGGGCGGAAATTATTTCACTGCTAAAAAAACAGGCGGTGCTTTCAATTTTTTGATTCAATTTTTTTTTCAAGTTTTAAATTTAATTATTAAAATTATTATATTAACTTAAAAATAATGAAAAATAGAAAAATTAAATAGAAATTAAGTTAAAATAAAACTTTATATTTTTAAAATAAAGAGCATGAAATTAGGAACACATAAATATTTTTAGGATAAAAAACGAATTAACTATGAAATTTGCAAGTATAGAGATGCAATAAGAGGGTGCGTTCCACATTCACTAAATGATTTTTTTAAATGATTTTTTCGACGATCGAACCGTATGGATGTCAATAGATACTCATTCTAGTATTGGGAAAAAATTATTAAAAAATAAAAAGACTCGGTTGTGCCGCTATTAAGCTTCATCCTGGTTACACTGCAGGAGTCATTACGGCTTTTTATGTGAGTACTATTTCACAAAAGATTTTACTTCATTATCGAGTAGGAATTTATAACTCCGGCTCTGAGCTTACTTTTGATGTTAATTTATGTAGCTTTCGAACGATCAAGTGCTTGAGAAGCATGATGAAATTGATATCGAGTTCCTGGGAAGAACACCTGGAAAGCCTTATACACTACAAACAAATTTCAAGTTCCCTTGGATAATCTAATTGTCATCCTTGTAATCAACAATCTGACTTTTTTTTCTTTCTCTTTGTAGTTATATCATATTTCATTATTCTAATATATGTTTATATCAGTTTTTCAGCATCCACTCCTACATCATGGTGACAAAGAATTTGTTTAACAAAGCTGTTCTTCTCAACGTCTATCTCAAGGCTCCATTGAAGGTTCTTTTACATTTGTCCCAGGCAGGTGTGTAAACCTTACACTATTAGATATACTAATCACAATATATGTATGCTTCTATTCAGGTCTTATAGCTCGACATTCTCAATGCACATTAATTAAACTTCATTATTCTTGTAGCTTCTTCCTATGAAGTTACAAAAACTTGGAAGCATATATTATTAAAAGGCCTTACTGACGCGTGCAGGCTATCTTAGATGAATCATTGAAAATTATTCTCTTGTGTAGATAGTAATTTCTAGGTTTTATTTGTTGACTGTGTAAATGGATCAGTTTACTTGATAAATAATTTTATATTAATATTTAAACGTTTTTAGGTAAAAGGAGCCTGCATTGGAGATATGTTCCTTGTGTCAGACGTAGCTTTTCATGATAGGAGGATACTTATCCCTGTAAGTTCAAACTATCCTTGCTTCTCTAATTCCTTGCAACCCAATTTTGTCATCCCTAACGTGCAAAGTGTATACTTTGTTTTTTTTGGTTATGTAGTGTGTTGCTGATTCGTTTGTCTTAAAATAATTCAGGAAAATAAATTGAGAGTCACAGTCCTGGTTTCCAAAGCAGCTTATAAGTTCACAAGAGGTTAGCTTATTATCCTTCAGTTAACTTTGCATCCTGAAATTGTACATCGAACTGACACTTTTTGGTATATAACTGCAGTAATAGGCACTTATAACTTCTTGGTATAAGTTTATTGAAAGTGAACCCCAGATTCTGGGTTTTTGTTTGGGAAGCCTTTCAGGACATGACACTTATGATCCTTGCAGTGTGTGCTTTTATAATAATTTAAATGGTCAAAGAATCTGGTACTAATTCCTTGCATTGTGTGCTTTTGTATCCTTCGTCAAGTATATTGATTACGTAACTTCTATGAACTTGAAATTTTTTGTTAATAATCTGGTTTGCAGAAATATTTCACCTATTTGATAACGTTACATCTTGTATGATCTTTCAGGTTGTCAAAGGTCTGATCAATTATTTGCAACCCTTCAGGCATTGAACCGAATGATTCTCACGCAACTGCATTGAAGCTGTTATGGATACTGCAGGAGAGGATGAACCTTCTCAAGATACTAGTTCTTTGATCACCTTAAGCCTGACAATCACTCTCAAATTTGTATGTATGTATATAGATTGGTCTAGCAGATATTAGACCTTATTTTTTGATGGTTTTGTAATGATTGTATTAAATCTACAATGTTGACATTGTTTTTATTAAATAATGTTTAATTTATAGTAATTTTGGTGTGTTGATTTTATTGTCTAGCATAGTTTTTTGTCTCAATAAACCATTGTCTAGTCTAATTTTAGCCAATGGAGGCATCTTTAATAACAGTTGTTGTAAATCATATGAGACAATAGCTACGTAACAGACAACACCTGAATGTACATGTTGTAAATCATACTAAGTGTTATCCTTCCTACTGTACAACAACATGCCATATGAGATAACATGTTGTACATCTAACTATAAAACAAATCGTTTTTGCTAAGAAACCATTGTCTGTAGTGACATACAACAACAGCCCTGATCAAGTAAAGGATTGTATCTTTTGCATTTCAACAATAGGCTTTCTTTTAAAAACCATTGTCTTTACTGCTTAAAACAACAATATATTCGTTAAAACGTGTTGCATTATTGGAGCTTTGACAACTGGTTTCCAAAAAAGTGTTGTTGTTTCTGGGTATCAGACAACACTTTTCAGGTGTCTTTTACTTGTCTTTCAACTCTCACACAACAGTTTGCTGTGTGTTGTCTGAGGTGTGTATCAGACGACTTCTCGATAGACAACAGTTTTCGGGAGGTTCAGACAACACGTTTTGAGTGTCGTCTAAAGCAAAAATCCTTGTAGTGAAGGATTATAGTTGTTTAATTAGTGTCTACAATGCATGCAGCTGTGCTGTGGTTCTTAATATACATTTCATAGCAAGGAAAGTTGAAGGAAACTACTGGTTGAGTTACAAAAACGTACTCCCTCCGGTCCATTATATAAGGCATTTGACTTTTCTGCACGTAATTTTAGGTGCTTTAACTACATAGCTAAAATAATTATTTTTTAATTTTTCTTTTTTTGAATAAAAATATAATATTTTAACTTTTATTTAGAAAAAGAAATTTTAAAAAATAATAATTTTAACTATGTATTCAAAGCACTTAAAGTTACGTGCAGAAAAGTCAAATGCCTTATATAATGGACCGGAGGGAGTAATAAGTTTATATTCCAACACGTAACAAAAAGGACAATATACAGGATGGGTAGAACTAGAAGAGTTGGCTCCATCCATATAAATTCTAGAAAGCACTGTTTATTCCTTCCGCAACTTCCTTTTCTTGTGTCGAATACTAGGAAGGACTGTGGAGTACGTAAATATCAGCAGTACCTTGGTCAATTGTTTGAAAATTAAAGGTATAGAATTTTTGGACATTTAAAGATGTATTGACTTTTGACTTGGACTCTACAATGTCGTAAATACTCCATTTGATTTGCTTGCGGTCTATGCGATTGTAGATTCTAAGTGCGTATATCATCAATTTCAAGTGTGTAGCACAAAATAGGTAGGAATACAAAATTATTTAAACACGATACAATTAACTTTTGGTAAGAGTTTAATGTCGATTCTAAGTGATTATATCGTCTGTTAGGGTGCACAGTAATATTCCTAGGTGCACTGCAGAAGAGTACAACTCCCTCACGTGAGCTACAAAGTTATGAGCTGGCCTATATGTTTGTTAGTCACGTTATATTCCCATGTAGAGCTCATGTGTGCTCAATATAAATATATGCATTTTTTCCTTTCTCAGTTGTAAGCTTGGACAATACTCCACATATGTTTTTTCAATATAATTTTCTCTCCTTCCTTGATTACAATGTTTACAGTATAGTTATATATTTGTGAGATGGTATCAGAGCTCATAACGCTCCTTGTTGATGTCTCGACGTTATGCTGATGTTCTTAATTCTAGCCCTGTTACACCAATTACTCCAGATCTAGGTGTCCGTACAACAATGGTGACGTCTTCAACATCTGTATCTTCTACTGTAATCGATGCTAACCATCCTTTCTTCATCCACAATGGCGATAATCCAGGTATGGCCATTGTTACCCAAACCCTTACCGATCAAAACTATCAGCAATGGAGTCGTGCCATTCAATTAGCTTTATCTGCTAAACTTAAATTAGGATTCATTGATGGATCTATCGTTAAACCTGCTGCTAACTCTGAGATGTATGCCCTGTGGAAACGATGTAATGATATGGTAGTATCATGGTTACTTAATTCTATATCTCCAGAGATTCGTAATAGTGTTGTTTACTTGTCTACTGGTAAAGCAATTTGGGATGATTTGATGATTCGTTTTGCTCAAAGTAACTTGCCTCGTATTTTTCAATTGAAGAAAGAACTTATGTCCCTTACTCAAGGCTCTATGTCTATCACATCATATTTTACCAGATTTCGTACCTTACTTGATGAAATGGATGATTTATCTCCAGTTCCTAAATGTGTTTGTGTTAATACTACTTGTACTTGTGATTTTGCTGCAAAAATGGAGACGTATGAACAAATTCACAAACTCAGTCAATTCCTAATGGGTCTTAGTGAGCAATTTACAAGTATTCGTGGTCAGTTGCTTATGATGAAACCACTCCCTACACTAAGTCAGGCATATTCACTTCTACTTCAAGAAGAAGTACAGAGAGATTGCTCTCACTCTCCTACTGTATCAGAAAACATTGCTATGAATGTGAAGTTTACCAACCATAAACCACCATTTGCTCCCCGAAAGTTCAATGCTGACATTGCTGTGGTGTGTGATTTCTGTCATGTTGTTGGGCATACAAAGGACAAATGTTTTTGTTTACATGGGTTTCCTGAGTGGCACAAGCTTTATGGCCATCCTAAACCCAAACCTAAGCTATCAAATGGTCAGAATTCAAGGTTCTCCACTTCTTATCCTGCTAAAAAGGCTGCACAGATCACTACTATTACTGCTTCCCCTGTCTCTGATGCTCCCACTGTTTCATCTGGGTCCGAAACTGGCACCTCTCCATCCTCTTTTACTGATTCCCAATGCCAACAAATTGCTAGTATGATTCAGCAAAGCCTCAAGAATCTCACTCCATGGCAGAGCAACCATGTCTCTAATACTCCGTTTGCTGGATCATCTTCTTTCCTTCACGGTACACATTTCTGCTCTACTATTTCTACTGCCTATACTTTACAAACTATAGATCAATGTAGTAGAGATTGGATCATTGATTCTGGTGCTACAGACCATATCACATTTCAGTTTCAGTTGTTGATTAATCCTATACCATTAAATAGCTATCTGTATCTACCTGATGGTACTACTACTCCCATTACTCATTATGGTAGTTTGAACCTAACACAAGATATTACTCTGCACAATGTTCTGTGTGTTCCCACCTTTAAGTGTAATCTCCTCTCCATTCCCAAATTAACCACTCATTCTAACTACTGTGTTAGCTTCTCCTCATCCCATTGTTTCTTGCAGGCCCCACATCAGAAGAGGATGATAGAGATTGGTAGACTTACTTCTGGACTCTACAAATTTCATCATCTTACTCCTGATGCTGCAACCAATTCTTACAAGCCCGTGTCTCACTCCGCCTCTACTCAACTTCATCTTTGGCATGCTCGTCTTGGCCACCCTTCATTTACTGTTCTTAGAAAACTACAATTTTTACCTCATTGTAATAATGATTGTTTTAGTTCTTGTGATATTTGTCATAGAGCAAAGCAAAAACGAAAACCATTTCCTGTTAGTACCTCTGTTAGTTCTTCTGTGTTTGAACTAGTACATTGTGATCTTTGGGGACCGTATAAAACCCCCACTCATGGCAAATGTACCATGTTTTTAACGATTGTTGATGATTTTTCTAAATGCACATGGATTTTTCTACTAGCTGATAAAACACAAGTATCTTCGTTACTTATTAACTTCTTTGCATATGTTAAAACCCAATTCCATAAAACAGTCCAAGTTCTTCGAACGGACAATGGGACTGAATTTATCAATCACACTCTTTCTACTCATTTACAATCATTGGGTATTTTACATCACACATCATGTCCGTATACCCCTCAGCAAAATGGGGTTGCTGAGCGGAAACATCAACATCTTTTGAATGTGGCTAGATCCTTGAAACTGCAAGCTCATGTACCTAACACCTTGTGGGGTGATTGCATTCTCACAGCAGCACATCTTATTAATTTAACTCCATCAAAACTACTCGACTTTCGTACACCGTATGAGTTACTTTTCAACAAACCACCAGATTACACTAATTTAAAAACGTTTGGGTGTTTATGTTATGTCAACAAAGTCACAGGACCAGCTGATAAACTTGGTCCTAAAGCTAATGCCTGTGTGTTTTTGGGATACCCTTTTGGTACTAAAGGATACAGAGTGCTAGACTTGACAACTCGAAAATGTTCTATCTCCAGAAATGTTACCTTTCTTGAAGAACACTTTCCCTTTTCTACCAATTCAGACATTTCACCACCACATATCTTACCTGCACTTCAAAGTTCTACAATTGATGATACAACTGGTTCCCCTATTGTATTACATCACCCACCTGAACATTCTTCTGATATACAGTCTGTTCCTACTCCATCATCTCCTATTCCTCCTCCTGTTTCCTCTCTACCTATCATTCCCACTAAATCTCCCAGACCAACTCGTCAACGTGTTCTTCCTGCGAAATTTCATGATTTTACTGGATTGCCTTCTTCCTTGGTTCCCTCCACCACTAACTGTGTCTCATATCCCATTCAACAACACCTTTCCTATGGGGCTTTTACACCCAAGTATGTAAACTTTCTGGCTGCTACTGATTCTGAATCTATACCGTACACATATGGTCAGGCTATTAAGTCAGAGGTATGGTATAAAGCCATGAAAGAGGAAATTCAGGCGTTGGAAGCAAATAATACCTGGCAATTGGTTCCTATGCCTCCTGATACAAACATTGTTGACTGCAAGTGGTTATACAAGATCAAATATACTTCCACTGGCCAAGTTGAACGTTATAAGGCCCGCTTGGTCGCCAAAGGCTTTACTCAAACAAAGGGGTTAGATTACTTTGAAACTTTCGCCCCTGTGGCTAAGATGACCACTGTACGTATTTTACTAGCTTTTGCAGCAGCTTACAATTGGCCTTTAAACCAAATGGATGTCACTAACGCTTTTCTGCACGGTGACCTCAATGAAGATGTGTACATGCGTTTACCTCCTGGTCTCTCTCAGCTTACTGGTCAATCTTTTCCTACAGACACATCAGTTCAATGGGTGTGCAAGTTACTTAAATCTTTATATGGTCTTAAACAGTCTCCTCGTATGTGGAACATTAAACTGGCTAATGCCTTAATTGCTTTTGGTATGCTTCAATGCCCAAGTGACCACAGTCTGTTCACTCTACAAAGAAATGGTATGTTTGTTGCTGTATTGATATATGTCGATGATCTAATGCTCACTGGATCCTCTACTACATTGATTGCCCAGGTCCAAGACTTTCTACATAGCAAATTTAATATTAAAGACTTGGGTCCTATGAAATATTTTTTGGGTCTGGAAATTGCTCGATCAGACAAAGGTATCTACCTTCATCAACGAAAATATTGCTTGGACATCCTTCGAGATACTGGTCTTGAGGCTGCCAAACCATCAATTATCCCCATTGAGCAAAATCACTGCTTACAGAAGTCTCAGTCTTCACTTCTGGTGCACACTGATATTAAAATTTACAGACGTTTAGTGGGACGCCTCATTTATCTTACCACTACTCGTCCTGATCTGAGTTATGCTGTTCACACTCTTGCCCAATTCATTGGTGCTCCTCGACAAGATCATCTAGATGCAGCCTATCGTGTGGTTCGATATCTTAAACAATCTCCAGGTCAAGGACTTCTATTCCCTGTTAAAAACAATCTGATTCCCCAGGCATTTTGTGATGCAGACTGGGGGGGTTGTCTTGACACTCGCTGTTCTCTTACTGGCTACTGTGTCATGCTTGGGTCAGCCTTGATTTCCTGGAAGTGCAAGAAACAAGAGACCGTCTCAAAATCTTCCAGTGAATCTGAATATCGTGCATTAGGTGACACCACATGTGAACTCGTATGGGTTGCCAACCTCCTTCAATCACTCAATCATCCTGTAACCTCACCTATTGCTCTCCACTGTGATAATAAATCAGCCCTATACATTGCTTCAAACCCTGTATTTCATGAACGCACCAAACACCTTGAAATAGACTGTCACTTTGTTCGTCAAAAGCTGCAACAAGGTTTTCTTGAAACGTTTCACATACGCACTACTGAACAACCTGCAGACATGTTAACAAAAGCTTTGTCCTCTGGCCAACTTCGATATCTTCTTTCCAAGTTGGGAGTCTTTGATTTGTTTGCGCCTTCCAACTTGAGGGGGGATGTTAGGGTGCACAGTAATATTCCTAGGTGCACTGCAGAAGAGTACAACTCCCTCACGTGAGCTACAAAGTTATGAGCTGGCCTATATGTTTGTTAGTCACGTTATATTCCCATGTAGAGCTCATGTGTGCTCAATATAAATATATGCATTTTTTCCTTTCTCAGTTGTAAGCTTGGACAATACTCCACATATGTTTTTTCAATATAATTTTCTCTCCTTCCTTGATTACAATGTTTACAGTATAGTTATATATTTGTGAGATCGTCCATTAGCACTAAAAAACTGTTATAAAAATCTACAAAATCAACTTGAATTTAAAATTCAGTTTCAAGACATTATTCAAAAACCTAAACTCTCACATGAAGCACCAATTCAATTTTCTCGTTTAAATATTTTATAGTTACACACGGGACTCCCTCCGTCCCTCCAAATTCTTAACATTTGGGTTGAGCATGGAGATTAAGAAAGGTTGGCGGTCAGTGACAAATATATGCCATTTAACTGATACATAACATTAGGGTTGAAAACGAATCCGAGTAATCCGGGTTCGAATCGTTAAAAACGAATATCATTCATATTCGTACAATAAACGAGCGAATTCGAATCTTGTTTTATAATTCGAACGAATATCGAGTCGAATCTCACCACTTCGGTATTCGTTCATTTTCATACAGAATAACTCAAACAATTTTAGAGTACTCGATAATGTACGTATTCGATTAAAATTCGTAAGTTATGTATGTATTATATATTGTATATGAAATATATATATTAAAGTAATGTTCTACAAATTAACATATTTTGGTATTTTGTAAATAATTATTCTGATATGCTTAATTTTTTAAAATTGTTTTGAACGAATTCGAATATCGAAAAACGAGTAGCTCGGTACTCAATCGAGTCGAACCGAATCAAATATGAACATTTATATTCGAATTCGAGTCGAATCTGAGCAAAATTTAAACATGTTAATTCGAATCCGGACCGGATCCGAACGAATAATTATAAATTCGAGCCGAATCTGATCATACTAGTGTTCGCACATATTCGACTCGTTTTCACCCCTACATAACATATGGGTTCAGGACCGTTGGATCAACGCGATCCAACAGTCCTGATTTAAAAAAAAAATACATCGTACCGCAGAAACTTTCCGCGGTACGGAATAATTACAAAAATGCCCCCTGTTTTCACATCAAAAAACTATTGTTCACCGTACCGCAGAAACTTTCCGCGCTACGTGAACAGTAGGGGCATTTTTATAATTTCTCCGTACCGCGGAACGTTTCTGCGGTACGGTGTAATTTTTTTTTTTAAATCAGGACCGTTGGATCGTTGATCCAACGGTCCTGAAACCATATGTTATGTAACAGTTAAATGACATATGTTTGCCAGTGAATGGGACCCATTAAGAAATGAGAAAAAAGTAAGTGGGGAGAGAAAGAAAGTGAGTGGAAAGTGGGTAAAATTGTGGGTCCTATCAATATTTAAGTAATAGATTAGAAAGATGGAGGAAACTAGTGGGAAGTGGTGAATCCTTTTTATTTGTTTAAAGGTTAAAACTTTACTATTTTTGGAAAGTTTGGAAATGTAAAAAATTGGGAGGGACATCTCAAAATAGAAAATGTAAAGAATTGGGAAGGCCGGAAGGAATAACAGACAAGAAAGAATCTGATATCATGCTGACGATGAGAATTTACTAATGTGTAAATACTGTAATTTCGAACGCAGTAAACATGTAAGTATGAATAGTAAATATACCGGGGGGGGATTGTTTTAAACTTATTACTCCCTCTGTCCCATATTCTTTTTCCCATTTGATATGTCGGTCCTGTTAATAACAAGAGACAAATTACTAATTTACTTCTAATTTATAAAATCAAATATATTCATGAGTGATCTTGTTGAATTCGTATTTATGAGTACTTTAATACAGTAAAGTTTTTATATTGAATACTAATACAAAATTAAAGATATTAACGATCAAAAGTGTGCATTGGCAAACGTGTCCAAGAGAAATGAGAAAAATTTTTTGGGACGGAGGGAGTAATGTTTTATCAGGGAATAATAAGCGTAATTAATTTATGCGGTCTATGTCAAAATTTATACTCCCTCTGTCCCATCCATTTTTTTACAATTTCCTTTTTGGACCGTCCCACCATTTCTTTACATTACCCAAAATAGTAAGTTTTAATACTATTACATCCACTAATTCACTTATTTTAACAATACTTTACACTATTTCACCCACTACTTAACTTATTTTAACAATAAAATCACTATTACACCCACTACTTCACTTATTTTAACAATAAAATCACTATTACACCCACTACTTCATTTATTTTAACAATATTACATTCACTTTACACCCACTATCCTCCTTCGTGCCCAGCCGCCATGTAAAGAATCGGCTGGGACGGAGGGAATAGTTTTTTAGACAAAATATTGTCAAAATTTATGGTTTTTTAGACAAAATATCATCAATGAAATGTTTGATTTTTGGTGATGCAAAATCACAGCCTTCCATATCCATTAAACCAAATAATCACTAGACCATAATAACAGATATGACAATAGTTGTTTGAATCTTACTACACCTGCCTTGAAAATGCTAACCAGTTCCGTATTTTGATTGCTTAGATTACTGGATACATGATAAACAGAAGCTTTGCTGGCGTTCTGAAGCGGCCAATGCTCATGTAAAAAGAATGAGAGCCTAAAGAGCAAAATGGTGAACTGAAATTCTGTACAAGACTTAAAGCTTAAAGGTTTGGTAAACTCTCCAGCTTGGGTCCATCCATGTACCAAATAACCACATACTAGAGAATTCATTAAAAAAAACATATACATTTTTACAAAGCTAGGAGTACTCTTTGAATTATCCTTTAACAAACCGTTGCTTGAAAAGTGAATGTCTCTTTGTTGGATCCTTGAACTTGCCTTTCTTGTGGTCTTTGTTTCGTTCCGTGCTGTAAACATAATCCAAGACAGACAAGTAACAAGAAAGTCATTTACAGGGCAGGAGATTAAGGTAGAAACTGGAACTTCTAAGATGCCTTTTACTTGTGCAAGAAAGATAAGGATCAAGTTTTTTTCACAACCAAGTTTGGAAGGAAAACAAATTTAAAAGGAATCTCAGTCCATTTTCAGATTATCTTTTTCTGGGCCTAACAAAGGCGGGTAGTAGAAAGGGGGGATAGGTCTCTTTTTCTTCATCCCAAACTAGATTCATAAAATAATTTTTTTTGAGTAAAACAAGATATGCAGCTTCTTGTAATTTTACTTCACAAAATAATTATTAAGTAAACCAATTTTGTAAAATTAATTTGGTTTGGAGCAGTAAAACAATAATGTTTGTTGTAGATAATTTATATGAAAACAAGCTCAAATATATCTGTTATAAACTTTTTTGTATTTGTAGATAATTTATATGAAAACAAGCTCAAATATATCTGTTATAAACTTTTTTGTATTGCTAGCTTATAACCGTGCAATGTATGAGTTTCTTTTAATAAATTATAAAAAAATTTATGTCATAAATATGTTTTTATACAATCACTTTTTACTTAATGACATGCATGGTTTAAAACAAATTATATTTTCAATTTAGATATGTTGTTATTCAAAATTTGGGTCTTTAGTATAGTAGTTTAAATGCATAATATTTGCATTTGTCTAACCGTTCTTATTTATTTACTAAAAATCTTAACGGTTATTCGTTGTATGGTTGAACTGTTGAACTAAACTACAAATAATTATACTCATGTTTGATTATTATAAACGTACTAATTTTTTTTGTATATTTTATTAATGATTGGAATATATGGTAAGATATTCTTGTGTATATATTAATGATTGGAATATAATAATATAATTAGTATTTTTAGGTGAATTTATAAAAAGTAATATGTTTTAAATTAAAAGTTAACGTGTTTAAATAAGCAAAAACATATAAATGATTGGAAGATATAGTAAAATTGGTGTTCTTAGGTATTTATAAAAGGTAACATGTTTTTAATAGGAAAGACAATCAGCTAGTTACTATTAATTATATTATATTATTATTTATTAATTAAAAAAAGGATCGAAAACCAAAACTTTCATTATTTCGGCTTTAATATAGTAAGTATAGATTAATCAAGACCAAACTAATATTTAAATTTTATAATTATTTGTTTTAAAATAATTATTTTTTTATAATTATATACTTATATCTACTTCTCATTCCCTTAAATCCATCCTATCAGCTAGTGAACAAAACTAATACAAAGTTTTAAGGAAGAAATCTGCTTAGATCCCCCACCCTCAACAAACAAAATGGCCAATCAACTTTCAGTATTTTGTTTCTTGTAAAATAGTGATCAAGGTGAACGAGTGAACAACGAATGTAAAGGCAAGAATTAAGAATCATACTTATACTTCCAAGTAAATATTGCCACTTGCTCCTGACCTGTTACTCATAGACCCCATGGAACGACGGGCTAACTCATCTGTATCCTCATCTAATATCTCCAAACCAACTTGATCATTATCTGCACTTAGTACCTAAATGGAAAAAAACATAACGACTTAAAATAATCAAGACTCCAGCCACAGGAATGCATGAGCCCTGACTATAACACAACTTCCATGGCAGATACTTCAAAACATAAAGGCTATGCAAGTTCAACTACTTTTTGGTACCTGGGAAGGCAATGCTGATCAGTGCCGCAAAAGCAACATAAGATGTGAGGTAAAATACACCCAATCAAACAAATCACAAGTATGTGTGCGTTAAGTAAGGATGCCCTGACCAGATAGAATAACTAAAGTATTGAGATTACTAATTTATTTCATTTATTTATTTATATCTAAATGAGATTACTAATTTTTATCTGTGAATTCATAGTTTATATTGGGTCCAAGCAAGAATATACATGTGTAGAAGGCACATCAGGTGTGCCATCCTAAGAAGTACGAAACATAAAGTATGTTAGAATACCTCTTTAAGAAGTTCATTTTGGTCATCAAGACTATAAAAGCTCAGCTCTGGACCTGCATTGGGCGGAGGCAAGTCTGTAATGACCTACAAATAAGGGTATAACAGTTACGTACCCAACGTATTATATATGACTTATGAAGTAATGCTGGTAACACATTTCTAACAAAACGTGCCTTCGCTGATTAATAAGATATCCCTCATATTATAATTAGCACAATAAAATGGGTACATCTATACATGAAACATTGACCATGTCCCAGCAGAATGCAAATGGATCATGGAAGAGATCGATAAGGTTGCTACGTTATACATATTCAAAATAAACAAGACTTGTTGTACCTTAAAGCTGTACCCTTGATCGATCAGAAATTGCTGCCTTTTAGTTGAGTAGTACATTTCCTGAATCCAACACATAAGGAATTCAGCATACACCTCTTTGAAGAATATTTACGCATCAGAGAACCTTACAATGCTACATTTTAAGCTCAAATATTGATACCATGTGGGCAAAGGAAATAGCGAACTACCTGTGTATCTGTTGATACTAGTGAGTAAAACAAGGCATTATGCTCCTCTTTACCACCTGACATTCGGTCTTGAGGCCGACCCTATCAACACAGCAAAAAAAAAAAAAGAGACAAGTATATTAAGTATAACTGAAATGCAGGGGTACCCCTTAGCGAGACGTTACCTCATTGTTTGAATAGAAAATTAACATTATTGCTTTATTTAAGATGAAACTCATCAATCAATTTATTTATTTATTCAAACATAATTTCATTACATCGAGATCTTAAGATATGAGGTCGTTTGGTATTCAGTTATTTATCCTGGAATTTGGACTTCCCAAGAATTGATTTATGATACACTTGTTTGGTTGTTGATAAAACAGGAAATAAAAAATCACCTAGGATGTTAAAATACCTACATTATATAGGAAGTGACTGACCCGCTCCCCCTTGGTTATTCACACTTCCTAGTTCCTATCCTAAAAAATAGCTATAGACCCATGTGTGTACATCAATATATATATATATGGTAGCTGGTCCCTGACAATCGATTGTCAGGGACCGGTTATTTAACAATTACTTTTTAAATCGTTGGATCAACGATCCAACGGCCCCCCTGGATTACAAAAAAAAATTCCTTTTCCGCGGAAATTTTCCGCGGAACGTTCCGCGGAAAATTTCCGAGGAACGTAATTTTTTTTTTTTTTAATCTCAGCCGTTGGATCAACGATCCAACGGCTAAGAAACTAATTGTTAAATAACAGGTCCCTGATTGTCAGGGACCGGGACCCTATATATATATAGGTGTCTACATATACTACTGGAAGTACAAGTTCCGGCATGTTAACCAAACAAACTTTTCCACTTCCCAGGAACTTTATAAAAGCAGTAAATAGAATCTACCATAGGAAGTTAATTATACCAAACAAGCACTATGTATAAATACTTATACGGAAGTAAATGGTGTAAAAATTGATTACAACATATTCCAATTACAATCCTTTATTATAATACTTGAATCTACCATGTATACATTGGGCGTAGTTAATCAATCAAAAAAATTTATATTATTTTAGTACCAATCAAAGGTCATTCCTAAATTTATATTAAAAGTTTTCCTTATTTATCATTCTCATTCTATTATAATAATTATGGTTAGTTAATAATTCTAATTTAAATAGAGTAACTTACTTGATTTAACATATCCATATATTTCATTTTTTTAATGTCAAAAAATAATTATAATAAATTAATATTTTAAATCAAAATCAATTAGGATTATACAAATATATAATATGAAGCGATTTTCTCAATATTAATTTTCCACACTTTTGATTTATAGTTAATCATAATAACATTATTATATAAAACCAAACCAAACCAAACATACCCAGTATATCCCGCACAGAGCAGGGTCTGGGGGGTGAAGTGTACGCAGACCATGCCCCTACTTTTAACGTAATAATAACATTATTATATATTATGATTAATTTTCATAAACTTATACAAGAGCCAATCAAAATTTAGTACATGCATAAATTACAAACTTTTTAAAGTGATAAATTTTTTAAATTTTTTACTAACTTATCAATCTTTTAATTTATAATCAATTAAAATTATAATATTATATATTACGAGCTAATATTCATAAATATCAACAAAAATCATATTGTAATATACGGTTATATATTATAGATTAATTTTCATAAATAATTATCAACCAATCAATCACAATTTTTAATTTAAAATCAATCACAATTATATAATTATATATAGGCATATCTATTCTTTGTGCCCCTTTCTATGTACAAAATCATTTTCCAAAATTGCGTATTTCTTAATTGATTTTAATACAAATATATTATTTTAATACATGAATTTATTTTATCAATATTCTATAAAATAAAATTTTAATATGTCAAACTCTCGATCTACAAACATAACATGCAATTAAATTTAAATAAATCTACTTTTACTCAATTAAAAATTAAAAATATCACACTATTCTAAATACACATTAAAAATTAAGGTTTTATAAACTTTTAAATTAATCAATTATATTTAAAAAGCTAGATTTAAGCAATTAAAATATTAAAATGAATTTTAAACCAATTATCTTTAACATTTTACTTATCAGTAATTTTTAGTTATGCAATAATTAACGGGACAAACAAATTGATCTAACAATATATTTGAATTATTCAAAATACTAAATACATTCTATAGTATTACATATTATTTGGTGTATAAATTATCAATCAAAAAATTAAATTCATTATAAATTCAATGAAAATATTATTAGTGAATATTTACATATCAAATTGGTCAACTCAACGCAATTCTTTTTTTATAAATCACTATTTTTTTATAGATAATTAATTCATCAATAAAATGGCATATGACATCTACAAAAATATACAAATTTTCTTATAAATCACTATTTTTATAGATAATTAATTCATCAATAAAAGGTCATACAACATCTATAAAAATAATCAAGATTAGATAAACACATTAAAATAGATCATATCAAGGTTTCCTTCATCCAAACTACGATCGTTGATCAAATCTTAAATTGTGGTACATCCCTCGCTTATATCACTAAAATATATAGCCTTTTTGGCGAGATTATCCTACAATTTATTATAATCGTGAGGAAATATTTATATGATTTGTCAAAATGTGTTCTTACAACCAACCATAACTGCGATTCTATACTATCTAAATCAATGAACCAATATAAGAAAATTCTGCATATCTAAGAACCCGAATGTCGAAATAAAAAAACCTACTCTCATAAAGAGAAAGGACGAAACCCAATATATGAGTAGACAAAATCCATTAAAGGAGTACTAGACTTTCAAGAAAGAGATAAATTTATTGAAAAACAAAGTAAAATCAAGGAAAAGAAACAGGAATTATCATTCACTAGGAGATAGTACAAATCCAATATATCAGTAAATAAAACCCACCAATAAAAGGTAAAATCAAAACAATAAAATGGGGCTCATCAACCAAAATGCTGATGTCAGCAACTAAACTTTAATTTAGTAGTTTTTGGGAGAGAAGGAGAGAGAGAAACGGCAACATCCTTCATTATAAAATCACTATTATTGATAATTAAATAGTTCGATACATATAAAATTATATATTTCTAATAAAAGGTGCCCTTTTTATTTTGTATTCTTAAATTAAAGTAATAGTAATCAATTCCCAGATCCTAATCTAAGAGCAAATATATCGAATTTGCTTAGTTGATTGATAATATTTATTTTTTAATATCAACAAAACCTTAAATACAGGTAAAACAAAACTTAATAACTTGGTAGATAGATTCTAAACAAACAGAGATATTTATTAACAATAAACAAAATTAAAAAAAAAAGAGTGCTATATTTTATGTACTCTAATCTTAGTTTTGGTTTGTAGCATCTCAATGTTATGTTCAATTATATGGTAGCATACTTAGATAGCTTAGGCCGAGAGTAATATTACATGCATGTAACTGTCATACTTTTTTCTTTTTGTGTATTATTTTCGTTTCGTGTACGAATAAAAATCGTGTAGTTTAATATCGTTTTGTGTTCGAATTTTGGATGCACAAAAAAAATGTCATTTTCATGAAAGACCCTGTAGACACACGGAATGAATGTACATAACAGAAACGATTTATCAGGTCTACGTAAACTCTTTCTTCTAATATATGTCAGAATAATATACTCACTGTTAAAGAAGAATGAATTTCATGTTTTTTAACCCGATAATTAAATTAAAAGGACAATTATATAATAATATGATTATATGTTTATATATTACACATTTGATTTTAGTTTCAGGTACAAATTTCTATTTTAACATGTTAGTCAAATAAAACAAAGATAGACGATACTCATTGTCAAATGTCTTATTGTCTGTGTAGGGATGACAACGGCTTGGGGTCGGTCCGAATTTTGTAATATTCGTACCCATATTTCAAATATTTTCGGATTTTAAAAATAAATCCAAATCCAAAACCAAATCCGTCAGGTTTCGGATTAGATCTGTTTTTTTTTAATTCAAAATTAGTAATAATGTAGGCAAATTTTAAAATAATTGAAGTAAGTAGTCAAATGTAACATCTTGTACGAATTGATATACCGAGTAAAATTTAAATTATGTTAAACAAATATTTCGTCGTATACAACACAAATGAAAATTTTATGTAAAGTGAAGAAAATTACATCTTAAATATTTCAATAAAACTTGAGATCGAGAAATAGAAGATCTGGTTATGATAAGTATTTGATCAAAATGATAGTATTAATGCAATTGGTATAAGTTGGCGAATAAGTAGTTTTATACTTAAATTATTTACATTTGAATTTAATTATCTCCTTTTAAATAATGATTAAAATACTATGTTCACATTAACTAATTGATAAATTTTACCATTCGGTGCGTAGCACGGGTAGAATGCCAGTAAACATGACAATCCTGTATCTATTAACGGGACTCTTAGCATTACGTTTAGTGTCACACATCAAAATTATGGGATCCTTGAGCAAATTAAAGACCTATATCAATACCTTTGCCCTGAGAATACGACCAAGTCGTTGTGCTTCTTGACGTCTTGAACCAGCATGTGACGATATTTGAATGATCACATTTGCCTCCGGAATATCGATAGAGTTATCACCTACCTAAACAATATGACTAACAAACGTTAGATCATTTTGATAGAAAAACAAATCATAATTACACATGTTTGATAGTGTAGAACAAAGAAATGTAAAATGCATATATTGGATAAATTCCCCATGTAATCTGGTGGTCAATTACAACAAAATTATTATGCTAGAAAAAAGATCCACTACATATGTATGTAAATCCAACTGAGCATCATAGAGGCAGTGAATAACCTAGGTATATTGCTACGACCCCATTCCAGGACATGGCACCAGTGATTACTTACGCTAGAAAAAAGAAGAAAGGGCACAAGAGTCTTGACAACAAAAAAGAAGGGGCATAAAAGTAATTACAGCAACAAAAGGATAAGAAGAGAAGATAGGGCAAATAGAGAGTTATCGAATTGCTATTGTCTGAGTATGTTTTGTTAGGAGAGCACCACCTCTCGAATGGTGGCCAGTTTCATTGTAATTGCTAGTCTGAGCTTGTAATTACTGTGATTCATATCTTAGTATCTATCTATAAAAACACTTATTTGCCTTATCTCGGTTTATCTATTTATAGAAAAGGGGTTGCTGGATTTAATCTCTAGCAAAGTGGTATCAGAGCAGTCCGATTCTATGGCCCAATCCGTTGATTCTGAACGTTTGACACAGCTGGAAGAACAGCTAGAGACGACCCATAACTCCATCCGTGAAATTGTAACCGTAGAGGTGTCGGCAGCGATGAAGGGGGCAGTGGCAGCGATGCAACAACACCTCATTAATCGTTATGTGGCCAGTTTGGACGAGACCGCGAAAAAGCACGAGGAGAAACTGGCAGCAGCGGTAACTCGCCTTGAAGGAAAGATTGCCAGATCTAGAGACTCTCAGGAGTCACTCATCAACACGATGAGAGATGACCAGCTCCGTTTTCAATCAGAGACCCGCTCAACTCTTACAAACCTTCAATCGGACAAATCAAAAATTCAACAAGGTGTTCAGGACGGGGGTTTGGTGTTTGGGGAAGGTAGTAGCAATGGAGGTCATAAGACAGGGGTTAACAATGGTGTTTGTAGAACTATCGGATCAGCTCCCTGGGGAGGATTTGGGTCTGGTGTGTTAGGAGGTGCTGGGTCGGGTTCCGGTGGAGGACCGGGGTATGGGGTAAACAACAAGCAAGCGTGGCGACAAAAGAAATTAGACATGCCGTTGTTCGATGGTACCAACCCCGACGGCTGGATATTGCGAGCAGATAGGTTTTTCAAGTTCTATGGGTTATCTGAAGAGGAGAAGGTGGAAGCCACTGTGGTGGCACTTGAGGGTCAAGCGTTACTGTGGTTTCAATGGGAGCACAGGAGGAGGCCTATTGAAAACTGGGAACAGGTTAAAGCACTAATTCGGCGTCAGTTCCGCTCACAATCAACCGGCTCCTTACAAGAACAATGGTTGGCTCATCGACAGGGAGGTACGGTCTCTGACTATCGCTTAAAATTTATAGAACTGCTAGCCCCGTTAGATAATGTTTCTGAGGAATTATCGTTGGGACAATTTCTTAATGGGCTCCGGGAGGATATAAGGGCGGAGGTGAGACTTTTAGGGCCGTTAACGGTGGATCACGCGATGGAATTGGCTCACATGGTGGAAGAGAAACTGCGTTTTAGCAAACAGAGGTCCACACTCACCCCCCTTGTTAAACCCAATCCTTATTCAGCCTATTCCACATTATCCTCTCCTCGTTCCAACGTGAATAGTAATGTGTCGAGCCCAAAGTCTTATACAAGTTATTCCCAGTCCAGTATCTCAACCGGGAGCAGCCCAAAACCTATGGGGGATGTGCGGAGGTTAAATGAGAAGGAATTGCAGGAGAAGAGAGCCAAAGGGTTGTGTTTTCGGTGTGATGGCAAATGGCACATTGGGCACAAATGTCAACGAAAAGAGCTTAGTGTTCTCCTTACTCAAGAAGAGGGTTCAGTTGAAGAAGATGGGGGAACGGTAGAGTCGGGGGGCGAAGATGAAGCAGGACATGAGGAGGCACTGCACCCGGAAATTTCTCTGAACTCGGTGGTGGGATTAACTAGTCCGAAGACTTTTAAATTGCAAGGGGAGGTTAATGGGATACCGGTGATCGTGATGATCGATCCCGGAGCAACACATAATTTCATAGCTCTTCATGCAGTGGATAAATTGGGGGTTGAATGCAGCCCATCAGGAATGTTTGGGGTCTCATTGGGGACAGGGGAAATGGTGCAAAGCACAGGCGAATGCAAATCTGTCATATTACAAATGCAGGGGCTGACTATAGTCGAAAATTTTCTGCCTATTGCCTTGGGTAACTCGGATTTAATCCTTGGGCTTAAATGGTTGGAAACGTTGGGAACCATGACGGCAAACTGGAAATCACAGAAAATATCATTTACAATGGGTAGTGAGACGGTAGTTCTAAGGGGCGATGCATCGCTAGGAAGGACAGGAATTTCACTCAAGGCAATGTTGAAAACGTTAAGGAAGGAGAGACAAGGGTTTTTGGTTGAATTTAATCATTTGGGGGCAGTCACCGAGAGAGAATACGAACTGCAAGATATGAAGGCCGTACCAGAATTTTTGTATCCACTGGTTCAACAATTCCAGGACGTTTTCCACCTCCCAAACGGACTGCCACCCGGGAGACATAAGGATCATAACATCACTCTGAAAGAAGGGACGGACCCGGTGAATGTGAGGCCTTACCGGTACCCTCAAGCCCAAAAAGATGAGATCGAGCGACTTATTCGGGACATGCTCACTGCTGGAATAATTCAACTCTCGGATAGCCCGTTTTCAAGTCCGGTATTGTTGGTCAAGAAAAAAGATGGTTCTTGGAGGTTTTGTGTGGATTATCGGGCTCTAAATAAGTCCACCGTTCCGAATAAGTTTCTGATTCCGGTCATCGATGAGCTTCTTGATGAGCTTCATGGGGCAGCGGTGTTCACTAAACTCGACCTTAAATCGGGGTATCATCAAGTTCGGGTGAGAAAGGAGGATGTGCCTAAGACTGCTTTTCGCACGCACGAGGGCCACTATGAGTTTTTGGTTATGCCATTTGGCTTAACCAACGCCCCCGCCACTTTCCAAGCCATCATGAACGAGGTATTCCGACCCTTTCTTCGTAAATTTGTCTTAGTTTTCTTCGACGATATACTATTATATAGTTCTGATGAGGGAGAGCATTTAAAGCATGTTGAGACAGTTCTGAGTACCCTGAGACAACAGCAATTGTACGCAAATTTCAAGAAGTGTGACTTTGGGAAAAAAGAAGTGGCATACTTGGGCCATTTGATTTCCAATGAGGGTGTAGCTGTGGATCCCTCTAAAATTCAGTCCATGTTGAGCTGGCCTATTCCCAGAAACTTAAAAGGCCTTCGCGGATTTCTGGGCCTATCGGGCTATTATCGCAAATTTATCAAAAACTATGCCCACATAGCAGGACCGCTTACGGATCAGTTAAAAAAGACTGTTTCGGATGGACAGATGAGGCGACTAAGGCTTTTGAGGCACTCAAACAGGCCCTTACAACAGCCCCGGTTCTCAACTTGCCAGATTTTACTCTCCCTTTTGAATTGGAGACAGATGCGTCGGGATATGGGCTTGGAGCTGTGTTACTTCAGAAAGAGCATCCCATTGCGTATTATAGCAAAGTGTTGGGACAGCGGGCAAGATTAAAATCAATATATGAGAAGGAATTAATGGCAATCGTCTTAGCAGTTCAGAAATGGAGACATTATCTCTTGGGTCACCCCTTTATCATTCGAACCGACCAACAAAGCCTCAAGTATTTGTTGGAACAACGAGAAGTAGGTGCCGAGTATCAGAATTGGGTTAGTAAGTTGCTGGGGTATCATTTCACGATTGTGTACAAGCCGGGGCGTAGTAACAATGCAGCGGATGCCCTCTCACGGGTCGGTACTGAGCCTCCTGTCTTATGCAGCCTGGTTTCAGTGGGAGGAGTATCATGGCAGGAGATTGACGAAGCCATTAGTCATGACGTGTTTTTGGAAAAACTTAAAGCGGATTTGGAAAACAATGTGCCTCAGGCTGAAGGATATGAATTAGTGCAGGGAATTGTGAGGTACAGGGGCCGAGTGGTGATCTCCCCCAACTCAATGTTGGTGAACAAACTGTTGAAGGAGTGCCACGATTCGGCCATTGAAGGTCATTCTGGCGAGTTTAAAACCTATCAGAGGTTGGCAAGAGAGTGGTTCTGGCCCGGAATGCGTAAGGCAATTGCCAAGTACATCCGGGAATGTCATACATGCCATGAGCAGAAACAATCATCCTTGAAGCCGGCTGGATTTTTACAACCTCTGCCAATTCCTTCCCGCATTTGGGAAGACATCTCCCTCGATTTTGTGGAGGGCCTGCCCAGATCTCAAGGGGTAGACACCATTCTAGTAGTTGTGGATCGTTTGTCGAAATACGCCCATTTCATTGGGTTAGCTCACCCTTTCACTGCCCCGAGTGTAGCAACTGTTTTCATACGAGAGGTTGTTCGTCTTCATGGATACCCATCTACAATTGTGTCGGATCGGGATCGTGTTTTCCTAAGTTTGTTTTGGAAGGAGATGTTTAAGACACAAGGCACATCCCTCCTACGTAGCACAGCCTACCATCCCCAAACGGATGGTCAAACAGAGGTCGTCAACAAGACCTTGGAGAGCTACTTGAGGTGTTTTATCCAAGGAAAACCAAGGAGCTGGGCAGCTTGGCTACCCTGGGCAGAATATTGGTATAACACAAGCTCACATGCTTCTACTAAACACACTCCCTTTGAGATTGTGTACGGCATACCACCCCCTGCCTTGGTTCGTTTTACTGAGACCAACACTGCCCTCGCATCTCTCGAAGAGCAACTGATAGAGAGAGACGCAGTATTGGATGAATTAAAAGCAAACCTCACCAAAACGCAGCAGAGAATGCGTACCTACGCTGATAGCCACCGCAGGGAGCTGGAGTTTCAAGCTGGGGATCAGGTGTATGTTAAGTTACAGCCCTATCGGCAACATTCTCTAGTCAGGCGCTCCAATGACAAACTAGCGCCCCGTTTCTATGGGCCTTTCACTGTTCTTGATCGAGTTGGCAAGGTAGCCTATCGACTGCACCTACCTCCTTCGTCTAAAATACACAATGTGTTCCATGTTTCGTAGTTAAAAAGGGCCGAAGGGGTCACAACTGGTTCAACACCGATCCCACCACAAATTTCAGCAGACTTGGTTATGGAAGCAGTCCCCGAGCAGTTACTATCAGTTCGCCATAATGATTCACAGTTGCAGGAGGTGTTAATTAAGTGGCAGGATCTACCCTTATGGGAAGCCACCTGGGAGGACTTTGAAGGACTGGACTTGCGTTTTCCCGCCTTCCACCTTGCGGACAAGGTGGCTGTTTGGGCCCCCGGTAATGCTACGACCCCATTCCAGGACATGGCACCAGTGATTACTTACGCTAGAAAAAAGAAGAAAGGGCACAAGAGTCTTGACAACAAAAAAGAAGGGGCATAAAAGTAATTACAGCAACAAAAGGATAAGAAGAGAAGATAGGGCAAATAGAGAGTTATCGAATTGCTATTGTCTGAGTATGTTTTGTTAGGAGAGCACCACCTCTCGAATGGTGGCCAGTTTCATTGTAATTGCTAGTCTGAGCTTGTAATTACTGTGATTCATATCTTAGTATCTATCTATAAAAACACTTATTTGCCTTATCTCGGTTTATCTATTTATAGAAAAGGGGTTGCTGGATTTAATCTCTAGCATATATGCATTGTACATGGTAAAGAGAAGGGATGCCCATACACCAAAACAACCAACACCCGTCTTATAGAGGAGGATCCTACAAATTATGGCTACACAAGTCATATAGAATTTTTCAAACCAAACCATGGTTTCACCAACAAAACATCTCACGGAACCAAAAGAAAATAAAAAGCAAGAAAAGAAATCGAATTGTTTTGTGGAGGCATGTAATCAACTAAAATAACTGAATCAGTTTGAAAGTTAATGCAATCATCTTACTCAACTATATACCTTTGAAAGAAAAATTGTGTTCATCTTAGGACTTTCTTTGAAAGCTTTAAGGATATTAGTCCTCTCATCATGGCTACATTGCACAAAGTAAATAATGTTTAGTAATGTGATATAGCACGAAGAAGAGCATATTTGGAACAGTCAGACATCTCAAAAAACCTTGTAGCACCGTGTATCATAGGTTTCTGGAGCTTCATGGCATATTGTTTTAGTGCAAAAAGATTGTCCGCGAAAACAATTATCTTATCACCACGTTGCTCCTCATGGAATCTAATAAGAAACTCACATACCCTACTTGTTAGGGTTAATCACATATTGTGCCTGCAAATGAATCAAGAAACCGGGGCGGGACAAACAAATTTGGGGCCCTGTGCGAGGTCTTAAAATTTGGCCCTTCATTTATATCTTAATATGAATTCAAAATACTATATAATTCAAAATAAAGTCAAACAAATTCATTTAAATAGAGTTAATCTTCTTGCATGTTTTACAACAAAATCTTCTATAACACTTTCAAAATTATGAAGTAATCTGAATTTTTTGGTCAAAATTTTAAAATCTCTCTACATATAAATACATATATATATATATATATATATATGAGGAGGAAAAAATTTTGGGGCCCTATATTTTGGGGGCCCTGTGCGGTCGCTCACCCCGCGCACCCCAACCCGCCCCTGTCAAGAAATAATCAGTTGAGAGGAAAAAAGCAATTAGCAAGTTTATAGGGGTGTTTGGGGGAACTTTTTTGCAGAATAAGTCAACTTATTTTAAGACAAAGTTAGAGATTCCTAACTTTCCAACTTATTTTTCAACTTATTTTTGCAACTTATTGAATTTCAAATATATATTAAATACTTGTATAAAAAAAATTTATCAAAATATAAAATTTTTTCACGAAAATAAGTTCATAAGCCGTTGAGAAAAGTTATGCCAAACAGGCAGTATGTAATTTGTTCCTACAACTTTTAAAGTGACATTCTGTAAGAAAGCATTATTAATGCACAACAGGTTTCAAGCAATTACCAAATATTTTATATCAGAATAGAAGATGACTGATCAATCAAGTCAACTTCAATTCTAGTCATTTTCTTTGTGTAATTTTTTTAACCGGCTCATTCCACATACCTGATTGACACCCACAAGCATAAAGGAATGGAAGTAACAAAAGAAAAACAGACTAGTCCATTAAGAGCCGTATAGGAATCTAAAAACCATAAATGATTAATTTCATCTCATTTATTTATCGAATTTCTTGTTAGGGGTCTTGTATAACAATTGAATCTTATATAATAAAACAAAAATACTTTTATAGATTAGTCACTTTCACCCTGCAGGAAACTGTTTTCTGGACCTTATTAATTTGTGGTCTATTGTTTTGTTCAATTACATTATTCTAGGCCCCCTGCGGAATTTAACTAGTACTAAAATTTCGAAACAGATTTCTATACCAACTGACCTGTTTTATTTTTTAATTTTCTTCCCTTAGATAGTCGGCAAAGAACTCCTTTGTCATTGGACACCAAATTTCGGCACACGAGACATTTGCAATAAACCCGCCTTTTACCCGCCTTTTATACACTTGGTTCGTTTCGCATGACTCAACCCCTCGAGGTTGCATGCTACACCTTTGTTACTTCTCTATTAGCCTCGTCCAAGAGGTCTCGACTCTAGCCATGCGAGACCATTTGCTTCCTTCTTTGGACCATGGATCATGGATAGAATAAATGGGTAAAATATATCCCAAGAAGACGTCTAGTGGATTTGGGCCTAGTCGAGCCCATAGAAACCCTAGCCCGTCTAGATAACTTCTTCTCCAAAGAGAACTACGTATGACTTGATCCCTATAAATAGGGTACGTAGGCATCTTGTAAAGGATGATTGACAACTCACCCCTGAAAATACCATACAAGATCAGCCACAAACGATCTCCAATCTCTTTCCGTGTTCTTCGTGTTCTTAGCGAAATATCCGTATTTTGCTCCATAATTCCAGCAAACCTCCAAAATATTGTTATACAATATTCTCCCTATAACTTTGTGTGATAATTAATTAATGCCACAAAGAGCCAAACTACTATTGCTAGTCGTGACAAATTGCTGTGAAGTTTCCCCCTGCATATGTTGCATATGATCAGATTATCATAACATAAATCAATTTCAGAACTCAGGCATTTGGTTGTTTCATTAAAGCTCACTAGAACTGTTTTTTATAAATTACCGTTCAAAGAGAAGAGAGTTGTGAACGATAAGCATATCAGGGTTCCAGCTTGATCAGTTGCAGAGCCTTGAAGCCTCGGGCTGTGTTTTCTTTCTATCAGCCATATGACAAAACCATTGTAAATAGTGATAGCCAATATAAGCAGCCACATAGCGTTTGTGAAGGGCTTCAAGAACAGCAATGCTTTATGGGGCATTTTTGATTGGGCAGGTACTAACATTGTCAATCCTGAATCTGAATAGAGGTGTGTGAAGTCTGCATGCTTACATCTATCAGCTATCACAGCAACATCACCAACAACTGCATCAAACTTCTGCTCCATGGCATGATTGTTACAGGCTTACAGCAATAACAGCACAGAGAAATGGAAAGAGGAGTGAAAAGTGATGCTCACCTCCAGATAAATTTGCTCCACTAGAGAATCATATGTCCCATTGAAAGGGATGATGAACTCGTATGATATGTAATATGGTAATTGGGCTTTGACTTCTCTGAAAATATCAATTGCATATCCTATGCAAGAAATACTATTGGTCGGAGGATCATATAATATGTTTACAAATTGCTTAAACAAAGATTCAGCAGGTACACCAATTTTCAAAGATTCAGTGCTGCTTGGAATGCTCCATCCTTTGGGTGTGTACAGGGACTCCCCAGGCCAAAAAACTTGTCCTAAGTTCTGCATAGAAGAGTTATATATAGCTTTGTCAATTGTGCGCTTTGAGAAACCTAATCCTTCCGTCCAGATTCCAAGATTTCTGTAACTCTTTCCGACTACATTAACAACACCAAAAGTGTGTGATGATTCTAATCTTCTCCCAGTGAAATGAACCATGCCAGTCATTCCTTTGAAATGGATGAAGGGAAGTTTTTCCAGCAATATTTGACTATGGTTGGTAATCTGCATATTCCGTGCAGCAAATGTTGTTGCCACTACCCACATTGTGTCGTAGGCCTCCAATGCGGAGATCCCAGGATCACTGTTCTCTTCTTCAGGATACTCTACGCTGAACTTCAAACGGAACCTTTTCTTGAATTCGACAAATGTTGGACTGGTCTCATGGAAGTATCTCTTAACCCCTAGAACACCTTGCATTGACAAAATGGTGGTAAGATTGACGGAATAAAGTAGATCAGTGACTGTGTCAGTAACAATCCAGACGTAATCTTTTTCCATCATTTGCATCTGATCAGCCATTTGAAATAGGTGAGTGGCCAATTTTAAAGATGTGTTAACCACAAAAACTCTACACTGGTCTCTTTTAAGCCTCGTAAGTTGTTCAGAAAATGAAGTAGCGTAAGCTGGGAGTGGTACAAGGTGCCTTATTTCTGCTTATTTCTGCTCCTATATCTTGTAAGGATTCAAGGAGATTAGGTATGACTCTGCTAAAGGTGGAATCCGTGTCCTCCTCATATACAACAGTGACCATTCGCCAATCATAAGACTGCACAATTGCAGCTACGGCTTTCATTTGTGCATCTTGGTTGGATGTCGAGGCTTGAACCAGAAAAGGCCAGCGCTCTATTGCCCACATTGGATTTGAATCAGCAAGTGAGAAAGCAGGAATCTGACCTTGGTTGCTGATTTCCGCAACTCTTGATGCTTCTTGCCAGGTATGTGGTCCAATAATAACTTGCACTTTCTCTGAATCAATCAATCTTCTGGCTGCATCATTTACATCAACAGATAAATAAAACTTATACAGTATTGGTGTGACTAATCTACTAGCCAGTAGTAAATTGGACAGTTAGTGATGTCATACATATCCTAGTTTCCTGTGGTACAATACACTATGATCTTTTGTTTATTACTTTCTTAGTTAAAAATGAAGATGATTATATAAAAATGTCTTCTTTTCTCCTCTTATTAACCTTCATTTATTAGCTGACTTCTGATTTTAATGTTCTATAGTTGGCGCTGACATTAATAGGGAATCGTTACTAGTGAATAATTTGAACTCCGGTATTAGAAACTCAATACAGACTGTTGCTCTGTTCCAGTTTTAGAGATATAATTCTGGAACGCTGACTTGAATTCCAAACACGTATTACCAGCACGTGATAGACCTAGCAGTGGTATCTGATAACATAGCAGTGGTATTTGATACGATAGTGCTCACAGTACTTGGCACATTTGTGGTAGATGTTAGACATTTCATTGGACTTAATTGTGCAAAATAGGAAGGTTAAATATAATTTTATTTGGGGAGAAAAGGATAGCATCTCTATTTTTTTTTTTTATAGCATACAGGTTCACTCTCCAGTAGCCTGGATATTCATGTTAGTCTAAAGACTTGGCATAATGAAAACAGATGATACCTGCTAGAGCTGCTGTGGTAGGGTCCCCTTGGGAGTTCATCACGCGCAACACAAAAGTTTGATTTGTTCGTCTGCTGATATCTTCTATTGCCATTTGCAAGGAAACATCCGTCTCCATACCAGCACGAGACCTGTTGTCTAAAACTGCGCCAATAACCACCTGTTTGCTTGCTGCTTGCTTTAGAGAAAACAAGACAGTGAAAGAGAAGATAAGGTAACAAGGAATTAAGCTCATTGCCTCTCAGTGAATAAGAGTCTATTTAGTTGTAGATTGTTCAATTCAATTGTGATAACCTTTTAAAGCAGTTCTCAACTTGACATTATACTATAAAATTGTTCAGTAGTTGTCGAAGCTTTCAATAAACTAAAGAACAATATCTTTCATTTTTAATTATTTACTGAGCATTCTTCCTCTGGGAATTTAGATAGAAATTCAGATGGCGGTGAAATCTTTTCTAGTAGAAACATTCAACAAAGCAGTCATCGATGTTTATCCAGTTACCTGAAACTAAGGTTCGAATTCTACTTAATCAAATTATTCTTCCCTCTACTTTTATTTAAATCTGTGATCACGCATGCATTAACGTACAAATCTTATATTGCTTGAATTTATTATTAAGTCTTTGCATACACAGTCACTAACTTGGAGATGAGTTGAGTCAGATACGAAATTCATATCCCTATACCAAAGGGATCTCATGGTTCCATTGACATTTCACAATAATTGAATATTTACTCATATATATTTAGTTTGAAAATTGAAAGGGTCGTTTTCTTTCTTTCTAAGTATATGTATCTTATAGAATGCAGGTAGCTCTCTGTCGAAGTAAACCCTTTGATACTCCCTCATATGCCTTTTTTGTTTGAATATTTAATCAAAGATACATTGACTTCTATTTCTGGAGCTCTAAATTTTATTTATCATTACAATAATATACATGGCAAGACCAATTCAAAATATGAACTGAGTGTGCCGATTTTGTTATGGCTTTCTCTATTCTTCTATACGGCTATACCTAAAACAATTGCTTTGTTTCGAAATTGACTTTCTTCCTCACTCTACTTTTGGATATGGACTAGATGTGTTGACCTGAACTTGATGCTAGTTGGGTTTGATGAGGAGTATTTAGAAATAGAATGTCAAAAGAAAAAGAAAAATGTGGAACAAATGCATAGCTTCAATATTGAGGTAAAAATATGTATTAACAAGAAAATTATGATATAATAAATTGGAAAAAATCTGTAATTTGCATATAATCATGTTTATTTTTAGTACTATGATTAATATTTTTATGAAATCCGATATGCTTGTATTTTGAAAGATTATGAAGTATTCGCTCACAGGTTTCCATCATTAGGACATGCAAGGTCACCGTGATTTAAGTGTGTTGATATTAGGACATGCTACATCATTAGGACATGCTTCATGAGAAGACTAGCAGAGATCATGACTTGGTTTAAGTGTGTTAGATTCATTAGGACATGCTTGATGCTTCATGAGTGGACTAGCATAAATCATGACTTGGTTTCAGTGTGTTAGATTCATATGTGTTTGCAATGGTTAACCAAACTACAATTTCGCTTCATATATGCTTTGAAATTGGGAGAGCTGAGTATTATCAACTAACAAAGCGACTGAGCTTGTGTCGGTCTTCTATCCATTAGGGAGATTTAATGTTTCAACATCACTGATTTTTCTGGAAAATCGTCGTCTCTGATACCTCCAATATGTTGATATTGCTTTAATGATGCTAATGTTTTCTACTGTAGAAGTTTTACCTCTCAGTCCATTCAGAGCATAAATTGCAAGAGCACATGTTGTTGTGCCTCCTGTAAACACAAAAAGTATCCAAAAACTGTTAAGGCTTAGACTGGCTTCATCCTCATTACTTGAGTTCCCTCCAATACACCTCTCTTCTCTAATCATTTTGTCCTCTAGTTCTCGAAGCTTCCCAGATTCGATAAATTCCAACAGGGCCTTGTCCACATCAGCTGTTGCCCGTGTGCCCTTTGGAAATCCCTGATCAAATAGAATTCAGTTTCATAATTAGATCATCTTATAATATGCATGCTAAATTAAAACATTTATACCAAATTCCTCAGGTAATGCATTTTAATTGGATGAGAAATTACTCACGAATCCGTGCCCCCCTACTTTATATGATGGTCCTGCTACAACAAAGTTTTGCAGTACTCAGCAAGAAAAAGTTTGATATACGAAGCATTCATAAACCCTGCTGCAATTTCTCCAGTTTTAAGAGCTTCAGCATATGCTTCTTCAGAACTAAAAATCCTCAAGTTTTTTGATTTGAAGCCCAACATTTCTTCTAGATACTTTGCATAATATCCTCTTAAATGCCCAATTACTGCATCACTTGTCTTTAGTGTCTCTATGTCAGAAACTTTTGGTTCAAGCTTCGGGACGTGAGCATGCTAGTGAGACTAGCAGTATAGCTTTGTGTGATGACCAATGCCACAAAGAGCCAAACCACCACAGCCATTCGCGACAAATTGCTATGAAGTCTCTGTTGAAGAAAAATCTGTTAAGTAATAAAAACCGCAAGTGCACGGGTGTACGTGAGTACAAAGGCAAGTACGGGTCGAACCACAGAGAACGCAAATTAAGTTTCTAATAAATAAACAACTGAATTAGCACTAATGATAGAAATATCTAAAGGACAAATTTCATCAGCTAAATATGAAAATCATGGTGTTTAAAATATTTACTTTTAATAACAATCAAACTCATAAGTATTCGGAATAAAGACAACCAATAATTCCAAATCAAATTGCATTCAAAAGTCACAAAAATAACCTTGTATAAATGTCACAAAGTAAATCAATTCTCAAAAATCGTATGGATCCTAACTATACGAACTCCCAACTCTACTTGTGTGGCTCGTATGAAATTACTCACTTAGATATGATATTGGAGATAATCAATGAAACAAATACGTCATAATAAAGCACGCACACCAATGAAATCCATGTATATCAGCCAACTACATCCGCCCCTCAGATAGGGACTCTAGCCAAATATCATCGAGACAATCACAATATAAGTAAAATAAGAACTCATACCAGATGCGGAGATGAACTTGACCTTTATTTATTAAATACAAACTACAAGAAGGAAAAGAAGTAATAACCTACACTACAAATTTACAAGAAAGGTGTAAGAGGTAAGAGATGAGAGGTGTAGTAGAAGCTAGAGATGTACCTAAACAATGAACCTAGGGGGTCTATTTATACTAAAACTTTACAAAGGAGCATTAATTACAAAGATTTGTTATATTGATTTACAATAATCTTCGTGATCAAGCGCTTGCTCAGCATTCCCATTTGAGATGATATCTTGCTTGATTCACCACGATTCTGCTGACTCGTGACGATGTGGCTTGATATCTTGGTTTTAATGCACATATCTCCATTATTTGACCAAATCATGAAGATCCTTTCAATATCTACACAATCAACAAAACCACACAACCAAACATAAAATGGGAAAAATAACGTACCATTTTATTCAATTATTCACTAAAAATATACAATTAAAATGTGTTATCAAATTCCCCCATATCAAAGTCAAGCTCGTCCTCGAGATTAAAGAAAAACCTATACTCACTGTCGTAGGAATCACGGGTACTTTTAGGTGTACCAACCCGTTAAACTCGTAGACGATCTCTACAAGAGGAGTTTTGTCTCCTAAGGGTTTACAGAATAAGGGTTTACAGAAGATATACCCATAAAATCTTTCTATGCACCTATATGAATGCAATTATTCTATATGATGATGCAAAGATCCCTTACCGTTGGTTTTCGTCAAGTCATCATTAGTGCCTCTGATTGTGCTTTTAACATGACATTTATCAGGCTAACACTACCACGAGCTACAGCTAGCGTACACGAGTAAAGTGTGAACAATCTTTGTAACACATTTTAGAAAACTGGGAAGATGCCACTAGCTAGATGTCACCCTCTTTAGTTAAGCCATAGGGTCAGACCAAAAACTAAGTTTCAACACCCCGTTATCTCGACTCTGAGTGTCCATTTGGGCTTAACGTGGGGGTCTTGCACTTTTATTCCTACTTCTATTTTATTTACACACTAAATTATTGGTATGAGGTCGTCACCTTTGGTGTTTATTTGCTCGGCCTAAGTCCAACGCTCCTCAGTGCAAGTGAGTCACGGAGTCCATAAGGCTCCACCAACCAAAGAACCCCATTTCTAGTGCTAGTGGTTAGATTGACCGTGCAATGGTTGAGGTCCCAAAAGACTTATACACTAATACCCATTTAGCGAGCGTTAGGTCAGCAATCCCAGACCATAAAAGACCTTAGGTTGCTAGGCACAAAGTCCCCTCAGACTTACTTACTCGGGTTATTAATGAGCCCAACCTAGTCAACTTCCCCACTAACATTCAACTTTATCACTATTATAACTATTATTTTCCTTTTTTTATTTTTTTCTTTTTCTTTTTTTTTAATTATTTGCAAGTGCTTAACCCCAAGCTTCCCCCCAAACTTATACTACTACGACTCTTATCTCAAAGGTGAAGACTCAAAGTTTTTAAGCTGACCTAAGGGCAGCTCCTCTAAAGACACACCCAATTCGCGACACGTCCCCCTTAAATATTTGGAACAAAAGTTACCAAGACACACCACTAATACAAGTGCGTACTAAGCATACATAAATCATGGCAATTTGTGATCATGGCAAGACTCATGTCGTGTTTTATGGGCACAAGATTCGTCAACGGCTAATAACTTGAACTACCAACAGACTAGTGATATGCAATGCAACTAAACAGAATGCACTATAGAAGAAAAACAGAACAAGACACTATTATAGAATGAACTACATGATTTTAACATGCAACTTTTATACTATATGATTTTAACACTACATGCAAATTAAAAATCTACAATAATAGCATGATTTTTTATTTATTATTTTTTTGAAGATGACAAAATAACAGGATTGAAGCTAATCACAACTGACTCCCCCCATATCAAAAATCTACATTGTCCTCAATGTAAAAGAAAATAATACATAATAGAGATAGAGGTGTACCATTCTTTCACTATGGCGGAGAGGGAGAAAACTCGGAAGTCGCTTGCAATCCTATTTAAAAAGAAGAAGAAAAAAAACAAAAAAGAAAAAAAAGGTTTTCAAAGATTTTACTCTCGAGAGAACTCTCCTCACATTGGGTCTCCCACTTTACAGTAATAGTATTTAGCTCCTCAAGCATTTCTCTGGATGACATATCCCTAAACAATTCCCTAAGTTCTTCATCAGTCTCATGTTCATTTTCAAGAAGAGACCTACAATTTGTTTGTTCGGGATAGAAGATATGGTGGAGTGGGGTAGAAGGAGAAGGTAAAGTATCTTCCATGATGATGGATGAGTAACTTAAAGTCTAACGGGTGGGCGAGTTAAATAACCGCTAGTATTTTGGTAGTGTGCATACACTTGAATGAATTCTATATTAACTAGCAATTAGCATATAAAAAAAATTACACAAAAGAAAAGGAAAAAAAAATATAATCCTAAGTTATCCTAAAAAGAATCAAGACAACTCCTAACTTTTGGACCACTAAAAAGTCCATAAATCTAGATTTATTCAAACCGATTGGCCAGTCAAGCGGGGGCACTTCCTTGAAACAAGGTGCTGAATTAGAGAACCGCCATCCTAGACACCAATCTTAATTGGCCAGGTAAGTGAAACACTTGCCTAGACACCAAAGAGTTCAAATAATTCCAAATTTACTTCCTCTTTTAGGTACCTTCCTAATTGAGCTTCTAAAAAAAATCTAAACTAAATTTTTTTAATGTTTTTTAAAAAAAAAATAAATTATGGGAAGAAAAATAGTACCCGAAATAACTTAGCAATTATTTCCGCGAGGAGCTAACTTAAGCCGCAATTAGGTACCTGAAAACCAAAAGAAAAAAAATCAAATAACACAAAATATTTTTACTCTATTTTTTATTCTTTGTAAAAGAAATAAAAAATATAGAGTAAAAATAGAAAAACGATTTATTTATAAATGAAGAATAGAATTAGCAAACTTTATTAATAAATTTGACTACGAACTAGGCACTATACTATGTTAGCTTCTTTTTTTATTTTTTTTTATTTTTAAATCGGCTAAGCTACATAACAAAGCAAAGCAAGCTTATTATTGCGATTAAAAAGAACAGATTGTTTAAGCGAAAACAATTACACTAGCCTTATTAACAAACAAATACTACTGGTACTACTTAGTATGTACCGACTACACCAACCAACAGGAGAGTCAAGCTAGGCACACAATCAAGGAGAAAAAAAAATTATGATATTTGGGTCTGCTTTTGACAAAAACAGAAAAAACAAAATTGATTTAAAAAAAAAAAACCAAAAACTCAATGACGCATTCCCCGGCAGCGGCGCCAAAAACTTGTTGAAGAAAAATCTGTTAAGTAATAAAAACCGCAAGTGCACGGGTGTACGTGAGTACAAAAGCAAGTACGGGTCGAACCACAGAGAACGCAAATTAAGTTTCTAATAAATAAACAACTGAATTAGCACTAATGATAGAAATATCTAAAGGACAAATTTCATCAGCTAAATATGAAAATCATGGTGTTTAAAATATTTACTTTTAATAACAATCAAACTCATAAGTATTCGGAATAAAGACAACCAATAATTCCAAATCAAATTGCATTCAAAAGTCACAAAAATAACCTTGTATAAATGTCACAAAGTAAATCAATTCTCAAAAATCGTATGGATCCTAACTATACGAACTCCCAACTCTACTTGTGTGGCTCGTATGAAATTACTCACATAGATATGATATTGGAGATAATCAATGAAACAAATACGTCATAATAAAGCACGCACACCAATGAAATCCATGTATATCAGCCAACTACATCCGCCCCTCAGATAGGGACTCTAGCCAAGTATCATCGAGACAATCACAATATAAGTAAAATAAGAACTCATACCAGATGCGGAGATGAACTTGACCTTTATTTATTAAATACAAACTACAAGAAGGAAAAGAAGTAATAACCTACACTACAAATTTACAAGAAAGGTGTAAGAGGTAAGAGATGAGAGGTGTAGTAGAAGCTAGAGATGTACCTAAACAATGAACCTAGGGGGTCTATTTATACTAAAACTTTACAAAGGAGCATTAATTACAAAGATTTGTTATATTGATTTACAATAATCTTCGTGATCAAGCGCTTGCTCAGCATTCCCATTTGAGATGATATCTTGCTTGATTCACCACGATTCTGCTGACTCGTGACGATGTGGCTTGATATCTTGGTTTTAATGCACATATCTCCATTATTTGACCAAATCATGAAGATCCTTTCAATATCTACACAATCAACAAAACCACACAACCAAACATAAAATGGGAAAAATAACGTACCATTTTATTCAATTATTCACTAAAAATATACAATTAAAATGTGTTATCAGTCTCCCACCTGCATATGACAAACAAGTATATAGCAATTCGGCTTTCATTTTTTTTTTCTTTTGAGCTAAACTCCATAATTAGAGATTAACATGATACCATGCAAAGAGAAGAGAGTGGTAAAGGATAGCCAAATCAGGATTCCAGCTTGATCCGTTGCAGAGCCTTGAAGTCTAAGGTTGTGGTTCTTCTCAATCAACCATATGGCGAAGCCATTGTAAATGGTGATAGCGAATATCAACAGCCACATGGCTTTTGTGAAGGGCTTCATGAATAGCCAAGCTTTGTTGGGTAGTTTTGCTTGGACAGGTACTAACATTGCCAGTGATGACTCTGTATAGGTATGTGTGAAATCTGCGTACTTATATCTATCAGCTATCACACTTGCACCCACTACTCCATCATATTTCTGCTAGATCGTATACAATATCATATGACTGTTAAGAATCAACCAAAATAAATGACATAATGTACTATTACAGTGAAAAGGGAAAGATGAATAAGATTTTGAACCCACCTTCAAGTAAATTTGTTCCACCAAAGAATCAAACGAACCGTTGAAAAGAACAAATTCATATGGCACATAATATGGCAATCGGGCCATGACTTCTTTGAAGGTATTAATTACATATCCGGCAAAAGTTAATTTATTAGTCTGGGGATCATGTATAATGTTTATATATTGTTTAAACATGCCTTCAGTAGGTACACCAATTCGCCAAAATCCAGAGGTACTGGAAAATTCCCATCCTTTTGGTGTATGCAATGGTTCCCCAGGCCAAAAAACTTGTCCTAAGTGTTGCACAGAAGAGTCGTAGATATCGTTGTCATCTATGCTTTTAGAGAAACCTAACCTTCAAAGTTCAGACCAAATTCCAAGTTCTCTATAACTCTTTCCAATCGCATTGACAACTCCAAAAACATGAGGACAATATTAAAACTCTGCATTGGTCTCCTTTAAGCCTTAAGAGTTCTGTAGACAATGAGGACACTATTAAAGATGGGAGAGGTACAAGGTGGCTTATTTCTGCTCCTACTTCTTGTAAGGACTCTAAAAATTAGGGATGACTCTACCAAAAGTCAAATCAGTATCATCTTCGTATATTATGTTGACTCGATGCCAATCCCAAGACTGCACAATTGCAGCCACAGCTTTCATTTGTGCATCTTGGTTGGATATTGAGGCTTGAACAAGGAAATGCCAGCGCTCCATGGCCCATATTGGAGTTGAATCAGCAAGTGAGAACATAGGAATATTACCTTGGTTACTAACTTCTGCAACTCGAGATGCTTCCTGCCATGTATGTGGTCCTATAATGATTTGAACATCCTTCGAATTTGTTAATCTTTTAGCTGCATTGTTTACATGACGAAGGGAAACAAAAAATTCTCAGATTTTTTTACCACTGCCAGCAAGCTGAGATATTTAAACAGTTGTTTGTGTCATTTTTTTGTGTGGCAATGCAATCACTTTAAATAGGTATTTTGTTGTGAATATAAAATAATGCATGATTATTAATCACTGATTTGAAGGGTGATACTGTCAGTGAGGATTATAAATCATTAAGTTCAGAGGTAATAGTGATTTATACCACTTAAGTTTAACAATATACTATCCATGACATTAACTATAAATAGAAAGTGATGACATGATAGTGCCTAATACTTCAGAACAAAATGACATACTTAGAAATTAGAACTGCATATTTCCTGAAATGAAATTGTTTTCATAGTTCTGTAACAGGCTAAAGGGAAAAAAAACTTTAACTGAGAAAAATATCAGGTTCTTTACATAGTTGGAATGTTATACTGCAGTTTTGCAAGGGGGTGATTTAGTTTTACCTGATAGAGCTGCCAAAGCAGGTCTGCCATAGGAGTTTGTGATGTGCACTACGAAACTCTGTTTGGTCTTTCTGCTGATATCGTCTAATGCAATCTGCAATGAAACATTTGCCGCTTTTCTAGCACGAGATGTACCGTCTATAATAGCACCTATGATCACTTGGGGTGCTTGTGGCATGGTGTAAAGTAAGCAAGACTAACACAACGGATAAAATGTAAGTAGGTAGTATGTTCATTATGATTTAGTACTCGAACGTCTGATGAATTGCAGAGTATTTAACTAGATCAGTTGGGACTTAATTACGAGATCTTCCTAACACTGTACTTTTTTAATCAGACTATTATAAATGGTAGTTGTTGTTGAAGCTTTCAACAAACTGAAAGATAATCACATTTTTGCTATTTTTGCTGTAATTTATTGAGTAATCTTTCTCCAAGATTTCAGTTGGATACTTGGATAACGGACACTTTTAACTTCTAGTTATATTTGTAAATATACAATGCAATAATGCTTGCAGGCTATCAGTCTAACTAAACATAGGAAAGTTGAAGGAAACTACATGGAGCATTTCTCATGGTACCTGTATTTTTAAAGTAATCGAAGTTTTAGTAAGTACGCATGCAAATGAAGTTGGGTCAAAGGCTATCTGTTTTAGAATCATCTCAAATTGACTTCCACACCATTTTGACTTATCTTAAACAAATTGTTTACTAGTTCTATAAAAATAAGATGGAGAATGTTAATTGACTACATAATTTTTACACATAGTGAGCTGTATTTCACTAATGTGAATTTTTATTGGTTGATATTAATGTGAATGCAGGAGCCTATTATATTATAATCAATTAAATTGAAATACCGATCATTTTGTGAATTTTTTAGTAAAATTGTATGTAACTCTAACATTTTTCAAATAAGATTAAAATTTTATGATCACTCTTTTATAGGAGAACTTGAAAGCCATTCTGCATTTAAAATATTATAAAATTTATTATTTTACAAAATGTGTTCCATAAAAATCATTACTCCCTCCATCTCAAAAAACTTTTCATGTTTGTGTTGGACACGTTTGTCAACACATACTTTTACCAACGCACACTTTTGATCGTTAATATCTTCGATTTCGTATTAGTATTATAAAAATTTTACTGTATTAAAGTACTTACGAATACGAATCAAACAAAATCACTCACGATTATATTTTGAGTATTATGTTCCTGAGATTACCTCAGGGACTTACCTGAGATCCTTTGCCTAAATTCTTATAAACTATGGGGTGGGCATTTTGTAAAATCAGAAATTTTTAATTAGTCTTGCGGGCCCAAGCAAATTAAAGTATATTTTGTAGGTATCTCAAGAAAAGTTCCCTGAGGTCAATCTCAGGAACCTTTTTCTCTTTGTCTTATAAATTATGCGTACATTAGTAGTTAATCACTTATAATGAAAAATGTTCAAAATCAAAACGAAAAATGTAATATGGGAGGAAGTATTTCATTAAAAGTTTTAAAAATAATGAATGTGCAAGTATAATATGTATGTTTTGCATCTAAAAAGTGTTTTGCAGAAGAATCCATTTTGAAACATTTTGCTAGCAAAACATATACTCCGGTATAATTTTCAAGAATTTCAATAAAATATTAATTTTTATTGAATATTTTTTGTAAATAATACATTTTAAAATATTTTTATTTGCAAAACATGAAAGGTCTCCAAGTTTTGGATGAAATGATGATATCCATTATGTAATTTAAATATAAATAATTTATAAGTTATTACTATAAATCTATAATAAAAAAATATTCAATAGTACACATGATTTGTGGAGTTAATTCACAACATGATTTGTGGAGTGAGAAGGAATGGAAGAGGGCGGGGAATGTTGCGGAGAGGGCTAAGCGGAACAAGGAGGAGGCCGGGGTTTGAGGGACGCAAACATGCCTAACAATATTAATGGGGATGATAAGTAACGCAGTTTCTTACATTATGTTGTTTTTGTTTAATTGAATGTTTTTGTGAAAAATTTGCCAAGAATTTTATGATACGGTTATGTTTCTTAAATGATTGTTTTGCTTATATTAATGTTCTAGAAAATTAGTGTAGTTTTTATCAAGTCAACATTTTAATTTTAATTAAATTTTATGTTCTTAGTTGTTGACACTTGTAATTTTTTGTGTTTATGTAATATTATTGTGGAGTATATATTTAATGTGTATGACCATGCTGATGGTCATGATGATATCTGGAAGCTTGACCCCTGATGAACTCATTGATACAATGGTAGTATTCAGTAATTCATCCATGAAGAAAGAAATTGCATGTTCTTCTGAATGTTAAACGCTAAGAACATATGAAACAAATCAACAATAGAAACAACTGGAGAATTGATTCGAACATGTGGGATTCGTCATTACCAAGTACATAGGGATCTATCTGTAGATCAATAGTATTAAACATGTTAGTCGTATTTTTTTCTCATCATAAAAGTAGTGTCGGCTTATGTATCATTGTGACACACTATCTGTTGGGTGGTGTCAACCCAAGTACCACATCGAGAAGATAAGAGATAGTTCTCTTGTATATAGAGCATCCAATTAACTCCATTAGTATGAGGCCTTTTGGGAGTGACCCAAAAACAAATTCGTGTGGGCTCGGCCCAAAGCGGACAATATCATACAATTGTGGAGTGATGGCTTGCTCGCGGCCCATCAAGTGGTATCAAAGCCCATGGTTCGGTAATTGGATCTTGGGGGTGTAGAAATTGTGGGTGTATTGAAAAACAAGAATCTAAACTAAATTGTATTGATATTAAAGACTACATTGTGTTGAGTAGCTTAATGATATTACATGAATGAAGAACTAATATATATAGAAACTTAGTACGAAAAGTCTAAGATTGGTTGGTGAGCATGCTTTATTAGTCCAAGTTTGCTGCTGCAATTGTTGCAATGGTGAGCATGGTTGGTGAGCTCTTGGTTGGTTGAGCTTGACTTTAACATTCTTTAACACCCCCCCTCAAACTTAAGATGGTTGAAAACCAACTTGAGTGTGTAAACAAAATCAACTTGATCCCTTGAGTAAATAGCTCACTTGAACTTCATCAAATAAGATTGCTCCCTTGAACTTTAATTCCTTGAAGTGCAACTTCCTGATGAATTCATTAGTTCCACTTGAACACTAAATTCTTTGAAGTCCGTCTTCCGATGAATTCCTAGTTCCCTGAACAACACTTGTATTCTTGAACAATGAGCCAAGATCACTTGCCACTTTGGAAATAAGCATATATATATATATATATATATATATATATATATTATTGTGATGTGTATATATATGTGTGCTATGTTGTGATACGTTGAAATCACGAGCGAATATATACCACAATAATATGTATACCACAATTGGATTTTGAGGGTTACATCGAAGGTGTTTGGTTGTGCCAATAAATCGTGGATTTATTATGTGGCTCAGTTGGGCTAATTTGATGTGGCCCAAATATTATTATTAGACTCAACAAAATAAAACCAATGGGCTCATAAGTTGGCCCAATAGAGGAAATTGATGAAATTAACTGAGGTACTGGTAGAAAACAGAGATATGTAACCGTGATTAAAAACACAGAACCTTCAAGTCGTGCTGAATTGTATGCATCTATATATACACACAAATATAGAGAAAGAGAAAAGAGGGGAGAAAAGAAGGGAGAAGTGTGAGTTGTGGGTGTGTTATGCGAGTATATGTGTGTGTGGGTGTAAGCAGCGGCCGGAGGAAAGGAAGGGAGGCTGTGCGGTGGCGGTGTGCGGTGGCGCAGCAGCGGAGACATGCGGCGGCGGTGGTCGGCTGATTTGTGTGTGGTAAAATATGAAGGTTGTAACCGATTGTAGGTTGTAACCTTGTTCGAGATGAATAACCCATCAAGTGTTTGGTGAAATGACTCAAAGAGAAAGTTGGCTGGAAAATTATTTTGACGACCGGAAAAGATGAAGGCAGCGGAACAATGGAGAGACCAGGAGCTTAAAGCTCTGATACCATGTAGAAATTGTGGGTGTATTGAAAAATAAGAATCTAAACTAAATTGTATTGATATTGAAGACTACATTGTGTTGAGTAGCTTGATGATATTACATGAATGAAGAACTAATATATAGAGAAACTTAGTACGAAAAGTCTAAGATTGGTTGGTGAGCATGCTTTATTAGTCCAAGTTTGCTGCTGCAATTGCTGCAATGGTGAGCATGGTTGGTGAGCTCTTGGTTGGTTGAGCTTGACTTTAACATTCTTTAACAGGGGGTAACGGGCTGCGGTGTTACGATGTGGGAGGTTCTCCTCGATGGCGATTGGACATCTGTTGGGTTCCTTGTGTCGAAAGTCTTCCTGAAAGGTGTTCAGGCGGCGGGTTCTGCGGGTACGGCAGCGATGCAAGATGTAGACAGATTTATCGCGGGTGTAAAACCACGGGTTTGTGGTTCTTGGTTTGAGGGGAGGATTGTTGGGTGGTGTCAACCCAAGTACCACATCGAGAAGATAAGAGATAGTTCTCTTGTATATAGAGCAGCCAATTAACTCCATTAGTTTGAGGCCTTTTGGGAGTTACCCAAAAACAAATCCGCGGACAATATCATACAATTGTGGAGTTGTGGCTCGCTGGCGGCCCAACAAGTGGTATCAATTATTGGGTGGTGTCAACCCAAGTACCACATCAAGAAGATAAGAGATAGTTCTCTTGTATATAGAGCAGATAATTAACTCCATTAGTATGAGGCCTTTTGGGAGTTACCCAAAAACAAATCCGTGCGGGCTCGACCCAAAGCGGACAATATCATACTATTGTGGAGTTATGGCTCGCTGGCGGCCCAACAAGTGGTATCAAAGCCCATGGTTCGGTAATTGGATCTTGGGGGTAAAGGGTTGCGGTTCTTCGATGTGGGAGGTTCCCTTCGGTGGCGATTGGAGATTTGTTGGGTTCCTTGTGTCAAAAGTCTTCCTGAAAGGTGTTCAGGCGGCGGGTTCTGCGAGGTGAATTGTGGCGATGCAAGATGTAGACAGATTAATCGTAGGTATAAGACCACGTATTATGTGGTTCTTGGTTTGAGGGGAGGATTGTTGGGTGGTGTCAACCCAAGTACCACATCGAGGAGATAAGAGATAATCCTCTTGTATATAGAGTAGTCAATTAACTCCATTAATATGAGGCCTTTTGGGAGTTATCCAAAAACAAATCCGTGCAGGCTCGGCCCAAAGCGGACAATATCATACTATTGTGGAGTTATGGCTCGCTCGCGGCCCAACAGTGGTATCAGAGCCCATGGTTCGGTAATTGGATATTGGGGGTAACGGGCTGCGGTGTTACGATGTGGGAGGTTCTCCTCGATGGCGATTGGACATCTGTTGGGTTTTTTGTGTCGAAAGTCTTCCTGAAAGGTGTTCAGGCGGCGGGTTCTGCGGGTACGACAGCGATGCAAGATGTAGACAGATTTATCGCGGGTGTAAGACCACGGGTTATGTGGTTCTTGGTTTGAGGGGAGGATTGTTGGGTGGTGTCAACCCAAGTACCACATCGAGAAGATAAGAGATAGTTCTCTTGTATATAGAGCAGCGAATTAACTCCATTAGTATGAGGCATTTTGGGAGTGACCCAAAAACAAATCCGTGCGGGCTCGGCCCAAAGCGGACAATATCATACAATTGTGGAGTTATGGCTTGCTCGCGGCCCATCACTATCGTTAAGCAAAATGTAACTTTAAGTAAAGGAACCATATCATCTATCTAGATGTAATAGTGAGTAGATTCTATTGTTTTGCTTGGCCAATGGATAAACTATTTGGATTTATTTTTTATGCAATATATGTTTCTTTGGGAATTTCTGCATCACTGACTTCTATAGAGAGTCATTTTCTTTGGTGCCTCAAATTTTTTTGATATCGTTGATATTATATAACTATTATTGTGAACTTTGTAGCTCTCTTCAGTCCATCCAGAGCATAAATTGTTGGAGCGCAAGTTGTTTTGCCTCTTGTTAAGGGTAAAGTATCCAGTAGCTGGCAACTGGAGTTTTTTACATATAAAAAAGGTATCTCTCAACTTAAAATCATACGTATTGAGATGTTAAGCCTTAATTACATTATTGTTATATTGGCTAATACAGAAAATTGGTATTTTAAGTGATAATGCTCTGTACAGTACAATGATTAAACCTAGACTACACGTTATATTGGCCAAAACAGATAATCTGTATTTGAAAGTGATACTAATATATACAGTGTTATGATTATACTAATCTAATTAGGAAAAATGACTAATGTGAGTCGACTGAGTAAAGATAAACTATTATGTTTACAGATTTGAACCAATGACTGAGATCGAATCTAGTTTCGATGCAATATTTGGATCTTCAGGCATTTCTGCATCACTGACCTTTCTAGAAAATCTTTTGTATTTGAAAGTGATACTAATATATACAGTGTTATGATTATACTAATCTGATTAGGAAAAATGACTAATGTGAGTCGACTGAGTAAAGATAAACTATTATGTTTACAGATTTGAACCAATGACTGAGATCGAATCTAGGTTCGATGCAATATTTTGATCTTCAGGCATTTCTGCATCACTGACCTTTCTAGAAAATCTTCTTCGTTGATGCCCCCAATGTTTTAGTACTAATGTCACCACATTACATACTTGTTGAGTAAACTTTATAGCTCTCCTCCTCAGTCCATCCAGAGCGTAGATTGTTAGAGCACACGTTGTTATGCCTCCTGTTAATGCAAACAGTATCCGGAAGCTGTTACGACTTAGACTAATTTCATCATCGTTACTTGCGTCCACTTCAACACACCTTTAAGACCCAATCATTTTGTCGTCTAGTTCTCGAAGCTTTCCGCTTTCAAATACTTCTAGTAGTGCCTTGTTCACATCAGTGACCATTGGAGAACCCTTTGAAAATGCCTGATAAAGAAGTGGTCATAAAAGTTATCTCATATTTATCATTTATATAATAATTAAATTAAATATTTTTCACCATGTAACTCAATGATTACGTCTGATCAAGTGGTTAAGATTAGAATGAAAAAGTATGTATGTACTTTTATTACAGTGAGTCCTACAATCCCATATTCATCCTGTATATAATCTCATAGAACATGTCTATAACTTTTAAATAAGTTTTAAGAGACTATATATAATCCCATACGTTTGATAGGAACCTTAAAAGGAAAAGGCATAATAATTGAAACTATGGGAGGACTATAAGGATTGGGTTTGGTATTAAATAGTATCGCATATTGTAATATTAGTGAAGTAGTGGTCATAGTTGTATGAACCTATCCTAAGCATCATTTGCCAACTGAGATAGCTTATTTGTATGCTTAACAAACACCTTCAACTGCTCTGAGTTATGCATATGTTAACTGACAGACTTACCAGAGTAAGCCATTTTTTTTTGCAGAAATTCAAGTTTCAGGTAAGACTATCTAAATAGGTAGGAGAAATCACTTACGAATCCGAATCCTCCTACTTTATATGTTGGTCCTGCGACAACAAAGCTCTTGCAGTACTTGGCAAGGAAAAGTTTGATATAAGAACCATTTAGAAATCCAGCTGCGATTTCTCCAGTTTTAAGGGCCCGGGCATATTCCTGTGGTGAACTAAAATTCTTGAGGTTATATGATTTGAAGCCCAATACTTCTTCCAGATATTTAGCAACAAATGCTCCTTTCCCGTACCCAATTTTGGCATTCTTAGTCTTTAGTGTCTCGATGTCAGAGACTGTTGGTTCGAGCTTCTTGACAGTGAGCATGCTAGTAAGACTGGCAGTATAACTTTGTGTAATGACTAAAGCCACAAAGAGCCAGACTACTATTGATATCTGTGACAAATTGCTGTGAAGTTTCCCTCCTGCATTTGTTCAGATTATTATAGTATAATCTAATTTTAGCACTCAGGCTTAGTTGTCTCTCTAAATTCATAATCATTGGCATGCAAATTATACCATTTAAAGAGAAGAGAGTTGTAAACGATAGCCAAATCATAACTCCAGCTTGATTTATTGCAGAGCCTCGAAGTCTCGGGATGTGTTTTCTTTCTATCAGCCATATGACAAAGCCATTGTAAATCGTTATAGCCAAAATAAGCAGCCACATGGCTTTTGTGAAGGGCTTCAAAAACAACCATGCTTTATGGGGCATTTTCGATTGGACTGGGACCAACATTGATAATGCTGAATCTGAATAGGTGTGTGTGAAGTCCACATGCTTACATCTACCGGCTAACACAGCCACATCACCAACCACTGCATCAAACTTCTGCTTCATGGCAAAAAAAATCATGTGACCACTTGATTGTTACACCAACAACTATGAAAAAAGAAAGAGGAGTGACAAGTCTGCTTACCTTTAGATATATTTGCTCTACTAGAGAATCATATGTCCCATTATAAGGGATGAATCATATGACATGTAATATGGTAAACGCGCCTTGACTTCACTGAAAATATCAATTGCATATCCTTTGCAAGAAAAGTTATTGGTCTGAAGATCATTTACAACGTCTACAAATTGTTTAAACACAGATTCACCGGGTACACCAATTTTCAGAGAATCTGTGCTACTTGGAATGCTCCATCCTTTTGGTGTGTGCATGGACTCCCCAGGCCAAAACACTTGTCCCAAGTTCTTCATAGAGGAGTTGTATGTAGATCTATTATCTGTGTGCTTTGAGAAGCCTAATTCTTCTGTCCAGATTCCAAGTTCTCGGCAGCTCTTTCCGATTACATTAACAACTCCAAATATATGTGATGATTCTAATTTCCTTCCAATGGATTGTACTCTGCCAGTTATTCCACTGAAGTCAATTAAGGACACCTTTTCAAGAAATAATTGACTTCGGTTGGTAATCTGATTGTTCATTTTAGCCAATGTCATTGCCACTACCCACATAGTATCATAGGCCTCCACTGCGGAGATCCCAGGTTCACTGTTCTCTTCTTCCGGATACTCGATGCTGAATTTTAAACAAAAACTTTTCTTGAATTCAATAAATTCTGAACTGATCTCAGGGAAGTATCTTTTGACCCCTATGACACCTTGCATTGAGAAAATGGTGGTAAGATTGACAGAATAAAGTAGATCGGTAATTGTGCTTGTAGTAATCCAGACGTAGTCTTTTTCTATCATTTGCATCTGCTCGGCTTCTTGATCGAAATAGGTGATTGGCCAATTTCAGAGATGTATTAACCACAAAAACTCTGCACTGATCTCTTTTAAGCCTCATAAGTTGTTCCGACAATGAAGTGGCGTAAGGTGGGAGTGGTACAAGGTGCCTGATTTATGCTCCTACATCTTGTAAGGATTTCATATATAAAAGTGACCCGTCGCCAATCCCAAGACTGCACAATTGCAGCTACAGCTTTCATTTGAGCATCTTGGTTGGATTTTGACGCTTGAACAAGAAAAGGCCAGCGCTCTGTTGCCCACATTGGATTCGAATCAGCAAGTGAGAAAGTAGGAATCTGACCTTGGTTGCTGATTTCTACAACTCTTGATGCTTCTTGCCAGGTATGTGGTCCAAGAATAACTTGCACTTTCTCTGAATTAATCAATCTATTGGCTGCATCAATAACACCAGTACATAAAACACAAATTTGAAAGGATGCATAATTGGTGCAGGTTAGCTAATAGTCAGTAGTAATTTATAAAGTTACAATGTCCTATTTTCTGTTGCTTCTGTTGATTACATAGTTGATAATTGTAATCTTCTATATTTATGAATAGTGAATAGTTCGAAATTCGATAATTAACATCTAGTATAGTTTGCCCCAGTATTAGATATACGTTTTTGAAATGACAAGTTGAAGTTCTAATTTTAACCAGTATAGAAAAGTGATGGATATGGCAGTGCTCTTAGTGCTTGACATATAAGTGAAGAGATATTAGAGATTTCATTTTACTTGAAGATCAAATACAATTTTAGTGAGGAAAAAAAAGTATATCTAGTTTTTTGATGTTGGGGGTATTTTACAGGGTATGCATTATTGCTGCTGGTTTTCCTTTCGTGTGGTTTGGCACTCTCCGGTTACTCTTATTGCTTGCTTGGTATACTGCAGGATAACAAATAAAGTTTACCTGCTAGAGCTGCCATGACAGGTTCCCCTTGGGAGTTTATCACTCGCAACGCAAAACTTTGATTTGTTTGTCTGCTAAAATTGTCTAATGCCATCTGTAAGGAAACATTTGCCTCCATACCAGCACGGGATGTGGTGTCTATAACTGCACCAATAACCACCTGTGTACTTGTTGCTTGCTTTAGAGAAAACATGAACACCAAGGTGAAACAGAAGATAAAGTAATAATGAATTGTGTTCATTGTCCTATGATCTTGCTTATTCAGTTGGATAATAAAACTCAGCTGCAAGATTTTCTTAAAGCTTTTGTGCTCAACATCATATACTTTGTATTTATTCAGTTGTTGTCAAAGGTTTCAAAAAATTAATTGACAATAACATTCCTATCAATTAGAATTAACTATTGAGAATTCTTCCTCCAAGAGTGCAGATGGAAATTCAAGTGATGGTGAAATCTTTAATAGTTGAAACATTCAACAACTGCAGTCCTCCATGTTTCTCCAGCTGATGGCTGACGCTAAGGTTCGAATTCCATTCATAGATTATTCTACTCTTGATAGATTTAAACTCGTACTCTATTAATTGTCAATCACGCATTAGCGTACAAATATTGTATTGCTAGAACTCAAAAATTAGTCTTTGATACTCAGTCAGTGACTTAGACATTAAGTAGGATCAGGAAATTCAGATCTCAATACCGACATGATCTCATGGTTCCTTTGACATTTTCACAATAACTGAATATTTCTTCTAATTCTTCGTCTACCTTCTTCTAGATGAGGTCATAGTTTTAGATACAAAAGGGTAGGATTTTAGTTTTTGAAGTATACATAAAATGATAAAATGCAGAAAGCTCTCAGTTGAGACAACCCTTTAATTGTCTTGAGTAGATATTTTGAAGGAAATTACCTACTAAGATCCGTTGTCCACAGCACTTGATAGTGATATGATATATCACAATGTAATGTTTTTTGTCTTTTCTAGCATCTGCTAGAGAAGTGAATGACCAAATAAATAGTCAAAGCAAACTCTTTTATTTTATTTTGAATTCTTCAATTTAAAATTTTAACAGATCTTTATATCGTTATCAAGGTCAGTCGTGATTGGATAATATTGAAAGTAACTACAAAGTATCTACTCAAACCCAAATTGTTTATAGCCCAATTAAAATATGGACTAGATGTGCTGACTTTGTAATGGCTTGCAATATTCTGTATTGTAATGTTTGTAATGTTTGTAAGATGTAGATTTATTAAAGCACATGTTTTGTGGACTAATTTCAGCTTGTATACTGGATTTCATTTCAATATTGCAGACATTCTGTCTTCTAATTCTCGAGTTGTCAATATTGCAAAGTGTTATATGTTCAAATTTCAAACTAGGCTCATCTCCTTTTTTGATGTCCAAATTTTTGGTTCCTCATTCCCGTACGGACAATAACTTATTTTAGATTCTACAATATGTTCTTGGGTTGATAAATCTCGATAACGGTTATATGATTTTATCCGCAGGAGCTTCCAAGGCAGGATCCAGTGGGACTTGATAGCATGCAATGCAACACAACAGAAAAGATGTGCTTCAAAGCCATCCGTAAGTAAAGATTTGGTCTTCCGTAGCCGAACAAGAGCACATTGGCACCCCTGGATATTGCACTTAAGCAGGACCAATTGTTATAAATTCTGATATATAATGGTAATGAAATTAAGATTTAAATACGAAATATGAAAACGTACTAAAATTTCATTCTTATTAACAGGTTTAAAATTTTCGTCCTCCAGATTAGTGGATTAGGCGAGCTGCGCGAAAACCGATCCGGACATGGGATTATAAAAAAAAAGGTTTAAAATTTTCATTATTCAAATGACACCTAAGTAGATAATTGAATTTGAACCCTAGTATGCGCTTGTTGCTCGTGTTTGCCTTGCTACTAGCACGAGATCTATCATCAATAGGAGCTCCTAAGCTTCCTGTAATAAATATGATATGAAGCTTTGAAATTGAAAGGACGCACTGACCCTTGTTATATGTTGGTATCCACATATTTTTGCAGACAAAAATGACAATAAGCTGTCAATATTCATTGATTTTAACACAATTTTGTACATACAAGTCAGAACTCAGAAGCCATCTCACACTAATACAAAAAACAATTTATTCTCATTATAAAATCACAGTAAATTGATCAGAAATACAAAGAGAAAATGACCAAAATATTCATTTTTGAGACAAATTTGTCCAAAATACTGAAAAGCGGATTTAGGGCCCTTTTTACTGACTTGATACGGACTATCGTCTTCCGTCTTTTCTTTAAATACGGAGCACCGTGCACCATATCTTCAATCAACACGGAGCACCGTACACCGTTTCTTGCTCCACTTACGTAACCCACATAAACATAACTTGCCCTAATTACAAAACAATTAGATTCTTAATTACTCGCACGACTGCCGATTGACGGACGGTGACTGGTCGGAGACACGAAGCCGGCGATGGAGGCTCTAATTTACCTTTCTACATAATACACAGTCGATTGTGGTGAGTATTCTTCTTCACACTCGAATTTACATAATTCAAAATGAATGTATGCTTAGTAAATTTGTGCACATTGAAAGATTAGAATAATCTCTCTCCTAATTCTTTTCTTATTAAACTTATTAAAGACTATGCTTAGCCTGTGTTAATACCTTTTAAATCCAATTTCAATGGCTCTAAATATGCCAGTCTTAATCATACTTTATAATGCAATTTAAGAGTACTACTGCTTTACTTTAAACATATTTATGAATTGGGTTGGTTTACAGACAATTGTACAAGTATTTCAACAGCGGCTTAACCAATACACTATACTGCAGCATCCAAAATTACCCATTCCTCACGGAAATGGCAGAGTCGTCGATGTTCTAGGCTTGAGACAATCAGATTGCATCCATCCAATAAGGTTGTTAACATTGTCGTAGACCACTAGTTGTCCACGCAAAGAGACATCTGCAAAAACATGCAGTACATTAAACATGGAAGTATGCATTTCTGTATGTGTCACACACGCACACCTATAGATAAAATAATAAGTTACTCATGTTTGATGTCTGCAACAAATTTAGAACTAATAATATGGAGTACGGTCTATAGTTCACAATCACATGTGTTCTATTTGTATGCATGATAATACGAGGTTTTAGTTCATTTTGGCAATTGGCATCAAGATGAAAGTATGATCTCCAACTTGAGGACACTTCCATGTTGATATTTTTACAATACTACATAAAACCATGGACTTTTATTCAGGAACTAGAACTAATTTCAGGAGAAAATCCATAGGCCTGACCAGATGTCATTTATGTGCAAAATAGGCCTGACCAGATGTATGATAGAGTGTATTTTATATATACTTTATAGGATTTTATTCCCGCATTTACGGTGCTTTTGCGAATAATCGTGTCGATTTAATGAGTTTCATTGGAGTTTATTGTAGGAAATAAATAATTGTCAAGTTGAAAGAAATCGAGCATTATTCAATGATTTATGTTCGAGAAATTAATTTGGTGAATTTACGAGAAGAAATGAATAAATTTTGGTTCGTTGCTAAACAATTTTTGGAGCAGAATGAGTGAAATTCCAGGGACCTGGAAGCGCAAGAGCGCCAAAAGAGGCGCTAGAGCTCTGTGGTAGAACAGGAATAGCAGCCAAGTGAATTTCCAGGAGGCTCACAGCGCAGGAGCGCAGGATTAAAGGGATGTTGCGCGACTCGGAAATGATTCACATGAGAAATAATGCGCTGCGGCGCGAGAATTGGCGCAGCTGCGTGAAGGAATTGCTGGAAGAGTCGAGACGCGCATGTTGCAACGGCGCAACAGCTCATGGAGTTGAGCAGCAGCGCCTGGTTTGTGCGGAAATTGAAGGAAACAGATTTATTTTGTTTCCGTCTCATATTTTGACTCTAATTGAGTTGTTTTAATTAGCAATTACAAATCAGACGTGATTATGTTTATTGTTTGAACCATTGTCTATTTATCAACGAGAGTTGGATTTAGATGGTTGTGATTTATCCAATGAGGACATGAACTTCTCCATGAGAATAGGTAGAACGGATTGTTAAGAAGTTAGGGTGCTGTGATTAATGTCTCTAAATTGCATGATACCATGAGAATAGGCTTGATTGTATTTTAGAGAAGCCATTAATACTCGAGAGAGGTTATTGGTAATTTATAGGGCGCACCTTTCCTGTTGAGTATTATACGATTGATTGGGGAGGGAATTCACGATTGCATTAATTCATGCTAGTGGGGATACTTAATTCTGGATGTTTTAGTTAATTGATTAATTGCATTAGTATAAAATTAGTTTAATAATCTTTGATATTTTATTGTGTTACTTGCTTGGCTGAATTGAATCGAGAACAACTGGTGATTGACACGTTTGTCTCTGTGGGATCGACTCTGACTTACCCTACTACATAGTTAGAAGGATTTGTTAGATATTATTATTTGATAGGCACGCGACAGCCTTGTCAAATTTTTGGCACCGCTGCCGGGGACAAAGCAGTGTTAGATTAGTTAATTTTTGAGTTAGTTTGGCCAAGTTGTTTAGTTGTGTTGCTTCGGCTATTATTCTTGTTCTGTTTGATCTTTGCTTGTGGTTTTTCTTGCTTCTTGTAAAATTGATTTTCAGATTCCTATAACAAGAAATTAAGCGAGTAAAGAGAGGAGCAAGAAGAAAGCATGGAGGCATTGGTTGAGACTATGCGGGCATTTTCTCAAAAGATCGATGATATTGAGTCAAGAAATTCTTCTTTGTTTGCCATTTGTGATGTTTGTGGTATACAGGGACATACTCAAAATAATTGCCAATTTAATATCCCTTACTACCCAAATTAAATAAAATTTTGGGATGGTAATTTTTATTACAATACCCATGACCACCCTCACCAGCCACAACAATATAATCCTTATGCTGATACTTACACTTCTGGTTTGGAAGATTACACTAATTTTTCCTACCAAGAGAATCCACCTCAGCCACCACAGAAATCCAACTTGGAAAATCTTTTGGAAGGAGTTATTGTTGCACAGCTAAACAAGAATGAAGAGGTTGAGACAAGTCTTAATGAGTTGAAAACTCAAGGTAAGTTGATTGAAAACTCAATTGCTCAACTAGCTCAAGAGGTAACTGAATTCGTTGAGAGGCGCTCTCAATTGGAGGAAATACCAATGAGTCAATTTGATGATGTAACTTTGTGGAGTGGTAAGGAGTTCAAAGAGTCACCAAACGAGGTTAGTAATAGTGAGCTAATTTTTGATAATTATGATGATTTTGATGATGATTTTGAAAGTCTCACTCTTATTGACCCATATGCTTCTCAAGAAATTAATTTGTGTGAAAACTCGTTTGATAGAAATGATGTTGATTTCTTAGATGACTCTCTTTGCATGCTATTTGTCGAGGATGATAGTATGGTTGTGGAAGATATAAATTTGAATAAGGATATTGTGAATCCAATTGTGGTAGATGAGAAAGAACCGAATTTGGATACGCTTGACTTGAACAATGCTAAGATTGAGAATGTGTATATGCCTTTTGTATACCCGATTTGGGAAGGATTTGTGAAAAGTAGTCATAAATGTTTTGATGCGGATTTTGCTAAATATTTTCACATCCCGAAATTTCTTGAGCATCACATGAGCCTCACATGTCAATTTATATATCTTCTTGGTAATTTAATTGGTGCTCACATCATTAAATTAATTCGAATTAGGAGATATGTACATTTGTTTGCTTTTTCACCTAATTGATGATCTAGTTATTGATAAGAAGGTCGGGCTAACGACGTTAAACAAATGTGCTTCTTGGGAGGCAACCCATGAGTTTTTTTTTTTGCTTTGATATTTTTATTTTTATTTGTTTACTCCTACAAGGTACCTTGATGATTTGGTGTGAGGTGTTTCAGGAACATAAAGAATTTTTGCAGGTTGATACTATTATGACAGATTTTAGCAATTCTTTTCTGGACAAACACGTCATGCTAAGGCATAGGGGAGTATTTCTTCCTTCTTTTAATTAGTTAAAATACTTAGTATTGTGTCATTGAGGACATTGCCACATTTAAGTGTGGGGATGTGTTCTTTGTAGTAGCATAGTGTTCTTTGTAGTAGCATATTAAAAAAAAAATTTAAAAAAATTGAAAAATACAAAAAATAATTCTAGCCATATGAAGATTACTTGCGTAAATGCACTTATGCATGCTTAGAAATCTTGTGTTTATGGATACTTTTGATTGAGAAATGATATGTGATGTTCTTGTGCACACACGTACACTAGCAAGTAGAAATTAGTAGACTTATTGAATGTGCTAAATGATTAGAATGACATGAATATGTGCAAGGTAATTTGGTCTATATGCTTTGAATACAAGTAGGTGCGTTAGAGAGACTGTTACTTTGGGATTGATTATGCTTTGTCACACCAAGTGAGTTTTGAGCCTATATGCATATCTTTTGCATGACTATTCGTTTGCTTGAGTGTCCACTTATCGTTTGCATTGCTAGCACTTGCTTGAAGTCTTTCTTGAGATGCATGACATTAATTGATGATAAGATGATAAAGGCAATTAGGTATAACCTCATATTTCCCATATTTCCAAACAATTTATACATGATCAATTAGTTAACCCTTTGAGCCTAATCCTATTTTTTCGGTGACACACCACGTTACTTGCCTATATCCTTTTCTTGTATTGGCCTTACAGTAAATTTTGATCCTAAAATTGTCAAAGGCTAGTATTGTTCGTAAGGGAGTGATAAGGTGTGCAAAAAGGGGTGTTTTTATTGATGATCATAATTTTTTGGGAATATTTGGGGTTTGGTTGATTAGCTTGTTGGTCGAAGTATGATATCTTTTGGATCATTGTTCTTGCTATTATTTAGCTCTCTTGAAAAAAACAAAAGAAAAAAAAGAAAAAAAAGCAGAAAAAATAAATATGAGAGCATACTTATCTTTTGTGATCCTACTTTGATTCGACTAGACAAGGTGTTTATTGGAAATAATAAAAGTTCAAGTGTGGGGATAAAAGTATGGGAGTTGTTTGAATTTTATTGTCAGGTACTAGCTTTTGACTTAACCTTCTTTGGTTTTCTTGACATACCTTGTCCCTAGCCCCGTTACAACCTTAACAAAGACCTTTTGATTGTCATCAATGATGTATGTTGTGTTAAGAGTTAGATTGATAACAAGGACGAAGCATGTTTATGATATTGTTGGAGTTGAGTGAAACACTTACCCTTTGTTTTGAGTGAATATTTTTTTTGTGAGTGGACGGTGAGTTTTTGCTTTTGGCATAGGAGATCCCAGATTTTGTCTCAAAGATGCGTTCTTGTGTGCTTAGCATGTTTACCAACCTATTCTTACATTTGACATGAATTTCTATGATTTTATGCGTCTTCTTTGAGTAGACTATGTGGATACTTGCACTTTAGGCACCAAGGCATTGCATTTTCATTTTGATTCTTAAGCTGAAGTTGCATGAGAGGACGGGTGTGTGTGGTGTTGTGTTGGTGTGTGGTCTTTTGCATGAGCTAGATGAATTTTGTGGGTATATTCACTATAAACCCTCACGAGACCTTACTCGTCCACTAGGGCTACCTAGGGGTTTAAAGGGCTTGTTGCATATGCCAAATGCAACAGTGATCACCTACGGAAGTGGTACTAATTAGTTAGTGTATTATTTTAGTTTGCACGAGGACGCGCAAAGTGCTAAGTGTGGGGATATTTGATAGAGTGTATTTTATATATACTTTATAGGATTTTATTCCCGCATTTACGGTGCTTTTGCGAATAATCGTGTCGATTTAAGGAGTTTCATTGAAGTTTATTGCAGGAAATAAATAATTGTCAAGTTTAAAGAAATCGAGCATTATTCAATGATTTATGTTCGAGAAATTAATTTGGTGAATTTACGAGAAGAAATGAATAAATTTTGGTTCGTTGCTAAACAATTTTTGGAGCAGAATGAGTGAAATTCCAGGGACCTGGAAGCGCAAGAGCGCCAAAAGAGGCGCTAAAGCGCTGTGGTAGAACAGGAATAGCAGCCAAGTGAATTTCCAGGAGGCTCACAGCGCAGGAGCGCAGGATTAAAGGGTTGTTGCGCGACTCGGAAATGAGCAACAGGAGAAATAAGGCGCTACGGCGCGAGAATTGGCGCAGCTGCGCGAAGGAATTGCTGGAAGAGTCGAGACGCGCATGTTGCAACGGCGCAACAGCGCATGGAGTTGAGCAGCAGCGCCTGGTTTGTGCGGAAATTGAAGGAAACAGATTTATTTTGTTTCTGTCTCCTATTTTGACTCTAATTATTATTTCCAGTTGGGCTTTTATTTTGGGCCATTGTTTTAGACCTGTAAAGACTATAAAAACACATCTGGGGGTTTAGAATTGGGGATCGAAAAATTATTGTACATAACTTGAATATTCTAGTATAGAGAGATTGGAGATAGCTTTTCACTTTTCTTTGAAGATTGAAGGTTTTTCTCTATTCTTTATAATATTATGTGTTCATATTATATCTCTTGTTTTATTAGTTTAATTATGTATGAGTAGATAATTAATCTAGGCTTAAGTAGAACCCTAGTTATGATTGATGTGTGATTTTCCCAATTCCCCCAATTTGATTGTTTAATTGCTCTTGCTTATTGAGTTGTTTTAATTAGCAATTACAAATCAGACGTGATTATGTTTATTGTTTGAACCATTGTCTATTTATCAACGAGAGTTGGATTTAGATGGTTGTGATTTATCCAATGAGGACATGAACTTCTCCATGAGAATAGGTAGAACGGATTGTTAGGAAGTTAGGGTGCTGTGATTAATGTCTCTAAATTGCATGATACCATGAGAATAGGCTTGATTGTATTTTAGAGAAGCCATTAATACTCGAGAGAGGTTATTGGTAATTTATAGGGCGCACCTTTCCTGTTGAGTATTATACGATTGATTGGGGAGGAAATTCACGATTGCATTAATTCATGCTAGTGGGGATACTTAATTCTGGATGTTTTAGTTAATTGATTAATTGCATTAGTATAAAATTAGTTTAATAATCTTTTATATTTTATTGTGTTACTTGCTTGGCTGAATTGAATCGAGAACAACTGGTGATTGACACGTTTGTCTCTGTGGGATCGACTCTGACTTACCCTACTACATAGTTAGAAGGATTTGTTAGATATTATTATTTGATAGGCACGCGACAGCCTTGTCAATGTTGTTTATGGCTGTAGAACACTTCATACGAGAAATGCATCATACTCTGTATACTGCAGTCAACCTAGCTGAGGATGAGGACTCTTTAGTGTTTTAAGTGAGACCAAAAATTTTCAAGTGAGTTAGTGATATATGATAGTGTACAGAGTGAGTCACTTGATAATTAACCTTGTATGACTTTACTTATACGATAAATGTTAAATTACTTATACATGGCAAGTTGCAGAGCCTATCATGCTTTTTTTTCTGTTGCTTATGCTCATCACGCCTTAGTACTTGACATCAATAGATTTCTGTTTTCATTTGGAAAAAGGGGAAGATATCATTCAGGTTTCTTATTTCTTCTCTTAACACAGGATTAAAAATTTGATCAACGAACATTCACTATCGAATTTGAAAGTGTCAAAAAAGATGGGATTATGTTAGAATATGTTTCATATACTGATCATAGTATATGTTTATTTTGAGAATAATGGTAGAATGCTGAGAATGTTAGAATGAGAACAGTTTCCTGCAGTTTATTTCATACTTATTATTTCTTGTGAAGACTTATAATAATGTGTGTGTTTTTTTTTCATTTTCAGATTATGGAGAAACATAATGATAAATTGTCTATGGACCCTCGCCCACGGGATCCTTCTGTCTTGCTTTTACAGGATACTCATAGGTCAGAGGCTGTGTGGGAGGCTGGTGGTGGTGATAATATGAAATCCCGAGTTTGCAATCCTAACAATTTCAGCCTCCCTTCTTTACATCCAAGGATGGTTCCCCTTCTGGAGGCTTTGAAATTTGATGGAGTTTCTAGGTTGGCCAGCATACAAATAGATTGGGGTTTGATCACTGCTCTTGTAGAGAGATGGAGACCCGAGACCCATACTTTTCACTTTCCGGTCGGGGAGTGCATGATATCATTACAGGATGTGTCTGTTCTTCTTGGGTTGTGTATTGATGGGCCTGCAGTTACTGGTTTTACTGCGGTTACAGGTGGATGGGACAGTTATGTTGGAGATATCTTTGAAGTACGGCTGGGGGATAAGGGTGAGAAGGGTAAGAAGGTTAAGAAGGGTGAGAGTTCTACATTGGATGATGATAACATATTTGGATTGATTGGTGGTAGATTGAAGTTTACTTGGTTGAATTCTGTTTTTGGTTCCCTTCGAGATGATGCTTCTGATGTTGAGGTTACGCGTTATACACAGTCCTACGTGTTGCAGCTGATTGGCGGGATCTTATTGACCGATCATTCTGTGGGTCAGGTTCATTGTATGTACCTTCCTCTTCTCTTGGATTTTGCTAAATGTGGGAAACTATCTTGGGGTTCTGCTGTTCTTGCATACCTTTACATGGAATTATGCAAGGCATCTCGTAAAGATACGGAGGAGGCAGCTGGATGTCTTTTATTATTGCAGTTGTGGGATTGGAGTAGATTACCTTCTTTGGCTCCTATTCCTCGTGATCCGGTTTTAGATAACTCACGTATTTGGGGTGATCGTCCAGGGCCACATGGTTTGAGGTAAAAATGTTCAATTTGACCACATTTATTGACATATTGAATGATATTTTCGGCATTCAAACTATATAGTTGTTTATTAATTCCTTTGAATCAATTCTAATGCCCTTTTTATGCTTTCATGTATTATATAGGTGGTGTGATCATCTTTCCTTCCTTGATAGTGGTTCACATTCAGTTTCCACCTACCGAGTTCAGTTAGATGTTCTTGCCGATTCTCACTTTTTATGGCAGCCATACACCGATGAGATTCTTGCTAAACTATCGGAGCAGTGTAGAGAAGGCAAAGAGATTTGGTGTTACAAGGGGCCTCTCATATGTTTTTGTTTCGTGGAGCCACATCAGCCCGACAGATGCCTGTGCCAGTTTGGGATTATACAGGATATACCATCTTCTACTAGTTATTGTCCTGAACTTCATAAGATTAACTTGAAGGGTAAGGCAGACTTGGACTGGACTTGGATGCATCGTGATCATATAGGTATTTGGGATGATAGGAAGAAGCATGTTTTTGTTGGAGATGTCGGTGTGGGTGTATCTGAGAGTTACCCCACGTGGTATTCATCTATTACTCATCGGTATCTGACTCGCATTGGTGGTGGCCATTCTTATACGGTAATCACAAATAAGCTCATCCTTACTTGTTTTGATATATATTTGTACTTGTAATTATAATTATATTTGTTTTGCCATGTATTACTCTATTTGTGCAATGTAATGATACAAATTGTTTTGTTTATGCAGTTGGATTTATTGGATCACCTAGATTTATTACACAAGGAAGCGAGATTTGGAGACTTACCAGCTATTACGGCTCATGCTAGACAGGTGCTGCAAGAGAAGTTTGCATCCGGATACTTTCAAGATTTCCCCGTTGAAGACCGACATGCTAAGGAAGTTGAGATAAAACAAAAGAGAAAACGAGGTGGCCATGGGGTCAAAGCTCCACGCTTGCTAGGACCACGGATTGGTGTTGATTTAGATGATGATGCCGAAGGTGGCGATATGCCTAGTGATGAACCACCACTGTCATATCCAACTTTCCACCTATTGACACAGTCTCCAAATGAGTTTAGTAAATATATAGCAACCCATCATCAGCCGCCACAAATGGATCAGCCACCAGAGCAGGAGCATCAGGTATCCATATTACTATATATTTAACCAAACAGTAGTAGTATTAGTATTATTTTTTTTGTATAAGCAGCATCCACTAGAGCAGGAGCAGCGGCAGCAGCCACTAGAGCAGGACCAGCAGCCACCAGCGCAGTCCTCACAACCACAGGTGCCACCTATAGAGCATGACCATCCTATGAGGTTACGAGCTCATAAGCCTTACCCCCATCATTTCAAGAGGCGCCCTTCGCGAGTTTTTTAAATCTTTTATTTGCATTATCTTGAGCATCGATTCCTTTAGTTTGTGGTTTTTATTCTTTATTTTGTTTAGGCAGAAGAAGTAACTTTATTGGCAATATTATGGATTTTAAATGACAATTAAATAGGTGAGTTATGTTGTGTTAATAATTTATATGGTTGTAATACATAAGTTATTTTCGTATAAGACGGCCCCGCCAGGGGCACTAATATCAATGTATTTATGATATATATGCAGGCACAGGGAGATGTCATTTCTGGAGGCGTCCTTCATTTCAGTGCTCAATGTGAAGGGGTCCTTCATTTTGATATTAGTGTTAAGGCAATTCAATTGTGTAAAAGAATTTTTATGTAGAAGAATTTGTAATATTAGTTTACAATATTTGTAATTTTTATGGGTCTTTCATTTCAATATTTGTATTTTTTTGTTGTTGTGCATTATGAGAGTTTTTTCTCCTGAAATTTTACAGTTGGTGTCATTTGGGTGTGAGTACAGGTAGTGAGTACAGTTAACAATTTGCCACCTCATTCTGGCATGTGTCACGGTGATCTGTCCTCCGTATTAGAGCCTATCACGATTATCCGTGTACCGTATTAGATCTGTCACGGTTATCAGTGTTTCGTATTAGACCCTATCACGGTGTTCTATTCACCGTGTTATCTGTAATACGGCATCCCATAAACCGTATTAGAGGTGACACGGAGTACAGTGTTTCGTATTCATAGGAATCCTGAATTTACTTACATATACAGTAAGCAATAACAATTTAAGCAGGACACATCTCCTGTAGGTGGATAAAAGACTCATATTAATAAGATCCATAAATTTAATAACAATATGTTTGACAATAACAACAAGCAATAACAATTTAAGCAATAACAATTTAACTAAGTTTAAGATCCAGAAAACAAATAACAATATGTTTCCAACCATCATAGTCATTACAAATCTAATGCGTCAATAATGGATTAATACATTCAAATAACACTTGAAACCAATCTACGGAGCACTAGAAGAAGGTCCTTTGCCTTTTGATACTTGATAATCCATTGCGTTCTTGTATCTTGTGGACTTTCGTCGACCAACATTTTTTGGAACATCATCAACATCATAGATCACTGTTGGAAACCCAAGTAATGGAGGCCATTCTTTCTTGCTTGGTATTGGCTCAAAGTGACCCTCATAGACTCTTCTTGCTTTCTCTAGCTTATACCACTCACTTACGAAGCTTGTGTGTTGCAATCCTACACTAGCACAACAAGCAAGAACATGTGAACATGGAATGTGATATGTTTGCCACTTGTTACATGTGCAAATTTGTTCCCGTACACGAACAATATGTTTATTCCCTCCCTTCTGACCATGCTTCTTTGTTTTCACCTCAAACACCCAACTGTTGCGGTCAACACTTGTCACCTGATGTCCACTTGCGCGTTCTTTCCATTTGTTCAAAATTGTATTGGCTTGGTAAACTCGTTACCATCAGCAGATTGCTTTTTTATCTCTGCACAACGTTGCTCAAAGTAGCTAACCACCTTATAATATAAGGCTTTCACCATTGCTGTGACCGGGAGTCTTCTTGAGCTTTTGATGGCATTGTTCCAACTCTCGGCCATATTTGTTGTCATGATACCAAATCTCTTGCCTCCATCACAAGCTAAAGCTGATTGTTGGGGGTTTATATCACTAAACCACTCATCTGCTCCAGGAACAGCTCCCAGCAAAGCATTCCAATGCAAATTGAACTTGGCCTCTGTCAATTGGCTACACATTGCAACCACTCTTTCCTTCGAATTAGCCTTCTTGAACTGACTAGCAAAATTCGCAATCAATACTCCCTTGAACCATCGATCCTTCACTACTAGCACCACTCATGAACCGAGTCCTAATTGAGCTACCGCTCGAAACACAATCAATACTCCCTTGGACACTTTTTGAACCACTTGAGGTATTTTCACAAACATTCGAGTATCTAAACATATCACCTGAACTTAGGCTCATACCAATTGGGATTTTTTCAATGTAAAGTTCCACACGAGCTTTACCTTCGGAATCATCCACCGATTCAAACATAAACTCCACATCATCATCATCATCAACAATCGAAACAATACCATACTTATTTGTACTAGGATTCTTAAACCTACGAAAAATCTTTAACTTAAACGATTCCGAATTTATATCTAGCTTTCGATACAAAACATTATGAATTTCTACATGTTTCAAATTAAAGTGCAATTTGACAAAAGCAATCACATCTCTATCATATGTACTTCCAATTGCATCATCATATATGATATTCCCATCAACATATAACCATCCCCAAACATAATCCGAAGCCATTAAACTAGGGTTTCAAATAGAGAACATTACCTGATATTGGGGAGAGACTTGATTGGCAAATTGGCAGTGGTTGTTCGGGTCTGTGAGTTCGTATACATACACCATACACGCTAGACGTAACACCGTATTACTCTTAACACGGTACACGATACTCCGTATCAAGACCTATTACGGAGTAGAGTGTTCCGTATTAGGTCCTATTACGGAGTACAGTGTTCCGTGTTACTTCCTATTACGGAGTACAGTGTCCCGTATTACGCTTAATACGTAGAGAAGCTGTTAACTTTTGAAATTGCATTACAAAAACACTAGTTCAATATAATTTTCAACGGTACACATGAATTCAATAAAGGGCAAATTGTATTGATTCTCTTTGATCAATTTGTACAATATGATTTTCATACCTATTACAAAAATATTGAACTGCCCTAATGTTATTCCCAGATTACACACTTGTATAATTGTAGAAGGGGGGGTTGAATACAATTCTTGATAATTATAAATTTCTGATAAAGACCACAGAAATCTATAAGGAAATAATTGCTGAATAAGAAATGGTTCACAAACACATAAAAAATCAGGTGGTTAAATGTACCACCTGAGACTTTTATTCGAAGAAAACTCTGTGATACAAATGTACACAGCTTCTGTTTTTACAACTCTTTGCTTCTAAGGATATTCAAGAAACCCTAAGCAAATATGTCTGTTTTCTTAGTTTCTAAAGAGTTGCTACACTTGGTTATATATCCCAAGTTTACAAGTACTACAGGAATAAGATAATATTAATCTAATTCAAGTTGACTTGCTACTCCACTCCAAATCCACATGTAGCCGAAAGGTTGTCCTTGTGAACAGATACGTCCCCTGCACCTTTCTTGTATGTATTGTGTAAATGGAATGCTTCTTTCTTCTGTGTTTCCAAAGTATGACTGCCATACTGCTTTTTATACCTACTATCAACCCATGTGATCTGTCAGTCAAACCTATCCTTATCAACTGCTAATCCTTAGCTAGCATAGGATAAAGTGATAATGATTATCCGTTGATGTTGTGCACAGTTATCCGTTGATGGTAGTTTGAGCTGTATCCGTTGATAGAGTAGATTTGAGTTGTATCCGTTGATAGAGCCCTGTTCTCATCTGTTGATACACTTTCACTTAGACAGAATTACATAGCATAGCTTATTTACAATTGGCTACCCTATTCTGCCTATCCATTGATGGTCAACATGACTCTGAATAAAAACACTATCAACTGATAAATAGAGATATTGCAGTATGCTACAAAACCTCATCCGTTGATGAGCTACCTGTCAACAAATAGAGTTATAATGTCTTATCCGTTGACAGTTACAAAACTTGACTTATACAATTTTGCTTGAATGTTAAGTTATCATCAACTACAACATATTCCTAACACCTAATTACATTGTTAATTGAAATTACACCCAATTGCTCTAGATAATTCATTACATGAAATTTAAATCTGCACATAAAACCTTCTGTTGATGGCATCAAAGTCGTCCATATTGTGAATGTTAACCAACATTTATGTATTGAAAGTTGTCTTCTAAGGTTGTTGTTGAAACGTATTTGGATTTTAATAATATCCAGATTCTGAAGATTTGGCCGCTGTAGATGTTCCAACACAACAAAGTATAGGGGGTTTGGAACCGTCTCTACGTAAGTTCCAGAGATGCACTGTATATACGTCAATTCCTCCCCAGTTCTTTCATCCATTTTGAGCACCTGAAAACAACAATATTTTGTAACTACAACTTTACGAGAATCTTTACCAAGTCAATTGTAAGCTAAAATTATACAAATCTAAATTTAGTTCGAAATTACAAGAAAACTTTATCGGAATAATAGAGAAATGATTGTTTTGTTACCTTGGAATGATTGAAATGAGAAAACCCAACTGCTTTGAATGATTGGACTAAAGATGGGGCTTTGAAGATAAATACAAACAATGAAGATAGCCTGGATATAGAGCTATGTTTATCACGGTGGACAGTCTTCCGTATATGTAGTTATCACGGTGTACCGTACACCGTATTAGCTTAATACGGTGGACGGTACTCCGTGTTAGCGTAACACGGTGGACGGTACTCCGAGTTATCTGCAATACGGAGGACGAAACACCGTGACCAGTCGGTATTTAAGGCCAAACAATTGGTTATCAGTATTTTGGACAAACAATATATATTTTTAATTATTTTGGGCCTTCACCCTTGTTCGGTACTGTTTGGAATTATAAATAAACATTAAATGATTGCTTTAAAAAACTTAAATGATTGCTTGATTGTATTTTTGATACGTACATGTGTTGTACGAGACATTCCGGTTCGTGTGAAGTTCCATTCTAAATTTGAATATGTTAGTCTAATGTAACAAGTTGGTTATTGTACAATTTCACATTACAAATTTTTATAGAGTATAATTTTTTTTTTCAAATTCGATTTTAAAATTGGAAGTATTCATATTTCTTGCAAAACAAATTTAAATTTAAAATGTTTTCCAGAAAAGTAAACTTTGAAAATTGTCAAATAATTTGTTATATATTTTTAAGAAAAATATGTCATTATTTACAACACAAATGCCAAAAAAGAACTTAAAGAGGTAATATAATTTTTTTATAGAATAACTTTAAAACTTAAAAAATAAATATAACTAAAATCATAATCACAATAAGATTAAATACAATATTTACATAAAAAAATCATATCAAAATTAGAAAAGAGAAGAAACTGGGGAGATAAACATTAAACAAACACGTAGGAGGGTATAATAATAAATCGATTTTTCTGACAGTGGTGGGACCGCTGTTAACAGCTTCATATATCCTGTATCCCCCCCCTCCTCGTGTCCTATACACACATCTCTCATCTATATTCTACACACACCAATTTACTACACTAGGGTTATTTATTTATTTACTGTTCATCGTCCGATTAAACTAATTTAAAACTCCGGCTAATTCACCTCTCCCTTGTTTCAAAGCCCTGAGGTAAGCCACGTCTCTCCGTGATCACATATGCATGTTGTCTCTCTCTCTAATCTATCTCTCTCCCTCCCTCTCTCTCTCTTTCTCTCTATATATATGCAATATCATTGTGTGTATGTAATTGGGGGAAATAATTATGAAATATTTGTTTTAATTTTCGATGTCTTCTTTTTTTGTGGAAGTTAGTAAAGTACAAGTATAAATTTTTTGATTTTTTTATTGAGTTAAAAGTGAAGATTTTGGTTAGGGTTTTAAATAGGTAGAATATATTGTTCGGGGAAATCAGGTATTTTTCCTGTTTTGGCTGGTTGTTGTTTCTGTTTTTGCTTAATTAGATTTACGGAACGGAGTTATTTTGCGGAATCGTGGTTTTCGAGCTTGTTTGTGACTGTTTTCTGTGTAGTTTTCGAAATTGTTTGTAGTTGTTTTTGGTTTTTGCTTAATTGGATTTACGGAAACAAGTTGTTTGCGTAATTGTGGTTTTTTGAGTAGGGTTGGAAAGAGTTTGTTTGTGATTTGTAACTGTTTTATTAGAGCGTTTGAAATTGTTTGTTGTGGTTGGTGTTGTTGTGTTGTGCTTATAGGATGATGTAGTTATTGTGGTAAAGTGATGCATTGTTGCTTTCCCGTGGTTTTTTCACTATTTGGATGTGTATTGTAATGTTGCGGTTTTAGGTTTGTAATTAATTTGGGAGGCAAAGATGGCATCTTCAGATGAGGAGGAAGAACGGGTGCCTTATGCCGTGACAGAATATTATTTTGAGGATGAGGGTCGTGAGCCTGTATCTTTTGCGGAGTTGCCTCTTCAGTGGCGTGATGGCGAGAACACTGGCGGGAAAAAACAAAGTATTGTTTTGCGAGGGATAGTGGCTAATGGGAGAAGGAACATATATCTGCCTGTTACTGCATGGAAGTTCGACCTTTTAGATGCAAAGCTCAAGATATTTGTGCTTTCTAAAAATCGTTGGGTGATGCTACAATCTCCAAAAAAGAGTTATGCTGAAAATTTTATCAGAACCATCTTGATTACTTTGCATGTGCTACATTATTGTAGAGACCACTCTAGAGCATCCCATAAAACAGTGTCGGATCACTTATTTCAAGTTTGCAGGTTTCTGTTCCTTATTCCATCCACTACATTTTGTCAGATTTAAAAGTTGTGTCATTTATTTGTTGAGCACTTTTTCACTGTGTAATTACTAATTTAATTTAATATCCCAATGACAGGTATGGGCGTAGACTTTCTAAGGATGATCTCAGGGATCACATGGATTTAGTTAGTGAGGCTGTTAAAAAGGATAAAGTACTCGCGAAATCCAAGGTTTGCTTTGGTTTGAATTTATCTGTTTGTAATCTATTAAATATCAGATTTTGTCGTCCGTAAAAAAAAGAAATATGTAATAAATAGCCAAGCTAGGTCTTTACTGCTTTTAATGTAGAGATTATTACTATCTTGTGCATTACTGACACATCATTTATGAGGAACAACCCAAGTTATTTATAGTAGAAAATACATATAAATTGTTATGTATTCATCTCTGGCCTTGCATAATTGAATAAAATTTAACGGCTTAAATGCTCACTTCTACAAACATGCAAAATCCATGTTAAATGTTAGTCAGACAAAGGAATTACAGAGACTCAACAAGGAAACAACGTCTGACTACATTGTTGGTCTAGGTGTCGTATCCATGCAAAAAAGAATTTGCATCATAGATATGTTTATAACCAGATATAACAAGCTAACACTGTAATATAAATACACTGAAGTTTGTGTTATTACAAATTAAGTAATATTGTAACTAACAGAAAATTGAATGTATCTGTACTTGTAGTCTATAGAATGGATGGAGTATTATTAATGATACTGAACAAGTTTCTTATTGATCAGTTTGTGATTACACTTCTGGATGAGAAGAATGATAAGGCCAAGAAAACCAAAGCTTCTGCCAAGGTAAAAACTCGCCCTTTTTTAAATGCTTTTTGGTGTTCATTGGTAAATGTTTCGTTTATAAACAAAGTACTCGTGATTTCAGGATGCTAAAACTACTAAAATGTCCGAGTTTTTATGTGATGATATGGTGGAAGTTGAAGGAAGCTCTTCGGATGATGATGATGAACAGGATGTTTGTGATATCTGTGACGATGGCGGCACTATTTTACGGTATGTATATAATGTTTACTTTTCAGTTTTCACTGAATTCAGTTTCGTACACCATCTACAGTTATCATTATATCTTTCACGTTACAAGCTCGCTCCATAGCAGTGCTACTGATCTATGTCATCATTTACAATGTTTAGATGTATATTATATCACTGCTTGAATTGCAGATTTTGTATTGTTTGCTGTCCATTATGTTATTAGTGCTCTTATAAATTATAATACCCTCCCTTGTAGTAGCATGGCTTTATCCCATGTATACTTGAAGAATCTTTTTAAAAATTAATTTGTTTTCTTTGTTATCACATGTTTCATCACGGCCATCTTTTTCTAATTTCCTTCAATTGTTTCACTGCTCAGTATGCACCAACTAAAAAAATAGAGTTTTTGGTCAATTAAGAATTAGCTGAATAATAAATGACTTAGTAACTACATCTTCAGATAAAATGACAAGACTTTACTGATATTTTCCAAAATGTCGAGCTGTGGGATTTTTTCGCGAGCTCTACATCTAGCTTTTGAGTATTTTTTGCCTTTTTGTGGTGCGTTTAAGGTCTCGTGTCATAGTTGCTTTGCTAGAATTTTGAGGTGGCTATAGTAATTTATAAATTTTCTGATCTCACTCAGTTGTGAAGGGGAGTGTTTGAGGTCATTTCATACCAGTGATACCACTGCGGAAAATTGTGAAACTCTTGGATACGATAGTGATGAAGTAGAGGTATGACATTTTTCTACGAGTTTGTATCATCTGCATTACTTTATCTTGCTTCGCAGCATTAATCACGGGTTTACGAATATTTTGAAGGCGATCTGCAATTTTTTTTGTAAAAATTGCAAATATAAACGGCACCAGTGCTTCATCTGCGGAAAACTGGGATCTTCTGATAAAGATTCTGCTGTTGCTGAGGTATGATCTATGTTTCAGTTCAGTTTTATCGTGGTATTTTATTACAATTGTCGTGGGAGTCGGATTGATGAAAATAAAGAAAATGGATTGCCCACTTACAAAAGTGTTCGATAAATTGCCACCTTGAATGTCACCTTTAATTGAGGAAAGAAAACTTTGAACTCTTGCATTTAAAATTTTTAATATCTTTGGGCCAAAAATAAATTTTAAAATAACTACCGACAGAACTTTATATACTTACTATATACTAAATGTTTATAGATGGTGTTGCTACATTTCAGAGTTCATGTGCGGTTTTCCCAAATCATTTACTTGGCAAAGGGGTACTTTTTCTGTTTAATAGCACATCAATCTGGGATCATAGTACTTAAATATCTTAAAATATCTTAATATCTAATATAAAAGTTTGTAAATAAGTGAATGCCTTAGCACAGCATCCATTTTATTATGGCTGGTGCTTGGGATTGTAATCTACATTACATTGGCATCAAACTTGCTTTATATTTGAAGAACCTACCTTTGGCTGATAGCTAAATCTATACCATTATATTAAAGCCGACAGATTGAAAGTTTTGGTGTTTGGTTTTCGGTATGGTTACCCTAACTATTAAAATAAATAAACAATAAAATAATGTAATTAATGGTAATTAGTTGATTGCCTTTTTTTAGTTAAAAGACGTTTTCTTTTAATTGAAGATATTACCCTTTATAAACACCTAAAATATCGTATCTTCCAATCATTAATATTTCTTTTCTTATTAAAACACGTCACTTTTAATTTAAAATATAATCTTGCAATCATTAATATATACCAAAAAATATCACATCATATCTTCCAGTCACTAATAAAATATATGTTAAAAATCCGTGTACAACAAATAATGACCGTTAGATTTTTAGTAATAAATAAGAACCGTTAGATCGAATGATTAAATATTTTATATGATTAAATTACTTTACTAAAGATTCAAGGTTCGAATTCCGTCATTGACATATTTAATTTAAAATTTTCATAATATAAGTTTTAAACCATGCATATCATTAATTAAATTTATGTAAATTATTTAAATTAAAATAATTATTGAAAAAATGATTATATAAAAATGTAATTGTAACATAAAATAAAATTGATTACAATATCAAAAGAAACCCTTGCATCGCACGGGTTATAAGCTAGTAAGTATATATAAACTGTATACCGTTTTACATTACCTTATTTATGCATACTGTATAATTAAAAGAAGGGATACCCAACTTTGTGGCAAAACTCATCAAGTAACCCTTTTATATTTCCCTTCTCTCCAACCAAGTCTTTGGAAAACATGCTAGGTGGACCTAGGCAGCCTAGCCTAGGGTTTCTTAGGTGTTCTTTGTGTATTTGTTTCTCTTAGTTGCATGGTCTGAAGTCTGATGTATATAGTATGATGCAAACAAACATATTGTATATAAAGATTATAAGTTCTACATAATGTACAAAAACAACAGTTTGAGTTACCATCTCTTAAAAACTTGGGAGTGGTTTGCTTGGTGAGTGTTTTTTTTCTAGCCTTTTGTCTCTATTTTTTCAAAGTGTTCTGAAATTCTTTATTTCTTAATGAACTACTGAACGTTTTTTCAGTTTTCCTATGTTTTCTTATGAAAATCTTCTGAAAGCGGGTGAAATACACGCACCCTTGGAGTTTTAACTTTTTAATTTAAGGCGAGGAAGCATGAACGCCTCATTTTTAGCTCTTAACCATGTTAAAATTATAGATTACTATTACTGCCTAAGTCGGGTTTACTATATCTGGATATGGGCTTTGAGAGCACTAGACATACCAAAGAGACCCATGTTCCCAGTGGTCCCTGCATACACCTAAGCTGCCATACTAAAAGTCAGCTCAAAAGCAGAAATCTGAGTCTTCATTCTCCGTACCAGGTACTCTGGGCTGAGGGCTAGGTAGTTTACAATGTTAAAATTTAGTGCCATGAAAACTAGTTTCTATGAGGTTTCCAAATAATGTCTTAAAAAACTCGCTGGGTATATATGAAGCCGTATAATAAAGTATATATTTGTTTGTGGATAAAATTGTTTTCATTTTTCAGAGTATGCTGGATATTTTTTACAAACTTTACCTGTAGTTTAGTCACTTATTATCGCACTTCTAGAGAAGTTGAGAAGTCTTGTGCCCTCCTGGTGTAGGACGAGTTTGCTCAAGTCTTGTGTGTAAACCTTGACTATTGCTTAAAAACAGAGAGAGTACTTGCATGCGTTATAACATAAACTGTCGTTTTTTTTCACTTATACATAGCTATCCCTTCTATTTTATAATTATATTCCTACTACACAACATAAATTTTACTATTTTAGTGAACTTTAGTTTTGCACTTCTTGGTCTTTGCGTTATCCAGGTGTTCCGTTGCGTCTCTGGTGAATGTGGCCGATTTTACCATCCTCTCTGTGTTTCCAAGATGCTACATCGTGGGAGTGAAGACAAGGCACGACTGCTAAAAGAAAAAATTGCCAATGGGGCACCATTTACTTGTCCTATTCATAAGTGTTCTGTCTGTAACGAGGGAGAAATTGAAAGAGATGATCAGATGAGGTTTGCCTTGTGTAGGCGTTGTCCAAAGTCATACCACAGGAAGTGCTTGCCAAGGTACTGCTTAATATGGTGTTCAGTATTTTCTCTTATTTTCGTTGACAAGGTTTTTGCTTCTAATTCAATTAAGTAATGGTTGAGTGGGGCTTTGGCTGTTTTGACCAGGGAGATTTCTTTTAAACCTTTGGATGATGAGGGCATCACAATAAGAGCTTGGGATGCAGTTTTGCCCAAGAAACGTATACTGATATATTGTCTGTAAGTTATATGTAGTTTTGATCCTTCGATTTGGTATAAAATATATGTATACTTTTGCAGATTTATTTAGCTTACCAAATTATTATAACCCTTTTCTTCAGAGACCATGAGATTGATATGCTTCTCGGAACTCCTATAAGGAATCATGTGGAGTTCCCTATTATGAAGAAAAAAGAGCAAGCGTCAGAGGTGCTTAAGCAAACTCCAGCTCCGGCTAAGAATGCCTCTAGGGAGAAATCTTCTGTAAGATCACCAATTCAGACCGATAAAAGCCCATCAGCTACTAATTTGGTTACTCAAAAAAGGAGTATCTGCTTACCACCGAGGCCTGAATCTTCCAAAAAGCATAAAGCAAGGAATACTAATGAAAAATGCCATGACGTGAAGTACTGGACAGAGGAAACAAACAGTTTACCAACTTTAGGTGCTGAGTCAGAAAAAAGGTGATTGTTAGACCGGGTTTCCGTTTCTCTTTTTTTGGCACTGATGTTCATATAGTGGATATTGACGTGGGTTCATAAATGACATATTATGATGCAGCATATTGGCTTTGATAAAAGACGTCTCATCCTCGATTACAATTGAGGACATATATACAAAGCACAAGCGTCTAACAAGAAATGCAAACATATCCCAGGATGCTGTTGACAAGATTACACTGGGAAAGGTGCAAGGTTCTGTTGAGGTATGTCCTATGTTACTAGTCCAGAGTACCTATGTAATAAATGTCTTGTTTTAGTTTAGAACTTATTTCTCATCCATTATGCATTTGGTTGCAGGCTCTTCACGCAGCTTTACAGAAGCTAGATGAAGGATGCAGCATTGAAGATGCAAAAGCAATTTGTGGGCCTGGGCTTCTCCGCCAACTGACACAGTGGAAGGTACATGTTCTACTAAAATAAACCACAATTTGTCCATTCTTTAAGAATTTTTTAAATTTGAGAAATATATATTTTTTTTAGAGGTGGGAGGTCAATGGAAAGAAAGGGTGGGAAATGTAATGAAATATAAACTATTTTGGAATTATGCATATTTTTTATTTATTTGTTTACCCCTATTTTTATACCAGGTCATCGTAGTATACTGGGTGTCAGTCTCTGCAACCTTCCAGGGGGAAAAACACATATCACTATTTTTATTTTTTTTGCTAAGCCACATATCACTATTTAGTTATTCTTTGCTAAAATTACTACATTTTTCCAACAGTGAACTCTATTATTACCTGTCAAAAAAAAAAACTCTATTATTAATTGCAGCTTTCAATTAAGTTCCTGTTGATTTTTCTTGATACAGATGTTATGAAAAAAATGAATAACTTTGTTTTTTATTGAAGTATTTCTATGTGTTTAAAATTTGAATCTTTAATTTTTAAGATTGTTACTATATACTGAACAGTCAATACCTGCTTACTGTATCCAGAGCCTGTGAAGGCTTATTGAAAGGTGGACTAAGGAGTTGAGCATTGCATGTCCTGCCTTAGTTGGACACTTTGTCTTGTATATATTCATATTATTCAAGTTAGGATCCACAGCTGACATAAGTTGGAACACTGTTTCAGCAAAGATCCTCCACTATCCAGTGTATAGATCCACGGGAGAAAGGCATGGTCCGCTGTAATAAAAAGCGGAAACATTTTCCTTTGCACCTCGATCCAGGAATTATGGCGAGTGGGGCTAATTAGGAATTATGGGGACTGAAACCTAATTTTATAGGTCTAAATATATACACTTAATGAAATCTAGCCGTGATTCGTCCATTCTTTTAATATTATAATGAAGTATGATATCGTTATTAAAATCAAAATAATATTAGAAAGGAAAGAAATAAAAGATAAAAATGAAGTAATACACATGTACAGTAAATAATATTAGATAGATCGGAGAAAACAATCATTCATTGCTGAAAACGAGAGAATAAGGGGGGGGGGACCTTCGATTATATTTTAATTTTCAAAACTAATAGTTAAAATTATCTGGAATTATAGTGAATTACATACCTGTTGTTAAATCAGTTTCAGGTGGTTGGCAGGATCCTATTAATATATATAGAACTACCTGAAAGTGTCAAATTTAAATTTTATTTGTGTTAAAATAAATTGAAGTGCATTTATATATAGAAATATATATATATATATATATATATATATATATATAGAGATTAGGGAGCCTGAGATGCATCTTAGGTAAATTCCCTGAGATATATGAGAATTTTAAGCAAATCAGGGATGGGTATTTTTGTAAAATCAGAAATTTTTAATTAGCCCTGCGGGCCCAATCAAATTTATAGTATAATTTCTAAGTATCTCAGGAAAAGTTCCCTGAGATCAATCTCAGGGTCCTTTTTCTCATATATATATAACTTTATCAACTAATTGACGACTAGTTGCTAGTCGTCGGCCGGCCAGAATTCCGTCGACTCGACTAGACTTTCTGCAGTGACATTCATGTGTCTAACAACTATTATAACTGTTCAAGTAGATTATTAATACCATATACTGTCATACTCATGTACTCTTCTTTATATTTCTTTAGACTAAGCTCAGAATCTATATGGAACCATTTCTACTGGGTATACATTACACCTCACATGGTCGCTATTTTACGAAATCTGACAAGCTGCAAGAGGTAAGCTTTACAACTGTCAACTTTTCTATAGTGGCTGCATAGAAATTTTTTTGCCTGATATTTTTTCTTATGTATTATTACTTATGAATGATATTTTTTTTTGCCAACTGTTTGTAGATTAGTCATCTGAGTCCACTGGATGGACCTAGACACAAAAGAATCCTAAGATCTATCTAACGTTCAATTCATAGTAGTTAACTCCTATCGAGTGTCAAAGATTACAACGGTTTGAATATAAATCCCACAACTTGGAGAATAAGTAAACTGCTAAATAATAGGGAACATATCCTTTTATTATTCTTCTAGTAAAATTTAGAATTTTATTAATAATCTACTTACTATAACTAAAATGCCTAATCAATTTAAAATAATTTTTTGGTTCTTCTCAAGTTCATCTTTTTCTCTCGCATACCAACCCAGTCAAGCTAATTTTTTTAGGCATATGTTGCTGTAGACGTCATTTCCACATGTATTTTAGAATGTTATTTACTCTTGGACAACTTTGCTAGGTGCCAAATTATTGACTGTTAATCCAAGTGCAATATCTGTATCTAGCTTCATAACAATTTCTCAGGAGTTTTGTATTGCAAGATTTCTGAAGCTAAATGGAAACCTGGAGAATTTTAAGAAATGTTGTACAGATTACTGAGACAAGAGGAGCCAAATGTAATCATATTAGTGAGCTGTTTTCTGCTTTAGTAGTGAACAGTATAAAATGAAAGTGGAATGAGGGACTTTAAACCTAAAATTGCATCAGAAAGAAGACACCTTGAATTTCCAAATGATACAGCATTCACTTACAAGGGCTCTCCAGTTACTGTACACCATGTATGATGATGCTAACATATGATGATAGTAATGAGTTATCACTTGCACTTGATGAATAAGGGAACCTAGTCTAAGAATCTGTTGGGCTATCTTTTGTAAGGAGCTAGCTGAAAGTGCAAAGCAAAGAAGCAGTTGATCTGTTGCCCTAACCCTATTGTAATGGCTGATCAAGTTGTGCGAGTACTGAACAACAAAACACCAAGAAGTTTTTTTAATAGAATAACATTGGTTTATCGCCAAGAAATTGATGTCATACTAAGCAAGTTTACTCTTCCTGGGCATGTGAAGCAAACGATACAAAGCACACCAAAACCCATTGAGATTTTAAAATCATTGTTATTTGGTTGTGATGATAGAGGTTGTGGGTACTGAAATTAGTAATGCACATTTTTTCTGTACCAAAAAATTATACAAGAGAGTAGAGACTGCTTAGGGTTTAAGGCCAATGTTTAAGAATTTCCACCAGATTCTGTCAGAACCTTTCCCAGGAAAATGTCTTGCAGTTGGTTGATGATTTTGTTTTTATGCCATACCTGATAAGTGATAAGTAACTTATATATTGGTTGTGCATCTAATTTTTCTGTATCTAATATGTAGGGAAGTTTTTACTTGGGCCTCTCAAATGCTTTATTCTTCTACTTTGTCCCTTTTTACTTTTGTATACTATATTTGATTTTGTGTTTTATGTCATTATATTTTTGATGTCTCACTTATAAATGTTCATGAACAAAACCATGCAGATTCCATTTAGCCAAAAAAAACATGCAGACTCCTTTTGTCTTTTATTACTTTAATAATGATAAATCTGAAAGCATGACTTTCTTTTGTGCAGATAGCAGATATGCTTCACTCTTATATTCGGGATGACGACATGGTAAGTTGTTTGTTTTGACTTTCCCTCTCTGATATATCTTCATGTTAAAAAGCACATTATATGATCTGCTTTCCATGCATGTACAACTAGTTTGGCATTATGCATATAAGTAAAATTGCAATGATGTGGAATGTGATATTTTATACACGTCAATATAAACGCATAAAGAATGAATTCTGGAAAAGTTTTCTGCTTTCTGAAACTGCTACAGTTTTGTTGTATAACTTCTCTCTTTGTGTTATTGGATTTGATGATGAGGAATTAGTACTCTTATTTAGGATATACTCGAATTTAGTGCATGCTTTTAATAATTTTTATCTAAGCAAACACTCTTTAAATATGTAGATTTCACCAAAGTACATTATCTGATGTCTTTAGGAGCTTGAATTATTCTTTGCTAAACCTGACTACGTTGTAAAAGGTTGTTTATACGTGTTGTTTACCATCTGCCTAATTGCTTATGAACTAAGGTCAATATATCTAGTTCTCTATTCTGGTGCTTGTATTAAATATTAATCACGTGGACTTGGTCATAACATACTGATCTGTTGTCTTTTGCGGATTTATTTAAGATGTAGTCACGGCGGAAGCAAATCTTATGATTGGTGTATTTCTCTCTTCTAGGGTCAGATCTGTGCACTCTCTACTTGTCTGCTTTATAAATATTATGAAGCTGACATGGGCTTGGATCTAATGAAATTTTGTCATTGACCTTCCCCATATCTGGTGCTAACCTGGTTATGGTTGAAGAAAAAATTTGTTCATCCCACATATAATTGACATGAGACAAATTTTTTGATTATTCCAGCACACTTCATCAGATTTCTATTCGGCTCTTTTTTTGAAAGGATCTAATGCTCGTGGCATATTATCAATTGAGAACAATGGCTTTGATTGGATTACCAATAATCGAATGCATTTCATCTGGCGTTTAGATATGAAATCACATTTGCTAGAAATAATTATACAGTGTTAGAAGATATCAGAACTGGGCACCATTACTTAGTTTCTTATTGTATTGTGTTTATGTGTTAGTCCAGAGGATGGTAGATAATAGTAAATAGGGTGTAAGTGTGTAACTATTGCTATGGAATGACATACATGACTATCTATCCCTGTTCCTCTTGATCTTTCTTATAAGGTGTCCAAGTTATTGTACTGTAATTATGTCTCTCTATGATCTTGACAATTCATCTGTTTCTATATCTAGTTGCAAGTAATTTAATGTTAATCTGATCTAGTTCAATATCTACATTGATAATTATGTGTTTGGTTGTATAACTTGTATCTGGCTTTTTTTTATGTTAATGTATGGCCGCATGGGTTATTCTAGTTTTGTGATGTTTCCAATGCAAATTACTCATATCTGTATTATTTCATAGATAGATACTCTCCCACCGGTATATACTTTGTGTGTGTGTGATTTTGCCTTGAATGTCATGTGCTTTCTATATTTGTATTATCTTTTTAATTGTATTGTTTTTTTTTTCTTATAGATTGTGGACTTTGGTTGTGGTGCGAATGAGTTTAGTTGCCTGATGAAAAAGAAGCTTGATGATGTTGGGAAGAAGTGTTCTTACAAAAACTATGATATAATACAGCCCAAGGTGAACTACTATCATCTTTTGATTACAGTATTTAGGTCATTTAGTGTACATGTTTGTCCCTGGTTATTTCTTCTAAATTTGCCCTGGTATCTCTTACATTTACAAGAATTTCGATTTTATAGAGGGGAATGCATGCGTTCACGTTCTCCTGTATGTAGAGTCCATCGGGACTGCAAAATTCTCCGAGCATGTGTTCTATTTAGCTGAGCATGGTCTCCTTTGAATATATCAATAATCTACATACAAGAGTATCATAAGATGTTTTGATATCCGAACATTTTTGTCACAATTACTATTGGGTGTTTCCTTATACAATACATCTGCAGTTGTTCTGAATTCCTTATAAATTATAGAGTATTTTAATCACAATTGTCCTGAACTCCTTATATAAGTTAAAGAGTATTTTAATCACAATTATCATTGGGTCTTAATTTCTGCACCGCATATCTATAGTTGTCCTATTTCTGTATAAATCTAAAATTTGTAGTAGAAGCATAGTTGGATAAACCAAATTTCCTAGCTGCCCGAATCTGTGTGCGAGGTCAACATGAGTCCCTAATAGTTGAGCCATATCTATATAAACTTTTGACTTGCCAACATTTGGTGATATGCTAGTGCTATATGCAGCTTTTAATTGTTGTGGTCATTATTACATTATCTGAAATTTCTTTTTTCTTTTATGAATCATAACAACGTATGCGGAGTGAAATAAATGCTCCTAGCAATTTTTTAGTGATTTCAAACAATTATCAATATCATATCACTGTTGGTTTAATAAGTGCTTCTGGGTCGGCATTGCAGAATGATTTTCATTTTGAGAGGAGGAGTTGGATGTCTGTTCACCCAAGTGAATTGTTGCCAGGGTCTCAGTTGGTGAGATTCTGTTCATTTTCAATTATGTTACTTTCTGGAGTTTTAAAATTAATTTTGTTACAACTTTGGATTGACTATGGATTTCGAGTAGATTATTGGACTAAACCCGCCTTTTGGGGTTAATGCAAGTCGTGCAAATCAGTTCATCAACAAGGCCCTTGAGTTTAGGCCGAAACTCATTGTTCTTATTGTTCCATCGGAAACTGAAAGGTACTTCCTATCATGCCTACCTCTCCCCCTCTTCACACACACTCACATAATTACATGTCTTTCCTCTGGACCAGGTTAGATAGAAAGAATCCTCCATATGATCTGCTTTTCGAGGATAATGAACTGCTAACTGGCAAGGTACTAATTTTAAAGTTTTCTGTGGGTATATTTCCCTTCCACTGCAAATGTGTTTGTTGTATGATTTTAGTTGATCATTATAGTTATTCTGTTCCAGGCCTTCTATTTGCCCGGATCCATGGATGTAGATGGCAAACAGATGGAGCAATGGAACATACCTACACCCTCACTCTACTTTTGGAGTCATCCAGATTGGACTGCTAAACACAAGGAAATTGCTCAACAGCAGGGCCACCTATGCAGGGGGGCGGAAGTCTCCCATGTTGCTGCATCACCATGTCAGAAAAGCAGTAATGTGGTGGATCCAAAGTCTTCAAATGCATATAATTTTGCAGCTGATTTAGGTGACGATATAATGAAGACATCTACACCGAGGCAATGTACAGAGTCAAACCACACAGCTGATTTAGGTGACGATATAATGAAGACATCTACACCGAGGCAATCTACAGAGTCAAACCACACAGCTGATTTAGGTGACGATATAATGAAGACATCTACACCGAGGCAATGTACAGAGTCAAACCACACAGCTGATTTAGGTGACGATATAATGAAGACATGTACACTGAGGCAATCTACAGAGTCGAACCACACAGCTGATTTAGGTGATGATATAATGAAGACATCTACACCGAGGCAATCTACAGAGTCGGACTACATTAAAGGGAACATTCAGTTTGATTCTTTGGGATTTGCTCCAGGTCCTTATCGCCCTTTGCAGAATAATTCGGCAGGTTGGCTCGATGAATAGAGGCCGAATAGAACTGTAATATGTAGTATTAGTTTTTTGATACTGTTATAGGGATTAATTTTTATTTTTTGTTTTGAGAGTAAGTTCATAAAAATTTAACTTAACGTCTTGCATAATCAGTTTCTGTTAAAAAACTATTGCATGACCAACCGTTGTCGACAACTCTATTCTGATAATTCTGGGCAAAAACTGGCTTAGGGCTTTCAACTGCCCTTAATATTTGGATGAAAGCCAGTCCTATATTTTTTGTTGAAGGTCGGTCCTATATTTTTGTTACATTTATTAAAAACTAAAAATATTTTACAGAGACATAATATACATGAATAGATATATTATTAACTTCACGGGCATATGATTAATATTATATCCTTATATATAATAAGGTAAGAGGGATTTTATGCATAATTTTGTTTTGGTCACTTTGGTTTGGTCAAGGATATTTTTTTTGACGAAATGCAAATATTATTAGATCATTGAATCATTCTGAATACAAAGCTGAACACTGGCCGGAATAGATTGCCAGTTGAAAGTACGATCGGGATACATATGTGACACTTGAGCTAACGCATGTGCCGACATATTCGCGGATCGTTTAACAAAATACAACTTGAAGTTGTTGTTTAGCCGAATCAAATCCCTGCAGTCTTCGATTACTTGCCCCAAGCGAGATCGCATAGGTGCTGAACTTCTGATGAGCTGGACAACTACCAAACAATCTGTTTCTACTGTGATTGGACTGGACTCCATTTCTTTAGCCCAACTTAGAGCTTCCTTTACTGCAATAGCCTCTGCCAACACTGGTTTCAACACCTCCGGGATAGTTTTTGACTTAGCTGATATGAGAGTTCCCTCATGATTACGGGCTATAAGACCCGCTCCTGAAATTCCAAGCTCTGCAAAGATTGCTGCATCACATGTAATCTTTACTTCAGTATGTTGTGGCTTAACCCAGCAAACAGCCCCATCTCCTGACACAGGAGGAGTAATTGGAGCACTAAAGGAACGACTCTGGGCTGCATTCCACTGCGAAAGATATTCCCACGCCTTTGCAACAATTTTCATAGGTTGCCATCTCCGATTGTTCCAAACAAAATCATTTCTCGACCTCCAGATAGCCCAACATAGCATGATGATTCTCTCTTTGGTTTTTCCTGGCTTACCTGATAAGTTCCTCTCCAGCCAAGTTCGAAAGTCTACCGTCTCATTTGTGTTAATTCCCGGAATAAAAATTTGCCAACACAAATCAGCAGCCCTGCATTGAACAAGTGCATGGAAAATAGATTCAGCTCCTTCTTTGCAAAGAGGACAGGTATTATTTACTTGCACATGCTTCGATTGTAATTGGAGCAGAGTTGGTAGACAATAAGTAAGAGCCCTCCAGACCAGATTTAAAGCTTGAGGAGGGGCTTTAATGTTCCACAGACTCCTCCAGAAAAGGATATCTTCACCCATACCCCAGTTTCCTTTTTCTTGTTGCAGTAGTTTATATGCCGATTTAACTGAATATTGGCCTGAGTTCTCCGGCTTCCAGGTTAAGACATCATCTTCTAACTCCTGTTCAATAGTAGTGCTAGCAATTAGATGTTGGTCTCTCACTTCGAACACATCATTGACAACCTCCAAATCCCATTCTTTACTATGCTCGCAGAACAAAGAAGATACCCTTTGATTTTCTAGGGCTGGTGACATTGTAGTGATGTAAGGGTTGTTACTGTTCAGCCATGGTTGCCCCAAGATTTGAATTTTAGTTCCATTACCAATCCTCCAACCTGAACCAGCTGAAATAATCCTTCTCGCTTCCAGAATGCTTCGCCAGATGAAACTAGGTCCACTACCCAACTTAGCCTCCATAAAATCTCTATCAGCATAGTATTTGGCCTTGTACAGTCTAGCCACCAAACTCTCCTGGTTAGTAATCAACCTCCAACATTGTTTCCCAAGCATTGCTAAGTTAAAATCACGCAAATCTCTAACACCAAGACCACCATTATGTTTATGCTTACTCAATCTATTCCATGACATCCAATTGATAGAAGATCTATTATTCTGTGAAGACTTCCAGAAAAACTTGGCCATACAAATCTCTATATCTCGAATAAGGTTTAGAGGCAATAGGAAAACATTCATAGCATATGAAGGTAATACCTGAGCCACCATTTTGATTAAGATTTCTTTTGCAGGCTTAGAAATCTTTTGCACATTCCAGTTTTGAGTACTCGTTACCACTTTATCTTTTAGATACCCGAAAATTGCAGATTTGTTCCTACCTAAAATGTTTGGTAGGCCCAAGTATTTCGATGTATCATCAGCCTCTCTGATGCGCAGGACTTGACATACTTGCTCTTTGTTGTAATCAATGATATTGGCACTGAAGAAAACTGTGGACTTGCTGGAATTAACTTTTTGACCCGAGGCATTCTCATACACCTCCAATAATTCCATAACTTTTCTTGCTTCCTCCGTATCAGCTTTACAGTACACATAGCTGTCGTCAGCAAACAGCATATGGCTTACTACTGGGGCTTTCTTGCAAATTTTAACTCCTTGTAACCACTTGTTATTCTCGTAATGCTTGAGTAGAGCAGAGAAGCCTTCAGCACATACAATAAACAAATATGGCGAGAGAGGATCGCCTTGTCGCAAGCCCCGACTGGGGATTATAGGACCCATTTCAAATTCACCATGAACTATTTTGTATTCCACTGTCGACACACATTTGAGAATTAAGTTAGTCCACCAGTTGCTAAACCCCATAGCTAGAAGAATGCCACGAAGAAATTTCCATTCTATTCGATCATAGGCCTTGGACATGTCTAGTTTGATAGCCATGTGACCTTCTTTGCCAAATTTCTTGCGTTTTAAATAATGCATAATTTCATACGACACCATGATATTATCCGATATCAATCGACCAGGGAGAAAAGCGCTTTGATTATCTGAGATAATGGTTTCCAATACCTTCTTAAAACGATTTGCAATAACTTTCGTAATTATTTTCATAACTACATTGCATAAGGCAATTGGCCTCAACTCTGTCAAGTTCGTTGGGTGTTTCTTCTTTGGAATCAATACAATGTTGGTGTTATTAACTTTCTCCAGCAGCTCTCCTGTTGTAAAAAATTCCTTGATCATGTTCACAATACTCTCCCCAACTACCAACCAGTTTCTCTGAAAAAATGCCGGGGTCATGCCGTCCGGCCCCGGAGCTTTATCTGGATGCATACTAAACAGGGCTTCTTTCACTTCCTCCATTGTAACTAGTGCCTTGAGCTCTGCATTTTGCTGGTCAGTAATAGTCCTCGAGATGCAATTGAGAACCCCCTCGACTTGGGTTTGGTTTTCTGTAAATAGCTGTTGAAAGTAATCTCTGATTGTGTCTTGTAAACCACTCCCCCAATCGACCCATTCACCATCTTCGTTTTTCAGCCTTTGAATATAATTATTGCGCTTCCGTCTATTACAAGAGGCATGAAAGGATATAATCATGATTGATCATGTGAAAGTATACATGACCAAGCAGTCTGGTATTCCATCTGCTATGACTATGTCTTCGATGTCAGTTTTTTTTTTTTTTTTTGAAATCAAAACTAGCTTTTCATTCAAATGAAGAATCAGAAAGAAGTGTCCCCAACACAAAATCTGGAGGAGACGTAAACACAGTAAAACAACCAATCATACAAGGACATCGAAAACAACCAATCATACAAGGACATCGATCTAGCCAGTAAATGGGCAGCCTTGTTGGTTGGTTTTTTAATATGAATAAGAGAGAGATCCCTCCTAACCTTTAATCTATCTCTGCAGCTATCGATCGATGTAAAATCTAATATATATTAATTTTTGTAATAGCATATAAATATTAAAAAATTAATATATTTAATAGATATTAAAAAAAGCCCGTGGATTGAAAGTAAAAAATAGATAGATGTCATGTGTCATCAATGTATATAGATACAGATTCAAACAACAAAACAGAGCAATATTGTACGTAGATTAGATCCAAATTAAATTTATATAGAATTATTAATATCTTAATATTGATATTCAACTCTAACCAAGTATAGCTATTACCGTAAAATATGTATAAACAACTAAAATCAATTATAAATAAACAAATAAAAAAGATCTTTAGAATGAATTAGAAAAAAAATCCTAATACAATGATAGAATTATAATTACATTATTCTATCAAGCAGAAATTTATACATACAAGATCATTAGTTACAAATGAAAACAAAAAATTGAACGTAACAAGAGACGTCGTGGACGATATGTAGAAGCTACAGAAGAAGAACGGAGCCAAACGAGAAAAAAAGATGTGAAGAAAATAATGAAAAGAAATTTTTAAAGAAAATTGATTACTTATATTGGTTTAACATTGCAATGATTTTTAAAAAATTTGAAATCCTTAACTTAAACAATAATAAAAAAAATATAATTATTCAAGGATTTATCTTTGTAAAATATTATTTATAAATTTTAAAATCGTGTTGTAAACTATTTAAAAATTTAGTCAGAAATGTAATGAAATAATTCCGATGACTCCATACAAAAAAATAGCAATTTTCTAAAACACACAAAATTAATTTATTAAAAAAATTAAAAATAATCGTGCATCGCACGAGTTATAAGCTAATAAGGATTGGTTCAGTGACTGGTTTCTCTAAGAGAGGTCGAGAGTTCGACTCCTCATGATGTGTTCAACTATAAAAAAAAAAAGGTTCAACCAACATATGATTAAATAACAACTAGCCTATAACCCGTGCGATGCACGGTTGCTTGTAAACTGTTTAATTATATTTCATTAAAATTTTAAGTTGTATATATGTTTTTATTATTAAAATATTTTTTGAATTTTATAAATTTCATGAAAATAAATATTATTCTAATTACGTATTTTAATTATTACTTTCAAATACATATGTATACATAAAAATATTATATAAAAGTAGTTTTTTTTAACATTTTAAAAATTTTTATTTTAATATTTTTATTTGATTGTTTATAATTTTAATATTTGCTAATTAATTAGTAATAATATAAATTATAAAAGATAATAAAATATGATTATTGGTTTTTGATATAACTGATAGTCTTTTTTTTAATATAAAACAGACCATTATATCTTTCAAAACTCCAAAATTTCGAAACGATCTTTTCTATTAATTAATTATTTTTTTAACTTTTCTTGTGATAAAATTAATTTTAATGCTGATTACAAAAATTGTGCACTGTAACAGACAAACTACTTGACGTCTTGACGACTTGTTTGCTGTAGAAAGGACTCTCGTGGGCTTTGCCGTGTGCGTGTGTGTTTTTTTTTGAATTTTATTAATAATAGAGATTTAACCAAAGCAAAGAGTGACAAAAAAAAGAGTACCAAACCAAATATACCCTATCTTGCTTATAATAGTATAGTATAGATGAGTAGCACTCTATGGAGAACCATCTTACGTGGAGAACTCTTTGATTCTGTAGCAGAACCAAAATTTTTCAAAAAAGATTTTTATTGATTTTATAACAGAACCAAAAATTTTCAAAAAAAAAAAAATCGAAGCTGCCACGGCATCACTACCACATCATCGATGACGCCAACACTGCTGATGTGGCACTGTCACGTCATCAGTGTTGACGTGGCAATGCCACGTCATCGACATGGCAGGTGGCGTGGCACTGCCACATCAACATCTGTCCATTTTTTTTGTGGAACCATTTTTTTTATACAACCAAAAAAATAGAAATTTGGTTCTGTAATAGATTCAGAAATTAGTATGGAATAAATGGTTCTCCACGGTTCTCCACGTAAGATGGTTCCCTATAGAACAATGGCCGCAATATTTATGTCAACCAATTATGAATCATTCAAAATTTGTTTTTAAATTTTTATAAAGAATTAATTGAGTTCGGGTATAGTCTGGGTTAAATTTAGGTCTACAAAGTTCACATGTTTTTCGCTGAGAACTAAGGGTCTGTTTGAGAAATCTTATTTTTCAGAAATAAGTTACTTATTCTAGAAAAAAGTTAGGAAAAATGTACTTTTTTCTGAAATAAGTAACTTATTTTTGCAAGATAACGAATATTAAACTCCCGATACACATTTTTCTCTAAAAAAATGTATGTAAATACGAAATTTTTCCCGAAATAAGTAACTTATAAGTTGTTCAGCTTATTTGCCAAACACCCCCTAAGTCTAGTCTAGATCAAACAAGTTAAAAGTGAATGGGTGAGTTGGATTTTGACCATAAAGTATGGAATTTTCGAAGCTAAAGTTTGGATTTTGGGAAATTTTTTTTTCTGTAGTTGGCTAACTTGGTACTCCCTCTGTCCCAACCAATTGTTTACACTTTCCTTTTTGGGACGTCCCAACCAATTCTTTACGTTTCCTAAAATAGTAAGTTTTAACACTATTGCATCCACTACTTCACTTATTTTAACAATACTTTACACTATTACACCCACTACTTCACTTATTTTAACAATAAAATCACTATTACATCCACTACTTCACTTATTTTAACAATAAATCACTATTACACCCACTACTTCACTTATTTTAATCATAATTCTTGGTCTTTGTGCAAAAAGCAAACGTAAACAATCTGTCGGGACGGAGGGAGTACTAAGTAATGGAACCATAACCGAAGAAATAATCATAATTCTGTGCTGTGACCAAACTGTGCAGATCGAGAATGGCTATTACCTGATATTAAGAGTAGCGGTTTGAGACTTTGAGCCGAAAACTAAACTTTGCTATTCGATTTATGAGGCTAATCGTATAAAAGAAAAATTCATGTGTTCTTTTTTGGCTGACATGTGTAGCCCAAACTTGTATAACGTGCTATAAATACATAAAAAAATAATTGCCTTCAACCATAAATTATTAAATTCAACTTACTATCAAGTCACTAGTATGCTGTCCAAAGAAATCTTAACATCTATATTATAAAGACGATAGGTAGCAAGTACAAGTTTACGGTCTCAATTCACACTTCACAAGCAATGTAGATTCACTAAAAAACACACAATCTTGTATAATAATCTTAACATTTGCAGAATGCTCATTCAATGATATTGTTATGCAGCATTAAAGGGAACAAATTGGTCCGGAGACATAACAAATACTTGCTCGGTTATCTCAACCGAAATGGATTATGTCTATAATTTACAAAGGCAGGATACGCTCATCAACTGAACACATGATTCACAAGCAAACACCCACAAACAACCCAGCACAAGCACACAACAAGACAACCTCAGCAAGATGCTCAGCTTGTTTTGCTGACTCTCACAAGTATTTGATCAGCAACCATATAGCAACAACCAAACCGACAATCCCAAGTACCGACAACAAGAGACCCAGGCAGGAGCAACCACCCCTGGTGCGCTTGTTCAGTATAGCCAGGTTCCTTTGCACTCGCTGTTATCAAACAAGATAATAACAGCAAAGAAAAGCATTAAGTGGCAACAAAAATTGCACAGCCAAAAAACACGTCAGAAAAAATCATGACTGAATAATTAAGGGTTTAGTGACATTATAAGCAAATCCTTTTCGAAACTGAAGCAAAAATGTAAGGAGGACACACGAGAGGTACATAAGAATATTATGCTGAACTTAGTATAGAGAAGTACGAAAACGGTATAGTAATTTCTACCTATAAGAGGAGAGCCTTCTTTACAGGGATATGAAGTTGAAGTTGCACAACATGCAGAAAGTAGAAACTACCCCAACCCAAAAAAACACAGATAAAATCACAGAAAACAGACTTCTTTAGTTTATTATTCAGGAATGCATGAAGAATAATATTTTTGATATATATATCTGGTCAGTAAACTCAACACAAAGTTACAAACAAGAAAAATTTGCTAAAAATGGCCTACTAAATATTAGTCCCTTCCCTTCAGTCCCCAAATAAACATGATTTTTTTTATAAGTTTGCTTCAAGCAATTTAAGGTGCATAAAAAACAAACTTACTAATATTATCTTTCTTGATTTTTGTTTTGTGTAAAAATTAGAAATTCAAACTTTTATACAAAAGAACACGAAAAAGTAAATTTCAGTATGTTCTTAATACACCTTAAATTGTGTGAAACAAACAAAAGAATCAGGACGATAATTATAAGACAGAGAGTGTCAGTTAACAAGTATGACCTGCAAACGGGAGTTGGTAACATCCACGTGATCATCCAAGTTATCCTGTAAGCATGACATCAAAAAATATGCAAGCTTTAACATCATTACATTGACCAAATGATAACTTTTGATGGGAAACTGCAGCTGGTATATCTGGTATATGTAAAAAAAACATACGATTAATCTCGTGTGCAAGTTGAGTTCTTCATTTACTGCCAGTGCAATATGTTTGGTACTTGTTACACTCTCCTCCAATCTCTCAAGACCCTCATCTTGTTCTGTTGAACAGGTGACATCAAATCCAAGATGGAAAAAAAAATCAGCACTACAAGAAAGACATTCATTCTGAATAACGTAGAAGTACTTGCCTTTCATGATTTGGCGTTGGAGACTTACAACACCATGGTTATCTAAACCAGATGCACGGCTTATGGCATCAACTGGTTTACTTTCTGACCCAAGCAAGCTGTCCCTATTGGCAAAGTTTGACATATTCAAACTTGAAGCCATCTGGTTTACCTTTGATCTCAAATTTGCAAGCATGTCCTTGCGCCGATTCATCTCTTTGTCTGTTCTGTGCACAACAAATTAAATATTTAACAACATACATCTCTGGGGACAAAGATGACTGCACACAAACAGGTACTCATGCAGTGAGATAATGCTAAGATACATATACACAGATACACACATATAATATATGAAGCTAACACGTGTTAAAAAAGAGGAACACATGTTTATTCTGATAATCATAAAAATATGTTGCGTTAACCTATATACATTCTAAAGTGAGCAATATCAAAATCACAGGATGATAACCCTGGCATATAGCCTAGCGGATATGCCTTTATATGGGCAAAGCCGCATAGGTGGCCAAGTATTTTTAAGTTTTGTTGGAAAGCAAAAACAGAAAAAACAGGATGATCAGTAAACATGGAAGCAATCAATTTCCAAGATATAGTTAAAAATACACGAGAGCTTACGGAATCCAAGATTATCCTTATCTAATATTTGCTAAACAGCATCACCAAGACCATTTTCATTTCCATTCATTAACTCCCAATCAGGCGGGTTGTCAAAGTGAAGGTCAAGATGGGTTCGACTACTGTGTAGTATGTTTAAGGAGTTAGTAATAATGATTGATTATAAAAAAATTGCCAACAAAATACATGCAAGGACAAGTTAGCTATCTATAGCAGTATTAGTAATGTGTCCACTCCTTCCGCCACAATAAAAATCATGTGCCCAACAACTACATGTTTCCATGCCTTTCTTAGTCAAAGAAAAAAAACCAACCCTGTAGATCCAAATAACTCTTATTGTGTCACCTCAACAAGTAAGATTCACAGTAAAATTGCATATTAGAAACAATACTTTGAGAACTTCACTAATAATTAAATCTTCATTAACAGACTGCAATAGCATGTCTTCCTCCTAGTACAACAAATAAATATATGACTGACCATACTTACAGTGGTTTCCCTGGAATCTTCGACAGAAGCGACTGCAAGCTATCGAGTCTAGTACCTAATATCGTAATTTTCCTTCTAATTGCAGATGAATGACGTTGTGCTTCTGGCCCAGATGTCGGCATTGAACTCTTTTCAGAGATCATGCCAGATATATCGTCAGCTAGTTTTACCGCTTCATTATATTCCCTCGGCCATGAATCCATGGATGAAGCCATTAATCTAGGAAATAATCACAAATAATTAAAGTATAAACTATGAAAATGTGAAGGATATATAAGCCAAATGCAAAATGATAAATGTTTATATATACTTTGCAACAAGACAACTGCTTGTCCTATCAAGAACAAACTAATAGCACATAACAAAATGGAAAAAAGGCAAACAAAAACCTCAAATATATGTAGCTTCCATATTATCTTGTAAGGTTTACCCATATGACATATAACCAAACCGCAGCCTAAAGAAACTTGTTTTCCAGAATAACCTATGATAACGAGTATTCTCACTAAGCCACCAAACACAACCTGACGCAAATGCAGCATGTATGTCCTGATCAGTGTCAGGAACTGACATTAAAACTAGCTAGTAATAGACTAGAGCCGTAGTAGTAGTAGTAAGGGCATTAGAGTCATTTACTATTCTGGAGTTAGTTACAAAGTTCAGGGTCTATAAATACCTGTCTTGTTTGTATTTTCAGTTCATGTATGAAATATTTCAGAAAATGGAAATCATTTTCCACCAGTTCTCTCTCTCTCTCTAATTCTGTTATTCTGTTGAAGCTTTCTCTCTCCTAGGGTTTCTATTTCTCTCTAGAATCTCTCTGATTTCTCTCTTTCTCTGCTGTTCTATCTCTGTTTCTAGCTCTAATCTCCTGTTATCTCTTGTTATCTACCTAGATTTAGTGTTATTCATCTCCTAAAACACAGAAAAACACAATAACATTGAAAAACTAGAAAATTACTTTGTCAAGGCATGACAAATTGGTATCAGAGCATTGAAATGAGATCAGCCACTGCTTCTATCATGTTGTGCATCTCTGTGCGAGCTGAATAAGCCTAGAACTGCAGTAATCGCAACTCAAAGTCCTGAGATTTGTTCAAATCAGTTCAGGTGCTCTGTTCTGTTCTTGTACTCACAGATCTGTAGATTTACTGTTATAAGTAGATAGTTTTGAAGTTTTTTAAGCTGTTTAGAGTTCGTTTACTTGCTATTAGTTGAATCCTGTTGAAATTGTAGGAGAAAAGTACAAAAATAGCAAGTTTACTTCTGTTTTGGTGTTGCTAGTAGCATAAAAACTCTGTTTCTGTGCACATATTGTTGTTCGAAATGGAGTTGAGGAATTGCTGTTGATTTCAGTGTTGAATCTGAGTTGTCTGTGGTTTGGTGAAGTAATTGTGTGGAGTATTGAAGTAATTGTTGAGAACTGATGTGATCTCTTAGTAGAATTAGTTAAGTGCACAGAAGGTGTTTGATATATTGCTTGAGAAAATGAGCTATTATTGGAGATTCTGTGTTGCTGTGTGTTGAATTAGATTCTCTGATCTGTTGTGTTGACAAGGAAATTTTGGTGATCTACTGTATATTAGTAGTCGAGCACTCCAGGTGTTTGTTGAATTGTTGAAAGAAGTGATTTAATTCGGTGAATTACTGTTGGATTTGTGAAGTGATTTGTGATTGTGAAGTGGATAGCAGTTGTGAAATAGCTGTGATAGGGCTGAGATTAAGATTTGCAGTGTTGTGAAGAGTGAGTGTTGGTGATCTACTGATTAGTAATAGTAATTCAATACAGTAAGATTTGTGCACTCAAAAGTGTTTGATAAAGTGATTGTGGGAAGGTAGACTATAGCTTGTCCCTTGTAGTTATCCTAGGTACAAGTAGTGTCAAAAGTATTGATCTGAGTTTGTGTGGGCCTTAGTTGGGAAGTAGGAGATTGGAGAGGACTTTAAGTTTGTGCATAAAGCAAAGTTGTCAACTACTGATGGATCCAGTAGTGTTTGAGAAAAGAGATAAAGCTTTCAATGAGGCTGTATGGAGTGTACAACAGCAGTTTTTAGCTCACAGAGAAGGAACAAATCTGAAACTGCAGAAGTTAGAAGCTACAATAGAGATAGCTAGACAAAAGATGGAAGATATCATGAGTATAAAAGTTCAAAGGATTGATGAAGATTTTATAAGTCCTCTTGGCTGGCAGAGTGACAAGAAAAGCAACTACAGCAGGCCTAGTTCCAAGAATTCAGGAAACTTGCAACACCTTAAGTTGAGATTTCCTAAGTTTGAAGGAGCAGAAGTCTTTGAATGTTCACTGGATTATGAGCACCAGTTAGCTTGTGGCATAGGCAATAAAACACAGGAATGGCCAGACCATACAGAGGGGAAAAATGCTCATGCTTCTCAGGAAACTTGTACAATGAAGCCTATATATGATGAGAAACCGGTAAAGAGCTACAAGTGTTGGCCAGATCAACCTTACACACAATCGAAAGCATGTGCAGATCTTAACGAAATGGTGAAGAGGAGGAACCAGCCAAGGAATTCTGCTGATAGTTCAGTTAGCACCAGAACTGGGGATTCTCTCAAGTTTGGAAAAGTAACTAACCTACAGGGTACCAGCCAGACATATGAAGCAAGAGAAGTTATTAAACTATCTCAAAAACAACAGGAAGATATGCTTACTGGTGGGTTTTGCCCTTATTGTCATGACAAAGAAGGGCCTTCACATGAGTGTATACAGCAAGGTCAGTTTGTGATGGCTCAAAAGGCAGAGATGTCTTCTCTTGAAAAGTCCTATACAGATGAAAAGTCAGAAATCACTTCTGCAATCTCAGAAAATCAGATTGTGCATTCAGTGCCTCATTTGGAGTCAAGTCCTCCTAAGTTTCAAGGAACAGGAGTCTTTGATTCACTACAGGAATGTGGGAGCCATTGGCAGGCTGACCCTATCTACGATGATGCATCTGTCTATGATGATGATCCAGAGAAGGGCCAGGAATGTTGGCTTGAGAAGGAATTTATCTCAGCTGCCCTAAGAGGAAACAACTTTCATTCATCTAACCTCCTACAATTTGAGTTTTGTACAACTAAAAGAGGTGAGGAGAAATAAGGTGATGTGGCAGAAGAACCTTCAATTATTCTTGCCACCATGAGGGAACCGAGTGAGGATGTTCCTTGCAGAGATGGTCCAACAACTCCAACTTATTTTGGTTTGGAAAAGAATTCGAGCTATCTTGATAAGCAAAGTATTGAAGGCAATTCTACTGGTGCCAAGCTGTTTGCCAAAAATACCAAAAGAAAAACAATCTTAGTTGCTGAAAATGAGATTGCAGATGGGCTGAACAACTCTATTAATCTGATGGAGGTAAGTGAAGTGGAGAGTGCCCCTGAAGAAGTATTCTCAATTATTTCTTCCAGCATGAGAAAGCGTGCTACAAATCCTTATGGCTTGGGTAAGAAGACTAGCAATTTCAGTAAGACAGATTGGCTTGTCTTTGATCCTGGTGGTCATAAACCACCACTGCAACTCAAGGGGTTCTGCAACACTACGATTACTAAGCTACCTAATGAAGGTACCCTGGAGTGTGCAAGTAATTGTTCAGATTATACATTCAAATTGAATGAACAGTATATTGATTCTATGAGGGCTGGGGTAATGGCAAGAGCTTATATGTGCACTGTGCCGAGACAAGACAGCCCAAGCAAGGTCATGAGAATTGAAGTCCAGGAAGCCTGGAGAAGAAAGTATGCAATAACCATCTTTGATCCAGGTGGAAGGAAGTTGATCAACCATGAGGACATGGTTATATTTTAAAGGGGGAAGATATGTCAGGAATTGACATTAAAACTAGCTAGTAATAGACTAGAGACGTAGTAGTAGTAGTAGTAGTAAGGGCATTAGAGTCATTTACTATTCTGGAGTTAGTTACAAAGTTCAGGGTCTATAAATACCTGTCTTGTTTGTATTTTCAGTTCATGTATGAAATATTTCAGAAAATGGAAATCATTTTCCACAAGTTCTCTCTCTCTCTCTCTAATTCTGTTATTCTGTTGAAGCTTTCTCTCTCCTAGGGTTTCTATCTCTCTCTAGAATCTCTCTGATTTCTCTCTTTCTCTGCTGTTCTATCTCTGTTTCTAGCTCTAATCTCCTGTTATCTACCTAGATTTACTGTTATTCATCTCCTAAAACACAGAAAAACACAAAAACATTGAAAAACTAGAAAATTACTTTGTCCTGTTATCTACCTAGATTTACTGTTATTCATCTCCTAAAACACAGAAAAACACAAAAACATTGAAAAACTAGAAAATTACTTTGTCAAGGCATGACAATCAGCAGTCAAGAACTATCATGCTCATATTTGTGAAAAGGGTTTGGGGAGAATACAGTAGATCAATCTTGATGACACTGATAGTTGACATATTTTTTAGTATGGAGGGAGACGAGAATTGAACCCTATAACTCATCTAGCACTAGTTACACCTTTTGCACTGCTCGGCACTCCTTGATTCTAGATGAAGTCAACTCTAATAAACGTTAAATAGTTCTACTTCATATAAAAGGGGTATATGAAATTTCTAATGATGTTCTTTGCCAAGGAGAAGACGCGGGTTCGATTCCCGCTATCCGCCTAAGATGGAGTATAAATTTTTCATATGATAAAAAGATTAAAAAAAAAAAAAAAAAGGATTCGCTATAGAGTTGGCCATAATAGTGTAGTGATGCTATCCACCCCTTCTTTTCCTCCCACCCCAAAATTTTTAAAAAAAAGTGTTAATGAATTACTAGTTAACATAGCCAAACCTAAAAAAGGGTTGACAAAAAAAGATATTGCGGAGACGGGGTTTTTACCCGTGACCTCAAGGTTATGAGCCTTGCGAGCTACCCAAACATTAATGTTTTGTTTGGTTGGGGAGAATGGATTGGAATAAATAAAATTAAAGAGAAAAATGGAGGTAGGTGGGAAGATTGCAAAAAAAAAAAATTGAGTGAACTTTTTACTGTGAGGTTTACTAGAGAACAAGTATGATGAAAAATGAGCAGGCCTTCTCAAATTTGGGGGACGAGCTCTAGTTTAGGTTGTTTGGAATAGAATGGAGGAAGAAATGAGAGTCTTGAACATTTACCCATAATATAATTAGATTTCATTCCATTCCCTCCAATTTTATTCATCTGAACCAAAGATGGCCTAAGGTTCTCATTTTTTATATTACTTTCAGTAAAGCCAGAGAAGCTTGTCAGAAACTGATGTTGTCTAGGTAATTTAAGTTTAAAAAAATACAATAAAATCATTCTCAATCAAGTCAATACTTCCATTGCAATTAAAACTCGTAAAACAATAGAAAAACATCAATAATAGTAGCTAAATGTTCAACATCGACCATTTACAACTTCAGCAATGCCTAGTTCTAGATAGCATCAATGTATAAGTAGCATACAAAACTCATGATCACTACGAGTTTCTTAAAAAATATTAAATATCACGATAGAGAGTTTATTAAATTTTAATACCGGTCCCGACGTGAGACTGGAACTTTTTATCAATTTAGAGAGGTTATCACTTTAGAGAGTATTAATTTAAAGGGGTTCTACTGTATAAAGTAGCGTACATAACTCATGATCACCTACCAGTCAAGTACTCGTGATCACCTACCACTCAAGTACTCGTGATCACCTACCAAACTTATCGCAAAACTTAATCGAAAACCTAAATTAGCAAGACCTTAAAAATCACTTGAAAGTACATCTCAGACACCGAGGCAGCACCGCATAATCCAGTAAATTTACCTCAAATTCATACTCACTTCTAATTATCCACAAACAATCGAAACAAAGCTACACACATCAAACTCATACATATGTGCATACAAGAAGACATTCACATACATATACAACTAAATTACGATCATATTTTCACAAACAAAACAAAAATAAAAGCAAAACCATAAGTTTAGATCTAAAATTGAACAAAAATCGATAAATTAGCTACGCAAACAAAGAATAAAAGGCATAATTAGGGTTTTAAAACATACAAGTGAATCATATTACCAGCGATTAAGCAACTATCACAATTCTCGAGGCGATCGATTCAATTTGTTCAGCTTGAGATCATCTCTCTCTATGTATATTTGTGTGTATAGAGAGAGAAAGTGGAAATGGGGGATGAAATGGAGGAGAGAGAAAGAGTGGTCTAACTGTTGATTTGTACCTTTGGCCACAAAACGAAAGCAAGCTACCAAAATATTATTATTTTTTATTAAAATTTTGCTTGATAATCAATTATTGACTGATTGATTTATTTATTTTGTACCGGCCGTGTGTGCGACGGTGTACCGGATCATTATCACTAATTTTAAATTTAAAGATTAATAAAAAATTGTTAATTTTTGTTGATTTACATGAATTACATCGACTGGGTTCACGAATATATATATTACATGTTTCATGATGAAATATTTCTTTAAGATTATTTAGTTTTTTATAATTTATATTATCCTTCTCGAGGAAACGGGGCATCAGATGTGTAGAGTCAATATCAATATATATATATATAAAGGAGGGTACGCGGGAGTTTAGGTGGCGTTCTAAGATCGTCTCAATCTATTTTTCTAATTTTCTAGAATTTTAGAATTTTAAACACTTATAAATATAAAAATATCATTTAACATATTAGAAGTAGAATAGGTGTTCGAATTTATAGTGGTGAAGAGTTCGAATTTATAGGAAGACATATGATTAGAAGTTCTATTGTAAGTAGAATAAGTATTTATAAAGCATATGATTAAAAGTTCTATTGAAAGTAGAATATAGGAGTTCGAATTTATAGAGATAAGAGTTCAAATTTATAGAAAAAACATATAAATAAAAGTTTCTATTGGAAGTAGAATAAGTATTTATAAAGCATACGATTAAAAGTTCTATTGAAAGTAGAATAGGAGTTTGAATTTATAGAGAATAAGAGTTCGAATTTATAGAAAATTAAACATATAAATAAAAGTTCTATTAGAAGTAGAATATGTGTTTGAATATATAGAGCATCCATATAACTAAATATTTTATAGAAAGTACGATTTTCTTAAATTATATATTTTTTATATAAGTTAATTATACTTCTATTAGGAAAATTTATTCATAAATCCAATACTATTATCATAAAAAATTCATCGTATTTAAAAGAAAAGAATTGATGTGTTAACATTATAAAAGAACATTCTCATGCAGGAATCCTAAATAAAAATAGGAGTATCTATAATATAAAGAGAAAATAAGATGTGCTTTCATTTTCTAAAACTCCATAAATTTTAGAAAGTCTAGATAAAGTATAAATTGGAATTCACTCTATTTTTTAGGTTTTAATTTTAAGGAAAAAAGTTGTTGTGTAAGATAAGTATCAATAATAATATGTAATGAATTTGGAATTTCGACCCAAATGAGAGCGGCTCGAAACGTGTTTAACGGGAAGACGACTCACTATAAAAGATTGTATTAGCTATTAAAATATCATTTTGATGTTATAAATTTTATTTTATTTTTAGGATTTGATTTTTATGAATAAACATTATCATACAAGTGATACATGTAAAAGTTAGGTTTTTGGTCTTAACTAGGGAGCAGATAAATAGTAATAACCGTGTTTAACGAGAAAGCGATTCATTAGAGAAGACCGTATAAAGATGTTTGAATATATAAGGAATACATAAAATAAAAATGTTTTATTAGAAGTAAAATACGAGGACGGTGGAGACGTCTTACACGATTTTTAAAATTATATATCTTTTTTCCTAGAAATCCTTTATTTTATCTTTTTTATAAAACTTAATTATACTTGCATTAGAAAAATATATCCATAAATTTAATATTATTCCCGTAACGAAAAGTCTTCGAATTTAATTTTTTTATATGTTAACATAACAGAAAGACATTCTCATGCAGAAGTTGTAAATAAGTACATGAATATCTATAATATACAAAAAATATAAGATGTATTTTCATTTTTAAAACTCTATAAATATTAGAAAGTTTAAAGAATATAAAAATTGGAATTTACTTTCTTTATATAATTAGTTAGAATTTCGGTTCCAAATAAGAGCGACTCAAAACGTATTTAACGAGAAGACGACTCACTAGAAAAGATTGTATTAGCTATTAGAATTTGATATTGATGTCATAATTTTTTTTATTGTTCGATTTTATGGATAAAAAATATTATATAAGTCTTTATAATATATGTTAAAGTTGAGATTTTGATTTTAATGCGAGAGCGGCTCAATCGAAAGAATCGTGTTTAACAAGAAATCGATTCATTAGAAAAGGATATTTAATTATTAAAATTTAAAATTAATATTATAATATAACGTAAATGTATTAATTTTTTTAAAAAAATATTATAACGCCGCCGCGAAGCGCGGCTTTATCGACTAGTTTTTAATATAATCTACACTATCTCTATATTATAATAAACAAAAGAATATTACCAGCTCAGCAATAAGAGTCAAACAAGGATATTACTCTTGCCTGACTTAGTCTCCAAGATACATATTCAGCAATAAGAGTCAAACAAGGATATTACTCTTGCCTGACTTAGTCTCCAAGATACATATTCCAACAAGGAAACTGGTTCCTACATACTAGGATCTGGAACCTTCTTCTAGGCGGTGACTTGCCCACCAAGTCACCTAACCCTACTACGATTCTAAGGCTTCTCAGCCTATATAAAGGGTCTGACCCCTCATTCTCAGAACTACGTATGGGCTTGATTCTCAATAACGAGATACGTAGGCACTCTGTGAGGACCGATTAGTCCCGAACACGGAAACAGCCATTAAAGCACGAAGCTCCCAAACCCTAGCATTAATTACAAATTCGTAACCTAGTTTTTATTCCACAACACACTACGCCATAAACAGCCTTCAGTAACACCATGACTGTGTTACCTTAGACCCTAAAAAACGTTACCAAAGGCCAAAAAAAGGCTAAGGTAACACCTTGGCTGGGATAGTTTTGTCCTATGTAGCCTTTGAGGTCTAAGGTAACACCCCAACACACATAAGCTAACATAGGCAAATTCGTTACCATAGACCTATAAGGTAACACACTAAGCAACTCTATAGCAACACCAAATCTATATTACCTCAGATGTTATAATTTTGCAAAATTATTAATCAATTATGTGGGTCCCACATGTGGGTCCCACATTAGAGAGGTCCCACGTGTAAGCCCTACATGTGTTCTACATTTTAAATTGTATTGACAATAAAAATATAACAATTAAATATTGCATTTTTCAAGAAAAAATTAAAAACTAAATTCAATTCATGTTTTCATTCACCAAAAATTAATGTCATCCAACATCATTCCAATACAATTATCTAGTACTAAACCAACCATATCATCTATTCAACAACACTATGGATATAACTTAAAACATACAATTAAGTACTAGAATAAATAACAATGTCAACAATCAAAAAGATAAAATCATCCTTAAGCAAGTACTAGAATAAATAACAATGTCAACAATCAAAAAGATAAAATCATCCTTAAGCTGCTTCTTGATTGAACCAGAGGTCATGCAGGTCATGCTTCCATTCCATTATGCCATGAGCCGCAACAGTGACTTGGGAGTTGCTTCTGCATCATACAGATTAAATGCAGTAACCTCATAAACCATGGAATTGTAGTTTAAAATCATTGGAGTTTTTATAGACCAAACATATCTGAAATCAGACTCTTACCATCTTGCAAGTGGACCTGTTATTCCCGTTGTCTGTAACCACAGTTTTGGTACACTATTTTCAGCAGTCAGACCATTTGTTTCTCTCTGAGAGAAAATAGATAGATAAAAATAACTTCAGTTATAAGCATGTCTTCATCTGTATAACTGGAATATAGTATTTGCATTTCTAAAAAAAATTATTGCAGGCACAAACAAGGCTCACAGGTATAATTTAACTGCATGATAATCTTATTCTATCAACAAGTAATTAAGCAGGAGAATGGGGTCTGGAATTAGCAACAAAGCCCAGAGAGTTTATCATATTACTCAACTTCTGGGTAATACAAAATGACTACCACACGCACACACTATCCATGCAGGATCAGGAGCTTGAAGAATGTCAGAAAGAAGATGCATCATTTCCAAAACACGTTCCGCAGTATCACCCCAGCCTTTCTCAAACCCCATTCCTTGCAAACTACAAATCAAGGATTATTAATGCCATATAGCAAGGGTAAGAACACTACAAGCATAAGGGATAGAAGCTTACTCATATTCGAACGTAGAAAAGGGTGCATCTTGCTGCTGCTTAGAAAGATAATCTTCTGCCTTTGTTAAAGCAGACTCAAGTCTCGATACGGAGTGTATCCGATCATTAAGCATCATCACCTACACGGGATTAACAAACTTAAGGTGTTAGTTGGCTATAGATGACCATCACTATCTGCAGTAAGTTAAGCTTAACCAATTATTTACTTAACAACCAATTATGACTCTATGACCATCAAAATGCATCTGCGGTCTGAATCTGAGGTGGTGGGTTCTTTCCTATTTGAAGTAATACTGATGATGCCGTAGCCACTGCAATGAGAGCAAAGCCTGCTGCCACTGCTGCTGTGTTTTCTGCTCCATCAGCTGAAGAACCTGCAGTACCTGAGCTAATTACACTCTCTGCCACATAAACTGCAGGCTGCATAACAATAATAGTATTTTTTTTGTTTAGTTGTTAGATTTCAAAACAGAAGATTACAACTTCGACCACAAGTACAATTCCTAATATACACAAGTACGGTGTGATTAACAAATAAGATCTCTCAAATCATAATAAATCTGAGTAGGTTATGTAAGTCTCTAAAAATTACTGAAGGATAGAGAACGAGCCACTATTCAACGACTAAAAGTAGCAATATGGTTGCAAATGTTCCACGTTAAAAAAGAAACATGTTTCAGTTTTTTAATTGAACTAACTTGAAACTTATTTCAATCTGCTTAAAAATTCTCATCTGTAAAATATGTTCCTTTTGGCTCCTACATTGATTGAATTAGTTACAACATAGGTTAGTTTATAAGTTGTGTTTGCTTGTATAGTATATGTCCATTTGGCTCCTACACCTGTATCCTTTATATTTTCACATGGTCATCTAATAGACCTTTCAACAGTAACCAAAAAGAAAAGAGTTGGGAAACAAGACTACAAGTTAAAAACTCAATGGACAGAGTACTTGAACACAGGTAAACATATGTCGATCACTGATGGTCTTCACCTAAGATCAATATTTCATATCACTGATACTCGTTAATGTAGGGAAAAGACCTGAAGAGGCAAAAGGGTAAAAAAGAAAAAAAAACAAAGCTACGCAGAAGAGTAAATATATATCTCACATTTTTAAGCAAAGACCCTAAGTTACTAAGGCCAAGAGTTTATAGTCGATTAAAGAATTGTATGACATTCACCCTTTTACAGATCAGAGCAGTTTTACAAGATCCGTTGGACAAAATAAAGAGAAACTCAACTACAAAGTACTGGTTACCTGTACAATTATAGCGTTAATATGCCTTATCTTGTCAATGTTGTCTAACAAGTATGAATCTGAATAAAAGAATCCTTTGTTCACGAAGTAGTGGTTCTCAATTCTCGCAAATGCCTGCATAGCCAAAAAACACAGTAAAATTGGTGGGAGAGGTCCTCAAATGGGCCAAATCTAACAATCAATCTTATTGAGAGCTAAGCTGTGAAAACCTACAGAATGCAACCTTATGGCAACTAGCAATTGTAAGTACTACATAAGAAAATATACAGATACACACACATATTCCAAATGTTAGCAGGAAGTTATTTAAAAAGATGAAGACTCTCACATTATTGTTTGTTCTCCTTTAGTTGAATGTATAGCATCGTACAGTGACAAGAAGAATAGAATTAGGTCGTCTTCATAATAAATTATGTGCCCAGATTATAAATTTTACTGCACTCAAATCCTTAATATAAGAATGCAGACCCTATAACATTAGTGTCAATATTGAACAATTTCTGAGAAAAAAAGTATTAATGTGTATTACCTATTTATCGATCACCTGCAATATATAAATCTGATGAAGTGTTTGAATATGAAAAACCAACACCAGCTGGTGCTTAAAGGAAAAGAAAATTTGCCACTGCCAACAAAAGTAGATTCCTAAATAAGGAAAACAACATAAAGATCATGGAAAAACTATGACAACTACTAAAGAAAATAAAACGTTGTATCGAGTAATTCCATACACTTGTTCCAAGAATAACGATTCAAGGCTCTTTCCATCAGCTTGTATACAAAAAGGTCCAATCTATTCTGCTTCTCCATAAGCAATAGAAGAACAACCACGCCCTCCATTATGCCACAATACAATTGCCCTTGACTCGGGATTACGATCTGCAGGTGATTCAGTTGGCCAATAAAAATACCCAACTCACTAAAATTAAAATCAAGATATAGATAGGCACAGAGCACATTAGACATGCACAAAAACATAACAGCTATACATGTAAATATAACTTACAAAAAAATTAACATTTACCTACAAAACAGTGAAACACTAATACATTAACATTAAATAAATTGAACCTAAATTCCCCCTATAACCAAGTAGAAAGAGGAATACCTACAAATTGAAGCCCCCAATCTGATCGTAAAGGCCCAAATTTTGAACCTAAATCCAAATCCGCCCTAATTCAAATTGAAGAGAACCCAAGCTAGTCCTGAAATAAAGAGAAAACACAAATTATTCGCAGCCCTAAGTCAATTAATCAATTTAAACTCTCAATTTACAACCTATTCAAACCCAAATCTAAGCCCCAGTCGATGAAGCCCCAGAACCGAAAAACGAGTACAAATTGAAAAAATTGTAAAATCAAGAAGTCCCAAATCGAAGGGCAATTGAAGTAGATCTAATTAGTCTAGAACACAAGAGAGGAAGAGAGAGGGGGAGCTAACTTGACAGAGAGAGATGGTGTCCCATGAGAAAGAAAAGAGTAAATAGGGTAAAACAAGTCAAAAGCGGTGGAGAAAAAAAGAGCGGTCTGAGGGAGAAAAAAAAGAGCGGTCTTTTTGCCGCTCCTCAACATTTTCAACTTTTTCGGTACTATAAATAATATATTTTATGTATTTATGATCATAAAAATACATTTTTTTTAAAAAAAATGGTCATTTTTAAATTTATTAAGTAATATTTTGATGGTTATAAAAATGTAATTGTTTACTTTAAAACAAGCGTTTCAATTGTTCTTAATTAAGTACTCACTTTTATTTACATTTTTATAATTTTTATAATAACTTCTTAATTATTTTCATCCAATAATTATTTATGATTTTTTATTTAAAAAATTGTACATTTAAAATTTAATAATAAATAGAAATTGAAAAAATTATAAATAAAGACACTCTTAATATTTAAAAATAATAACTCATTTATATGGAAACTAAAATGAATTAATTTGAATATGTTAATTATAAATAAAATTCAAAAATTTGTTAATTATACTCTAAAGTAACACAGCTCATGGTGTTACTAAGTTTAACACCTTCCACAGCTATGGTAACATACCTTGAAGGATATGGTAACACCAAAACTAGGGTGTTGTAGTAGGTCCAAAATTTCATAGCTATGGTAACACCTAAGAAGGTAACACCCCCCCTAAGTGTTGTAGAAAGCCATCTATGGCGTAGTGATATTTGGCGCCGTCTGTGGGAAGAAGACATCAACCATGGTTCAAACACGAAGAACAGCACCAAGCACTACAGAGCCAATCACAACCGAGGCTTTACCTCTTAGCTCTGCTCCGCCTGTCACTGAACAGGTGCCCCCAACAACCGGGACGATCGTTCAACATCAAGTTTCTCAACCCCTAGGGACGACTTCCCATGTTGAGAGTACGTTACCTCCTATCGTCCACACAAATCCAGGGACTAATCCCCTTCAGATGGTGGTCTCTCCCTTGATTGTAGATCCCAACAACCCTCCACAAGGGGTTCAGATCCACACTACGGATCTCCCCGTAAATACCAACCCGATGTATGGGCTGCCTAACTACCCTCCTACTCAAGGAGCTGGATCAAGTGGCCATGCCTTGCAGATCTGAGATCGAGAGTATCTTGACTACTCTGGTCCCTATACCGATGAATCGTCTTCTGATGATGAAGATCGTGATGAAGCCCCGAGAAGGCGACGTGTTAGTAGAGAACCTCTGAGTAGGCGTCAAACTATCCATGATGAACCCCCATCAACAACTGCAGAAAGGATCAAGGCTCATGAAGCCGAGATCTTAAGATTAAAGGAAGATATGGCAAGGGAGCAAGCGAGGTTGCATCATAATAGACCACCTCCAAACTCATGAGGGATTCCTTTTATTGATTTAGAGAGGCCTTCGAGGAGGCAGAGAAGGGCTGATGCCTCAACTGATAGAACAGCAAGGTTTGAAACCCCCAAGAGTAACCCCAAGGATCTGATGCCACTTGGGGATCCTGATGATCCCACACCCCCGTTTACTGAGGAGGTGATGAATGCTCGTATCTCAAAGAAGTTCAAGATGCCGACGATCAAGGCTTATGACGGAACGGGCGATCCCGCAAATCACGTTAGGACATTCTCAAACGCACTGCTGTTGCAGCCTGCAAGTGACGCCTTGAAGTGTAGGGCGTTCCCTCAAACCTTGTCGGGCATGGCTCAAAGATGGTATAGCCGGTTGCCTGCGAATTCAATTGGCTCCTTTAAGGAGTTAAGTGCTGCTTTCATTAGTCAGTTTATTAGCGGAAGAGTTCATGAGAAAAGTTCTGCATCCCTTATGTATGTGGTACAGGGGAAGAATGAAAATCTGAGAGACTATCTTAAGAGGTTCACCAAGGAGACATTGAACATCACTGATCTGGAGAATAAGGTGGCCATGGTAGCCCTGGAACACGGAACCACTGACGAGTTCTTTAAGAGGTCGTTGGCAAAGCATCCTCCTGAAAACATGGCTGAGCTCCAGCGAAGGGCTGACAAGTATATCAAGGCTGAAGATAGCATGAAAAAAGAAGCTGCAGGAGGTAATGGCAAGGGTAACAACGACTCCAAGAAACGAAAGCAAGACCAAGAGTATGATGTTAGGGACAAGTATCCCCGTACTAACAAAGACTCTGAGTCAACATCGAAGAAGAGTATGGGACCAAGATTTTCTGACTATGCAAGGTTGAATGCTCCTAGGAGTCAAATCTTGTTAGAGATCGAGAAGGATAAGGACTTCCGATGGCCGAAGCCATTCAGGGGTGATCCCGCAAAGAGAAACAAGGATCAATACTGTAGTTTCCACCGAGACGTGGGACATGACACAGATGATTGCAGACAGTTGAAGGACGAGATTGAATTCTTGATCCGTAAGGGAAAATTGAATAATTTCACTAAGGGTGGAGATCGTGGAACCCAAAGAAGGGATTACGACAGGAGAGACAATGATAGAAGGGATAATGATCGTGATCGTAACACACGGCCCCGAGGGCCAGTTATCAACATGATCTGGGGAGGCCCGACAACGGCTGGTACAACTCGAAAATCTCGAAAGGCGTATGCCAGAGAGGTGATGCACATCGTGGGAGAAGCCCCGAAACGTGCTAGAACCAAAATTGCGATTGGCTTTGATGATTCTGACCTTGAAGGAGTGAAGTTCCCCCATGACGACCCGTTGGTCATAACCCCTGTGATTGGGAATTCAGAAGTAAAGAGAGTCTTGATAGACAATGGAGCTTCAGTTGATATTTTATTCCATGATGCGTTTGTAAAAATGGGATACACTGATTTTCAGTTGACCCCTACCAACATGCCGATCTACGGATTTAATGGAGTTGAGTCCAAGATTGAAGGGACTATTCAGTTGCCCATGACTATCGGGCAAGAACCTAAAGAAGCTACACATATGTTGAATTTTCTGGTAATTAAGGCAGCCTCAACTTATAATGCAATCCTGGGAAGGACTGGGCTTCATGCGTTCAAGGCTGTTGCCTCAACATATCACATGAAAATTAAGTTTCCAACCCGGAATGGGGTCGGAGAACAAAAAGGCGACCAGAAGATGGCAAGAAGTTGTCATATATCTGCTCTAAGAGCTGATGGAGTCGGGGGGCAAGTACTCCCAATTGAAGACATGGATGTCCGTAATGATGATGAACACCGAGGGAAGCCAGCAGAGGATTTAATCCCCATCCCTTTAGAGCTGGGTGACCCTGAGAAGGTTACATATATAGGAGCATCTTTGAAGGAACCCCTGAAGGGCGAGTTGACAACGTTCTTGCAAGAGAATAGCGATGTGTTCGCTTGGACGGTAGCGGACATGCCAGGGATTGACCCCCAACTTATAACTCATAGGTTGAATGTCGATCCTGAACGGAAGAAGATACAGCAGAAGAAGAGGAATTTTGTTCCTGAGAGGCAAGAGGCCATTAAGTAAGAAGTTGATAAGCTTTTAGAGGCTGGGTTCATTGAAGAGATTCAGTTCCCAGAATGGTTAGCTAACCCAGTAATGGTCAAGAAGGCGAATGGAAAGTGGAGGATGTGTATAGATTTCACCAATTTGAATGATGCATGTCCAAAGGATTGTTTCCCCCTCCCAAGGATAGACATGTTGATAGATGCCACTGCTGGACATGAGATGTTGAGCTTCATGGATGGGTTCAGCGGCTACAACCAAATTAAGATGCACAAGGATGACATCCCTAAGGTATCTTTCATAACTGACTTTGGTGTTTTTTGTTATCTCGTTATGGCTTTTGGTCTAAAGAATGCAGGAGCAACTTACCAACGACTGCTAAATAAGATATTTGCCCATCTGATTGGAAAAATCATGGAGGTCTATGTTGATGACATGTTAGTCAAGAGCCTTTGCCAGGCAGATCACATTAAGCACCTCAGAGAGGCATTCGAAGTGCTGAGGCACCACAAGATGATGTTGAATCCAGCCAAGTGTGCTTTTGGTGTTGGATCAGGAAAGTTTTTGGGATTGATGGTTTCGAAAATAGGCATAGAGGCCAATCCTGATAAGATCAAACCAATCTTGGACATGGAACAACCCCGCTCTATACGAGATGTACAGAAGCTAACTGGTCGAGTTACGGCCCTAGGAAGATTCATCTCCAAGTCTGGTGATAAGTGCTTGCCTTTCTTTCAGGCCCTGAAAAAAGTGAAAAATTTTGAGTGGACTACAGAAAGCCAAGAGGCCTTTGAGCAGCTGAAGAAGTACATGGATGAAGCCCCGTTGTTGGCCAAACCAAGTCCCGGGGAGACTCTCTACCTATACCTAGCGGTATCTGAACAAGCATTGAGTGCTGTCCTTGTTCGAGAAGAGAAAAAGGTTCAAAAACCTATCTATTATGTGAGCAAGGTTTTGCATGGGGTTGAGTTGAATTATTCGACTATATATAGAGAAGTTTGCATTGGCATTATTAACATCCTTGAGGAAGCTATGGCCATACTTCCAGTCGCACAAAATTGAAGTCCTGACGGACCAGCAGTTAAGGAACATATTGCATAGCCCAAAAGCCAGTGGACGGCTAATCAAATGGGCTGTAGAGCTTGGAGAATTTGATATGAAGTATAAGCCTCGGACAGCCATCAGGGCTCAGGCATTGGCTGACTTCGTGGTTGAATGCACCATTGGCAACCAAGAAGTCGGGGGCAGGAGATAATAACCACCCCTAGGAGTGAAGATAAAGATGAAGAACTTGTAACTGATCAGAAGGAATATTGGGTGCTCTATTTTGATGGAGCATCAAAAACAAAATCTAGTGGTGCAGGTTTGGTTTTGCAAAGCCCCGATGGGTTCACAGTTGAGTATGCTTTGAAGTTGGATTTTCCTACCACCAACAATGAAGCTGAATATGAGGCATTGATAGCCGGATTAGGCTTGGCTAGAGTCATGAGGGTCAAGAACCTCAAAGTGTGTGGAGATTCAAGACTGGTAGTCTCGCAAGTGAACGGTGAATTTGAGGCCAAGGATGAGACTATGGCAAAATACTTGAGAGTAGTAAAAGCTGTTATGACTCAATTTGAGGAATGCTATGTTGAACACGTTCCGAGAGAAGAGAACGTTAAGGCCGATGCCTTGTCTAAATTTGCTTCTTCTGAAATTGAGAACTATGCAGGGAGTGTTTACTTCCAGGTCTTGAAGGCCCCGACCGTCAACTCTAAGTTGGTGGCACCTATTGATGTAGGAAGTTGCTGGATTGATCCTATCAAAGCTCACCTCGAAACTGGATGGCTCCCTGACAATGCCCTGGAGGCACGAAAGCTGTCAGTAAGAGCAACAAGATACGCCTTGATCGAAGGCCTCCTATACAAGAGATCGTTTGTCGTCTCCTACTTGAAGTGCTTGAGGCCCCAAAAGGCAAGAGAAGCCTTAGAGGAAGTTCATGAAGGGATATGTGGGCAGCACTTGGGGGGCAGGGCCCTGGCTCACAAAATAACTCGTCTAGGATTCTATTGGCCAGAGATGCTGGCCGATGCACAGAATTATGTCAAGAGGTGTGATAGGTGCCAGAAGCACGCTCCGATTGTAAGGCAGCCGCCTGAGATGTTAACATCAGTCAATTCTCCCATCCCGTTTGCAATGTGGGGGATGGACATACGAGGTCCTTTCCCTATGGCTTCAGCACAGAGGAAGTTTCTGATAGTCGCCATTGACTACTTCACCAAGTGGATTGAGGCTAAGCCTCTAGCCAAGATAACCACCAAACAAGTTGCCCAGTTCTTTTGGGAGAACATAATTTGTAGATATGGGATCCCGCGAATCCTTCTGACGGATAATGGGACACAGTTCAACAATGAGGAGTTCAAAAAGTACTGTGAGGAAAACGCTATTGAGCTTCGATTTACTTCAGTAGCACACCCGCAAGCTAATGGACAGGCCGAGGTAGCCAATCGAATCATCCTTGATGGACTAAAGAAAAGGGTCGAACGCTCAAGGAATACCTGGGTGGATGAGTTGTTGCCTATACTCTGGGCTTATCGCACTACTTGTAAGGTAACCACCGGAGCAACCCCGTTCCTGCTGGCTTATGGAGCCGAGGCAGTTGTTCCCCTGGAGATCATGCAAACATCACCTCGAGTTGAGGCATTTGAACCTGAGGCTAATGAAGAAGGCATGAGGCTCGCCCTAGATCTGATTGATGAAGTCAGGGATGAGGCAAACGCCAGAAATGCGGAGCATCAAAAGAGAGCATCCTTTTATTACAACCACAGGGTTAAGGAAAGGTTCTTTCAGTAAGGTGACTTAGTTCTGAGGAAGATCGAGGCTTCTGGAGTTGGCCAGAAGGGAAAACTAGCCCCTAACTGGGAAGGGCCGTATCGAGTCAGGAAGACGTTGGGACGAGGATCATATAAGTTGGAGACATTAGATGGGAATGAAGTGCCCCGAACTTGGCATGCTCAGAACCTGAAGATTTATTATGTGTAAGCCTTCCTAGTAAGGACTTGGTTTTATCTATTTATTAGTAAGGGTAGAAATAAGGTTCAATGAAACCATTTCAGGGTCTAGTACCCCGAGTAGGACCATAGTATCTATGTAAGGGTCGAACCCTCTTTTAAGTTATCAATGCAAATCTGTTTTCCATTCTATGATTCTATGTTTTATTTATGTACCAAGCACCTGTTGAGTGCAAGTCTGGAAAGATCAAGTACTGAAAGTAAATAAGCATATTAATAAAGGAAACAGATGCATAAATAAAACGCCCCGAAGGGCCATGGTTCGAGTTAGGCTACAACACATAAATAAAAGTTAAGTCCCGAAGGACATTGATTGAAAGCTGATGAAATTAAGCCACAAGCGGCTAAACAAGGCCATACAAGGCCATGGGATGTACCCAACCTACTTAGCCGGGGATTCTTCCTCGCTGCTCTCCTCGCCCGACTCCTCCTCGCCCGACTCGTCTGATTCCTCCTCCTCTTCATCTGAAGTTTCTTCCTCATCACCGCCTTGATTAACAACCACCATCGGCTGCGTGGTAGATTTCCCAGCTTCGGTTTCTTCCCCTCCGGAAGATGAGCTCGAACTGCCCTCATTTCGGATCGTCCTTTTGCCTGGGATCGGTTGTCAAACTACTCCAACTCTTCTGGCAGGCAGTGGATTTTTTCCACGAGATCCCGAAGAACTTGAACCTTGACTAGCAGCTGGGGAATGTCTTTTGGATCCCGAAGATCTACGGCTGCCTCTAGAGCCCGAACCAGATGCTTGAGGAACAACTTTAGTTCCCGAACCAGAAGCTAGATTAGCCGGGTTTACACCCCAGTTAGGGCAAGGAAAATCAGCCGGTTTGACAACAGAAGGATGTCGATGACTCACAGCGTTGATGGCTTTATCCCAACCAACAGACATATTATAGGGGCGCACCTCATCATCGTGATCATCCATGAATTTCAAAAACTCTTCAGACTTGTGATAGGCTTTAATCAATTTGTTAGCATCATTCATTCTCTTTTGGGCCAAGGAGGCAAGTTGCTTTCGGGAGGATAAAGCATCCGCTTCGGCATGGGTAACTTGAGAATGTAAATCATCAATCTCTTCCTTGAACCTTGCTGAATCAGTTTTCAAGGATATATTCTCGTCCCTGAAAGCCAGGCCTTGAGTAGAAACAGCCTGGAAGTAGGCGTTAGCCTGCAACGAAAAAGTTGATAAGGCATAAGAAGTTCGTAAAGGCTAAATTACACCGAACTTACTAAGAGAAGTGTCATACCTGATACAAGGCTTGAGCACCCAGAAGCTGATTTTCGTTCATCTTGTCTCCAGCATGTAAAGTCACTTTGTCAGGAGGAGTGATTGAAAGCTTGGACCAGTCTAGAGCTAGGTCAGGACTTCCACAAACCGAGTCTTGTTCACATATGCCCCACGACGGAATAAAAGGGGTCCTGATAACCCCATCAGCATTACGGGACCTTTTCCCACCTTGGCAGCGCTCCAAGAAAGTAGGGATATGAGGCTTATCGGGATTCAGTAACTCCATAGCCTTCTTCTTCATTCTTTTAGTCACATTCGGTTGATTTTGAGGGCGGCTATCAATCTCCTCGGTGGCTGAAATACAAAGAAAAAACATTGGGATAAGAACAAACAGAGTTCATAATAAGTTCAAGTAAGAAAGTTACCCTCAACGGAAAGAAAGCTAAGGCCAGCCTCAATAAGGTTCTTTTCATTCAGAAAAATTTTATAGTGGGAACGGCCATCATCGGCAAGGAGCCAATCTCGATCCTGTAACTCTGAGTCATCAAGGTCACACACGAAGTGTTTACTATCTTCTACGGATCCAAATCTATTCACAAAGAAGTTACCCCAGTCACCGCCTTTCCATTCAAGAACTACAAACTCCCTTTCCCAGAAATGTTGGGAATCTGGTAAGGAGTAGGGATTCACCATGTATGGAATTTTGGCTCGGTGCTTGAGGCTAACCCATCCCTTCTTGTGATCAGAAGAGTTACTGGCCACAAAGATACTTCTAAACATTGTAATAGTCGGTAGGATCCCCAATTGACGACATCTTATTAAGAAAATAGAGATGTATCTCCAAGAGTTGGGATACAACTGACAAGGATGGATCTGATACTCCGCCAGCAATCTAATGATAAAATTATCAACCGGGAATCTGAACCCAGCATCAAAGGCACCCCAGTAAACACAAATCCTCTCGGGATGCCAGTTGCAGGTCCTATCTAATGGTTTTGGAAGACGAACTTTAATAGCACTTGGAAAATGATATTTGTCCCTTATTTCCTGGACATCTTTTTCCTTCAACTTACTGGGACTGTTAAAAGAATCTAAGCTAGCACAGTTTGGAAATGTGTCCCTCATAACATTTAGAAGATCTAACAAGGATTCAAATCTATGTTTAACGTATGAAGAAGGTTTGATTTCTTCTTTACCTTTAGCTGTTCTCATCCTACTCCTCTTCGCCATAGCTTCCATCATAGAGACAGGGGGAGCCATTGGGCGATCACCTTCCGACATCTTGATCTTGAAGCTGAAACCTGATCTTGAATCTGAAACTTGATCTCGAAGCTGGAACTTGATCTCACAACTTGAAAGCTAGAGAACTTAAGAATTTGAAAACTCAGAAGTGAAGAAGTGAATCGGAATGAAGGCTACTTCTCCTATCTTATAGAAAATGCTTGACCTGTTACAACAGGTTGAATCTCAGCTTGGCTCGCGTTTACAGGTCATCTATCGTTTTAAGATGAAAAAAGGACGGAAAGTATCCGCGTTTCACAGAAATAATGGTTACAACTCATATAGGCCAGAAAAGAAATAGCGTAAATACTAGCTACATAGATGGGTATGCTTAAGAAGTTAAGCAACGAGTTTAGCCTTAAACCCGAGAATTTGCAGTGCTAATCGTACGTTGAAGAATAATGTCGATCGGAAGTCACGAATGACCAAACTGACGACTAAAGATCAAGATCAAGGTTCTTGATCCTTGGGATCACGGATGATTCTAAGTCCTAGATCCCTGACGACTAAAGATCAAGATCAAGTTTCTTGATACTTGAGACAACAAAGTCATGAATGACCAAAATAGTGACTGGAGATCAAGATAAAGGTTCTTGATCCTCAAGATCACAAATGATTTTCACGTCCGGGTCGCCTAGCTAGCCGAGAGGCAATCGACCACGGCGCACGAGGGGCCGCAGCCGACCACCTCCCAGCCGACCAGGTCCCGGCCGACCAGCTCCGGAGGAGGAGGCCCAGCCGACCTGGTCCAGGTCCCGGCCGACCAGGTCCCGACCGACCAGCTCCGGAGGAGGGGGTCCAGCCGACCAGGTCCCGGCCGACCAGCTCCGGAGGAGGAGGACCAGCCAACCAGGTACCGGCCGACCAGGTCCGGTGGAAGGGGTCCAGCCGACCAGGTGCTAGCCCTGGATCCGGCCAATCTAGGGTTAGTTCGTGGTCCTGGATCCCAACTTTTTTCAGCGAACCTCGGATAGTTTTCAGACCTAGATCTCGACTTTTTCAGCGAATCTCGTATGATTTTCAGTGCTAAAAAGAAGTCGAGATTAGCACAGATTAGTGCCGATTAGCACAGATTAGTGCCGATTAGCACAGATTATTGCCGTTTAAGCACTGTTTAGTGCATGTTAGCACAGATTAGTGCCGTTTAAGCACTGTTTAGTGCCTGTTAGCACCGATTAGTGCCGATTAGCACAGATTAGTGCCGATCAGCACAGATTAGTGACGATTAGCACAGATTAGTGCCGTTTAAGCGCTTTTTAGTGCCTGTTAGCACCGTTTAGTGCCGATTAGTGCCGTTAGTGCCATTTAACATTGTTTAACGCTGTTTAAACATTGTTTAAGGCTGAATAGCGCTGTCTAGTGCCATTTAACACTGATTAGTGTCATTCAGCATCGTCGTAAATGCGTCGATCGCTCCACGCTTTACATTAAGATGATGTTGTTAAGAATACTCACGTAAGAGCAATAAATCCTGACCCAAGTCTCGAATAAGGCCGTTATAGCTTCAAGGAAAACCTGATCAGTTTTCCTAGAAGTTGGGGGGCAAATGATATGGGCTAAAAGTAAGCCCTAAAGACACATTTAATGTGACATTAATTAGACCCGGAATGGTCCAAACGTGGGGCCCACCAGATGGGCCCAAACCCCAATTATAATATTAATTTCGTAATTAATATTAGGGGTAATTACCAGCTCGGCAATAAGAGTCAAACAAGGATATTACTCTTGCCTGACTTAGTCTCCAAGATACATATTCCAACAAGGAAACTGGTTCCTACATACTAGGATCTGGAACCTTCTTCTAGGCGGTGACTTGCCCACCAAGTCACCTAACCCTACTACGATTCTAAGGCTTCTCAGCCTATATAAAGGGTCTGACCCCTCATTCTCAGAACTACGTCTGGGCTTGATTCTCAATAACGAGATACGTAGGCACTCTATGAGGACCGATTAGTCCCGAACACGGAAACAGCCATTAAAGCACGAAGCTCCCAAACCCTAGCATTAATTACAAATTCGTAACCTAGTTTTTATTCCACAACAACTATCTATCTATACTATATTATTATAAGCAAATTAGAGATTTTTGTAGTTTGTAGTTTGGTTAACCAAACTATTCATAACCGTTAGATCTTCGTCTCAAATAGATCATGACTGCTAGATACAACAATACTAAAAGTTGTTATATTGAAAAGTCTAAGATTCAATTCCCTTTTTATTTAAAATATTACCCTTTATATATAAACAACTAAAAACCTAAATCATATCATATATTTCGATCATTAATATTTCTATCTAATTAAAACCATACTTTTCATTCATTAATATTTCCTTTCTAATTAAAACACGTTACCTTTTGTATTTAAAACTAATCTTACAATCAATATTATATATCTGAAAATATCACACCATATTTTCACCATATTTTCCAATTATAAAAAAAATATATTAGAATACGTATATGTTGTTTATAATAAGGAAACATTAATATAATCCGTAAACATGAGTATATTAAATTAAAATTAAAAAAAATATTAAAAATAATGATTGTATAAAAACATAATTGTAATATTAAATAAAATTTATAACATAAGAAAGGAAACCCGTGCATCGCACGGGCATTGAAAATTCGATTTTCGACATCTTAATTATTAAAATAAATTATAAAATAATATAATTAATGATAATTAGTCAATTGCTTTTTTAATTAAAAGTCCTGTAATTTTAATTGATGATATTACCTTTTATAAATAATCTTAAATATCGTATCTTTTAATCAGTAATATTTTTTCTAATTAAAACACGTTAACTTTTAATTTAAAACATAATCTTTCAATAATTAATATATACCCAAAAATATCTCACCATATCTTCTAATCACTAACAAAATATAATAGAAATCTGTATACAACGAATAATGACCGTTAAATTTTTATAAAAATCAAAATCGTTAGATCTAATGAGTAAATTATATCATTATATATTTATTTATAATTTTCACTTTATTAATTTACTATAATACCCTTTATTCATCGATTTGATTTTTTTCTTCATCATTAGAACTAAATTTAATTTAAAAATATCTTTATAAGAGGGATCTTATCCAAATTTTTGTTCTGGTCGCTGTACTACCAAAATTATATGATCCGTTGGATTGAAACTAGACGATCAAGATTAGATCACATAAAAAAATTATAATCTAAAAAGGATATAATTAGAAAAGTTTGTATTAGAAGTGAATTTTAAAAAAAATTATAATCTAAAAAGGATATAATTAAAAAAGGTTAGATTATAATTGAATTTTAAAAAGAAAATTGTATTTTAAAAAGGATATAATCAAAAAACATTATATTAGAATTGAATTTTATTTTTTATTTATTAGTATTAAAAAAATTCATATTTTCTATTTGGCCTCTATCTTGAGATCTAGAAATCAGATTTGAATGATTTTACAATCCATGCGAACCTCATAAAATTATCTTTAATTTAGTGATGCTTTAATAATTATTATTCAAATAGAAACACTCAGAATATCAAGAGAAAATATAATTACGAATTTTGACATTAATCCTCATCTATGTATAATTACGAAATTTTACATTAATCCTAATCTATTGATAAGTTCTACATTTTTCGTTTTTCAATATAAATATACTTTTTATTTTATAACATATTAAAATATAAAACATTTTTATGCTAAATCCAACGATTTTCATCTATTTATTTTAAGATCTTGGTCGTACGTAGGAATAGACGATTATCAAAATTTTGGACAAAATCTATCTTATATAAATATATATACGGAGTACTTTTTAGTTTATAACATATTAAAATAAAAAACATTTTTTATGCTAGATCCAACGGCTTTCATCTATTTATTTTAAGATCTTTGTCATACGGAGGAATAGACTACCGATTATCAAAATTTCGGACAAAATCTCTCTTACACTTATTATTAAAATTGTATTTGATTGTGAGTAGAACTATCTTTAAATAATTATAAGGATATTTTGATAATCAAAAAGAATTATAAGTAGAATTCATAAATCAAGTAGAATTTTCAACTTAAAAAATCGTCAATTTTTTTCTCTTTTTTGTTTCTGTGTAGATTTAATTATATTAAACCATCATTAATTTAAAGATTATTTTGTTAATTTCATGTGGGCTGTAAACGTCCAAATTATAATTTTAAAATTCAAGATAGAGTACAAATATTAAATCGAACATGTAAAATCTTATATATATATATATATATATATATATATATATATACACATACATATATAATATATATCAATTTTTAAACAACAATCTGATATGTAAATTAATAACTTATAAAATTTCATAAAAGTAATATAATTGTAGATATTAAAAAGGAGTCACCGTTGGATTTTGAGATAGATTAGTGATAACCGTTGGATCTAATACTAAAAAAATATTCTTTTTATAATATTTAAAATATTCTCATGGGTTAAGTTCAAATTCCACCAACAACATATCTTTATTAAACATATATATTATTTTATAAACTATTTTTAAGAGTTTGATGTTCTATTCCCGTCAATATCATATTATAATAAAAAAAAATTATAATTTTTTTAATAAATATATATTCTTATAAGCTACTCCCAAAAATTTCATAATAATTAAAATACATTATTAGAATAATATTTATATTAATGAAATTTATAAAATTTATAAAATTCAAAAAATATTTTAATATTAAAAACATACATATATACAACTTAAAATTTTAATGAAATAAAATTAAACAGTTTACAAGCAACCGTGCATCGCACGGGTTATAGGCTATATAATTAACGTAAGAGAGTTCCTATGATATGGTTTGGTCGTCAAGGTTAGATATGTCATTTCAAAAATATCATATTAATATTCTTGAATAAGATTAAATAGAAATTAAAAATCTATACTATATCTATACTATTATATTAAAGTCGAGACACTGAAATTTTTGAAAGTTTTGGTTTTCGGTTTGGTTATCTTAATTATTAAAATAAATAATTAAATTACAAAAACAACTCAAAAAGCTAATTACTAATGTTAACGTAATTATATTACGATATAAAATTCCTTTATCCACATTGAGCTTCTACTTATACTCTTTTTTCTGCTCCAACAACTCAATTACCCATTTTTTCTAAAGATTTAACTTCTAATTAAAACACTTTACCATTTAATTTAAAACCAATAACAACTCAATTACCCATTTTTTCTAAAAAATTTACTTTTAATTAAAACACTTTACCATTTAATTTATAACCAATAAACCAATATTACAATAATTAATATATCCAAATTCGTGGAAAGAGGCAGAAAAAGCTCTCTCTCTCTCTGTCAATATGACAGTCTTTTCTCTGTCAATATGACAGTCATTGCCTTTTGTGATACTTAACTATATCACCATTTTATTCTTATCATATCATTATCATATCATTACCATATCGTTTATAAATTTTATTAAGAACATAAAGAGCAAGGGAGGGTTTCTTATTAAATTTCTAAATACAAACAATGGCAACGGGACCAAGTGATTTGGATGCATTATACGCTAGGCTATCATTGGAGGAGGATGACGATGGTGGAATTATGGCTGGAAAAGATGACGTTACTGAAGCAAGGAGTAAGTATGTGTTGATTGGACGCTTTCTCACGGAGAAAAATGTTAATTTCAGTGCAATGCAGAATGTGCTGTCTTCATTATGGCGTCCAAGGGAGGGTATGGAGATTCATGACATAGGAGGACAAAGGTATTCGTTTGTGTTCTATCATGTGTTTGGTATGCAAAAGGTTGTGGAAGGGGGTCCATGGACGTTTGAGCAGAGCTTGTTGATTTTTCATCAATTAAAGGAAGGTGAGGATCCGCATACAATCTTGCTGAATAATATGGACATCTGGCTCCAAGTTTATGATATCCCGAATGGTTTGTTCTCGGAGAGGATAATACAAAACATTGGGAATTTCGTTGGAAAGCTTGTCAAAACAGATCCAGCAAATCGTAATGGTCTATGGAAAGCATTTGCACGAGTGAGAATAACAATGGATGTCACGAAGCCTTTAAAAAGGAAAATGAAACTGAAGCGTGAGGGTGGGGAATGGAGTTGGGTAAATTTTAAGTATGAGAAGCTTAGTATGTTCTGTTTTGTGTGTGGTATACTAGGCCATTCGGATCGAGATTGTGGGATAGTATACGCACATCCAGACAAGGAGATTAGCAGAGCATATGGGACATGGTTGAGAGCACCAATGAGAGGTGGTAAGAACCAGAATATGACATCAAAATGGTTGCGAAATGGGATGGACGGAAAAGATTCATGGAAGTCGCCGGATGGGGAGTCTCAGGCAACTTCAATGGGGGAGAGATTCATGGAAATTGATGGGGCCATTCGCAACATTTCAGGGGATGAGGGTGGAATTAGTTGGGTCCAGCGTGATACGGGGAACAAATTAACAATATCTGATCACATGGAGGATAATGGGAGAGAAATAAGGGGGACAACAGATATGGTTATTATTGATGCAAAACGTAAACGTATTGAGAGGGAGGAGATTACGGGGGAAAATCAAAACACAGCTGACTCTGGGCTACATTCAAGTGATGGGCCAAAAAACGGATTAGAGGCGGGACCTGTGGTACAGGCCCGCCTAGACAAATGAGTATCCTAGCGTGGAATTGCCGTGGGCTGGGTCAACCACGAGCAATTCGTTTCCTTAAGGAGATGGTCCAACAAATAAAACCTAATATTATTTTTCTGTCAGAAACTTTAGCTAAAGAAAATAAAATAAAGGAGTTGTGTAAACAGATTCAATTTGCAGAGTACTGGGTAGTAGAAGCACGAGGACATAGTGGAGGATTAGCTTTGCTATGGAAAACTGAGGGAGGCTGTCAGATAAAAGGAAGTGGCACTCATTACATCGACTTTGAGGTAGAGAATGAACAAGTGGGAAGGTGGCGATATACTGGATATTATGGGTGTCCGGAAAGAAGTAGGAGAAGTTTTTCTTGGGATTTGCTGCGGGGTCTGGCTGCAGTTTCAACACTCCCATGGTGTATTCTGGGCGATTTTAATGACATGATGGCGGTAGGGGATAAACGAGGGGGTTGTGAACAACCTCTTAGCTTGTTAACAGGTTTTTCAGAGGCGATAAATGATTGTGGTTTGATGGATATGGGTTTCAATGGGGAAAAATATACTTGGGAAAAATTTAGAGGGCAGCCACATTGGGTGCAAGAAAGGTTGGACAGGGCATTTGCGAATCAGACGTGGTGCAATTTGTTTCCTCAGGCGGAGTTAAGAGTGATGGATGTATCGACGTCAGACCATTTGCCAATTTACATTCAACTGCATAGGAAGGTTTACATGCCAAAAAAGCGTCGTTTTAAATTTGAAAATGTTTGGTTGAAGGAAGATGAATGTAAGCATATTGTTGCGAGTGGATGGGAAGAAGCTGGCAATCGGGATATCATGGAAAAAATCGAATATTGTGGTTTGAAATTACAAGAATGGGGAGGGGTGTGAGTAAGGAATACAAAGAAAAAATGATGGTGTGTAAAGACAGATTGCGTAAGCTGAGGTCGAGACGAGATGCTCATGGAATCAGGGAGTACAATGAGGCAAGGTGGGAGTTCTTGCAGTTGTTAGAAAAACAAGAAATCTACTGGAAGCAGCGAGCCAAACAGTTCTGGTTGAAAGAGGGAGACCAAAATACGCGGTTTTTCCATAGGTATGCCTCACAGAGGAAAAAATGAATCAAATAGACAAGATAAAAAATAAAGATGGGGCCTGGTGCGAGACAAAGGAAGAAATACAAGAAGTTATTGAGAGCTACTTCTCAAACTTATTCACAGCAGAAGCTTTGGATGGGAGATTATCAGAGCATGAAGGGGTAATGCAGTTGATGGATTATGACAAGGTGGCTTTAGTATCAGACATAACAGAGGAGGAGGTGAAGAGTGCGGTTTTTTCTATGCATCCTGAGAAAGCTCCAGGGATAGATGGGCTCAATCCTGCCTTTTACCAATCTTTTTGGGGAGTGGTAAAGAATGATGTGATCCAATTTTGTCAGGAGTTTATGTGCACGGGGGAGTTGCCTGCAGGGGTAAACCAGACGTTAGTTTGTCTCATACCGAAGATCAAAGTACCTCAAACAATGGTAGACCTGCGACCAATATCATTATGCAATGTTCTCATGAGGATACTTTCGAAGGTTTTGTCCAACAGATTGAAAGTGTGTCTTGGTTCTATTATTTCAGACAAACAAAGTGCCTTCATTGAGGGTCGTTTGTTAACTGATAATGCGCTTGTGGCGTTTGAGGTGAATCATTACATGCGGAGGAAGAATCAGGGTAATCATGGTGTGGCAGGTTTAAAGGTAGACATATCGAAGGCGTATGATAGGATGGAATGGGGATTTATTACAAATATGATGCACAAGTTTGGATTCCAACAAGTCTGGATTGATAGAATAATGAGGCTGATAAATTCGGTATCATACCGATTTACTCATGATGGAGAAGAGTTTGGTAATGTCACCCCAACTCGTGGTCTTCGACAGGGTGATCCTATTTCACCTTATATCTACATACTATGTGCTGAAGGGTTGAGTGCAATGATTAGACGGAATGAAAGTGTGGGTCTTTTACATGGATGCACTATTGCAAGAGGAGCACCTACGATATCACATCTTTTATTTGCAGATGACTGCTATTTATTTTTCAGAGCTGTGGAAACGGAGGCAAATGTGATGCATCGTATACTGAACAGGTATGAAAAGATTTCTGGACAAGTGGTCAATTTTAGTAAATCTATAGTTGTGTTTTCTCCTAATACAACAGAGGAGAATCGAGCTAAAGTGTGTAGTCAGCTGGGTGTACGTGAAGTTGATAACCCAGGTAACTATCTGGGTATGCCAATGATGGTGGGAAGACGGAAAGTATCTAAGTTCAAGTTCCTGTTGGAGAAGATTGAACAGAAATTGCAGAATTGGGGTAGTAAAGTCATTTCGAAAGCAGGGAAGATCACTCTACTTAAAACATCAGCACAAACAATTCCAAATTTCTGGATGAGTTTGTTTTTAATTCCAAAAGAGATCGTTACTGGGATTGAACGAAGAATGAATGCTTTCTGGTGGGGAAACAATGGGGAGACTGGTGGGATAAAATGGTTGGCGTGGGATAGGTTGTGTGAAGTTAATGAAGAGGGAGGCTTGGGCTTCAAAAGTTTGTTTGAGTTTAATGTATCAATGTTAGCAAAGCAAGCATGGCGCTTGATAAATAATACCAACCCCTTGGTTACTCAAATCATGAAGGCTAAATATTATCCACAAACAGATTTTTTAAATGCTTCGTTGGGTGCTAATCCAAGCTATGTCTGGCGTAGTATCTTGGAAGCACAGGCTGTTGTGAAGCAAGGCTGCAGGAGACGTATAGGGGATGGTAAGGACACAAGAGTTTGGCGTGTGCCTTGGTTACCAGATATGGAAAATGGACAGCTTACGAGTGTGATGCATTCAGAGCTCGTAGAAGTGACAGTGGATGGCCTGATGAGTATGGATGGAAAGACATGGGATGATGAGATATTGAGTGAGCTATGTAATGACAGGGATAGGGCGCTTATTTATCAGATACCAATCCCTTTGAGAAGTAAACCAGACTCGTGGTTCTGGCTACCCGATACTAAAGGTGGTTTTACAGTGCGTAGTTGTTACAGACTATTGCGAGGTGAATCAGTTAGTCAGGAGAGAGAAGTGTGGTCCAAATTGTGGAGGCTAAAGCTACCGGGAAAGATATCGAACTTTATGTGGAGGGTTTTAAGGGGTGTGCTACCTACAGCAGTGTCGTTGCGTAATAAACATGTTGATATATCACCACAATGTACGTGGTGTCACAATCATACAGAAGACGTTGCACATGTGTTGTTTCAGTGTTGTTTTGCACGTGAATTATGGGAGAATACAGGACTGCAAAACTTAGTGCTTAACGGGGATGTTGAGACAGCGAAGGAGACTATCACACGGGTTTTCCAGACAGCTAATAATGATCAATGTGCTTTAGTTGGACTGTTTTGCTGGGGGATATGGTTAAGAAGAAATAAATGGGTGTGGGAGAAGATAAGTATGTCAGTTTTTGGGATTAAACAGCTGGCCATGAGTTTGCTATCAAATTGGAGTCGAGCTAAATCACAGGATGCACAGATTTAAAGTAGAAATGCAGTACGTCAAAGAACATGGTGTAAACCTTTAACTGGATGGGTTAAGGTTAATATTGATGCTGCTTGTAACCCAGGGTGTGATGCTGTAGCTGTTGGGTGTGTTGTTCGGGATGCTGGTGGCTTATTTCTACGAGCTAGAAGCAATATAATAAGGGGAGCCAGATCACCAAGGGAGGCAGAAGCATTGAGTATGCGTGAAGCATTATCATGGGTGAAAAACTGGAGGATTAATAATTGTGTGTTTGAATCAGATTCCAAGCTTTTGATTGATGCCCTTAAGGTGCCAGCTGGGAGGTCTTTATTTCATACGATCGTTGAAGATTGTAGTGAGTTATCTAAACACTATGAAAATGTGTTATTTGAGTTTGTACCGAGATCTGCGAATAGTGTGGCTCATGAGATTGCTCGAGCTGCTTATTCTAGTACAGGTCTAAAGGAGTGGTATGATACCGCGCCTGACTTTATTTTGTGTAATCTTTTGAGGGATGAATATTAATATGAGCAAGTACTTTATTTCAAAAAAAAAATATATATATCCAAAATATCACACCATATCTTTCCGTAGTTATTTTTAGTAGTAATTTTTGTAATTAAAACATGTTACTTTTTGATTTAAAATTAATCTTACGATCACTAATATACACCCAAAAATATCTCACCATATATTCAAGAAAGAATTACCAAAATGCCTCTATTTGAGGTTGCCCGGCTCAAAATACTCATACCCAGATTGATGGCCCGATATGCCCATTTATTACGGTATTTCGGCTCCCGTATCACTTTGACAACCGTAGTTTACTCAAATATTAATAATTTGGGCAATTCAGACATAGCCCCCGCACACTAATGATTCTGGTTGTCAATTGGTACATTATTAATTAAGTAGTTATTCAAAAACCAATTGATTCCTAAAACCAACTGATTAATTACTCTTAGTTGTTGTGACATCAAACATGGGCCGGCAGTGGAAGACTTTGCTCCTCACTCCTGTGCTTTTTTATAAAAATTGAACTAAAGGTATATGTATGTCGTAGTCATTTGACACGACACACGATTTTGCGTAACTGGTGGGCATAAAGGGCCTTAATTTTGCTTTAAGATATTTTGGACATTTATGTTTTAAAGTAGATTAAACAGGGCCATCACCCTATATTTAAATCATTATTTTTAGAAATAAATAAGAATCGTTAGATCTAATAATAAGATATATTATATGAATAAATTTATTTACTAAAAAATCAAAGTTCGAACCCGTCAACGACATTTTTAATTTAGAATTTTAAAAAATAAATTTTAAACCATGCATATCATTATATAAATTTATATTAAATTAAAATTAAAAAATTATTAAAAATAAGGATTATATAAAAACAAAATTATAATGTTAAATACATTTTATAACCTATCAAAAGAAACCCGTGCGAAGCTAGTATTATATAAAAACCGAAATATTAAAAGTTTAGTTGGTTGGTACATGTTGATTTTACTTATTTACCCTTAATTAATAAAATATGTTATTTTACTTAATTATCCTTACTTAATTATTATTTATAATAATCTAATAAATAGTTATTAGCCGATTGCCTTTTTAACATTTACTTTTAATTAAAAAATTACATTTTATAAACACCTAAAATTGTACAATTTCTTACAAACGCTAATATTTGTTTTCTAACTAAAACATGTTACCTTTAAATTTAAAACTAATCTTGCAATCACTAATAGATCGAAACCCAAAAATATCACACCGCATCTTACAATCATTAATCAAAATATAATAAAAATCTATATACATCTATACTAATATATAATATGCAAACAGGGATATAATTTGATTGTTTGGTTCAACAATTTAAAACAATAGTGACCGTTAGATATTTACTAGATAGATGATAACCATTAGATCTAATAATTAGAAATATTCTATATTTAAATCCCGGTTCGAATCCCGTCAACAACAAATTTACATTAAAATTTTATATTATTAGTTCTAAACAATACATGTGATTTATTAAATAATTAAAAAAATTAAATTAATTCCATAATAAATTATAAAACTCTATTTTGTTTAATCATATAATTTTAAAAATATTTAAAAGTAACCCGTGCTTTGCACGGGCTATAAGCTATTATTTTATAATTTGGTTAACCCCGTATTCGTGGGTATCTCCTCATTTTTATTAGTTTTTTATTCATAATCATTAGATTTTCAACTCAAATAACAATACTAAAAATTGTTATATACATAGGTCTAAGAATCAATTCCTGCTAACAACACATTAATTTATATTTAATATTAAAAATTGTTATATATAAAGGTGTAAGATTCGAATCCTTCTAACGACTTATTAAAGTTAATATTTATAATATTATATTCATTATAAATAAATTATAAAAAATAAAAGTTTTTTGCTTTGCACAGACTATAAACTAGTATATATGGTCTTATTCAAATAGAAACAACTCTTAAACGAAATTTAAAACGAAACGAATTAGGTGAGATTGTGTATGTGAAGGTGCATTGAATTTGTGTGCGGTGCCCTAGCGGGGTTATTGGATTATATTAATCTAAAGGTTTATATTAGTCTATTTTTTATTTTAATTTTGGTTTCTATTTGATAACTAGCACGCACGCGCACACACACACACACACACACACACACACACACATATATATATATATATATATATATATATACTATTATATAAAAGCCGAAGCATTAAAAGTTTTGGTACCAGTTTTTTGGTACTAATTAAAAGTGAATTTACTTATTTACCCATCATTATAAATATATATATATATATATATATATATATATATGATATCTATACTATTAAAACTCCTAAAATAAATCATAACATAATATAATTAATTGTAAGTAGTCGATTGATTAGTGCATAATTTTGCATATTTTTACTGCCTATTTATTGTTTGAATTCGTATTTTAATAAATTATTTTGTTGCATTTCAGGAAAATTCGAGAAAACTGAAGAAATGGCAAAATAAAGAAATAAATGACAAAAGAAGAAAAAGAAGGACCAAAACAAGAAGAAAAGGAAAAGCAAGGGGTGGTGGTGCATTTTTGTAGCCAACCAAAATGGAGGGCTAGGATTAACCCACACCAACCAAAATGGAGGGCTAGGATTAACCCACACCAACCAAATTGAAGGGCTAGGATTAACCCACACCAACCAAAATGGAGGGCTAGGATTAACCCACACCAACCCTAAACCCTAAAATTTTTCTATAAATAACCTCATTCTTCACTTGTTAAAATCATCTTAGAATTAGGTTAGTTCTAGTTCACTCCCAAATTTTAGTTGTAATATTTTTCCTCTTATAAACACTCTTTATTTTTATGCAATTTCAAGCTTCATTTTAATTCTTGCATCTATCTTTCATTTTATTTTCCTTTTTTTTTATTTCGTTATTTTCGTAAATTCTCGGGTGGATAAAGTAGCGACGCTAACCACACGGGATTGAAAGTATCGATATAAAGAATTTGTTTCGTAATTTAAATTTTCGTTTTAATATTAGTTATGCCCCTTTAAATTTCCATTTTATTGTGGGTTTGGTGATTTGTAGTGGTAGATCTAATTTTGGTGTTTGATTTGATGTGTTAGTATAATGGGTTTGATAATTTAGAGCATGATTTGGTTGTGGTGTTATTAAATTTAGGATCTTTAATTTTTAGATATAAATTTAAAATTTGGTTGTATCTTGTTGAGATTTCCGATGAATTTAGAGTTTCCGGTGTTTGTTTGTTAGTTACATTGCTCGGCTCTTGATTTAATTGCAGTAGTGTTAATCGACTGAATTGCTTTTCATTTTTTTTTCTCTTTCTGATTTTCATTTTTAATTTACTTGTGCTCATATTCGCATGTAGTTTAATTTAGTTAAATCACTCTCTCAAAAACAATTAAATTGTCTAGTTCGCCTAAATTAAAAATTAAGGTTTGCGAAAAATATTTAGTCTCTGTGGATCGAATCTTAAATATTAAAACGATGATCGTGCGCTTACGATATTTAAAGATTTATTTTTAGCACATCAAGTTTTTGGCGCCGCTGCCGGGAACTATAATTTTTTGCGCCTTAATTTTTAATTTTTCGGATTAGTTTTACTTGTCACATTTTTTATCTCATTTTTTTTAGGAAATTTGGAAATTCGGGAATCTTCTCGCGGAGCGTGGAAAAATTGGAATTTTTGGAAGCGTGCTTCGGTAACCCGTATCTCATTCTTTTCGCCTTCTTATTTTTTTAGAAAATCACAACAAAAAAAAATCGAAAATTGAAAAAAATCCAAAAAAAATTAGTTGTAAATACATAATTATTGCATCATGCATTTAATCACGTAGGTGCACATCATGCTAGACTTTATTTTTTGTTTTTAATTTTTCGTACCTATTTAATTGTGGTGATTGCTGGAGGACCCAAAGGTACGTTAATTTTTTTTTCTTTAATTTAGGACACGTAGTGTAAGCATCCATAAATGTTTATAGCCTTTTATTATCTCGTTGTTTGTTGCATCATTTAGTCTTCATAAAATTAATTAGACATTTGCCCCTAGGATTTCGCGCTCAATTAGAAATGTGCCTAAAAATAAACGTAATTAAGACTTATTCACGACCTTCAGTGTCTAAGGTTCGCCTGGCTGTTAAGATTCGTGTCTAAGTGACGAGTTTGGCCTCTTGGCAATGCCTGCTCTAATCTGGCCGAATCGGTCTGAATAATTCTTAATTTACGGAATTTTTAGTGTGTCTTAACGTTATGAGCAATGTCTAGTTATTTTATTTAGGGAACCTAGGTTAGATTTTTCTTTTGATTTTTCACCATTTATTTTGTGTGTTTCATTTTCGCACTTAATTGCTACGTGGTTTTATCCTTGATCAATCTTTACAATGTCCGTAGTAATTAGGGAGCGTTATTACCAAAGTTGGAATTTTGACGAGGAGTTAGCGGATAATACGATGTGGTGTGAGTCAACTAGGGAACCTAGTGTATATAACGAGTCGTCTAGTACTTTTATTGATTTGCATTATAGTGAAAACGATATTGCAATCGACTCTGAATTAGATGCTCTTATTAGACGAATCAAAGCTTTAGAAACCCTTAGTGGCCCTTCACACACGTCTTGGCACCCAAATTTCAACTCTCCGAGTCTCGATTTTCAACATGGTCCCGACTCTCAACAATTCAACGCCATGTTTCAACCAACCTCTCGAAATGACCATTTTACATCGTCTTCTAATTCCGGTTGGAGAGATTATCCCGATCTCTCATGGAACCAAGGTCATAGCTATCAAACTCCGCCTCCACAATTTCAAGAACCGAACTCTTATCCAATTCCGAGTCAAGTTCCTTATTCGAGTTCAATTCAAACAAACGCCCACCCACCCGGATTTCATGATTCGAGTAGGAAACTTGACACCTTGGAAAAGAGCCTTGATGCGCTTGTAAAAACAACAACTAATTTGGCTCAATCTCAACAAGCCTTCATGCAAACAATGACTTCTAATAGGCAAATTTTGAACTCTAATGCTCAAGCCTTATCTAAGTTGGAATTTCAAGTGAATCAATTAGCCACCATGTGCGAGCGTGAGACGATAACCACCCCGAATCCACCCGAGGTCAACCCTGAAATTCTTATCACTCAAAGACCTATCGATACTTTCGATGATGTCATTTCTCCTAGGTATAATGTTCAAGTTGACACTCCTTTCGGTGGTGATTCACACAAAGAAGATTCTAATGCTGACATCATTCTTTCTCTAGGTCAAACGAAGAATCCCGATGATTCTGAGTTTGTGGCTTCACCTAGACAACCATCATCTTCTTCTAGTGAACTTTTCCTTTCATCTTCCAAACCTCTTCCCGAAAAACCCAAAGAACCGCATACTCAACCAATAGGAGCTAATCTAGTTAAGGAGGTTGTTTCAATGTCAAATTTGGACGATCATGAGATTGAGTCTCTTCTTAAACAAGATTTTCAATTGCATTACGAGACCAATCGAGAGCTTCACGAATCTTTTAAGGATTTGACCTCGGAAGAGATGTTTGAAGAGATGAAGAATATTTGTTCCAAATGGGAAACCCAACATAAGGATAATTCTTGTGATCCTAATTCTGTTGGTAAAACATTTTTCGAAGAGCCACCCCCACCCGTTTCTATTTCTTCATTTTCCACTCGTGCTCCATCTTTCATCGAAACTCTTGATATTCATGACAAACATCTTATCGTAATTAATTTGCTTAAACAACAAAAAGAAGCATCTTCGTGGTCTATGGATGAAGTTAGGAATATGAGTTTTATTCTTGCGCCTAATCGGATCGTTCGAGTGGTCTATGCTATTTTTGTGGGTGAGTTTCTGAAATATGTTGGTTGTATAACAAAAATAGTTTTTCCGAGAGCAGGTATTGGTTAGTAAATATTTGTTTTGTACCTCCCATAGTAGAATGTAGGTATGGGGGAGTTACAATGTGTGTGCGTGTGTGAGTTGTTTTTCTTTAGTAGTTTGCTTGAAATTTTCAGTCGTCGTCATCCCTTATCAGGTATTTCCTCAACTTTCTCCCTTCTCATTTCTCTTTTCTCTTGCATTTGCATACATTGAGGACAATGCATGGTTTAGGTATGGGGGAGGGTTTTAGTGTAAATACATAAAATTGAAAAATCCAAAAAAATTGAAAAATTTGAAAAATCCAAAAATAGAGATATTTTAAGCTTAGTTGTCCTTCCCACTCTTGAACTTTAGAACTAGTTGGTGTTAACTATTTTTCAAAAATTATATGTATAATGCCTTTAGATTATTTGAACGTAGTCAGGTAAGGTTTTACTCATGAAACTTGTGTCGAACAAATTTTTGCTTAAAAGTCCAAGACGGCACATTTGCACAAGACTTTTGATGGAAGAATTGTATAGGAGTATTATTCGATACCTGAGAGAGAACCCACATGTTAAAACGATGTCGAATCAAACCTTTGCGAACAAATTTTTCCTATAGTGTTGTTAAAAAAAATTCAAAAAAAAAGAGTCAATAAATGTTTGTAGTTGTAGAGTGCTAATGTAATTTTGTAATAATAAATTCTTAGTAGGGAAATCGGCTAGGTTGGGCTCATTGATAACCCGAGTAAGTAAGTCCGAGGGGACTTTGTGCCTAGCAACCTAAGGTCCTTTGTGATCTGGGATTGTTGACCTAAAACTCGCTAAATGGGTATCAATGCAAAAGTCTTTTGGGACCTCAACCATTGCACGGTCGGTCTAACTACTAAGAACGTGAAGTTTGGCTAGATACTTGTTTTGATAGAGATTGGGTCAGTTCAATATTGGCTGAAAAGGAGAAAATGTTCGTATGCACCTTATCCATCATTGGCCTTAAATTCACTGTTAGCCTATTCGATTTTGATGATTCGATGATTACATATATTTTGGAATGTTATTTATTATACTAACATGCTATTGATTTTGATGATAATATGTTCACATACATTTGGCTTATAGATTTAAAATAGCATGCCATTTGTATTTGTTCTAACTTGGTTTTGCAGGATAAAACAGCTTACTGATTACATGATCAGTTTATATCAATCAGCAAGCAAATGTTCACAAACAGCATGCCAATTACACAATCAGCAAGCTGATTGTGTCTGATGGAATTGAAGATGCATTCGGAAAAACAAAGATCATCAAGAGGGAATACTATATAGATTATTGTAAGAGCCCTCTGAATTATTCTAGCACGCCATAGCAAAATTCAACACATGGGGAACAATATATTCTTTGCTTTGAATAAGGAAAGTAGCATGACATATTTGACTTCTCATTACCACCACATGCTCTTATTCCCTTCTATGCACGCTCATAACATTTTCTTCCTTATTAGTTGAATTACCAGCTCCTCCCACGTTCTTGAGAATAGCAAATCTAATCTCATATCCAACCGTTTGATATTCCTCCCGTTGGAGCCATTTCAAGCCTTCATTCAAATACTCTTGTTTACCTATAAAGGAGATGTTAATGTTCAGTTCTTAACATCAATATACACGAGCAGAAAACAAGAAGATATATTCAAACATAAAGCCTTCATTGCAAAATCTTACAAACCTCTCAAACCCTACATATACGCATATATATATTTTCAGAGGGTTCATATGTTGAGTTGTACTTATTCAAATCATTGTATTGTTCAAGTTGTAATTGATTTGCTGTTGTACAAGGTTGGCTTAAGGGTTTTGGGTGGGTCGAACTAGGCTAGAGAAGGATACTTGGGAAGTATTGCTTAGAGAGTTAGTTCAGCACAGCAAACAGCAAGCCATTTGTAAACAGCAGGGTGTAAGGGAGATATATTGTTGGATCTTGTAATCAGTTTTATAGTTGATCAATAATATATTCTCTTACCAAGTTTGGTAAGGGACCAGGACGTAGACCATTGGGGATTAGGGGTCGAACCTGGCTAAAAGATTGTGTGTCTCTTTTACTTACTGTTTACATTCTTTCTACATTGCATTTTAGTTATAAACAGCGTGCTGTTTGTGAACTGCGTTATTACAAACAGCAAGCTGTTTTCAGTTATTTTCAAAACAGTTCATAAATTCACATTTTTAATCATAAACACCTATTCACCCCCCTCTAGGTGTTGTTTTTCAATTGGTATCAGAGCGTTGGTGTACTAACATTTCTGTAACAGGAAAGTACAGATCCTATGGCACACATTTTTGTAGAGGGAGAATCATCAAACATGCCACCACTTCTCGTTGGTACAGAAAATTATGATTTATGGAGACTAAGGATGAAGATGATTCTAATCAGAAATCCACTTGAATGGTTGGTTGTTAAAGATGGTCCATTTACCTTTCTGGATGAAAACGGCAAGCGAAAAGATGTTGATGATCTTACCGGGGAAGAATTGATAAAAGCAAGCTATAATGGAACTGCCAAGTATACAATAATTTGTGGTCTTTCAGATTCAGATTATGACAAGGTCTCTACGTGCATCACAGCAAAGGAAATATGGGATACCTTAGAAATGAATTATCAAGCTACAATATGTGTCAATCCAAAACAGCAAGCTGATTGTCACAAACAGCAAGCTGCCTCAAGTGACACAAATAAATCTAAGGCACTCCTTACAAGGAATGATGATGAGGATTCAGACTCCAGTGATGACTCAAGCGAAGACATGATGAATTTGGCTCTTGCAGGTCTGAATGATGAAGATAGTTCACAAGGATCCATAAAAGAAGCTTTTGTGGATAGTGATGATTCTAATTCAGAAGATGATGCAAGTGAGGTAAATTCTTTTAAAGATTATGTATCTTCAGATGATGATATTTTAGAGTCACTAACCATGCAGGAACAAAATAATGTTAACATTGAAGAACATATGGCACTAAAGGCTGAAATCAGCAAGCTGATTGATAAGAATGCCCATATATCCAAAATGGTAAAAGACTTGTTGCCAAAAATAGAAGAATGGGATTCAACTTCATTAGGCAAAGCTACAGAGATCACGGAGCTAAATGCCAAGAATAGTCAATTAGAGGCTATTAATAAATTACATGAAAAGAGAAACAAGACCTTGATGGCGGAACTCAATGAGCGGATGAAAGAAATCAAAGAGCTGAGATCTGATGTTAAAATGAAAGATAAAGCATTGGAGACATACAAGTTTAAAGAATCTAGTCAAGCCGAGTCTTCAAAATCTGTTGAGAAGCGAATTCAGCAAGCTCAACTCATCAAACAGCAAGCTGAATTGATCACTCTCCTAGAAAAAGTAGTTAAGGATCTCAAGAAAGGCATGGAAACTTTTGTTCAAGGAGAAGACATCTTAAAGACAATAATGAAAACAGCAAAAGTCCCTTTAGTCAGAGAAGGAGTTGGCATGGACATATACAAAAAGCATGATACGTTCAAATATGATGGAAGAAATGGCATACCTTACAACTATGCTATGCCTTGGAAGACATGCAATAGATGTGGTGGAAAAGGTCATCTGGAAAGACATTGTGTGGTTCAAATCAATCATCAAAGACAAACAGCTTACCAGAGTAAACTAGTCAGAAGACAATCAGCATACAAGAAAGCAAATGACAGAAGACAAATAGCTTACCATTATCAGTCTGGCAGAACACAAAGGACCAGAAATCAAGCACCAAAAGTGATACAACAGTGGATCAAGAAATCTGATCTACATGATCTTTATATTCTATCAACAAACAATGGTGGATCCAACAAAATTTGGGTACTCAAGTAGTAAGTATGTTATTTGTCCTCGTATATTACTTTGAATATGAGTATATTATTATACTAACGAGTTTCCTCTAGTATATAGATGGGACAAATATATGTATATATATTGTATTATGCAGGAAATTGGAAAGAAGAGTACTATTATGGTTAATTGTTTGGCTGCAATGGACAATAATCCTTAGGTTTGGCATAGAAGGTCGGGACATGCACACATGGACTTGCTTAGTAAGTTGTCAAGTAAGAAACTATCAGCAAGCCAAGAAGGATGCTGAAACTTGAAGTCAGCAAGCCAAGAAGGATGCAGAAACTAGCAATCAGCAAGCTGGAAGTTCAAATCAGCAAGCTAAAGTTGAAGATGCAATTTCTAAAATGACTTTGGAAGGTCCTAGAGGATCAAGGGCTACTGAGAAACTACCTCTCTATGATGAAGAAGATCATTTACCACCAGAAAAGATGAGAAAGACAACTCATGAAGAAATAGCTCAACATTCTTTACCAAGGTCAACAAGGACGGTCAAGAATAATTCCCCAGAGTTGGTATTTGTCTCAACAGAAGTTCAACTAGCGAATATCTTCACAAAGCCACTAGCTGAAGAAAGGTTTTCAGTCAAAAGAAGAGAGCTTGGCATGTGAACTTTGTAGTTAGCAAGCTGACAAGCACAGAATGGGTAACGTTGGCTTACCATTTGTATATGAACTCTTTATATGCCATTACCATGATTTGATTTTATCCATGCTTATATTGAATATGCTACGTGATTACCCTTTTTAATGATTAAGGGGGAGAGATTTTAGGAGGTTAACTCTTAAGGAGGTTATGTGTTTGGGATTCTAGTTCATATAAATCCTTATGTGCTTAATTGAATATCATGTTGTTAAATCAATGATGCATGTGTTGAGGGGGAGTATGTACTCCTAAAAATATATGTTGGTAATCATCAAAAAGGGGGAGATTGTTAGCCTATTCGATATTGATGATTCGATGATTACATATATTTTGGAATGTTATTTATTATACTAACATGCTATTGATTTTGATGATAATATGTTCACATACATTTGGCTTATAGATATAAAACAGCATGCCATTTGTATTTGTTCTAACTTGGTTTTGCAGGATAAAACAGCATGCCATTTGTATTTGTTCTAACTTGGTTTTGCAGGATAAAACAGCTTACTGATTACATGATCAGTTTATATCAATCAGCAAGCAAATGTTCACAAACAGCATGCCAATTACACAATCAGCAAGCTGATTGTGTCTGATGGAATTGAAGATGCATTCGGAAAAACAAAGATCATATAGAGGGAATACTATATAGATTATTGTAAGAGCCCTCTGAATTATTCTAGCACGCCAGAGCAAAATTCAACACATGGGGAACAATATATTCTTTGCTTTGAATAAGGAAAGTAGCATGACATATTTGACTTCTCATTACCACCACGTGCTCTTATTCCCTTCTATGCACGCTCAAAGCATTTTCTTCCTTATTAGTTGAATTACCAGCTCCTCCCACGTTCTTGAGAATCAAAGCAAATCTAATCTCATATCCAACCGTTTGATATTCCTCCCGTTGGAGCCATTTCAAGCCTTCATTCAAATACTCTTGTTTACCTATAAAAGAGATGTTAATGTTCAGTTCTTAACATCAATATACACGAGCAGAAAACAAGAAGATATATTCAAACACAAAGCCTTCATTGCAAAATCTTACAAACCTCTCATACCCTACATATACGCATATATATATATATTCAAAGGGTTCATATGTTGAGTTGTACTTATTCAAATCATTGTATTGTTCAAGTTGTAATTGATTTGCTGTTGTACAAGGTTGGCTTAAGGGTTTTGGGTGGGTCGAACTAGGCTAGAGAAGGATACTTGGGAAGTATTGCTTAGAGAGTTAGTTCAACATAGCAAACAGCAAGCCATTTGTAAACAACAGGGTGTAAGGGAGATATATTGTTGGATCTTGTAATCGGTTTTATAGTTGATCAATAATATATTCTCTTACCAAGTTTGGTAAGGGACCAGGACGTAGACCATAGGGGATTAGGGGTCGAACCTGGCTAAAAGATTGTGTGTCTCTTTTACTTACTGTTTACATTCTTTCTGCATTGCATTTTAGTTATAAACAGCGTGCTGTTTGTGAAATGTGTTATTACAAACAGCAAGCTGTTTTCAGTTATTTTCAAAATAGTTCATAAATTCACATTGTTAATCATAAACACCTATTCGATCACCCCCCCCCCTCTAGGTGTTGTTTTTCATTCACTACACACCTTGGGATTTTTTGTAAATTTTTGAGTCTATTCAAGTGGATTGTGGGAACCTATAACTTAGCTATTATTAGAATAATCTTTAAGGCGTGTATTTTCCTATAAAATTGTTTTTGTTGACACCAATGAAAGCTAGATTGAAAGAGGAAAGTTGGATACTTGCTAATTTATCTCAAAGATTTTATGGGTATATCTTCTGTAAACCCTTAGGAGACAGCACTCCTCCTGTAGAGATCATCTATGGGTTTAACGGGTTGGTAAACCTAAAATTACCCGTGATTCCTACGACAGTGAGTATAGGTTTTTATTCTGCATTTTTTCTTTTTGTTTTACTCGAGGACGAGCAAAAGATAGGTATGGGGGCATTTGATTAGTGCATAATTTTGCATATTTTTACTGCCTATTTATTGTTTGAATTCGTATTTTAATAAATTATTTTGTTGCATTTCAGGAAAATTCGAGAAAACTGAAGAAAAAATAAATGACAAAAGAAGAAAAAGAAGGACCAAAACAAGAAGAAAAGGAAAAGCAAGGGGTGGTGGTGCATTTTTGTAGCCAACCAAAATGGAGGGCTAGGATTAACCCGCACCAACCAAAATGGAGGGCTAGGATTAACCCACACAACCAAAATGAAGGGCTAGGATTAACCCACACCAACCAAAATGGAGGGCTAGGATTAACCCACACCAACCCTACACCCTAAAATTTTTCTATAAATAACCTCATTCTTCACTTGTTAAAATCATCTTAGAATTAGGTTAGTTCTAGTTCACTCCCAAATTTTAGTTGTAATATTTTTCCTCTTATAAACACTCTTTATTTTTATGCAATTTCAAGCTTCATTTTAATTCTTGCATCTCTCTTTCATTTTATTTTCCTTGTTTTTTATTTCGTTATTTTTGTAAATTCTCGGGGGAATAAAGTAGCGACGCTAACCACACGGGATTGAAAGTATCGATATAAAGAATTTGTTTCGTAATTTAAATTTTCGTTTTAATATTAGTTATGCCCCTTTAAATTTCCATTTTATTGTGGGTTTGGTGATTTGTAGTGGTAGATCTAATTTTGGTGTTTGATTTGATGTGTTAGTATAATGGGTTTGATAATTTAGAGCTTGATTTGGTTGTGGTGTTATTAAATTTAGGATCTTTAATTTTTAGATATAAATTTAAAATTTGGTTGTATCTTGTTGAGATTTCCGATGAATTTAGAGTTTCCGGTGTTTGTTTGTTAGTTACATTGCTCGGCTCTTGATTTAATTGCAGTAGTGTTAATCGACTGAATTGCTTTTCATTTTTTTTCTCTTTCTGATTTTCATTTTTAATTTACTTGTGCTCATATTCGCATGTAGTTTAATTTAGTTAAATCACTATCTCAAAAACAATTAAATTGTCTAGTTCGCCTAAATTAAAAATTAAGGTTTGCAAAAAATATATAGTCTCTGTGGATCGAATATTAAATATTAAAACGATGATCGTGCGCTTGCGATATTTAAAGATTTATTTTTAGCACATCATCGATTGCCTTTTTTCACATTTACTTTTAATTGAAGATATTACCTTTTACAGTACCTACTAATCTTATAATCATTAATATATACGCGAATATAATATAATTAGTGGTAAGTACTTTTTTATATTTACTTTTAATTGAAGATATTACCTTTTACAACACCTACTAATCTTATAATCATTAATATATACCCGAACATAATATAATTAATGGTAAGCACTTTTTTTTATTTACTTTTAATTGAAGATATTACATTTTATAAACACCTACTAATCTTACAATCATTAATATATACCCGAAAATATCACATCATATTTTTCAATTATTAATAAAATATATTAAAAATCTGTATGAGTTGTTTATAAAAATATCAATCGTATCATATCTTACAATCATTAATATTTTCTTTCAAATTAAATCTATCTATACTATTATATAAAAGCCGAAAAATTAAAAGTTTTGGTACCGGTTTTTCGGTACTAAGTGAATTTACTTATTTACCCTTTATTATAAAGAAAAATATATATGATATCTATATTATTAAAACTCCTAAAATAAATAATAAGATAATATACTTAACGGTAAGTAGTCGATTGTCTTTTTTCATATGTACTTTTAATTGAAGATATTACCTTTTATAACACCTAAGTAGTCGATTGCATTTTTTCACATTTACTTTTAATTGATGATATTACCTTTTATAAACACCTACTAATCTTATAATTATTAATATATACCCGAAAATATCACCTCATATTTCAATTATTAATAAAATATATTAAAAATATGTATACGTTGTTTATAAAAACATCAATCGTATCATATCTTACAACCATTAATATTTTCTTTCAAATTAAAACATGTTACCTTTTTAATTTAAAAAAAATCTTATAATCATTAATATATACCCGACAATATTACATCATATTTTTAAATTATTAATAAAATATATTAAAAATCTGTATACATTGTTTATAATTATGAAACATTAGTATAATCCGTAAACATGAGTTTTAGTACCTGTTTTTTTGTACTAAGTGAATTTACTTATTTACCCTTCATTATAAAAAAATATATATGATATCTATACTATTAAAACTCCTAAAATAAATAATAATGTAATATAATTAATGGTAAGTAGTCGCTTGTCTTTTTTCACATTTACTTTTAAATGAAGATATTTACCTTTTATAAACACCTACTAATCTTACAATCATTAATATATACCCGAACATAATATAATTAATGGTAAGTAGTCGATTTCCCTTTTTCACATTTACTTTTAATTGAAGATATTACATTTCATAAACACCTACTAATCTTACAATCATTAATATATATACCCGAAAATATCACATCAGTTTTTTCAATTATTAATAAAATATATTAAAAATCTGTATACGTTGTTTATAATACCGAAACAATAGTATAATCCATAAACATGAGTATATTAAATTATGTTAAATTAAAATTAATTAATTATATAATAGCGGCAACATTAAAAAATTTAAATTTAAATTAATTAATTATATAATAGTCTAAATTTTATAAATTTTGGTACCTGTTTTTTGGTATATATTTTTTGATATTTTGTGAATTTACTTATTTACCCTTCATTGTAAAAAAATATATAAGATATATATACTATTAAAACACCTAAAATAAATAATAACATAATATAATTAATGGTAATTAGTCGATTGCCTTTTTCACATTTAATTTTAGTTGAAGATATTACCTTTTATAAACACCTAGAAACATCAATTATATCATATCGTCCAATCATATCATATCTGGAAATAATCATTATGTATCCAAAAATATCACACCATATCTTCTAATCACTAACAAAATTTATATTATTATATTAAAACCGAAACATTATAAGTTCGGTCGGTACGGTACCTGTTGATTTTACTAATTTACTCTTACTCAATTATAATTACAGATAAAATCATCATACTAACTAATCAGTTTCCTTTTTCAGGTTAAATATATTATATTTTCTGTTTTTAATAACTAAATAATTTTTTTCAGGTAAAATACAATATGTTTTATATTTTATTTAACTAAAATTTCTTCTTTATTAATCAATTCCCTTCTTAGATTAAACATATTACCTTTTCTATTTTTCATTAACTAAATAATTTCATTTTTCAGGTAAAATACCATATTTTTTACATTTTATCTAAGTAAAATTTCTCCTTTTTAAAAAATACTACGAACAATTTTGTTTAATAAAATAGTATAATTATATTATAATTACTATTAACTAATCAATTACCTTTTTCAGCCAAAACACATTACCTTTTCTCTTTTCTCTAAATAAAATCTCTTTTTTCCAATTATATCATGGACGGTTACCTTTTTTGGCCAATGGCCAAAACACATAACCTTTTTTCTTTTCTCATACTAAAACCTTTCTTTTTCTGATTATATCACGAGCGTTTCTATTTTATAAAAATAAAATAATAATATTATAATACTAATAATAATTAACTAATCACCTTTTTAGCTAAAATGTATCATCTTTTCTATTTTTCTAATTCAATTTCCTTTTTCCAGGAAATATCACGAGCGACATTAATTTCTCATTTTCTAAAGACTATGAGCAATTTTATTTAGTAAAATAACATAATTAAATTATAATTACTATAAACTAATCAATTACCTTTTTCACATAAATCATATAATCTTTTTAATTTTCACGTTACGTTTCTATTTCTCTAGCTAAAATATCTCTTTTTCCAATTATATCACTTGCGGTTCTATTTAATACTATAAACTAATAATATTCTAATATTAATAATTAACTGATTATGTTGGTCCCGGAGTATTGCAGAAGGGGGGGGTTGAATGCAATACTGATAAAATCGAATCTTTAAATCAACAACGAAGATAAAGATTATAGATTATCAGTAGATGTATGCAAGCAATAAGTGAAATAAGATTTCTCACAAAATAAATGGTTTATTTATTTTGTGTGAAGTGTTGCTACAACCTGGAGAGAGTGTTTCTCCATCTTCGATATCTTAAGAGATACAAATTGCTTCGTGTGCGTACATGAATAGAAAAGAATCTAAGATGTATTTAAGTAGACTAAGATACTCTGTTGTCCCTATCGTATGGGGTGTTGAGCTGCTGTCGTTTTCAAGTGGAAGCTCATTACAATTTGCACACCCATGTGACTTTCCCAAATTGCTAGGATAAACCTTATAAGTAAAGCAACCTAGATTCTTTCTATTTCTAGCTAATACAATTCTAGTAGATGTGGATATTACATACTCCTCGAATTGACCAGCTTTGTCTTGTGAATCTCTTAAGCTTATGTCGTAGTCTTGCAGGTCTGCTACAAACGATAGTGTGTTGCAGCAAATCTGTTTCTTGAACATGTAACCTGTCACGGGCTTTGACTGAGAAAATACCCAATTCAAATAATTCAAGGTGACAGTATTCTTAATCGCAGAGTCTGCTGTCAAAGGAATATTCAGTGGTTGACAGTACGAGCTCCCGCCAATGTTGTTGTCGGAACTCCAGACTTGCTGTCAAGTGTGAGAATGTTACTGTCTCTTGCTTCAGCCAATGTTGCTGTCAGATGTAGCTTTGTCGTGACTTTGCAACATTTGTCTTCTTGTAACTTTACTGTCAGGGACATGATAGTAACTTTTATTCTTGCTGTCTTCTAGATGTATTCCTTGAGGCTTGAACAAATGTATGAACTTCTACCAAATCATACAATTATTACATGACAACAATTATTCGAATACGAAGACATACTCTGGCTGTGACAGTATGTTCAACTTAGTAAAAACTAAGTACAGGGAAATATAGTTAAGTTGTCTCTATGCTATCACCCATAAATCCCAACAATCTCCCCCAATTTGTTTTTATGGACAATAACAAACAAATTTACAATCAAAACGTGCTGACAACTTAACTAACATAGATCAGAATAGATGAAATACCATATCTGATAAATGTTAAAGAAAAATCTAGAACATGAAGCTTATGAATTAACTGCAAATCAATTGCTCCAATTGAATGAGCAAATCAGAGTTTAACTTAGCTTGATTTTGGCAGTCTCCAGTTGTTCAGATTTTTCCCTCTCTTCTGAGAGCTTCATTTCTTGCTTTTCTGAGGTCTTTAACTAAAGCTTTTTCTTCTGGTGATCTGGTATCATCTTCAATGTCTTCAATATACCCTTGTATCAGTCGAGAAGTAAATACTTCAGCATCTTTTAGATCAAACCAAGTTTCAAAATCATACGTGTATGTTCTGAACTTCAGAATTCCTTGGATGAACTTGAACCTCCTTCCAGGAAAAGCATTTAAGGATTCTCTTCTTTTTCCTTCTAGCTTTGGATCTTCATCTCTCCTTTGATCAAATATTTCTTCTAGTTCCCAAGCAACTAGCATTTCGAGCTTATGAACAGATCCAACAACTTTCCAGTAGAGATCCTTCAGTATACTGGTCCTCAATTTGTGAAAACTATCAACATAGATTTCTTGCTTATCATCCTTGATTCTTAGAGGATCATCCAGTACACAGGGCTGATAACCTGCTTCCTCACTGAATAGCTTGTTGATTTTCTTGTAGCTTTCCTTCAGTTGAGCTTCTAGGTCTTCAGCACTTTGTTTGGTAGATGTGGCAGGTTTGGTAGATTGGGATGATTTAGCTTTAGCAGCCTGATAAGCTTGTTCTGCTTCATATTCAGCCATGCCAGCCTTTGTAAAAGGGCGATGTGCTGCTACAAGGTCCACATCAGGCATTGGTTCCCCATCAGAACTGACTTTAAGGTCTGCATCATCATGTGATCTCCAGTCACCATACATCTCATAGAATTCAGCATGTCTTTGAGCAGAGTATTCTTTGACATGCTCTAAGATACTGCTGGAAACATCTTGGTCTGTTTCCATGAGAGTGATCATCCTTTCCAAAACGAAGAAATCAATTCTTCTCCTTACCTTAACCGTTTTGCATGAGAGATCATGCATGTCTACCACATATGAAACTATCTCCATAGTGAAGTCTGGTTCTACAGTTATACATGTAGTTCCACAGTCCTTGAGATCATACTTGCGTATGTTTTTGTTGACTGGGTCCAGTTCCACTGAGACAGATGTAATGCTCCCATCAATTGACTTTTTCAATAGTTCAAAAATATTTAATTTTCTCTTATCAATGGGCTTCTCTGTCAAAACTGCTCCATGCTTCTTTTTCTTTGCTGCTGCAACAGTCTTCCCTTTTATCTTGGTTGCACGATAGGCTTGTGCTCTTGTCTTTCTTCTGTTAGATGAGAAATTCTTGACAAGCTTTCGTACCTTGACAATTTCTTCAAGTTGACCCTTGACAGCATCTTTCACTTGGGTGTCTTCAGCCATTCTGACAGTATCCTTATTGACAGTATCTTTTTCAGCATGAAGGCATTCAACTACCAGTCTCAAGATACTTGCCTCCAAGGATTCAAAAATTTCTAACTCCCCTTCATCATTGACAGCATCTTTCTTTTCAGTACTGGGAGTTTCTTGCTCTTCTTGGGTAGCATTCATCTGAGTTTGTGTAGCAACATTCTCAGATGCTTCTCTCCTAGAACTCCTGATATTTTCAGGTTCACCACTTCCTCCAAATTCATTCTCATCATCATCCAGAGTATCATCATAGTGGTAGCTTCCTCCCATCTTGGCATTAGCATCAGAGATCAGCTTCTTTATGATAGAGCTAATTTCCTCATCTCTTTTTGCTAACAGCCTATGAATATCTTTGACAGCTTTAACTTTATCATTAGTGATACTGGATTTGAGAAGTTTCTTCAGCACTGTCATGATTGTTTCAGTGCTTAGTCCTGAGACTCTATCCAATGGTAAGAAATCCAACCTTCTTGCTCCTGTCTTTGTGATCCTTCTGAAACACACACCACAAGGATTTTGAATCACCTCAGGGAGTTTGTCTTCAACCATCCTTTTAATTTGTGCTATCAGACTATCATTGAAGGTTGTTGAATTTCTAACTACCAGGGTTCCAAGGACTTGGAGTACTCTAGCATGCAAACTTTGTAAAAGTTGCATTGTGATGAATATGGTCAAACGGTTCTTCAAATAGACTTGAACAGCCCACCTTCTTTCCAAGTTGATTCTCACAGAGATACTTATTACTTTGCTCTTCAGTGTTGATGCCAATTTTGTAAAAGCTCCCCCTGCTTCACTAATTGATTCATCCACCAACTTACTGAACTCTTCATCTTTGTTGTTCAAAGTACTCTCCATGTGATCAACCATCATCAGTTCTGCATCTTCAAGGATGTATTCACTTCCATCTGACCAAATAGTTCCAGTAGACACGTTCACATACTCAGGCATTTTGCCTTTGCCTTTACCCAGAGCATTTTGAATTTCTTTTTCTCTCTATTCCTTCTGCAACTTCTGGAATGGAGCTTCGACTTCCTCATGATTTGGCTCATTGATTTTTAGTGGAGGCAATACTGTTCTTTAAGACTTTTGAGTCCCCTTTAATTGCTCCAACACTTCCTTGGATAGCAATACTGCCTCACCATCTATTTCTCCTTCAAACAATTCACCATCTCCTGCTGCCTTTAGTTCTTCACCAAAGTTTCTTTCTTCTTTCTCTTGCTCCCCCTCACTTTCATCTCCATCTTCTTCTTCCAAAACATGCTCCCCCTCACTTGTTGACTCCCCCTCACTTGTAGCTTCACCTTGTTTCTCCTTCTCTACCAGGTTTGCTTCATTTTGATCTACCACTTTCTCTCCCTTACCTTCATTCTGATCTACCATTTTCTCCCCCTTAGTTGAGTTGGCAACACTAAGGATGGTAGAGAATGAAAGAAGAGTTTGTTGAATATCAGCAAAACCAGTAGCTACCATAGTGGACAGTGCATCAAGTTTAGCTTCCATGGATGCACATCTACCCTCAAGGGATTTCAACCTTGATTCAGCTTGTTTAGAAGTACCACCAGTTCTCAACCTTTTTGGATATAAAGGAAGAAACTGGGGCAAGGAGGCTATAGGGTTTCTCACACACTCATTGTTTTTCTGAATGATCTCATCACTCCTCACAGAATGACTCTCAAGGCCTAGTGCCTTTGTGTGTGAGGTTCCCTCAAGTTCACTCTAGACATGCACAAGTCCCTCACCTTTTGCCAGCTTGTTTGGCTGCCTCTCATTTTTATGCTCACCTCTCTTTTCTTTTATCTCTCTTTTTCTTTTCACTCCTTCACTCATCCTAGATGCATGGGTATGAGCAGTACTTGCATGCATTTTAGTTGAAGAAGTAGAAAGTTTAGATTGTACCTTCAAAGCAGAGATAGTTAGTTGATCATCATCTGAAGCATCTTCAACAGTTACAGTATCATGATCAAGCTTTGTAGAGGTGACAAAATCTTTACCCAAAATGTTACTGCCCATTGGTGGGTTGACAGTAACTTTTGTGGTGTCTTTGACAGTAGCTGAGGCTGTGACAGCAATTTCCTGAAGGTCAGTTGCTCTTTAGAGTTCGACCAAGATGTTGGCTGTTTCATTTTCTGGCAGAGTACCATCTTGATCTAGCTCAGTGTTTGAGTGAGTGGTGTCCATTTCACTTTGAGAAATGGGTTCTTGTGGACCACTTGATGGGGGCTCATTCATGACTTAAGATGGATGATCAAAACCTGAAGGGATTGGATTGTCCCCTTCTTTAGGTTGTTGAGAAGAAACAATTGATGGATTAGAGAATAAAGAAGATGATGGTTTAGAAGAGATTTTTGGCTGTTCCACAGGGGTAACTTGTGGAACATCAAGAGTAGAAGTTTCATGACCCTCATTGTGCCCTATCTCTGTGTGTATTTTTGCAAGTGTAGGCTCCTCATGAGTGAGTACATGAGGTTGTGCTAACTCTTTACAGGATGCCTTGGGAGACATGCCAGCTTCAATAGATACTTCTTGTTGAGAAGAAGCACCTAGGGATGTGTTTGATTCCCTTTTATCCTCCACAGCCTTTTGTGAGACTGTGGGGTGGCTGACAGTGGCTTTGGCCCTCTTAGCTCTCTTCTTCTTAGGCTCAAGAGGAACCACTGTGGGTTCACTTTCACTAACATCATTATTTGCTGCATCATGTACAGTTTCTCCCTCAACATTCTCAGAACTACTACCAACACCAGTCTCCAAGGGTATTTTCTTGGATTCTTGCAAGGTTGTTTTTGTGGTCTTTGGTTGTCTAGATGATCTGATAGGAATGTATGGAGTAGAATGTGGGTTAACTGAATTTGGGTCTAATTCAGCTTCATTCTCAAGGGAGAAGACAACATACCCAGAGGGTAATGCTACTTCAAGATGATGCTCTTGATCAGCCATGTGCTTGTTGAAATAGAGTGTAATAAGTGCATTTGAATTTTGTGAATTGAGTGATGTGTGTGTATTTCTTTTCAAAACATTGCATTCTATAGTGAGAGATGCATTATCATCAATACCACATAATGAATTCAAACACATAGTAAGAAAGCGAGGATAAACATATACCTTCCTGCTCAGAGCTGACTCATAAGCAACTTTCCTACATCCACTTTGTATCCATGGACAAGAGAGTGAGTAAGCTTCTTGATATATGAGGGAATTCCATTCCATCCAGAGGTTTTGGTTGAGAAAACCTTCACCATGACATCAAAAATCATGCTCCATTCTTTCCTCAAATGCTTTTTGTCCATTTCATCAGTCGAGTACCATTTTGATGTACCCTCTTCAAGAACAGGACCAGAATACCCAATTTTCAAGAAAAACTTCTTTAGGGTTTCATCACTTGCAAGTTCCTTGTATGATTCTTTAGCTTGCAGTCCAGTTCCCAAAGCTTCGTTGATGCCTTTGATTATGAGTAATTTGCATTGAATGGTATCTTTACCTGCACCTCCTAGAACATAGGCAGTATTCCATAATTCTTCAAGTCTTTCTAGGTTCAAGGATGGTGTAGATGTTATAGCATGACCCATATAGGACTTGTTGATAAAGGATACGAGTCCTTTAAAGCCTTCACCAGCATCTCCAGTAGTGAGAATACCAGCAAAGTTAGTTTGAGAAGAGGATTATTTGGGTGCCATTTCTTGCTTTGAGCTTTGGAGAGAGATTTTTGCTTTTAAGAAAGAGAGATTCTGTTGAAAGTTGTGTGTTTGTGTGTTTGACAGTTGCTTACATGAAAATAGCAAATGTCATACTGAGAAAGGGAAAGTAATAATGTCTTAGCCCATTAATCAGTCACGTGGTGTCGTGGGTAGTTACTTTTTAATGGCTGTAAATCGTGTAGGTAAAATCCCAATTAATTCGGTCCACTAATCTTGGCAGTAACCTGTGCGCTGTAACAAATTCATTAGTAATTTTGAAAGGATGACAGCAGGTTTTGCTTGGCAGTAACATCGTCGCAAGAACATACTGTCATCATTAAGTAATTTATACAATTTCCTTTAAATTTCATGACAGAGACTTTTTCCATTGTGTCATCTAAGAAACTTGCTGTCAAGGCACATCGTGATAGCATCTTCACTTATTGACAACAACTTAAGCGGAAATAATTTATGTCACGAATTTTAATCGACTTTGCCTATTGTTTAAGTGAAAATTACCAAATAGCATTTTAATCAATTTAAGCACATATTTGTTAGTTTTAGCACACATCCACAAACATCCATACACACAAGCAATCAAACAGACAACTATTTGCAGATAGTTAATAGTAAAGGAAATGAACAGCATGCAAAACACTAGGAAGACGAAACGATGAACTTTTTATTAAAAAAAACTTAAAACAATACAAAAGTAGTTCTTAAGAACTAAACATCATTTCTTATTAAGCTCTTCAAGAGCTTCTACCAGTAGCTGCTCAACGACCTTTGCAATCTCCTCCTCCTTCGTGATCCCTTTGTGTTAGTTACAGAGGCATGCCTGTACACATCTAATAACAAGCCTAATTGTTTGTAATGCTTTGCATTACTTACATGACCTCTTAACTGAGGGAACCTCTAGTTGTAGAGTTTCCGTTTGTATTGTACTTGTAGTAGGCATCAAATCCTAGTTGTGTAATTGTACAAATAGAGTCTAGAATAATGCTTGAAAGAAGTTCCAAGGTTCATGCCTCAAGCAAGGAGTTAAAGACTGTCAAATAATCACAGTTGAGATTTGAAGAAATGAAGAATTTGCCTAAGTACCAATTCGAGAAGTATATTTGTCTATTCGAGAAGTCCAGCATTCGAGAAGTCAGGGATTCGATATCTCAAGACACTATTCGATATCTCTGAATACACTGTTCGATATCTCATTCGATATGTCTACTACTCTATTCGAGAACTCAAGAAGTCAACAAGTCAAGATGGTATTCGAGTTCTCAAAGAGTCAACAAGTCAAAGTTCCATTCGATATCTCAAGGACTCAGAAAGCTATTCGACAACTCGAGGATTCGATAAGTCAAATGTTCTATTCGACAACTCAAGGAATCCTGATGGAAAAGAGCTATTCGAGAAGTGGTTCGATATGTCATTATAACAGTATTCGAGAACTCAGAGTTATCGATCAAGTCAATTCTAGTTCTCGAATCACTTACTTAGTCACTTCTCGAATACATTCTTGGAGACAAAATACTGAAGAAATTGTACAAGTCAGAAACCTGCAACAAGCCAATGCACTTTATGGACCACAATCTGTAACGTGCTCTGGAAAGCCTACAAGGAAGCTTGGAGAGATATAGAAGAGACAAGGAGCTAAAGAAGTGGATCTAAACAGGCTTTGCAAAGTCAAATCTGTAACCGTTTGGACACTTACTCAAAAAGGATAGACAGACTAGAAAGTAATTTGTTTAGCTACCTTATTTGCAGTAAGTAGGCTGTATCCATGTTCTATAAGGACACAGCCTCACTTCATAACTTAGTAACATTTCTGTGAGTCAAGTTTTTTCATACACTGTAAGTCATATCTCTCTGAGAAAAACGAAGCTGAGAATACTACCATTTGTATTCACAGATTGTAGCAACCTTTATCTAATAATACATTAGATTAAAGTGATATTGTGTCTTGTGTTGTTTATTTATCCGCACCTTCACTTCTACACACACAGGCACTTATCTGCTACATAGACTCAATCAAAGAAAAGTTCAAGAATCCATTCACCCCCCCCCCTCTGTATTCTTTTACTGTATTCAATACTCAACAAGTGGTATCAGAGCGGGCTGTTTATTCAAAAACAGAGAAACGATCATGAGTTCGAATACACCAAAGACTACAGGAACGGTGAAGGTCCCTAAGTTTGATAAAGAAAACTTCAATCTCTGGAAGATAAAGATGATGTTGTTCATTAAAGCCTCTCATCCCTTGTATCCTGAGATTCTCAAGAATGGTCCTTTTGTTCCACAACAAGAGATACCAGAGAAGACTGTTGGAACCATAACTATCCCAAGAACTTATGAGGCCAAGGATCCATCAAAGTGGACAGAGTCAGAAAGGGAGAAGGTTGCTCTTGACAGCCACCTCATGTTGCTTATCATTGATTCCATGGACATGTCAATGTTTGCAAACATTGCATCATGCACGTCTGCTAAAGAGATGTGGGATCACATTGAGGTGTTGTGTGAAGGGACTGATGAGGTTAAGGAAAACAGGAAACAGATACTGGTCACACAGTATGAAGCTTTCATGGCACAACCCAAGGAAAGCATCACTGAAATGTTTGAAAGGTTTCACAAGCTAGTTACTGAGTTGCAGATGAATGGAAAGGTTTACAGCACCAAGGAGTTAAATATGAAATTTCTGTTGTCTTCACCAAATCATTTGGAGCAAAGAGTCATTTCTCTAAGAGAGAGAGATTTGAACAAAGTCACCTATGATGTGCTCTATGGAGTCCTAAAGACTCATGAACTTGAGTTGCTTCAGAAAAGGGCTATCCAAGCCAACCAAGGTAGGATGATAAACACATCATGTGCCTTGATTGTCAACAAATCCATCCTGGACCTAGAAGCATCTACAAGCCAACTAAGGATAGAGGAGGTGGCAGATGATGAAGAAACTGAATCTGGGGTGAGTGAACCTGTTGAGGAAAAGGAGGAAGAAGAAGAAGAGTTTTACACTCTGGAAGAACTTGATGGGATGGAAAATACCTCATATGCCTTCATGGCCAGAAAATTTCCAAACATCAGATTTAAAAGAAATCAACCCTTCAAACCCAAAACTCAAAACCATTCAGCCAACAAGAACAAGGCACCTGTGAAGCCAAACAGAAATAAGTTCAAAACCGGTTATGTGGATAGGTCATCTGTAAGGTGTTATAGATGCAATGACCTAGGGCATTTTGCCAGTGAATGCAAGAAGCCTAAAAAGAAGGATAGAGATTATCTTGAGCTAGAAGCTAAGTATGAGGCCCTTCTGAAAAAGCAGACACATGGTAAGGCCTACATAGCTGAAGGGAAGTGTTGGGATGATTCTGAGAGTGATGAAGAGGAACAAGAATTCTGCAACTATGCCTTGATGGCCAACTCCAAGGATGACTCATCTTCATCTGATTCTCAGGTACCATCTCTCACTACTATAGACATGTCTGTTTCTGAATACAAATGCATGATTGAACAATTATCTGTTGAAATGTTTAATATTCATACTAGTATGACTGCTGCTAATGAGGAGATTGCTAAACTGTCTACTAGAAATGAAATATTAACAAAAAAGAATGAGGAACTTGAGCTAACTACTATGCAAGTAGAAAACCTTAAGAAAGAAGTTGAATATTTGAAGAACAAGGTTCTATGTGCTAGTCAAGTAGAGAAGGCTCTTAGGGATGAATTAGCTGAGAATGAATTCAAACTTAAAACTTTCAAGAAATCATCTGGTTTAGTGCAATCCTACTGTGAGAAAATTGAAGCTAAACCCAAAGCAGCTATTGGACTTGACTATGACTCTCTCAAACAAAGGAAAGGCTATGCTGTCATTGAAGAGGACACAGCTGTTCATGAGAAAGTGCCTCACATTTTGAGAAAAACTGAAAATCCAATTTTTAAGGAATCAACATTTGAAATTGATGAGGATGCCTTACTCATCAAGCAAATGTTGAATGATGAGGATGAGGCACAATCTAGTGAACAACAAGCATCCTCTAAGGGTGAGAGTGTCAAGTCAAAGACCAAGAAGCCAGTAGTTGATAGGCCAAGACCTAAGAAGTTTGTTAAGTTTGTCTCAGCTGGGAAGAGTGAATCAGAAAAGGAAGTGACTAAAAAGAAACAGAACAGAAATGGCAAGTTAGGGATTAACAAGGATAACAACTATGCTTATATGCCTAATGCCCCTAGGAAAACTTGTCAGAACTGTTTCAGTACCAATCATCTAACTCATGCATGCAAGAAACCTGTTGGTAGTGTGTCTAAACCTTTCTATGATTGTTCTGTGCCTCTAAGTCATAGAGATGCACCTTTCTGTGATAAATTTGACTGTATGCCATGCAATATGAATGTTATGACTAGTTGTTTTAATTTAAGAAGGCAGTTCATTGATGGTTGTATCAGTCACAATTCCCACACACACTACACAAGGTCAAAGTCTTCAAGTCCTCCTAAAGCTAGGAAGGTACCTTTGTCACCTAAGTCTGAAACCTCAGGTTCTAAGACTTCCAACAGTGACAAGAAGACTAACACTAAGAAAGTTGACAAGCATGTTGTTTATGATAAAACTATCTCTAAGTCACATGGACCCAAACTTGTTTGGGTACCAAAGGAAAAGTAATACCTTTGTGTTTGCAGGGCAAAGAAAGTGAAAAGAAGGTCATGTGGATTTTGGACAGTGGATGCTCAAATCATATGACTGGTGATATGGCCCTGCTATCACAGTATGAGGAAAAGGCTGGCCCAATGGTTGCTTTTGGAGATGACAGCATGGGTAACACATTGGGATATGACAAGCTGAAAGTTGGAAATGTCATCATTGAAGATGTAGCACTAGTCAAGGGGCTCAAGCATAATCTGTTAAGTGTTGGTCAGTTTACTGATAGAGGATTCAAAGTGAATTTTGACAAAGATGAATGTTTGATCACCCACAAGAAGACTGGTGATTTTGCTCTATCTGGAGTAAGGAAGGGAAGCCTGTTTGTAGCCAATATGGACTCTGCAAACAAGGACAAAATTTGTTGCTTTTACTCAAAAGCATCAAATGAAGATTGTTGGTTGTGGCACAAGAAACTATCACACCTGAACTTCAAGGCCATTAATTCTCTAGTCAAAAGAGAGTTAGTGAGAGGCATGCCCACACTTGAATTCTGCCAAGAAGGAGTGTGTGAGGCTTGTCAAAAAGGAAAAATGAAGAGATCAAGCCACAAGTCAAAGACAGTGACATCTGTAACCAAGCCACTACAACTCATCCATATGGATTTGTTTGGGCCTGTCAACATAATGTCACTTGGAAGAAAGAAGTATGCCCTGGTAATGGTTGATGATTTTTCAAGGTATACATGGGTGGAATTTCTGGCATCAAAAGATGAGGCTCCACAAGTAATTATTGAGCATATAAAGAAAGTTGACAAGGAAGCAAAGGCAAACGATGCAAGTGTGATTGCACTGAGGAGTGATAATGGAACAGAGTTCAGAAATGCCACACTTGAAGCATTCTGCAAAGAGAATGGCATTTCTCAGCAATTCTCAGCTCCAAGGACTCCACAACAAAATGGAGTTGTTGAGAGAAAGAATAGAACTCTAATTGAGGCTGCTAGAACAATGTTACTTGATGCAAAAATGCCTACATGTTTTTGGGCTGAGGCTGTGAGCACTGCATGCTATATTCAGAACAGGACCCTCATCAACAAAAACACTGGAAAGACACCTTACAACTTGATGACTGGAAAGAAGCCTACACTAAAGTATGTTCATACTTTTGGAAGCAAATGCTTTGTACTCAAGGATAATTCTGAATATGTTGGAAAGTTTGATGCAAAAGCATTTGAAGGAATTTTTCTTGGCTATTCTATGGAAAGAATTGCATACAAGGTTTATGTCATCAGTCAAAAGAAAGTTATGGAAAGCACAGATGTAACATTTGATGACAGCAAACTACCTGGACTAGAAGAAGCCAATGATGAAGACAGAGATCCATTGAAGTTTGATAATCTAGATGATTCTGATGAAGAGACTGAAACTGGAGTTGAAACTCAAGTTCAACATTCTCAAGTGAATAATGATACAAGAGAAGAATTTGTGCCAATCAATAGTGGAGAAACAAGCATCCAAGACACACCTGTGAGTAATGGTAACTTCACAGGGGGAGGAAATGAGGATGACCATGATGTGGATGATGAAGCAACATCAAGAATGAGAAATCAGGCTGAACACTCGAGGAAATGGGATAGATCACACACTGCAGAGCAAATCATTGGAGATCCTAATGCAGGAGTAAGGACTAGGAGAGCAACTCAAAATGAGTGCCTCTATGGATGTTTTCTATCACAAGTTGAGCCTAAGAAACTTGATGATGCATTGTTGGATCCAGATTGGACTATTGCCATGCAAGAGGAGCTGAATCAATTTGAAAAGAACAAAGTATGGGAACTTGTGCCTGCACCAAAGAATAGAACCATTGTTGGAACAAAATGGGTTCTGAAGAATAAGATGGATGAAGATGGTGTAATAATAAGAAACAAAGCAAGGCTGGTTGCAAAAGGATACTCTCAACAGGAAGGCATTGATTATGATGAGACATTTGCCCCTGTTGCTAGATTGGAAGCCATTAGAATATTCTTGGCATTTGCTGCTCATTCAAACTTTAAAGTTTATCAAATGGATGTCAAGAGTGCATTTCTAAATGGAGAGTTGGAAGAAGAGGTTTATGTGCAACAACCACCTGGCTTTGAGGATCCACATTTCCCAGAATTTGTCTACAGATTGCTTAAGGCATTGTATGGACTTAAGCAAGCTCCAAGAGCATGGTATGATACTTTATCACAATTCCTTCTTGAAAATCAATTCACTAGAGGCACATTGGACAAGACACTGTTTTACAAGAAGCATGGTGATGATATGATCCTAGTTCAAATCTATGTGGATGATATCATTTTGGTTCTACAAATGAGAAACTGTGTGAGAAATTCTCTAAACTCATGCAGAGCAGATATGAGATGAGTATGATGGGAGAGTTGACATTCTTTCTAGGGTTGCAAGTCAGTCAAAGGAAGGATGGTATCTTTATCAGTCAAACCAAGTACATCAAGGATTTATTGAAGAAGTTTGACTTGGAAGATTGTTCACCTGCCAAGACACCCATGGCCACTGCCACTAAATTGGATGAAGATGCTAAAGGCAAGAGAGTAGATATCTCAGTCTACAGAGGCATGGTTGGTTCTCTACTCTACCTCACTGCAAGTAGGCCAGACATCATGTTTGCTACATGCTTGTGTGCAAGGTTTCAATCAAATCCAAAGGAATCACATTTGATTGCAATAAAAAGGATCTTTAGATATCTGAAGGGCACTCCTAACTTGGGATTATGGTATCCTAAGGACACAGGGTTCAATCTGGTTGGTTATTCTGATGCTGATTATGCTGGATGCAGAGTGGATAGGAAAAGCACCTCAGGAAGCTGCCAGTTTCTTGGACAAAGGTTAGTTTCTTGGTATAGCAAGAAGCAACAATCTGTGTCAACTTCTACAGCTGAGGCTGAATACATAGCTGCTGGAAGTTGCTGTGCTCAAGTGCTTTGGATTAGAAATTAACTTAGAGATTATGGACTTGTGTTGGAAAGAATTCCAATCATGTGTGACAACACAAGTGCAATCTCTATAGTTGCCAATCCTGTCAATCATTCTAGAACAAAGCACATTGACATCAGATATCATTTCATAAGAGAACATGCAACTAATGGAACCATTGAGTTGCATTATGTCTCTACAGATAAACAACTAGCTGATATATTCACTAAGCCATTAGATGAAGCCACCTTCACAAGGTTGGTAAGTGAGATTGGAATGCTGAATTCTTCAGATTCTGGCTAAGTGAATACACCATCTAGATTGTTGCAGCAGTAAACACTTACTTTATCTAAATTCTCAATATTTTTGGAGTAAGTGTTGGCTGAAATATGATTTATAAATATTTCAAATCTGTTGTATATGTTGAAAATCATATTTTTATTAACTTAAAATTTCTATGAAATTTTGAGAAAATCACTATTTAATTTGCTAGGATATTTTTCAATGAATATGTCTGGTAAATTTTTAAAAGATAGTGAAAATCAAATTTTTATGAGTGATGGGTATAGTTCGATAAGTCAGACTTCTCGAATGATTCACTATTCGACATCTCTAATAAGTCTCATTAGAGTACTCTTGAGTTCTCGAATAGAGTCTTTCTGAGATATCGAATAGAGGAATTCTTGACTTCTCGAATATAGTAACTGAGTTCTCGAATGACTGAGTTCTCGAACACTATATCTGAGTTCTCGAATCATTTGAAAAGGCTGAATTCTCGCTGAATTTTAACCGATTTTGGACTTTTGTCTAAAAGTTTAATTCACTCATAAAAACACATATTATTTAATTTAGAATTATTTCTGAGTTAGATAACTGCCAGCTGTGAGTTTCTACCTGCTTGAGTTATCGATTAAGCCATTCTTGACTTCTCGAATAGTTGTTTCCTACTTCTCGAATGCCTGACTTGTCGATACAAAACTCTCTGCTAATCGACAATTCAAGTACTTCATACTTATACAATTTCACATCTATTCGATTCATTTCATTCGATTTCTCAAGCATCTACACTCTCTAAACCCCTGAAACCCTAGCTACGAAAAGCCAAATTTCTTCTTCAACCTTCAATTTCTTTCCTCTCTTCTACACAAATGGCAACAGTAAAGTTTAACACCAACTTCATCGCTCTCACTAGTGATGTTGAAGCACCCAATGCCAATTTCAAGTGCTTTGTGAAATGGATGGCTGAGTCGTATATCAAGGATGCACTCTCTGCCAACCCAACTCTATATCTAGATATTCTGGAACAATTCTGGAGTACTGCTATTGTGGAGGTTGTAGCCCTGGAAAACGCAATTACTTCATATGTCATCTACTGCAAGGTTCAAGATAAGGAAATCACTATCACTACTGCAGACATGAACCAAGCAGTAGGCCTACAACAAGAGTCATTTGACAGAATGGCCACTAATGCAGAGTTGGAGGAATTCTTTGAGTTCATAAACTACTCAGATGGGATTAACCTTGGAAAGCTAAACAGAAAGAATCTGAGAAAGGAGTGGAGTTATGTGTTTGCAACTCTTCTCCAAGTCTTCACTGCCAGGAAATCAAGCTTTGATCAAATCAGTGCACCTGTGCAGCAAATTGGATATGCTTTGGCCTATGGGAAGAAGATTGATGTTGGCCAAATCATACTCCAAGAATTATATGGGAGACTTGGTAAGAACACAACCAAGAGAGGTACTGATATTTTCTTCCCTCGCTTTATTCAATCTGTACTTAATTATAAAAATGCTTCATTGATTGAATTGCCTGGGATTGATAAAAATAAAATAGGCTATCCTAAGTCCATGACCAAACTCATTTTTGGTAATTTGGAGACTAGGAATGATGTGGATGTAAGACTGAACATAACTCCCCATATGGAGAGTTTGTTTAGGACTTATCCCCACAACATGCCAACATTTGATGCAAAATCTAAGTTAGCACAGCCCAAGCAAGTAGAACAAAATGCTAACCCAGGGCCTGCTAACCAACCCTCTCAACCAAACACTCTACCACATACTGAGCCAACTGCATCATCCTCTCAAAAGGGTGATGTTAGTAAAAAGAAGAGAAAGGAAGTAATGTCTGCACCATTGAATATCTTGTCTGAAGCAGCATTAGCTGTTGAATTAGGTCTAGGAAGTGAGGAACCTGAGTTACCCTTACACAGGACAAAGAAGAAGAAAATTAAGACCACCTCTTCAGTCACACAAATGGCTGAAGTTGTAAAATCAGGGGCACACAGCTCACTAGGTGTATCCTCTCAACAGGGTGCACCTATAGAATCAAGCATCCTCCCCAATGCACCTTCGTGTATAGAGTCAGCACATGGGAGTGATAAGGCTGGCACAACACTGAGTGGAGAGCACATCACATTTGAAACTCCCTCTATCTCTCAGGGGGAGTTGCCAAAATCTACTCTTAAACACACTTCTCTTCCAGAATCTAACTCTGAAATTTCTTTGGAACCTGCAACTCAGGCAACTGAGATGCAAGGTATTGATCATCAAGAATTCTTTTCTCTTAATGAGCCAATAATTTCAAGTGACTTAGTGCATGACACTTTGATCACCACTCAGAACCCACATTTAGATGGTGAGGGAATGCATGCTGAGGCATCTCCTAATGACACCATCACAAACACAGAGGTTCCACTAGTTTTTACTAGAGACTCTGTGCCTGTGTCAACTGCTGGTGTAATTCATCCCACCTCTGTGGTGACACCAGTAGTAGAGTTAATCCATCCGGTTACAGAAGTTGCATCTGTAACTGAGGAGTCTAGCTTGCCTAGCTCTAGCTCTGACTTCATGTCGAAATGGCTGAAGCCTGTGCAACATGACAGTGCTTCAGGATCAGGGTCTGTTCCACAACAATTGAGGGTTGAAGCACTTCAAAGCTTAATTGTGGATCAGATTCCTGAGTTCACAAAGATTGCTCAGAACCTTCTCACTGCAGACATGCCTAATCCAGACTATGAGGCTATTCTGTTATGCCATAGGGATGATGTGGAAGTGCAGAAGTCAAAGATCATTGATGATGCTGAGAGAGATGGCAACATAGATGCCTGGTTGCAAGGAAAATATGATATTACTCTCGATGAAGCACTTCAGTATCTCAGGGAGGAATACATCACTTCACTGGGCTCCAATGCAAAATCCCTGTCACCTGGTGAAGTGTATGAAGCTGTAAATGATTCCTACAAGGGTTTCCTCAAGGCTGCACACTATCTTGGCAAGGGAGTCAAAACTGAAGTCAACAGGGTGTGTGACAAGACAGCCACTTCAGTAGCAGAAGTCAAGAGGGCCTTTGATGCTAAATTCCCTCAGCTAGATAGTGTGTTCAAGGACATCAAACACTGCAACTCTACCTGCACCCAGATGGATAATGGGCTAGCTCTGCTAAAGGATACTGTCACAGGTCTGGGGCATCAATTTCAAAATCTATCTGACCAGACTACAGATGCCAATGCCATGCTGAGGACAATGTTCAAGAATCTTTATGGAGATAGGCTAGTGACTGATGTCCCTGTGCATGAACTGTCTAAATATGAAGTGAAGAGGCTGCAGGATCAATCTTTATCTGGTTTCAAGGCCAATGAGTTATTCACTAAGGTGAACACTCTTGAACAGGAGGTAGCTACTCTTACCAAGTCCAATGCTCATCTTACAGAAAAGGTTGCACTGCTAAATGATCAGTTGGACACTCAAGCATCCACCACAGCTGATGTCCTTCTGCATCAACAATCCATGTTAGCTGCAATGATGAAGCATATGGGTCTCCCTCTACCTGATGAATCTTCAATCCCAAAGGACATTTCTACAGCCTCTGTGCCTGACAACAAGCCTAAGGGGGAGAAGAAGGCAAGGAACTCAAATACAAAGGGGGAGAAAGGCATAATAATAAAAGAGGGTGGTCAACACCAAAGGGCTTCAAAGTCTCTAGCAAATGTGCCTGGCAAAGGAAAATCCAAAGTGGATGAGCCTCCATCTACCTTGCCAGTTGTCACTCTACCAACTGTGCACATCACTACTCCTGGAGGACAAAAGCAATCCATAACTACCACAGTGGTTGCAGGGAGTATGCCATCTGACAAACCTCCAACCTCTATATCTGAGAGTGCCAAGCCTGTAGAAGTCAAAGTTGTTACTGAGGCCAAGCTGCAAGAAGTTGCCAACTCAGATATTTATCATGATAAAGCCTTCTTGGAGTTTCTGAAAGCCATAAGGGAACAGGTTGGTGACACTCAGTTTTATCTGAGGGAGGTGAAGAAGCAGATTGACTACATCACTGTCATCCCCAAGAAAGTCAACAATCTATGGGTCAAGGAGATAGTGATGGTTTCCAAATTAAAGATATGGCATCTAACATACCAGACTCTACAAGACCTAAAACACTCAGAGATAGATGCCATACTTGAGCTCATTGAGAAGAGGAATGAGAACAGCAAAAGTCTGTTTGATGATTTGAGGAATGGTCAACCTTCAAGGCTACCAGAAGTGATCAAGAAGCCATGGACAATCATTTATCAGTCTGGCACCAGAATTGAAGATATCAAGCAATTTGTCATTCCCCATGATCTCACCACTAGAAATCACAGACTGATCATTGCTATCATTGATCAATTACAGAAGAAGGTTGGAGCCAGAAATGCTGAAGAAACTGAGGCACTACACATCCTCAGAACCTATATTGCAACTGGTGAAATTCCAGAGATGGCTCAACCTAGGAGAAATAAAGATGATGATTCTGAAGACAAAGGTGATGGGAGGAGAAGACATCACAGGAGAGATGAGGGTGATGAAGACAAGAAGAAAAAGGGAGACAAGGATAAAAAGGATGATGATGACCAAGGTAAAACATATGAGAGAAAGAGTGGGAGACAGCAAGCCTTAGGCACTGCTAGCAGTAACCTCACCACAACACAAGACTCTAAGTCTAGGGTGAATACTGTTAGTAGTGACCTAGCAAAATCTACATCTGTGGCTTCTGCAACTGTCTTACCACCTCAAGAAGAGAAGAAGATTCAAGTCAAGAAACCATGTGTATGTTTCAGAAAGCAATCTGCTAGTGGAATACTACTATGGTCTACCAACAAAGGTCAAAGATTTCTGCCAAGCAATCATGTCAAGAGGATGAAATTTAAACATGTTGCAAGAAGAGTGAAGCTAACCAAATCTAGAGCCCTAACAATCATTCCAGGATTGAAACTCCAGCCACTTGATGAAGACTTTGATGAAGAGCAACTGCAATTTCTAAGAGATCAAAAGATATGTTATGCTGCAATTGTGGATGACCACCTTGAAATCAAGTACACTGATGGGAAAGAAATGAAATTCAAACAAGGGGGTTGTCAACATTGGGGTAAATTGTATGAGATAGAAAGAATCATTGCATTGCTGAATTCTAAAGACAATGTGGAGAAAGTATGGAAGCTGGAATTGATTGACTTTGTGAAAATTAAGAAAGATTATGCTGAGAAGATAAGAAAGGGCTGCTATGAGAAATGGTTAGAAAGGGAGAAAGAAATTGATAGACTGGAGATTGAAGCAGAAAAGCTAAGGGCAAAGGGATTGTGTAGAGTTCAGTTTGATCCCTATGTGGTGAAGTATAGGAGAAGAAATGGAGACAATGTCAATATAAGAATGGACCTACTCAGTCACTATCCTGCCAACATTCTGAAGCCAGTGCTTGAAGATTTCAAAAACTCTATTATGATTGAAGAATTGGATGCTATGACAGAAATCATGAGAGCAATAGATGAGATTGCAAGAAAGGAGAAAGAAAGGAAACAGAAAGCATATGATGATCTACAAGCCAAAGCAATGGAGATGCAATCAAAAGAAAATGGCTAGTACCTCATCATACTGTAAGAGTATTTATCTTGTAATTTCATTTATGTGTTCAATCAAAATACATACCTGTACTTTTAAAGTTTTATCTTTATGTATGTTAGGCTTGTTATCAGACATGAAATTGTGACTAAGGGTCTCACTCACAATTTGGGGGAGATTGTTAGTTACAGAGGCATGCCTGTACACATCTAATAACAAGCCTAATTGTTTGTAATGCTTTGCATTACTTACATGACCTCTTAACTGAGGGAACCTCTAGTTGTAGAGTTTTTGTTTGTATTGTACTTGTAGTACGCATCAAATCCTAGTTGTGTAATTGTACAAATAGAGTCTAGAATAATGCTTGAAAGAAGTTCCAAGGTTCATGCCTCAAGCAAGGAGTTAAAGACTGTCAAATAATCACAGTTGGGATTTGAAGAAATGAAGAATTTGCCTAAGTACCAATTCGAGAAGTATATTTGTCTATTCGAGAAGTCCAGCATTCGAGAAGTCAGGGATTCGATATCTCAAGACACTATTCGATATCTCTGAATACACTGTTCGATATCTCATTCGATATCTCAGGGATTCGATATGTCTACTACTCTATTCGAGAACTCAAGAAGTCAACAAGTCAAGATGGTATTCGAGTTCTCAAAGAGTCAACAAGTCAAAGTTCCATTCGATATCTCAAGGACTCAGAAAGCTATTCGACAACTCGAGGATTCGATAAGTCAAATGTTCTATTCGACAACTCAAGGAATCCTGATGGAAAAGAGCTATTCGAGAAGTGGTTCGATATGTCATTATAACAGTATTCGAGAACTCAGAGTTATCGATCAAGTCAATTCTAGTTCTCGAATCACTTACTTAGTCACTTCTCGAATACATTCTTGGAGACAAAATACTGAAGAAATTGTACAAGTCAGAAACCTGCAACAAGCCAATGCACTTTATGGACCACAATCTGTAACGTGCTCTGGAAAGCCTACAAGGAAGCTTGGAGAGATATAGAAGAGACAAGGAGCTAAAGAAGTGGATCTAAACAGGCTTTGCAAAGTCAAATCTGTAACCGTTTGGACACTTACTCAAAAAGGATAGACAGACTAGAAAGTAATTTGTTTAGCTACCTTATTTGCAGTAAGTAGGCTGTATCCATGTTCTATAAGGACACAGCCTCACTTCATAACTTAGTAACATTTCTATGAGTCAAGTTTTTTTCATACACTGTAAGTCATATCTCTCTGAGAAAAACGAAGCTGAGAATACTACCATTTGTATTCACAGATTGTAGCAACCTTTATCTAATAATACATTAGATTAAAGTGATATTGTGTCTTGTGTTGTTTATTTATCCGCACCTTCACTTCTACACACACAGGCACTTATCTGCTACATAGACTCAATCAAACAAAAGTTCAAGAATCCATTCACCCCCCCCTCTGTATTCTTTTACCGTATTCAATGCTCAACACTTTGGCATCCAGATAAGCCTGAAGCTTATCGAGGAATGGATCGAGAGGGTGCTCAGCAGCAGCAACCTCCTCTTGTGGCTTGGACAACCCGGACATAGACATTTCTTCTTATTTCCTCTTACTCATACTAACTCTAGAGTTCTTAGTGTGTTAAGTGAGAACAAAGGGTTTAGCTTTGGTTTTATTTATAACATAATAAGTGACTCTACAGCTCCCAACTGCCTCTTTTTAATGAAGTAATTAACTTTTAAATTAAAAAGACTGACAAATACTCGGGGTCATTTCAAATGACACGAATACTCATCACTAAGCAGGCGTATGAAATAAGTTAATGTCATGTGACTACTCATTACAAAAATTAAAACAGGCATGTGATTTGAATTTAGGATAGTTATAGCAAACATGCTGTCAAATAAACAAGTAGCACATAGGACAGTAACTTCTCATGACAGTAACATTGAAAGTTAAGGTCACAAGCTGCAATTTTTAACCACATTGAAAATGTAAAAACTAGTAAGTTAACATACCAGATTTAGCATTCCCAATTCACTTACCAACCTGTTGAAGGTTGCTTCATCTAGTGGCTTCGTAAAAATGTCTGCAAGTTGCTTTTCTGTTGGAACATAAATCAGCTTCACAGTTCTCCTTTCAACATGCTATCTTAGGAAATGATGTCTGATATCAATGTGCTTTGTCCTGGAGTGTTGAACTGGATTGTCTGAGATGGCTATGGCACTGGTGTTATCACAATAAATTGGAATATTGGACAACTCTAAACCATAATCCATTAGCTGATTTTTCATCCAAAGAATTTGAGCACAGCAACTTCCAGCTGCAACATATTCAGCTTCTGCAGTTGAAGTAGATACAGAATGCTGCTTCTTACTAAACCATGACACTAATCTTCCACCAAGAAATTGACAACTTCCTGTTATACTTTTCCTGTCAATTTTGCATCCAGCGTAGTCTGAATCCGAATAACCAACCAAGTCAAATCCAGTATCTTTAGGATACCAAAGGCCTAGGTTTGGAGTACCTTTGAGATATCTAAAGATTCTCTTAATTGCTACTAAGTGTGATTCTTTTTTATCAGCTTGAAACCTTGCACAAAGACATGTAGCAAATATAATGTCTGGTCTGCTAGCAGTTAGGTATAACAACGATCCCACCATGCCTCTATAGGTACTTGAATCCACTTTCTTTCCTTTAAGATCCAAATCCAGTTTGGTTGTAGTAGAGATATGTGTCTTGGCAGGTGATGCATCTTCCATGTTGAACTTCTTGAGAAGTTCTTTGACATATTTCGATTGGCTTATGAAGATACCATCATCCTTTTGATGAATTTGTAGACCTAGGAAAAATGACAGTTCTCCCATCATGCTCATCTCATACTTGCTCTTCATAAGAGATGAAAACTTTTCACACAGCTTCTCATTTGTAGAACCAAAGATTATATCATCAACATAGATCTGAACCAGAATGATGTCCTTGCCATGGTGCTTGTAGAACAGTGTCTTGTCCACTACACCTCTTGTAAATTGATTCTCAATGAGAAAAGTAGAGAGAATTTCATATCAAGCTCTAGGGGCTTGCTTCAATCCATAAAGTGCTTTGAACAGCTTGTAGACAAAGTCATACAACTTAGCATCCTCGAATCTAGGTGGCTGTTCAACATACACTTCCTCTTCTAATTCTCCATTAAGAAAGGCACTTTTGACATCCATTTGGAACACTTTGAAGTTACAGTGTGCAACATAGGCTAAAAATATCCGAATAGCTTCAAGTCTGGCAACAGGTGTAAATGTTTCATCATAATCGATCCCTTCCTGTTGACAGTAACCTTTAGCTACTAGCCTTGCCTAGTTTCTTGTCACATTTCCACTTTCATCCAACTTGTTTCTGAAAACCCACTTTGTGTCAACTACTGACTTCCCTTTGGGTCTAGGGACCAGCTTCCATACATTGTTTCTCTCAAATTGGTTTAGCTCTTCTTGCATGGCTATCACCCAATCTGAATCCAACAATGCTTCATCAATTGACTTTGGCTCAGTTTGAGATAGAAAACATGAAAACATGCTGTCAGCAGAAATATTTCTTCTCATCCTTATACCAATAGTGGGATCACCAATGATTAGATTGCTAGTGTGATCTCTGTTCCACTTAGTGGTTCTGGGCAAGCTTCTTTCTTGATCTGCTTGATCATTTCCTCTTTGAGGAGTTGACTCTCCACCATTGATGTTTTCTCCTTCATGTTCTTCAACATCTCCAGAATCACTCTCATTCTGATGGTTAGCTGATACAGTTTGAGATTGAGCTGGAGTTTGAGTAGCATCATTGGCATTGATAGCATTTCTTTCAAACTCAATATCCTGAGTACCAGTAGGTTCATCAGCAACAATTTCTTCTTCTTCCAAATACCCTTGATTTTCAAATCTAAGAGGCTCCATTTAACCATCCTCTTGCAATCCTGGGAATTTGGTTTCATCAAATGTGACATTTACACTTTCTTCAATGACTTTGTGATCAATGACATAGACTCTGTAGGCAGTCCTTTCCAAACCATATCCCATGAAAATGCCTTCATAAGCTTTAGCATCGAACTTTCCTTTCCTTTCATGGTTGTCAATCATCATGAAACACTTACTTCCAAATACATGAAAGTACTTAACAGTAGGTTTCTTTCCTGTTAACAGATAGTAAGGAGTGTTTCCATGAGTCTTGTTGATCAAGGTTCTGTTATGTGTGTAGCAAGCTGTATTAATAGCTTCTACCCAGAAGTGTGTTGGTAATTTAGAATCATTCAACATAGTTCTCGCAGCTTCAATGAGAGTTCTGTTCTTCCTTTCTACAACTCCATTTTGTTGTGGTGTCCTGGCAGTGGAGAATTGTTGGACAATGCCTTCTTCTTTGCAAAAGTTTCCTAGTGTGGCATTTCTGAACTCAGTACCATTGTCAATTCTCAGATATTGAACTTGAGCATTGGGGGTTCTTTCAAGAACTCTTATGTGATCAATGATTTCTTGAGCAGCTTCGTCCTTTGTCTCTAAAAACTTCACCCAAGTGTACCTTGAGTAGTCATCCACCATTACCAGGGCATATCTCTTTCTTGCAAGAGATTGAACATTTACTAGACCAAACAAATCCATGTGAATTAATTTGAGTGGCTCAGTGTTGGTATTCACTTGATTTGATTTGTGCACAGATCTTTTCAATTTGCCCATTTGACAATCCTCACATAGTCCTTCTTGACAGAATTCCTGTTGAGGTAGTCCTCTCACCAAATCCTTCTTCATCAGAATATTCATATTCTTGAAATTGAGGTGTGAGAGCTTCTTGTGCCAAAGCATGCTTTCACCAACTGATGCTTTACTGTAAAAACAGTAAGCCTTGTCTTTATTGACAGAATTTAAGTCTGCAACAAACAAGCTTCCTTTCCTGGCTCCTTTCAAAGAGAGGCTTCGATCTTTCTTGTGATAGATATTACAAACCATCGTATCAAAATCAACCTTGAATCCCCTGTCACTGAACTGGCTGACACTGAGTAGGTTTTGCTTCAATCCATCAACAAGAGCAATATCTTCAATGACAACATTTCCAATTTCCAAACAGCCATATCCCACAGTGTAACCTTTGCTGTTGTATCCAAAAGTTATGATTGGGCCGACTTTCTCCACAAAATATGATAGCAGGGCTATATCACCAGTCATGTGCCTGGAACATCCACTGTCGATGATCCACATGACCTGCTTCTGTTTCTTGCCCTGCAAAACAGATGATTTTAATTTGCATCTGGTACCCAAACTCTGTTGGGTCCTGCAGTTACAGCATCATTGTTCATATCATTCTGTTTCATATTTGAATCAACACTAGAATCCTCCTGTTTGACTTCTTTTGCTGTCCACTTGGTTCTAGAGTCAGACTTGGTCTTTCTCTTAGTGGAAGCTGCCTTTTTACCAACATAGGCAAGCATATAAGTCTCAGCAGTTTCTAAATAGGAGCATCTTTCAGTAGATAGAATAGGCAAATTGAAACAAGTACTCATAACAACAATTTTGCATGGCATACAGTCAATGTTATTATAGACATCCATACTTCTTTGCATAATGGGGGTTCTATGTAAGTTACCACCAACATTGGATGCATGAACCTTATCCTGTTTGGGTTTCTTACAAACAAATGTTAGATGATGAGATGATCCACAATTATTGCAAAGCTTCCTAGGGGCATCCTTAACATGACTATATCCATTCTTCTTATCAATCCCTAACTTTCCATTCCTATTCTTAGGCTTGTAGACATTTGCCTTGACAGTATGTTTTGAAGTTGCTGTCGAGCCACCCTTGACAGTACCTTTCTTTGCCTCTATTTTGACAACAGGTTTGAAAGTTGTTGTCTTGGGTTCTCTCTTGACAGTATCTTTTGAAGTTTCTGTCTCATTCTTGCTGTCAGCTACTTTAGAACATTCTGTTTGATTGCTTGGTAGAGTTTCTGTCACGGGAGACTTGAAAGTATCTTTTCCTTTGCTCAGTGTGCTATCAATGCACTAATCTTCATCAAGTAGCTCTTGTTTGATGAACAAGGAAGTTTCATCAAAATCAGCTTGAAGATTTTTGAAAATCGGATTGGTAACTCTTTTGAGAATTTGAGGTTTGATACCATCACTATCATCAAGAGCAATTGCCTTTCCATGCCTTCTACCATACTCGAAACCTATTCCTACCTTCTGATTCTCAGTGTGATTATAATGATATTCCTGGACTAACCTAGAAGAGTTTCTAAAAGCTTTGAGTTTAAACTCGTTTTCTGCAATTTGACTCCTGAGAAATTCTTCTATTTCCTTAGCACAGACAATATCATTTTTCAATCTAGCATTCTCTTGAGCTAATGAATCTAGGGGACTGGTTCTTAGTAACAACATTTCATTTTCAGATTTGAGAGTTTCATTCTGTTTAGTTAACTTAGCAATTTCTTCGTGAGCAGCAGATAAACTAACATGAATGTTAAACATCTCAGCACTTAAATCCTCAATTGTATGCTTATACTCAGTTTTAGACATATCAAGTAAGACTAGAGATGGTACCTGATTTGATGAACTTGAAGCTTATTCATCAGAATTAGCCATGAGGGCTAAGTTCACAAACTCCTCTTCTTCTTCATCTTCAGAATCATCCCAGCATTTTCCTTCAGCCACATAGGCTTTCCCTTGATTCCTCTTAAACTGATTTCCAGATCCTTTTCCTTGATTCTGTCTTGGTCTTCTGGACTCAGTAGCAAAATGACATAGCTCATTGCAGTTGTAACATCTGAACTTCGACCTATCCACCAACCCTGTCTTGTATCCTCCTCTTGTGGCTCCACCAGTGGCCTTTGAAAAAATTCCCTTGTTGAGCTTAGATGATTGACCCTGTGGCTTGTATGACTTGTCCCTTCTGAACTTGATATTCTTGAATCTCTTAGCCATATAAGCCATGGTTGGATTATCCATGCTTTCAATCTCTTCTACTGTGTAGAAGTCTTCATCTTCAACATCTTTCAGCTGCAGAACCACCTTCTCCTCGTCATCCAACACCTCCTCAATCTTCAAAGATGGCATCTGTGTTGGTTGTGAACTTTGTGATGGTTCACTTGGACAAGCTACTTGTGGTTCATGAGCTATAAGGGCTCCTGACATGTTTGCCAACTTTCCTTTGGTTCCAGTTTGAATAGCTCTCTTTTGAAAAAGCTCGAGTTCGTATGATTTGAGCACACCATAGAGAGTTTCAAGAGAGACATCACCAAAGTTTCTTCCCTCTCTTATGGCTGTGACTTTGTGCTCAAGATGCTCAGGGAGCGTGAGCAGAAATTTGATGTTAATCTCCTTTCTATCATAGAACTTCCCATGAATTTGCAACTCAGCAATTAGCTTACTGAACCTCTCAAACATGTGTGTAAGTTCTTCGCCTGGTTTAGCCATAAAGGCTTCATATTGTGATACAAGAATTTGTCTTTGGTTCTCGCGAACTTCTTCACTTCCTTTACACAGCAACTCTATCTTGTTCCACATCTCTTTTACAGATCTACATCCCATGACATTACCACACATGGCTTTGTCTAATGTAAGCGAGTCGAGCAAGATGAGTTGTAAATAGTCATCCAAGACTACTTTCTCCTTTTCGGACTCTGTGTACTCTGAAGGCTTCTTTGCAACCCAATGGGCTGGAATGGTTTCACCATTCTCAGTAGCAGCAGCTACTTCCTTCTGAGGTATGAAGGGGCCGTTCTCAAGAATTCCCAAATACAGTGGATGGGCAGCTTTGATAAATAACAAGATCTTTCTTTTCCAGAAATTATAGTTCTCTTTATCAAAGACTTGAATCTTGATTCCACTTGACTTCTGAATACTCGTCATGATCTTCAGATTTGTGTATCAATCTATACGCTCTGATACCAGTTGTTGGTCCCGGAGTATTGCAGAAGGGGGGTTGAATGTAATACTGATAAAATCGAATCTTTAAATCAACAACGAAGATAAAGATTATAGATTATCAGTAGATGTATGCAAGCAATAAGTGAAACAAGATTTCTCACAAAATAAATGTTTTATTTATTTTGTGTGAAGTGTTGCTACAACCTGGAGAGAGTGTTTCTCCAGCTTCGATATCTCAAGAGATACAAATTGCTTCGTGTGCGTACATGAATAGAAAAGAATCTAAGATGTATCTAAGTAGACTAAGATACTCTATTGTCCCTATCGCATGGGGTGTTGAGCTGCTGTCATTTTCAAGTGGCAGCTCATTACAATTTGCTCACCCATGTGACTTTCCCAAATTGCTATACATACAGGATAAACCTTATAAGTAAAGCAACCTAGATTCTTTCTATTTCTAGCTAATACAATTCTAGTAGATGTGGATATTACATACTCCTCGAATTGACCAGCTTTGTCTTGTGAATCTCTTAAGCTTCTGTCGTGGTCTTGCAGGTCTGCTACAAACGATAGTGTGTTGCAACAAATCTGTTTCTTGAACATGTAACCTGTCACGGGCTTTGACTGAGAAAATACCCAATTCAAATAATTCAAGGTGACAGTAACCTTAACCGCAGAGTCTGCTGTCAAAGGAATATTCAGTGGTTGACAGTACGAGCTCCCGCCAATGTTGCTGTCGGAACTCCAGACTTGTTGTCAAGTGTGAGAATGTTACTGTCTCTTGCTTCAGCCAATGTTGTTGTCAGATGTAGCTTGGTCGTGACTTTGCAACATTTGTCTTCTTGTAACTTTACTGTCAGGGACATGACAGTAATTTTTATTCTTGCTATCTTCTGGATGTATTCCTTGAGGCTTGAAGAAATGTATGAACTTCTCCCAAATCATATAATTATTACATGACAACAACTATTCGAATACGAAGACATACTCTGGCTGTGACAATATGTTCAACTTAGTAAAAACTAAGTACAGGGAAATATAGTTAAGTTGTCTCTATGCTATCACCCATAAATCCCAACAGATTACCTATTTCAGCTAAAATATATCATCTTTTATATATTTTCTAACTAAAATCCCTCTTTTAATAGAAATATCACGTACAATATTAATTTCTTCTTTTCAAAAAACATTACGAGCAAGTGTATTTAGTAAAATAACGTAATTAAATTATAGATACTAAAAACTAATCAATTACTTTTTTTACCTAGAACATGTTACTTTTTCTAACTAAATACTCTCTTTTTCTAATCATATCACGGGCATTTTATTTAATAAAATAAAATAATTATTTTATAATTACTAATAATTAACCAATTACTTTTTTCAACTAAAATCTATCATCTTTTCTATATTTTCTGACTAAAATCTCTCCATTTCTAGAAATATCATGAATAACATTTATATAATTATTATCAAATCATCTCATATAAAAATTTAAGTCTCCAAAATTAATGTTTTAAAAATTAATTTAAATTAATGAAAAAAATTCATATAATATTTGAAAAAATCCGTGCATCGCACGGGTTTTAAGCTAGTATATATATAATAAACAAAAAGTTCATAGATTGTAAAGGGGTTCAAAAATGCATTGAGAACAAGTTCTTGTAGTTTTGTGTGCTTATTTCATTAGGTGTGTAACTCCTATTTCATGAGATGTGTAACTCCCATTATAATAACTTTGTAACTCCCATATTTATAGCTTACAAAAATATATAATTTACCTATGTAATTTAAACATTTGTAACTCCAATAATAAATCCATATAATTATCTTCCTTTTGTATATTTATCAACGAAAGTTAATCACATACATAATATCTTCCACTTTGACATCTTTGATAAATATCAATATGTATGTTAGGTCAAATTAGATTGTAGATGGGGTTGAATACAATTATCTTCCTTTTGTATATTTCTCGAAATTTGTTCGTTCGATTTAAACTTAATTTAGATAAATTTGTGTGGAATTAAAATGAAACAAAGTTCAAGTTAAATATAACGATATATTAAACTTGAGGGTTGCTACAATATCAGTACATAGTGATATCAAGTTAATAAAAATATATTAGAAAATTCGACATAAACTTTTCTATATTTGTTAATAAAAATCGAGATATGAACTAGGAGTAAAAATTCTCTAGTAGTACAAGCGACACAAATAATCAATTTCTAGCGGATAGGATATTACAAATATTGAGAACTTGATTTACTACGTATTTTTCTAAAGCTCCTGTATGTTTTGTTCTTGAGAGAGAAAAGCTTCTATTGGGTTCTTGTGTTTTGATAAAATGTTCAAATTAAATGTTTGATTCTTGGCCGCCTTCAGTATATAATCTACTGCCTCTTTTCTGTCAAAATAGCTTCAATAAGACCTTTCAATAAAACCTCCAGAAACAGCTAATAAGACCTTTGCTTGAACTATTAAGACCTTCCATTAAGACCTTCGGTAAGACCTTTGCTAGAATCAATAAGACATTCGGTAAGACCTTTCTGAAAAGGTCTTATCATACCATTTTTATAATTTAATTAACTAATTAATTTTCCGGAAAATCAATTAATTAATTTACTTTTACAAAATAATTCTGAAATAATTAATCAAATTAAAATATAAAAATTAATTCTGAAGGAATTAATTTATTAATTAAATTAATCACTTGACTAAATTAATTATAGGAGAATTACAATGAATCCTTTAATAGCCAGTTCCTTTCCGTGTACCACTCAAAACAATAAAGTCCTTCCACTAGGGCTGTTCACGAACCGAACTGAGCTTTGACCGAAACGAGCCGAGCTTTGACCTTAACGAACCGAGCCGAGTTTTGATCTTAACGAACCGAGCCGAGCTTTGACCGAACCGAGCCGAACTCGAGTTATTCACGAACAGCCTCGAGCCGAGATCGATCCGAGCTCGAACTGTTCGCGAACAATTAATTTGGTTGGAGATCTTAGTAGATCACTACTATTCTAACTAGTACTAGTAACTAGTGCTTTGTCACGGATTGTTGATTCTATTTTTAAAAAAAATCTCGACGATCCAACCGTACGGATGTCAAGATATATTTAATTTAGTGATATCCCAAATTTTCAAAAAATAAAAAATTAATTTGGTTGGAGATCTTAGTAGATCACTACTATTCTAACTAGTGCTAGTAACTAGTGCTTTGTCACAGATTGTTGTTTCTATTTTTTTAAAAATATTTCTCGATGATCCAATCGTACGGATGTCAAGATATATCTAATTTAGTGATATTCCCAAATTTTCAAAAAATAAAAATTTAATTTAGTTGGAGATCCTAGTAGATCACTACTATTCTAACTATCCTAGTACACTACACCATATATGTTCTTTACCAACACTTAAAATCAGTGTTGGCATGAAAATGTAGCCTTAGATGGCTTAATTTTGATGTAAGCCAACATTGTATTATGATGTTGCAGTACATATCAATTTATGTTGCCTTAAATATTTTTGATTAACAAAGCCAACACTTTTAAAGATGTTACCGTAGACCCTAACAAAAAATTTAAAAATAAACCGGGCAAAAAATGAAATATTTAGGGGGGAAATGAAATTTTTGGGGGAAAATCAGCCGGGTAATAATTTGGGGAAAAACTCTCTAATCTCTATCATACACTCTCGCTCGTTTTTATACTCTTTCATCTCTCTCATACACTATCGCTCTCTCTCTCTCATAGAAACTCTCTATCACTCTCACTCTCGTTCTCTCTCACTCTCCATCGTTAACATCTTAATCTTTAATCTCGTTCTCGTTCTCTCTCATCTCATTTACAAATATCTGTACTTGTAATTAAATTGGTACATGTAGTCAATTCAACTCAATTCGACAAATTCTAACTCAATTCTTGTTCGATTTGTTCTCGTAATGATTTTTTATACATCATATATGAAAAGCCCCTAGGATTGGTTACAAATTTTTGAAACCCTATGTTAGAAATGATTGATGGAAACAGTGTTTGGAAGCTAAAGTCAGAAAACAGAGTTTAGCTGGAAGCAGTCAGAGTTTAGTTAAACACTGACTGGAAGCGCAAACAGAGTTTGTTAAACTCTGTAGCGGTATTGTCTGAAGAGTCAACAGTGTTTGAAGATTGATTCAAGATAAATATGGAAGCAATATCTTTGAAGATTGGAAAGCTGTCAAAGAGATTGAGTTGACTTGGAAGACTGGAGCAATCGTGATTGATATCAATTGTATAGCTTAATTATAGGAGAATCAATTACTGATTGTACGAAGCTGTATGTTCTATAAATACAGTTAGGTTAACCCTAGAAGGGTAATCGAACATTGAGAAATCTTTTGATTGTAACCTAAGCAGCTCTCTGTGATATTTACATCACTGAGAGAGGAATTATTAATTCCAAACAGTTTTTAATTGTTAAACAGTGTGTTCTTGTTAAGTTACTCATACAGTATTTGATTACTTATTGTGTATTCGATCTAACAAGTGGTATCAGAGCCAAATCTGTTACTTTATTACAGTTAAAGATCCAAACACAAGAGTAATCAATGGCAGAGATACCTCCACCATCTGAGAAAGCCCCTACTACTGTTAGTAGGTATGAGACAATAAGGGTTCCTATACTTAGGCCATCAGAGTATGCAATTTGGAAGGTGAAAATGACCATGTTTCTGGAGGCTACAGATCCAGAATACCTTGATAGAATTTATGAAGGTCCTCACAAACCAACAAAATTATCTGCTGCTGCTGCTGGTGAGGAATCAAAGGTCATTCCAAAGGAAAAGAAAGATCTAACTGCTGAGGATCTTTCATCTATTGCAAAGGATGCAAAAGTGAGACATTTACTTCACAGTGCATTAGACAATGTTATGTCTAATAAAGTGATTAATTGCACAACTGCAAAGGAAATATGGGATGCACTTGAGGTTAGGTGTCAAGGAACTCCTGCAATCAAGAAAAACAGAAGAAACATACTCACTCAGGAGTATGAGCACTTTGAGGCAAAGTCTGATGAAACCATGACAGAAACATTTGACAGATTCTGTAAACTGCTCAATGATTTGTCATTGGTTAACAAAGAGTATGATTTAGAAGACTCAAATCTCAAGTTTCTTCTTTCTCTACCTGAAAAGTGGGATGTGAAAACAACCACTATAAGAGATAACTATGAACTTGGTGAAACAGAGATTGATGAAATTTATGGACTGCTCAAAACCCATGAATTGGAATTGGAGCAGAGAAATAAAAGATCAAGTAGAAAGTCAAAGTCTGTTGCTCTTAATGTTGAGGAGAAACCTTCAAAGAAGGAGGCATCAAGGAGAAAAGCAAAAGGAAAAGCCTTAGTCATACATTCAGAGAATGAGTCATCAAACACTGATGTTGACTCAAACACTGATGGATCATCTGATTCTGAAGATGATGAGGAGATGATGCAAATGGCTGCATTGATGGTAAAGACCTTCAAGAAGATGGGATACAAGAACTTCAAGAAGGGAAAGAGATTCTCCAGGGACTACTCAAAGTCTGACAAGAAGAATTTCAAGAAAGCTGAAGGAAAGGACTTCAAATCTGGTAAGAAAGATAAGTCTGAGATTCAATGCTACAAGTGTAAGGAGATGGGTCACTATGCTCCTGAGTGCAAGAAGGGTAAAACTGAAAAGGCACTCTACACCAAAGGCAGAGACTGGGCAGACACTTCAGATTCAGATGAGGAAGTCAACTATGCTCTCATGGCTACTACTCAGACTGAAAATGATGATCTCAAGGTACCTCCAACTACCTATGCTTATAACACTGATAATATAACTGAACTGAGAATTTATCTTAAAGCATTGCATATCAGTTATAGGGATCAGACTTTAGAAAATGAGAGGATAAAGTCTGAATGTTCTCAACTCAAAGAAAGAAATAAACTTGTTGAGGAACAGCTAGAGAACATGAATAAAATTCAAAAAGAGAGAGATGATGCAGTGTTTATTGAACAGGAGTTGCTAGGTAAGTATAAGCAACTAGAATCTGAATTGGAGGATACTAAACACATCATTAAAACTTGGACACACTCTGGTAAAGACACTCAAGAAGTGTTTCAGTCAGATACAGTAGGTCTAGGTTACTCTGTAGGAGATGAACTTAGATTTGAAAATCAGGTAAAGGTTAGACCACATTGTTCATCTGAGGGTAATGTCATGGGAACAGGTGGACCTAAGACTGAAGCACAGAAAAAGGCTGTTAAAGAGTCATATGCTAAAACTTTTGTTAAAGAGGCTAACATTGGCTTAATGACAGATAAACAACTCAAGCATAAGCTTAAGGAGATAAAGTCTGTCAACAAACAGAGAATGCCTAAGAAGAACAGAAATGGAAAAGTAGGCATAACCTCAGGAATTAAGCCAATGCTTGCTTCATTAGCTCCCAGGAAAACATGCTTTAATTGTGGTAGCACTAATCATCTTGCTAGTTTCTGCAGTAAGAATAAGAACATTAATTCTTTGCCCTCTAAAACTGCAGTAAAGAGTGATTATGTGAGAACAAGACCACAGACTTTATGCAAACACTGTGGAAGTACTTGGCATTCTATTTACACTTGCAGAGATTATCATGCTATTTATTATAATTACTATGAACCCAAACCAAATTTGAAATGGGTTAAAGTAAACTCTGCAAATGTAAACTCTGAAAAAGTTAGCTTAAACTCTGTTAATGAAAATTCCGCTGCAAAAGCTAACAGATTTAAGAAAGCCAAAGGATCCAAGCAAGTCTGGATCCTTAAAACTAATAATCAGTGATTGTTTGTGATTGCAGGGCACCAGGGTTAGTACCCTAGTTGTGGACAGTGGATGTTCAGGACACATGACAGGAAATAAAGCCCTGCTATCAAAGTTTGAGGAGAAGGCTGGCCCAGAAGTTTCCTATGGAGATGGCAACATAGGACATACACTGGGATATGGCAATATTAATCTTGGAAATGTCATCATCACAAATGTAGCTCTGGTTCCAGGACTCAAGCATGATCTGCTATCTGTGAGTCAAATCTGTGACAGAGGATATCATGTGGATTTTCAGCCTGAATATTGTCAAGTGATCAGTAAATCTACAGGGAAAGTTGCTCTAGTTGGAAACAGACACAATAACATCTATGAAATCAAATTGTCAACAAACACTGATGGCAAAGCAGTGTGTCTGTCTACAAGGATGTCCAGTGAAGAGAGTTGGAAATGGCACAAGAAACTCTCTCATTTGAACCTGAACAACATCAATGAGTTAATCAGGAATGATCTTGTAAGAGGTCTACCAAAGTCATTGTTGAATGTAGAAGGCCTGTGTGATTCTTGTCAAAAGGCCAAACAGAGAAAAGTCTCCTTCAAAAGCAAAACTGAGTCTTCAATTGTTGATCCTTATCATCTACTACATGTTGATCTTTTTGGTCCAGTGAATGTGATGTCTCTTGGAAAGAAGAAATATGCATTAGTCATTGTTGATGAATATACCAGATTTACATGGGTATATTTTCTTGCAAAGAAGGATGAAACTGCATTAACACTGACAGAACATGTAATTCAACTGGAAAAAGGGTCAGAGCATCAAGTGAAGATAATCAGAAGTGACAATGGAACTGAGTTCAGGAATTCATCAATGGAAGAATTTTGCAAGAGTAAAGGGATAAAACAAGAGTTTTCTGCACCTGGCACTCCACAACAAAATGGTGTAGTGGAGAGGAAGAACAGAACCTTGATAGAAGCTGCCAGAACCATGCTAGATGAAGCAAAGTTGCCAACATATTACTGGGCAGAAGCAGTTCAAACTGCTTGTTTTACTCAAAATGCAACACTGATCAACAAGCATGGTAAAACACCATATGAAATGGTGAAGAAGAAAAAGCCAAATCTAAAATATTTTCATATTTTTGGATGCAAATGCTTTGTGTTGAAGACTCATCCTGAACAGTTGACCAAGTTTGACCTAAAGGCAGATGAAGGAATTTTTGTTGGCTATCCACTGTCAACAAAGGCATTCAGAGTTTATAATCTGAGAACTAGAGTGATCATGGAATCAATTCATGTGTCATTTGATGACAAGAAAATAACTGGACTTGAATATGTCAATGAACATGATCAACTGCACTTTGAAAATGAAGATTTATTCTCTGAAGAAGTAAACTCTGATCAGACTGATTTGACAAACTCTGTTGATCTAAACTCTGAACCTCTACTGGTAAATACTGAAGAAACTCTTCAATCAGAAACAAGGGAAGAACCAGTTGAGGGGGAGCATGAAGAATCACATCAAAGTGATAATTCAAACACTGAAAGTGACTCAGTCAATGATTCTGAATCAAACTCTGTTGATTCAAACTCTGTTGATAATTCTGAGAAGTCACATTCAGGGGGAGCATCAGAAAATGAAGAAAGGCACCAAGAAAATCAGGAGAGCATGGATCAAGGGGGAGGATCACATGATGACAGAAGCAATCTGCCTTCTGCAAGAAAATGGACTAAATCTCACACACCTGATTTGATTATTGGTGATCCTGATGCAAAAGTAAGGACAAGAAGTGCAACAACAAATGAATGTCTGTTTCATGCATTCTTGTCACAATCTGAGCCAAAGAAAATGGAAGAAGCTCTTAAAGATGCTGACTGGATAACAACAATGCAAGAAGAGCTAAATGAATTTGAAAGAAATGAAGTGTGGACCCTTGTACCAAGGCCCAAGAACAGATCCATTGTTGGTACTAAATGGGTCTTCAGGAATAAAACTGACAGTGAGGGTGTTATCACAAGGAACAAAGCAAGACTGGTTGCAAAAGGCTACTCACAACAGGAAGGAATAGACTATGATGAAACATTTGCTCCAGTGGCTAGATTGGAGGCAATCAGAATCTTTCTTGCATATGCCTCTCACATGAAATTCAAAGTATTTCAGATGGATGTAAAAAGTGCATTTTTGAATGGAAAACTTGAAGAAGAAGTGTTTGTGGAACAACCACCAGGGTTTGTAGATCCAAAATATCCAGACCATGTCTACAGGTTAGACAAGGCACTTTATGGACTTAAGCAGGCACCAAGGGCATGGTATGAAACCCTTGCCAAATTTCTACTAGAAAGTGGATTTCACAGAGGTACTATTGACAAAACTCTGTTTTACTTCCAAAATGGTAGTGACTTGCTTTTAGTTCAGATATATGTGGATGACATTATTTTTGGGTCTAATAATGATAAACTCTGCAAGAAGTTTGCCAAACTCATGCAGTCAAGATATCAAATGAGTATGATGGGAGAGCTTAGTTATTTTCTAGGCCTACAGGTGAAGCAAACAGATGATGGAATTTTTATAAATCAAGCAAAATATACCAGAAACCTTCTCAAGAAATTTGGTATGCTTGATTGTTCATCTGCAACAACTCCCATGGCAACTGCAACAAAATTAGACAAAGATGCAGGGTCATCAGTAGATATGACAAGTTACAGAGGAATGATTGGTTCTTTGCTCTATTTGACAGCTAGCAGACCTGATATCATGTATGCAACTTGTTTGTGTGCAAGGTTCCAGGCAGATCCAAGAGAACCACATTTAACAGCAGTAAAGAGGATATTCAAGTACCTCAAGGGCACTATGACTTTGGGGCTGTGGTATCCAAGAGAATCAGAGTTTAAACTTCTTGGTTACTCTGATGCAGACTTTGCTGGATGTAAGATAGACAGAAAAAGCACCAGTGGAAGTTGTCAATTTCTGGGTGACAGACTTGTTTCCTGGTACAGCAAGAAACAGAAGTCAATATCTACATCAACAGCTGAAGCAGAGTATATTGCTGCTGGTAGCTGCTGTGCACAGATTTTATGGATGAAGAATCAACTGCTGGATTATGGATTAAGGTATACCAAGATACCTATTTACTGTGATAATCAAAGTGCTATTGCAATGACAGGTAATCCAGTGCAACATTCAATGACAAAGCACATCAGCATAAGGTATCACTTCATCAGGGAGCATGTAGAGGAAGGCAACATTGAACTTCACTTTGTGTCTACAGAACAACAACTTGCAGATATCTTCACCAAGCCATTGAGTGAAGCTACATTTACAAGACTGGTCAATGAACTAGGAATGGTCTCTAGTTTTGACTAGAGATGTTGGTTAGACTCAAAAACTTATTTCTAAAATATGTTGCTCATGTTTCTGCAAATTGTTAAGTGCTATGTGAACCTTAGTATTAAACTCTGTTATGCATGCTTATGTTTAAAACTTTTTAAACTCTGTTAAGCATGTCTGTCTGTTAAACACTGTTAACATGTTAGATACACTCAGTGAATTCAGAATTGATTATTGTCTGAATGAAAACACCAATGAAGAAAATTGTATGAAGCATGATTTTCAGTAAATAAATCATGATTCTTTCTGAGTCACTGAAATCTAATCAGACTTTGTGCAGTAAATCAACACAGCATGATACTGTTTCATATTTATAGCATCTCTTAGGTTATTCAGTCTTAAACTCTGAGTCTATGAATATTGTGTGCATTGCCTCTCATAAATAATTTTGGTTATTGATGAACTCTAAACTCTGATAAGTGACATTCTGTTTCCAAAGGTATGGTTCATGATGATTCCTTGTTTGTACTTGTGAAAACCATAAAACTTGAGATGTGTCATTGATTAGTTTGGTGAGTTCAGATTCATGTCTACAACCTGTGAGAGTTTGAGCCAAATCAGTGATTGATACATTTTCTATCAATCAGTATTTATTGTTGTGTGATATTAATCAGGTAGTATGTTTCTCTAGAACTTGTATTAAACCATTTTGAGACTACATAATATGTGTGTGCATGAAAATGATAAAGGCAATAGGATTTACCCTCTACAAACACTGTTCAAAAAAAATTCTTTTGAACTTTGTTCAAACACTGTTCATAAATTCCATTCTTAGTAAACCCCTTTGAGCCTTATTAACTGCTCATTTTTCTTATACACTGAAGTGTTAAGAGCAGTTATATGTTTTTTTTCTCAAGCAGATGAGTGTTTCTCAAGAAAAGAAATAGATTACTCAGTATATATGCTAAACAAAATAAAAAAAAAAAAAACAAGAAAAAGAGCATATATACTGATCTTGAACAAATATATACTGTGACTGAACACTTTGTTCTATTAAGATGTTCAGCTTGAAGTCACTCATGAATAAAACATTTCTTTTCATCTGTTTGATCTTACTCCATTTAAACCCTGAATAAAGTCCTTTTGATTTGTGAATACATGTACTCAAAGTAGTGTAGAATTGGTGGACATTCAAGCATATGGTAGATTCTGCTATGTCTGATTGAATGTGAGTGTAAACACTTCACCTAAACACTTGAGTGTTTGAGAGTTCGTGAGAATATCCAGTTCATGACTGTTATTCACTGAATGATGCTCTGATTTCAATCTCTTGATATTTTTGTCTTTAAAGACTGTGTGCTTACTTGGATAATCATGGACATCAAAGGCAATGGAAGTTTTCAGATTTCTGTATTACAGTAACTACAGAGTTTAGCATTCATCAAACAATCAGTGTTTACTATGAGAGTTTGTGCATTCAGTGTTTATTGATTTTTGTTATGGATTTTATGAAATATTAGATGCTCTAAAAATTGATTTCAGTAAACTCTGCTTCACACACACTTAATTCACAACTGTGCAATTTTTGAAAGGGTTTTAGTGATAAAGCTGGATAATTGATAAACACTGTTGAGTTGTGTTAAGTACTCTGAGGTAAAATCTCATTGAGATGATTTGACTATTTTGCAGTAATTGGGGTAGTTGACAACTGTTAATTAGTGTAAGTGTCGTGATTATAGGAATGACAGCGGTAATTATTAAGTAATCCATTGGTTGTTTGACACGTGTCCCATGATTGTGTCCCACTCACACACTACTCTACAACAGTTGCACGCTTTTACTAAATAAACGATTGAGTTTTAATTTTACTCTAATCGTCTTTAGTCTCTTACTCCATATCGATTCACATTCACCCACTCACAGTTACTTGCATATTCATTTACTTTCACACTTCTCATATACTCTCCTTCACATTTTGATAAACACTTACAGTGCATACACATCTTTTCTCTGAATATCTTCGTATCAACTTTTTACTGATGGCAACTAAAGCGTTTGATGCAGCAGGGTTAGTTTTTCTCCCTAGTAACTATGCAGCACCATTGGAGAATGCAAATGCTCCACAGGCATTTCATTTGTTCCAAAATTTCTTGAACGATTCTGAGATAGGGAAAGCTCTAACAGCACCACCTACACTATCTGCTTCGCAAATTGCTACTTTCTGGACAAACTCTGTATATGATGATGGAGAAGAGTCTGGCACTCCCACAATAACTTTCACTCATGATGAATCAGAGTATATTATTACTCCAACTACTGTTAGGGATGCTTTGGATTTTGAGACACACACTTCTTACAGTGTTGTTGGTCATGATCGGTTGAGGACAATGTTGGAACAAATTGGATGTGCAGGAAACTTGAACAAGATAGGGTCTTTGAGACGGCCAAGTTTGAGAAAGGAATGGAGTTTCTTTTTCGATTGCATAACAAGGGCTTTTGGAAAGAAGACAACAAACTGGGATGCACTTCCTCTGGATACTCTCCAAATTGGTCATGCTCTACTATATGGAGGTAACTTCGATTTTGGTAGACTAGTACTAATGAACTTGGGAGAGCGTTTGTCTGAGTCTACTACAGTTTATTTTGCTCGTTTTTGTCAACTGCTATTTACTGCCTGCGTGCCTAACATTCCAATTGATGAAGCTGATGTTATTCAGCCTTTTCAAGTTGCTAAGAGAATGTTTTCTGATTTGACAAACAAAGATGTCACTAAACAGCAAATACCTGAGATGTTTATGCCTTTAGCCCTACAAAACTATGTAAACCAACCACAAGATCCTCAATCACCACAACAAATGCCTGAACCAATAGACACCATAAACTCTGAACCAACATCCACAACACTCACACCCACTGTACCTACTACATCTCATCAACCACAACCAGAACCAATAAACTCTCCACCAATAAACACTGAACCCTCAAACACTGAAACATTAAACACTGACACCTTAAATACTGAAACCTTAAACCCTGAGCCAGCACCTACTGAAACAGCTACAACCAAGCCAAAGAGAAAGAAACACACTGCCCAAAACACTAAACACTCAAAGGCTAAACAAACAATACCTGGAGCTGTTTATACAAGAAGGAAGAAACAGAAAGCAAACAGACCTTCACTTTCACCACCAAGAGAGAGCTCAAGTGAAGATGAAGAAGAGAATGTGGTGCCTCCAATAAAGAAAAGGAGATTAATTCTTTCTGATTCAGATGAAGAGAATCTTGTTGAAACTCCAGAGGTGGTTTCACAGCAAACACCTACTGTTGAGGTTACAGTGAATGTTGCTATACCTGCAGAGGTTAAAATGCCTGCAGAGGATATTATGACTGACAAAGTTGAATTACCTACAGAGGATAAAATGCCTGTAGAAGAGGATAACAGAGATGGTTTTTCACCAATGGATAATATTTTTGACTCATTTGAACCATTCTCTGATCCTATCTCACCTATTGTTCATACTGAAGCTCCTGGTGTAGCTGATGAGCTTGCAGTAAAAGTTCCTGAAGCTGAAGCATCACACACAGAGCTGGTATCTTCTCAAATTCAAGACAAAGGTGATGAAGTTGATCAGGCAACTAAGGTGATTTCTGAATCTATGCCTGTTGAAGATACAAATATAAACTCTGTTGCAGTTCCTGTGCAACATGAGGAGACTGTTGAAGAAAATGCAAAAGTTGTTGCACAAACTGTGGCTGACACTGCTCAGCACAGTGGTTCTTTAAAAGATACTCAATCTAAGGATGCAAGTGCTGAAGATGAATCTGCTAGTAGTGCAAACTCTGACTCTTTTGTGAGTGTACCTGCACAGACAGATAATAAACATACACCTTTTGATCAGCCTTGTCCATCTCATGCAGTTGAAGTAGAGCATCTTGCTAAATCTGCTGAAAATTGGTATAAACAAGATTGCATTTTTCCAAAAGGGAGAGCATCTGAGTTTGTTAAGCAAACTGCAAAGCAAATTTCAAATCCAGAAATCCTATCTTGTTTAAAGGCAACTGTAGTACAAGTCAAGACTCTGGAAGGAAATTTTGCTGAAACTAAACAAGAAATTGCTTCCTTGAAGACTGAGATTCAGTCAAGAGAATTGAAGATGGAAAGAGAGTCTAAAATAAAAGTTGTTCATCTGTCTAAAGTTCAAGACACTCTCTTTGCCAGGCTAGGAAAAGTTGAAGACAATCAGACTGCTTTATTTGCTAAGGTTGATTCCATTGCTAATTCTTTGGAGCTCATTACATCAATCCTTATTCCTGATGATGTCAAAAAGGGGGAGAGAGTGGCTAAGTCTAGCTGCAAAGTTTCTCAAACTCTGACTCAAAAGGATGATGCTGGAGATGGAGGGGCAAGTGATAAGAGCAAGGTCTTAAACTCTGAAAAGCAAACTCTGAAAACTGGCAAATCTTTTAAATCACAGTCTGTTGGAATAAACACTGAAACTCAAGGTACTTCAAAGACCAAGAGTTTGGAATTAACATCAAATCCAAAGACTGATGAGGAGTTAGCTGTTAAGCTTTTTATGGAAGAGAATGCAGAAGGAGTTACTTTAGAAGATGCTAAAGCAGAAGAGAAGAGTTTACAAGAAAAGCATCTGAAAGCTCTAAAGTCTGAAAAAGCAAAGAAGAATGTGAAAGTTGCTAAAGCTGCAAAGCCTGTTCTTAAAGGCATTCAAATTAAAGAACCTGTTGGTACAAATCAAAGAATGCAAATATTCAGAAAACCAACAGATGCAGAAGCCAAGCAAAAGCTGAAAAGTATAGTTACAACCTCTGTTGATACACATGTTGTACAGAAGAATGAAGACACAACCTCTGTTGCTGCACAAGTTGTGACCACACCATTATTGTCTTCTCAGTTGAAATCAACATTTAAGAGGGGTGCTCCTCATGATCCAAGACTAGAAGCTACAATTCCAATGGATTTTACTGATGGTAGAGCTTTATCTGGTAAAGTTGGATACAACAAAGAAGGCATAGGCTCACACAGAGATAAAAGGCAATATGTTGGTCCTAGAGATCCTTCTTCATTGTCTGTTCCAGGTCGTGGTGTCACTCAAGAGAGTTTGGACAAACTGGAGTCAGTACAGCTTGTATATCAGAAGAGTCTAGAAAAGGATTTCTTGCTATATTTCATGGCTGATGGAACAGTATTTAAAGTCTCTGAAAAGGATATCGAATTAAAGTATGCTGAAGAACTTGAATATGTCCTATACATTCTCATAGTTAGAAATCAAAGAGCTCAGTCAGTTGCAAATGTGCTTCAACAAAGAATGATTCAAAATCTTGCAAGAAGGCAAATGAAATTCAACAGCAAGTATGTTCCTAAATACAGAGATTGGAATGGCAATCTGGTAGAAATGGAGAAAGGGACTACAAAGCTGAAAACAGATCTTGGAATTACTGTTCTGGATTTCAATGTAAAATCTGAAGAGGTGAAATACATTAGACTGGGAAATGAGATGAGAAGAAACAAAATCTACGATCTTAGAGCTGCTATCTATCAAACTGATGAGAATGATCCTCAGTTGAGAGAAATCAAAGAAGCTATGCAGATAGAGCTTGAAAATGCTGAAAGAAGGTTGCTTATAGACTATCTCAGAACAATGCCTGATCTGCAAGAGATTAGAAATTAAAGTCTGTAAGAATTTTCTTATTTTCTGTAGAATTTGTTAAGTAATAGCTTAAACTCTGTTTGTATGTTAAACACTGTAAACTTTGTATTTGTTTTGACATCATCATTTACTGTAAAACTTGTACATTCTTGCTAATGGACAAGTTGGGGGAGATTGTTAGAAATGATTGATGGAAACAGTGTTTGGAAGCTAAAGTCAGAAAACAGAGTTTAGCTGGAAGCAGTCAGAGTTTAGTTAAACACTGACTGGAAGCGCAAACAGAGTTTGTTAAACTCTGTAGCGGTATTGTCTGAAGAGTCAACAGTGTTTGAAGATTGATTCAAGATAAATATGGAAGCAATATCTTTGAAGATTGGAAAGCTGTCAAAGAGATTGAGTTGACTTGGAAGACTGGAGCAATCGTGATTGATATCAATTGTATAGCTTAATTATAGGAGAATCAATTACTGATTGTACGAAGCTGTATGTTCTATAAATACAGTTAGGTTAACCCTAGAAGGGTAATCGAACATTGAGAAATCTTTTGATTGTAACCTAAGCAGCTCTCTGTGATATTTACATCACTGAGAGAGGAATTATTAATTCCAAACAGTTTTTAATTGTTAAACAGTGTGTTCTTGTTAAGTTACTCATACAGTATTTGATTACTTATTGTGTATTCGATCTAACACCCTAATTCTCAATTTCATTTTAATTCACGAGTTTTATTGAACAAACTGATGAAATTAGTTATGAATTCAGGTACATGGTGACTCAAGGACATCATTTCTGGCAGTTTTGTGCTTGACTCGGTGATGACTCGCTCCTGACTCATTGAGTCCGGTGACGCGACCAACGATTCTTTATCTCATAACCTTGTTCTAATTGTTTATTGCTTTGTGTGATTGGTTTTGTGGAATTCGCTATGTGTATTACCACCATAGCCAGGTTTCATTCTTAAAATTATAAATGGGAAATTTGTCTGTGTACTCATATATTTGTTTGTTCTAAAATGTTGGTTGTTGATATTGAGTCTGTGACTGTATGTTGGATGTTTGGTTCTTGGTATAGTCCGTAGTTTTGTATTTGCCGAAACCGAAGTACATAATTATTGAACTATGTTGTGAAGTTTGGACTTTAATTATTTTTTTATGATTGCCGGTACATGAGATAAATTAACTGACATTGAGTTCATCCTGGTACAGAATGATGTATAAGCCTATACCAATGCTAAAGCATCTGTATATCTACGAGTAATCACAAACCTTTTTAAGAGCATATTGCTGACCAGATTTGTTTTTTTTTGGAGTATAAATTGCTTCATTTTCATATGTGGTTTAATCAAGGATTATTGCTGACTAGCCATTGTACTTCAACCCATGTGGATAAAAGTTCAGGCCTCTTATTTTTTGAGATTTAATTTTTTTTTCTGTTGGCCATGACAAATAGTTAGTGATATAATGTTACTTTGTGCACCTTCACCTTTTTGTTAAGTAGGCATACATATATCCTACTTGACTTCCTTGTTTTGTCCCTTGGCATCTTAGTTGTTTCTAATAAATGAATATATATTATTTTTTGTGTGAGGATTTTACCTCCTTAATTCTTAAAAAACCCTTTCCATGTGATTTGGAGAGTTTCCTGTTTCCACAACGTAGGAATCAGAGGATGGCTGACGATCAATCAGTTGTTGGGAGGAGACGTATTTACTACGATCAAAATGGAAGTGAAGCACTGGTGTGTAGTGACAGTGAAGAAGAGATGACAGAACCTGAAGAAGAGAAACGTGAATTTTCTCAGGCGGAAGATCATATTATATGGTAAGGTCATTTAGGAGCTAGTCTGAATTACAAATAATAAAAGATATTGTTTAGTATTTTTGATTAATTTCAACCAACTATTTTAGCATTACTCTGGTCAGTTGGAAAAGCTTATAGAAAAGTTTTTGACGTGCAATGTGTTAATAAATTAAACAGATAAAGGAAGCTTGTAAGGCTCTAAACAACGCCTCCACATGCTGTATTGGGCCACATGCTTTTGTTTGGCCTTCATGGTTACATTATATTCATAATATATGAGACATGTGAGAACAGGAAGGTAAAAATAGTCATTTTTTTAATGAAACTTGTTCTTCTGAACATTGTTAGGTAATGAAATAAAATATCATTAGGAGAACGAACAGGATAACATAATATTAGAATTTCACCATAGCCAGAATTCATTACCGGGAATAGAAAAGAAATAGAATGCTGATAGAGAAGGCATAGGTTAGTAGAATTCTGGGGAAAGAAATTGAAAATTCTAGAAATGCTCGGGATTCTAGATGACGGAAGAAGCTAGGGACTGGAACAATACTCATGTACTACTGTAATAGAATGAGTGACAACACTGTCGATAAAATTACATTAAATTTTCTTATTTGTCATATATCAGTTCTAAAGGGAACCACCACAACTTAGTACCTGAAAGGGAACCGATTTCCAGGACCATTTTGATTATGTTCCGTTGCACTCGCTTTTTTGCAATAATTTGCGAGCTCGGATAAATTTCAATTTTCACTAAACTATTCATTGTTAAACTGTGTAAAATGGAAGCGTCAGGTAAGTTGACTAGGAGACTCTCCTGGTTTCCAGTTTTAATGATCTATGTTTCCAGTTTTAATGATCTCTGTTTACTTAGGATACATTCATCTGCATTTGAGGAAGCATTCTAAGCAATTTATATGTTTTGCTAAATCTTATAGGACAATTGCTCAAGAACATGAACTAAGTGAGGAAGTGTTGAACGTTTTGACACAATTTATTAGTGGAAGCACTTATGAAATTTTGGTACACACAATTATGCACTGTATTAATGTTTTTTTAGTACATTAAATTATACTAGATAAAACAAGTAAATGTTGTTAACACAGTCACTTATACCATTTAGCATTTTCAATTTACAATTTTAATTTTTGTTGATTCAATTCACTGCTCAAAGATGTTTTATATGTGATAAGCAGGAACGCTACAGTGTGCTCAAGAGAAGCCACGAGGAAAAACTAAGACCGAATTCCAGTTATGAGAAAACTAGGCCTGACACAAGTATGTATCTAGATAAAAGCCTTGGTGCTAATTTGGATTCTTTGGATAATCTTTTCTGTCGTCGTTGTTTGGTACTTTAACCTCGACTCTGTTCAGTTTCAACAGATTCACTACGCATATTGATACTTTGATAAAATATTAAGTTTTGGATTTCAACAGGTATTTGATTGTCGACTGCATGGTTGTTCTCAAGGTCTAATAAATTCTGTAACTGATACATTCTTTCCTAATTTCAAGTTCTTTGTGTGACATGACAAGAAGCATATCACAAATTTTGATACTCTTGAATTTCTGTGTTATGTCTGTGGAACATCATTACAAGAACACCCTTCCTTCATATCCCCAAATGTACTTGACTACATTTTGTTCTACTTCCATCATAAATTTTAATGCCATTTTGTATTGCTTTTCTGAGTAAAAATGTGTTGTGCTGTACGGTTTTTTTTTCATTTTGATTATGCAGTTAAGGATCGCCAAAGACTTTCCTGATAGTTCATTCGTCAATTCCTCTGCTAAGATTGATAGTAAAGAAGAGGAATGCTTGGATCCGATTTCCTTAAATGCTGGTAAATCAGGTTGAAACTGAATAGACACCTTTAGGGACTGTCACAGATCATATTGTATCTCTTGTGTGCTTAATTTCTACACTATGTATTTGCTTAGGACCTTAAATTCCGATGCTGATGCTCAAGCCAAGTTGGTTGTTTCACTTGCTGGTGAGACCTTTTTGTCCAGTAAATTACATGTTTTATTTTTCAGAGCAGTGTCGTTAATATATATACCAACCTCTTCTCATTGCAGATGGCCAGGTGTAGAAGGACTTGGAAAAATAGCTTGTGTAACTACGCGAAGAATTGGAACTGCACCTCTGATTTCTTATAAGGCTTTAAACAATGAACTTCGTTAGCAATGATAGCCAAGATTTTATTACTCAATTGGTTCTAGGCTTTGATAGCAACTAACTCGGTCTATATGACAATATGACATATATTTGTATTTTACTCTCTTATGTATTAATCAATGAGTTTTTATGATTTAAGTGTGATTTTGGTTTATTATTACGAATTTTGGTAACAAAAATTAGGATGTTGCCAATAAATAAAAGTGTTTTTTTAATATTTATGTGTTGTACATAAAATGAAACTATTAATTGGTTTATAAAATATGAAAATGTGTTTAATAAAAAAGTGTTGGAATAAGTGAAAAGATGTTGCAAAATTTTTAAAAGTGTTCAATAACAAGATGTTGTAATAAAGCTAAAAAAGTGTTGCCGAAAACAATAGGTGTAAATAAAATAGTGTTGCTGTAAGAAAAAATGATGTTGCAGTAGAGTCTATGGTAACATTGTATTTGGTGTTACTGTAGATCGTAAAGTGTTGCCATAAATAACCAAGGCAACATATATATCGATGTAGCCATAGAATGGAACTAAGTGTTGGCTTATCACCTACGGCTACATGACTATATCCAACATCACCGAATTTGGGAAAAGTGTAGCCTTAGACCAATTTTTGGCTTAAGGCAACACTATTCTTGATTTTTTACACTTTTTTCAGGTGTTGCTAAAGACCATATATGGTGTAGTGGTAACTAGTGCTTTATCACGAATTGTTATTTCTATTTTTTTAAAAATAATTCGCGACGATCCAACCGTACGGATGTCAAGACATATGTAATTTAGTGATATTGCCAAATTTTCAAAAAATAAAAAATTAATTGGTTGGAGATCTTAGTTGATCACTACTATTCTAGCTAGTACTAGCTAGTAACTAGTGTCTTGTCACGGATTGTTGTTTCTATTTTTAAAACAAAAATCTTGACGATCCAACCGTACGGATGTCAATATATATCTAATTTAGTGATATTCCCAACTTTTCAAAAATAAAAAATTAATTTGGTAGGAGATCTTAGTAGATCACTACTATTCTAACTAGTACTAGTAACTAGTGCTTTGTCACGAATTGTTGTTTCTATTTTTAAAAAATATTTCTCGACAATCCAACCGAACGGATGTCAAGATATATCTAATTTAGTGATATTCCCAAATTTTCAAAAAATAAAAAATTAATTTGGTTGGAGATCTTAGTAGATCACTACTATTCTAACTAGTACGAGTAACTAGTGCTTTGTCACGAATTGTTGTTTCTATTTAAAAAAAAAATCGATGATCCAACCGTACGGATGTCAAGATATATCTAATTTAGTGATATTCCCAAATTTTCAAAAAATAAAAAATTAATTTGGTTGGAGATCTTAGTAGATCACTACTATTCTACCTAGTACTAGTAACTTGTGCTATATCACGAATTGTTGTTTCTATTTTTTAAAAAATATTTTTCGACGATCAAACCATATGGATGTCAAGATATATCTAATTTAGTGATATTGCCAAATTTTCAAAAAATAAAAAATTAATTTGGTTGGAGATCTTAGTAGATCACTACTATTCTAGGTAGTACTAGTAACTATTGCTTTGTCACAGATTGTTGTTTCCATTTTTTAAAAAATATTTCTCGACGATCCAACCATACGGATGTCAAGATATATCTAATTTAGTGATATTCCCAAATTTTCAAAAAATAAAAAACTAATTTGGTTGGAGATCTTAGTAGATCACTACTATTCTAACTAGTACTAGTAACTAGTGCTTTGTCACGAATTGTTGTTTCTATTTTTAAAAAATATTTCTCGATGATCCAACCGTACGGATGTCAAGATATATATAATTTAGTGATATTCCCAAATTTCCAAAAAATAGAAAATTAATTTGGTTGGAGATCTTAGTAGATCACTACTATTCTAACTAGTACGAGTAACTAGTTCTTTGTCACGGATTGTTGATTCTATTTTAAAAAAAAATCTCGACGATCCAACCGTACGGATGTCAAGATATATCTAATTTAGTTATATCCCAAATTTTCAAAAAATAAAAAATTAATTTGGTTGGAGATCTTAGTAGATCACTACTATTCTAACTAGTGCTAGTAACTAGTGCTTTGTCACAGATTGTTGTTTTTATTTTTTTAAAAATATTTCTCGATGATCCAATCATACGGATATCAAGATATATCTAATTTAGTGATATTCCCAAATTTTCAAAAAATAAAAAATTAATTTGGTTGGAGATCTTAGTAGATCACTACTATTCTAGGTAGTACTAGTAACTATTGCTTTGTCACAGATTGTTGTTTCCATTTTTTAAAAAATATTTCTCGACGATCCAACCATACGGATGTCAAGATATATCTAATTTAGTGATATTCCCAAATTTTCAAAAAATAAAAAACTAATTTGGTTGGAGATCTTAGTAGATCACTACTATTCTAACTAGTACTAGTAACTAGTGCTTTGTCACGAATTGTTGTTTCTATTTTTTAAAAAATATTTCTCGATGATCCAACCGTACGGATGTCAAGATATATATAATTTAGTGATATTCCCAAATTTCCAAAAAATAGAAAATTAATTTGGTTGGAGATCTTAGTAGATCACTACTATTCTAACTAGTACGAGTAACTAGTTCTTTGTCACGGATTGTTGATTCTATTTTAAAAAAAAATCTCGACGATCCAACCGTACGGATGTCAAGATATATCTAATTTAGTTATATCCCAAATTTTCAAAAAATAAAAAATTAATTTGGTTGGAGATCTTAGTAGATCACTACTATTCTAACTAGTGCTAGTAACTAGTGCTTTGTCACAGATTGTTGTTTTTATTTTTTTAAAAATAGTTCTCGATGATCCAATCATACGGATGTCAAGATATATCTAATTTAGTGATATTCCCAAATTTTCAAAAAATAAAAAATTAATTTGGTTGGAGATCTTAGTAGATCACTACTATTCTAGGTAGTACTAGTAATTATTGCTTTGTCACAGATTGTTGTTTCCATTTTTTAAAAAATATTTCTCGACGATCCAACCATACGGATGTCAAGATATATCTAATTTAGTGATATTCCCAAATTTTCAAAAAATAAAAAACTAATTTGGTTGGAGATCTTAGTAGATCACTACTATTCTAGGTAGTACTAGTAACTATTGCTTTGTCACAGATTGTTGTTTCCATTTTTTAAAAAATATTTCTCGATGATCCAACCATACGGATGTCAAGATATATCTAATTTAGTGATATTCCCAAATTTTCAAAAAATAAAAAACTAATTTGGTTGGAGATCTTAGTAGATCGATCACTACTATTCTAACTATTACTAGTAACTAGTGCTTTGTCACGAATTGTTGTTTCTATTTTTTAAAAAATATTTCTCGATGATCCAACCGTACGGATGTCAAGATATATATAATTTAGTGATATTCCCAAATTTCCAAAAAATAGAAAATTAATGTGGTTGGAGATCTTAGTAGATCACTACTATTCTAACTAGTACGAGTAACTAGCGCTTTGTCACGAATTGTTGTTTCTATTTTTTAAAAAATATTTCTCGACGATCCAACCGTACGGATGTCAAGATATATCTAATTTAGTGATATTCCCAAAATTTCAAAAAATAAAAAATTTATTTGGTTGGAGATATAAAATAAAAACTAAAAATTTTAATTTTTTTCGAGCTTTAACGAGCCGAGCTCGAGCCGGACACTTTAAAGCTCGGCTCGAGCTCGTTAAGCTTAACGAACAAAAATTTTGTTCTAGCTCGAGCCGAACCGAGCTCATATCTAGCCGAGCTTGAACTGTTCTTTAAAAGCTCATTCGTTAAACAGCTCTACCTTCCGCTGAATAATTTTGTTGACATCGACTGTCTGGTTCATGAACGACTAACTTCAATGGTTGTTCTTTATTTCTGACTCAAAGTTATGGTACTTTGACTTCACTCAATCTCTCTAAAATTCTTCTGTACTCTCACTGTTCTTGTCACTTGTAGAAATCTTTGTCCTTTGAAATAAATCCATGACTTTGTATACCACACTGAGGTTTGATCAGCAAACTGAACTTCTTCCAGTGTAAAACATCAAAACTATAGATTGACTTGTTGATTTTTTTCTGACAGATAGTATCTTCTGAGATTCCTGTGACAGTTTATATTATTTACTTATTACAATCTAATTTAAGTTGAGTGGGATCCTCGAATTACAAATAGGCTGTGTCATATTCCCTTCAATGTATAACTCCCACTTTCATAGAGTAAAAATATTGTTTGAATTAGATTCCTCCCACCAATTTAAAAAAAATCACTAGTGATAAAACAATACACGACACTTTCATCTTTTCACTTAACATACATTAAACTTTTCGGTACACGAATTCGCATGCCAATAATTTAATCATTTTCCCATAATTAATGAGATTGGTGTTGGATTGCAATTCTGTATCCCAACTGATTTATAACTTTAAGAAAACAAAAAAAAACTAGAGATTCCTTAACCTCTAAAATAACTTGTTTGCCTTTAATTATTCCAACTTCTTGGCTGCAACCTTAAAATTTTTAACAATCTTGTAGGCAATAATTTAATTATTTTCTTACAACATCTCTCAAACTTACATGTCACACATACACATGCAATATTACCCAAAAACAATTATTCAAGAAATCCATATATATGTTTATTCCACTCCAACATTCAATTCAAACATGAAACATCTCATGGGATCATATATGCTCATTATTGACACTCACACAATTTAAAACTCAAAACAACTCATGATTGGGCCACACTTGCCCATTATTCATAAATTATAATTACAAATTCAAACCTTAATGTTATTGGAGGAATTTCGTAACAACACGAAATCGGAGGTTTGCTGGAATAGTGAGCGAAATTATGAGTATGTGGCTGTTTTAGGGGATTAGGGTTTATGAAAAAGAGAGGGGCTGGACTTGGCAGGTGTCTCGATTTGTCTCGTGTATCGGATTCCATATCGTACCAAGATGCCTGCGTACCTATATGTTTATATAGGATCAAGCCCCACGCAGTTCTGTGAATTAATTGGGCTTATCCCGAGAGACTTAAGGGATAAGTTACGTTAATGTGGGTAATAATTGATTTTATCTGATTTAATCTTATCGTTGTGATATCTTCCTGATTTGAAGAATATCGTTTGGAGATATTTTCCGTTATTAATTGATTGAGATTGATTCTTTCCTCGTTTCAGGGAGAGGATAAAACTTAGTAGTTAAGAAAATATTATTAATCTGAATTAATAATTAATGAATATTAGAAATTTGGGAGATTATTAGACATGCCAAAATTATGGCAGTGTAACTTGCTGCAGTGGAGAACTAAGAATTCTTCAAGCTTCCAAATTTCTTGAGTCGCTGAAAAAACTGAAAATAATGATTAGAAAAACATTTAGAGCACCACTATGCTCGTTAGGCGTATGCGGATGCAAGTGTGATAGCATGTGATAACCAGTATAAGATATATATTTGCCAAGGTTTCAAATGTGCGAGCATAAATAATATTTTTGAAATCCTTTGCGATCCTTGTTGTCTAGTTAGGACCTTGGCGTTTGTATATATCCCGATTTGGCATACACGCTTTTCAAGTGTCTGATGCAACCACATAAGGATGTGTCTGGCGAGGTCTTCACTGAGAGCTGTAGATGTAATTCTGGAGAACTTTCTGGTGAACTTTGCACGCGCGCTGGCTGTGCATGTCTTAAAGATATTTTGCATAGGGATGCCTTCCCACCCATGCGACCTTGAGCTCAAGATCTGGTCATGGGCCTTCAATAATAATCCAGAGGGTGCTGCACTTTACTAAGCATATAGCATTGCGGAATTTATAACTTGTCTAGGCTACCCTACTTGGCAACTTAGTTCGCAAGTTTGAAAATATTTTTGACATATATGTACTATCGCGACGATATATGAAAAATCTTTTACAAATCCAAACGCAATAATAAATATGCTCTTTTAAGAGTGTCGCGATATTTATTTTTTTCGAAAATAATGCTCCTTTTTGTGTGTAGAAAATCTTTTACAAAATTATGTGTCTCGCATATATAATTTTTCTTCAAAGCATGCAGCTCGTACGGGATTGTAAAATAAATCCACAAATCATCAAAATGAAGATCCATAATTCAGCAACATAAATATCTCGTACGATTATTTTTCTAAATTACAATAATTTTACAAGCATAAAAATATATTGCTCGCACGAATTTTTAAATAATAAATATTTTTTTGAAAAATATTTAAAAACATGATAATTATGCATACATGGCATAATAATATTATCGCAGAAAATTAAAAGAGAAATCGAAAACTTATCTTTATTTTCAGCCGGAGCAATTTGATTGTAGACGCGCTTGTTGCAGCTGTGTTTCTCGTGCAAACGCGCCTGTTGCAGCTGTGTTTATGCATGCTTCACGTTCTCTCCTTTGTTGTGCGGGGCCCAAAACCATAAAATCCATGTTCTTCTTTCTTCTTGTCTGTTGCTCTTGCGGGCTCCATCTTGTTTAAGTTTTTTTTTTTCTTCCTTCCGTGCTTTGCCTTGGTTGATCTCGTTCGCGTACTGGTTGCCTGGTTGCCTCCGTGATTATTTAACGAACCCCAATTCCTTGTGTGTTGTATTGATAAAACCCAAAACTCCCCAAATTGTGATTAAATTATTCGTCCTCCACGAATAATAAATTGAATCCCCTCCTTCTAGCGCCAAATGTTGTTGGAGGAATTTCGTAACAACACGAAATCCGAAGTTTGCTAAAATAGTAGAGCGAATTGAATGTTTATGTGGCTGTTTTAGGGGATTAGGGTTTATGAAAAAGAGAGGGGCTGGACTTGGCAGGTGTCTCGATTTGTCTCGTGTATCGGATTCCATATCGTACCAAGATGCCTGCGTACCTATATGTTTATATAGGATCAAGCCCCACGCAGTTCTGTGAATTAATTGGGCTTATCCCGAGAGACTTAAGGGATAAGTTACGTTAATGTGGGTAATAATTGATTTTATCTGATTTAATCTTATCGTTGTGATATCTTCCTGATTTGAAGAATATCGTTTGGAGATATTTTCCGTTATTAATTGATTGAGATTGATTCTTTCCTCGTTTCAGGGAGAGGATAAAACTTAGTAGTTAAGAAAATATTATTAATCTGAATTAATAATTAATGAATATTAGAAATTTGGGAGATTATTAGACATGCCAAAATTATGGCATAACACTTAAAAAACTCATGGTCGGGCTCATACTTGCCCATAACAAACACCTTATTGAGGACTTCCAATCCTTTCTTAAGCAATTCAGGAACGGAAACAAGATTGCGCTTCATTCCAGGAGCAAATGTCACATTCTTGAGGACCATCACACTATCCCTAAGATCCAACCTATAATAACCAATCTCCACCACATTCAAGTAGGTGTTATTCCTTATAAAAATTCTTTGTTCACCCTTCTTCAATTCCCAAACTCGATCAAGCCTTGCTTAGTTTTTCCATGTGACGAGTTGTTCTAGAGTCAAACCACCATCCATCAATGTTCGTGGCTACATGACTAGCATTGCATTCAATAACTCCAACAAACTCACGTTTGTTTGGCTCCTTTTGATCTTGGCTCTTGCCCTTATCTCCTTCTTGATTCTTGAGACATTCGTTTTTGAAATGTCCATACTTTCCACAAGAATAACAACTTGCAAGTGGAAACTTCTTCTTTTGTTGGCGTGGCTTAAAAACTCTTCCTTTCGAAAGAACTAGCCTTCCTTGTCCCTTGTTCTGATAACTTGGCTTAAATTTACCTTGAGCTAAGTTAAGCTCCTCTTCTTACACCAAGTTCAACTCCAACTACCTTCGGCTATTCACTAAATCATGTTCCATAGCTAAAACTGCAGAAAGTTGAGATGCACCTTTGATAGTTCCATTCAACCTCAAAGTTGTTGCAGCCATGTTAAGTGAGCTCGGGAGACTATTCAAAATCCTAGCAATTTGCATATTATCGGATAGTTCATTTTCAGCCACTGCCAAATCCTTGGTCATCACTAGCATCTTGTTACAATGGTTAATCACATTATCGCTCTCACTCATCTTGCAAGTATTGTACTTATTCAAAAGAAGCTGGGCGTTCACATCAAAAATTGCATCATATTTTTCTTGGAGCGAATCCCAAAATTTCTTGGCACTTTCATAATTAAGCCTCAAAAACCTTGATCAAGTTATCCTCCATAAACATTAACATAAGACTCTTCGCCTTTTTGTCACAAATATCCACTACTCGTACTCCTCCTTTTCAACATCAATACGGGTTTCTCCCAAAATCATACCATCCTTTTCAATGGCACTTTCCAAATTGTCATGAATCAAATCATATCTAATTTTTCGACTTCACATATCGTAGTTAGTGACTTCATATATTGAAATTTTGTTAAAAAGAAAATTTTAAAAATATGATCACCTTACAATAGAGTATGGTACATATGAATTTTAATATAATATAGTAAAGTGATCAATATAATATATAATGGTTAAATTATAGAAAGTTATACGATATCTATAAACACAATTAAATTCCAATGAACACATGCTAAATAAGATCAAATCCACATTTTTTTTCATTAGAACTACGATAACTAAGTAGATTTTTCACTGTGGAGCATCCCCCGTTAGAACACAGCCTTTTTTAAGGGACAATCTAACGATTATATTGTGAAAAACACATAAAACTGATTCATCATGAGGTATCCGAAAAATCAACCGTAATTGGAAACTCATATAATCCATCAACGAAGCATAACTACGAAAATCCTGCAGATCTATAATCCCGGTCATGAAAATAAATAAACTATCATGAGGAGAGAGAACAAACCCAATATATGTGTAGATAAAACCCAAAAATTGTGTGTAAAAACTTTCAATGAAGAGAAAGATTTATTGAATAAGAATATATAATACTAAGAAAGAACAATGAAACTGGGGCTTATTATCAACTAAACGGCTGATGATAGTCCCTAACTGATGAATAATATGTAGGATTTTATGAGAGAGCGAGAAAGGAGGTGGCGGGGGAGAAGAGATATAATATAGTATGGTGTAATTCATGTTATCCTTTATTATAATACCTGAGTCTACCCGGGTATATAGTTAGATGCAGTTAGCCAATCAGAAAACTTTGAATTATTTTAGGACCAATCAGAGGTCATTCCTAAATTTTAGACCAATCATATTATATCAAAAGTTTTCCTTATTTACCATTATCATCCTATTATACTAACCATGGTTAGTTAACAATTCTAATTTAAATATAGTAATGACTTGATTTAACATACCATATATTACATATTTTTTTAATATCAATTTTTTTTATAATAAATTAATATTTTAAATTAAAATCAATATAGTTAGATGCAGTTAGCCAATCAGAAAATTTTGAATTATTTTATGACCAATCAAAGATCATTCCTAAATTTTAGACCAATCATATTATATTAAAAATTTTCCTTATTTACCATTCTCATCCTTTTATACTAAACAATTCTAATTTAAATATTGTAATGACTTGATTTAACATACCATATATTACATAATTTTTTACTATAAAAAAATATTCATAATAAATTAATATTTTAAATTAAAATCAATTATGATTACAAAAAAATATAATATTAAGCGATTATTCATAATTGCATTATTATATATTACGAATTAATTTTCATAAAAATATATAAGAGCCAATTAGAATTAACCACTAAAATTGAATTAATTATATAAATCAATCACAATTATATTATTATATACTAGCACATCTGTTCTTTGCGCCACTCTCTGTGTATAGAGTCATTTTCGAAAATTGCGTATTTATTAATTGTTTTTAATACAAATATATTATTTAAATGCATGGATCTATTTTATCTATATTATAAAATATAATATTTTAATATCTCAAACACTCGATCTACAATCAAAAATTTGAATAAATCTACTCTTATTCAATTAAATATTTTAAAAATTAAAAAATATTTACTATTCTAATCTAAATACACTTTTAAACTTTAAGTTATATAAACTTTTAAATTAATCAGTTATAAAAAAAAAATCTAAATTCAACCAATTAAAATTTTAAAATATGAATTTTAAACCAATTATTATTAACATTTTACTTATCGGTATTTTTTAGTTATGCAATAATTAATGGGACAAATAAATTGACTTGATGATATATTTGAATTATTCAAATACTGATTAGAAAGTATTAGAAATTATTTGGTGTACAAATTATCAATCCAAAAAATAAAAATTCATACAGAGTCAATAAAAATATTGTTAATTAATATTTTCATAGCAAATTGGTTAACTCAGCGCAAAAATTCTAATAAATCACTATTTTTTTTATAGATATATAATTAATTTATCAATAAAAGGGCATATGTCATCTACACAAATAATCATTTAAATTTTCACTCTTTTTTATTGGTAAATAATTTATCAATAAAATGTCATACATCTGCAAAAATAATCAAGATTGGACAAACACATATTACAATATATTATGTCAAAGTAAAAAGGTTGACTTAATCCAAACTACAATCGTTGATCAGATATTAAATATGTAGTCACTCGCCTGTATCACTAAAATATATAGTCTTTCTGGCGAAATAATCCAACAATTTATTTTAATCTTGAGGGAAATACATATGCGATTTGTGAGAACGTATTCAAACAACTGACCATAACTACGATTCTATGCTATCCAAACAAATTAACCAATATAACAAAGTCATGTAGATCTAAGATCCCGAATGTCAAAATAAAGGAACCTACTCTAAAAGAGAAAAAACAAAACCCAATATATGGATAGATAAAATCCACTAACGGGATACTAGCTAGACTCTCAATAAAAAGATATATTTATTAAAAACAAAGTAAAATCAAGGAAAAGAAATGGGAGTTATCATTCACAAGGAAAAAACACAAAATCCAATATATCAGTAGATAAAACCCACCAACGTGGTACTAGACTCTTAATAAAGAGAGTTATTTATTAGAAAACAAAGCAAAATCCAGAAAAACAATAAAAATGGGCTTATCATCAACCAAAACGCATATGTCAACCCCTAAACTTTAGTTTATTATTTTTTAGGAGATGAGGAGAGAGAGAAATGGTTATAGCAATCGTTTAAAAATCAATATTATTGATAACTGGATAGGATACATATAAAATTATATATTGTTTCTAATAAAAGGTGCCCATTTTAATTTTGTATTCTTGATTTCAAGTAATAGTATTCAAATCTCATATCCTATTCTAAGAGCAGACATATCGAATTTGCTTGGTTGGTTAATAATATTTATTTTTAATATCAACAAAACCTTAAATATAGGTAAAAAATTTAATAACTTTGTAGATAGATTCTAATCAAGCAGAGATATTTATTAACAATAAACAAAATTTAAAAAAGGGGGGCTTCGTTTTTATGTACTCTACTCTAATTTTTTATTTTGTAGCATCTCTATTGTTTTCAATTATATAGTAACATACTTAGATAACTTGGGCAGAGAGTAACATAACATGTATTTGTCATATTTTTTCTTTTCGCATATTATTTTCGTTTCGCGTACAAAAAAATTTGCGTAGTTTACTAGCATTTTGGGTATACAAAATAATTTCATATCAAGAACCCCAAAGACACATGGCATGAATGTACACAACAAATACGATTTTCCAGATCTGTGTAAGCGCTTTCTTTTAATATATGTTGGAAAAATATACTCACTGTTAAATAAAAATGAATTTCATGTTTTTTTAACCCGATAATTAAATTAGAAGGACACATATATAGTAATGTGAATATGTGTTTAAATATTACACATTTGATTTTAGTTTCATGTACAATTTTCTATTTTAACATGTTAGTCAAATAGAAAAAAGATAGGTGATACTCATTTTCAAGTGTCTTATTTTACGCGTTTAGATGACAACGGGTTGGGTTTGATCCAAATTTTGTAAAATCCAAATCCACATCCAAATATTTTTTGGTTTTAAAAATAAATCCAAATCCAAAACTCAACATCTAAACCCAAATTCGTCGAATTTCAGATTAGATTTAATTTTTTTTGTGTATCCAAAATTAGTAATGATGTAGCCAAAATTAAAATAATTGCTACACGCAAACAATATTAATTATATTTATAAAAAAAGTAAAAATTAAAATGATCAACTAAGTAGCCAAATATAACATATTATAAGAATTAATATACTCAGTAAAATTTTAAATATGTTAAAAAAATATTGTTTTTTATACACATAAATGAAAAATTAATGTAAAGTAAAGAAAATTACGTTTTAAATATATCAATAAAATTTGAGTTTGAGAAATATAAGTTATAATTACTAAATTAGTATTGACTATTTCTAATGAAATATTTGAATAAAAATAAATAAAATAATATGTCTTATATCTAAAATATTACATTAAATAATTTCATATTTTAATATTATATTATTTATGTATCAGGTTTCGGATTTCGGATAGGATATCAGTTCTGTAAAACTTAAATTTAATTACAAATCGAAACTATTTCGGGTTTAAAATTTATATCCAAACCTAAATCCAAAAATTTTTGGGGTTCGGATCGGGTACCATCAAATCGAATTAATTTTTCTTCCTTATTTATGGGTAAAAGAAAACTAATATTTAATGTACCATATTTTGATATAAAAGAATAAAAAATTCAACATACAAACTCCTAAACTGAATATACAAATTTTAAGTTGTCATTAAAAATGAGCTTATGGCAATCACTATAAACTCTAACAGTCATATTTTACTCAAAAAACGGGATATATTGGATTTGTTTGGTTAATTGATAATATTTATTTTTCTATAGTAAATCAATTCACTAATAAAAGAACATAAAATTTGTAAAAATAATATGGAATAAACACATAGGAAACTAGATTAGATGAAAGTTTTCCTAGCTTTATCATAATTACGTTCGTTTAATGGATCTTGCACAATAGTGATCCTTTCTCATATCACTGAAAGATGCAACTTTTTTTAGAGAGACAATCTAATGATTTATAACGGTCGTTAGAAATAAGTGTTTATGAATTTTTAATATCTATTCGAAAAATTGATCACGACCCATGCAAATATTTTGAATATTAATATAATAAAAATTATAGAAACCCATTGTATAGCACATTTAAATATACCAAATTTTCAAAACAATAAAACTTAAAATATTGGTAAAAAACTTATGAACTTGGTTTAAAAAAGAAATCAAATGAAAAATAAAATTAAGAAAAAATAATAAAGAGGGACATAGAATGTTTGAGCGGGGATGTGAATGTTATGATGTTTATTTGATAATATTGATATTAATGCAATCTATATATTATAAATTGTTGAATAACCCTTTCCTCAGGTTCGGGATCCATATTCAGGTTTGATAGATATCCATAACCCATTATAGTATTAAATTATATGATTAGGATTAGGTTCGGGATCCGTTTAAATTACCCATCCAGTTATATGATATGATCCATATTTTAAAATATATTGACCCGATAGTATATAAAATACACATCATGACAAACGACTCTTGCCAAAAATTATTTCCTTGATAATACCAAAAATTTGGCAGTTGTTATTATAAATGCCAAATAATTGGTTATAATTATAATGGGCCCGCCAGGGCCATCCAATTAAAACAATCTTGCCAAAAAAAATTTCCTTGACAAAAACAATCTTGCCAAAAAAAAAACCCCAGGGCCATCCAATTAAAACATTCTTGCCAAATCCGTTTATATTACCCATCCAGTTATATGATACGATCCATATTTTAAAATATATTGACCCGATATTATATAAAATACACATCATGACAAACCACTCTTGCCAAAAATTATTTCCTTGATAATACCAAAAATTTGGCAGTTGTTATTATAAATGCCAAATAATTGGTTATAATTATAATGGGCCCGCCAGGGCCGTCCAATTAAAACAATCTTGCCAAAAAAAATTTCCTTGACAAAACACGAATTATTTTGTTTCCAAAAATTATTTCCTTTCTAACAATTGTCAATTATAATTATAATGGGCCCGCCAGGGCCATCCAATTAAAACATTCTTGCCAAATCCGTTTATATTACCCATCCAGTTATATGATATGATCCATATTTTAAAATATATTGACTCGATATTATATAAAATACACATCATGACAAACCACTCTTGCCAAAAATTATTTCCTTGATAATACCAAAAATTATTAACAAATGATTTTGATTGGTTATAATTATAATGGGCCCGCCAGGACCATCCAATTAAAATATTTCAAAATGCCAAAATATTATTTCCTTCACAAAACACAAATTATTTTCTTGCCAAACATTATTTCCTTTCTAACAATTGTCAATTTTTCTTGGTAGTTATTATTATTAATGCTAAATAATTGGTTATAATTATAATGGGCCCGCCAGGGCCATCCAATTAAAACATTCTTACCAAAAAAAATTCTTGACAAAACACGAATTATTTTGTTTCCAAAAATTATTTCATTTCTAACAATTGTTAATTATAATTATAATGGACCCGCCAGGGCTATCCAATTAAAACATTCTTTCCAAAAATTATTTCCTTCAACAAATTTTAAATTTTTTTTAATCCATTTTCAGGTTTGATAGATATCCATGACCCAGTATAGTAGTAAATTATATGCTTAGGATTAGGTTATAGTGCTGTATAACTTTAACTTTTTTGATATTATGATTTAATTATTTTAATTTATTCTTTATATCTACTACTATTACATTCATGATATAGTTGACATCACTAAAATAATGTTATAGTGTTCAATTTTTTTATCTTTTTAAAATAAATTAATATATTAATAATTTCTTATATTAATTGTAATTTAAATTATCAAAACAAATTCATGTTCTTAAAGAATTTAACATTTTAATTTATTAAAGTAGGCAACTTTTTAATACTACTACAAATTTTTATTTCTATATTGTAAAATTATATACTATAATTTATTAAAATTTAAAATAAATTTTATTTAAAATATGAACTCCCGTGTGCGAAGCACGGGCATTAAACTAGTTGGTCTAAATTGACGATAATTATACACTTAGATTTTAATGAAATTATCTTTTTTTATATAAATAATGAAAAATAATAATATGTTTATATTTATTAATTAATAAATTTTATCATTCGGTGCGTAGCACAGGTAGAACGTTAACCAATCAAAATATGCCAACTAACTTTTTGGAATTTTTTTAAGACCTCTAGAATTACTCCCTGAAATTGCTCATTTTCATTTTATTGTATTTATAGAATGAAAAATATGTATTTGATTAATTTTTTATTAATAATTATGTTTTTATTGTTCTCTATACTTTATCATCAAAACTTGATTATATTGAACTGAACTTTCTGTACAAATAGCATAAAATGTCGTCAAATTACTTGGGAAAAAAACAAAAGGGAATAAGAAAATTGATATGTATCTCATGTAAATTTTATCACATATCAAACGAATGTGTTTAGATATTAATCTTTTCTTTTATATACACAATTTTTTAAAATCTTTTAACATGCGTCCATACAATTGCACATAATTTGAGGAATGTTATTTGAGATGCATATCGAGTTTGTTATTCTCAAAGCAAAATATAACAAAATATTTTATTTTTTGATACAATATATATTTTTGTAGCCATTTTAAAATTTTAAAATTGTGCTTTCGGTGCGTAGCACGGGTAAAATGCTAGTTATTATCGTATGAATATTTATTCAAATTTCACAAAATCTAATCAACTTATAAAATATTTGGTTCAAGAAATTGGTATGCAATATTACAAAATAATTATAAAAATATGAGATAAATCGAATTATTATCATTTATCATATTTTTAATTACAAAATTATTTTTAAAAAAATACAATTTTGGACAAGAAATTAGTTCAGTGCCTCGCACGGGCTTTTACTCCAGTTCTTCCTATAATCAAAGAACAATTTAAATAATTCAGCACCCAAAAAATTTCATTGCCAAAAAATTTAATAGTAAACATATGTAAAACACATGTATCTTGAAGAAAAAAACAAACTAAATTAGATGATTGGAATAACATCACCAAATAGAACAACTGAATACCATCGAAGTGATGTGGAAGCAATTACAACTGTGATTTATTGATTTGCAAATTCAAATTTCACGGAGAATAGATATGTAGTTCTACGAGGAAGCTATAGTTTACCGTTACATGATTTTAAATTTTGAAAACCAGTTGTCTTGATTATTGGCATAATTTATGGGTTTGTTATTTATGAAAGAATAAATTGGGTATCTATATGATATTTAGGTATGTGAAAAGAGATGGGTTGGAAATGGATTGGATTGGTTGGCCCATTAACCCAATTTAACGTGAAATGTTGCCCCAGTAACCTTAAAATATTTTATAATATGAAAAATTTTAAGGGATGAAAGGTAATATCAAAAAATTCTTCACCATCAGAAATTAAGATAGATGGATGACGATGTCGTGTATATCCCTCTTTCACTCCTCTTTAGCAAGTCTAGCTATGTTGAAGTATGAATTTGTGTTTAATTTGTTGGGTCATGAAGTTCTTTATGTATTATTATTGATAGTTGTGTATTATTTTTTTTTGCAGATTCCAGGTCACCTCAGAGTTGATATTGAGAGATTATGGACATCCTTGACCGAGGGTAACGACGCATAACTTTCAAAAATACCAATTTACAAAACAAAAATAGAATTTGAATCTCAGTCAATACCCGCTAGGTTATTATTCCTTTGCAATTAAGATCGGCCAATATATTATTCAGGGACAGACGTCTTTGATGTCGGTCATGAAAGCACATGGGATGGTTCCCGGAGCTACTTATCTTCGACAGGATCTGGTAGACATTGTTAAGCTAGCAAGCGTATGGTGCATCCACATTGGTGGACTTCAAGCCTGACAATAGCAGAGGAGTTGAAGTTTGGTATCTGGATGGAGTGAGGGTTCTTTATTCTTTGGATGGGGAAATGATGTTGGTAGGATCATTGCTTTCGCTCTTTAGGTTTTGAAATTTGTCAAAATAAAAGTGAAAATTAAATTAGATTTAGGTATGCACTTAGAATTCTTCCCCGGAGACGACAATATTCGGGTATCAAGTCAAAACGGTCAAACCAAAACCAAAATGCTTCCCAACATATTTTCGACATCAACTTAGGATGAAAATATCAATTTAATGGCATTTTATGTTCTAAGTTATTTATGTCAAGAGACTTAGGCATCGGCTAAAAGCACGAATATCGAGAATTTTCAAACACTACTTTTACGTACTAAATTAAATTGCTCAAATTATTTAAAAGCGTTTCGCTCTTAAATGTTTTACTCTAAAATATTATTGATATATTTATAATCAAATTGCCTTGACAAAAGTTATGCCAAAAGACCCAAAGTAGATTTTATTCCGAAAAAACCGTAAATCCTTATTTATTCAGATAAAATATTTTAAATTTAAACTTAAATATCCTTGGACCTCATAGTCTTTATTTTATATGGAACATTATGTCTGAAAATTTATCAAGTCACTTTTTTGTCTAAGTTGTCGGTAAAGACAAATGATTTTTTCGATCGCTCCGAAAGACTATTTTAACATTCGACAAATTCTTAAAAATACTTCTGCATATCTTTTTGATTTGAAACTTTGAATTTTTCCTTAGTATCGCCATTGAACATTTTAGAATAAGTTTCGTAAAATTTGGATGACTTTCTTCCGGGATCCTTTAAATTGATACGTAATTGATTTATCGGTCGTTTAAAAGTCATATAGATGGTCAACTTATTTCAAGATGAAATTTTGACCATAATCATTTCTAGGGGATTCCCAAAATTTCATAATTTTTCGATTGATTTCATTCTCGCATTTTTATCTTGGTATGCGCATTTTTCGCTTTTTGTGCTTTCTATAAATGATAAAAATATGTGAGCACTCTTTTTCATGCAAATTTGAATTGTATAACAGCTGCTATGACAATAGGAATGTTCCCCCACGCCTTCATTAAAACATGTGCCTTTATTCCATTTAATTAAAGCATAAACACTTACTTTTTGGTTATAAAAAGCCCCCTACCCCCCACTTGTTTTGGTAAGCTTTGAGAGCCAATAAATTGCTGAAAAAAACACTTCCCAAACACTCTCTCCACTGCCCCTTTTGTGCCAAAAACGTAGCTTGTGTTTGAGCCAACTTTAAACCTTGATTTAACATCATTTTGGCTTGTTTTTCTTCACTAAACTTGCTCTCCCACACACACCTTTGGTCACCTTTGTTTTTCCACCTTCCAAACCTTGTTGGTAGCTTGTGAGTGACCTTTTAAGCCCAAGAAAAGTCTTTCTTGAACCCCAAATTCCAACCATTTTTGACGACTTTTTCGGCGAACATTTTCATGTGTTTAAGCTTCATTACTAGTTTTTTTTTCTTGTTTTCTCTCTATATCTCAAGGATCATAAGTTGGTTTCTTATTGTTATATATATATATATATATATTTATATATATAACCGAATATATAGCTAATACATTGTGCTTGCTTGGTCATTTTCTTGTATATATTAGCTTACATTCACTTAATCTTGCATTTTGTTCTTATATACACTTGTTCTTGAAGTTGATTCGTTTAGTGTATATTTTGGCAACTTGTAAGTTCTTGGAAGCACTTAAATTATTATCTTAAGCTTCTCCCAAGTCCTTTGATAAAACCATTTGGGGTGTAAAAGGCCATTTAGCTATCTTTTGGTTTGGTTAACAAAGTTATAGTCTAGTTTTACCTTAAGTGGTATAAACTTGATTCTTTAAGTAACCAAAAGAATCAGCCTCCTTGTCTTTGTTCAACCAAGTCCTTAATATTTAACTTGAGTTCAAAATATTTTAAAAGAACTTAAAGGAACAAGACCAAGTGAACTTGTATTACTACAAGTTGAACCATTCGGCCCCTTTTTGTGCACCATTCGGTCGAAGTCCTTTGAGGACTTTAATTGTTGTTTCTTTCTTGCTTGTTTGTGTTTAATTATTTATATTCTTGTTGTGTTTAAATATTTTTTTGTGTGCGTTTAAATTAGTGTGTGGTGTTTGCATTCACGAATATATATTGTTGCACGTTTACTTTATTATCTTGCATATACAGCTTGTGTGACAAGTCCATTCGTGTGACTTATCCCTTGCCTTTATTTACTAATTTTTGTACTGCGCATACACCTAACGTGTACTAGCGTTCTTTTACGGTCCTCGCACTTGTGAGTTGAATAATATTTCTTTTGGTCCTCGCACTTGCGAGTTGAGATTTTTCTTTTCATCCTCGCACTTGCGAGTTGAAAAATACTTTAACGTGTATTAGCGTCCCCGTGGCTAGTACCGTAACATACTAGTTTTGCACGGCCTTTATTATATAAATCTCTCTTATCATATATTGTTTGTTTGCTAGACTTGTATTCTAATCTTTGCAGTGAGGTGACACTTGTTCTAAGACCCAAGTCTTAGGCGTACTAACGGGGAGTTAGTAGCCTTTGAACCAAGAAGAAAAGGGAAGACCCAAGATCCAAGACCGGCAAATTTGTAGAAGTACATAGTCTACTAAGGGTACTACGTACAAAGTCTTTGAGGAGGTGACGGGGAGTTACGCTCTAAGACAAGTCTTGTAGTTTGTATTTTTGCTGTTTTATTTTGAGGAGGATACGGGTGTGTATCGCTCCAAGATAAATAGATAGTGGTTTAGGAGTTGTAAAAGCTTCTCCACATACTATAAAGGAGTTTCTTAATAATAGTAAAAATCTCGAGTCCGGGGAGGAGCTCGGGGACTATAGTAGGGGTGAACGAATCTATTAGGTGTTGCGCCATCGCGAACCAGGATAAAATCGACCGTGTGATACTCTCTTTTATTTCCCTCCTTATTTTCTGCACTCGACTTACTTGTTTACAAGTAACAAATTTTTAAAAGAGGAAATAAACGTCAAAAAAGTCAAGCTCTAAATTTTAAAGCCAAACTTAGCATTGCACACGTAAGCAGAAGATTCAATATTGAGGCAGATAGATTAGCAACTGAGGGGATGGATAGAGAGGTCTATGAAAACCCTATGGAATTTATGGTAGTATAAATGCTAGTAGGGGAGGATCTTTCCATTTGAGTTTATTAGAGGTAGCTCCTGCATTTTATCCTTCTAGAAGGCCATCGTCATATAGTTATACAGGGATACAACTTCTAATAGGGGTCACCATATAGAGTAGGAGCTTCAGGTGGCAAGTTAATGTTAATCACATCTTCAAATTAGAAAGACGGGAGTTTGGCATAATAATTACCATACGATATATATACAGTATATTAATATTGTGATAGCTGATGTAAGTTGTTGAGAAGAGTAAGTGCAAACTGGAGGTCAAGGGTTCGATCCCTGGGTGTGTGTGAGTTTAGTTTGTATTAGTTTCCTTTCTTTGTATTTGTATTTGTATTTGTATTTGGCCGGGGGTCCTTCGGAAACAGCCTCCCTATTGTATAGGGACATGGTCTGCGTACATCTACCCTCCTCAGACACCACTTTGAGTGGTATTATAACTGAGTAAGTTTCGTTTTAGTAAGTGCAAACTTGAGTTATTAGTCTATATAATACACCACAAACCTTACTCACTCAGCGTTCTACTCCCACTCATACATAGAGCTTTTCACTTAACTTCTTCCTCTCCACGGTATATGGCTTTCCATTGGGTACCTCCACCCCCTCAATCTCTCAAAATTAATGTGCATGGCACATTCTCATAGCTAATTAGCCACAGTGATAATGATACTGGAATGGGAGCAATCTACATGGATTTAAATGGCAACTTAGAGCTTCTCACAGTTGGGACCATACCTTTCCTTAACCCATTGGGTACCCAGTTTTGGATTGTAATGGTAGCACTCAATCGAGCATTCACAGAGGGATTCCGTGATGTGATTCTTGAGACAGACAACCATGAAGCTTACAAGGTGATGAAAAATTTCCATCTGGGAGCTCCAGCAGGGGTGTATGATGTAGCCTCGCAAATAGGCATCAAGGCTAAAGATAAACGCTGGAAATGCAAGATAACGTATGTATATCATTCTCGTAACAAATCTGCTCACTTCCTAGCTTGTTTAGGGTTGGAAACTGCTGACAGGCTATACACATTCGACAGACCAGTTGGTGGTGTAGAGGAGATGCTCAACTGGGATATGGGTCTTGGTATTGACCACCCAGACTTTCAGGATGTATATCTTCCAACAGAAGCTCCAGACCCAGTGAACTTTGACATAGTGACTAACTTATCAGATCAGATAGGGAACTTGGGATTAGGTCAAATCAACGCCCCCTCAGTCATCAGTCTCGATATGGCTCTCAATGCTGATTTACTTCACCTCGAACCTGGAGTGGAGGAAGATTTCTTCCATGGAGGAGCGTTATTCCATGCAGACCAAGTGGCTTTCGAGGGTGATACCCCTATCCAGGATGTGGACAAAGGCTGGCTCAAGATGGGTGTACCTGGCCATGTAGTGTAAACAAAGGCCTTGCCCGAAATCATGGTTGTTGTTTATGCTTGTTACAAGTTAGTAGTGTGTTGATGGGGTTCTTTTATGGTTCTGATAATTCCCCTTCTCAATGTGTATCAGCAAGTGTAGTAGGTCTAGTACGCTCAGTCTCGTGAATGTAGTTCCTTTGTAGTAGTAGTTATGCTCATGTAGTAGCAGTTGTGATCATGTAATAGCAGTCCTATGTGTTCTTGTTACTGAGCCATCTCTAATGTAGAGGGACTTTCACATTGTTTTATTTTCTAAATCAATACAATAGCTTAGTTTATATAAAAAAAACATTTTTTTTTATCACTATTTCCTATTTTTTACTTAGAATTTTTTTTGTCAAGATCACTTGTGTTTTTTCCCACTAACATTGCACTCATCCAAATATTTAGAATTATATAAAATTAAATAAAAAAAACTACATACATTTCTCCTTTTTTCTTTCAAAAAACAATTGTCTTGTTTTGTGTTATAATTAAATAAACTATTAATTTTTTTCACTTTTATTAGTATTTAGCATTTTAAATTTTTTATAAATTGATAATTGGTATATGTAACATCTATCTATTACTATATATTAAATTTCAACACAAGAACAAAATTTGCCATTTTAATGGGTGTGAAATTATGGTTTTACCCCTAATTTTTAAAATATTACAAAAATGACATCTTTTAATAACTATGTAAAAAATAATGAAATTATGCTTGTGTTGAAATTTGAACAACTAAACTTCTTAATCTCATGTCTTAACCAATTGTGCAACAGATGATTCTGAGTTTGTTTAAAAATCCTATAAGATAAACCACCCATATTCACTTTTTGTCTCAGTCTCATTTTTTTTAAGTAAATGAAATGTTGATTCATATTATTTCTAAAATATTGGATAGATAAAATTATAAAAAATATTTTAATCGACCGAGCGTACACTACAATTCTCTTTTGTCATTTTAAATATTGATATTGAAAAAAAATAGATTATACATAATGTAACCGAGTCCAAAAAGAAAAATGATTTATTTACATACGTCCACATGTGGATGTTAAATTATTTAAATAAAATTAATATTTGATTTTAAGAAATATGTAATTTTAGTTATCAATTTATACATAATTAATAATTGCATCACATAATTTTACGTATTTAAATTTTAAATGTGTGAGTCATATTATAGGGTTTTGGTCGACCAACTATTTTGACTTTCAACGAGTGTTCTCTTGAGTTTTGTTAAACGGTTCGCGAATCAAGTAGCTCATTTGCTTGCAAATTCTAGTATTCTACTAATTCTCTAGCTGATTGCAGTTAGATTGAGAATAATGCTCATGAAGCCCTCATTGATGTATTGAACAATGATTTGAAGTTTTAAAGACCGTTTGAGATAACTTAAAATAAGTTAATTTTTGACTGATGGAGGTATTTTTAACTTAAAGGAGAAAGTAAAGTTGTTTACTTTAAGTTGAATGAATGTGTTTGGGTTAAAAATTTTTAAATTCATAATATTTAAATTTTACAAGAATCGTGGAAAAAAAACAAACTCGATAAGTCATAAGTCATAAGTCAAGAGTACCTAAATGAAACTTATGACTTAAAGCAGTTTTTTAACTTAAAGCCGGCTTTAAGCCGATGTACCCAAACAAAGCAAAAGCTCTAGAAAGTAAAAAACTCCTTAAAGGATGTGTTGACAAACGGGCTGTTAATGAAATTCTCCTTTTATGAGGAATTTTTTTTTCAATTTACCTAAATTTTTGTTGAACTTCTTTTCCTTTTATAACAAAAAAAAAATATATATTTCAATTTACATAAATTTTTGTTGAACTTCTATATACTGTAATAAATATTAGACTAAGACTAAATATTTAAGTTTAAAAGTGTATTAATATATATGTTTAGAAAAAATAATTGATACAAACAGAAGGATGACTTTTATTTAATATTAAGAGATTTTGTAATACGTCTCAAAATATAGTCTTACACATACGATCAATTTTTTACAACGAAATTAATGAGTTTACATATGGCTCTATTATAAGCGGATAATTTTACTAAGATAATTATTTATATCTCAAAGGTTCAATTTGATAAATTTTATTTCATGCAATTGAAAATTAAATTAATAATTCAACAATAAGTATTCATGTGATTATTAGCATATGAATATTTATCCAGATTTTATGAAATCTAATCAATTTATAAATATTTGGTCCAAAAATTTGGTATGCAATATTACAAAATAACTATAAATAAATCGAAATCTTATCGTTTATCATATTATTAATTACAATAGTATTTTAATATATAAAATTTGGGATGAGAAATTAATTCATTTACACGGACATTTATGCTAATATGATTTTAATGGATAAAATTAGAGTAAATAATTAAAAAACTAAAGGTAGAGAGACTGTTTCCGGTTTTTGACCCCCGATAGGAGTCGAACCCGTGACCTCACAGTTCACGGATTGGACACTAACCACTGTGTCAACTCAACCCCTTACTTACAAAACTAAGATATATTCTCTAAAAAACTATGTACCATTGATTAGCAAAGTCCTCTCTCCAAATCGCTCCTCTCAAATTTTGTTAATTTGTTGTGAAATTTGAAACTACTAACTAAATATTCAATAACTTTTTTTTAAATCAAAATATTCAATAACTTTTAAAATCAAAAATATCTCCCATTATATTTATAAAATGAATCCATACCAGTAAAAATCCTAACCAGTAACACAAGTCATATTCAAGTTTAAAGCTATTTGAAATTTTTAATCTGCCATCCCAATACGTGTATTTCCTACTCATATTTATTTTTTTAATATAAAGCCCAAACACTAATTATACCCATACCTCTCATTTTGAAAAAAGTAATCACATTTTTGTGTCACAAACTAATAAAAACATTTATTCCACACATTATAAAATTTTCGTAACATTTTTATCAATTTGGAATGAAGCGCTCGTAACCATGGCAAATTGGCACCAAAAATCCAAAATTTAAGTTGAAATAATTAGTAACAAAAAAATATAAATAAGCACCTATCTCTTAAAAAATACACATAGTAGCAAGTCCTCTCTCCGAATCGCTGCTCAAAGTTCCCCTCTCTCTCTGCTTCAAATCTCTCTCGTTTTCAAATTAACCCACACACAAATAAGGTATATAAATTTATCCTAGTCTTATATAAATATAATTAACGGATCTATATTTCGTAATTTCTAGTTTCTTTTTTACTTGTCTCCCTCTCTCCTTGTCTCTCCCTCTCTCTCTAGGGTTTCTATCTCTCTCTCCCTCTCTCTCTCCCATGACTGCTTATCTCTCTTCGTTTTGCAGGTTTTTGCGTGTTTTTCCACGGTTTTTACCCCAATTTCATCGAAAAACGGTGAAAAAGAGGTGATGTGTCTGTGAATTGGAGAGATTGATGGAGATTGTGGATGATAAGGACGTGCGATCTGAGGATATGAATGTGTGTGTCGGTGAGAAGAGAGAGGTGAGTAGTGATGGTGATGTGGAGGTTAGGGTTACGAAAAAGGCGAGGAATTGTGGGGGGAATTTGAAGAGAGTGGCGGAGATTGTGTTGGTGTTGGAGACTTTGGGGAAAATGAGGGGAGGGAGGAGTCCGACGCAAGTGGAAGTTGAGATGATGAGTGAAGCTAGAGGGAAATTGGTGGAGGTTTGTCGAGAATTTAAGCCGAAAGATGTGTTTCCTAGAGAGGCATTTGGTGTGGTTATTGATGATCTTGGACTTAGTAACAATGAACAGATGTTAGGGTTTCGGGCGCCTAATATTCCGATTGCTCAGAAATTGAAGCTCGCACAAGAGAAGGTAATGTTGTTATTGTGTTATTTGAATTCAGTTATTGTTATGCTTGGTTTTACTTATGGTTGCTTGTGATATTTGAATTGGGTAGAAACTGGCGGCAGTTTTTTGTTATATTTGAATTGGGTATAAATTGGTGGTAGTTAGATGCTTAAGATGGATATAATGAATTAGTTATGTAATTGTACTATGTTGGTATGAATGTTTTAGGGGATTTTGGGTATACCACCCCCTACATTCTAATTGTGTAATTTACCGTAAGATTTAAGGGTGCATTAAAATTAATAATTCTCTAGCCAAAAGGGGCTAGGTAAAAATTACAGGAGCTAGAGAGAGGGTTGGTGAGTGATTTTAAAGGTGTTGTAAACAGAATACTCGTTAAATTGTGTTATATGTATGTATGTAGAGGTGTATTCATTTTTTTTGTCAATAGGCTGGGATGGGCTCTTAAATCCCTCAGTAGCCCCTTAAAATCTATTATTTCATTTTTTAATTAGTAGCCCACTCTTCCTCCAGTTGGTCTGATGAGCCCAAGCCTTTTGCTCATAGTTAATAAAAGTGCGCATAAGCGAGAAGCGAGCCCTCATTGCATCGTGTAGGTGAAGCAATGCGACTGAGCTAAAGCGGGCGCATAAGCATGTTGCGACACATAAGCATGCTTTATTGAACAATTCACAGATATTGCCAAAAAAAATATATTGTTCATTAAAATCAAATCTAGAAGTCTTAAGGCAAAATATATTTGGGCAGTCCACATGAGAAAAAATTAAGATAATAACAGGAAGACTAAGATAAAATAAGAAAAGATTGAGATAAATAGAATAGTATCCTAGGTCAAAAACACATGGATCGTCACGCTAACACATCATAAAAAATGCGCTTAGTCCATGACAGTAATAATTTTAATTAAATATTTGAGAACCTTGATGAAGAAGAGGATTAGTTTATCTTTAAGAATGAACACACTTTAGTCGATAGTCCATCTCTTTTGTTATCAACTTATCATGAATGCCAGTTCTATACCAACTCTTCCTGATTGTATTAACTTTAGTATGACTTGTTTTATAAATTTAATGTTATTGCTGTTATCAATTTTGTCATGTTCTAGCATCTTTATATGTTCGTTGAGTTTTTACGTATATTGTGCTGCCATGTTGGTTTTCATTCATTATTACATGAAGTCTATTAATTTGGTGCGTTGGTAGTCTTTCAATTTTGTACTCTGACGTTAGTTTCTCCCTTGCCTTGTATCTCAGATGAAAAAATCGGAGGACTTTGCTGTACATTCTGCTTCACATTCATCTCAGAGGTCGCAAGAAAATGTTGGTGCAGCATCTGAAAGTGGATCATCTCACGCTGTTCGAATGTTAACTTCACAGAAACCGAGTCAAGCGTCAAATGCTTCTGTAGGTCTCCAACCTGCTTCCCAGTTAGCTCGTGTCTCTGCAACAAACTCAACAGCTTTGCCATATCAACTGCCCACTAGTGAAGTAAGACCTCTGGTTCCAGGTGAAATACCTAGCAGCCATGTTGGAAGGGATTCTTCATTAGCATTGCCTAGGGCTGAGAGACCTCATTTTAGTTCGGATTTGAAATATAATGGTGCCTGCCCTTCACAAACTCAAGGTAACGGACTAACATTTGTTTCTCCCTCATAAACTAGAATATTTACATCTTGTTGGTAATTGCTTGAAAATCTTTATCTAGAGGATGTAAATTGCAGAAATTATACATGTCTAGAGTGTTTGTAGTGTTGCTGGCAGCCATTTATATGATAATAAATACCCCCTCAGTCCCAACCATTTCTTTACATCTCGGAGAGGGTGTTTGACACACATTTTAAGGTGCATTTTAAGGATGGTTCCATAACTTATTTTCAAATTTTTTTTTGTATAAAAATAGAACAATTCTATTTTTATACAAAAAAAGAAAATTTGAAAAATAAGTTATGGAACCATCCTTAAAATGCACCTTAAAATGCGTGCCAGACACCCTCTCCGAGATGTAAAGAACCGGACGGGACGGAGGGAGTAATAAATTGCTACCTATGAATTGATTTCTATTTTTACATCTAATGATCTGCACATTGATGTTTTGCTAATACATATAGTGGTATTACTTTCCAGTTAATTCTTCTGGTAATCACGGTAGTAGGCATCTCTCTCTGCAATCTGCATTGTCAGTCAAAAATGCATCAAACAGTACTGCACCAATTAATGCTTCTGTAAAGGTTGAGGGAGCTGCTGAGGGGTCACGAGTGATACCTCAAACCTTAAAACCAATTACTAGTCAGACTGCATCTGTGAACCCACCAAGCATGCAACAACATATTCAGCAGGGGATTGAATCTGCGCAGGCACTTTCTTTGAGAAGTCAGCACACTGATATTGCTAATTTAGTCCAGAAGCTGTTACAACCAACGCTTCCTGAGCGACCTACTTGGGCTCCACCTTCAAGGGATTACATGAACAAGTCTTTGGCTTGTCAACTGTGTAAGCTTATCTCGCTCGAGGTTGACAATGTTTTAGTCTGCGATGGTTGTGAAAAAGGGTATCATCTAAAATGTCTTAAGATTAACAATCAAAAGTCAGTTCCTAGAGGTGAGTGGCATTGTGCAAAGTGTTTGTCCCTAAGCAATGGAAAACCTCTACCCCCTAAATATGGTCGTGTCTTGAGAAATGCAGTAACTGCACCCAAGGTGTCTTCTAATGCTACAACAGTTCACATACCTCCAGAAAAGAAATTGGGAGCATTAGCTGGGAAGGTAGCTGGAAATGGTAAATTTGGTATACAAGATGCTCCTGGCGGTACTATGGACAACAGTATCAGGCCTTTTGCAGCTGGTGCAGAGATGACAGATAAAAGAGTGATGCATAAAGAAATTGATGACAAATCCTCTGGTTGTGTTTCAACTGACATGATAAAAACTTCGACGGATTCTTCTGCTTGCTTACCAGTGGAAACATCAGATGACAAGAAACTAATTGCTCAATCTGCCTCATATCCTCCAGCAGACCCTCAAACAGTCAAGAATAGCTCTAGTAACTCCATAAACCCTTCAACAAATTGTCCTGTCATCAACAATAAGGTCAAGGACTTGCAGAAATCTGGCCCTGAATTAAATGATGAAGCTAAGAGAGATGAGCGAGGAACTCTACATACTAATCATGTTGAAGTTTCTGAAACCAATTTTGGGCCTAATGAGCAAGATGTTACTTTGTCTGATGGCTTCCATCAAGTTGACTGGATTGGCGATATACTTAACGTGGTGGAGGAGAAGACTTATTATCAGTCTTGCTCCATTAACGGGGTCGTGTATAAAGTTCATGATCATGCATTATTTCGTTTGCAGAGCAACATATTAACACCGTTTAAGCTTCAGGTAAGCAGTGTCTGGGATGAGAGTTGCGGCATTTACTTTTTAATGTGATGAGAGTTGTGAGGATTTTATTAGTTACAGATTGTAGAAAATAAAATCCTAGAAATTAAAATCCTACCATTTAATAAGAATTATGCTAGTTATGACTTTATACTAGAACTTTTTAGTTTAAAGTCTGTGATGTTATCACCTGCTTCTTTCAGTAGAATATTGGTAGGAAGTTCAACCCTTTAAGCTTCGGGTAAGCAGTTGTCTGGGATGAGACTTGAGAGTTGCGGCATTTACTTTTCAATGTGATGAGAGTTGTGTGGCTTTTATTAGTTACAGATTGTAGAAAATAAAATCCTACCATTTAATCAGAATTATGCTAGTTATGACTTTATACTAGAACTTTTTAGTTTAAAGTCTGTGATGTTATCACCTGCTTCTTTCAGTAGTATATTGGTAGGAAGTTCAAATATTCAGGGATTTATACCAAGAATTACTGTTGTTAGGGATATATAGTTCTGTCCTATTTCAGTAGAATATTGGTAGGAAGTTCAAATATTTTTTTGCTGCTATTCAATTATTTAAGTCTGTTTGCTTGCAGAGTATGTGGGAAGATAGCAAAACAAGATCTAGGTGGGTTATTGCATCCCGGTGCTACTTTCCTGCAGATCTGCCCAAGGGTGTTGGTCGCCCATTTGCTCCTGATAACAATGAGGTGAGTAAGTTATAGTGATCGGAGTTAAAAATTACTTTTTGATGTGCTTCTTTTGGGAAGATCGGTTCATAAATTTTCCTAAGTCAACAATCAGGGAAAATCCTCAATTTGATATATTTCTTGGTTTATTTGACTGGGAACTGGGAAGGCTAAACATATTAAGAATGTGATGAACAGAGTTTGGCATTGTCTAATATACAGGTTATATGCATTGTCTACTTTTTTTAAGCATGCTATATACCATATTCACATTATACCCTAGGCTGGAAGCCTGAAACAAGCAGTCCCCAGATGTTTCTTCTCCGGCATTATATGCCTTTTTTGTGTCAGTGTCATGAAATTTGAATGTGATATCTATTAGAAAAACATAATCTGAGATGGAGAAAACTAGCAGTCTGTCTACATATTCAGATTGAGATCTTTGACACTGTGCTGAACAAGTCAACATTATATTTTTTTGTTGGTGTTCAAATTTAGCTAGGCTTCTACTTTTGTGGTTAAGTTTTAACAACATTTGACATGTCTCTTGTGAGACAGTGACCCTGAATCAAGCAGTCCCCAGATGTTTCTTCTCCGGCATTATATGCCTTTTTTGTGTCAGTGTCATGAAATTTGAATGTGATATCTATTAGAAAAACATAATCTGAGATGGAGAAAACTAGCAGTCTGTCTACATATTCAGATTGAGATCTTTGACACTGTGCTGAACAAGTCAACATTATATTTTTTTGTTGGTGTTCAAATTTAGCTAGGCTTCTACTTTTGTGGTTAAGTTTTAACAACATTTGACATGTCTCTTGTGAGACAGTGACCCTGCTATAGCATTTAGAATCTATCACAATTTGAAAATAAATTGACATGTACACTGAAAAGTTCATTGTTTCTGATTAACCTTATGGAACTTGTCGCTTTTTTTTAGGTATACGAATCTAATCATGATACTGCTATACGGGCTGGTTTGATAGAAGGCCCCTGTAAAGTTCTTCCACCGAGACTGTTTGCTGAAGAAAGTAAAAGGAAAACTCGTCTAGGGACGGAAGCCAGTGGTGGACTACAGCCCCTTTTTGTTTGCAAGTATGTCAATGTCTTTTTTTGTGGCCTTTTTTGATGTTAAAATTATGCAAATATGTGCAAGACAAATGTGCAAAATGCAGACTAAAAATATTTGTTTAAAAATCTTGAAATAGTGTTAGGTAACTAAAGAAAAATGGGCATTCCGAACTTGACCCGAAACTCTTAACCCTCGATCCAAATTTGTGTTTCTTCATGTTGGGTTTCGGGCAATTTTGCTGCCCCCAGTGATGTATATGGTAACCAAAAATGTGGAATCTTATTCATAAAGTTGTCCTCATTTATCTACTATATAAAATTGATTATTCAGAACAATTTTTTTGCATTATTTTTTTCGTTTCCGAGATATTATTGCATTTTTTTTAATCATGGCTCTGCTGTTAAATTTATGTTACAGATGGTTCTTTGATGAACGAAAAGGGCTATTCCGTGATGTAACCAGCTGATTTAGTTGCACATTCAGGTCACAGTTCTAATGTTTTTTGTATTGCTACTCCGCGCCTCCTCACCTGTATCAGGTACGTTACTACCTACTTGGCTGCATGTTTCTGTTGTAGGCTCCACTATCTTTCCTGTAACTGATTATGGTAAATAATTCTGAGCAAATTAAGAACGCATAACGAATCGAGCACGAACAACAGTTTATGGTATTGTATCAATCAGGAAATAGTTTTTTCATTTTTAATTAAAGCGGTCTATTTTCTGTTAAAACTTTTGGCGAAGTCGGGAAAAGATGACAAGAATAAATCTACTCACAAACTTGTTCTTAGTATTGTCTTGCACAATACATTACTTGTGTGTTTTTACTCTCTCGTTTGTGTGCTACTTCTGGCTTGTGCTAGGCTGTTACTAAGTATCCCAATGTGCACAACTGCTAGTGTAGTCCCTTAGTTAATCAATTTGTACTATTAGATCCTGGCCTCATAGTTTTCTCATCCTAAACTTGATTTCAAGTTTACAGTGGATGTCTAATCATCACATTAGACCAGCGTGCCACTGTTACCTAAAAATGAGGATTTGCTGATTCTTGCAAGGAGATTAATCAGTTAAATCTATGAGGAAACATTTTCATTTTTTTTCTTGAGCCTGTTATTTGATTTAAAAGAATTTATGCATGATCTGTGCATTCTTCATAGTCTGGCATGCATTTTCATATCATGTTTCTTTTTAAGCTTCAACTACCTTGATGTAGTTATAACTGTATTTAAAATGTACATGAGACGAAAGCGAGATATTTCTGTTCTTAGATTTAAAGTTATTCTTGAGACGCTTATTCTTTCAACAGATAAACAAGTGTAGAAATCAGTAACTAGGGTTGCAATCAACTAGCTTTGCAAATATTGTAGGTAAATGATACCTTGCAACGTGTCATCGATTTATTAATAACTTTTTATCATATCACAATTGTGCTTGTGCTGTAAGATGGTAAATAGAATCCTTAACTAGCGCTACATATTCAACTCCCTGCACTTGGGAATATAAATTCATGCGTACCATTCATCATTCATGATGCAAATTTATTTAGGGAGTATTTGTACCAAATAAGTCCAGGTAGCTGGTCAGAACCTTTATCATGTGTCCTGAAAGGATCACGGGTTTGGCAACTTGGGTTTTGGAAACTGATGGAATTGTTCGCTTTGTTGTTTATTGATTGATATGCATCCTACTTTGTCATATATTGTTTCAGTCACTTAGTAGGGTCATTCAAGTGCTTATTGTTTTGCCCATGTACAACGAATATAAAATTGGACTTTTTTTTTTTGTAGATTCTTGACGGAATGGCACATAGCAGGGAGGCTGTATGGAAACTAGTGGAGTGTTCAGTATTCATTATCTTGTACCAAATGTAGCTTCAGATTTGTAGTCTGCAATCATCTTTGTTAGTTGTATATCTCATATAGAACATCTTTAATGTCGCATGTGGTTCTTAGAGTCTGTCATTACATAGAAACTATTTAGCTGATACCAAAAGATGTTTGCTGTGACTCTTTTCTTTGCAAGATGATAAATGAATTTGACTTGACAGTAAGTTTTAGTGTTTTACCATCTTTAGGTATTAGTGGTTTATATATGTGTGATATAGTTATGGGGTGAGGTCTAGGGCAAGCGATTGTTGTAGTGTATAGTACCGCGCTAATTTTCCGCGTGTACTGTAGAATTTTTGGTGTGACTACATGGGGGCCCCATCTTTCGACATAGTGCGGAAAATTACCGTGGTACCATATGCAGCTAACAATCATTTGGCCTAGATCATTCCTCTATCGTTATAGTAATAGGTTATTAGTAAAATAACCTTGTATGCAATTTTGCAGTCAGCTCGCTTATTGTTTGCTCAATTCTTAGCCTTTTGTTGCATTGCATCCTCCCAAAACGAGGGTGCCTTACCGGTCAGACATGTTCCGTGTCTGTCCTGAACCCAATTGTAGTTATACTTTATTTGACGGATCTAGTTTGATTAACTCGCGGCTAGATGAACAGAGTGATAATAGTGATTTGGCCGAAAAGAATAATTGAAAGGGAATATATATATATATATATATATATATATATATATATATATATATATATAGGGTCCTACTCCACTACAAACTAAAATTAACTACAAACTAAAAACTAAACACTAATCTAATATTTCAAGCTAATCTAATGATCAAACTAGGGGTACCCCAATACAAAAAATGCTTAAAATAATTGGCTCTATCCAACAAAAAAAAATAAAAAAAAAAATAAATAAAAATCACTGTTCACGTGATGACGTGACAGTGGATTTCACTGGTTAACGGTGCTTCGCACCTTCTTGTACGGCGCTTCGCGCCTTTATCATTCTAAAGTTGTAAGGAATGACAATCAATGGTAAAGGCAATAGACGATTGACGGGTGTGTCGAGGACCTTCGGCCCTCATGACTACCTAACTCATCCATTTACTGTCTTAAATGCTTCGCATTACCCGAAATTGCCACCCCTAATTCTAGAGTCACACTTCAAAATTTATGAGAAAACTTATCAGTTATCACAGGTTTAACCTTTTCAATTTTAAAAATTATTAAAATTTATTTTATACATAATTATTCTGGAGATGACCTCCTTATATAGCGAATAGGAGAGAACTACTAATTTTATGATTCTATAGTAGAATCAAAGTTTTAATTTTTGGTTCTATAAAACAAAAACCAATTTTTTTTGGTTCTATAATAAAAAAAACCAATTTTTTGTTTCTATAACAGAGCCAAATGCTGACGTGGGAGTGCCACGCCATCAATGATGATGTCACTGATGACGTGGAACTGATGACGTGGGAGTGCCACGCCATCAATGATGATGTCACTGATTTTATTCACTTTTCACAGGGGCACTCTGGTTTGGATAGAGTATAATAACAAGACAGATGGGATGACATGAACTAATGGAATAATCTAGATGAGAAGGAAAATAAAGTTAGGATGCTGCAAAATCTGATGATATTGGGGACTTACAATATCAACTACTAATTCTGTTTATTTATTGGTAATTTGTAAAACAATGTATTTTATATTTTGAGGGCACTCTTTTTTTTTGAAAAAAAAAAGCCTATATATATATATATATATATATATATATATATATATTTCAAAAGCCTATATATATATATATATTTCAAAAATATTATATATATATATATAATTTGAGCAAAAGCCTATATATATATATATAGGCTTTTGCTCAAATACAAACCAATCCTTAAATACAAACTACAAACTAACACTAAATTAATTATATTTCATCTATTCTAAGTTTCCCGCCAAGGGTACCTTCACGAAAGATGCTTAAAATAATTGGCTCTATCCAACAAAAAAATCAAAAAAAAATCAAAAAAAAAAAAAAAAATCCCTGCCGTGGAAATGCGAAGCATTTAAGACAGTAAACGGATGAGTTAGGTAGTCATGAGGGCCGAAGGTCCTCGACACACCCGTCAATCGTCTATTGCCTTTACCATTGATTGCCTTTCCTTACAACTTTAGGTGCGAAGCACCGTTAACCAGTGAAATCCACTGCCACGTCATCACGTGAACAGTGATTTTTTTTTTTTATTTTTTTTTGTTGGATAGAGCCAATTATTTTAAGCATTTTTTGTATTGGGGTACCCCTAATTTGATCATTAGATTAGCTTGAAATATTAGATTAGTGTTTAGTTTTTAGTTTGTAGTTAATTTTAGTTTGTAGTGGAGTAGGACCCTATATATATATATATATATTTTTACAATATAGGGCCATAGGGGATGTTTGAATATAGGGGAGGGAGATTTGGTTCATGGATAATGAATTCGGTTTATGGTGGATCAAAATACTAGAGTCCCAAGCGTTTGATAAATAATTTTGTTGTATGAAATGGAAATCTGATAAATAATTTTGTTGTATGGCATGGAAACCTTATTCTTTCTAGGTGGGCAAATCAAACGCCTCACATTTTTTGGGATATCATCATTCTTATTTATTCCTTTCCTGTACCCTTCATTCTCATTTCCAATTTCGATTTTTGCCAATCATGCAAATGCCCCTCCATAATATGTAATATATTTATTTTAAACAGAAACTAATCATACATTAGTAGTATTAATTCAGTTGCAGTGCGTAACAATCTATGTACACTTGAAGGAAGTGTTGATATCACTAGTACTACATGCATGATATAGAAACATCATCACATGTAAATGCAGCCTCAAAGTATAGTCAAGTTGATAAACAAATCATTGAAAGAAGAAAAAACATGTGGAGCACAAGAAGCCGGGTAATGGCAGTCGATTTCGATACATCGGAATTATGCAAAATCTATCTTAATTTCCCTGCATTAATTCATGCATGTTTGATTAATATTCACTGTTTCCAATAACCTAGCTAGCTTTGAACATAAGTTTTATTTTATTTATATGGGCTATACTGCTAATATGTTTCCACATAATTGATATCTATGCCATGTAGTTTAGAAAGAATGCACAGTGCAGAGCTTAAAGGCTTTGCCTGTTTTTAACATAACATGTATCCGGGTTATATAATTACGTTGTCGGGGGGCAAGAAGCTTATAGTAAACGAGAGTTTTGGATAACATCAAGAGTACTGTTTGGGACAATATCATCATCTTCATCATCTTTCTTCTCATAATTGACTGTTTCGTGTGTGTGTTTCTGTATAATATCATACATACGAGTGTAAGGTTTTCATAATTAATGGACCTATGTAATCAACCATAATAAGTACACTACAAAAATGTACAAAAATAAAATCGATTCGGAACTATCGATTGCTTCGATTTTAACCTTTTTTCTGTTTTCTTGCCGAAAGCTGAAATGTACACGCTCTCGATTTATAAATACACATCTTTTATTGAAATCGAGACCAAATTATTGTCATCATACTTTAAGGTGCTTGCTTGAAGATTGTTTTAGAGATGTCCCCTTAGACTGAGAACAAGCTCGAAAGGACCTGGAAAGAGTGGTAATCCAGCTTTTACCTAAAGATGACGATAATAAATATCTAGGAGTTCGTTCCTGTAGGAATAGTTAGTTACTGTAACTAATTTGCTGCAGATATAGAGGCTGGCTGCTGCTACGTTGTCTGATGACAAGAAGAGTTTGACACACAGACTAGCTATAAGAGGGTTGCCTGATGAATCCAAAACCAAAACAATAAATATGTTTCCCCGAATAAAAGGTGGTGTGTTCCTTTAACGAGTTGCTTGACAATGACATGACCATTCCTTTGATTGAAAGCCTCCTTTCCTAGTTCACCTGCGCTCCTTTTATTCGAGTAAAACTCTCTAAATTTACCCTCCACTTTTACTCTTTATCCATTTCTAACATAGAGACGCATCACAATTACACAAAACTCTCTAAATTTACCCTCCACCTTTACTCTTTATCCATTTTTAACATAGACACAAATCACAATTACACAAAATAATTAGCATGCTGGCTAGAAAACATAGCAATTAGCCAATCGAGCCGAAGACACAATACATGCTGAATACATGCTACTTGATTTATATCCCGATCTCAGGGGGGTCATGGACTCCTATGACCCCCTGGATCCACCTCTAGACACATATCTACTCTTTATTAATATATCTACTCTTTATTAATACTAGCTTATAGCCCGTGCAAAGCACGGATTACTTTTAAATACTTTTAAAATTATATGATTAAATAAAATAGAGTAAAATAATTTTTGGATATAATTTAACTTTATAATATTAATTAATAAAATTATTAGTAATAATAATAATTATTTAATAAATGATATGTATTGATAGAACTAATAATATAAAATTTTAATGTAAATTTGTTGTTGACGGGATTCGAACCTTGGATCTTTAGAAAAGAGATATAAATATAGAATATTCTTTATTATTAGATTTAACAGCTATCATCTATTTACTAAATATCTAACGGTCAATATTCTTTTAATGGTTGGTTGAACCAAACAACCAAACTACCAATATTCTTTTAATGATTGTTGAACCAAACAACCAAACTACCAATTATCCCATAGTTTGCTTATTATATAGGAGTATATTAGTATAGATATCGTTTTAAATGATCAAAGTTTGTTATCATTAAATTTAAGATTGATTAAATTATTACAACTACATGTATATTGATTGATTTATTTAATTTAATTTTGTTGATTTCACACTAGGTTTAAAAGTTATTTTTATTTTCAATAATATAATGTTTAATATTTTAATTTTTACCTGTGTTTCACATAAGAGTAGAAATTTCAGACTCAAATCCTAGATGCAAGTATTTTGAGTTGTCATTTTAAAAGAACAACGTTACCAATTTTAATCAAACAGCTTTACAATATGTCAAGATAGGATCAATAATCCTAGGCAAGTAAGATTTGTACCTAGAATTCCCAACATTCAAGGATATTGAATTTTCAAATCCCTTTCTATGTAAGTTTGTAGGATATGTAGTGTATATGTACGTTAGAATCTAAAAACTAATTTTGGCAAAGGCCCCTTAAAGTTTAGGATCCGTCCTCCACGTCAATGTTCTAAAAATTGCTAGGTGGTATAGGCGGTGAGTCTACCTTCTAACGATTAATTGGTTAGGTGGCGATTAATCAGAATGATTAATCGGAATATTAATTGATATATTAAAATATTATTTTTATATAATTTAATTTTAATATTTAAAAATATATTTTATATAAGTAAAAAATAAATATCTTCATTTTAGTATTAAATATGATGAGTGAATTTACCCTTTCATGTGTAAAGTTTTTGTTTTATTTAAAAAAATTAATATTTTTAAAGTTTTATTATTAATTTGACTATTTTTTTAAAATTTGACCGATTAATCGCCGCCTAATACCACCTAGGACCGATTAATCGTCGCCTAATCAATTATTCCCGCCTAACTAATTAAAACCGCCTAATCTCGTCTAATATCGTCTAGACCTGCTTAGGCGTCGTCTAATCAAAAAAATGCCGAATAATCGATTTTTGCAAAATTTAAACGTTTTCTTATTGCTTAACGTTTAGGCACGATTAATCGACCGCCTAGACGGCCTCCTAGAACGATTTTTTAGAACACTGCTCCACATGCTTCACATATTTTGTATGTTCGTTGTTTGATATATAACGTAGTTTCAAAGCTTCTACATGGCTAAATGCATGTTCGCAGAGGATAACCTTTACATCATGCAGCAAAAGCAACCAAAATCTATCCGGTCAACTCATCCTAAATTTTCTTTGTATTGATCTGTTTTCTGTTAGACATAGTACAAGTCTTGGGTGGGGGCTTCATTTTGAAAAACTGTCGTACTAAGTATATAGTAGTATTGCAGTACAAGTCGACGTTCTCTTTATTGACCACTTTTACTCATCAGTTATCCAGTTACCCATCTCTTTTTGGAAATTAACACAGCCGAAATGTGGTCAATGCTTGGCGTAAGCTTGCAAATTTGAAGATGGATATAAATTTCTATTCACAGCTTGACTAGTATTATGCAATCATTTCTTTTTAAGAATGTAGTAACATGCAGGCGCAGGAGGCAGGATCGGTCCCAAGTTTCAGAAATCCTTGAATAAAATTAATTTTCGAGATTCTAACAAACATATATAGAAAATTCGGGATTCTTGAACATTAGGAACCCGCTCTCTAACAAATATATAATTACGGGTGATTGTAAATAGGTGTTGATAATGAAATGTTAATTGTTAGGTAAACAAAGATCAAGATGTGATGGGATGCCTATGATCATCTATATATATCTATGATATTTTCAACACAAAAGTCCTTGATGCTTAAGATAAAAGTTGGAGTGAAATAGGGTGCGGCCTAGAACTCCGTGAACCGGCGACTATCACGCCAATGTGGAGTGGTGGACTTTTGACTAGTGATACATATATGAACCAAATTAAGAGGGAATCCAGCAAAAATATTGATACTAGCTAGCTAGCTCACAAGACCCCCATACTAAATCCATTATATATGTGTCATGTGTGTGTATAAGATCAATTCTAACTAATCTAACTATATATACTCATTGAAAATCTATATATATAACTTAGCAAAAAAAAAAAAAAATCTATATATATACGTTTTATTTTGCATAAATTTTCTTACTAAAATTAATATAGGAGAGACGGGCCTGTGCAGAGAATAGAGATCGTTGCATGCATGTGATATCTTTACATGTTGAATTTACAGATATTTTTTTCAATATCTTGTCAACAATTGGGACTGGGACTCCTAAACCCCTAAAGTAAGGATTTTAAAAAGTATAGGGAATTAAAATGAAGTTTTACTCCAATGATAACCCTTATATCCACCTCTATATTTTCAAAATATTTTTAGTTTAGTTATTTGAAATTTTAAAGTTTGAAATTTAAATATTAGAAAAATAGCACATTGGGTCTCCATGAACAAGAAATTGTAGTGGGAGTGACCTGACGTGTGCAATCACGTTTCTCATATGTAGGGTCCTACTTTTTCTTCCTTAAAAAATATTGGGAAGGGACCCAATTATTGGAACTTGTTTTTTTGGGAAAAATCCTAAAAGTGTCCAGATTACTACTAACAATCTGATATACGCTGTGTAATTGATATATGATTAAACCTACCACGTAAACTACGTACGTACCTATACGTAAAAATGGAACTAAAGGCTAAACTAGTACTAGTATATATAATTATTAGAGCATCAATTAGTCCTTAATTTTGTCTTCATAAAGTTGGATTAGATGATAATTATTCGCCTTTTTTTCTTAAACAACAAATAAATTAGTTCTTAATAATAGTAACGTACCAAGTATCTTAATAAATTAGTTCTTAATAATAGTAACGTACCTGCAAGTCTATAAGAGAAGTCCAATAGACTCCTTAGGTTTTTAGTGATTTAGGATATTATAAAATATGACAACTCCAATAAGGTTACTTATATTCGATGCTTATAATTATTAAATAATAAATAAAAGGAAGAAGGAAGAACAAAAAAAGAGGGAAATACAGTAATTGGAAAGAGGATAGAAAATATTATTTTATTGATTAAAGTGAAATAAGGGAGTCTTTAAAGATAAAGGATGACATGATACTCTTAACTTTTCTTGAAAATTTAAGAGCCTATTGGAACACTATTTTAGACCTTATATCTTATAATTTGAATTAGGAGATCATGTAAGAGATGTATTGGATTTGCTCTAACACAACTAGGGCTGTAATTCGAGCCGAGCGGCTCGCTCGCTCGCTCGCCTCGAACTCGTTTAAGCTGGTTCGACTCGGCTCGTTTAGTTAAACGAGCCGAGCTCGGGTAGAGGTTCCGGCTCGTTTAATTAAACGAGCCGGCTCGGCTCGTGAAATTAAATGAGCCGAGTTCGGGTAGAAAATTAGGTCCGTTTAAGTGTTATTTCGGCTCGCTCGACTCGTTTAAATAGGCTCGTTTATAAACGAGCCGGCTCGACTCGGCTCGTTTAGTTAAACGAGCCGAGTTCGGGTAGAAAATCCGGCTCGTTTAGTTAAACGAGCCGGCTCAGCTCGTGAAAAAAAACTCGACTCGAATAACTACTCGGCTCGAACTCGCCCGGCTCGACCCGAATTACAGCTCTAAACACAACTGAGACAAGGAAGCCAATGAAATGAAGCCGACAATGATGCATAATTTGTGTCCAGCAACTTTTCAAAGATTTAGTTGACGAGCGACAAGATACTTGAATTCTTTATTACAAATAAAGTCTTTTAGGTTGGAATGGTGGTTAAGAAAGTACTAAAGTAAAAGTTTTATATCTTATTCATCCATTTCTCTGGCACTTTCGATTTGTCATTGTTGAACGTTAGACATAGGTTGTTCACGAATTGAGCCGAACTTTGATTGAAACGAGTCGAGCTTTGACCTTAATGAATCGAGTTGAGCTTTGATCTTAACGAACCGAGCTGATTTCTTAACAAACCTAGCCGAGCTTTGACAAAACCGAGCCGAACTCGAGTTATTCACGGACAGCCTCGAGCCGAGTCGAGCTCGATCCGAGCTCGAGCTGTTCGCGAACAATAAATTTGGTTGGAGATCTTAGTAGATCACTACTATTCTAAGTAGTACTAGTAACTAGTACTTTATCATGGATTATTATTTCTATTTTTTAAAAAATATTTCTCGACGATCCAATCGTACGGATGTCAAGATATATCTAATTTAGTGATATTCCCAAATTTTTAAAAAATAAAAAATTAATTCGGTTGAAGATCTTAGTAGATTACTACTAATTTAACTAGTACTAGTAACTAGTGCTTTGTCACGAATTGTTGTTTCTATTTTTAAAAAAATATTTTTCGACGATCCAACCGTACAGATATATCTAATTTAGTGATATTCCCAAATTTTCAAAAAATAAAAAATTAATTTGGTTGGAGATCTTAGTAGATCACTACTAATTTAACTAGTACTAGTAACCGGTGCTTTGTCACGAATTGTTGTTTCCATTTTTTAAAAAATATTTCTCGACGATCCAACCGTATGGATGTCAAGATATATCTAATTTAGTGATATTCCCAAATTTTCAAAAAATAAAAATTAATTTGGTTGGAGATAAAAAAAAATAAAAAGTAAAAATTTTGATTTTTTTCGAGTTTTAACGAGCCAACGAGCCGAGCTCGAGCCGAGCCGATCTTGAACCGAACCTAACCGAGCTCTTATCGAGCCGAGCTTAACGAACAAAAATCTTGTTCGAGCTTGAGCCGAACCGAGCTTTTATCGAGCTGAGCTCGAGCTGTTCGTTAAAAGCTCTGTTCGTTTACAGTTCTAGTTAAACATGAATTTTATCAATCAGAGCAATATGTGTAAATTTTAGTATAAATTTTGTTTTCTTCGGCTTATGTACTTGTAGATACTTTTATATTATGCAATATAAAATTTATATATTGCATATAAAATTGTTGTTTTCTTCGGATTTGTTGGTTAATTGTTTACGATGATTAGGAAAAAAAAATACAAATAATTTTGATGGTTGTTCATAATGAATAGTAAGTTGTAATGTAAAGCTTAATGTAATGTAATATGTAATAGAGGACATATATAACTCAACTAGGATAAAAGATAAATAATATTAACTCTATATAGGGATCGTGAAAGTTGAAGAACAGGCATCAACAAGGATCAAGTCGCTGAAAGAAGTTCATTAACATGATCAAGCCTCAGTGACAGAATAAGGTGTACAGATGATTCAGTTGAAGGGCCAAAAGATTACAGTGGTCTTAAAGACATGATACAAAGACCATGAGTGAATGTTAGTCGTCTGTGAACCATACTAGTTGCACTAGGCATCAACACTTCACAAAGGAATCGAAGTATCTAACTCAGAAAAACTGTTAAATGTATGATTGAGTTTAGAGCAATGTTGATATCCTCCATTTTGGAAGCTGCATATTTAAGGATGTCAAATTAAGAGGAAAATGAACAGCATTCAAAATCACTATTCACATGAATAGTACTATTCACATGAATAGTAACCGAAATTACTATTCATGAATAGTAAAGAAAATTACTATTCATCCGGGGCCCATGTGAATAGTACTGTTCAAATAGTGGCTGGTGGGGCCCACGTCCAAAATATTTTCAACAGACACGTTTTTGTGGTTGTTGAAATAGTGTTACTATGTAGGTGGGGCCCACGGGGGTTGTTGGAATAGTGCAGCATAGTGACTTTTTAAAACCTATAAATAGGCCTGTTGTATTTCATTTCAAAACACCCCTCAACACACAACTTTCTATTCTCTCTCTTATATCATCTGTGTGTAAGCTGCTAGACAGTCCATCTAGTAGGAAAGCCGTCTTAACCCGCTTTCAGGAAGTGTCGGGTAGAAGGTCCTCGTGCCTAAACTATCCTAGGAGTGTTTGATTTTGTAGCTGATCCATATATAGGATTAGATTGTGTAGCAAACCTCCGGGTTTTATCTATTTAAAGATATTTCCCACACAGTTGTGTTATTTCGATTTAGTATTTTTGATTTCATATCCACATCAAAAATCGAAATATTTTTAAATAACGTATTCAACCCCCCTTCTACGTTATTCCGGACCTAACAATTGGCATCAGAGCCACTGTGTTATTATATAACAGTTAGGATCCGAAAAGCTATACAATTATGTCAGAGAAGAATTTCAGAAAAACTAAGGGAAATGAAGGCAGGTCTGAGAAAGTGGACAAGTCCAAGATCAAATGCGATAATTGTGGTGAGAAAGGACATTTTGCACCTGAGTGCAATAAAGCCAAAGCTGATAAAGGTCAAGCCTACATTACAAAGAAGAAGGACTGGGCTGACACTTCAGACTCTGAAGATGAGGTGAACTATGCCTTGATGGCAAATGCTGATAGTATCTCTGAAGCTACTGAGACCAAGGTACCTCATTCTACTCTAGCTTTTGATACTACTGATATATCTGAGTTAAGAATCTTTCTTAAAACCTTGCATCTTAGCTATAGAGATCAGACTTTAGAAAATGAAAGAATAAAATCTGAAAGTCTAGAGCTTAGAAAGAGAAATGACTATCTAGAATTAGAATTAGTCCAAATGTTAAAAATTCAGAAAGAGAGAGATGATGCTATTTTTGTTAAAACTGAATTATTGAAAATGCATGCTTATCTTGAATCTAAACTTGCTAAAGAAAGAAACATTATTAAAACGTGGACTAACTCTGGTAAAACTACTCAGATTTTCATAGAGAATGATTGTTGGAAAGAAGGTCTAGGTTACACTGATAAAAAGAAAACTGCCAACCTAGAAGCTGAGACCTTTAAACCTGTATTTACTGAAAGGGCTGCAAAGCCCAAAATTAATCCTGTGAGGTTTGTACCAAAATCTGACAAACCAAAACAGGAAGTCAAATCAGTAAATATTGACTTAATGTCTCATAAACAGCTTAAACACAAGCTGAAGGAGATAAAAAGAGTGAACAAGGTAAAAGCACCTAGGAAAAATAGAAATGGAAAAGTAGGCATCAATAAAAGCAATAACTATATGCCTATTCCCAATACTCCTAGGAAGAAATGTTACAACTGTGGAAATCCTAACCATCTTGCTACTTTTTGCAGGAAGAATAAAAATATAAACTCTATACCTCCTTAGTCATGAGTTAAGAGTGGTTCAGTTAGGTTTAAGCCACAGAATCCTTGTTTTCACTGTGGCAGTATTCGACATTCTATTTATACATGCAAAGAGTATCATAAGTTGTATTATGATTATTATGAACTTAAACCCTCTTTGAATAAATTCAAGATTGATTCTACATGTATAAATTCTGATAAAAAGAATGTTATCACAAACTCTAATAAGACTTCTGCTGCAAAAGCTAACAAACTTAATAAGGCCAAAGGATCCAAGCAAGTCTGGGTCCTTAAAACTAATCATAAGTGGTCTTTTTGATTGCAGGGTAACAGGAAAAATATCCTTGTTCTAGACATTGGATGCTCAGGACTGGAAATAAAGCCCTGCTATCAGAATTTATGGAGAAAGCTGGCCCAAGTGTTTCTTATGGAGATGGCAACATAGGAAGGACTCTGGGATATGGCAATATCAATCTTGGGAATGTCATCATTGAAACTGTAGCTCTAGTCTTAGGACTCAAACATAATCTACTAAGTGTGAGTCAAATCTGTGACAGAGGTTATCATGTGGATTTCTTTGAAGAACACGGTGAAGTTGTAAGCAAATCTACAGGAAAAGTTGTTCTGAAGGGATACAGGCATGGTAACATTTATGAAGCCAAGCTTTCAACAAACTCTGATGGCTCTGCAATCTGTCTACTGAGTAGAGCATCAATTGAAGAAAGCTGGGATTGGCACAAGAGACTTTCTCATATGAATTTTAACAGCATTAATGAGCTAGTGAAGAAAGATATTGTGAGAGGATTGCCCAAATCAGTTTTTACTCCAGATGGCCTATGTGACTCATGTCAAAAGGCAAAACAAAGGAAAACTTCATTCAAAAGTAAGACTGAATCCTCAATTCTTGAGCCATATCACTTATTGCATGTTGATTTATTTGGTCCAGTAAATATAATGTCTATTGGAAAGAAAAGATATGCTTTGGTTATTGTTGATGAATACACCAGATATACATGGGTATATTTCATGTACAAGAAAGAAGAAACTGCATCAATCTTAACAGAGCATGTCAGACAACTGGACAAAGGATCTAAGCATACAGTGAAAATCATAAGGAGTGATAATGGCACTGAGTTCAAGAATACAGTCATGGAAGAGTTTTGTAAAGAAAATGGAATAAAGCAAGAATTCTCTGCACCTGGAACTCCACAACAAAATGGAGTAGTAGAGAGAAAGAACAGGACTCTCATAGAAGCTGCAAGGACCATGCTTGATGAAGCAAAGCTACCAACTTATTTCTGGGCTGAAGCTGTGCAAGCTGCTTGTTTCACACAGAATGCTACACTCATAAACAAGCATGGTAAAACACCATATGAGATGGTGAAAAATAAGAAGCCGAACCTGAAGTACTTTCACGTGTTTGGATGTAAGTGTTTTGTTCTTAAGACTCATCCAGAACAGCTTTCCAAATTTGATTTAAAAGCTGATGAAGGAATCTTTGTTGGATACCCACTATCCACAAAAGCATTCAGAGTCTACAATCTGAGAACAAAAGTGGTCATGGAATCTATCCATGTGTCTTTTGATGATAAGAAGATAACAGGACTTGAAGATTTTGATGAACATGACCAGCTGAGATTTGAGAATGAAGAAATAAATATTGATCTACAAGATTCTGATACTCTTTCAGACAATATTGTTCAATCTATACAAGTAGATCAGACTGTAGCACATGTTGAGGGGGAGCAAGTGAACGATGAAAATGAACCCCAATCAAGTGAAGAAACATCAAAGAATGCATCTGCTACTAATGATTCATTAAACTCTGATTCATCAAACTTTGAAAGCAACAGCTCAGGGGGAGCAAACAATGATGTTGGTATCTTGGTACAGCAAGAAGCAACACTCAGTATCAACCTCAACAGCCGAAGCAGAATACATTGCGGCAGGTAGTTGTTGTGCTCAGATCCTGTGGATGAGGAATCAACTTCAGGACTATGGACTCATGTTGGACAAAATTCCAATTCTATGCGACAACACGAGTGCCATTGCCATTGCCAACAATCCAGTTCAACACACCAGGACTAAGCAAATTGATATCAGGTATCATTTCTTACGAGAGCATGTCATGAATGGAACTGTGGTATTATATTTTGTTCCCACAGATCAACAAATTGCAGACATCTTTACTAAACCACTGGATGAATCCATTTTCTCCAGGTTAGTTGGTGAACTTGGGATGTTAAATCTGTCTAATTAATTTTGGATAATCAATAACTGCAATTTGTTATAAGTTCACATGTATTTTAAATGTCCATATGTTTAGTACTTGTGAATTTGTTTTGCATCCAGTCCTCTTTTTATAGTTATCTCTATATTAATTACCACACTTATAAATGCTATATTTTATGGTAATTAGTTAGTAAATAATTGAGTTAATTGTAGCATAATTAAATAAATATTTTATTGACATATATCAATTAATTATATTTTGTTAATTTTATGTCTATTTAATTGTGAGTTTATCTGATTATTGTGGATTAATTCTTGATTTACTGTGTGATTATTTTTAAATCCATAATAATTAGAAGTATTATATGTGTATGTGTATAGACTGATAGGTTTCGGCGATAAGATGTTTTTTCGGCCGACAGGTTTCGGTGATAAGATGTTTTTTCGGCTAATTAGGTAGTTAGGTGAGAAATTATTGAGCGATGTTATTTTTCAAACATAACCTGTCACTATTACACCTAACTCACTAATACTTGAAACCTTATAAATGATGAGTTTTTGTTTGTGTTTAACATAATCAATTTTCAGATATACAGAGCATATACACACAATTGCTGAATATTTAAAGCTTTGACCGGAAAGATCTCACAATCTAGCTGGTGGTTTTTAGAGCGGATTTCATATTCTTGTTATACGCACTAACCCTTGTTTTTGAATTTCCTTAAAGTTTTGAAAATGGCATTGTAGGGAAACTTTTTAATTGCTAAAGTTAATCCTATTTCCATTCAGCAAATCAAAACCATTCAGGATGAACAATTTCGGGCTTGGACACAATTTCTGAATGAACATTCATTAATTCGCTATGCTTTAGTTACACAGGTGCAGCTTAACCATGATGCATTACGTGAACTATATTGCAGTGCGGTTAACACTTCTGGACAGGACGGGTGTGCATTCACATATCGGCTATTTGGTAGGTCGATTAGGGTCACTGAACGAGATGTTAATCAAATTCTTCATTTTCCTATGGAAAATCTCGTTTCTGATCCTACACCCGAACAGATTGAAATGTTCTTTCGCTTTATAAGGTACCAAGATGGCAATTTCAATACTGGTAATCTATCTAGAACGTTTCTAACCTAGTATTGGAATTTCTTCTTTCACACTCTTAACCATGTTTTTTCCTCAGATAGAACAAATCAAGATCGAATACCTGAATTTATTCAAATAATAGGGTATGCGATCGTCAATAATTTGAGGATTAATTTTGGAAAAATAGTGCTTGGTCAAATCATTTTAAAAATGAAACGCTTGGGAACAAGAGATGTTCGGACTCAAAATGTCAAATGTCTATATCCAAGGTTTCTACAGTTAATATTGAATGATTTTTTGAATGATGAAGACAAGGTACGCTTGGAAAATGGTCAAAAGGTGGAATGTTCTTCCATGAAGACGAATGTAATTAATTACATAAGCAAAAAGAAATATACGGATGTGCCTACAGTCCTAACTGAATATCTAAAGACTGTCCCACTTCCGTTGTTACCACGACCAGTGAGAGCAGGTATACGACAAGGTAATATTTCAATCCCTACTATTCCAACCTCTGTATTCCCTATTGTGTCACAGGAAATACAGTTTCTACAGCCCCCAGTGGCCATCTCACCCGACCAAGAGCAGGAAATCCCACCGACTCTAACACAGGTCGAAGAGCCCATTCTACAAATGCAAACACAAACACAACAAACTCCTACACCTCAATTGTCACTTAAACGACCAGTTATTCACATTATTGAGGGAGATAGTGCCTCAGCAGCACCACATAAGGAGTTAGTTACATCAGCCGCTCTACCTCATTCTAAACGGAGTAAACCCAATGAACCTGAGGTAACGGCAACTGTTAGTGAAACAATTCTTTCTTATCCAATGAGTGCAAATGTAAATGAGATTGAATTGAAGCAACTATCTTGAGTTCCATTTCACGGAACATACGAGTGGTTGATGATCTTTCTAAAGATCAAATGCCTTCACAGGCATCCGAGGTGGAATTACCTACCTCAATAACTGCAGGTGAATCTTCCATTTTACGGAAAGATCCATTGGTGGGTGGTTCTTTTATGAACCAAGTGTCTTCACAGACGTACGAGGGAAACTTGGATTTTGTGCCATTTAATCGATTCAAGTTTAACCTCCCAGAGGGAAAATCTCTGGATCTCTTTCGAGATTTACCACTTTTTACCAGTGGTCGGATGATTTCATTTGCAGGTACACATATCGGTGGAAGCTCTAGAGGAAAGTTGAGGGAAACACCAACAGAACATGTAAGTGTAACCCAGACCACTAAACCGAGTGGACATAGAGTGTTGAGTGAAACACCTGCAGAACATACGAGTGAGCAACCTACTCAACCACATGCACCTGTAACCAGAAAGGAATATAGCAGACTCCTTACACGGGTCCAAACAATGGAGAAAGAGTTGCAAAATATCTGTAAGTCCATTGCAGAAATCAAAAATTTGCAACTTATTCAACATGATGCATTCCAGGTTCAATTAAGTTCCATGGCATCCCAGTTTAGTCATGCAATTCATTCCTTGGGGAAGACAGCTTCGTCTAATTTACCAACTCCACATCCTACTACTCTGGAGGATAACCCAACTGAGGGGGAGAAGGTGGATGATCAAGAAGCTACTAGGCATAATAAGGGCAAGGAAAAGGTTGTTGACACATAATTAACTTTATTTTGGGAAAGGAAAAGCTAATTAGAATATTCGTGCTATGTGGAAAGAAAGCAAAGGCAAACTTGAAGATATGTTCAGTCTAGAGGAACAATTGTCTTGTACTTGGAAATCTGGAAAATGTATATATGATCCAGAATGTACTCAAATATTATTTATCTTTGTATTTCATTTTTGTTTTTTTTATCAGTTGAGTTATCCTCTAGGAATTTGCTTGTCAAACCCTAACAATCAAATAGGGGGAGATTGTAAAGCATAATGTAATGTAATATGTAATAGAGGACATATATAACTCAACTAGGATAAAAGATAAATAATATTAACTCTATACAGGGATCGTGAAAGTTGAAGAACAGGCATCAACAAGGATCAAGTCGCTGAAAGAAGTTCATTAACATGATCAAGCCTCAGTGACAGAATAAGATGTACAGATGATTCAGTTGAAGGGCCAAAAGATTACAGTGGTCTTAAAGACATGATACAAAGACCATGAGTGAATGTTAGTCGTCTGTGAACCAGACTAGTTGCACTAGGCATCAACACTTCACAAAGGAATCGAAGTATCTAACTCAGAAAAACTGTTAAAAGGTATGATTGAGTTTAGAGCAGTATTGATATCCTCCATTTTGGAAGCTGCATATTTAAGGATGTCAAATTAAGAGGAAAATGAATAGTATTCAAAATCACTATTCACATGAATAGTACTATTCACATGAATAGTAACCGAAATTACTATTCATGAATAGTCAAGAAATTACTATTCATCCGGGGCCCACGTGAATAGTACTGTTCAAATAGTGGCTGGTGGGGCCACGTCCAAAATATTTTCAACAGACACGTTTTTGTGGTTGTTGAAATAGTGTTACTATGTAGGTGGGGCCCACGGGGGTTGTTGAAATAGTGCAGCATAGTGACTTTCTAAAACCTATAAATAGGCCTGTTGTATTTCATTTCAAAACACCCCTCAACACACAACTTTCTATTCTCTCTCTTATATCATCTCTGTGTAGGAAAGCCGGCTTAGCCCGCTTTCAGGAAGTGTCGGGTAGAAGGTCCTCGTGCCTAAACTATCCTAGGAGTGTTTGATTTTGTAGCTGATCCATATATAGGATTAGATTGTGTAGCAAACCTCCGGGTTTTATCTATTTAAAGATATTTCCCACACAGTTGTGTTATTTCGATTTAGTATTTTTGATTTCATATCCACATCAAAAATCGAAATATTTTTAAATAACGTATTCAACCCCCCTTCTACGTTATTCCGGACCTAACATGTAATGATTGAGAATTTATTAATCGGATTTTACGATAAAATCCAAGTGCAGTGGTGCACACCTTAATGTTACATAAAATTGTGATAGAAATTCATGGATATTACACTATGATTGCGATTGCAGTGTACGCACATGACAACATTTTTTTAAAAAAATTGAGAACAATCTTCGAATACATCACATGTCGGTTAGAATATTAAGATATAGATGAATGTACACAGGAAGTGTTTTAATTAATTCATATATATAACGATTAATATTATGTAAGGTCATTTGAACTTACAACTTAGAAATTAGATGATCAATTAGAACTTAAAATTTAAAAATTAGATTGTATGATTCATAAAAATAGATCAATAACTACGATTTTAGTAAAAAAATTTGGAGTGAATGTTGATTGGAAATTGGGTTACGAGACTATAGATTTGATAAATATGCTCCAAAGGTGTATATTCCAGAGTATAGAACGGATTACATGTCTATTTTAGGCCAAATTTTCGTCAACAGGTATATTGTTGAACCATTGGATAAAATTAAGTGGGTAAGTTATTGAGCATTGGTTGAGGCAATGATAAATTTTAATCCATATATTTTTATATATTATCTTCATTTTGGCTAAATTATAGATATGTAAATGTATTTTAACTTCAATATGTATATGCATTTTATCTAATTAATAAAGCAATAGTTGATATAGTGTCCAAAATTCAAGTCTCACACCGATTAATTTGATTACAAATATTTTTGAACTAATTTTCCTTAAATTCATAGTTTTTTTTAAAAAAATTCGTAGATCCAACCATAGATTATAAGATTACATAAAAATTATTGAGTATGTTAAGTTAGCTAGAAATTAGTATGGTAGACGATGCAATCTATAATCAAATAATATGAAATATAAGACATTTTAAACTAAACGCAGATAAATATAATTTATAATATAAAAATATTAATCTAATCATGTTTTTTTGCTCTATATAATCATATTTTTAGCAAAAAAAATTAATTTTATAATATATTATTTATCTATTTATTTTGACGCATGCATTGCTCTAGTATGTGGTTAGATTTATAAAAAAACAATCGTTAAAAATATGATTTTAAGACACTTGTATAGATAAATTTAACTTGTTAGAGATCAAAGTAGAATAAATTATTTGAGTTATCTGCACATATTGACAGTGAATTTTTTTATTTTATCCAAAACAATGTTTAGTATAGTGGTTGAGAATGTCACTTTTTTCACACCCAATTATAAGATAACATGTGATATTTGAGAAATTTTTTGAAAGAATGACATAAATACCCCATTTTTTTAATAAAAATGACGAAAATAACACAAATCACCGATGATGGCCATAAATACCCCTCTATTACGCATTTGGGAGAGCAGTAATAGATTTTATACATATTACGCATTTGGAAAATGGGTAACCCCTATTACCCATTCTCCAAATGCGTAATAGATGAAAAATCTATACTAGTTACCCCAATATCAAATGTATAACCCTATTACTCCCATATGAAATGCGTATGCGTAATAAACGGGTATTTATGACCATCATCAATGCTTTGGGATATTCGTGTTATGTGATATAGCTTTTTTGGATATTTTTGGCCAAAGCTCAAATTTTTTGAAAACATTTTCAACTTCTTAACATTTTTCATTACAAAGATATTGTCTGTTACGAGGTTTAAACATTTGTCCTTAGTTCTTAAAAATTAATGTCGACTAGCTAGTACTCGCTAATTCAGCCAGCCAAGGAATGCATGTGTAGAAGTAGATAAATTATCGGAAATGCAATGTTAAGCTTTATGCAACATTTTTTTTGACAAATATTCGAGTTGGAAAAAATAACTTAAAAAGCACTGAGCACAGAGATTATTCCTCAAAACAGAGGATAAACGATTAGAGGGATCAAACACCTAATTAAGCAGTAGATGTTGGATATTTTAGTGTAATTGGATTGGCTAGTTGATCAATGTAATCGTAATGTTACATCGAACAAGTTGGGAGAATGCGGAGTGCATGCTCTGTTCGAGTTCGTTATGATTTCAGAATTATTGCTTATGAGACATGTCTATTGGCATCAAACATATCTGTTAGAATGAGATGTGTCTATTGGAAAAGACACATCTTGAGGTGTGTCTATTGGCATTGGACATGACTGTTGGAAATGAGATGTGTCTTTTGGCAAAAGACACATCTTGAGGTGTGTCTATTGGCAAAAGACACATCTGTTGACATCTATAAATGGGTGTGGCATTGATCATTTTACACACTGGTTCATTTTGAAATACACAGCAAAATACATTCTCTCTTCTTGCAGATTTTCTGATTTTATCCGATTGAATTATTTGGGTGAACCACAACTAACTTCAATCTGAAAGTGTTCACACGACTTCAGAAAAATCCAAGTAATTATCACCCAATTCCCCAACAAAGATTGAAGTTATCTATTTTCTGAAGATGGCGAACTCAGAATCTGTAAAAGACATGACAAGCAAGTTTGCAAAGTTGGACAAGTTTGAGGGTCAGGACTTTAGAAGATGGCAAAAGAAGATGCATTTTCTATTGACGACGCTGAAGGTTGTATATGTTTTGAGTACCCCATTCCAGAAGTGGTTGAGGATGAAACCGCTGAACAAACAAGGAGGCGTTGCAAATGGGAAAACGCTGATTACATCTGCCGCGGTCACATCTTAAACGGTATGTCTGATTCCCTTTTCGATGTATATCAAAATGTTGAGTCAGCGAAAGAATTGCGGGATTCTCTTGAATCCAAGTACATGGCAGAAGACGCTTCTAGTAAGAAGTTTCTGGTCAGTAATTTTATGAATTATAAAATGGTCGATTCTAGACCGGTGATGGAACAATACAATGAATTGTTAAGGATTCTAGGTCAGTTTGCCCAACACAATCTGAAGATGGATGAATCTATCTTAGTTTCTGGTGTTATAGACAAACTACCACCATCATGGAAGGATTTTAAACACTCCTTGAAACATAACAAAGAGGATATGACTCTGGTTCAACTTGGAAGTCACTTCAGAATTGAAGAGGCTTTGAGGACTCAAGAAATTGAGAATAATCCTAAGGGCAAGAACCAAGTCAGTAACTCTTCTGTGAATATGGTTGAAGATGGTGGATCTTCTAAGAATTCTAAGTATGACAAGGGTGATAAACGAAAGTTTAAAGGAAACAACAACAATTCTTCCAACAAAAGGCCTAAGATGGCATGTTGGAAGTGTGGCAAACCTGGACATTTCAAGAAGGATTGTCGGGTTGGTAAAGGCAAGCAAGAAAAGCAAAATGCTGGTCCAAGTGGATCCAAGGATCCAGAAAAGCAACAAGGTCAGATTTTACTGCAAAATTGTAATTCTAGTCAGAATTATGTGTCACTAATATCTGAGGCATTTTATGTGCAGGATGACAATGTTGCTTGGTGGATTGATTCAGGAGCAACGAGTCATGTATGCAAAGATCTTCGTTGGTTCATAGACTTTCAACCAATCGAAGATGGATCTATCTTAAAGATGGGAAATGTTGCAACTGAACCGATCAAAGGACTAGGAAATGTCAAGATAGTTTTTACTTCTGGCAAATGTATATTGTTAAATAAAGTGTTGTATGTTCCTGGGATTCGTAATAATCTCTTGTCTGGTGTTGTATTGAACAATTGTGGATATAAACAAGTTTATGAAAGTGACAAATATATATTGTCAAAACATGGCTCTTTTGTTGGCTTTGGCTATTTATGTAATGGTATGTTTATGTTGAATGTAAATACTCCATTTATTGATGAATCTGCTTGCATGGCTTCTACTAGTACTAGCAATAATTTGAACAAACCAGAATTATGGCATGCTAGACTAGGACATGTACATTACAAAAGAATAAAGGATATGTCAAAAATGAGTCTCATACCTGCTATTGATTTAGACAATGAAAAATGCAAAACATGCATGTTAACAAAGATAACAAGAAAGCCATTTAAGGAGGTCAATAGGGTGTCTGATGTTTTAGAATTAATACATAGTGATTTGTGTGATTTCCATTCTACACCATCACTAGGAAATAAAAAGTATGTAGTTACTTTTATTGATGATGCTACTAGATATTGCTATGTATATTTATTGCATGCTAAGGATGAAGCTCTTGACTTCTTTAAAATTTATAAAGAAGATGTAGAGCTACATCAGAGTACCATGATTAAAAATCTACGTACTGATAGAGGAGGTGAGTATTATGATCCGGTTTATTTTCAATCTACTGGTATAATACATCAAACCACGGCTCCTTATACACCACAGCAAAATGGTGTGGCAGAGCGAAAGAATAGGACTTTGAAAGAAATGGTTAATTCCTTGTTATCCTACTCGGGTTTGAGTGAGGGATTTTGGGGTGAGGCTATGTTGACAGCCTGTCACTTATTGAATCGAATTCCTAGTAAGAGGAATAAGATTACCCCTTACGAACTTTGGTATAAAGAGTCACCAAAATTAAGTTTTCTGAGAGTTTGGGGATGTAGAGCAGTTGTAAGACTCACTGAACCCAAAAGAAGAAACTTGGGTGAACGAGGTATAGATTTCATATTTGTTGGCTATGCTGAGCATTCTATAGCATATAGATTCTATGTGTTAGAATCTAATGACTATGTATCTGTGAACTCGATTATCGAGTCAAGAGATGCTATTTTTGATGAAAATAGATTTACATCTATACCTAGACCAAGGGACATGCTTCAGAATTCTTCTAGTAGGAACTCAGTTTCTACTGAAGATGTAAATGGACCGTTCGAACCAAGGAGAAGCACTAGAGCTAGAAAAGCAAAGTCTTTTGGAGATGGCTTTCATCTTTATCTAGTAGAAGGCTCTAGAGATGAAATTGAATATCAATACCAATATTGTTTTCTTATTGAGGAGGATCCAAATACTTTTAGCGAAGCTGTGAAATCTAGGGAAGTTGCATTCTGGAAAGAAGCTATCCAAGATGAAATGGATTCTATCATGAATAACAATACTTGGGAATTGAGTGATCTGCCCCCTAGCTGTAAAGCGTTGGGAAACAGATGGATCTTCAAAAGGAAAATGAAGGTGGACGGTACCATAGATAAGTTTAAAGCCAGATTGGTAATCCAAGGTTTTAGACAAAAAGAAGGGATTGATTATTTTGACACTTATGCTCCTGTTGCTAGAACCTCCACTATTAGGTTATTAATATCACTTGTTGCTATACACAACCTTGTCATTCACCAAATGGATGTGAAAACTGAATTCTTGAATGGTGAATTAGATGAAGAGATTTATATGAAACAACCCGAAGGGTTTGTTATGCCTGGTTGTGAGAACAAGGTGTGTAAATTGAAGAAATCAATTTATGGTCTGAAACAAGCACCGAAGGATTGGCATGATAAATTTGATACTGTAGTCTTGTCTAACGGTTATTTTCTTAACCAAGCAGACAAGTGTGTATATAGCAAATTTGATGCTTCTGGTAAAGGAGTTATAATTTGTTTATATGTGGATGACATGTTGATTTTTGGTACTGACCAAAATCAAGTGGATAAAACCAAGAAGTTCTTGTCATCTAATTTTGATATGAAAGACATGGGGGAGGCTGAGGTGATTCTTGGTATAAGGATCAAGCGTGAGAACAATGGTATTTCAATTTCTCAATCTCATTATATTGAGAAGATTCTGAAAAGATTTAACTTTGAGGATTGTTCTCCCGTTAGCACTCCTCTTGATCCTAGTATTAAACTCCTACCTAATACAGGTATTGCAGTATCTCAACTTGAATACTCAAGGGCTATTGGTAGTCTTATGTATGCCATGATAAGCACTAGGCCAGATATTGCCTATGCTGTTGGAAAGCTTAGTAGGTATACTAGCAAGCCAAGTTCACATCATTGGCAAGCCTTAAGCCGAGTGTTCAAATACTTGGAAGGAACCATGAATTATGGTTTGACATATACTGGATTTCCTTCGGTTATTGAAGGTCATTCAGATGCAAGTTGGATTTCCAATAAGGAAGATCATTCTTCCACAAGTGGATGGGTATTCCTTCTTGGGGGAGGTGCTATCTCTTGGGCATCGAAGAAACAAAGTTGCATTACTGATTCAACGATGGAATCTGAATTTGTGGCATTATCAGCGGCTGGTAAAGAAGCTGAATGGCTAAGAAATCTGATTTATGAGATTCCATTGTGGCCTAAACCGATATCACCCATATCTATCAGATGTGATAGTGAATCTGTCTTGGCTAATGCTTATAGACAAGTGTTCAAAGGCAAGTCTAGACACTTAGGTGTTAGACATAGCATGATGTTGGGTATTTTACACTAAACACAACAATGAGGCAGTGATATATATTAAACAAGAACAGGCATAAAACCAATTAATAAAAACAAATCACGAAGGCAACACAAGAATATAATTAGAGACTGTAATAAACGAGAAAAGTAAGAACAAACTTATCTCCCACAGAAGCTATTAGCAATACTGATCAGAGAGAGAAGAACAGCTGAGTCACCAAGCCCTACGAGAAGATTTGGCTGTTCTTGAAGAGATTATTGCCCCACTTACGCTGTGTTGGGTTGCTGCAATAACACTTCCAGGATAAAACAGCTCCGATCAATGTGTTCACAGATACACCAGAGATCAACGATGACCAGCACCTCAGTTCGCCTAAGAATTATGTAAAAATAATCTGTTTGTGTCGAGAGAAAACAGAGAAGAAGAACGAACAAGGGTTTTCCTTAACATATCTCTTTCTTAACGTTATATCTTCGATATATATAATACCTAAAATAAAACGTAAGAGATATGTCTTAAAAAGGAATGTAAATATTCTGATTTAATTTCATTAACTGCATCAGTATTTATTTTTCAGTTACAACTGCGTCAGGATCTGGCCATCAGTAGCATCAGGATTTGATGTTCGTCAGGATCAGGATTTAGTGCTCGTCAGGAACTGATATCCATCAGGATTTAGTCCATCAGTATCTGATGTCTGACTAAGTCCATCAGGATTTGTTCCAAGTACTGATCCAGTCCAGGATTTTATCCAATACTGATCCATTCATTTCCAGTACTGCTATAACAAATAAATCTGAAACCTGTTAAAATAAATCAATATTCCAGGTAATAAAATTCCTTGCCCAGGCCGCCTCGCGTACGCGAGACGCCGAGACATTCGCCCAAATCGCCCTTCGACCCGAGTCGTGTCGTGTCGTGGCGAGGCGGGCGGCGGCGCGCGTGTGTGTGTGCGCGAGGCTTACACTACAACCATGCACACCCATATGCCTTAGTAGTTATACACTACACTTGCACATGGAGCTATATAAAGCCACCAACTCTCATTACCAATTCTATGTGGGACTCAAGTTATTTCAACTAACTAACCCACATAACCCATTTCAAGCAAGCAACTTCAACTCAATTTATTTATGGATTCCACTAAGAAAATGTCTTAGATCCAAACATGAAAGTTTAAGTCCTTATAACAAGGAACAACCTTCACTTGTTAGTTTCCGGAAATTGCATCAAGAACATATTATAAATATGCCTCAAACTTTCCATTTTCTAACAATCCCCCATGAATCCATACAGAAATGCATATCGATTCTCATCATGACTTATTTTCAGAGTAGGTACCCTTCCGGGTTTGAACCCTCCTAAGTCCTCTACTTCGATGGCTACCGGATTCGGATGGAATATTTCACCTTGAATCTTTATCCATTTGGTGTAACCACACTCCATAGACGACGACAAGTCAAAGGCTATGGTGCTAATCTACGGCTTTGAGACGTTAATGGTCATGTCTCGATCCTGTTCGTCGAATGCTTCAGGGAATAACCCTTTCCTCTATTTGCGACCACACAATTACATTCGCTTAGCTGGGCATCTCCAGAGATGTACTGCTAGCATCTCGTCAAATGACTTGACCCCATTCAGAGTTCAAATAACTCTTGCTATTCTGGCAGTGACAGTACCTTATAGGTTTACAGGGGATAGACTCCAGATACGTAAGTATCAATCTATATAATTTTAAGGTACAACCAATTCACCCTTACAACTTGTTATTACCACATTGAATATACTTTCGAGGGATCTCCTCTCATGTGTATTGGGTTCCCGCTGTAGATGAATTACTATGGGCTATCAGTCCCATCCCCAACCTAGACTTAATAAGGACTACAGCATGCTCAAGCCCTTTAGTCAAAGGATCAGCTAAGTTTTCTTGAGTTCCAATAAACTCAATAGCTATGATCCTGTTAGACATTAGACCCCTTATAGACTTTAGTCTAACTTGGATATGTCTCTTTGTTTTCACATTATACTTCTTGCTGTTTATCTTGTCGATAGTTGTACGGCTATCACAATGAACAGCAAAAGCAGGAAGTGGACGACTTACTACAGGTAACATTGACATCAGTCCATGTAACCATTCAGCCTCAGTCCCCGTGGCATCTAATGCACACAACTCAGCCTCAAAAGTAGACCGAGTTATAATAGTCTATCTAGAAGACTTCCAATATACTGCTCCACCCGCTAGGGTAAACAAGTATCCAGTCACTCCATTGGAACCAGACTTCTTAGCTATCCAACTTGCATCACTATATCCCTCTAGCACTCCAGGAAACCTCCTGTAATGCAAACCAAGATATATGGTGCCTTTTAGATATCTAAGCACTCTATCAAGAGCATCCCAATGAGTCTTGTTTGGACAGCTTGTATATCTTGCTAACTTAGACACTGAATATGAAATATCTGGCCTAGTACCATTAGCAAGATACTGCAAACTCCCAATAATCTGAGAATACCTTAACTGAGACACAGGTATTCCTGAACTATTCTTGATAAGGGCGATTTTAGGATCATACGGAACACTTGCAATTCTACAATTTGAATAACCATACTTCTCAAGTATAGATTTCTCTATATAATGAGATTGTGACAAGGTTATTCCATCAGTTGACTGAGTCAACTTGATACCAAGAATCACACTAGCCTCTCCCATATCCTTCATTTCAAAATGCCTTTTCAAGAAACTTTTTGTCTCGTTAATAATCTCAATATTGGTTCCAAATAACAAAATATCATCCACATACAGGCACACAATAATACATTCATTTCCTTTAACCATGTAATAGACACACTTGTCACTTTCATTAACTACAAATTTTGATTCTAAAACAGTTTCATCAAACTTTTTATGCCAGTCTCTTGGAGCTTGTTTTAAGCCATATATAGACTTGATTAACTTACATACTTTCCTTTCATTTCCAGAGGCAACAAATCCCTCAGGCTGATCCATATAAATCTCTTCTTCAAGTTCACCATGAAGAAAAGCTGTCTTCACATCCATTTGATGGATGATAAGACCATGTACAGAAGCCAATGCTATAAGCATTCGGATTGTTGTCATTCTAGCAACTGGAGAGTATGTGTCAAAGTAATCAATGTCTTCCTTTTGCTTAAAGCCCTTAGCTACCAGCCTAGCCTTATACTTATCTATTGAGCCATCAGGATTCATCTTCCTTTTGAAGACCCATTTACATCCTATAGTAGAACACCCAGGAGCTAGATCAACCAACTCCCATGTTCCACTAGAAACAATAGAGTCAATTTCACTTTTTACAGCACCTTTCCAGTACCTAGATTCTGAAGAATCCATGGCCTGTCGAAAAGTTAAAGGTTCATCCTCGATATTGTAAGTGATAAAATCACTTCCAAAATCCTTGACTACCTTAGCACGCTTACTCCTTCTAGGTTCCTCTACTTCATCAGGAATAGAGCTACTATCAGGATCTGCCCCCACATTTGTCATCCTTTCAACATGATCAGGAATGGACCTCGATGTGTGAGTGGGATCATCATCAGTATTACCCTGAGGTATACCAGTCTTCATAGGGAACACATCCTCAAAGAATGTTGCATCACGAAATTCAACTATAGTATTAGCCACTATTCCGTCTATGTCAAATTTTAATACTAAAAATCTCATAGGCGTAGTGGTTTCAATATAGCCCAGAAAGATGCAATCAACAGTTTTCGGTCCTAGTTTCTTTCTCTTGTGTTCAGGGACAAGTACCTTTGCAAAGCACCCCCACACACGAAGATATTTTAAACTAGTCTTTTCTCTGTCCATAATTCATAAGGTGTCTTGTCCATATGTTTCAGAGCAACTCTATTCAGAATATGGCAAGCCGTATTCAGAGCTTCTCCCCACATGTACTTAGGCAACCCAGAATTAATCAACATACTATTGATCATATCCTTAAAGGTTCTGTTCTTTCGTCCTGCCACCCCATTAGACTCAGGTGTGTATGGTGGAGTCACCTCATGAACTATACCATTGCTCTTGCAAAATTCATTAAACGAGTTACTCGTATACTCACCACCTCTATCTGATCTCAAACGTTTAAGTACTTTACCAGTTTGTGTTTCAGCTTCAGTTTTGAACATAATGAATTTATCTAGTGCTTCATCTTTATGCTTAAGCAAATAAACATAACAATATCTACTACAATCATCTATAAAGGTAATGAAATATCTATTTTGTTCCTTGGTCAAAACACCACCAAATTCACATATGTCAGTGTGCACTAAATCTAACACATTCGAATCCCTAACCACATTATGAAAGGGTTTCCTAGTTTGTTTAGCAGTCACACATACTTGACATTTAGATTTCTTATCAATGGCATGTTTTGGAATCAACTCTAAGTTCATCATATTCTTTAGAGCACCAAAATTCAAGTGACCAAGACGTGCGTGCTACAAATCAGATGATTCAACACAATTAACAGAAGGAGCAACATTATTATTAATAAAACTGCCCAAAACAGGCTCAACATTTATTAAAAATAATCCATCCGACAAGTAACCTTTGCCAAAAAATACACCAGTATTTGTAATAACTACTTTATTACACTTCAAAGAAACTTCAAAACCATTCTTAACTAAACAACTTCCACTTATTATATTTCAACGAATATCAGGAACATGGTGCACTCTAGTGAGGGATAGAATACGCCCAGAAGCGAACTTCAGGTCCACGTTTCCTATTCCAAGTACTTGAGCTACACTCGCATTCCCCATCGTCACAATCACTCCATGAGTCTGTTGATAAGATACAAATAGAGTAATATCAGTACAAATATGTACATTAGCTCCAGTATCAATCAACCATTCATGAGACGAATAAGTGGAAAGAAGTACAGGGTTGTAGGTCACATACCCGTTGTCAGTTTCAGAAGCAATAGCCTCACCAACAACCATGTTAACCATAGGCCCACCAGTGGTACCAAGCACAGTGTTAGCTTGTGCTCCCACAACAGGTTTCTTAGCTTTCTTTACAGGACAGTCCTTGCTCCAATGACCAACCTGTCCACAAGACCAACATGGTTTGTTTGCCTTTGGTTTCTTAGCCTTGCTCTTGTCCTTAGACTTGTGTTTTCCTTCTTAGTGACAGACTTTCTTTTCTGTCCTACAGTCACTACATTCACCTTCGAACTCCCAGCATGTTCAGTAGGCATCACATGTCCTTGCTTGGACTTGTGTTGCTCCTGCACAGAGATGTCCAACATCAGGTTTGTCCAAGTGATCTCTCCTTTCTGTCTTTTCAGGGAGAGTGCAAACTCTTCCCAAGACTTAGGGAGCTTTTCAATCACAGACATAACCTGAAACTTTTCAGGTAAGTCCATACCAGACTCCTTCAAAGCATGAACTAACATCTCAAACTCATGCACCTGCTCAGTCATGGATTTAGTATCCACCAGTTTGAAATCAAGGAACATAGCCACAGAATACTTTTCCAACCCTTGCGAGTCAGTATTATGTGTCTGGTCAAGCTTCTCCCATAAGAGCTTAGCAGTGTAGGAGTCAGATGAATAAACATCGAATAGAGTGTTCGCTAAAGCTGTCAGAATTGTAGCCTTAGCCACCCCATCCTTTTCCTCCCACATAGTATAAGCCTTAACAGTTTCAGCTTTCTCCTTATCCATAACTGGTTTCTCATACTGCACCACTGGCCATAGACCCTTTACCGTTAACCACAGTTTCATCTTTTTCTGTCAACGAGAAAAACCAACACCCCCACTGAATTTATCAGGCATTCCTGACAAATCAATAGGCTGTGGGAAACGGTACGTAGTCCAATCAATGTTGGGTACAGTAACACCAGACCCAGAGCCAGTCTCAACAACGGGAGTTTCAGTTTCGTTAACCATCTTGTTAATTAACAATATATAACACAAATAATCTCTTCAAGATTGTTGGGTATTTTACACTAAACACAACAATGAGGCAGTGATATATATTAAACAAGAACAGGCATAAAACCAATTAACAGAAACAAATCACGAAGGCAACACAAGAATATAATTAGAGACTGTAATAAACGAGAAAAGTAAGAACAAACTTATCTTCCACAGAAGCTATTAGCAATACTGATCAGAGAGAGAAGAACAGCTGAGTCACCAAGCCCTACGAGAAGACTTGGCTGTTCTTGAAGAGATTATTGCCCCACTTACGCTGTGTTGGGTTGCTGTAATAACACTTCCAGGATAAAACAGCTCCGATCAATGTGTTCACAGATACACCAGAGATCAACGACGACTAGCACCTCAGTTCGCCTAAGAATTATGTAAAAATAATCTGTTTGTGTCGAGAGAAAACAGAGAAGAAGAACGAACAAGGGTTTTCCTTAACATATCTCTTTCTTAACGTTATATCTTCGATATATATAATACCCAAAATAAAACGTAAGAGATATGTCTTAAAAAGGAAAGTAAATATTCTGATTTAATTTCATTAACTGCATCAGTATTTATTTTTCAGTTACAACTGCGTCAGGATCTGGCCATCAGTAGCATCAGGATTTGATGTTCGTCAAGATCAGGATTCAGTGCTCGTCAGGAACTGATATCCATCAGGATTTAGTCCATCAGTATCTGATGTCTGACTAAGTCCATCAGGATTTGTTCCAAGTACTGATCCAGTTAGGGGAGAGCACGGTTCGGTTCGGGTCGGTTTTATCCTGAAACCGAACCCGAAACCGCATGTATTCGGTTTTAAAAATTGAAAACCGCAACCGAACCGACGGTTTCGGTTTCGGTTTTAAAAAGCTCGGTTCGGTTTTTAACGGTTCGGTTTCGGTTCTAAAACCGAACGAAAAAATTACCTGAGAGATTCCTTATTCTCATTATTAAATGTTTTTTTCTTTGTCAATATTTCTTGGTGGTCCTAGGGTACATGAAATTTCATAGTTTACATGTTTACTAATTTTACTCTAGTTGCCTTGAGTTGGTTGACAGGATGATGGTAAGGCTCATTTAGTCTCGTGTGTTGTGTAATTAAAATGATAAGAGTTTGCATCATTCTACAAACATTTATAATACTACTCAATGTTACAATCACATGGTGCTTACAACAGAAAATTAGTGACAGTCTCTATGAACTTCGGCTGCAATGCAGTTGGTGTTAGGCATCTAGTTTTTACGAAAGAATGTTAGACTTTGAATGTGCCCAACTTCCTTTTTTTTTTCTTGGAGTACTCTGGATCTAATTCGGAATTATATATTTATTTATTTTAATAATCGGTTCGGTTTTAGCCGGTTCGGTTTTAACCTATAACCGGAACCGGAACCGAAAGTCTCGGTTTTTAAAAATAAAAAACCGTAACCGCCGGTTCGCTTTCGGTTTCGGTTTTTTCGGTTCGGTTTCGGCCGGTTTCGGTTTCAATTCGGTTTTTTGCTCACCCCTAGATCCAGTCCAGGATTTTATCCAATACTGATCCATTCATTTCCAATACTGCTATAACAAATAAATCTGAAACCTGTTAAAATAAATCAATATTCCAGGTAATAAAATTCCTCGCCCAGGTCGCCTCGCGTACGCGAGACGCCGAGACATTCGCCCAAATCGCCCTTCGACCCGAGTCGTGTCGTGTCGTGGCGTGGCGAGGCGGGCGGTGGCGCGTGTGTGTGTGTGTGCGCGAGGCTTACACTACAACCATGCACACCCATATGCCTTAGTAGTTATACACTACACTTGCACATGGAGCTATATAAAACCACCAACCTCTCATTACCAATTCTATGTGGGACTCAAGTTATTTCAACTAACTAACCCACATAACCCATTTCAAGCAAGCAACTTCAACTCAATTTATTTATGGATTCCACTAAGAAAATGTCTTAGATCCAAACATGAAAGTTTAAGTCCTCATAACAAGGAACAACCTTCAATTGTTAGTTTCCGGAAATTACATCAAGAACATATTATAAATATGCCTCAAACTTTCCATTTTCTAACACATGATTCGTGAGCTTATCACGCATGGTGTTATATCAGTGGAGTTTATAAGAACTCAACATAATTTAGCCGATCATCTAACCAAAGGGTTGAGTAGAGATCTTGTGCACAAGTCGGCTGTAGGGATGGGATTAAAGTCCATCGAATAACCTCTCATGTTGAGATACCCAATTCCCATCTAATATGACATTAGGTGCTGAATTCAATGTGGAAAGCTTAACATATAGAGATTGGAACACATTAGTATTATCATCCCAAGGTATGTGTTCAGACCTGCAAGTTAAGGAGGTTGAAGTTTGTCTTCTTAATAGTTCTTTTGAAAAATTGCATATGCAGGTGCGAGAATAAAAGAACTACCTATATGAGCATGAAGTTTAGCCGCTTCAAGAAGCTTGGACTTGGCTTTGATATGCTTATGAAGGATTAGCACACTGGGCTAGTAAAAGATAGTGTCAAGTAAGAACATTTGAGAATATAAATTTATGTGTATATTATCTTCATGTATTCAATATGAATAGTAAAGGTTCAATCCATAGTGATACCTTGATATTCGAATATTTGGAATGTGTAATATACTAATGTGAAATTCAATCGTCACGATATTTCATTTATGCATAAGTTTGTCGTTTGTTGTGATTTTGTTTAGTTAATCATGGATTACGCTAAAATGGGGGAGGATTGTTGGATATTTTAGTGTAATTGGATTGGCTAGTTGATCAATGTAATCGTAATGTTACATCGAACAAGTCGGGAGAATGCGGAGTGCATGCTCTGTTCGAGTTCGTTATGATTTCAGAATTATTGCTTATGAGACATGTCTATTGGCATCAAACACATCTGTTAGAATGAGATGTGTCTATTGGAAAAGACACATCTTGAGGTGTGTCTATTGGCATTGGACATGACTGTTGGAAATGAGATGTGTCTTTTGGCAAAAGACACATCTTGAGGTGTGTCTATTGGCAAAAGACACATCTGTTGACATCTATAAATGGGTGTGGTATTGATCATTTTACACACTGGTTCATTTTGAAATACACAGCAAAATACATTCTCTCTTCTTACAGATTTTCTGATTTTATCCGATTGAATTATTTGAGTGAACCACAAATAACTTCAATCTGAAAGTCCAAGTAATTATCACCCAATTCCTCAACAGTAGAATCTTCAATAAGGCGCGCTTGTTTAGCAACCTAATAAACACTACTAATAAACAGCAACATTGCAGTAGTAGATTGTTTTCTTATTAGTTGGTATTCGTATTTGTTGTCATATGTATCGTAACTTTTAAAAATTAGACTGCCGAGAAAGAAAAAAATGTGCAATCATAAAGGCTAGCAAATGGGCTTAAAAGTGAATGATTTCCCTAATCTGTCTCTGTCACTAATGTCGGAGTCCGGCAACATGATTGGCCGGAGATACAAATTATGATCATTCGGCGTCAATCTTGGGCCTGCTGTTTCCTTGTTGCCTTTTGCTTATATGTACCAATCACCCAATCTCTTTTACCGCAAAATAAATGGGTTCGGATCCTCTGTCCCCTTCTTCCGTGTCCCTGTTCTTTTTAATACAAAAATAGTGTCATGCGGGGCCCATTTTAATAAATAATAAAAATGAGCTCCACAAGAACTTTTTTTTTGTATTAAAAACAAGGGGACATAAAGGAGACACGGGGGAAGGGGACAGAGGATCTCAGCTCAAAATAAATGCAATCGAAACAAATTTTCAGGGAGTGCTGACATTTAATTTTTTATTTAATTTTATGTTTTAATGGGAGCTCTGAAAAGAAAGTGGTTATAATAAATAGGAAAATGTTAAATATATCAAAAAATTTCCCGCATATGTTTGTTATGTTTACGAATGCTAATTTTTTCTATTAATAATATAAGATCTTCGTGCATACATATGTGTTGGTAAATTAAAATGCATCATATATTATGCCATAAAATTTTTGAAAAAATTTGGTATATCTAAAACAATTCATAATAAAATGGTCGAAAACATGGTGTTATAGAGAGAATATTGTATAACAATATTTTGGAGGTTTGCTAGAATCACGGAGCAAAATACGGATATTTTGCTATGAACACGAAGAACACGGAGGTGATTGGTGATTGTTTATGGCTGCTCTTGTCTATTGAAATTCAGTGGTGAACTGTTTCTCATGCTTTACAAGATGCCTACGTACCCTATTTATAGGGATCAAGCCATACGTAGTTCTCTTAGAGAAGAAGTTACCTAGACGGGCTAGGGTTTCTATGGGCTCGGCTTGGCCCAAATCCACTAGTCGTCTTCTTGGGTTATATTTTACCCATTTATACTGCTCATGACCCATGGCCCATTAAAGGGAACCCACGGCTTACCATGATGCTACAATTATAATTATTGGCGATACTGACTAGATGGCCTCGCATACGACCTCGCTGGGTCTGACCATGCGAGGCGATCCTCGCTTTTGTGGAGATAAACTACTTACGCGACCTCGCTGGGTCTGACCGTAAGCCTTCGTAATAAACATGCTCTAGACCACGCTGGACCTCTAGGCCTCGCTGGACCTCGTGAACTGCGACCCCGTATCTAGGGCTCGATGGCGATCCCATAAAATAATGTGAACTCCCCCTGCGACGGCGGACTTTAATGACCCATTCCTCATTCTTAGGCCCATTATGTGAGATGTACTGATATTCTAGCCCATTAGGCCTGTTTAGGACTTATGCCAAATTCGGGCATAACACATAGATTTTTTTTGTGAAATGAAACATGGATTTAATTTATTCCAAAATTTATTGTGATTACAAAAATCATATGCAAAATGAAAACGGGAATTTTATTCGAAACTGAAACCAGAAGACAAATGAGTCATCGGTTACCCTATTATTTATGCAGTAAATTTTTTATGACACTAGCTAAGATAATCTTGCGCGTAAGCCCTTACTTATTATGCCTATATATAACACTAATTATAACTGTGCTGTGCTTTACACACAATATCTCTCTATAAATAGAAACTATTTCTAGCTTCTTCCTGCCTCACATCGATCTGTAAGTATAATCTCGCCTGTATATGTTAAAATAAAAAAATGGCTCCTTCAGCAGATAATAATTTAGTTGTTTCCAAGATAAAGCTCGAGAAAATGTTTAGCATGAAAGGTGGTAAAGGAGAGGCTAGCTATGCCAACAACTCCCAAGCTCAGGTAATATATTTTCTTGCAACTAAACTACACCTTAATGTTTCAGGTATCACTTTGCAACCTTTTACTTTTAACTTTATAAGCCGATGTGAGGTCTAAGCTAGCGGCTGAGGTCTTTTGTGCGATAAATCATATGTTCGATTAACACCTCCCATTTATTTTACCCTTTGTAATTTGTATCGTTCTTAATGCGCGTGCTTCCTTATAATTATTAACATTCATATTATTGTATTCATGTATTGTTATGCAGGCTCAACATGCTAGATCAATGCTTCACCTTCTAAGAGAAACCCTAGATGGAGTTGATATAAAGTCCACGAAACTCCCGTTTGTAGTAGTGGACTTGGGATGTTCATGTGGTAGCAACACCATAAACATGATTGATGTCATCGTAAAACACATGATCGAACGCTATGAGGCCTTGGGGATCGAACCACCCGAGTTTTCGGCTTTCTTCTCCGACCTCCCTTCTAATGACTTCAACACTCTCTTTCAACTCTTACCTCCTTTGGCTAATCATGGAGGTAGCAGCATGGAGGAGTGCCTTGCTGCTAATGGTCACCGCTCTTACTTTGCTGCTGGGGTTCCTGGCTCATTTTACCGGCGTCTGTTTCCGTCATCTTCTGTCAACTTCTTCTACTCGGCTTTTTCTTTGCACTGGCTGTCGCAGGTTTATTAACTAATCTTTACATTTATATCATTCAAGAATGCTTACATTTCACTTCCAGTAATTCACGGTACAGATTTTTAGGATCGGCCCTTAAGAATCCTGGTTCTGCTCTACACTCGGTACATGTAGACATAATATCTAAGGTGCAAAACTTAGATGCATGCATGCATATATGACAACTAATTAACATCGTACTCTAGCCCGTTTGACTTATTTTATAAGTTGAAAGAAGTATATGTATTTTCCAACTTATAAGCTCCTTATAAGGAATTCCAAACACCAAATATTGTTAGAATTTATATCAATTCAAGTGATTTTGAATTGAATGCAGGTACCGGAGATTGTGATGGATAAGAGATCGACGGCATACAACGAGGGAAAGGTATTTATACAGGGTGCAAAAGAGAGCACAGCGGTAGCTTACAAAAAGCAGTGGCAGTCTGATTTAGGCGACTTTTTGTCCTCGAGAAAACGTGAGATGGTGAGAGGTGGTTCCATGTTTCTAGTCTGCTTAGGCCGGACCTCTGTGAACCCCACTGACCAAGGTGGGGCTGGCCTTCTTTTTGGGACACACTTTCAAGATGCTTGGAATGATCTAGTTCATGAGGTATACGCACTAGTACTCATTTCTAATCATTCTTCTTCTCTCAAGCCATTTTTTTAATTGTTAAAGTTATCCGTTCTCTTAAACCTGAACTTTGATACCACGTCAAGTTAAGTTACCAGTTTTGCAAAAATCTTAGGTGTTAGGCGGAGGGCTTACCGGGATCATATTGTATTGTAACATTTACTATTTAACTAACTGTGGACTAATGGAATTGACACAGGGTTTAATTAGTAGTGAGGAAAGAGACAATTTCAACATTCCAGTGTACGCAGCGAGCCTACAAGACTTCAAGGAAGTGGTGGAGGCTGACGGCTCATTCGCCATCAACAAGCTGGAAGTATTCAGAGGGGGAAGCCCCCTTGTTGTCAATCACCCCGACGATGCAAATGAAGTTGGGCGGGCTTTAGCCATCAGTTGTAGGAGTGTTTGTGGTGTACTGGTTGATGCACACATTGGTGATTCCCTTAGCCATGATCTCTTTTCTCGTGTCCAAAATCGAGCCACGGCTAGTGCTAATCAAATTCTGGAGCAGTTACAGTTCTTTCATATAGTGGCTTCTCTTTCTTTTACATAATTATGTTACATACTTAACTTGTCAGTTTGTTGGTTAATTACTTGTGTGGTTTAACTTTCACTTACTTTACGTAATTGGGTAAAATAAAGTTTGTTAGAGACCCTGTTGATCGGTTACGTACATCATTTACTTCTTCGTTAGCTCTTAGCCTCTTACCATGTAATCGACGATATCAGTTTACATATCTGATTTATAAACTTCAGGGTTCCTAATAAAATTCAGTGTTAAGATAGAGAGACATGTATAGGATCGAGTATAATAGTAGACAAATCAACACCTTCGTTCCTTTTACGCGTTGTAACATTTCAAATTTTGCTCTCTGTATTTGTTTCCCTGACTGATTCATATTGGAGTTTACCTGTATCTTGAACGAAAGCATGCCAGATTCCAGAAGGTACAACTAGCAATATACATAAAAACAAAGACTAGTTCACATAACAGACTTTAAGTTTTTTCGATTTTATTTAGCCAAGTCGATTAGTACATTCATCAGCAAACACATAAATTGCATGCGGAACACTAGCTTTACAAATACATTAATTAGCAGAAGAGGAAAGAAATCTGTAGATAGAAAATTAGACATACTAAGAAGAAAAAAGAAGTCTGTGTGATTGTCTTTCGGGAAGGGGGGGGGGGGGGGGGGGCGTTGTTCATGCATAACTCATTTATTAGAAAAGTAATACCCATCTGCTGAATCAAGTACGAAGATATCAACCACCTGAGGCAGCATAAATCTCACTTTTCTATTTTTTTTCTCACTTGGGCTCATCTTTAAATCATTTCTCTCCGCTTCCTCTTCATCATTAATAGACTTCAAATTCGAACCCTCCAAACAAAAGGCATCTCTAGGCAGTACCTTAGGTGTTGTAGCCTCAACAATTTCCTCAAATGCAGGGTGGATTCTACCTGAGGATTGCTTGCTGTAGCTGGAAGCTGGACCATTCGTCCGTGGTGAACTCAAGATCCATTCTTTTAAGTTCCGATCACGCATGTTCTTTACTGATTCTTCTACTTTAGGCAGAGGCATCCGCTCTTTTTTATTCTTCTTGCTCTCCCAAAATGAGTATCTAGGCTTTATGAATTCAATAATGGATGCTGCAGATACACTCATGCTTCTCCGTCCGTTCGAAACATGGGTTGCAATTCCTTTAGGAGGCTTATGCTCAAGATTTTTCGGACTGCTTAAGCCCGAATCCTTTTTCACTTTCTTCGTCCTAAACATAATTAAAAAACGAAAAGCACAGGGTCGACAATTTAGCTATTTCCAGGGGTCTTAATTATAAGGAACATAAAAGGTTTACCAGGAAACATATAACATAAGAGAAGTCAAAGACGAGACCTTCTCAGATGCAAGAATGCATAGAGACAAGATACATACTAGTTTACGACGAAGCTCTATCGGATTTTTCATTGCTGTTAAGTTTATATAAGTATGATTTTCGTAATGTCAAGACAAGAAGCTGACTAAAGTATCGATTAGAAATAGTGCAGGCCGGCCTCTAATATGAAGTCTTTGAACAAGTTCAGAGTAATAAAAATTATACACTAATGAACTATTTAACTTATGCAACAACCCTACTGCACATGTACAAGTACAAAGATGGCCATATGGATGATGAAAGCAACCTACTTAAACTTATTAGGCAGTTTACTAATTCTCAGAAAAATACAGACATCATTTCAAAGATAAAATGCTATAACAAAGACAGGCGGAGACTAGTTCCTGTTAAACAAGCAGATTAGCGAACATGTAAATACTAAATAGTAATCACTAATCACATTTTGAAGCTAGCACGCACTTGTAATTGTATGAGACCCGGTTTTTGACTTTTTACCAGCTTAATTTTATTTTTTTGTCAAAATTAAAGCAGAATTCATAAATAATTTGAAAGGGACGCAATTGGGACAAACCCCCAATGGACCATGCAACCAGGATGAAAAACAAATAAACGAGCTAAATTAGCCGTTTTATTTCCGGATCACTTAACAAACTGAATACAAATATTCTGAAAATTAAAAAATGACTTCAATGGTGTTCCGAGCAATGCAACCTACATCTTCCCTGAAAACAGCAGCTTCACAATTTAGTTGGTAAGAAAAATAGAAAAAAATGCTTGACCGGGAGGTCCAGGCGCATCATACAGCAACAACCAACAGGGGGATACTAATTGACTGCAAACCTGATTTTTCTTTCTACAATACTTTGTTAAGGATGCCCCATTTTTCCCAAAACAAAGTTTGCTTATTACACATGTTCAGGTTGTAAGTATGGGCATGCGCTCAGGAGCAACTCTCTCGCATGAGAACAGTTGTACTAGAATTTTAGAAATTGGCAAAGCGATTGTTAGGACTTTCCTTTAAAGAGCGCGACTCTATTTAAATCTTTACTGATTCCAGGTTCCAATTAATTTTTAGTGAATAGAACTAAAATGCAAGTGCTTCATGTTGCCCTGCTTTTATTCAAATCATGAAAGTTTTCAACTCATTTTTCTTGAGAACTGAGACAGATTTAAGAAGTTTGATAAAAGAAAATCTAGCTATCAAACAGACATGTATCTTGCATTGAGACTGCACATGCTAAGTATACAGATATCCAGCTGATGAGCTTATAAATCTTTCCCATATTATACTACTTGCCAAACACGGAAGAATTTACCCAGTCTCTACTCCAGATCGCTACCTGTTCAACTACGTATCCCCACTAGTCCACCACAGCAACTAAACTAGCCATAACAACTGATATAATCCAAGAGTATAAATCTAAATATCTCCCTTGCTCAACTATTATGGAGTACTTGGAAGGGGCTCGGTGGCAGAAATGCACGAGGTAGCATCCTCTTTTGCTAGAGAAACATAATTCACAGGAGCAACCGGCCTCATGTCCCTCTTCCCGTCTTTATTCATTGACCTTGACAGATTTTGATGGGCATGAGACATTCTTCTTCCAGGTGTTCCATTCCCTCCATTTGCACGTAGGCCCATCACCTTCTTTGTGCTGAGTGACCGTGCCGGGCTAGGCTTTGAACCAAAAATTGCTTCCTGTTCTGTGTTCAGCTGTTCATGGAACTTCTTCTGATCCTGTACGACACCAAAAAAAAAAAACATATAATAATCTCAAACACAAAATTGTGAGCACTCTGCCAAACCTAAAGCTTTTGAAAGAAGACAAAGAGACTTGTCAGTTTCTTTTTTCTATTTTTTTTTTTACACAGCATAAGCATGCTACAGCAATCCAAGTACATAAATGAAAGAACCAAGACTGACCCTCATCTTTCTTTTCTCTTCTTCTCTGTCATGCCTGAGCATTGAATATTCGTTGAGCATTGCAAGTAGAGGAACACCATCATAAGTGAAAGCTAAACCACGTTCTTCCTCCCAAGCACGTGTTTTGGCAACCAATGTTTCGACAAGAGCTGATTGAAGAAATTTAAAGATAATCAGTCACGTAGGTTATTATTACTAAAAGTCGAACAACTAAAAATACAGTCTTAATTGATTACTTACACACCATGAACCCTCAATCTCCCTTAAAAGGAAAGAGGGTGATATTGCTAGAGCAAGAGCCTTTTCGTAATCAACATTATATATTTTTGCTTCTTGTAGGGTATACATTGTATCCTGTAGTTTCTTTAGTTAAACAAACTAGAAGTTACTACTTGCTAAAAAAAATTTAGTAATTCATAAACTTCGATGCTCTTGTTCAATTAGGAAAAAAAACAGTAACTTTAAAGGCCATGTGTGTTTTAGCTCTACGGTCAAGTGTTCACTTGGTACGTAAGAGCAGCTTAGGTTGGCCATATGTTCAAGTGCAGCACTTGATAACAGTCCATCACTCCATCTTCAAAAGAGGCACTAGCTTTGTCATGTAACTTCAGAGGGAGCTTTGTTAGAACAATAGGTGCCCTTTAACGTGTTAATAAATTCTGCGCAGCTTATACATGCAAGTTGCGTATAAAGTTTTTCATATATTTCCATAATCTATTTTCTTCCTGCTGATTGGAACTAATCCTTAACAAATAATTTAACAATTATCAAGAAAGAAAAATGTACCCATAATCTACCCATCTCAAAATATCTCAAGCTTTTGTTACAATCACTAGTCATTTTCATAGTTGCCCCTATAAATTCAATGTAAAAGCGAAAGGGTTACAGATGCTGATCCTCAGGTAGATATCTGGTAAAATGGAACCATAATAAAGCACCATTCCCACATGATTCAATAACAGAGGATATTCACTTTTTTTCCTTAAAAAGGATCCCAAATATATCTATCTGGAAACAGATTCAAACTATCTCGTACCTGGAATTTTGTTGACCAAGATCCGAGCTTTTTCAGCGCGCTTGAGATTTAAGTGTGCACCTCTGCTCGCGTTATACCTGTTGTCGTCCTATTAAAGCAAATACAGATGATAAGTGATATTAAGGCTTCAAATCGCGTCTGGAGCTGAACACTTGATGATTATGTTAAACTAACTTGCTTTTCTTGCAATTATATATATACATATATATATGAGGAATTCGTGGTAGAAGTGTAATACTTCAAGACTCAAAAGAATAAATATGAACGATCATATAAGCCAGATAGATGAAGTTCATGCCATGTAATTACATAAAAGACAGCTTAAAACTCATGCAGTTAGTAATTTCTGAAAATGGCTGGATCATAAATATCTAATCTTCAGTCCTGTTCGTTATTTTTCTGAATAACAATAGTCATTATCTTAAAATAATTGCTAGACTGGACTGGTAATGTTCCCTCACACAATAATTAAATTTAAATTTTCTGAATCTATTCATTGCCCGTAACTGGTGCACCCAGAAATATAGGAGGAACCATTTGGAAGAGGCTCAATCATTTATAGTTCCTCCAGCATTGTTGAGGTGCAATTACAATCAATAAGTATTATTACTAGGTACTTGCTAAAGAGTGTTGGTAAGTTCATGCAACCCCAGGACTGAGAATTAGATATTTGTGATCCTAGACCCATTTTTAGAAATTACCAACTGCATGATCACATAACACTAGAAATGATGTAATATGCAGCAAGCTGAGTCAAATAAAAAAAATACCCTCATATAATCTTCTAGCCAACTCTCTTCTTCACAAGCTGACATCCATTTCTCCACCCTATCCAGTATGTCTTTTCTGCTGGAAGCCACCTCTTTCGCTTCTATGATCTGATTATCCATGTCAGCTAGTAATCGGGAAGGCTCAACATTTCCAGAATCAATCAAGGCCAAAATTTTCCCACGAGCAGCCTCGGTATCAATCTCTACATGAGCAAGAGCATATATTTCTTCAAGTTCAGCTTGCCTCTTGAAAGAGATTTCCTTCATCCTGCTAGCTTTTAGTTGATCGAGTCTTTGAACTTCCACTTCGGCCTGACAGAGAAAACACTTAAACAGTCACTCAACCATCCTATTCTACTGAAATTCAATTCTACAAATTTTGAGAGCCTGAAGTACCTGCTCAATCAGATCCAGAGCAAGAGCCCCAGGACTGTTGACCTCATTAACTGAAGCTGATATGTTGCACGTAACATGATTAAACAAGCTTCGCTCTTCGTCTGAGGTATCCATCAGATTCCAGAGATCAGTGAGTTGTGTTGCTAGTTCTTGAAGCTGTAGAAGAAAGATATATCAGATGACCACACTGAGTGCAGATCTGAAATATGTGCACTTGACTAGGTTTAGTTGCAATTAACTAAAAATATTAGTAATAGCAAAGAAGCCTATCATCTAATCCAAATAGACTACAAGCCTATAAAGATCCAACAAATTCAAAACATCTCTCTTTGATATTGCCATCCCTTTTACAATGGCAGAGCTAGAAGTAAATACTAGGGCTGGCAAAAAAATTTCCTTCAAAACATAAATATATTTTAACATTTTTCCATGTGCGCTTCGGGTGACCTTAAGAAATGATAAAAATAAATTACAACAAATTTTGTATCATTTATTTTCAATATTATATAAATACTAGCCGATAACCCGTGCGAAGCAAGGATTGTGATAAATTATCTTAAATTCCTAATTTTTAACTTTTTAAAATTAATAAAATCTTGAATCACCAAGTTGTATATAATAATATATTCTCGACTTTTATTTCGATTGTTAGTTAATAGACTCCTAGTATATAATTTCAATAATAAATTAAATTAATGCTTAATTTTAACTTTTTTAAACGAATAAAATCTTGAATCACCAAGTTTTTTTCAATTTTTAGTTTAAATTAAATTAATATTTACTCCCTCCGTCCTAATGAGTTCTTAACATTTGCTTTTTGCACGGAAACCAAGATAGTGAGTATAATATTATTAAAATAAATGAAGTAGTGGGTGTAATAGTGTAAAGTATTGTTAAAATAAGTTAAGTAGTGGGTGTAATAGTGTAAAGTATTGTTAAAATAAGTGAAGTAGTGGGTGTAATAGTGTTAAAACTTACTATTTTAGGAAATGTTAAGAATCTATTGGGACATCCCAAAATAGAAAGTGTTAAGAATCAAAAGGGACGGAGGGAGTAATATTATGATTTTAATTAATTAAATTAATTAATATTTAACGGCATACCGCGGTATACATTAATTAATTGGCATACCGTATTTTAGTTCAGAGAGGACTTGTTTCATTAGTAGTTCTTATTCTTATTGGCCTTCTATACACTTAAAAAACAGCTTTTAAAGTAAGATCAAATAGTAAAATAAGTTATTATTAATTAATTAAATAATTAATTAATTAATTAATTAATTGACATACCAAGTTTTTTTCAATTTTTAGTTTAAATTAAATTAATATTTAATATTATGATTTTAATTAATTAAATTAATTAATATTTAGTGGCATACAGTATTTTAGTTCATAGAGGACTTGTTTCATTAGTAGTTCTTATTCTTATTGGCCTCTATACACTTAAAAAACAGTTTTTAAAGTAAGATCAAATAGTAAAATAAGTTATTAATTAATTGGCATACCGTGCACCGCGGTATACATGGCATACCATTTAAAGGGGGTTTCTGCTTTTAATAAAGAGTATAGATTAGTAAAACTTGAGTTTTTTTAGTTCACTTTAATAGCATAGCCTCTTTTTGTTGCCTCTTTTTGTATGTTGTACTTATAACAAGCCTACTGCATACAAAGAGAGATATGAGTTCTGTAACCTTAGAACTTAAATATAAATATACTGAAAAGTGAAAAGTCAGGGTAGGCGATGGCTTATGCTGGCCATTACATGGCTCTGCCCCTGCTCATAAACTCACTAACAATAAACACATCCAAACATGCTATTATTTTAGACTCAGCAGATAAAATGAACAATTTGTTGAAAGGAAAAAAATGTATATGACAAGAAAATTAAAACAAAGTATTCATCACGTAAAAAGATGGCAGTTGCTAAAATGGAGTATAAATGTTGTTACCTTACACAGCCTCTTATGCTTATCTTCTTGCAGGGATAAGACGGTCTTAGCTAGCCGAGATAAGGTGTCATTGCTTATGCTTTTGGATTGCACACCACTAAAGTCCTTAAGGCTTGGATGAACTTCAGTCACAGTACTGAAGAAGTCCATCCCAAGGACAGCACAAAGACCGTGCACAGTGCTAACGAATTCAAGTACCTTATTCAACCTGTCACTCTGCCCGACAACTAGAACAGTCACTATCCTATCGAATTAAAAGCTGGTCTAGCATATGAAATGTCATCTATGATAAATTTACCTTTTCTTTCTGCAATTCTAGGAGCTGGGCGCGAAACTCATCTAATTTTTTTAGAGATAGATCAGACTCATTAACTGCAGGGCTCCCAACATGCTCACTAGTCCCTGCAATTTCACCACATATCTTTTGTATTTGAGACTGTACATCAGAGAACTCTTTAATTCTCTTATCTTTTTGTTTCCAGAGTTGTTCTAGTGTTGGTGCTATAGCTGAAAGTTGTTCCTTGATTGTCCCTGAGGTCTTGTCAGGCTGCAAATCAAACATAAAATCATTGTGAATTTGTGATGTATCTGATTAGTGGTCACTAACACCATAACACATTTAAGGAGTCTGGACTGTAAACTGTTGTATTGCGAGCCACTTCTAGTTCTTGTAGATTTAAGTTAAGAAAAAAATTTCCATTAGGCAAGTAAATGTTAACTTACAATTCCAGCAAAAGTGGTCTCTCCAAGTGCTGCTTGGAGACTTGTTAGCTCAACTCTAGCATTTGCCAATGCCTGAAGTAGCTTCGCCCTTGACTTTGCAGCCAGGTCAACCTTTCGTTTGTAGACATCCAAGCACTCCTGTTCTAACTGAAGAAGCATCTTGTCCCTTTCCTCATCACTTTCACCAACCTCATCCCAGATACGCTGCATTAAGAAACAGTTAAAAGTGCTACATATAATTACTATTACACAGAGTAATAAACTAGTACAAGGAACAAGTACGGAGAACTTGTGAGCCATGAAATTTGAAAAAGGTATTACCTGCAACTGCTGCAGCAAAGAATTACAAGTTGTTTCTCCAATAAGAAGATTTGAAGCTTCCACTGCTGCCATTAGTTGCGACTACAAACTAACCACCAGAAAGTTTTTTAAGGACCACTTTTATTTTGGTCAGACTCCATCCAACAAAGAACCAAAAAATTAAAAAATTTAAATCCAAATTCTGGTTCATATACCTTACTTTGATATATATAGACTCATACAAAGTATAGCATTCACGACTAAAAGCTTAACATAGAATCAGTAATCTGAATCACTAATAAGTTGTCATATAGTCACTAGCATGGAAAATAGAGCATGTAGCACAACAAAATTGTTATTGTTTAAGTGATTGGCGGGGTCTTCACTTTAAGGAAGAACACAGAAAGTTCTTAATAATTACTAAAATGTTACAGTAATACTTTTAATTAAAAAAACTGACACCAGAGTCAGTCTGTCTAATTGCAACAAAATTGAAATTGTGATCCAGTAACATTGCACTATAAATAAAAAGTACCATAAAACACATGTATGGTCTCCCTCCCTCCCTCCCTCCCTCCCTCCCTCTCTCTCTCTCTCTCTCTCTCTCACACACACACACACACACTCACACACAACACACAAATAATACTGGAGGTAACAAAATTTCCAGAAACAAAAGGTGAAATTCACACAAATGGGGGCCAAGTTTCAGCAATTAAATTTCAAGAAAAGCACAATTGGAATTTTACCACATTAGGACATAACAACATGATCTTATATCTCAAGAAAATAAATGTTGGTTATTGGAGTACAATCTTCAAGAAAATAGCAGTTTTAAATTAAATTACAAAAGTGAAACACAGATATATATCATAAAACCCCAAAAAGGGTTTCTGATACATAAACCCACAATCAAGATTTCACAACAATTACATCTCATAAAGAACAAGAAACTAAACAAACATTGTTTTGTACATAAAAAAACAAGAAAAAGGGGGTAAGAAAAGAATGTGAAAACTTACAGAGAAATGGTACTCTGAGTGGGGGTTGTTTGAGTCAGATCTGAGTGTAAATGTATGGATAGATATGGGTTCAGGGAAGGACAGAAATTGGGGCAATTATAAGTTTGTGTGTATAGTGTATCTATAGTTAGTACATGAAACAGAGAGTATAATTGTCCTCGGGATTTTGAATTTTAGATGTGAACACTTAATGCCCGGGATTACGACCATTTTTTTACCGTTTTTTCACACGTGACACTTTTTGACTTTTCGGTCTTTTTAAGTTTGACCAGTAATTAAATTTTTTGTTTTTTGTAATTAGTTTCTAGTAGTTTTTTTTTTTGACAGATTCTAGTAGTTTTTTTTAAAATATAACTAAAAGGCAGTATTATTATTTCTTAAAAAAAACAGTATTAGTTTTTAAGATGAGTTGGACAAAATATATAGCCTATTTAAATATGAGAAAATTATTTTTTTGAATAAAAAGAATATTCGATTCTGTTTTAAATAATACTCCCTCTGTCCCCCTTGGTTTTTTACCTCGGGGAACGTAATTATGACACGGATTTTAAGGTGCAATTTGCGGATAGTTTCATAACTTATTTTTTAAATTTTCTTTTTTTATAAAAATAGAATTGTTCTATTTTTATACAAAAAAAGAAAAATTTAAAAATAAGTTATGGAACTATACTTTTTAGGAGCTTTACAATACATGTTGAGCAGTGAAAAAAAACTGTAAAAAAAATGGGAGGGACATAGGGAGTTCCGAGCAATTTCTTTGATTTTTTACAATTTTTTTGCTGGATGTGTTAGTAAAAAATGGCTCCACAGGTCCGCATAGCGAGGTTGGGCCCTATCAACAATGACCCAAATAAACTAAATGGCCTAGATGTCGTGGAAATACCCACTGAAATGAAAAACAAAATATAGGACCAAGATTCGGTCCATCAAAGTGTGTTTTCTCCAAGAACAAAACGCTTAATATATTTAGTTTTATCTGCATTTGTCTTAATTATGCCTTTTATTCGAGTAGTCTTTTCTTCGTCAAATTGATCGAGGACTACGCTTTTTTGAATCCAATGGGCTCCGCTTTCTCTGTGAGTCATTGGCGGTTTATTACACAACTTATTTTTTTTCTTTACAAAATTATGTTTTTTTAAAGGATAAAACAAACAAGAAGTGAAAGCAAACCATGTACTCTGATGAGTGATGAGTTTACATCCCTGCAGTGAGTTCTGAGCCTCCATTTACAATTTACACAAGCTGGAACTCTTTCACAACAATGCACTGGTTTTAAAGTCTAATCATTAATGCAATAAAATGTGCCACAGTATTAGCGGTTCTAGAATTGTAATCAATCTTCATCGCACCAAAATCCAAGGGTAAAATTTGAATATCAGGCACCACAAGATCAAGATCAACACTACTTTCCGGAGAACCATTAAGTATGGAAACTACTAACCTATGAACTTCATCTATATCTAAGAAGGATAATATTCTCTTAATGGCCAAAATTTCGGAAGTGAGAGACAAAAGTGGTTTTTTCAAGAATAACACCAGAAACCAATATCTTACCTTCATGGTTTCGAATAATTGCTCAAGTGCTGTATATTCCTTGATCGGTACATACTGCTGCATCGACGTTAACAGCTATAACTCCAGGCAGAGGAGCGGACCGCTTAACATTCAAGGAATTGATCTTGTCAACTTTTTAGGTTATCCCAATAATCTTGAATAATTAAAGGCCCTGCAGTCTAATAGAACTTGGGCATCTAAGTGTTTCCTTTTAAACAGTACTTCTTCCTTTTCTATAAAAATAAATGATCCCTAATTTATTGATTATGTGCATGCGGCATGTGAATTTCATGATTTTACACTATCTTGCCTGCATGAATAGTCCATAATTGGAATTCACCTGCAAAAGTGTTGTCTCCTAGACAAAGACACGCACTTATAAAAATGAGGCGATGCTTCCAAGTCTCAGTTATGCAGTACTCAAATAGATTCATTACTGTTGGAGAGGCTGATACCAGGTCAAAATTTACCAGTGCATACATTATTTTAAGAAGAAGGCTATCTATTTATATCCTTTACTAAGAAAACATGGACTAGAGAACAACATAAGGTGACAATTTGCCTACATGCAGTTATACTACAATCAATTGTATATGCCGGCAAAAGATGCTATATATCACTAGACAAAAGCATACACTAAACCACCATGCACCACATACCGTGCATTTGCCATTTGTTATCTTCATGTAATTTATCGCTCTTGGTCTTGATCCTATAATCAGAGAAGTACTCTATCCCTGATTAAGTAATACATGAAGAAGCATCTTTAGTTATATTACTCCGTTTTCTTGTTAAAGTTTTTGCCAAGGATTTGTAGGCTCATAGAGTAAATATACATAGCTTAGATTAAATATGGAGTTCCCTTCAAACCTGATACCAGATGAAGCAAGTCCGGAATGGATGAACAAGGGCGACAATGCTTGGCAGCTCACTGCGGCTACACTAGTTGGTCTCCAGACCATCCCCGGGCTGATGCTCCTCTACGGAGGCATGGTCAAAAAGAAATGGGCCATAAACTCTGCTTTCATGGCTCTGTATGCTTTTGCAGCCGTGATGGTGTGTTGGGTAGGATGGGGCTTTCAGATGGCATTTGGCGAAAATCTTGTGGAGTTCTTAGGGAAACCAGATCATGTTACTTTAGACCAGAAGTTTTTACTGGACCAAGCATTTTTAGGGTACTTTCCTAATGCTACAATGGTGTTGTTTCAGTTCATGTTTGCAGCAATAACTTTGGTTTTGATAGCTGGAGCACTCTTAGGAAGAATGAATTTTGTAGCGTGGATGTTGTTTGTGCCTTTATGGCTTACTTTTTCATATACTATTGGAGCTTATAGTATATGGTGTCCTGATGGATGGTTGGCAAAACTCGGGGTCATTGATTTTGCTGGTGGTTATGTCATTCATCTTTCTGCTGGTGTTGCTGGATTCACAGCAGCTTGTTGGGTAAGCATCCAAACCAAAACTCTACAGTAATTTAGAATTAGTAAGACATAGATGAGTAAGTTCAAATGCAAGCTCACGCGACAGAGATCTTCCTTTAGATAGTAATAAATTAGCAGTTCATTATAAATTGAAAAAATCACTTGGATACTAAGACTTGAAAAGCTTGGTCATGGTAGGGTGTGTAGATGTTTAGTACAGTATAATTTTCCTTTAAATCTGTTTGACAAGATATTCACCTGCTTATACTAGGTAGGACCTAGGAGTAGAAGGGACAGAGAGAGGTTCCCTCCAAACAATGTACTGATGATGCTGGCAGGAGCAGGCCTGCTATGGATGGGGTGGACAGGGTTTAACGGTGGAGCTCCTTACGTGGCAAGTACAGACTCGGCACTAGCTGCCCTCAACACCCATGTCTGCACAGCAACCAGCCTTCTCACCTGGCTCATTCTCGACTTCTCTGTCTTTGGAAAGCCTTCTATCATTGGTGCTTTGCAGGGCATGATCACTGGTTTGGTTTGCATCACTCCGGCTGCTGGTAAATACTTCTAGAAAATTCCTGCTCAAAACTGTAATAACATTTTGGTGCTGAATGTTTGATTTTCTAATGAACAATGCAGGAGTTGTGCAATGCTGGGCTGCAATAATAATGGGATTGATTTCGGGTAGTGTTCCTTGGTACACAATGATGATACTCCACCACAAAATACCCCTACTAAATCAAGTGGATGACACCTTTGCAGTCTTGCACACACATGCCATAGCCGGGGGTCTAGGGGGGATCCTTACCGGTTTCTTTGCTGTACCAAAACTCAGCCGCCTCTTCTTCCTGGTAACTGATTGGGAAAAATACATTGGTCTCGCTTATGGCCTCCAAACAGGGCGAAGAGCTGCTGGATTTAAACAAATGGGAGTTCAACTTTTGGGAATAGCATTCATTGTGTGTCTGAATATTGTGACAACAAGTGTGATTTGTTTGTTCATTAAGCTCATAGTTCCGCTTAGAATGAGCGAAGAGGAACTCGAAATCGGAGACGAAGCTGTGCATGGAGAGATAGCGTATGCATTGTGGGATGATGGAGAGAAGTATCAAATGTCAAAGAACAATTCAGTTTATGATGTTGACGAGTTTCCATCCAGTATGTCAAAGAATGCTAGTTATGAACTTTCACAAATGGTATGACAATGGAATCTTATTATCCAGTTTGAACTGGTGTTAAAGTTTACCAAGGGTTTTGGTAAAATTATTAGCTACATGTAGTTTTGGTAGAGCAAATCAGTTCCCTAGTTCAAAGTTCAAACAATGATGAATAATTGATAATGCAGATGGTCTATAAACAGTCTTAACAATGATTTGGTTCAAAAAAATTACTAGTATTATATAATTAAAGAACAAAAAAATAATTTAAAAAATGTGTTTAGTAAATTATAATTTGATCAATAAAATATTTTTCAAAAAAATTATAAATTACTTATCAATATCAATATCAATGTCAATATTAATACCTTATATATAATAAGCATAAGAGAGATCTTATCCAAATTTTTGGTCGTCGTCATTGTACTACCAAAAGCATATGATCCGTTGGATTAAAAAATTGGATTAAAAGTCATCCATTGGATTATAAATAATATTCTTATATATTTATTTATAATTTTCACTTTGTTAATTTACTATAATACCCTTTCTTCATCAATTTGTTTTTTTTCTTCATCATTAGAACCAAATTTAATTTAAAAATATCTTTATAAGAGGGATCTTATCCAAATTTTTGGTCTGGTCGCTACCAAAATTATATGATCCGTTGGATTGAAACTAGACGATCAAGATTAGATCACATAAACAAGAAATTATAATCTAAAAAGGATATAATTAGAAAGGGTTGTATTAGAAGTAAATTTTAAAAGAAAAATATAATCTAAAAAAGATATAATTTAAAAAGGTTGTATTATAATTGAATTTTAAAAAGAAAAATATATTCTAAAAAGGATATAATTAAAAAAAATTGTGATAGAATTGAATTTTATTTTTTATTTATTAGTATTAAAAAAAATTCATATTTATTATTTGGCCTATATCTTGAGATCTAGAAATCAGATTTGAATGATTTTACAATCCATGCGAACCTCATAAAATTATCTTTAATTTAGTGATACTTTAATAATTATTATTCAAATAGAAACACTCAGAATATCAAGAGAAAATATAATTACAAATTTTTACATTAATCCTAATCTATATAGAAGTTCTACATTGATAATGCTATCAATTATAGAAAACCTAATTGTATATGATTTAAATCATTGACGTATACATTTTTGTATTTCAATATAAATATACTTTTTATTTTATAACATATTAAAATATAAAACATTTTTATGCTAAATCCAACGATTTTCATCTGTTTATTTTAAGATCTTTGTCGTGTGGAGGAATAGACGATTATCAAAATTTTGGACAAAATCTATCTTATATAAATATATATATACGGAGTACTTTTTAGTTTATAACATATTAAAATATAATACATTTTTTATGCTAGATCCGACGGTTTTCATCTATTTATTTTAAGATCTTTGTCATACGGAGGAATAGACTACCGATTATCAAAATTTCGGACAAAATCTCTCTTACACTTATTATTAAAATTGTATTTGATTGTGAGTAGAACTATCTTTAAATAATTATAAGGATATTTTGATAATCAAAACGAATTATAAGTAGAATTCATAAATCAAATAGAATTTTCAACTTAAAAAATCGTTAATTTCTTCTCTTTTTTGTTTCTGTGTAGATTTAATTATATTAAACCATCATTAATTTAAAGATTATTTTGTTAATTTCATGTGGGCTGTAAACGTCCAAATCAAATTTTAAAATTCAAGATAGAGTACAGATATTAAATCGAACATGTAAAATCTTACATATATATCAAATTTTAAACACCAATTTGATATCCTTCATTATAATATCTGAGTCTACCTGTGTTCAGTTAACCAATCAGAAAACTATGAATTATTTTAGAACCAATCAGAACTAATTCCTAAATTTTAGACCAATCATGTTATATTAAGAGTTTCCCTTATTTACAATCACATCCTATCTCATTAATCATGGTTAGTTAACACTTCTAATTTAAATACAATAATGATTTAATTAGACATATCCATAAATACATATTTTTTAATATTTACAATAGACTAAATGACAGTTTGTACCCCTTATGTATATGAGTTTTGTCAAATTGGTCCAGATTTACGTTTTTTGGCACTTTGCAACCCCTATCTTCAAATTACAACCCTTCACTAATATTCTAGACCAAAAAGGAAGCATTTCTTGATGGATGTAGGCCTTTAAGGGTTCAAGACAAATATAGTACCTCTTAAACCTTTATGCATCTGTCCCATTCATCAATAAAAACCTTCCTTTTTGGTCTAGAATATTAGTGAAGGGTTGTAATTCGAAGCGAAATTTGAAGATAGTGGTTGCAAAGTGCTAAAAAACGTAAATCTGGACCAATTTGACAAAACCCATATACATAAGGGGTAGAAACTGTCATTTAGTCTTTACAATATCCATAAATACATATTTTTTTATTAAAAATTACTGAAAAATCATTATTTTAATTTGAAATCAATCACGATATACTATTATATATTTTAAATTATATTTCATAACCACTCATTTATTAATCAACCACTCTTTTAATATATAGTCAATCACAATCATATCATCATACATTATAAATTGATTTTCATAATATATATTATACAATTATAACCGATTTTAAATAATTATAATATAACTCAACTCGAAATATGAAAATTATCGAATTTGAAATCAAATTATATCCTATTATATAATAAGAGTAAGAGGGATAATAAACGAGTACTACCATATGTCAAGTGTTCGACTCTCACTAACAACATAATTAAATTTAATATTTATAACTCTAAATATACTAATAAAACATATGATAAAATTCACTTTTCAAAACTCATTAACCATCTATTAAATTTAATATTAGAAACTCATTAATCATCTATTAAATTTGATATTAGTACACACAAAAAATTTAGTTTACAAGATCGCATTGAAAAATTGCAAGTACATAAGCACGAAGCAGACCACATATCTTCTATAGAAAATTATTATGCCCTGGCTTTCGGGAAACAATCCAAAATAAAACATATGATAAAATTTACTTTTCAAAACTCATTAATCATCTGTTAAATTTAATATTAAAACATTAATCATCTATTAATTTTGATATTAGTTCATGCCAAAAATTTAATTTACAAGATAATATTGAAAAATTGCGAGTATATAAGCACGAAGCAGCCCTCATCTCTTCTATTGAAAAATACTACGTCATGACTTTCGGGAAACAATCCAAATCAAACCTGACTTTAACTACTAAATAGTTCTGGTTCAAAACAAAAATTCATGTTTGTCTTTGTACTTCATATGTGCATATAGTTTATGTTAATATTGAAAAAAAAAACAGGTAATAATAAGATGTAACAAAAAAATCAAAAAACAACTTGTTATTAGTTACATATATATTTTTTTTACAAAATCTATACTATCCACGTGCCAAAAATTTAACTTACAAGATATCATTGAAAAATTGCGAGTACATAAGCATGAAGCAGCCTTCATCTCTTCTATAGAAAACTACTACGCCATGGTTTCCGGAAAACAATCCAAATCAAACTTGACTTTAACTACTAAATAGTTCCGGTTCAAAACAAAAATTCATGTTTGTCTTTTATATTTCATATGTGCATATAATTTACGTTAATAATGAAAAAAAATCAGGTAATAATAAGATGTAATAAAAAAGTCAAAAAATAATTTATTATTAGTTGCATAAATATTTTTTTTTACAAAATCCATACCATCCATATCTATACTATCTATAATTTGTAGTTTGGTTAACCCTTTTTTTGGTTATCCTCTCATTTTTTATTATCCATCATCGACAACCATTAGATCTTCAATTCATATAAATCATGACCGTTAGATCGATACAATAATACTAAAAGTTATTATATACAGAGGTCTAAGGTTCGATTCCCGCTAACAACATATTAATTTATATTTAATACTAAAAATTATTATATATAAAAAAGTTGTTATATACAGAGGTCTAAGGTTTAAATCCCGCCAATTTAATACTAAAAATTATTATATACAAAGATGTAAGGTTGGAATTCTTCCAATAACATATTAAAATTAATATTTATAATATTACACTATACTATAACAAATTAAAAATAATTAAAAATAATCCGTGCTTTGCACGGGCTATAAGCTAGTATTCCTAATGTCTGCTAGTATTGCATTTTGAAAATTACTGCTTTTATCCTTCATTTTTTTTAATCTTCTTTATTTCTTTGATGCCCTTTTTTGTCATTACACAGGAAAATTACTACTTTTATCCTTTATTTTTTTTAATCTTCTTTATTTCTTTGATGTCCCTTTTTGTCATTACACAACATTTGGAGCGACCCACTTTAGATTGGATCGACCAAAATCTAAATAATTGTTAGATCTAATGATTAAATATATTACATGATTAAATTTATTTACTAAATAAATACCCAAAAATATGACATCATATCTTCTAACCACTAACAAAATATAATAAAAATTCGTATACAACGAATAATATCCGTTAGATTTTTAGTTAAAAATTAGAACGGTTAGATCTAATGATTAAATATATTACATGATTAAATTTATTTACTAAAATTTTAAGGTTCGAATTTTTATAAATACCTAAAATATCATATCTTTCATGACATCATATGTTCTAACCACTAACAAAATATAATAAAAATTCATATGCAACGAATAATATCCGTTAGATTTTAGTTAAAAATTAGAACGGTTAGATCTAATGATTAAATATATCACATGATTAAATTTATTTAATAAAATTTCAAGGTTCGAATTTTTATAAATACCTAAAATATCATATCTTCCAATCAATAATTTTTTTTCTCTCTAATTAAAACACGTTGACTTTTAATTTAAAATATAATATTGCAATAATTAATACATACACAAAAATATGACATCGTATCTTCTAACCACTAACAAAATATAATAAAAATTTGTATAAAACGAATAATATCCATTAGATTTTTAGTTAAAAATTAAAACTGTTAGATCTAATGATTAAATATATTACATGATTCCATTTCAAAATATATATATATATATATATATATATATATATATATATATTACATGATTAAATTTATTTACTAATTGCATTAAATGCATACTCAAAAATATGACATCATATCTTTTAACCACTAACAAAATCTATACTATTATATAAATTCCGGAACATTAAAAGTTTGGTTCAACGGTACCTATTGAATTTACCTAATTACCCTTACTCAATTACAGATCTATTAACTAATCAATTTCCTTTTTCAGGTTACGCATATTATCTTTTCTATTTTCAAGAACTAAATAATTTCCTTTTCCAAGTAAAATACAATATCTTTTATATTTTATCTAACTAAAATTTCTCATTTATTAATCAATTTCCTTTTTCAGTTTAAACATATAACCTTTTCTTTTTTTCAATAACTAAATAATTTCCTTTTTCATTTAAAATAGAATATCTTTTACATTTTATCTAACTAAAATTTCTCATTTTTAAAAACACTACGAGCAATTTTGTTTAAAAAAAATAACTTAATTATATATAATTGCTATTAACTAATCAATTACCCTTTTCAGTCAAAACACGTTACCTTTTCTCTTTTCTCTAACTAAAATCTCTCTTTTTCCAATTATATAATGGATGGTTACCTTTTTCAGCAAAACACATTACCTTTTTTCTTTCTTCTTACTAAAACCTCCATTTTTCTAATTATATTACAGGCATTTCTATTTAATAAAAAAATTATAATATTATAATATTAATAATTAACCAATTACCATTTCAGCTAAAAAATAACATAATTATATATAATTATTATTAACTAATCAATTACCTTTTTCAGTCAAAACATGTTACCTTTTCTCTTTTCTCTAACTAAAATCTCTCTTTTTTCAATTATATCATGGACGGTTACCTTTTTTCAGCAAAACACGTTACCTTTTTTCTTTCTTCTTACTAAAACCTCCATTTTTCTAATTATATTACAGGCGTTTCTTTTTAATAAAAATAATATAATAAAATTATAATACTAATAATTAACCGATTACCTTTTCAGCTAAAATATATTACCTTTTCTATTTTTTCTAATTACATTCCCTTTTTTCTCTAGAAATATAACGGGTAGCGTTAATTTCTCATTTCCTAAAAACTATGAACAATTTTATTTCGTAAAATAACATAATTAAATTATAATTACTATAAACTAATCAATTACTTTTTCCACATAAATCATGCACGTTACCTTTCTATTTTCTCAAACTAATTTTTTTTAATTATATCACGGACGGTTCTATTTAATAAAATAAACTAATAATATTATAATATTTTTAATTAACCGATTACCTTTTTCAGCTAAAACATATCATCTTTTCTATATTTATTTTCTAACTAAAATCCCTTTTATAATAGAAATACCACGGACAATATTATTTTCTCATTTTCTAAAAACATTACGAGCAATTGTATTTAGTAAAATAACGTAATTCAATTATAATTACTATAAACTAATCAATTACCTTTTTCACCTAGAACATATAATCTTTTTAATTTTCACTAACTAAATTCACTATTTTTCTAATCATACCACGGACATTCTATTTAATAAAATGAAGTAATAATTTTATAATTACTAATAATTAATTGATTATTCTTTTTAACTAAAACCTATCATCTTTTCTATATTTTCTAACTAAATCCCTCATTTTCTAGAAATATTACGAATAACATTTATGTAATTATTATCAAATCATCTCATATAAAAAGGAAAGCCACCAAAATTCATGTTTCAAAAAAATTATTTTTAATTAATGAAATTTTTTATATAATATAAAAAAAATCCGTGCATCGCACGGGTTTTAGGCTAGTATAATAAAAATTTGTATACAAAGAATAATTTCAGTTAGATTTTTAGTTAAAAAATAGAATTGTTAGATTTAATGATTAAATATATTACATGATTAAATTTATTTACTAAAATTTCAAGGTTCAAATTTTATAAATACCTAAAATATCATATCTTTCAATCAATAATTTATTCTCTATAATTAAAACATGTTGACTTTTAATTTAAAACATAATATTGTAATAATTAATACATACCCAAAAATATGACATCATATCTTCTAACCACTAATAAAATCTATACTATATTATAAAAGCCGAAACATTAAAAGTTTGGTCGGTAGGTACGGTACCTATTGATTTCACTTATTTACCCTTACTAAAATAAAATTCATCATACTAACTAATTAATTTCTTTTTTCAGGTTTAACACATTATCTTCTCTATATTTCAATAAATCAATAATTTCTTTTTTCAGGTAAATTCAATATTTTTTATATTTTGTCTAACTAAAATTTCCATCCTACTAACTAATTAATTTCCCTTTTTAGGTTAAACATATCATCTTTTCTATTTCTCAAAAACTAAATAATTTCCTTTTTCACGTAAAATACAATATTTTTTATATTTTATCTAACTAAAATTTCTCCTTTATTAATCAATTTCCTTTTTCAGGTTAAACATATTACCTTTTCTATTTTTCAATAAATAAATAATTTCCTTCTTAGGTAAAATACAATATCTTTTACGTTTTATCTAACTAAAATTTCTCCTTTTTTAAAAACTACGATAATCTATACTATATAATAAAAGCCGAAACATTAAAAGTTTGGTCGATCGATCGGTACGGTACCTATTGATTTTACTTATTTATCCTTATTCAAATAAAATCCATCATACTAACTAATTAATTTCTTTTGTTAACTCGAATAACTTGTAGAAGGGGGGTTGAATACAAGTTATATAATCGTGTCTGATTTTTGCTTGGTTATATGAACAAGAATAAACGAATGAATCAAACTTTGTTTGTATTAATAAGATCAAATACAAACTCTACCAAAGGTGTACAAATACCTTTAGCAGCTGCTGACAATACAAATCTCTCTCTCTGTTTGTACTCTCGTATTCTTACGATTACAAACCTTATGAACACCTTTTACAATGATATAGAGAGAATATTTATAATGCTACCTATCAACTAATTACAGGAAGATAATCTATACATGACAATGTTCTGCCGTCCAGTTGATAGTTTCCATCAATAGAAAATTCTTTCCTTCATAAAATCTTCTTGCTTGTTCCTCAAACAAAGATCCTGTTTTATAGCACTTTCCAGTTTCTGTAGCATCCATAATGACATCATCAGTAACACGACTGATATCAGGATTTCATCTTGCATCAGGATCTGACCATCTCATCAGTACTTGATCAGTATTTGACTTGCCGTATCAGGATTCAATCACAATTCCTGACATGTAGTCCTCGATGCACTGTTCCTGACTTAATTCTACAGATTACTGTCTAATACATATATCCTATATACATAGTGCTAAATCCTTTATAAATCAGGATATACAAGAAGTATAAGTAAAATTCTATTCTCAACATCACAACTCATGAATTATTCCTAACATCTTTTTTCAGGTTAAACATATTATCTTCTGTATATTTCAATAAATTAATAATTTCCTTTTTCAAGTAAATTCAATATTTTTTATATTTTATCTAACTAAAATTTTCATCCTACTAATTAACTAATTAATTTCCCTTTTCAGGTTAAACATTTAATTTTTTCTATTTTTCAAAAATTAAATAATTTCCTTTTTCATGTAAAATACAATATTTTTTATATTTTATCTAACTAAAATTTCTCCTTTATTAATCAATTTCCTTTTTCAGGTTAAACATATTAACTTTTCTATTTTTCAATAACTAAATAATTTCCTTCTTAGGTAAAATACAATATCTTTTACATTGTATCTAACTAAAATTTCTCCTTTTTTAAAAACTACGGTCAATTTTGTATAATAAAATAACATAATTATATTGTAATTAGGATTAACTAATCAATTACCTTTTTTGAGCCAATATACGTTATCTTTTCTCTTTTCTCTAACTAAAATATCTCTTTTTCCAATTGTATCATGGACGGTTACCTTTTTTCCTTTCTCTTACGAAAATCTCTCTTTTTCCAATTATATCACGGGCGATTCTATTTAATAAAAATAAAATAATAATATTATAGTACTAATAATTAACTGATTACCTTTTCAACTAAAACGTATCATCTTTTATATTTTGTCTAATTAAATTCCCTTTTTTTCTAGAAATTTCAGGGGCAACATTAATTTCTCATTTTCTAAAAACTAGGAGCAATTTTATTTAGTAAAATAACATAATTAAATTATAATTATTATAAACTAATTAATTACCTTTTTCACATAAATTATGTCATCTTTTTAATTTTCACGTTACCTTTCTATTTTTTAAAACTAAAATCTCTCTTTTTCCGATTATATCACGGGCGGTTCTGTTTAATACAATAAACTAATAATATTATAATATTAATAATTAACCGATTACCTTTTTTATCTCAAACGTATCATCTTCTATTAATGAAATGAAAAATAATTATATAAATACTAATAATTAACCAATTACCTTTTTCAAGTAATGGATCGACCCAAATCTAAACATATACTATTTTTTGTCATTATACAACATTTGGAGTTAGGAGTGAGCATTTCCCGGTTCGGAACCGGGAACCGAACCGAACCGGGGAAAAAATCTGGTTCTGGTTCTATGATTTTGTAATTTGGTTCCGGTTCAGTTCTAATTTTTATAGAATTTTGGTTCCCGGTTCGGTTCCGATTCTCTTCTAAAAAAATGTAAGAACCGAACCGAACCGTATATATATACACACATATAAAAAATATATATTTTATACTATATATAACAGAGAATCAAGTATTCCTTTTAAACGTTTATACGTTTTGCTATAGTAGACATTTGTTGTTTGGACTTTGGATGAAATAGTATGTTTATTTTCTTTTCAAATTTCAAAATTTAAATTTTAGTATGAAAATTGTTATTTGGACGGTTCTTTCGGTTCTAACCCGAACCGTAATTTATGATCCGGTTCCCGGTTCGGTTCTACTACATAAATGGTTCCGGTTCGGTTCTCAAAATTTCTGAAATTCGATTCCCGGTTCCACAGGTTCCGGTTCGGTTCGGTTCGGAACCGTTGCTCACCCCTATTTGGAGTAACCCAATTAGATCGACCCAAATCTAAACCTCTACTATTATCCTTTATTTTTTATCTTTCTTTATTTCTTTGATTCTCCTTTTTGTCATTACTCAAATCTATCTCTGTCATTTTTCACCTTCAAGTCCAAACCGCTCAAATCTTCACACTGCTGGATTTTGACGTATGTTTGCACTTTTCAGATTTGAAAGCTGGGTTTTTCACCAAATTAACATCTCAACCCCCTGAAGTAGGGTTAAGGTAATTGTACTAGACCTCCGTAAGGGTCATATATGTTTGGTTCCGGTTTTTAGTTTGGCCATAAGAGTTAAATTTTTATTGATTTTACAGTATTAAAAATTAGACATGATAATATTTTTTTGGTTTTGATTTTGGTTTGGAATTTAAGAATTAAAGTTTTAATGGATTACCCGATGTTATAATAAAATACAGGACACCAGAAAGGTACCTTTAAAATATTTGCTTGGTCTTTCAATTTTCGATTTTATATGTCATAATAACAAAGGTAGTTGGAAAGATTACCAGTTAATAACATTGACACAGTACAAACCATGTTATTTGTAAGTAATCTTGGGACTCAATTTGATACTTATAGACATTATTTTGTTTTCAATCAAGTTTATGTTCTTTATGGATTTGTTCAACTTAAGGTTCATGGGGTAGACATGATACGTACCAGAAGGTCTTATGGAATAGCATACTTTTTATCGAATGTCTCCAAAAGGACTATGGAATAGCATACTTAGAAGCTCAGACCCACGTCACAAGCCTCACCCTCTGGGTCAGGCAACATTGTTCTTATTTATGTTTTAAATATCTTCTTTACTCGCGTCCAATTTCACTTCATATATGATCTCATATTTAGCACTTCATATATGATCTCATATTTAGCACTTTCACTTGAGCTCCATATTAAAATATAAAACCACTAACTTTTCCCTTTTTCAGTTTAGTTGGCTTTTTGAGAGAGAATAGGTAGTGGAAAATGTGATTGTTATAATTTGTAATCATTCATTATTTGAAGATAAAAGTGAATAAGTGAGCTTCTTGCGGAGACATGTGTTTTTGGTAAACAGTATTATCCTTCATTTTTTTAATCGTCTTTATTTCTTTAATGTCCCTTTTTGTCATTACACAGCATTTGGAGCGACCCAATTTAGATTGGAACAAAAAATTATATTATAATATTATACTTACTAGCTTATAGCCCGTGCAAAGCACGGGTTACTTTTAATTTTTTATAATTTATTTAAAATATAATATAATATAATAAATATTAATTTAAACATGTTATTGATTCGAACCTTACATCATTATATATAATAATTTTTAGTATTAAATATAAACTAATGTGTTATTGGCGGGAATCGAACCTTGAACCTCTGCATATAACAACTTTTAGTATTGTTATATCTAATAGTCATGATTTATTTGAGTTGCTGATCTAACGGTGATAAATGAGGGATAACAAAAAATGGGGATAACCAAAAAAAAGGTAACCATCTACAAATTATACCCCCTTTTGCTTATTATAATATAGTATAGATTTTCAATAATGTTGTAGTACTACGATTGCACCTCCAACCTTTCTCTTCTCCTCCAGCTACATAATTTTAAATATTGAAAACAAAATACAATACAAGAAGAAGTTTGCATTTAAAAATATAGATTACAAGCAGAGAGAGATGTTTAGTTACATATAGACTACATAGCAACAACATAAGTGATAAAAAAGATGTTAGTTACAGATAGACTACATAGCAGCAACGTAAGTGACAAAAAGAAAGATGGTCCACATGATGATCAAACTAATGAAGTATTGAAGTAATTAACAAGCCTGAACCACAAAAGCAACTTCCATTTTATAGGTATTGTTTATCATAACGTGGGTAATGGGTTTATGTATTCCCATTAATTTTATTTTTGGTCACCCCTCTAAGTTGATCACGAAAAAATTAATAACCCATCAAAATAAGTAGTTTAAAAATATATTCAAATTCAAATTATTATATTCGTTTCAATAAGAACATACTTTTAATATAGTAAAGTCAATAAAATAAAAATTCAACAATTTCAGAAAGCGAGAGCCATGGTGAAAGACCTTAATTTAAACATAAACTATAAATCTACTAGAATATTAATTTACTTATTTTTAATAAAAGAATCTATATTAATAATATATATACACTGTATTTTCATACATGAATTTACTAATCACGCTCTGGTGAGAATCAGAACAGTGAGAACACACATATTCACTACATTTCAAGCTATTTTAAAGGGCCCCGCTAGGGGCATCTTTACAAAAAGAAGTCTTATAATTCTACCCTCTATCCATTCATAAAAAAAATTAACAAAAAATAAAATAAAATGAGAACAGTGAGAACACACATATTCACTACATTTCAAGCTATTTTAAAGGGTCCCGCTAGGGGCATCTTCACACAAAAGTCTTATAATTCTACCCCCTATCCATTCATAAAAAAAAATTAACAATTGCTTGAAATGTGGTCTCATTGTTCTCCAACATTTACATATTATATTAACTATGATGTCTCATAGTTAATATAATATGTTCTTGATATTATATGAGGTTTAATGTTTCGGAGCCATTTAATGTTTTGGAGCCATTGGGGGTGAAGGGATTATCATTTACGCATTTGAATAATGAAGACAATTTATTATTGTTTTCAATTAGAGAACAATATTTGTAAAAATATTTATTACTTTTATTGCAGATTTTGATGGATTAAATAAATTTTCAACATTGTTAAAATAGAATTGTATGCTACTTTTTTATATAAATTTTAGCATATCATTATTTTATTAAATACTTATATAACTGTATATAATATCTTTCTAAGAATTGATTATTTATATAATTGCATACAATATCTTTTTAAGAAATCAATCAAATTTGTTAAATTTTTGGTATTGTCGATTTAAATTAAATAAAATGTTTTAAGAAATCAATCAAATTTGTTAAATTTTTTGTATTATTATTTTAAATTAAATAAGATGCCGTATACGAAGTACGAGCAAAATGCTAGTTAATATTAAATAAAAGTAAGTTTAATTTTTTCAAAATAAAAACATCATATTTCAGATATTTGTTTTGAGATTGTATTTAATTATATAGAAAAATGAAATAATTAAATTCTTAGGTTAATTTCTCATACCCTCCCTTCAAAACTTGAAAACTGATATCAGAACTTGAAAATTGCTAATCAAACACTAGATATTGGTTTGGATAAAAACAAATCTGTTACCAAAATTTGTCCAACCAAACAATCCAAATTCTAACCGTTCCTAATCATTTAGTATTTTTATAAAATGACATGTATGCTAAATATATCCTAAAACATTTAGTATTCTCTAATATTTTAATATTTATAGTCATAAACATTAATATTATAAAATATTACTCAATGTCTACAATAAGATAAAGATTACAGAGAAAATTTACTTATCAAAGTGAATATCACGCAAAGTAAAAATGATAGAGTTTTGAGTGACTAAATCAATGTAATAAGCATGGTATAAATACATTATTGTGGAATTTATTAAGATTGAGGACGGGAAATATGAAGAAGCAAATAATATTTATATTAATTTATATTTTATATTCCGTCCATCACATTTCAAGTGCTTCATTTGACTTTTCAATAATTAAATTTATTTAACTTTAATTGGAAATTAAAATTTATATATTCATAATTTTGAAAATTTGAAAAATACATTTTAAAGTGAATTTAATATATTTTTCAACAATATATATTTTCTAACTATTTTCAATTATGTAATATATGTAAATTTCAGTAGAAGTTCAAAATATTTGATCATTAAAAAATCAAATGAACCACTTAAAGTGGAAAGGAAGGAGTTTTTTGTAAGATTTTAACTGAAATTATATTTTTTATGTAATAATATTCTTTTGAGTAATATACCTTCTTTTATCCGACAAAATGATACATATAAAAATTAAAAATAGGTGTTTACCATTTTTTTTAAATATAGAGCTCCCAACAAAATGAAAAATATTAAATTCTCAAAAGTGTCCAACTAAATTTCCTTTTAACCCGAATTATTTATATTTAGAAAATATACAAATATTAAAACATTCTAAGTCAAAAATATCTTTTTCAACTTGATAAATATGATACATAAAATAAAATAAAAATAAAATGATGCACAAATAATTGTACACACAGTCACACTCACACGATGAAAAAGAAAGCAACCTTTGTTATAAATTATTAGCTATATTACTAACATTAACTGTGTAAGAAAAGAAAGAGAGAGCAGTATAGAGAAGTTGCTTCTGTATATTATTTCCATTGTCTGATAAGCCTTTTATAGGCAAAGGTAGCAAGCCCATTTTGACAAAATGGCAATCAACAATGTAAACATGTAACACGTTTTACAATACTCCCCTTTGATTGTCATTTTAGTACGGTTCATAGATTGCCTCGTTAAAACCTTATCAAAGAAAAACCCAGTGGGATAAAAACTTTGATGAAGGAAAAAGAGTACAATCTCCCCTTGGAAGAAATCAATCATTCACTGAAGTTTTGTTGCAACATATCCTTGAGTCGACGCATTCCAATGTTATGTCGTAGTTTCCCGAATGTTGAATTCGGTAATGATTTTGTGAATAAGTCTGCAGGATTGTCACATGACCGAATTTGTTGTACATCAATTTCACCATTCTTTTGAAGTTCATGAGTGTAGAAGAATTTTGGTGAAATATGCTTCGTTCTGTCTCCTTTGATATATCCTTCCTTGAGTTGATCAATACATGCAGTGTTATCTTCAAACATAACAGTGGGATTTCTCGTGATGTCTGGTAATCCACATGATTCTTGAATGTTCTTGATGATAGACCGCAACCAAACACATTCTCTACTGGCTTCATGAATTGCAATTAGTTCTGAGTGATTTGATGAGGTTGCCACTATAGTTTGCTTTGTGGATTTCCAAGAAATGGCTGTACCGCAATATGTAAATACATATCCAGTTTGTGATTTGCCAAAATGAGGATCTGACAAATACCCAGCGTCTGCATATCCAATCAATTGAGATGTCGAGTTTTTCGGGAAGAATAACCCAAAATCAACTGTTCCACGAAGATAACGGAATATATGTTTGATCCCATTCCAATGTCTGTCCATTGGAGCAGAGCTAAACCTGGCCAATAAATTCACAGCAAACGCAATATCCGGCCTTGTATTATTCGCAAGATACATTAGTGCACCAATTGCACAAAGATATGGAACTTCAGGACCAAGAACATCCTCATCATCTTCTCTTGGTCGAAATGGATCTTTATCAGGTTCTAAAGATCTAACCACCATTGGAGTGGTCAAAGGATGAGATTTATCCATGTAAAATCTGCTCAAAACTTTTTCCGTATACGTGGATTGGTGGAGGAAAATTCCCGATGACAAATGCTCGACTTGTATACCAAGACAATATTTTGTCTTTCCAAGATCTTTCATCTCGAATTCTGTCTTTAGATATATGACAGCATCATCAACCTCTGTAGTTGTTCCTACAAGATTTAAATCATCCACATATACAGCAATGATCACAAAACCAGATTGTGATTTCTTGATAAAAACGCATGGACAAATCGGATTATTAATATACCCATTCTTTTGTAAATAACGACTAAGTCTGTTATACCACATACGACCAGATTGTTTCAGCCCATACAATGATCGTTGAAGTTTAATGGAATATATATGACGAGGTTTCTTAAATTCATCCATTTTCAACCCTTCTGGGATTTTCATAAAAATTTCACTATCAAGTGAACCATATAGGTATGCAGTAACGACGTCCATAAGACGTGTTTCCAATTTTTCATTTGATGCCATACCTAAAATGAAACGAAAAGTAATTCCATCCATTACTGGTGAGTATGTCTCTTGATAATCAATGCCAGGTCTTTGAGAAAACCCTTGAGCCACAAGTCGGGCTTTGTATCTCACTATTTCATTCTTTTCATTTCGTTTTCTTATGAATACCCATTTATTTCCAACAGGGTTCACACCAATTGGTGTTTGGACAACAGGTCCAAATACTTCTCTTTTACGCAATGAATTTAATTCTGTTTGAATTGCGTCTTTCCATTTAAGCCAGTCTTTTCTTCGACGGCATTCATCCACACTTTGTGGTTCAGGATCAGAATTTATATCGATATCTAATGCCGCGGAATACACAAATACATCATCGATTATGGCTTTACTTCGATCCCATAATTTCATGTCATGCACATAATTTATTGAAATTTCATGATTATTTAATCCCTCATCTTTAGGGACTAGAATCTCTTCAGGAGATAATACCATTTCAGGGGTATTTGCTACTTCTGGAGCATGTGCCACTTCAGGGGCATTTTTCTTTGTTTTTCGTTTTCGTGGTGCAACATCTTTTGCACCGACCGGTCTACCACGCTTCAAGCGCGGATTTGATTCCGTAACCAACTCTTTTGATTTTTGAATTTGTACATCTATTCTAGCTGGAGTATTTACTGCAGGTATATGAGATTTTATAATTTTTCTAGAATCGTTAAATGCGTCAGGCATTTGATTTGCTATATTTTGCATATGAATAATCCTTTTAACTTCAATTTCACATTGACCGGTACGTGGATCTAGAAAATTTAATCCCGATGCATTCCATGTAATGTCAGGATTAGCCTTATTCGAATATTTATCTCCCCCTAAAGGAGGAAACACTAATTCGTCAAAATGACAATCTGCATATCTCGCGGTAAATAAATCTCCAGTTAGTGGTTCAAGATATCTAATTATAGATGTCGAATCAAAACCAACGTAGATACCTATTCTTCTTTGAGCTCCCATCTTCGATCTCTGTGGTGGAGCAATCGGCACATATACAGCACTTCCAAAAATTTTGAAGTGAGAGATATTAGGAATTTGACCAAGTACTAATTGTAGTGGAGAATGTTTGTTATAGGCAGTTGGTCTAATCCTAATAATATTGGCAGCATGAAGTATTGCATGACCCCAAATGGATGTAGGTAATTTTGCTTTCAACAATAGTGGTCTTGCAATAAGTTGAAGTCTTTTGATAAAGGACTCGGCTAATCCATTTTGTGTATGTACATGAGGAACTGGGTGTTCAACTGAGATCCCTACAGACATGCAATAGTCAACAAAAGTTGCAGATGTGAACTCGCCGGCATTATCTAAACGAATTGACTTAATGTGATGATCTGGGAATTGAGCTCGCAGCTTGATTATCTGGGCAAGTAATTTTGCAAAAGCATCATTACGAGTTGAGAGAAGACAAACATGAGACCATCTAGTTGAGGCATCAATTAATACCATGAAGTACCTAAATGGACCAGAAGATGGGTGGATAGGCCCACATATGTCCCCTTGGATTCTTTCAAGAAAATTTGGATTCTCAATCTGAACTTTAGTAGGAGATGGTCGAGTAATCAATTTTCCTAAAGAACATGCTGAGCAAGGAAGGTCATTGTTTGAAAGAACTTTAAGATCTCTTAGAGGATGTCCAGTAGAATTCTCTATAATGCGACGCATCATAGAGACACCAGGGTGACCTAATCTTTCATGCCAAAGTGTAAATGATTTTGGGTCTACTAGTTTCGAAGCAATGACATTGTGTGACTCAATGGCTCTAATTTTCATCATATATAATCCTGAAGAAAGTGAGAGAAACCTTTCTAAGATTTTCTTGTTGCTAGAATTAGCTGAAGTGATAAGAAGATATTCTTTACCAGCCTCGGAAGTGGTTTCGATGTGAAAACCGTTGAGTCGAATATCCTTAAAACTAAGAAGATTTCTAGTGGACTTACTAGAAAATAAAGCATTTGGAATACGTAATTGTGTACCATTAGGTAAGATAAAACTAGCTTTTCCAAAACCCTCAATTATATTAGAAACACCAGATATGGTCCCAACTTGTGCTTCGGTTTTGGTTAGAAGGCTAAAATATTTCCGGCTCTGTAAAATCGTATGAGTTGTGCCACAATCAGCAATGCATATATCCTCAGGAATCATTCTGTGCATAATAAAGAAACACACTTTTATTTGATAGAAAAACATAACACACTACATAGCTTAAACAAGATAATACACAATATTATAGTAATTTTATGAAACTAATCTTCAGCTTCCCACATGGGAGTTTCATTGGTTTCATTCGGACCATTAATATTTATTCCTCCAGTTGTAACTATCGGGGAATCATCTAGATTATTGTTGGCGAAATTTGTTTCAACTATTTTTCCTTTTGACTTCTGAGATGATTGGTATAGATCAACAAGATGTTTTGGGATATGACAATTACGTGCCCAGTGTCCTTCCATTCCACAATTATGGCATGTATTATTCATTTTCCCTCCCGGTGGTGCCTTTCTTTTGCTCTGGTCAGATTGCCACTTCCGGTGACCAGAGTTGTTGTAAGGACGAAAATGCCCGTGACTTCGACCTCGTCCACGGTATCGACCTTGGCCTCGTCCACCTCTATGCCCTCTTCCACGTACATTCTGCTGGAATGACGTGTTATTTACTTCAGGTAAAGGGGCAGATCCCGTTGGACGGGATTGATGATTTTTAATCACCAATTCATGATTCTGTTCAGCAACAAGGAGAGTTGATAGAAGATCCCCGAACTTGGTGAATTTGCGCTCCCTATACATCTCAGCTAAGTTGATATTATTGGGGTGAAAAGTTGATAGTGTTTTATCAATTTTTCTTTTCTCAGTAACTTTCTCACCGCACATAATGAGTCTAGAACTTATCTTGAATAAAGCAGAACTATATGCCCGAACACTTTTAAAATCCTGAAGTCTTAGATTAGCCCAATCATTTTCAGCTGCGGGTAAATAAACTAATTTCTGATGGTCAAACCTATCTTTTAGATTTTCCCATAAAACATAAGGATCCTCGACTTCTAGGTATTCAGATTTTAAATCTTCATGCATGTGATGTCGGAGAAATATAATTGAGGCAAAGTTTTCTTCAGCCGTAGCTTTATTTCCTGCCTTTATCGTATCGCTTAATTTCTTTGAACCAAGATGCAATTTTACATCTTGTACCCACGACAAATAATTATCTCCAGAAATATCCAATGCAACGAACGATAAGCTTGTAAGGTTTGTCATAATAAATCTGAATTTAACACACAAATTATTAAACTTAAATCATCAATATAAATATTACATAACTCCTAGTTAATCGGGTGCATTAACAGATACACAATAATAAATAAATATATATATATATCATTATTATCACTAATACTATAAACAGATCTAATAACAAATGGATTTTCACCTGTCGTACGAACGTCTTCGTATACAGATTATCTCCGATCAATAAATAAACTTAAATTAGAGTATCATGCATATGTTAGCTTGTGAACAAAAGTTATTTACCGTATATAGTAATTAATCAACAGCATAATAAAGCACATTTTGATAGTGATATGGGCATTTCTCTTTTAAGGCCATTAAGTTCAGAGTTTCTTTTTTAAAGATTCCCGTATAGTAGGCGGATTAACCGACCATGTAAATAAAAAAATCTAGTGTAGTAGGCGGATTAACCGACCATGTAAATAAAAAATCCGGTGTAGTAGGCGGATTAACCGACCATAAAAATCCGGTGTAGTAGGCGATGCTCCGGCCATATATGTATATTAAAATAAAATTATACCTTCTCAGTTTCGGCAGGGCTTCGTGCTGATAACGTGTTATAAATTATTAGCTATATTACTAACATTAACTGTGTAAGAAAAGAAAGAGAGAGCAGTATAGAGAAGTTGCTTCTGTATATTATTTCCATTGTCTGATAAGCCTTTTATAGGCAAAGGTAGCAAGCCCATTTTGACAAAATGGCAATCAACAATGTAAACATGTAACACGTTTTACAATAACCTTAAAATTTTATTAGCAAAAGTGCCAGGTGCTTTGCTTCCCACAGTTCCACTAATCAATCCTTTCAGTTTCAGACATCCCAAACCCAAACTCAAACTCAAACCCTCAAACCAAATGGAAGGAGGAGTGAGTTCACGACTCGGCCGAGCTTCATCTCGCTACGGCGGCTCAGCTCCTGTCTTTACAGGTCCTGTCCGAAAGTGGAAAAAACTGTGGGTCCATGTCTCCTCCCCTGTTTCTCACTCTAGGTCCCACCACCACAACCACAACAACTCTACTTCTTTGCTGCTCTGCAGGTGGACCCCAGTTTCTAACTCAACTGATAAGTCTGTTAAGCCTGAGCCTCGCCGGAAGTTTCGTTATACTCCGGTCAGCTTTTCTTTAGCCCCCCCTTTTAACTTTAGCATATGGGCTTTGTTTTCTTTTTAGGGTTTTGTACTTTTATTTACTGTGGTTATTTTTTATTTTTTTTAACTCTACTTTTTTTGTTAAGTTTGTGATATTGGTGCTTGGGTATGTGTTATTGTAGCATAACTTTGTAGCATGTGTATGTAAAGCTTATATTTTACACAAAAGATTGAGTTGATTAAGTTCATATGAAATAAAATTTTAGCAGGTTAGGACTTGGGCTTTAGGAGGGAAGATTTGGTGCAAGTATAATATTTTAAGTGTAGCCTTCCTGGCTTGCATCCTTGTAGCGAACAGGTTTAGTGATTAAGTGTATCGTGTTTGAAATTTAAGTACGACCACCAATTGGACAAACAAATCATAATTTTTTGGGGCTTGTGTTGGGCTATGTAGATTATTCAAGATGGTCGCATTTGCTTCGCTAGACTTCAGACTTAATTGTGTGTTTGAGATAGACCCGAATTGGGTTTGGGATTTGACGCGGGAAGTTACCTTACCATCTTAGAGGGAAGATGATACTTTTGATTCACTTGTTTGTTGTGTATTCGAGAGACTTGTGTGTGTGTGTGGTTGTGCCGTGTGTGGTGTGTGTGAATTACTGTTGTTTGATTTTGAATGAGAAACATGAGGTAATTATAGAGGTAACTTTGATCTTGTATGGATTACTTAACAAATCTTCTGTGCCGCCAGATAGGGGTTTTGATTTACAATTGCTTTCTGTATATGTTTATACTTTGTAGCCTCCTATTATTTGAAAATTTTGAGAACTTAAAAACATGTAGTTTGGCTGACACTGTCTTGTTTTAAGTGGGTTATGTGTACTTCGAATTTTTCTGCAGATTGTCGGCCTAGATGATTTGAAAAAGGAGGACAAAAGAGGTAAAGATGAAGCTGTAACAAGCAAGATCTCCCAATCTTCACCAAGAGAAACTACCAAGAAAGGTGGTATCTTTAGAAAGCAGGACCCCAGTTTCTAACTCAACTGATAAGTCTGTTAAGCCTGAGCCTCGCCGGAAGTTTCGTTATACTCCGGTCAGCTTTTCTTTAGCCCCCCTTTTAACTTTAGCATATGGGTTTTGTTTTCTTTAGGGTTTTGTTTTCGTTATACGAGGTAGCATCCTCTTTTGCTAGAGAAACATAATTCACAGGAGCAACCGGCCTCATGTCCCTCTTCCCGTCTTTATTCATTGACCTTGACAGATTTTGATGGGCATGAGACATTCTTCTTCCAGGCGTTCCATTAGCTCCATTTGCACGTAGGCCCATCACCTTCTTTGTGCTGAGTGACCGTGCCGGGCGAGGCTTTGAACCAAAAATTGCTTCCTGTTTTGTGTTCAGCTGTTCATGGAACTTCTTCTGATCCTGTACGACACCAATAAAAAAATACATATAATAATCTCAAACACAAAACTGTGAGCACTCTCTGCCAAACCTAAAGCTTTTGAAAGAAGACAAAGAGACTTGTCAGTTTCTTAATTTTTTTATTTTCTACAGCAATCCAAGTACATAAATAAAAGAACCAAGACTGACCCTCATCTTTCTTTCCTCTTCTTCTCTGTCATGCCTGAGCATTGAATATTCGTTGAGCATTGCAAGTAGAGGAACACCATCATAAGTGAAAGCTAAACCACGTTCATCCTCCCAAGCACGTGTTTTGGCAACCAATGTTTCGACAAGAGCTGATTGAAGAAATTTAAAGATAATCAGTCACGTAGGTTAATATTACTAAAAGTCGAACAACTAAAAATACAGTCTTAACTGATTACTTACACACCATGAACCCTCAATCTCCCTTAAAAGGAAAGAGGGTGATACTGCTAGAGCAAGAGCCTTTTGGTAACCAACATTATATATTTTTGCTTCTTGTAGGGCATACATTGTATCCTGTACCTTCTTTACTTAAACAAACTAGAAGTTACTACTTGCTAAAAAAGTTTTAGTAATTCATAAACTTCGGTGCTCTTGTTCAATTAGGAAAAAAAAACAGTAACTTTAAAGGCCGTGTGTGTTTAGCTCTACGGTCAAGTGTTCACTTGGTACGTAAGAGCAGCTTAGCTTGGCCATATGTTCAAGTGCAGCACTTGATAACAGTCCATCACTCCATCTTCAAAAGAGGCACCAGCTTTGTCATGTAACTTCAGAGGGAGCTTTGTTAGAACAATAGGTGCCCTTTAACGTGTTAATAAATTCTGCGCAGCTTATACATGCAAGTTGCGTATAAAGTTTTTCATATATTTCCGTAATCTATTTTCTTCCTGCTGATTGGAACTAATCCTTAACATCTCCCTTAACAAATAATTTAACAATTATCAAAAAGGAAAATGTACCCATAATCTACCCATCTCAAAATATCTGAAGCTTTTGTTACAATCACTAGTCATTTTCATAGTTGCCTCTATAAATTCAAAGTAAAAGCGAAAGGGTTACAGATGCTGACCCTCAGGTAGATAGCTGGTAAAATGGAACCATAATAAAGCACCATTCCCACATGATTCAATAACAGAGGATATTCACTTTTTTTCCTTAAAAAGGATCCCAAATATATCTATCTGGAAACAGATTCAAACTATCTCGTACCTGGAATTTTGTTGACCAAGATCCGAGCTTTTTCAGCGCGCTTGAGATTTAAGTGTGCACCTCTGCTCGCGTTATACCTGTTGTCGTCCTATTAAAGCAAATACAGATGATAAGTGATAGTAAGGCTTCAAATCGCGTCTGGAGCTGAACACTTGATGATTATGTTAAACTAACTTGCTTTTCTTGCAATTTTATATATATATATATATATATATATATATATATATATATATGAGGAATTCGTGGTAGAAGTGTAATACTTCAAGACTCAAAAGAATAAATATGAAGGATCATATAAGCCAGATAGATGAAGTTCATGCCATGTAATTACATAAAAGACAGCATAAAACTCATGCAGTTCGTAATTTCTGAAAATTACTGGATCATAAATATCTAATCTTCAGTCCCGTTCGTTCTTTTTCTGAATAACAATAGTCATTATCTTAAAATAATTGCTAGACTGGACTGGTAATGTTCCCTCACACAATAATTAAATTTTAATTTTCTGAATCTATTCATTGCCCATAACTGGTGCACCCAGAAATATAGGAGGAACCATTTGGAAGAGGCTCAATCATTTATAGTTCCTCCAGCATTGTTGAGGTGCAATTACAATCAATAAGTATTACTATCTAGGTACTTGCTAAAGAGTGTTGGTAAGTTCATGCAACCCCAGGACTGAGAATTAGATATTTGTGATCCTAGACCATTTTTAGAAATTACCAACTGCATGATCACATAACACTAGCAATGATGTAATATGCAGCAAGCTGAGTCAAATAAAAAAAAATACCCTCATATAATCTTCTAGCCAACTCTCTTCTTCACAAGCTGACATCCATTTCTCCACCTTATCCAGTATGTCTTTTCTGCTGGAAGCCACCTCTTTCGCTTCTATGATCTGATTATCCATGTCAGCTAGTAATCGGGAAGGCTCAACATTTCCAGAATCAATCAAGGCCAAAATTTTCCCACGAGCAGCCTCGGTATCAATCTCTACATGAGCACGAGCATATATTTCTTCAAGTTCAGCTTGCCTCTTGAAAGAGATTTCCTTCATCCTGCTAGCTCTTAGTTGATCGAGTCTTTGAACTTCCACTTCGGCCTGACAGAGAAAACACTTAAACATTCACTCAACCATCCTATTCTACTGAAATTCAATTCTACAAATTTTGAGAGCCTGAAGTACCTGCTCAATCAGATCCAGAGCAAGAGCCCCAGGACTGTTGACCTCATTAACTGAAGCTGATATGTTGCACGTAACATGATTAAACAAGCTTCGCTCTTCGTCTGAGGTATCCATCAGATTCCAGAGATCAGTGAGTTGTGTTGCTAGTTCTTGAAGCTGTAGAAGAAAGATATATCAGATGACCACACTGAGTGCAGATCTGAAATATGTACACTTGACTAGGTTTAGTTGCAATTACCTAAAAATATTAGCATAATAGAAAAGCAGCCTATCATCTAATCCAAATAGACTACAAGCCTATAAAGATCCAACAAATTCAAAACATCTCTCTTTGATATTGCCATCCCTTTTACAATGGCAGAGCTAGAAGTAAATACTAGGGCTGGCAAAAAAAATTCCTTCAACATAAATATATTTTAACATTTTTTCCATGTGCGCTTCGGGTGACCTTAAGAAATGATAAAATAAATTACAACAAATTTTGTATCATTTATTTTCAATATTATATAAATATTAGTAAAACTTGAGTTTTTTTAGTTCAGTTTAATAGCATAGCCTCTTTTTGTTGCCTCTTTTTGTTTGTTGTACTTATAACAAGCCTACTGCATACAAAGAGAGATATGAGTTCTGTAACCTTAGAACTTGAATATAAATATACTGAAAAGTGAAAAGTCAGGGTAGGCGATGGCTTATGCTGGCCATTACATGGCTCTGCCCCTGCTCATAAACTCACTAAGAATAAACACATTGACGACTACCGTAGCAGATGCAAAACATGTTTTTCTCTATGAGAATGGATGCCCAAAGACTTTGTTCAAAGATTAGCATCTCCAAACATGCTATTATTTTAGACTCAGCAGATAAAATGAACAATTTGTTGAAAGGAAAAAAATGTATATGACAAGAAAATTAAAACAAAGTATTCATCACGTAAAAAGATGGCAGTTGCTAAAATTGAGTATAAATGTTGTTACCTTACACAGCCTCTTATGCTTATCTTCTTGCAGGGATAAGACGGTCTTAGCTAGCCGAGATAAGGTGTCATTGCTTATGCTTTTGGATTGCACACCACTAGAGTCCTTAAGGCTTGGATGAACTTCAGTCACAGTACTGAAGAAGTCCATCCCAAGGACAGCACAAAGACCGTGCACAGTGCTAACGAATTCAAGTACCTTATTCAACCTGTCACTCTGCCCGACAACACAAACCAGAACAGTCACTATCCTATCGAATTAAAAGCTGGTCTCGCATATGAAATGTCATCTATGATAATTATACCTTTTCTTTCTGCAATTCTAGGAGCTGGGCGCGAAACTCATCTAATTTTTTTAGAGATAGATCAGACTCATCAACTGCAGGGCTCCCAACATGCTCACTAGTCCCTGCAATTTCACCACATATCTTTTGTATTTGAGACTGTACATCAGAGAACTCTTTAATTCTCTTATCTTTTTGTTTCCAGAGTTGTTCTAGTGTTGGTGCTATAGCTGAAAGTTGTTCCTTGATTGTCCCTGAGGTCTTGTCAGGCTGCAAATCAAACATAAAATCATTGTGAATTTGTGATGTATCTGATTAGTGGTCACTAACACCATAACACATTTAAGGAGTCTGGACTGTAAACTGTTGTATTGCGAGCCACTTCTAGTTCTTGTAGATTTAAGTTAAGAAAAACAATTTCCATTAGGCAAGTAAATGTTAACTTACAATTCCAGCAAAAGTGGTCTCTGCAAGTGCTGCTTGGAGACTTGTTAGCTCAGCTCTATCATTTGCCAATTCCTGAAGTAGCTTCGCCCTTGACTCTGCAGCCAGGTCAACCTTTCTTTTGTAGACATCCAAGCACTCCTGTTCTAACTGAATAAGCATCTTGTCCCTTTCCTTGTCACTTTCACCAACCTCATCCCAGATACGCTGCATTAAGAAACAGTTAAAGTGCTACATATAATTACTTTTACACAGAGTAATAAACTAGTACAAGGAACAAGTACGGAGAACTCGTGAGCCATGAAATTTGAAAAAGGTATTACCTGCAACTGCTGAAGCAAAAAATTACAAGTTGTTTCTCCTATAAGAAGATTTGGAGCTTCCACTGCTGCCATTAGTTGCGACTACAAACTAACCACCAGAAAGTTTTTTAAGGACCCCTATTATTTTGGCCAGACTCCATCCAACAAAGAACCAAAAAATTAAAATTTTAAATCCAAAATTCTGGTTCATATACCTTACTTTGATATATATAGACTCATACAAAGTATAGCATTCACGACTAAAAGCTTAACATAGAATCACTAATAAGTTGTCATAGTCACTAGCATGGAAAAATAGAGCATGTAGCACAACAAAATTGTCATTGTTTAGGTGATTGGCGGGGTCTTCACTTTAAAAAAAACACAGAAAGTTCTTTATAATTACTAAAATGTTAATACTTTCAACTTTCTCTCTACTCCTCTTTTCTCTCTAAGCCGCCTCCTCTTTCATCTTCGTCCTCTGTCCAGCCGGGGCTTCCACCGGATTATCACCGGTGGAAAGCCCCATTCCTCTATTTAATTTCGTTTTTCTTGTATAGAGCTTGAATTTCCCTAAAAAATCTTCCTTTTCGGGAAAGATTTGGTTTGTTTTTTTCGGATTCAAGCTATCGAATCTAAGGACTAGAATCCTTTTTCGATTTGGCCTACAAATTCTTAGATCTCAATCCCAAGAAGCTTCGGGTTCTCATTCTTCCCGGTTTTGCTTTTAGAAAGAAGTCCGAGTTACCTTGCTTTTGGGGTTTGTTCCCAAGATCTGAATATTTGTGAGTGTAATCCAGTTTGGGTTGTATTTGTTTGATAATTTTAAGGCTTGTCTGTTAGTTTAATTTTATTTGTAAGTTTAGTTTTGATTTCTCTCCTTGGTGAGAGTTTGGGTGTTCTCTCCTTCGTGAGAGTTGTGATTTTCTCTTCTTGGTAAGAGGTATTCGGAATTCAACGATTAGAGCTTGTGCGGAACTTCATTTTTGGTCGTCAGCTCAAACGGATTATGGAAAAGATATTGAACGGAGCGAGTATCTATACATATATCACTTTATTCAGACATATGCTTATTTGTCTCATGAAGACGAGCGTGTCATCCTGTTTCTATGTTTGATCGATCCGATCATTCTTGTAGATGCCGTATGGCTTTTATGAATTGAATTATTGCCTTTTATCAAAAAAAAAAAAAAAAAAAAACTGACACCGAGTCAATTGTGACAAAATTGAAATTGTGATAACCAGTAACATTGCACTTAAAAAAAGTACCAAAAAACACATGATGCTCTCTCTCCCTCCCTCCCAACACACGCAAATAACACTGGGGGTAACAAAATTTCCAGAAACAAAAGGTGAAATTCACACAAATGGGGGTGAAATTCACACAAATGGGGGTCAAGTTTCAGGAATTAAATTTCAAGAAAAACATAATTGGAATTTTACCACATTAGAACATAACAACATGATCTTTATATCTCAAGAAAATACATGCTGGCTATTACAATCTTCAAGAAAATAGCAGTTTCAAATAAAATTACAAAAGTGAAACACACACATATCATAAAACCCCAAAAAGGGTTTCTGATACATAAACCCACAATCAAGATTTCACAACAATTACATCTCATAAAGAACAAGAAACTAAACAAACATTGTTTTGTACATAAAAAAACAAGAAAAAGGGGGTAAGAAAAGAATGTGAAAACTTACAGAGAAATGGTACTCTGAGAGCATTCACAACCGAGTCGGCAACCTCAAATCTTGCAAAAAATAAGCTACATTGGAGACCCCAAAATGGTTTGGTTATAGGGGATAATAATCAGTTCCCATATTTGAGGGAATCTGTTCATGCCTCATCTCTATCCTCAAACACTCTCTTTCCTCTTTTAACGTACTTGTAGTTATAGTTGTAAATGAAAGAGAGGGAAACAATTAAAACGTACTTGTAGTTATAGTTGTAAATGAAAGAGAGTGAAACAATTCATTATATCTGTATATTCTGGAGAATAAATTAGAAGTTGGGTAACAAATGAGGATAAAATACAAAAAAATATAATGAAAAATAAATCACAAATTCATTCTTTGTATAAAATAAACAAGTATACAAAGCATGCTATTAGAATTTTAATTCAAAAATAATTTTTTTTAAAAAGAAGAATTTACATTTATTTACAAACCAATTTTTTTTTTAAAAAAAATATATGTAAAACACGATATTAAAAAAGTAATGAAAAAACATGTTATAATTGGAAAACAAAAAATAAATATAATGCACTTAAAATATATGTAAAACAAAAAATAATTTACAAAACAATTACTAATTCAAAACAAAAAGTCTAAATTCAGAAAATTAAAATCAACAAGAAAATTTAATATAATACACTTAAAATAAATATAAACCAACACAAAAATATAAGAGAGAGTATAAACTTTCTTTAAAAAAGTGTTCACATGTATGTTAAATTACAATAAATTACCACATGCCTAAAATATATTATATATATTCTAATAAATAGAATAGAAAACGGCAAAAAAATGAAATATTAAAATATATGTTAGGCTAAACCTTAAAATATAATTTTCAAACAAATCATTTACCAAATAAAGATGTTTTAATAAAAACATTATTTTAATAAAAATCATTAATGATTATTTTTTAGGTTTGACAACAAATATATTTCTAATATTAACAAACAAGGATAAATTAACAAAAAATCATAATTAAAAATAAGTCTCAAATTCATTCTTTATATATAATAAACAAGTAAACAAAGCATTATCATTAGAATTTCAATTCAAAAAATAATTTTTAAAAAAACAAGAATTAATTACAAAAGAAAAAAGAAGTTTTAAAGAAAATATGTGGTAAAATAAGATTAAAAAAAAGTAATAAAAAAACATGTCATAAATGACACCAAAATTCAATAAAATATAATATACAAAATAAACATCAATTAAAAAAAAGATCTAAATGTAAAAAATAAAAACAACAATAAATTTTAATATAATGCACTTAAAACAAATATATACCAACACAAAAACATAAAAAGATAATACAAACTTTCTTTAAAAAAAAGTACAAATGTATGTGTATTCACAATTACATAATTACATATACATATATAAAAAATAGTTAAACCAATAAGTTCCCACATGTGTATATTATATATATTCTAATAAAATATAAGAAAACTCCCCAAAAAATATGAAAGATTTAAATATATGTTAAGCTAAAATTTAAAATATAATTTACAAAAAAAAAATTCGTTTACCAAATAAAAGTGCTTTAAGAGAAATTATTTTAATAAAAATCATTAAAGATTCTATTTTTAGGTTTGACAATAAACATGTTTCTAAAATAAAAATTAAAAACAAATTCTTAGTTTACAAAGAAAAAATTTAAATTAAAAAAGTGAACACAAATCAATAAATGAACATATTTTAAATTAGAAAGCAATCTAAATACCCACAAAATAAATTTATATTAATATCTAAATATAATACAACATAGAAACCCCTAATATTACTCTAAACAAAAAAACAAAACACGTAATAAACACGCAAAAATATAAAATTAACATGAAAAAATAATTAATATTCAAACAAATAAAATAATTTAATACCACACATATTTCTAAAAAGGTTAAAAATGCCTTTAAAAACTATAAAAACACAATAACAAAATATCTAAAAACCGTATAAAACCGATCCGAAACCGAAAAATTGAAAACCGAAACCGAATCCGATTATGCGGTTTCGGTTTCTTGTCGGATTCGATCCAAAAAACCCCGGATCCGATCCGATTAAAAACTTCTATACATACTTATTTTCTCTCTTCAGAAAGATTATGTTTAATGATACCATAGTATCTAAGGCAAGTATATGACTAATTTTAAAAGCAAGACTGAATACTAATCAAGACTAGCAATTTTAAAAGGCGTGGGGGCATGACAGTAACCAGTTACTGTATATCTTTTAACATGGATTTGAGTCAATTGTCTTTATTTTGTCACAATATCACTTGCTCTGAATTTCTCTATGCAGGAACAATTTTTTTTCATTTGGTCTTTATTTATTAACTGCTACATTGTTTCATGCATCAACAACATAAATTGTTTTTATGGATTCTACTAAGTTTTTTTTCTCAGAGCTTTTATGCGTTTACATTTCACTTTCCTTCTTGATCAGCTGCCTTTTCGAATAATTTTCTTCAAGAAATATTTTAATCTGAGTCGGGTTTAAAACCGAAACCGAACCGATTGCATCCGATCCGACAATTTTGAATCCGAAACCGAACCGCCGATTTCGGTTGCGGTTTCGGTTTTAGATTTTAAAACCCGAAGAATTTCGGTTTCGGTTTTACCATAAATCCGATCCGATCCGATCCGATCCGTGTTCTCCCCTAGGAGTACCGATCGGGAATGCTCTGAGTGGGGGTTGTTTGAGTCAGATCTGAGTGTAAATGTATGGATAGATATGGGTTCAGGGAAGGACAGAAATTGGGGGCAATTATAAGTTTGTGTGTATAGTGTATCTATAGTTATAGTACATGAAACAGAGAGTATAATTGTCCTCGGGATTTTGAATTTTAGATGTGAACACTTAATGTCCGGGATTACGACTTTTTTTTACCGTTTTTCACACGTGACACTTATTGACTTATCGGTCTTTTTAAGTTTGACCAGTAATTAATTTTTTTGTTTTTTGTAATTAGTAGTTTTTTTAAAATATAACTAAAAGGCGGTATTATTATTTCTTCAAAAAAAAAAAGCAGTGTTATTTTTTTAGATGAGTTGGACAAAATATATAGCCTAATATGAGAAAATTAATTTTTTGAATAAAAATATTCGATTCTTTTTTAAAAAATACTATGCAATTTCTTTGATTTTTTACAATTTTTTTGCTGAATGTGTTAGTAAAAAATGGCTCTACATGTCCGCATAGCGAGGTTGGGCCTCATCAACAATGATGCCCAAATAAACTAAACGGCCTAGATGTCCCATTCCTTAGTGGAAATACCCACTTGCACTGAAATAAAAAAACTCATTTAAAGGCCACTTGCTCAGCCCAAATATAGGACCAAGATTCGGTCCATCAAAGTGTATTATGGGCTCCGCTTTCTCTGTGAGTCATTGGCGGTTTATTACACAACTTAATTTTTTTACAAAATTATGTTTTTTTAAAGGATAAAACAAACAAGAAGTGAAAGCAAACTACTCTGAATTGTGATGAGTGATAAGTTTACATCCCTGCAGTGAGTTCTGAGCCTCCATTACAATTTACACAAGCTGGAACTCTTTCACAACAATGCACTGGATTTTAAGTCTAATCATTAATGCAGTAAAATGTGCCACAGTATTAGCGGTTCTAGATTTGTAATCAATCTTCATCGCACCAAAATCCAAGGATAAAATTTGAATATCAGGCACCACAAGATCAAGATCAACACTACTTTCCGGAGAACGATTAAGTATCGAAATTACCAGCCTATGAACTTCATCTATATCTAAGAAGGATGATATTCTCTTAATGGCCAAAATTTCGGAAGTAAGAGACAAAAGTGGTTTTTTCAAGAATAACACCAGAAACCAATATCTTACCTTCATGGTTTCGAATAATTGCTCAAGTGTTGTATATTCCTTGATCGGTACATACTGCTGCATCGACGTTAACAGCTATAACTCCAGGCAGAGGAGCGGACCGCTTAACATTCAAGGAATTGATCTTGTCAACTTTTTAGGTTATCCCAATAATCTTGAATAATTAAAGGCCCTGCAGTCTAATAGAACTTGAGCATCTAAGTGTTTCCTTTTAAACACTTCTTCATTTTCTATAAAAATAAAATAATCCCTAATATAAATTTTGTGCATGCATAATAATTTCATGATTTTACACTATCTTGCCTACATGAATAAGTGTTGTCTCCTAGACAAAGACACCCACTTATAAAAATGAGGCGATGCTTCCAAGTCTAAGTTATGCAGTACTCAAATAGATTCATTACTGTAGGAGAGGCTGATACCAGGTCAAAATTTACCAATTGCATACGTTATTTTACGAATAAGGCTATCTATTTATATCCTTTACTAAGAAAACATGGACTAGAGAACAACATAAGGTGACAATTTGCCTACATGCAGTTATACTACAATCAATTGTATATGCCGGCAAAAGATGTGAAACAATCTGTGATAAATAACAATATGTGTGTGAATAACAAAACGGTGTATAATAGTAGTGAATAAACAAATAAGTAACAGAATAGAAGGATATAAGAGGATCTCGAGTCCAGCGGAAAAGCTGTCTCCTTAAAGCTATTTCGCCTCTCATCGTGTGTGTGAAACGATAGCCTCCCAGGATAAAACGAGAGAACGATGGCGTTGCAGAGAAAGGCACCTTCGGCGAGCAAAAACGAGCAAGAAACTATCACCTGGGAGAGAGAGGTATTGGATGTGTTTAGGCTGCGAATGAGATGATTAAACCTAGACCCTAAGGGGGGTATTTATAGGTTTAACAAACCTTGTTTGCTACACAACTGCCTAAAATAATTAACGCGTTAATTAAAAGGCGGTAACGAAAAGATTACGACAAGACGATAAGACTTGTGCACTACACAATATCTGTAATTAAATCAAATCTCGGATTTAATCAAATCAATCAAACCGACTCTGATTTAATTGAATTAATCAAAACAGATTTTGATTTATTCATTTTAAGCCCAATGGAAATAATAAAATAGCAAAACTAGTCCGGGTTTAGCCGGCCCAATTTTCTGCTGCATTCGTGTCCGCAGGTCGCACACGCGGAAAGCCCGAAGGCTTACGAAGCCTCGGATTTCCCCTCGAAAGCCCACAATTCCCACCCCCCCTGCGCGCCCGCGTAGGAGATGGAGCAACACTTAGCTAACACAAGTGAACACTACACAAGTGTTGTACTATATAAAGTCATGGAAACTCCTTTTCCATTTCAATGTGGGACTTCCATTTTCTAAACAAAATTTCCACTCTTAAAGGACCATCTTTGAGTAATCATATCTCATTCATCCCTTAACCATTTTGAGTAATTAAACATGCCTCGGAAAGCTCTCTCGGAGGAGAACATAATCCAAGCATCACCCATTGTGCACACGCAATAAAGAACTACTCAAAACTAGGCTCAAAATGGCTAGTCAATGTGGGGATAAAACCCACATTTTCCAACTGTTGGGATTTATGGGTGATAGAACAGACAACTTAACTAGTTTCATTGGAATACTTAGTTTTACTAAGTAGAACATACTGTCATAGCCAGAAGTGTATTCTTGTAATTAAATAAATACTGTCATGTAATAATTGTAATTCTTGGAAGAATTTCGGTTATGTTCAAGCCTCAAGAAATACATAAGTTCGACAGCAGGAATAAAAGTTACTGTCAAGCATTTGACAGTAAGGTTACAAGGAAACAGCATGTTGCCTAGGTCGACAGTAAGTTTCAATTTGACAGCAACATTGGCGGAGATTCTGATGACAGCAACTTTCATATATAGTTTGCGACAGCAAGTTTGGAATTCTTGACAGCAACCTTTGCGGGGAATTCATACTGTCAACAAAAGTACAATTCTTTGACAGCAACCTCTGCGGGGAACTTTTACTGTCAATCAAAGAACAATCCTGTGACAACAAACATACTGTCATACAGAATCAAATTGATTTAGGAATTTTCTAAGTCAAATTAAGCGACAGAGTACATGTTCAAAAGAAGCAGGCGTGCTGCAACATTCAGACTTTACAGCAAGCTTGAAAGTCTATAATAGAAGCTCGAGAGATCACATGGAGCAACCTGTAAAGTATAGAGCAAGATAAATTTAATAACTACTAGATCTGGGTGGCTCAAATGTGGAAAGCATCTAAAGTTACTTTGTGTGTATCACATGGGAATAAATCATGTAATGAGCTGCAAAAAGAAGATGATAGCAACTCAACAACCCTTGTTGATAGTGATAGTATAGTAGAAAAAGATCCAACTATCACTCTATAAATATAACACTCTATTACATGATATAGAGGTATCTCTACGACTGTAATCTCTTGAGAATTCGAAGCTTGAGAATTATTTTGTTTCTCAAGGTTGTAGCAAAACCTCGCAAAATAAATAAAACATTTATTTTGTGAAACATCGTGTTAGATATTACATGTGATTGCATTTCTTCTACTAGTAAATTACAAACTCTATTTAAGTTGTTGAAATAGTTTTTGAAATTTATTAGTATTGCATTCAACCCCCCTTCTGCAATACTTTCCAGGACCAACAACTGGTATCAGAGCCTTCAGATTAATACACATATCTGAGATCCAAATGGCAAGTATTCAAAGGTCAAGTAATATCAAGATTACAGCTTTTGATAAAGAAAACTACAACATATGGAAAAAGAAGATCATGTTATTTATCAAAGCTCAGAATCCACTATTCCTAGGTATCCTGGAAAATGGCCCCTTCATTCCACAAAAGGAAATTCCAGCTGCTACAGTTAATGGTGTAGTAACCCCAGCTCATTGGGTTGCAAAGAAATCTACTGAGTACAATGACTCAGAAAAGGAGAAGGTAGCCCTGGATGCTCACCTACAGCTTATTCTGCTAGACGCACTTACCCTAGACAAAGCCATGAGTGGAAACATAATAGTATGCACCTCTGCCAGGGATATGTGGAAAAAGATAGAGCTGTTGTGTGAAGGAAGTGAAGAGGTTAGAGAAAATCAAAAACAAATACTGGTGTCACAATATGAAGCGTTCATGGCCAAGCATGGAGAAGAGCTAACTCACATGTTTGAAAGATTTAGCAAGCTGATAGCTGAGCTCCAGATTCATGAAAAGTTCTATGAAAAGAAGGAAGTCAATATGAAGTTTTTTCTAACTCTCCCAGACCATCTTGAGCATAGAGTAACAGCCATTAGAGAAGGAAGAGATTTAAACTCTGTCTCTCTTGAAACATTGTATGGAGTTCTAAAATCGTATGAACTTGAATACTATCAAAAGAGAGCCATACAAAGTGGATCCAAGGGAATGATGGCAAACATGGCTGGTGCTCTAGTTGCTCAAGGACCTTCATACTTTCAAGCAAGCGAGCAAATTCAAAATTCTCAACAGCCTCAATTTTCATCTGTGAAAATTGAAGAGGTAGTTGAGGATGAAGAAAAGGTTGTTCTTCAACTAGAAGATGTTGAAGATGAAGAATTCTACACTCTGGAAGAAATGGAGAAAATGGATAATCCAACCATGGCTTTTATGGCAAGGAAATTAAAAAATATAAGGTTCAGGAGGAACAAGCCATACAAGCCTCAAGGTCAATTTCCAAGATATAACCAAGGAAGCTCATCAAAACCTGCTACTGGCACCAAGGGTGGATACAAAACAGGAATGGTAAATAGATCAAAATTTAGATGCTACAACTGCAATGAACTCGGTCACTTTGCTACTGAATGCAAGAGACCAAAACAAATACAGATAATGGAGAAAGGAACTGGAAGTCAATTTAAGAAAGGACTGGGAAAGGCTTATGTGGCTGAAGGAAAATGCTGGGATGAATCTGATGATGAAGAAGAAGAGGAATGTTAGGAATAATTCATGAGTTGTGATGTTAAGAATAGAATTTTACTTATACTTCTTGTATATCCTGATCTTATAAAGGATTTAGCACTTTGTATAGGAAATATGTGTTAGACAGTTATCTGTAAAGTTTAGTCAGGAATGAACAGTGCATCGAGTACTACATGTCAGGAACTGAGATCGAATCCTGATACGTCAAGTCAAATACTGATCAAGTACTGATAGGATGGTTAGATCATGATGCAAGATGAAATCCTGATATCAGTCGTGTTACTGATGATGTCATTATGGATGCTACAGAAACTGGCAAGTGCTATAAAACAGGATCTTTGTTTGAGGAACAAGCAAGAAGATATTATGAAGGGAAGAATTTTCTATTGATGGAAACTATCAACTGGATGGCAGAACATTGTCATGTATAGATTATCTTTATGTTATTAGTTGATAAGTAGCATTATAAATACTCTCTCTATGTCATTGTAAAAATTGTTCGTTCATAAGGTTTGCAATCGTAAGTATACGAGAGTGCAAACAGAGAGATTTGTATTGTCAGAAGCTGCTAAAGGTATTTGTACACCTTTGGTAGAGTTTGTATTTGATCTTATTAATAGAAACAGAGTTTGATTCATTCGTTTATTCTTGTTCATATAACCAAGCAAAAATCAGACACGATTATATAACTTGTATTCAACCCCCCCTTCTACAAGTTATTCGAGTTAACAATTGGTATCAGAGCAGGTTGATTTCGAATAATCATAAAGATCTACAATCATGTCTGGTTACAAGGATGGGAATACTAAGATTCCTATGCTCAAGAGAAACGAATATACTCTATGGGAAGTAAAGATGTTGCATCATCTGGAAGCAACAGATCCTGATTATCTTGACAGAATCAGAGATGGACCTTTTATCTCAACGAAGGTTGTTGGACAAGCAACTGTTGATGGTCAAGTTGTTCCAGAACATACAGAAGAAAAGCCAAAATCTGAGTGGTCAGATAAGGATAAGGAGAATGTTCTTAAAGATGCTAAAGTGAGAAACATATTATTCAACAGTCTTGATTATGTTCTCACTAACTATGTTCTCTCGTGTAAAACTGCTAAGGATATATGGGACAATCTTAAGGTTCACTGTGAGGGAACTAAGCCTGTCAGGAAGAATATGAGGACACTACAATACAACAGTATGAGTACTTTGAATCCAAGTTTGGTGAGTCACTTACTGATACCTTTGATAGGTTTACAAAACTCATCAATGAGATGGCCATGCATGGTAAATATTATGACTTGGAGGATATGAATACAAAGTTCATGAAAGCTTTGCCTGATTTCTACAATGAGAAGATATCTGCGATTGAGGAAGCTAGTGATCTGGATGAAATATCATTAGAGGCAGTATATGGAAAATTGAGAGCTTATGAACTTGACAAGCAGCAGAAGAAGAGCAGGAGTGAAGGAAAGATGAAGACTGTTGCACTTACTGCTCAATCTGAATTAAAGAAGATTCCAGAAGAACAGCATGAAGAAATTGCTGTAAAGAACTCAAGGAAGAAGAAAAGTAAAGAAAGTTCTGAGTCAGAGACTACTGATATGGACTCTGACAACAATGATTCTGAATCTGAGATGCAGGAACTCTTTGCTATGTTTGCTAAAGCCTTCAAGAAAGGAAGATTCAATAGGAGAAGATTTAGCAAAGGATCTTTTCAAAAGAAGGAGGAGAAGAAGAGTGACAAAGGCAAAGGTACAATTATCAAGCTTGATAAGGCCAAGATCAAGTGCTTTAATTACAGTGAGCTTGGACACTTTGCTAGTGAGTGTAAGAAGCCTAGAAATTCAGGAAAGGGTAATGCACTTATGGTCACACAGAAGGATTGGGCTGATTCCAGTGATTCTGAAGATGAATTGGATTATGACAACATTGCACTAATGGCAAATGTTTCAGACAAACCTGGATCTCCAAAGAAAACTTCTCCATCCTCTGTTAAGGTATCACTTCACTCTCTTGATTCATTTGATAACTTAAATTCTGATGAAATTAGATCTATCCATGCTGAGTTTAAGAATTTTATGACTAATTTTAGAATTCTTACTTGTGAAAGAGATGAACTTAAGGTTAAGAATGATAAATTAGTTGATAGAAATAATTTTCTTGAATCTGAGTTAATTCAAATGGAAGAATACAAGTTAAGTTTTGATAAAGCTAAGCATGATTATGGTGTTATTCTTGAGGCTTATGACTATGTCAGAAAAGAACTAGAGGAAGAGAGAGATGTGATTAAGACCATTAACATTTCTGGTAAAAAGACACAAGAAATCATTGAAAGTGGAATTCGTGGTAAAGTTAATGGTTTAGGTTTTGATAAGGCTAGACAAGAAGAAAAAGTAGCTATTGTCATTGATGATAGTAAAGTAGAAGCTAGCACATCTAAATCTGAAGGTAAGAAAATTGTTTATGAACCTAATCATGTTAAATTTGTTGATTCAAAAGGTACCCCTGTTGTACACAAAAGGATTAACAATAGTAATTCAGATAAGAAAGTGTTAGAGAAACCTAAGAATGTAAACATAGGGTTTCTGTCTAAGTCTCAGTTGAAACAGAGATTAGATGGTCTTTCAGAGTCTAGCAAGATCAAAAGAAATAGGAATGGAAAAGAAGGTATTAACAAAGAGAATAATTACAAGAATGTACCTGATGCACCTAGGAAAAAATGCTATAAGTGTGGAAATCATAATCATTTGGCCCTAGACTGCAATCAAAAACCTTCTTGGAAAACTGAGTCCAGATTCCCCAAGACTCAGAAAATTCAATACCAACCACAAAAAGCTTGTTATCATTGTGGTAGTTTACTTCATTCCATTTACATGTGTAGAGAATATCATGAACTGTATTATGACTATTATTCCTTGAAATCTGAAACTCCTAGTCACAAACAGTTTGTGAAATTAGAGTCTAAAGTTGACTCTACAACAGGTAAAGTAAAGACAAAATTCTCAAAGCCTGTTGTTTCAAAATCTAGTAAGAAAGGATCCAATCAAAGTTGGGTCCTAAAAAATTCTAACTAGTTACTTTTTGTTTGCAGGGCACAGAAAAGAATCATTCAATTATCTTGGATAGTGGATGCTCTGGACATATGACTGGAAAGAAGTCCCTGCTTACAAAGTTTGAGAGGAAAGCTGGCCCAGTAATATCTTTTGGAGATGGCAACAAAGGAGAAACTCTGGGATATGGCTCAATTGTTTTGGGGAATGTCATCATAGAAAATGTAGCACTGGTTGAAGGCTTGAAACGTACTCTTTTAAGCATAAGTCAACTGGGTGATAAAGGTTACAAATCAATCTTTGACAAAGAAGGATGCAAAATCTTGAATATGCAGAATGGAGACATTGTTCTAACTGGTCAAAGACATGGTAACATATATGAAGCCAGCTTAAGTAATTCATCCAAAGGAATTGTTAGATGTCTCTACAGCAAAGCAACAAACGATGAAAGCTGGAATTGGCACAAGAAGCTCTCACATCTCAACTTCAAGAAGCTTAATCAACTTGTTAAGCACAATCTTGTGAGAGGCCTACCTCAGGAAAATTATGTGCAAGATGGACTTTGTGATGAATGTCAGCTTGGAAAGCAAAGGAGAACCACTTTCAAGAGCAAGACTGAAAATTCAATTACTGAACTATTTCACATGCTACATCTTGATCTGTTTGGTCCAGTAAACATTATGTCTATCAGCAAGAAAAGATTTGCTCTAGTGATAGTGGATGATTTCACAAGGTTCACATGGGTGTTCTTTCTACACAAGAAGGATGAAGCTCCTCAGCAAATCATTGAACTTGCCAAGAATATTCAGAATAACTCTGAGTACAAAGTCAAAGTACTTAGGAGTGACAATGGTACAGAATTCAAGAATTCTATAATGGAGGAGTATTGTGCAGACAATGGAATCACTCAACAGTTTTCTGCACCTGGTACACCTCAGCAGAATGGTGTAGTGGAAAGAAAGAACAGGACTCTCATAGAGGCAGCAAGAACCATGCTTGCAGATGCAAAACTTCCAACCTACTTTTGGGCAGAAGCTATTAACACTGCATGTTTCACTTAAAACTGTACCTTGTTAAATAGTCATGGAAAAACTCCCTATGAGATGATCAAAGGAAAGAAACCAAGTGTGAAATACTTTCACATCTTTGGATGCAAATGCTATGTCCTAAAAGTTCATCCAGAACAACTTGGAAAATTTGAAGCCAAATCGGATGAAACAATTTTTCTAGGATATTCAGCATCTAAGGCCTTCAAAGTTTATAATCTCAGAACTCACATTGTTATGGAATCAATTCATGTTGCATTTGATGATAAGAAATTTGGAATTCTGCAAACTGATGAAAGCCATGACAAATTGGAATTTGAAAATCTGAAGAATTCTGAGATACTCTCCAGTGATGATGAAGGTTCTCCAGAAGGAATTTCTATTACTTCTCAAAGGAATGCTACTGTTGAGGGGGAGCAAATAAATCAAAGAGAACACAGTGATCATCAGGAGCAGACTAGCTATTCAGAGTCTACTCCATCAGGAACTGACTTTTCAGAGTCTACTGAGGAAAGATCAGTAACTAGCAGCAATATGGAATCTACTGATTCTATTGATCAAAGGGGAGTTATTGAAGGTAGAGAGAATTCTTCTACAAGAGATACCACTAACTCAGGGGGAGAGACTAGCAGAGTCAATCTACCACTTGTTAGAAAATGGACAAAGGATCATACTGAAGATTTGATTATTGGTGATCCAAATAGTGGTGTTCGAACTAGAAGATCAATTCAAAATGAATGCTTGTATAGTTGTTTTCTCTCAAAGAATGAACCTAAGAAGGTTGAAGAAGCCTTACAGGATCCTGATTGAGTAATTGCAATGCAGGAGGAGTTAAATGAGTTTGAGAGAAACAAAGTCTGGAAACTGGTACCAAGACCTAAAGATAGATCTATTGTTGGTGCAATATGGGTTTTCAGAAACAAGCTAGATGAATCTGGTATGATTGTAAGAAACAAAGCAATACTGGTGGCCAAGGGTTATTCTCAGAAAGAAGGCATTGATTATGATGAGACCTTTGCACCTGTAGCAAGATTGGAAGCAATAAGAATGTTTCTTGCATTTACAGCTCATTCAAAATTCAAGGTATACCAGATGGATGTAAAGAGTGCTTTTCTAAATGGCAAACTTGATGAGGAAGTGTATGTGGAACAGCCACCTGGATTTGTTGATTCAAAATTTCCAAATCATGTCTACAAACTTGACAAGGCACTCTATGGACTAAAGCAGGCACCAAGAGCATGGTATGAGACTTTGTCTAAATTTCTTCTTGAAAATGGCTTCACAAGAGGTACAATTGACAAAACTCTATTCTTTAGAAAGATAAAAGGTGAATTGCTTTTAGTTCAAGTTTATGTTAATGATATTATTTTTGGTTCTACTAATGAAAAGTTGTGTGCTAAGTTTAGCAAGCTTATTCAGTCTAAGTTCAGATGAGCATGATGGGTGAATTAAATTATTTCTTAGGCTTGCAGGTCAAACAAACTGAGACTGGTATTTTCATTAATCAGTCAAAGTATATCAAAGATCTTTTAAGAAGGTTTGACTTTCAAGACTGTGCAGTTGCAAAAACACCCATGGCAACAACCACTAAACTAGACTCTGATCCTAAGGGAAAGAGTGTGGATAATACTAGTTATAGAGGCATGATATGCTCATTGTTATATCTAACTGCAAGTAGACCAGATATAATGTTTTCTACCTGTTTATGTGCTAGATTCCAAACTGATCCTAAGGAATCTCATTTAATTATTGTGAAGAGAATTTTTAGATATCTCAAAGGAACTCCAAATCTTGGTTTGTGGTACCCTAGAGAATCTGATTTCTTTCTAATTGGCTATTCAGACTCTGATTATGCAGGGTGTAAGATAGACAGGAAAAGCACTACAGGTACATGTCAATTCTTGGGAAATAGATTGATTTCTTGGGCAAGCAAGAAGCAACAATCTGTTTCAACCTCAACTGCAGAAGCTGAGTACATAGCAGCAGGCAGTTGTTGTGCACAACTCCTTTGGATAAGAAATCAGTTGATGGATTATGGTATGACACTTAGTAATATTCCTATGTTTTGTGATAATACTAGTGCTATTAAAATTGCAGAAAATCCAGTTCAACATTCAAGGACTAAGCACATTGATGTCAGGTATCATTTTATTAGAGAACATATTGAGAATGGTACTGTGGAACTTCATTTTGTTCCTACTGACAAACAGCTTGCAGATATTCTAACTAAACCACTTGATGAGACTACATTCATTAGATTAGTAAGTGAGTTAGGAATTTTAAATTTTTAGATCTTTAACATCTGCAAAAGTAGCAAGGTATGTTGTTTTTAGCTTATAGACTTAATATTCTTGTCAGGATCTATATTTGATTGTTAAATGCTTTAGCTATAACACTTTGCCTTGATAAATTTCAGTATGATAGACTTGTTAATAATCATCAGGATTAGATTTGTTATCAGGATGCTGACGTCATCAGTATTGTGTCAGTATCAGGATTGTGAAAATTGTTTCAGATCCTGACGTTTACTTTGTGTAGTAATCTAATTCTGTGATGTATTGAGTCTATGCTAGCAAGTTTTAATATTTGCATACTGATAATTTATACATCATTCAATAATCAAAAGACAAGTAGATAACAAGAAATTGTATTTTCATTAATTGAACGCATTACATACATGGAAATGAAATACAACATCTTTTTGTCTAACTTCTACTGATAATTCTGTACTTGTCTAATGATATGGATTCTGAGATACAGGACAAGGAGCATCTAAAGAAATCCATCAGGGGATTTGAACAGCCTCGTCTACTTTTGGATTCCTTGTCTGGGCGACTTGAATGAGAGCATCTAACTTAAATGAATAGCATCTCCATCAAGATCAACCTCAGACTCTCGGCCAAATTCTTCATCCTCAAGTTTTGAGGAGGTTAGGGGAAGATTGTATCCAATAGATGGATGTTCTAGGAGAAACCTCTGGATATTATCTAAAACTAATTCATCCATGATTAGTTCGATGAGAAGAGTCGTCTTTTCAAAGAGATGATCAAGAACAGGATGTTCATCGACTGTGAAAAATCTAAAGAATGGGTTTGAATGGAATTTTGGTTTGAGAAGCATTGTTGAGAAGAAAAGAAATTGAAAGGATTATGGAGAATGGCATAAGACATCTGTTTCTTTTATAGAAAGACGTGAGAAGCTGAACAGTCACTTGGAAGTTTTAATGAAGTCAGATGCTAATTATTGCGTGTGACTGTATTTCTTGTTTTCAAGAAATGTCGAATATATCTAACCAATTGATTTTGTTCAGATTAATTGTTTATTTCTTTTTCAGATAAAAGAAAAATGCCACGTGGAAACTCCATATTAAGTCTCTGGAATCAGGATGATATTGATCAGGATTTCAAGTGTGACCATCAGGATTTGAGATTTATTATTATTTTTTAAATCACATTGCTTTTTGTGATTATTTTGATGGAGGTCACAACAGGAAAATGAAGCTGATCAGTATTGATTTTTTATCTTGATAATACCCTGATTTATTTCATGAAAATCAATTTTGGATTTTATTTTCCAAAAATCGTGGATAACCGCATTTTTCAGGGACTAACATCTGTCAATCTACGTGTCGACGTGGGATAGTGGTCTGAAAGATTTGTGAAATATATTTGTTTTGAAACTCTAATCGTGTAATTGCTTTCTCTAATTTCATATTCTCTAAAGCAAAAACACTCTTGAGTTTTCAAAATCACTAATCCATTTCAAGAATTTTTCAAGTTCTTTTCAGATAAAAAATGGCAGCTCAAAGAAGATTACCTAAATCAGTAGCCTTCAAGTTTGGTGACTTCGATTTTATGACAAACAATCATGTAGCAGCTATCACCAACAAGGAAGGAGTGTCATCTGATTTTCATCCAATCATGAACTTTCTGGTGTATGGACCATTAAGTTATGCATTGACAGCATCTCCACAAATTAATTTAGCAGCTGTTACACAAGCTTGGGAGAATGCTGAGGTAATTGATTCTACTCAGAGTCAATCAGGTAAGATTGTTCTACGATGTTAGATATTGATTCAAGAGATGATCAGGATCTGGGCATTACTGATCAGATACTGATGCTGACGTCATCAGGAATACAACGTCAGTATTGGATTATCAGGATTAGAAGCTGGTCAGTATTTGATGAAGATTCTCGTCGACCATAGATCAAGGAAGATTGATATGTCGGTTCCTAATTTGTAGGAATGCAGCTATCATACAAGATATGCATTCAGAGATATATGTAATTGATTTAGAATATCTTGTAATTGATAGTGCAACTGTGTACACTATATAAACACAGTTTAGGTTTTACATTTTGTAATCGCTTACACGAGTTATCTTGTAGCCTAGCAGCTCTTAAGAACATAAGAATTTCTTAAGAGAGTTTTGTAACAGTTTTATATCAAAGTTAATAAAGCTGTTATTGATTCATACTTGTGTTATTTGTTTTAAGTCGAAAATCTTATACAATTGTATTCAACCCCCCTTCTACAATTGTTATTTACTGGGCAACAATTGGTATCAGAGCTAAACTGATTAATTTAAATCAGAAACGATCTTAAGATGTCGACAAGCAAGTATGAAAGCATTAAAATTCCAATTCTCAAGAAGACTGAGTATCCAACCTGGAAAGTGAAAATGTTGATGTATCTGGAAGCAACTGATCCTGACTATCTTGACAGGATCAATGATAGACCATTTCTTCCAACAAAACTAGTTGAAAGAACAGAGACTGTTGCTGAACACTATGTCATTAAGGCAAAGAGTGAATGGACGACAGAAGAAAAGGTTCAAGTACTCAAAGATGCAAAGGTAAAGAATATTTTGCATAACAGTCTTGATAATGTCATGTCTAACAGGGTAATAGCATGCAAGACTGCAAAAGAAATTTGGGATACTTTGGAAACTCAATGTCAAGGTACTGAATCTATCAAAAGAAACAGAAGGGCTCTGTTGATTCAGGAGTATGAGCAATTCGATGCTAAATCTGATGAAAGCCTTACTGATATGTATGATAGATTCTTGACTTTACTGAACAATCTATCACTGGTTGGCAAAGAGTATGATCCAGAGGATTCGAATACCAAGTTTCTCAGAGCTTTAACTGAAGAGTGGGATACTCAAGCTTCAATCATAAGGCATCAATATGATTTGAAGATGCTGTCTCTTGATGAAGTCTATGGGATGCTAAGAACTCATGATCTTGAGGTTCAACAGAGAAAGAACAAGAAAAATGTCAAAGCAAAATCTGTTGCTTTGAATGTTGAATCAAAATCAAAGGGAAAAGCTGAGGAGGTTTATAACCGAAAGAGTAGAGTGGAAGAGTCAATTCCTGATGACTCATCATCAGATACTGATACTGAGTCTGATCCTGATACTGATGATGACTCTACTGATTCTGATATGATGGAAATGGTTGCTATGATAGTCAAGGGCTTCAAAAAGATGAAGTTCAGAAAGGCTAGGAAGCAAGGGAAATTCCAGAAGAAAACCTTCAATGCTGACAAAGACAGGTACAAGAAGAAAGAAGGCAAAAGCAGCAAGTTTGATAAGTCAAAAATCAGATGCTATAACTGTGATGGAATGGGTCATTTTGCAACTGAGTGCAAGAAGACCAAAACCAAAGCTCTCATTTCTTCAAGCAAGGATTGGATGGACTCATCATCTGACTCTGAAGAGGAAAAAGTGAATTATGCTTTGATGGCTAAAACTGATGAGACTTCTGCTGGTGAAACCAAGGTATCTGAAGTTTTATTTGATTTTGATACTAATAATGTTTCTGAGCTAAGATCTTTCTTAAAATCTCTGCATATTAGTTTTAGGAGTCAATCTCTTGAAAATACAAGAATAAAATCTGAAATGGCAGAGGTTGTTAAGAGAAATGATCATCTAGAAGCTGAGTTAATTTTCTTGCATGAAGTTCAAGCAGAATGTGATAATGCTAAACACATGAAACTTGAAACGGAGTTTAAATGTAATGAACTTGAGAGGCAACTTAAAGATGCTAATGAAAAACTCAGAACCTGGACACATTCTGGTACAAAAACTCATGAAATTATTTCTGATAAAAACTGGAAAGAGTGTCTAGGGTATAAGCCAGAAAATGAGAAAAAGGACAAAGGAAAGGTTGTTTCATCTAACCCTGGAAGAGTCATAGTTGATGACTCAACAAATCCAAAAACCTACAGATATGTTACAGACAGTACTAAAACCAAATTAAAACCAGTTAATTATGTGTATCCAGAAATTCCCAAATCTACTTCAGAAGAGGGATCTACTTCTACACATCATTCTGAGTCTAGAACTGTCAAAAACAAGAATGTAGGTCTTTTGTCCAAGAAGCAATTAAGGGACAGAATCTGTGAGGTAACAGATAGGAAGAGAGTTCCAACTGTCAAAAGGAACAGGAATGGTAAAGTTGGAATAAACAAGGAAAATAATTATAAGTATATTCCAAATGCACCAAGAAAAGCATGTTTTAACTGTGGTAATTCTAATCATCTTGCTATTGATTGCAGAAGGAGTAAAAAGAAGCCAACTGTAGTTCCTAAGTCTGACATTAGGAATAAATCAGTATTCTATAAACCACAGAATCCTTGTTTCTATTGTGGCAGTAAATGGCATTCTATTTATACATGTGAAGAATACCATAATTTGTACTATAATTATTATGAGCCTTTGCCTAAGTTCAATAAAAGTGCAAATTTTGGAAAAACAAAGAACTTGAATACTAATCATGCATCTGTCAAGATAAAGACTGATTCTGATGAAGTTAATTCTGATGAAAATGTCTTTACAAGAAAATCTTCTACTGATAAAGATGTTAAATTGCATGAAAAGAGAACCCAACAAGTGTGGGTTCTTAAAAATTCTAACTGAGTTCTTTGTGATTCTGATTGCAGGGTAAAAAGAAAAATGTGTTAGTCATGGATAGTGGATGTTCTGTGCACATGACTGGAGACAAAACCTTGCTATCAGAATTTGAGGAAAAGGCTGGCCCAACTGTGTCTTATGGAGATGGCAACATTGGACAAACTTTGGGATATGGCAGTATTGTAATAGGAAATGTCATCATTGAGAAAGTAGCTCTGGTGAAAGGACTAAAGCACAATCTTTTGAGTGTTAGTCAGATCACAGACAGAGGTTATCGTGTCAACTTTAATGATACTCATTTTGAAGTTATTAGCAAATCTTCAGGAAAGATTGCATTAACAGGTCAAAGACATGGTAACATTTATGAAGCCAACATTCATACTAATACTGAAAATCCAACTACATGCCTCATCAGTAAAGCATCTGTAGATGAAAGTTGGAACTGGCATAAGAAGCTTTCTCATCTCAACTTCAACAATATAAATGAGTTGGTTAAGAAAGACTTGGTGAGAGGATTACCAAAGGCTCTATATACTCCTGATGGACTCTGTGATGCTTGTCAGAAGGCTAAACAGAGAAGGACATCATTCAAGAGCAAATCTGAATCCTCAATTGATGAACCATATCACATGTTACACCTCGACTTGTTTGGACCAGTGAATATTATGTCCATCAGTAAGAAAAGGTATACTCTAGTCATTGTTGATGAATATACTAGATTTACCTGGGTTTATTTTCTTCACAGAAAAGATGAAACTGCTGAAATACTGCTGGACCATGTTAGACTTATTGAAACTGGCACGGAATACAAAGTCAAGATTCTGAGAAGTGATAATGGGACTGAATTCAAGAATTCAGCAATGGAAGAGTTCTGCAAATACAAAGGAATAGTTCAACAATTCTCTGCTCCTGGCACTCCTCAGCAAAATGGAGTAGTTGAAAGAAAGAACAGAACTCTTATCGAAGCTGGCAGAACTATGTTGGAAGAAGCTAAACTACCTACATATTTCTGGGCAGAAGCAGTCAACACAGCTTGTTACACTCAAAATATTACACTAATCAACAGACATGGTGTAACTCCTTATCAGATGATTAAGGAAAAGAAGCCAAGTTTGAAGCATCTACATGTGTTTGGCTGCAAGTGCTTTGTTCTAAGACCTCATCCAGAACAGCTAGGAAAATTTGAGACAAAAGCTGATGAGGCCATCTTTATTGGCTATCCAACAACAAGAGCCTTTAAAGTCTACAATCTAAGAACAAAGACAGTCATGGAGTCTATTAATGTATCTTTTGATGATAGAAAGCTAACAGGAATAAAAGAAGACTCTCATGACAGTTTGACTTTTGCAAATGAAGCTACCAACAATCTTGATAAAGTCACGTCAGATACTGATATTCTGTCAGATCCTGACGATCGATCAATTCCTGATCAAACACCTGTTACTGATGATGACTCAAATAATGCAAATGTTGAGGGGGAGCAAGAGCGAGATATCACTGGTGATGATTCAACTCAAACATCAAGTAGAGATTCATCAGAAACAGACTCAAGTGACAATCAAGATAGTATATCAGAAAGAGATAGCACTATCTCAGGGGGAGCTTCTAGCAACTCTAGTTCTTTTGAAGAAAACACCAATGCAGGGGGAGCATCCAGTTCAAGAAATGACTTACCATCAGCAAGGAAATGGACAAAAAGTCATACTCCTGATTTAATCATTGGGAATCCTGAAGCAGGTGTTAAGACAAGAAGTGCAACTCAAAATGAATGTTTATATAATAACTTTCTGTCAAAGGAGGAGCCCAAGAAAGTTGAAGATGCACTTAAGGATGCTGATTGGGTGACAGCTATGCAAGAAGAACTAAATGAGTTTGAAAGAAATGAAGTCTGGAAACTTGTACCAAGACCCAAAGGAAGGTCTATTGTAGGTACAAAGTGGGTATTCAGAAATAAGACTGATTCAGATGGCACAATTGTGAGAAATAAAGCAAGACTAGTAGCAAAGGGGTATTCTCAACAGGAAGGAATAGATTATGATGAGACTTTTGCTCCTGTTGCAAGACTGGAGGCCATCAGAATTTTTCTGGCATATGCAGCCCACAAGAAATTCAAAGTATTCCAGATGGACGTAAAAAGTGCATTTCTCAATGGAGAATTGGAAGAGAAGGTATATGTTGAACAACCTCCTGGATTTATTGATCCCAAACATCCAGATCATGTCTATAGAATGGATAAAGCACTTTATGGACTAAAGCAAGCTCCAAGAGCCTGGTATGAAACCCTAGCTCAATTCTTACTGGAAAGTGGATTCAACAGAGGTACAATTGATAAAACCTTGTTTTATCTGAATCATGGTAAGGATTTGCTGTTAGTTCAAATATATGTTGATGATATCATTTTTGGGGTCAACTAATACTAAGCTGTGTGAGAAATTTTCAAAGCTAATGCAGTCGAGATATCAAATGAGCATGATGGGTGAAATGAGCTATTTCTTAGGTCTTCAAGTTAAACAGACTGATGAAGGGATTTTTATTAATCAGTCAAAATACACAAAGAATTTACTAAAAAGGTTTAACATGCAAGACAGCTCTACAGCTTCCACTCCTATAGCTACAGCTACAAAGCTTGATCCTGATCAAGGAACTGAAGTAGATGTAACCAACTATAGAGGAATGATTGGCTCACTCTTATATCTAACTGCTAGCAGACCAGATATCATGTATGCAACCTGTCTATGTGCAAGATTTCAAGCAAATCCTAAAGAACCACATCTCATTGCAGTAAAAAGAATTTTCAGATATCTAAAGGGCACATCTTCTCTTGGCCTTTGGTATGCCAGAGAATCAGACTTTAGTTTATGTGGCTATTCAGATGCTGATTTTGGTGGATGCAAAATAGACAGGAAAAGTACTTCAGGCAGTTGTCAGTTTCTTGGAGGAAGACTAGTTTCTTGGTTCAGTAAAAAGCAAAAGTCTATCTCCACATCAACTGCAGAAGCTGAGTACATTGCTGCTGGAAGCTGTTGTGCTCAGATCATGTGGATGAGAAATCAGCTAATGGACTATGGTTTGTCATTTTCAAAAATACCTATTTATTGTGATAACCAAAGTGCTATTGCTATGACAGGAAATCCAGTTCAACATTCTCTTACAAAGCACATCAGCATCATGTATCACTTCATAAGAGAACAAGTACTGGAAGGAACAATTGAACTTCATTTTGTTCCTACTGATCAACAGTTAGCTGATATATTCACCAAGCCACTACCTGAGGCTACTTTTACAAAGTTGGTGAATGAACTTGGAATGGTAAACTATGGCAGTCCCTGAGAAAAAGAAGTCATCAGATACTGACGACTTGCAAATACTGATGGAAAGTCAATCCTGACAGTGGTCAACGTCGAATCCTGATGCAACGATTCGATAATCAGTATTTTGTCAGAATCTAACTGTCTTCATTTTATCTCAATTTCTTGATTCAAGCTATGTTTAATGTTATTGAGTTCCTGATAATGTGATCACTTTAATTAGTCCTCATATTTATTTTCAGATAACATGTTAAATCAGGAAAAACATTGAATAGAATAGAATAACAAGATTTTTCATTGATAATAAGAAAGAGTTTACATTCAAATATTACATCTTTTGTGTTCTCTATCTACTAATCTATTCAACAGGAAATAAGAGACCAATCCACTCCATTGTTAATAGCCATCCCAGATCCCATCTTTGCCACTTTGTTTGGGTGGAAGTTGACAGGGATAAGGTTATTTTTGCTGACATATTCATTAACAATGGTTGATGGAGTTGGATGAGGATGCCTTAGATGAAAGCCATGCGAATGCTGTTTGGAGGGCAGCATCAATGTCGATCACTTTTGCAGGTTTTTCCTTCTTGATTTCTTCGAGACCTGCATCCATCTGCAACCAGAGAGTCTCCAGTTGTCTTTCCCAGTCAAAAGCATCAAACTCTTCACGAGTATAACTAAATATATCTCTTTTCTCTAAGAGATGGAGGTTTTTCTCAATGATGGTAAGGTTCGACATTGTTAAAATTTTTGATGAGAAGGGTTTTTCTGATTTTTCTTACAGGAGAGAATGAAGCGTTATAGAAGTAAGTGGACAAGTCTCTAAGATTAAATAGAGAAGGGTGGAACGAGAATATGAAACGATTCATATTACTGGTGCAAGTACCAGGTATTATTCGATTGTGATGTTTTAAATTTCTTTATTTAAAACAAAATTACCATGTTTTATTTTGGTCACAATTTTATTTTCCGAATAATTCGTAGCACGTGTGCTCACTCGATGCTTACATACAGTTATAGATGTAAGTCATGACGCGTGTAATCCTCACCACTCTCTCACGTAATTTGGTCCATTACTTTAGCATAAGCGAATGATTTACTGACACCTGTTTTTGAGAAGTTACAAGTATTGTCTAAAATCAATTTAGTTTACTAATTGATTTATTTTTCTCAAACTATCAGTAAAGCATCGTCTCTCTTTGTCTCTGCACTCTCAAACCCTAATTTCAAAATTAACACATCTTTTGTGTTTGAAATTCCAATGGAGAACTTATTCATGAACAGCAAGGTGGTAATCAATGGAGTTACTTTTAATACAAATAACTTCACTGCAGTTCTAGATCATCAGGACTTGCCGAGTGATTTCCACATTATTCAGGACTTTTTGGCCTCAAGCCCAATCAATTATGCTCTAACCCAACCTGCCAAGATATCTTTTAAGTCTTTTATGCAGGTTTGGAACACAAGTGTTTTTGGGAAAGGTCTTACTTCAGAGAATCCTCAGATGAGCTTTGAATATGACAATGTTACATACTATGTGACTCCTGAGATTGTCACTGAAGCCCTACACTTACCGTCAATCATTGGTAAGCCTGGATTCAAAGTTCCAGATGCAAAACTTCTTGAGTATGTTGTAAGCTTGGGTTACAATGGAACACCAAAGAAGTTTGGAGAGCTCTACAGGACAAAGCTCAAGAAGGAATGGAATTTCTTCTTTGACACAATCAACAGATGTTTCTTGAATAAAGTGTCAAACTTTGATGCCTTACCCACAGGTTCAGCCAAAATTGGGTACTCTCTAATTCATGATCTCTCATTTGATTATGGTTCCTTTATACTAAAGGCATTAAGTGAAAGAAAAGCAGATAAATGTGGTTATGTTTGCTTTCTTAGATTTTTTCAATTAATATTTTCTCACTTATGTCCTCATGTTGTTTTTGAGAATGATACAATCTTGCCGATATGTAAAATCTCAGAAAACAATATAAATAGTCTAATCAATTCTGATAAGGCAAATAAGTTTGTGGGACCTCCATACATTCCTGATGAAGTATGGTCTCTTTTAAGAGAGAGAATGCCTATTCAATATGGCCCAGCAACTGGTGCTATGGAACAGGACCTTACACATCCTATTCCTGACACAAGCACACAACCTAAACATTTACCTAAACAGTTAACCACCTCTGGTGTCTCACAAAAGGCATCAGTTGTAAAATCAAAGAAATCAGCTAGATCTGATGTGTCTAAGAGGCAATCAGGGTCAAAGGATTTCTCCACTTCAACTCACTCTCAAATGAAGTCACAAGGAGGTGGACAAAGAGTTCTTGAAACATCTGGTTTGAATAAAGGAACAGGAGTGAAAAGGAAAGTTGATCAAGGAGCTATTTCTGATTCTGATGATGATACAATGCCTATATCAGTCTTGTTGAAAAAGAAGGAGATTGATGTTGTTGATACAAGAGAAGTGGCTGTCTCTGAAAAGCCAAAGAAAAGAAGAAGATTAATCAGCAAAGGCAAATTTGTTGATCACACAGAATTTCTGAATCTTACTGATGCTATGGAAACAATCCTGATGTTGTTAATCAGGATGGATCATCAGTTCCTGACGCTACTGCTAATCCTGACATCTCTACACCTAATAATTCACCTATGAAGACTGTTGAGATTTCTGATTCTCCAGCATCTGAATCTCCAAAGGGAAGAATTATTGAGATGTCTGTCGATAAAGTAAATGCTATTGCTGCTCAGCTGGGTGTTAAACCTTCACCTCTTGAAGTAAAAACTGCTGAAGCAAATGTTTTTCACAGACAAAAGAAACAGAGGACTACTGTGTCATCTCTGAGAGGATCCAGCCCACAAGAACCTGAACTTCAAAGGAGTTCAGAAGCTATTGCAGATCCAGTCACACAAGAACCACCTACTTAAAGTGTAGGTGAAGACATTTCTGAAGGAATAGTCCCACAAGAACCATCTTCTCAAAGGGAAGGTGAAGACAAGAATATTCCTGCCCCACAAGAACCATCTTCTCAAAGTGAAGATGCTGGCAAACTCACATCAGCAGGGGAGTTTCCTGACAATGCTCAAGGGGCTTCTGAAATTGAAATTGAACTTGCTAGAAGTCTGGCAGAAAAAGCTGCTCATGATTTGCACATTGCTGAATGTGATAGAGTGATTGCTGACACTGCATTTGAGGGAAGCACACAAGAACCTTTGACTCAAAGTGTTGAAGAAGCTTCAAAACCTCAGACTACACAAGAACCATCAGTAGCAAATACTGATGCAAGTCATGCTATAGTTGCAGTGGTCAATCCTGATGAAAGTACTACTGATCTACTTATTCCATTGCTTATTGAGCCAATTTCAGCAAGGCCAATGGATTCTTTAACTACTTCATCAGGTAACATCTCTTTCTCTACTTCATTTACTACTGATAGTATGATTACAGATAGACCTGATAAAAGGGATACCTCTATTTGTATGACTTCAGACCACTCTTCTCAGCCACCTCTTATTTCTTCACATTTAATGAGCCAGAACCTTTCTTGTGAGATTGAGAGTGAACATTTAGAGAAAAAGAAGAGTGATGAGAGGCAGTCTCCTGAACTGGCAAAAGGAGAGGTAGAAAAGAGTGAGAAGTTATTAACTTCTAGTGAGGTAGAAGTTGCTATTGAAAGTAACTTAGGTAACATTGTGAGAAGTGATGAGATCACTTTAAAAGAAAAGAGAGATTTAGGAAATGTTACTAATTTGTCTGCAGGTCATCAGGATTCACCAGCTGTATCTACTGGTGTTTTGAAACTGAAAGGTATTATGCTTCCTGATGATGATGTTGAAAATAAACTTCCTGAGGCTGGTGGTGGCTCAGATGATGATGATAATGATCATGCTGATCTTGAAACAAGGCAAATGCAGGCAGCTATAAAAGCAAGTCTCCAATCTACTTATGGGTCTTCAAGTAGATACATGCAGTCAATGACTCAAGAAGAATTCAGAGGGGAGTATAGTTCACTTCTTCCTCCTGATACTCGAGCTGCAAGGGGACATGAATGGGATACAGAATGGAATGAACCGCATACTGAGATGAATTTTCAAACTGCTCTTTTTCATTCTGGTCATATTGCTACGCGGATGCCGACACCTGAACTTAAGGCTCTTCTCAAAACCAATGCTCTTCTAGCAAAGGGATTGAAGAGTGAGATTGACTCTATGAAGGCTGCAACAGATAAATTTCAAGCGGGTATTCAAACATCTATTTCTATATCTGCTACTGCTTCTCAAGCACGCCTTCTTGCAGATGATATTAAAGCTCTTGACAAGAGATTGGATTCTAGAATGATTGTCTTGGAATCAAAAGTTGATACTATTGATGAAACCCTCAAGCTTATATTGTCTTTCTTCATTCAGGACGATACTGATGTCAAAAAGGGGGAGAAGATAGTCAAAACAAAATGTTCACCTGATCCAGTTGTACAAAAGGATGATGATAATTCTGGAAATGATGGTGGTGCTAAGTCACATCATAAAGTTGAAACCTCTGATGCTGCTTTAGTGACAAAGAGAACGAATACTCAAACTAAGCAGTCAACTCATGTTTCTGAATCTGGAGAGAAGACAGTGACAATAATGATGCAATCTCAGAATCCAAAAGAAGAACAGTTTGTGACACCTGGTCAAACTCTGTCAACCATTCCTGAGGATGATGTGTATGTGGAACAGGATGAAGATGCTGCTAATCTGTTTCATGAACTTGACACTGGGGATGGTCGTGTTCTTAAATTGTTTCATAAAGACAAAAGAGTTCAACAGTATCATGCTGAGAAAGCACTTGTCTTATCTACTGAAGAAAATCCAAACATGACTACTGATGAGTTCTTAGAAGAACAGAACAGGATCTTTGAAGAGTTTGCAAAACAGAATAAAGCTCCTGCTGCAAGAAGAGGAAGAGGCAGAGGAGGAAGATACAGAAGTAGAGGAAGATTATCTGCTCAAACAAGTATAAGGCAAACAAGATCTAGTGGAATCAAATTGAAAGATGTTTCTGAAAATGAAAAGAAGAAAACTCCACTATCTCTTGCATCAACTCCAGATAACAGATTCAATGCTCCTGAAGAAATTGAAGAGGAGATATTGCCTTTGAAAAGGAAGAGTAAGGTAGATGTTCAATCTACTGCATCTAATGAGAAGTCAGTCGTTGATTCAATTTCTGATGTTGTTTCTGATTCTGAAGAGACTGAAATTTTAAAAGAACTTAAGATTATGATTCTTAAGGTTGTGGTTGAATTTCACAATGTGGAAGTTTTTGAAGATACATTGGAGTATGAACAAGAAAACTTCAGAAGATTTGAAAGAGAAAGTGAAATCAGAGGTAAAGCCACAAAAGCAGAAAAGATAACAACCAGAGATTACTTAAGAAATGTTCATAGATCAGACAGGAAGTTATGGTATGAAAGAGATAGATCTGTTCTTGAACATCAGCAGGATTATCCGACTAATGAGAAGAAGAAGAGTAAGAAAAAGGAGGAGGATAAGGTTGATTATAGGAAACCAGTTGTGTTCATATCAGCTGGATTGATAAAAGAGTCTTCTTTGATCAATGAATTTCTGATTGTTAAAACAGAGTCTACTACATTTATTGCTGAAAATCCACCAAAATGGGTGAGTATGCAATCTGGCTTGAAAGGATGGGAACCTGGCACAAGAGGAGGAATTGGATATAGTCATGCACTGGTTATTTTCATTGCACAAACTGATCAATATGCTCTAGTTGACAAGATTGGAGATGAGTTAACTGTAGATCATCTTTGGAAACTTGAAGCTGTTGCTATCATTGCTGATTGTCATGCTGATGCAAAGAAAATAGAGAAGCTGGTGTACTTCATGAAAGATGGAAGTGTGAAGAAGATTCCTATTCATGAATTGTTGTGTAAATCTGCAAAAGAACTGAAATATGTTCTGTATCTTCTCAGAAGTAAAAGAATAAATGTTAGTGAAAGAGAAGTTTATCAAAATTGGTGTGTCATGATTTACATGAAGATTAGACAGAGGTTCATGGATGGAGGAACAAGGTATGATGGCAATTATATTCCCATGTACTTAAATTTAAGAGATATAGAGGTTGAAATGAAGAAAGGTACAGCTGTTAAAGAAGTGTATCTAGGCATGGAACAACTGTCTCTAAATCCAGATGGGAAGGAAATTGCTTATGTGTTGCTAGGTGACTTAGATCTTCCGAGAAACTCAATTCAGAATATCAGGGCAGCTATTTATCAGATTAATGAGGAAGATGAAGAACTCAAAAATCTGAAGGAGAAACTGATTCAAATTCTTGAAAGCAAGGAAGAAGAATTGTTATCTGAATTCTTGAGACTGAATCTGTTTTATCAAAGAATTTCTGAAACTGTTCCTGATGATTTTTAGAAGGTATTTTGTTTTGAGTTTTTGACATCTTGAATCAAGGAATTTGTGCTTTGTTTTATAAAGAACAAATTGGGGGAGATTGTTAGATATTGATTCAAGAGATGATCAGGATCGGGGCATTACTGATCAGATACTGATGCTGACGTCATCAGGAATACAACGTCAGTATTGGATTATCAGGATTAGAAGCTGGTCAGTATTTGATGAAGATTCTCGTCGACCATAGATCAAGGAAGATTGATATGTCGGTTCCTAATTTGTAGGAATACAGCTATTATACAAGATATGCATTCAGAGATATATGTAATTGATTTAGAATATCTTGTAATTGATAGTGCAACTGTGTACACTATATAAACACAGTTTAGGTTTTACATTTTGTAATCGCTTACACGAGTTATCTTGTAACCTAGCAGCTCTTAAGAACATAAGAATTTCTTAAGAGAGTTTTGTAACAGTTTTATATCAGAGTTAATAAAGCTGTTATTGATTCATACTTGTGTTATTTGTTTTAAGTCGAAAATCTTATACAATTGTATTCAACCCCCCTTCTACAATTGTTATTTACTGGGCAACATACGATTAGGACAAGATTCTTTTGATATTACTGAATCTGTTGTTAATTCAGTACTTCACTTACCTGATTAGTAAGTAGCATCTTGGAGGATATTCCGTTGAAGCTCGTAAAGCCTGGCCAAGTAAGACGCCGTGAAGCATGGATGCAGTTAGGCGCAGTATGGAAGGGTGAGCATACCGGTGATCTGAGGTACTATTACAATCTGTCATACTGTTAATAAGGTAAGGATTCTGGACTAGTATTTACTGTTTATAATTTGAAATTAAAGTGATTATTTCTGTGATTATGATGCTAGGGTTTTGGTTAGGAGTTATAGAAGTTTTAAATTTAAACATGAAGTTTGTTTTAGTTAGAATCTTTAAATTAAATCTTGAACTAGTTACTGTGCTAAAACATGCTAACCGTAACATCTGTACTCCTTCCCTTTTTAGGGTTAGTAAATAATGATATCCAAACTGATATTTATTTTAATGAATCTACAATTTATTATTAAAATGATGCTCATTATGATCAGTTTACTACAATTTATTGTTTTAATAATATTGATTTAATTATTAAAAATCTATGATTAACCTGCCCCCTGATTTGGTATCAGAGCCTGTAAAAAGAAAAGGAGTGGTAATATGAGTAATCTTCAAGTTGGTGTAACATGGAATAAATTTCAGTATAGAATTTGTTAGTGTGGAGAATGGTAACCTACAAACCTATTTCTGTAAGTGGAAATTTAGCATGCTAGTTGATAAAAGAGTTAGTGGCAAGAATAGTAGGTCAAACTTGGATATAAAACAAACACTACATGAATGAAACACACGGTACGTATACAACTAGTTAAAAAATATTAAAATATGGATCTAGAAAGAATTAGGAGAATAGCAATAAAAACCCCTACCTATAATAAAGATATTAATCAACATATTGAAAGTTGTAGAATAAGTTTAAAAATAGTAGAACAAAGAGAAGACGTAATAAAAATATTAAGAAATATGTTAGCTAATAAAGATGCAGAAATAAGAATGTTAGAAGAAAAGAATTTAACATTAATAACAAGAAAAGATAAAGAGGTAAATGAACTTAGAAAGGTAATAGAAGAACAATATAAATTAATAAATGATTTAACTAAGAAACTAGCTATAAATAATTTAGCTAATAAATTAAATAAAATAAAATGACAATACAAAGACAATTTAATAGGTATAGATTCTTTATGAAAGCGGAAGAAAAAATGGAACAAGAAATGGAAAAAGTTAAAAATGAACTTAATAAAATTGAATGGACAGAAGAAACTCATTTAGAAAGAATAAGATTATATCAACAATTAGGAAAAATAATGAACTATCACAGAATGAATAGGATAAATATAAAATGGTATCATAAAAGATTATTAGAAAATGCAAATTTAACTGGATAAAATGGAAAGATCTTATTTTATATATAAGTCAAAGATAAAAGAAGAAGTTAGAGAAACTTTTGAAAGGTTAAAACATTATGAAAAAGTATTAATATATTTAGAATCTAAAATTAAGAATAATAATTCTGAAGAACAAAAAATAGAAGACCAAGAAAGAATAGAAATTCTTAGGGAATATATGGGTGAAATAAAGAAAAGATTAGAAACGAAAACAAATATTTATTTCTATGGATAAAACATACTTTGCATATATGCCTATAGCAAGAAATAAAATTAAAAGTAAATTTAAAAAGATAGAAAAATGTGAAAAAAGAATTAAGAAAATACAAGCTGGAAAATATGGTAGTAATGTTATAAGTAAACCATATAATGATCAAGCTATAAGATTCCTTAGAGAAATAATAGTAGAAAATAAAGAAAAAATTAATAAAATAGCAAATATTTATTTCTATGGATAAAGGTAAAGAATTAGCTGAAGAATCTAACGAATCATATTATCAAATGGAAACATATGAAGAAGGAGTATCACAAACATTAAGTTTTAAACCTGAAACTTATCAAAAAATACAAAGAGAAAAAGAAGAATTATCGGTTAAGAAAATATTTAAAACTAAATGGTTCGACAGAAATAAAGAAGTTAGATATATAGCACAAAAGCATGAAAATATAATAGATATAACTAGTATACATGGTAAGACAAAAATAAGTTTAATAACTGATGAAATTATAAAAAGAGAATTAAGAAAATTATCTACTAAAGAAGCAAATAAATATAGAAATATATATTTAGGAGTAGTAGAATTTACAATAAAAGCATATTTTCAGAAAAATATTGATACACCTATACAAATATATATATTTGATGATAGAATATTAGGAAATCTACAAGATGCCTTAATATCAGTAATTAAAGGAAATCCGATATATCAGAAATTAAAATTTACTATACAACCAGATTTTAAAGAATTAGCCCTAACCCTATATTATAAATTAGATGGAATAAAGATGCCACAAGGTAGTAAAGTAATAAGTATTGAAACAAAAATAATATATGCATTAACAGGTAATCATCATGTAACTAAACAACATGAATTAGATGTTCTAGTACCAAAAATGTACCAAGAAATATTAGAACAAATAGAACATAAAGAAAACTCACAAATAACTATACCAGAAGAAATATATATGGATTTTAATACAAGAACAATAAGACCATCTAATAAAATAATACCAAGAATAGAAGGTTCAAGACTAAGTTTTAGAAGAGAATCATCAATCTCAAGACAACAAATGATAACACGCCAGTATAGTTTACCTAGACAAATAAATTTAATAGATATAAGAACAGATAGATTAAAAATAAAGGTAATAATATTTGATGGATTAATAGCAAACGATTGTATAGCCGAAATAAATACAGGAGCTATTAAAAGTTTTATACATGTAAATAAAATTAATGAAAATGATTGTTGTATAATAGAACCACAAACATATAATTATCCTGAAAATGAAAGAGAAATAATAATTACTAAGAGTGTTAACTTAAGATTTAAAATACAAGATTTAGAATATAATATAAATATAGGAGTCATAGAATATGATAGTTCTAATGAATTATTATTAGGAAGTGACTTTTTAACTATGATAAACTATAAGATCAATAATAATGGAATTGAGATAAATGATCAAGGAAAGATTAGATTTATAAATAAAATATGAATATTCAGCAGAAATTAGAAAATAAAAGGCACAAATTACAAAAAATAAAAGATGCTTTAAAAGAAGGAATATATTCACAAATAAAATACTTAGAATATAGTGAAAAGGAAATTAAACTAGAAAATGATATAAAAGAATTAGAAGAAATTATAAGTAAACAAGAAACAAAATCTAAGAAAATATGGATAGATATGGGAAATGGATGGAAAAAACGTATTAATATACATAAAAAATGAATAACAAGGATAATCTTGATAAAATACAAGATTTATGGCAAGAAATAATAGTAAAAGAAAATTTAAAAAATATAGTAATAATGATAAATGAAATTAGAAAAGATCAATCTCAAATAAGACAAATAATAAGAGAAGAATTAGATAAATTATGGAATATATCTGAAGTACCAACATTTAAAATAATGTTAGAAAAATTAACCAAATTAGAAAAAGAAAAAATAACAAACTCACAAATAATAAAAAAATGAAGATAGTAATAAACAATCAGAAATGGTACCCATAAATGCTTGGAGAAGAACCAAAGAACCTATTATGATAGATATAAGTAAAATGAAACCTAAAATATCAGAATCATCTGATAGAGTATTAAAAAATTTATTTTTATTGCAAAAAGAAGGAAAGTTCTAAATGGATAAACAGGAATATAATGTAATAACATTTCTTAGAAATCATGGAAAAGAAATATTAGAAAGAGACAGATATAAGTATGAACCGATAAGAAAAGAATCAAAAAATATAGAAGTTGATATTATTAGAGAAGAAAAAGAAACTATAGAATATTTAAGATTAAAATTAGAAAAACAAGAACAAGAGTTTGAAAGAGTAAAAGAGGAAAATAATAAACTTAAAGAAAAAACTAATGAAGAATGGTTTAATAAGTATAAAAAATATAAAGACAAATATAAAATTGTTAAAAAAGAGCTAAAAGATACTAGAAGAGAATTAAAACAGATAACATATGAATTACATCAAGAAATGGAAGAAACTAAAAAGGAATTAAATTTCTTAAAAGAAGAAATTAAGATATTTAAAGGAAAAGAAAAAATGATTATTGAAAATGAAGAAAACACAACTAGTGATTCAGAAAGTTAAAATGATAGTTCTAATAAAAAATATGTAAACTTTATAGAAGAATCAGAAAGTGAAGGAGGATCAGAAATAGAAAAAGAAAATAATGAAATAATGCAAGCTTTAAGGAAAATGAATAATGTAAGTGCAATAATAAAAGAAGAACCTGAAAGTGATGAGCTACTAGAAACAGAAATGGAAACAGATGAAATAATGAATGAAGATGTAGACAATTATCCGGAAGAAGAATTATCAGATCCAAATTTAGAAGTAATAACAAGAGGTAGTAATAAAATTCCTAAACATATACCAATTGGACAACATGCAGAATTCAAAGAATTTGTAGGATCAATGTCACAAGGTGTTAATTTAAACGGTTATTTCCTAGATTTAGATAATGTATATGAAGAACAAGAAATTAGTAGAAGAATAACAGATTGGAATCTTGGAACTTATATAGCTTTAATGAGTTCTACACATACCAACAATCTAGAATATATTTATGATTTAATATTTAAAACATTAATAGGAAAGGTTGCATACTGGATAGAATCTATAGATTATCAATTAAGAATTGAAGTTATGAGAAATGCTGGAGATTGGAAATCTATGCTACAAATATTTGATATGATACTAAAAAGAGAATTTTTAGGAGAACCATGGATAGTAGCCAGAGATCAAGTGTTAGTAGAAAGGAAAATAGAAATAATAATGAATTTAAATAATATGAAATGTTGTAAAATAAATAAATTACCAGAATATACAATAAGTTTTTCTAAATTCTTTTATGAAGCTAGATTTTTACCGGAAGAAAGTTTAGTATATCAACAATTATATTATGATCATTTACCAAGTCCGTATAATACTGAAATAACAAAAGAATATAATAAATTAGAACCAAGAGAAAATACTTTAGGAGAAAAAATAAGAGTATTAAGAGGATACCTTATGAGAAAATGTGAAGAATATAGGATACAACAAAAGGTTAAAAAAGATAAAAAATTAGGATTAAGAGAAATATGTGGATTAACTGAAAAAAGGTTAGTATTTGGATGTGATCAAAAGCCTTATAAAAAATATAAGAAAAAATATAGGAAAAAGACTCAAAAATATAAAAGTTATAATAAAAGTTATAAACCTAAAAATTATAATCCTTATTATAATAAATATAAAAGGAAAAGATTTAGGAAATTTAGAAATACTAATAGTACTAGAAATAAATTTAAAAACAAAAGAAAGTTTAGGAGAAAACCTAATAATAAAGGAAAGATAAGTGAATGTAAGTGTTGGAATTGTAATGAAAAAGGTCATTATGCTAATAAATGTCCTAAATTAAAAGAAAAAGGTATAAAATATATTAATTCATCACAATTTATAATGAATCTAGAACAAATAAAAGAAGATAATGATAAATGGTATAAATATGAAGATTTTTATGTAAGTCAAACTGATAATAGTGAAACGGAACAAGAAGATATAAACTATTCTACGGATAGTAACTCAGAATAATGGTAGCAATTTATGTTGAAGCATATGTAGAATATAAGCCTGAAAAAATGATAAAACAAAAAATATTTATAGATAGTGGAGCAGATTTATGCTTAGCTAAAGAAGAAGTATTAATCCAACATAAATGGAAAAGATCAAAATTACATAGAACAAGGGTAACAGGATTTAATGAACAAAGAAAAGAATTAGATACAATTGCAGAAAATATGAAAATATTATTAAATAAAACAATATTTAAACTTCCCTTAATATATCAAGAAAATAATATGAAACAATCAATATTATTAGGAAATAATTTCTTAGATCATTTTAAAACTCAAGTAGTAACTTCAGATACTTTAAGTTTACAAACCCCATGTGACAAATGGATAGTATTAAAAAGAATATTACCAGTAGGTATAAAAAGGATAAATAACCTAATGATTGATAGAAATAATAATTTGCAAGAATTAATAATTAAATATAAAGAATTATTAAAACCAAATTTTGGAGAAAATCCAGTACAATTATGGGATAAAGAAAAAGTATATGCTGAAATACAACTAATAAACCCTAATGACATAGTACGATCTAAGCCTATTAGATATAGTCCAACTGATCAAAAAGAATTTGAAAATCAGATAAAAGAATTATTAGAAATGAAAATTATACAAGAAAGTAAAAGCCCACATAGTAGTCCTGCCTTTTTAGTAAGAAAACATAGTGAACAAAAAAGAGGTAAGGCTCGGATGGTAATAGATTATAGAGAATTAAATAAGAAGACTGTATTTGATGGATACTTTTTACCATATAAAAGAAATCTTATTAATATCCTTGGAAATAAAAAATGGTTTAGTAAATTTGATTGTAAAAGTGGATTTTGGCAAATAAAATTAACAAAAGAATCAAGATGTTTAACAGCTTTTAGTGCACCTCAAGGTCACTACGAGTGGATGGTACTTCCTTTTGGATTTAAAAATGCCCCACAAATATTTCAAAGAAGAATGGATCAAGTATTTAGAAAATTAAAAGAATTCTGTATAGTCTATGTAGATGATATATTAATATATAGTGAAACCCTAGAAGACCATATAAAACATTTAGATCAATTTATAGAAATTGTAAAACAACATGGAATATTACTTTCTGAAAAGAAATCAGAATTATTTAAGAATAAAATAGAATATTTAGGATATATTATTGATAAAGAAGGAGTACAATTACAAAATCACATAGTATCAAAAATACAAAATTTTAAAGACAAATTAGAAAATAAGAAAGAAGTTCAACAATTTTTAGGAATAATTAATTATGCAGCAGATTACATAAAAGATTTACCACAATTAAGAAAACCTTTACAAGAATTAACAAAAAATAAAAAACCCTTTCAATGGATGGAAGAACATGATAAAGCGGTTAAAGCCCTTAAGGAAAAGGTGAAAAAATTACCAAAACATAGAATTCCTATAGAAACTGATCAATTAGAATTATTTACAGATGCAAGTGATATAGGATGGGGAGCGGTCCTCATAGCCTATGAACAAAATGATATTGATAAAGAAAAACCCCTTATCTGTGGATATGCAGGAGGAACATGGAAACCTAATGAAATGAATTACCATATAAATGAAAAAGAATTACTAGCAGTGAAATTTGGAATAAAGAAATTTCATTATCATTTGTTACCAGTAAAATTCATAGTTAGAACTGATAATACTCAGGTAAAGGCATTTATTACTAATAAAATTGATTTATTACCCGAATTAAATAAAAGAAGAAAATGGCAATCATTCTTTTGTTGTTATGATTTTATTGTTAAAAATATATCTGGTACTAAGAATGTTCTAGCTGATTTTCTTAGCAGGTACAAAGATGGCAAATAATAATTTTGAAGAATATATTAGAGATGTTACAAATGCTATCACCAAAAACCATGAAACCATCGCCTATCTACATAAGGAAATAGATGTCAAAGTACAAGAAAACAAACATCTGTTGGATTCCTTGAATGAAGCCATAAAAAACCGAATGAAAACCCTACAAAGCCCTACTACAAAACCACAATCCTTTACTTCCAAACTTGCAAATATACCATCATCATCTTCATCAAACACATCTCACATATCACCCACAATATCACCTGAAATCACCATGAGTGATAAGCTTAAATACCCTTCTGAAGTATTGACAGCTTATGAAAAAATCATGAAATTTTATGATTATAAAAAGAACATGAATATCCTAAGAAGTTTAAAACTTAGCAAATACCCCAGATATTTATGTTCTGAGCTGGCAAATCCAGATGTAGTAGAAAAACTATTTACATATGGATTTATTGACAAAATAATGGTAGATGAAACCCTGTATAGTATTTCCAAATTACCATCACTTATGGTTGAATCTGTTAAAGCCATGATAGCATCCTATGGAAATGGAACTTATGGAATACAAATATTTGACGCATCTACAGACTTAACAGGGAAACCTATAGTAATTTGTCAATTATTCAGGATGGGAAAGAAGGAAATACAAGGTGATTATGCTGATTTAACCCTACCACCACCTTGTACCCTTGCAAATTTCCAGAACTGGTTATGCATGAAACGTGCAATTGGTTTATCTACCTTAAAAGGTAAAATTGATGATATGATAAGAGCTGGAAAAGCTAAAGTCCTTGGTACTAGCAAAGGTGGAACAGTTGAAGAGATTATTACCATTTATTATGATAATGAAACTATATCAAGAGATACAATGGAATTGGAAAGGTTGAGAGACAGAATTGTTCGTCTTCAACATACTCATGCAAAACAAACTATAAGAACTTTAAAGAGATTTTATTGCTGAAAGTTTTCGATATCTGTTACATGAGATTTGAAGGCCTTTTATAGGCAACTTCTTGCATTGAAACCGATAACCGGTTAATAATCTATTCTGTTTACATCATTATTACAAGATTCTTACAGGACAAATATTTCAATATTGACATGACTTTGCTTTTTCTTTTTCAAACTTTTTCCGTTGCATATCACTTCATCTTGCTATGAGCTGTCATCCTGGCTTGTTATTATCTTCCGTCTTCAAAGATTCCATCTTCTTTAGTCTTGTCATCTTTTTCCTTTTATTTCTGGCCGTCCAGCTGCTACTTGTAGTATGGTAATATAATGATATTATGGACCTTCTGTAGTTTTACTACATTTGGCCTGTTATAATTTTCATGGGCCCTTGTAGCTTAACTACATCGGGTTTATTATTATCATTTGAACGGATCAGGAGATCCTTCTTCTTTTATGGTAACATTATTATCATTAGTACTGCTGACACCATGTCTAGCTAAATCTCTCTCTCTTCTATAATTTCTGCCAAAAATATAGTATCATATTTCAAATCAGGGGGCAGGTTAATCATAGATTTTTAATAATTAAATCAATATTATTAAAATAATAAATTGTAGTAAACTGATCATAATGAGCATCATTTTAATAATAAATTGTAGATTCATTAAAATAAATATCAGTTTGGATATCATTATTTACTAACCCTAAAAAGGGAAGGAGTACAGATGTTACGGTTAGCATGTTTTAGCACAGTAACTAGTTCAAGATTTAATTTAAAGATTCTAACTAAAACAAACTTCATGTTTAAATTTAAAACTTCTATAACTCCTAACCAAAACCCTAGCATCATAATCACAGAAATAATCACTTTAATTTCAAATTATAAACAGTAAATACTAGTCCAGAATCCTTACCTTATTAACAGTATGACAGATTGTAATATTACCTCAGATCACCGGTATGCTCACCCTTCCATACCGCGCCTAACTGCATCCATGCTTCATGGCGTCTTACTTGGCCAGGCTTTACGAGCTTCAACGGAATATCCTCCAAGATGCTACTTACTAATCCTAAATACTGTTTTTAGATAATAATTATAGGACTAACAGATACTATTTATAATCTTAAAGTAATAATTCTGGAAATATGATACTATATTTTTGGCAGAAATTATAGAAGAGAGAGAGGTTTAGCTAGACATGGTGTATAAGAACTTTAAAGAGATTTTATTGCTGAAAGTTTTCGATATCTGTTACATGAGATTTGAAGGCCTTTTATAGGCAACTTCTTGCATTGAAACCGATAACCGGTTAATAACCTATTCTGTTTACATCATTATTACAAGATTCTTACAGGACAAATATTTCAATATTGACATGACTTTGCTTTTTCTTTTTCAAACTTTTTCCGTTGCATATCACTTCATCTTGCTATGAGCTGTCATCCTGGCTTGTTATTATCTTCCGTCTTCAAAGATTCCATCTTCTTTAGTCTTGTCATCTTTTTCCTTTTATTTCTGGCCGTCCAGCTGCTACTTGTAGTATGGTAATATAATGATATTATGGACCTTCTGTAGTTTTACTACATTTGGCTTGTTATAATTTTCATGGGCCCTTGTAGCTTAACTACATCGGGTTTATTATTATCATTTGAACGGATCAGGAGATCCTTCTTCTTTTATGGTAACATTATTATCATTAGTACTGCTGACAGTACCGAGAACAGGTCTTTTTCTCTGACCTGAGATTACATGAAAATGTTCTATAGTTTGTTTTGCATGAGTATGTTGAAGACGAACAATTCTGTCTCTCAACCTTTCCAATTCCATTGTATCTCTTGATATAGTTTCATTATCATAATAAATGGTAATAATCTCTTCAACTGTTCCACCTTTGCTAGTACCAAGGACTTTAGCTTTTCCAGCTCTTATCATATCATCAATTTTACCTTTTAAGGTAGATAAACCAATTGCACGTTTCATGCATAACCAGTTCTGGAAATTTGCAAGGGTACAAGGTGGTGGTAGGGTTAAATCAGCATAATCACCTTGTATTTCCTTCTTTCCCATCCTGAATAATTGACAAATTACTATAGGTTTCCCTGTTAAGTCTGTAGATGCGTCAAATATTTGTATTCCATAAGTTCCATTTCCATAGAAAGCTATCATGGCTTTAACAGATTCAACCATAAGTGATGGTAATTTGGAAATATTATACAGGGTTTCATCTACCATTATTTTGTCAATAAATCCATATGTAAATAGTTTTTCTACTACATCTGGATTTGCCAGCTCAGAACATAAATATCTGGGGTATTTGCTAAGTTTTAAACTTCTTAGGATATTCATGTTCTTTTTATAATCATAAAATTTCATGATTTTTTCATAAGCTGTCAATACTTCAGAAGGGTATTTAAGCTTATCACTCATGGTGATTTCAGGTGATATTGTGGGTGATATGTGAGATGTGTTTGATGAAGATGATGATGGTATATTTGCAAGTTTGGAAGTAAAGGATTGTGGTTTTGTAGTAGGGCTTTGTAGGGTTTTCATTCGGTTTTTTATGGCTTCATTCAAGGAATCCAACATATGTTTGTTTTCTTGTACTTTGACATCTATTTCCTTATGTAGATAGGCGATGGTTTCATGGTTTTTGGTGATAGCATTTGTAACATCTCTAATATATTCTTCAAAATTATTATTTGCCATCTTTGTACCTGCTAAGAAAATCAGCTAGAACATTCTTAGTACCAGATATATTTTTAACAATAAAATCATAACAACAAAAGAATGATTGCCATTTTCTTCTTTTATTTAATTCGGGTAATAAATCAATTTTATTAGTAATAAATGCCTTTACCTGAGTATTATCAGTTCTAACTATGAATTTTACTGGTAACAAATGATAATGAAATTTCTTTATTCCAAATTTCACTGCTAGTAATTCTTTTTCATTTATATGGTAATTCATTTCATTAGGTTTCCATGTTCCTCCTGCATATCCACAGATAAGGGGTTTTTCTTTATCAATATCATTTTGTTCATAGGCTATGAGGACCGCTCCCCATCCTATATCACTTGCATCTGTAAATAATTCTAATTGATCAGTTTCTATAGGAATTCTATGTTTTGGTAATTTTTTCACCTTTTCCTTAAGGGCTTTAACCGCTTTATCATGTTCTTCCATCCATTGAAAGGGTTTTTTATTTTTTGTTAATTCTTGTAAAGGTTTTCTTAATTGTGGTAAATCTTTTATGTAATCTGCTGCATAATTAATTATTCCTAAAAATTGTTGAACTTCTTTCTTATTTTCTAATTTGTCTTTAAAATTTTGTATTTTTGATACTATGTGATTTTGTAATTGTACTCCTTCTTTATCAATAATATATCCTAAATATTCTATTTTATTCTTAAATAATTCTGATTTCTTTTCAGAAAGTAATATTCCATGTTGTTTTACAATTTCTATAAATTGATCTAAATGTTTTATATGGTCTTCTAGGGTTTCACTATATATTAATATATCATCTACATAGACTATACAGAATTCTTTTAATTTTCTAAATACTTGATCCATTCTTCTTTGAAATATTTGTGGGGCATTTTTAAATCCAAAAGGAAGTACCATCCACTCGTAGTGACCTTGAGGTGCACTAAAAGCTGTTAAACATCTTGATTCTTTTGTTAATTTTATTTGCCAAAATCCACTTTTACAATCAAATTTACTAAACCATTTTTTATTTCCAAGGATATTAATAAGATTTCTTTTATATGGTAAAAAGTATCCATCAAATACAGTCTTCTTATTTAATTCTCTATAATCTATTACCATCCGAGCCTTACCTCTTTTTTGTTCACTATGTTTTCTTACTAAAAAGGCAGGACTACTATGTGGGCTTTTACTTTCTTGTATAATTTTCATTTCTAATAATTCTTTTATCTGATTTTCAAATTCTTTTTGATCAGTTGGACTATATCTAATAGGCTTAGATCGTACTATGTCATTAGGGTTTATTAGTTGTATTTCAGCATATACTTTTTCTTTATCCCATAATTGTACTGGATTTTCTCCAAAATTTGGTTTTAATAATTCTTTATATTTAATTATTAATTCTTGCAAATTATTATTTCTATCAATCATTAGGTTATTTATCCTTTTTATACCTACTGGTAATATTCTTTTTAATACTATCCATTTGTCACATGGGGTTTGTAAACTTAAAGTATCTGAAGTTACTACTTGAGTTTTAAAATGATCTAAGAAATTATTTCCTAATAATATTGATTGTTTCATATTATTTTCTTGATATATTAAGGGAAGTTTAAATATTGTTTTATTTAATAATATTTTCATATTTTCTGCAATTGTATCTAATTCTTTTCTTTGTTCATTAAATCCTGTTACCCTTGTTCTATGTAATTTTGATCTTTTCCATTTATGTTGGATTAATACTTCTTCTTTAGCTAAGCATAAATCTGCTCCACTATCTATAAATATTTTTTGTTTTATCATTTTTTCAGGCTTATATTCTACATATGCTTCAACATAAATTGCTACCATTATTCTGAGTTACTATCCGTAGAATAGTTTATATCTTCTTGTTCCGTTTCACTATTATCAGTTTGACTTACATAAAAATCTTCATATTTATACCATTTATCATTATCTTCTTTTATTTGTTCTAGATTCATTATAAATTGTGATGAATTAATATATTTTATACCTTTTTCTTTTAATTTAGGACATTTATTAGCATAATGACCTTTTTCATTACAATTCCAACACTTACATTCACTTATCTTTCCTTTATTATTAGGTTTTCTCCTAAACTTTCTTTTGTTTTTAAATTTATTTCTAGTACTATTAGTATTTCTAAATTTCCTAAATCTTTTCCTTTTATATTTATTATAATAAGGATTATAATTTTTAGGTTTATAACTTTTATTATAACTTTTATATTTTTGAGTCTTTTTCCTATATTTTTTCTTATATTTTTTATAAGGCTTTTGATCACATCCAAATACTAACCTTTTTTCAGTTAATCCACATATTTCTCTTAATCCTAATTTTTTATCTTTTTTAACCTTTTGTTGTATCCTATATTCTTCACATTTTCTCATAAGGTATCCTCTTAATACTCTTATTTTTTCTCCTAAAGTATTTTCTCTTGGTTCTAATTTATTATATTCTTTTGTTATTTCAGTATTATACGGACTTGGTAAATGATCATAATATAATTGTTGATATACTAAACTTTCTTCCGGTAAAAATCTAGCTTCATAAAAGAATTTAGAAAAACTTATTGTATATTCTGGTAATTTATTTATTTTACAACATTTCATATTATTTAAATTCATTATTATTTCTATTTTCCTTTCTACTAACACTTGATCTCTGGCTACTATCCATGGTTCTCCTAAAAATTCTCTTTTTAGTATCATATCAAATATTTGTAGCATAGATTTCCAATCTCCAGCATTTCTCATAACTTCAATTCTTAATTGATAATCTATAGATTCTATCCAGTATGCAACCTTTCCTATTAATGTTTTAGATATTAAATCATAAATATATTCTAGATTGTTGGTATGTGTAGAACTCATTAAAGCTATATAAGTTCCAAGATTCCAATCTGTTATTCTTCTACTAATTTCTTGTTCTTCATATACATTATCTAAATCTAGGAAATAACCGTTTAAATTAACACCTTGTGACATTGATCCTACAAATTCTTTGAATTCTGCATGTTGTCCAATTGGTATATGTTTAGGAATTTTATTACTACCTCTTGTTATTACTTCTAAATTTGGATCTGATAATTCTTCTTCCGGATAATTGTCTACATCTTCATTCATTATTTCATCTGTTTCCATTTCTGTTTCTAGTAGCTCATCACTTTCAGGTTCTTCTTTTATTATTGCACTTACATTATTCATTTTCCTTAAAGCTTGCATTATTTCATTATTTTCTTTTTCTATTTCTGATCCTCCTTCACTTTCTGATTCTTCTATAAAGTTTACATATTTTTTATTAGAACTATCATTTGAACTTTCTGAATCACTAGTTGTGTTTTCTTCATTTTCAATAATCATTTTTTCTTTTCCTTTAAATATCTTAATTTCTTCTTTTAAGAAATTTAATTCCTTTTTAGTTTCTTCCATTTCTTGATGTAATTCATATGTTATCTGTTTTAATTCTCTTCTAGTATCTTTTAGCTCTTTTTTAACAATTTTATATTTGTCTTTATATTTTTTATACTTATTAAACCATTCTTCATTAGTTTTTTCTTTAAGTTTATTATTTTCCTCTTTTACTCTTTCAAACTCTTGTTCTTGTTTTTCTAATTTTAGTCTTAAATATTCTATAGTTTCTTTTTCTTCTCTAGTAATATCAACTTCTATATTTTTTGATTCTTTTCTTATCGGTTCATACTTATATCTGTCTCTTTCTAATATTTCTTTTCCATGATTTCTAAGAAATGTTATTACATTATATTCCTGTTTATCCATTTAGAACTTTCCTTCTTTTTGCAATAAAAATAAATTTTTTAATACTCTATCGGATGATTCTGATATTTTAGGTTCCATTTTACTTATATCTATCATAATAGGTTCTTTGGTTCTTCTCCAAGCATTTATGGGTACCATTTCTGATTGTTTATTACTATCTTCATTTTTTATTATTTGTGAGTTTGTTATTTTTTCTTTTTCTAATTTGGTTAATTTTTCTAACATTATTTTAAATGTTGGTACTTCAGATATATTCCATAATTTATCTAATTCTTCTCTTATTATTTGTCTTATTTGAGATTGATCTTTTCTAATTTCATTTATCATTATTACTATATTTTTTAAATTTTCTTTTACTATTATTTCTTGCCATAAATCTTGTATTTTATCAAGATTATCCTTGTTATTCATTTTGTTAGGTCGAATACACAATAAGTAATCAAATACTGTATGAGTAACTTAACAAGAACACACTGTTTAACAATTAAAAACTGTTTGGAATTAATAATTCCTCTCTCGGTGATGTAAATATCACAAAGAGCTGCTTAGGTTACAATCAATGAATTTCTCAATGTTCGATTACCCTTCTAGGGTTAACCTAACTGTATTTATAGAACATACAGCTTCGTACAATCAGTAACTGATTCTCCTAAAATTAAGCTATACAATTGATATCAATCACGATTGCTTCAGTCTTCCAAGTCAACTCAATCTCTTTGACAGCTTTCCAATCTTCAAAGATATTGCTTCCATATTTATCTTGCATCAACCTTTAAACACTGTTGACTCTTCAGACAATACCGCTACAGAGTTTAACAACCTCTGTTGCGCTTCCAGTCAGTGTTTAACTAAACTCTGACTGCTTCCAGCTAAACTCTGTTTTCTGACTTTAGCTTCCAAACACTGTTTTCATCAATCATTTCTAACAATCTCCCCCAACTTGTCCATTATCAAAATGTACAAGTTTACAGTAAATGATGATGTCAAAACAAATACAAAATTTTTACAGTGTTTAACATACAAACAGAGTTTAAGCTATTACTTAACAAATTCTACAGAAAATAAGAAAATTCTTACAGACTTTAATTTCTAATCTCTTGCAGATCAGGCATTGTTCTGAGATAGTCTATAAGCAACCTTCTTTCAGCATTTTCAAGCTCTATCTGCATAGCTTCTTTGATTTCTCTCAACTGAGGATCATTCTCATCAGTTTGATAGATAGCAGCTCTAAGATCGTAGATTTTGTTTCTTCTCATTTCATTTCCCAGCCTTATGTATTTCACTTCCTCAGATTTCACATTAAAATCTAGAACAGTGATTCCAAGATCAGTCTTCAGTTTTGTAGTTCCCTTCTCCATTTCAATCAGATTGCCATTCCAATCTCTGTATTTAGGAACATACTTGCTGTTGAATTTCATTTGCCTTCTTGCAAGGTTTTGAATCATTCTTTGTTGAAGCACATTTGCAACTAACTGACCTCTTTGATTTCTCACTCTGAAAATATATAGGACATATTCAAGTTCTTCAGCATACTTTAATTCGATATCCTTTTCAGATACTTTAAATACTGTTCCATCAGCCATGAAATATAGCAAGAAATCCTTTTCTAGACTCTTCTGATATACAAACTGTACTGACTCCAGTTTGTCCAAACTCTCTTGAGTGACACCACGACCTGGAACAGACAGTGAAGAAGGATCTCTAGGACCAACATATTGCCTTTTATCTCTGTGTGAGCCTATGCCTCCTTTGTTGTATCCAACTTTACCAGATAAAGCTCTACCATCAGTGAAATCCATTGGAATTGTAGCTTCTAGTCTTGAATCATGAGGAGCACCCTTCTTAAATGTTGATTTCAACTGAGAAGACAATAATGGTGTGGTCACAACTTGTGCAGCAACAGAGGTTGTGTCTTCATTCTTCTGTACAACATGTGTATCAACAGAGGTTGTAACTATACTTTTCAGCTTTTGCTTGGCTTCTGCATCTGTTGGTTTTCTGAATATTTGCATTCTTTGATTTGTACCAACAGGTTCTTTGATTTGAATACCTTTAAGAACAGGCTTTGCAGCTTCAGCAACTTTCACATTCTTCTTTGCTTTTACAGACTTTAGAGCTTTCAGATGCTTTTCTTGTAAACTCTTCTCTTCAGCTTTAGCATCTTCTATGGTCACTCCTTCTGCATTTTCTTCCATAAAAAGCTTAACAGCTAACTCCTCATCAGTCTTTGGGTTTGATGTTAATTCCAAACTCTTGGTCTTTGAAGTACCTTGAGTTTCAGTGTTTATTCCAACAGACTGTGATTTAAAAGATTTGCCAGATCTCAGAGTTTGCAGCTTTTCAGAGTTTAAGACCTTGCTCTTTTCACTTGCCCCTCCATCTCCAGCATCATCCTTTTTAGTCAGAGTTTGAGAAGCTTTGCATTTTGACTTAGCAACTCTCTCCCCCTTTTTGACATCATCAGGAATAAGGATTGATGTAATGAGCTCCAAAGAATTAGCAATGGAATCAACCTTAGCAAATAAAGCAGTCTGATTTTCTTCAACTTTTCCTAGCCTGGCAAAGAGAGTGTCTTGGACTTTAGACAGCTGAACAGCTTTTATTTTAGACTCTCTATCCATCTTCAATTCTCTTGACTGAATCTCAGTCTTCAAGGAAGCAATTTCTTGTTTAGTTTCAGCAAAATTTCCTTCCAGAGTCTTGACTTGCACCACAGTTGCCTTTAAACAGGATAAGATCTCTGGATTTGAAATTTGCTTTGCAGTTTGCTTAACAAACTCAGATGCTCTTCCTTTTGGAAAAATGAAATCTTGTTTATACCAATTTTCAGCAGACTTAGCAAGATGCTCTACTTCAACTGCATGAGATGGACAAGGCTGAGCAAAAGGTGTATGCTTATTATCTGTCTGTGCAGGTGCACTCACAAAAGAGTCAGAGTTTGCACTACTAGCAGATTCATCTTCAGCACTTGCATCCTTAGATTGATCATCTTTTAAAGAACCACTATGCTGAGCAGTGTCAGCCACAGTTTCTTCAATAACTGCTGCAACCTTTTCAATAATCACCTCATGTTGCACAGGCTCTGCAACAGAGTTTGCCTTTGTTGCTTCAACAGGCATGGATTCAGAAATTATCTTTGTTGCCTGATCAACTTCATCACCTTTGTCTTGAATTGGAGAAGATACCAGCTCTGTGTGTGATGCTTCAGCTTCAGGAACTTTTGCTGCAAGCTCATCAGCTACACCAGGAGCTTCAGTATGAACAATAGGTGAGATAGGATCAGAGAATGGTTCAAATGAGTCAAAAATATTATCCATTGGTGAAAGACCATCTCTGTTATCCTCTTCTACAGGCATTTTATCCTCTGTAGGCATTGGAACATTAACATTATCCTCTGCAGGCATTTCAACCTCTGCAGGTATTTCAACATTCACTGTAACCTCAACAGTAGGTGTTTGCTGTGAAACCACCTTTGGAGTTTCAACAAGATTCTCTTCATCTGAATCAGAAAGAATTAATCTCCTTTTCTTGATTGGAGGCACCACATTCTCCTCTTCATCTTCACTTGAGCTCTCTCTTGGTGGTGAAAGTGAAGGTCTGTTTGCTTTCTGTTTCTTCCTTCTGGTATAAACAGCTCCAGGTATTGTTTGTTTAGCCTTTGAGTGTTTAGTGTTTTGGGCAGTATGTTTCTTTCTTTTTGGCTTGGTTTTGGGTTGTTCAGTAGGTGCTGGCTCAGAGTTTAAAGTTTCAGTGTTTAAGGTGTCAGTGTTTAATGGTTCAGTGTTTAAGTTTTCAGTGTTTGAGGGTTCAGTGTTTAAGGGTGGAGAATTTATTGGTGGAGAGTTTATGGTTTCTGTTTGTGGTTGATGAGATGTAGTAGGTACAGTGGGTGTGGGTGTTGTAGGTGTTGGTTCAGAGTTTATGGTGTCTATTGGTTCAGGCATTTATTGTGGTGATTGAGAGTCTTGTGGTTGGTTTACATAGTTCTGTAAGGCTAAAGGCATAAACATCTCAGGTATTTGCTGTTTAGTGACATCTTTGTTTGTCAAATCAGAAAACATTCTCTTAGCAACTTGAAAAGGCTGAATAACATCAGCTTCATCAATTGGAATGTTAGGCACACAGGCAGTAAATAGCAGTTGACAAAAACGAGCAAAATAAATAGTAGTAGACTCAGACAAACGCTCTCCCAAGTTCATTAGTACTAGTCTACCAAAATCGAAGTTACCTCCATATAGTAGAGCATGACCAATTTGGAGAGTATCCAGAGGAAGTGCATCCCAGTTTGTTGTCTTCTTTCCAAAAGCCCTTGTTATGCAATCGAAAAAGAAACTCCATTCCTTTCTCAAACTTGGCCGTCTCAAAGACCCTATCTTGTTCAAGTTTCCTGCACATCCAATTTGTTCCAACATTGTCCTCAACCGATCATGACCAACAACACTGTAAGAAGTGTGTGTCTCAAAGTCCAAAGCATCCCTAACAGTAGTTGGAGTAATGATATACTCTGATTCTTCATGAGTGAAAATGATTGTTGGAGTGCCAGATTCTCCTCCATCATCATATTCAGAGTTTGTCCAGAAAGTAGCAATTTGTGAAGCAGATAGTGTAGCTGGTGCTGTTAGAGCCTTCCCTATTTCAGAGTCTTTCAAGAAATTTTGGAACACATGAAACGCCTCTGGAGCATTTACAGTCTCCAACGGTGCTGCATAGTTACTAGGGAGAAAAACTAACCCTGCTGCATCAAACGCTTTAGTTGCCATTAGTAAAAAGTGATACGAAGATATTCAGAGAAAAGATGTGTATGCACTGTAAGTGTTTATCAAAATGTGAAAGAGAGTATATGAGAAGTGTGAAAGTGAATGAATAAGCAAGTAACTGTGAGTGAGTGAATGTGAATCGATATGGAGTAAGAGACTAAAGACGATTAGAGTAAAATTAAAACTCAATCGTTTATTTAGTAAAAGCGCGCAACTGTTGTAGAGTAGTGTGTGAGTGGGACACAATCATGGGACACGTGTCAAACAACCAATGGATTACTTAATAATTACCGCTGTCATTCCTATAATCACGACACTTACACTAATTAACAGTTGTCAACTACCCCAATTACTGCAAAATAGTCAAATCATCTCAATGAGATTTTACCTCAGAGTACTTAACACAACTCAACAGTGTTTATCAATTTTCCAACTTTATCACTAAAACCCTTTAAAAAATTGCACAGTTGTGAATTAAGTGTGTGTGAAGCAGAGTTTACTGAAATCAATTTTTAGAGCATCTAATATTTCATAGAATCCATAACAAAAATCAATAACCACTGAATGCACAAACTCTCATATTAAACACTGATTGTTTGATGAATGCTAAACTCTGTAGTTACTGTAATACAGAAATCTGAAAACTTCTATTCCCTTTGATGTCCATGATTATCCAAGTAAGCACACAGTCTTTAAAGACAAAAATATCAAGAGATTGAAATCAGAGTTTCATTCAGTGAATAACAGTCATGAACTGGATAATCTCACAAACTCTCAAACACACAGGTGTTTAGGTGAAGTGTTTACACTCACATTCAATCAGAAATAGCAGAATCTACCATATGCTTGAATGTCCACCAATTCTACACTACTTTGAGTACATGTATTCACAAATCAAAAGGACTTTATTCAGGGTTGGAATGAGATAAGATCAAACAGATGAAAAAAAATATTTTATTCATGAGTGAATATCAAGCTGAACATTTCAATAGATCAAAGTGTTCAGTCACACTGTTAGTAAATATTTGTACAAGATCAGTATATATGCCCTTTTTTTTATTATTTTTTTTTATTATTATTATTATTATTTTTTTTTATTTTTTTTTATTTAGCATATATACTGAGTAAACTTTTTCTTTTCTTGAGAAACACTCATCTGTTTGAGAAAAAAAAATATAACTGCTCTTAACACTTCAGTGTATAAGAAAAATGAGCAGTTATTAAGGCTCAAAGGGGTTTACTAAGGATGGAATTTATGAACAGTGTTTATACAGTGTTTGAACAAAGTTCAAAAGAATTTTTGAACAATGTTTGAAGAAATGGTAAATCCTATTGCCTTTATCATTTTCATGCACACACATATCATGTAGTCTCAAAATGGTCTAATACAAGTTCTAGAGAAACATACTATCTGATGAATATCACACAACAATAAATTCTGATTGATAGAAAATGTATCAATCACTGATTTGGCTCAAACTCTCACAGGTTGTAGACATGAATCTGAACTCACCAAACTAATCAATGACACATCTCAAGTTTTATGGTTTTCACAAGTACAAACAAGGAATCATCATGAACCATATCTTTGGAAACAGAATGTCACTTATCAGAGTTTAGAGTTCATCAATAACCAAAATTATTTATGAGAGGCAATGCACACAATATTCATAGACTCAGAGTTTAGGACTGAATAAACTAAGAGATGCTATAAATATGAAACAGTATCATGCTGTGTTGATTTACTGCACAAAGTCTGATTAGATTACAGTGACTCAGAAAGAATCATGATTTATTTGCTGAGAATCATGCTTCATACACTTTTCTTCATTGGTGTTTTCATTCAGACAATAATCAATTCTGAATTCACTGAGTGTATCTAACATGTTAGCAGTGTTTAACAGACAGACATGCTGACAGAGTTTAAAAAGTTTTAAACATAAACATGCATAACAGAGTTTAATACTAAGGTTCACATAGCACTTAACAATTTGCAGAAACATGAGCAACATATTTTAGAAATAAGTTTTTGAGTCTAACCAACATCTCTAGTCAAAACTAGAGACCATTCCTAGTTCATTGACCAGTCTTGTAAATGTAGCTTCACTCAATGGCTTGGTGAAGATATCTGCAAGTTGTTGTTCTGTAGACACAAAGTGAAGCTCAATGTTGCCTTCCTCTACATGCTCTCTGATGAAATGATACCTTATGCTAATGTGCTTTGTCATTGAATGTTGCACTGGATTACCTGTCATTGCAATAGCACTTTGATTATCACAGTAAATAGGTATCTTGGTATACCTTAATCCATAATCCAGCAGTTGATTCTTCATCCATAAAATCTGTGCACAGCAGCTACCAGCAGCAATATACTCTGCTTCAGCTGTAGATGTAGATATTGACTTCTGTTTCTTGCTGTACCAGGAAACAAGTCTGTCACCCAGAAATTGACAACTTCCACTGGTGCTTTTTCTGTCTATCTTACATCCAGCAAAGTCTGCATCAGAGTAACCAAGAAGTTTAAACTCTGATTCCCTTGGATACCACAGCCCCAAAGTCATAGTGCCCTTGAGGTACTTTAATATCCTCTTTACTGCTGTTAAATGTGGTTCTCTTGGATCTGCCTGAAACCTTGCACACAAACAAGTTGCATACATGATATCAGGTCTGCTAGCTGTCAAATAGAGCAAAGAACCAATCATTCCTCTGTAACTTGTCATATCTACTGATGACCCTGCATCTTTGTCCAATTTTGTTGCAGTTGCCATGGGAGTTGTTGCAGATGAACAATCAAGCATACCAAATTTCTTGAGAAGGTTTCTGGTATATTTTGCTTGATTTATAAAAATTCCATCATCTGTTTGCTTCACCTGTAGGCCTAGAAAATAACTAAGCTCTCCCATCATACTCATTTGATATCTTGACTGCATGAGTTTGGCAAACTTCTTGCAGAGTTTATCATTAGTAGACCCAAAAATAATGTCATCCACATATATTTGAACTAAAAGCAAGTCACTACCATTTTGGAAGTAAAACAGAGTTTTGTCAATAGTACCTCTGTGAAATCCACTTTCTAGTAGAAATTTGGCAAGGGTTTCATACCATGCCCTTGGTGCCTGCTTAAGTCCATAGAGTGCCTTGTCTAATCTGTAGACATAGTCTGGATATTTTGGATCTACAAACCCTGGTGGTTGTTCCACAAACACTTCTTCTTCAAGTTTTCCATTCAAAAATGCACTTTTTACATCCATTTGAAATACTTTGAATTTCATGTGAGAGGCATATGCAAGAAAGATTCTGATTGCCTCCAATCTAGCCACTGGAGCAAATGTTTCATCATAGTCTATTCCTTCCTGTTGTGAGTAGCCTTTTGCAACCAGCCTTGCCTTGTTCCTTGTGATAACACCCTCACTGTCAGTTTTATTCCTGAAAACCCATTTAGTACCAACAATGGATCTGTTCTTGGGCCTTGGTACAAGTGTCCACACTTCATTTCTTTCAAATTCATTTAGCTTTTCTTGCATTGCTGTTATCCAGTCAGCATCTTTAAGAGCTTCTTCAACTTTCTTTGGCTCACTTTGTGACAAGAATGCATGAAACAGACATTCATTTGTTGTTGCACTTCTTGTCCTTACTTTTGCATCTGGATCACCAATAATCAAATCAGGTGTGTGAGATTTAGTCCATTTTCTTGCAGAAGGCAGATTGCTTCTGTCATCATGTGATCCTCCCCCTTGATCCATGCTCTCCTGATTTTCTTGGTGTCTTTCTTCATTTTCTGATGCTCCCCCTGAATGTGACTTCTCAGAATTATCTACAGAGTTTGAATCAACAGAGTTTGATTCATAATTATCAACTTAGTCACTATCAGTGTTTGAATCATCACTTTGATGTGATTCTTCATGCTCCCCCTCAACTGGTTCTTCCCTTGTTTCTGATTGAAGAGTTTCTTCAGTATTTACCAGTAGAGGTTCAGAGTTTAGATCAACAGAGTTTGTCAAATCAGTCTGATCAGAGTTTACTTTTTCAGAGAATAAATCTTCATTTTCAAAGTGGAGTAGATCATGTTCATTGACATCTTCTAGTCCAGTTATTTTCTTGTCATCAAATGACACATGAATTGATTCCATGATCACTCTAGTTCTCAGATTATAAACTCTGAATGCCTTTGTTGACAGTGGATAGCCAACAAAAATTCCTTCATCTGCCTTTAGGTCAAACTTAGTCAACTGTTCAGGATGAGTCTTCAACACAAAGCATTTGCATCCAAAAATATGAAAATATTTTAGATTTGGCTTTTTCTTCTTCACCATTTCATATGGTGTTTTACCATGCTTGTTGATCAGTGTTGCATTTTGAGTAAAACAAGCAGTTTGAACTGCTTCTGCCCAGAAATATGTTGGCAACTTTGCTTCATCTAGCATGGTTCTGGCAGCTTCTATCAAGGTTCTATTCTTCCTTTCCACTACACCATTTTGTTGTGGAGTGCCAGGTGCAGAAAACTCTTGTTTTATCCCTTTACTCTTGCAAAATTCTTCCATAGATGAATTCCTGAACTCAGTTCCATTGTCACTTCTGATTATCTTCACTTGATTCTCTGACCCTTTTTCCAGTTGTAATATATGTTCTGTCAGTGTTAATGCAGTTTCATCCTTCTTTGTAATAAAATATACCCATGTGAACCTGGTATATTCATCAACAATGACTAGAGCATATTTCTTCTTTCCAAGAGACATTACATTCACTGGACCAAAAAGATCAACATGTAGTAGATGATAAGGATCAACAATTGAAGACTCAGATTTGCTTTTGAAGGTGACTTTTCTCTGTTTAGCCTTTTGACAAGAATCACACAGTCCTTCTACATTCAACAAGGACTTTGGTAGACCTCTTACAAGATCATTCTTGATTAGCTCATTGATGTTGTTCAGGTTCAAATGAGAGAGTTTCTTGTGCCATTTCCAACTCTCTTCACTGGACATCCTTGTAGACAGACACACTGCTTTGCCATCAATGTTTGTTGACAATTTGATTTCATAGATGTTATTGTGTCTGTTTCCAACTAGAGCAACTTTCCCTGTAGATTTACTGATCACTTGACAATATTCAGGCTGAAAATCCACATGATATCCTCTGTCACAGATTTGACTCACAGATAGCAGATCATGCTTGAGTCCTGGAACCAGAGCTACATTTGTGATGATGACATTTCCAAGATTAATATTGCCATATCCCAGTGTATGTCCTATGTTGCCATCTCCATAGGAAACTTCTGGGCCAGCCTTCTCCTCAAACTCTGATAGCAGGGCTTTATTTCCTGTCATGTGTCCTGAACATCCACTGTCCACAACTAGGGTACTAACCCTGGTGCCCTGCAATCACAAACAATCACTGATTATTAGTTTTAAGGATCCAGACTTGCTTGGATCCTTTGGCTTTCTTAATTCTGTTAGCTTTTGCAGCGGAATTTTCATTAACAGAGTTTAAGCTAACTTTTTCAGAGTTTACATTTGCAGAGTTTACTTTAACCCATTTCAAATTTGGCTTGGGTTCATAGTAATTATAGTAAATAGCATGATAATCTCTGCAAGTGTAAATAGAATGCCAAGTACTTCCACAGTGTTTGCATAAAGTCTGTGGTCTAGTTCTCACATAATCACTCTTTACTGCAGTTTTAGAGGACAAAGAATTAATGTTCTTATTCTTACTGCAGAAACTAGCAAGATGATTAGTGCTACCACAATTAAAGCATGTTTTTCTAGGAGCTAATGAAGCAAGCATTGGCTTAATTCCTGATGTGATGCCTACTTTTCCATTTTTGTTTTTCTTAGGCAATCTCTGTTTGTTGACAGATTTTATCTCCTTAAGCTTATGCTTGAGTTGTTTATCTGTCATTAAACCAATGTTAGCCTCTTTAACAAAAGTTTTAGCATATGACTCTCTAACAGCCTTTTTCTGTGCTTCAGTCTTAGGTCCACCTGTTCCCATGACATTACCCTCAGATGAACAATGTGGTCTAACCTTTACCTGATTTTCAAATCTAAGTTCATCTCCTACAGAGTAACCTAGACCTACTGTGTCTGACTGAAACACTTCTTGAGTGTCTTTACCAGAGTGTGTCCAAGTTTTAATGATGTGTTTAGTATCCTCCAATTCAGATTCTAGTTGCTTATACTTACCTAGCAACTCCTGTTCAATAAACACTGCATCATCTCTCTCTTTTTGAATTTTATTCATGTTCTCTAGCTGTTCCTCAACAAATTTATTTCTTTCTTTGAGTTGAGAGCACTCAGACTTTATCCTCTCATTTTCTAAAGTCTGATCCCTATAACTGATATGTAATGCCTTAAGATAAATTCTCAATTCAGTTATATTATCAGTGTTATAAGCATAGGTAGTTGGAGGTACCTTGAGATCATCATTTTCAGTCTGAGTAGTAGCCATGAGAGCATAGTTGACTTCCTCATCTGAATCTGAAGTGTCTGCCCAATCTCTGCCTTTGGTGTAGAGTGCCTTTTCAGTTTTACCCTTCTTGCACTCAGGAGCATAGTGACCCATCTCCTTACACTTGTAGCATTGAATTTCAGACTTATCTTTCTTACCAGATTTGAAGTCCTTTCCCTCAGCTTTCTTGAAATTCCTCTTGTCAGACTTTGAGTAGTCCTTGGAGAATCTCTTTCCCTTCTTGAAGTTCTTGTATCCCATCTTCTTGAAGGTCTTTACCATCAAAGCAGCCATTTCCATCATCTCTTCATCATCTTCAGAATCAGATGATCCATCAGTGTTTGAGTCAACATCAGTGTTTGATGACTCATTCTCTGAATGTATGACTAAGGCTTTTCCTTTTGCCTTTCTCCTTGATGCCTCCTTCTTTGATGGTTTCTCCTCAACCTTAAGTGCAACAGACTTTGACTTTCTACTTGATCTTTTATTTCTCTGCTCCAATTCCAATTCATGGGTTTTGAGCAGTCCATAAATTTCATCAATCTCTGTTTCACCAAGTTCATAATTATCTCTTATAGTGGTTGTTTTCACATCCCACTTTTCAGGTAGAGAAAGAAGAAACTTGAGATTTGAGTCTTCTAAATCATACTCTTTGTTAACCAATGACAAATCATTGAGCAGTTTACAGAATCTGTCAAATGTATCTGTCATGGTTTCATCAGACTTTGCCTCAAAGTGCTCATACTCCTGAGTGAGTATGTTTCTTCTGTTTTTCTTGATTGCAGGAGTTCCTTGACACCTAACCTCAAGTGCATCCCATATTTCCTTTGCAGTGGTGCAGTTAATCACTTTATTAGACATAACATTGTCTAATGCACTGTGAAGTAAATGTCTTACTTTTGCATCCTTTGCAATAGATGAAAGATCCTCAGCAGTTAGATCTTTCTTTTCCTTTGGAATGACCTTTGATTCCTCACCAGCAGCAGCAGCAGATAATTTTGTTGGTTTGTGAGGACCTTCATAAATTCTATCAAGGTATTCTGGATCTGTAGCCTCCAGAAACATGGTCATTTTCACCTTCCAAATTGCATACTCTGATGGCCTAAGTATAGGAACCCTTATTGTTTCATACCTACTAACAGTAGTAGGGGCTTTCTCAGTTGGTGGAGGTATCTCTGCCATTGATTACTCTTGTGTTTGGATCTTTAACTGTAATAAAGTAACAGATTAGGCTCTGATACCACTTGTTAGGTCGAATACACAATAAGTAATCAAATACTGTATGAGTAACTTAACAAGAACACACTGTTTAACAATTAAAAACTGTTTGGAATTAATAATTCCTCTCTCGGTGATGTAAATATCACAAAGAGCTGCTTAGGTTACAATCAATGAATTTCTCAATGTTCGATTACCCTTCTAGGGTTAACCTAACTGTATTTATAGAACATACAGCTTCGTACAATTAGTAACTGATTCTCCTAAAATTAAGCTATACAATTGATATCAATCACGATTGCTTCAGTCTTCCAAGTCAACTCAATCTCTTTGACAGCTTTCCAATCTTCAAAGATATTGCTTCCATATTTATCTTGCATCAACCTTTAAACACTGTTGACTCTTCAGACAATACCGCTACAGAGTTTAACAACCTCTGTTGCGCTTCCAGTCAGTGTTTAACTAAACTCTGACTGCTTCCAGCTAAACTCTGTTTTCTGACTTTAGCTTCCAAACACTGTTTTCATCAATCATTTCTAACACATTTTTTATGTATATTAATACGTTTTTTCCATCCATTTCCCATATCTATCCATATTTTCTTAGATTTTGTTTCTTGTTTACTTATAATTTCTTCTAATTCTTTTATATCATTTTCTAGTTTAATTTCCTTTTCACTATATTCTAAGTATTTTATTTGTGAATATATTCCTTCTTTTAAAGCATCTTTTATTTTTTGTAATTTGTGCCTTTTATTTTCTAATTTCTGCTGAATATTCATATTTTATTTATAAATCTAATCTTTCCTTGATCATTTATCTCAATTCCATTATTATTGATCTTATAGTTTATCATAGTTAAAAAGTCACTTCCTAATAATAATTCATTAGAACTATCATATTCTATGACTCCTATATTTATATTATATTCTAAATCTTGTATTTTAAATCTTAAGTTAACACTCTTAGTAATTATTATTTCTCTTTCATTTTCAGGATAATTATATGTTTGTGGTTCTATTATACAACAATCATTTTCATTAATTTTATTTACATGTATAAAACTTTTAATAGCTCCTGTATTTATTTCGGCTATACAATCGTTTGCTATTAATCCATCAAATATTATTACCTTTATTTTTAATCTATCTGTTCTTATATCTATTAAATTTATTTGTCTAGGTAAACTATACTGGCGTGTTATCATTTGTTGTCTTGAGATTGATGATTCTCTTCTAAAACTTAGTCTTGAACCTTCTATTCTTGGTATAATTTTATTAGATGGTCTTATTGTTCTTGTATTAAAATCCATATATATTTCTTCTGGTATAGTTATTTGTGAGTTTTCTTTATGTTCTATTTGTTCTAATATTTCTTGGTACATTTTTGGTACTAGAACATCTAATTCATGTTGTTTAGTTACATGATGATTACCTGTTAATGCATATATTATTTTTGTTTCAATACTTATTACTTTACTACCTTGTGGCATCTTTATTCCATCTAATTTATAATATAGGGTTAGGGCTAATTCTTTATGTTCATCTTTTAATGATATGCTAAAATCGTTGTATAGTAAATTTTAATTTCTGATATATCAGATTTCCTTTAATTACTGATATTAAGGCATCTTGTAGAATTCCTAATATTCTATCATCTAATATATATATTTGTATAGGTGTATCAATATTTTTCTGAAAATATGCTTTTATTGTAAATTCTACTGCTCCTAAATATATATTTCTATATTTATTTGCTTCTTTAGTAGATAATTTTCTTAATTCTCTTTTTATAATTTCATCAGTTATTAAACTTATTTTTGTCTTACCATGTATACTAGTTATATCTATTATATTTTCATGCTTTTGTGCTATATATCTAACTTCTTTATTTCTGTCGAACCATTTAGTTTTAAATATTTTCTTAACCGATAATTCTTCTTTTTCTCTTTGTATTTTTTGATAAGTTTCAGGTTTAAAACTTAATGTTTGTGATACTCCTTCTTCATATGTTTCCATTTGATAATATGATTCGTTAGATTCTTCAGCTAATTCTTTACCTTTATCCATAGATATAAATATTTGCTATTTTATTAATTTTTTCTTTATTTTCTACTATTATTTCTCTAAGGAATCTTATAGCTTGATCATTATATGGTTTACTTATAACATTACTACCATATTTTCCAGCTTGTATTTTCTTAATTCTTTTTTCACATTTTTCTATCTTTTTAAATTTACTTTTAATTTTATTTCTTGCTATAGGCATATATGCAAAGTATGTTTTATCCATAGAAATAAATATTTGTTTTCGTTTCTAATCTTTTCTTTATTTCACCCATATATTCCCTAAGAATTTCTATTCTTTCTTGGTCTTCTATTTTTTGTTCTTCAGAATTATTATTCTTAATTTTAGATTCTAAATATATTAATACTTTTTCATAATGTTTTAACCTTTCAAAAGTTTCTCTAACTTCTTCTTTTATCTTTGACTTATATATAAAATAAGATCTTTCCATTTTATCCAGTTAAATTTGCATTTTCTAATAATCTTTTATGATACCATTTTATATTTATCCTATTCATTCTGTGATAGTTCATTATTTTTCCTAATTGTTGATATAATCTTATTCTTTCTAAATGAGTTTCTTCTGTCCATTCAATTTTATTAAGTTCATTTTTAACTTTTTCCATTTCTTGTTCCATTTTTTCTTCCGCTTTCATAAAGAATCTATACCTATTAAATTGTCTTTGTATTGTCATTTTATTTTATTTAATTTATTAGCTAAATTATTTATAGCTAGTTTCTTAGTTAAATCATTTATTAATTTATATTGTTCTTCTATTACCTTTCTAAGTTCATTTACCTCTTTATCTTTTCTTGTTATTAATGTTAAATTCTTTTCTTCTAACATTCTTATTTCTGCATCTTTATTAGCTAACATATTTCTTAATATTTTTATTACGTCTTCTCTTTGTTCTACTATTTTTAAACTTATTCTACAACTTTCAATATGTTGATTAATATCTTTATTATAGGTAGGGGTTTTTATTGCTATTCTCCTAATTCTTTCTAGATCCATATTTTAATATTTTTTAACTAGTTGTATACACCGTGTGTTTCATTCATGTAGTGTTTGTTTTATATCTAAGTTTGACCTACTATTCTTGCCACTAACTCTTTTATCAACTAGCATGCTTAATTTCCACTTACAGAAATAGGTTTGTAGGTTACCATTCTCCACACTAACAAATTCTATACTGAAATTTATTCCGTGTTACACCAACTTGAAGATTACTCATATTACCACTCCTTTTCTTTTTACAAGCTCTGATACCAAATCAGGGGGCAGGTTAATCATAGATTTTTAATAATTAAATCAATATTATTAAAACAATAAATTGTAGTAAACTGATCATAATGAGCATCATTTTAATAATAAATTGTAGATTCATTAAAATAAATATCAGTTTGGATATCATTATTTAGGTTAATCATAGATTTTTAATAATTAAATCAATATTATTAAAACAATAAATTGTAGTAAACTGATCATAATGAGCATCATTTTAATAATAAATTGTAGATTCATTAAAATAAATATCAGTTTGGATATCATTATTTACTAACCCTAAAAAGGGAAGGAGTACAGATGTTACGGTTAGCATGTTTTAGCACAGTAACTAGTTCAAGATTTAATTTAAAGATTCTAACTAAAACAAACTTCATGTTTAAATTTAAAACTTCTATAACTCCTAACCAAAACCCTAGCATCATAATCACAGAAATAATCACTTTAATTTCAAATTATAAACAGTAAATACTAGTCCAGAATCCTTACCTTATTAACAGTATGACAGATTGTAATAGTACCTCAGATCACCGGTATGCTCACCCTTCCATACTGCGCCTAACTGCATCCATGCTTCACGGCGTCTTACTTGGCCAGGCTTTACGAGATTCTTTTGATATTACTGAATCTGTTGTTAATTCAGTACTTCACTTACCTGTTAGTTTGAATTATGAGAATGTACCATCTGATGATGATGTTAGAACTATGTTATCTGCATTAGGTTATAATGGACCTTTAGATAACATGAGCCAGTTAAGAAGATATTGTCTTAGGAAAGAATGGTCTTTCTTCTTTGATTTATTAGCTAAATGCTTTACTGGTAAATGTAGTTCTTTTGATCAAATTACTTCTGTTACTTCACATATTGATTACAGTTTGCTTATGACAGAGTAATTAACATTAGTCACATTATCTTAAGTCATATGTGTATTAAACTTGGGTTAAGAGATCAAAACAGGAAAATGGTTTATTATCATAGATTTATACAAAATGTTTATTAACCATTTTATTCCTGATGTTGAAGCTAGATTTGGTAGAGAACATTGTGTTTCTTCTTATGTACAGCAAAAGAGAATTTTCTCTGACATTACAAAGAAGGACAATGAAAAGAATCTAGATGAAATACCTGCAATTCATTATCCACATTATGTTCAAGTAATTCTTAAAACTCATCTTCCTACTCTCTACAATTCTTCTTTCTTTTGTGGTGAAATGGCTCAGGAATCTCATTTGGAGGAGAACCCACCTGTGTCTACCCAATTAGCCCAAAACATTATAGTCTCTGAAACAATCAAAGAACAAAGTTTTAATCCACAGCCTATTGTTTCAAAGAAACCAACCTCTGGTGTTTCTCAAAAGACATCAGTTGTAAGGAAGAGAAGATTTGTTGTGTCAAGTAGTAGTAGTAGTTCTAGTGAAGATGATGATAATATATCTCTTGCTGAGAGAGAGGAATTGAAGGCTGCAATTCGACTTTCTAAGCTAGGATAAAGAGATGAAGCACCTAGTCACAGCCATGCTGCAGTTTCTCAAAAGACTGTAGTACTTAAAAAGGGAAAACAGTTACTGGATACTGTCTCTCAAAAGACTGTGTCTATTGAAAAAGGATCTCATCCCAAGATCACTTCTGTGTCTACACCTCTTGAGTCTTCTCAGGATAAATCTTTTGCTCACTATACCAGGAGAACAAGGAGAAAGATTCAATTGTCACCTACACACACAGAGTCTAGTCCAACTAATATCATGCAGGTCTCTACAAATGAAGCTACAATCAAGTCAGCAAATGACCAAAGAGATCTGGATATTGATTCTTCATGGGAAACTACATTATCATACAGACTGGCTATGGGACTAATTTCTCTCAAAGTGAAGTTGTCAAGGCCTATTCTAGATTTTCTGGTTGAAAGAGTACCAAAACTTTTATTTCCAGATGAATATGGACTTCTACATCAAAGACTTGACTTAATGAAGATGTATTTCTATGTATCTGTCAGAATACAATTGGTCAGGAAATTTGGACTCTTGAAGCATGTTGCACTTCAATCACTTCATGCATATTTATTTGACAAAGATGTCATTATTGAAGATGCTTCAGCTCAAGGTGAACAACAGGAGGAAGTAGATAGAGGAATGCAGTCAACAGAAGATATTATTGCACCAGTGGTGGATAGTAGGAAAGATCATATCACAGTCACTGCAACACAAGAACCATCTAGTCAGAGGTTAGATGACTCAGGAGCTGTGATAGATGATGTTGAAAGGTCTTCTGTGATGACTGAAATTGCAAGTGAGAAACCCTATGATATGGGAGGAATAACTTTGACTGATTTTCTTGAAGATCAAACAAATATTATTCAGTCAGAGTCTATCCACCTTGAGGGTGAGTCTCAGCAAACAACACTTAAAGACGGTGATGTACTAACTATGGTGTCTAATGAAGTATTACTGAAGACATCAGAGTCTAGTAAAGAACCTGAAAGTGGTATACTAGAGCCTGTAGTCTCTGGAAGGAAAGAAGATGATTGTAAGGGTTCAGAGATTATAGCAGCTCACTCCTTGGAGAAAACCTCAAGCCCCTTGCCAAATGAGGAACCCTCTCTCCATGTGAGTTCAGGTATAAAAACTTCTTTTAAACTCTATTTTTCTGTAGGTCATGAGAGCACTTATCCAAACTTGAGTGATACACTTGAAAAGATGGATATTGATCCACAATTAGAGCGGCTGGCTCCTGACCAGGCAAAAGGAGAGGTAGAAAGAGTGTTGACTTTAGATAGTCAAAGTGAGAATGAGGGTATGGATGATCAACTCCATAGTGAGGGAGAGAAAATTAGGAAACCACCATCGTTTGATTTCTGGGATCAGGTTTTTCCTGAATCTTGGTCTGATAATCTTGGTATGGATGCTGGTACTTATTCTTTTATCAAGATGTATGAGAAGAATGACTTAGCAAAGCACAATTCAAAGCCAGAAGTTAAAGCTCAGAAGCAAAAAGAAAGGCTTGCAGGAATTATAAACAGAAGAGGTGAAAGGCTAAGACAAACTTCTACACCATCAGTACCAGAAGATATTTCTAATGATCCAAGGATTCCTTTGTTTGTACTACCAATATCAGCCAGAATTGAGACATCAACAGTATCTGATCAATCTAAGGAGGCGTCAGGATTTGTAGATGTTAGTACACAGAATACTGGTGAAGGACAAGATGATCATATTGCAGCTTCAGATCAGAAAGATGAAGATGTTTGTAACTCTAATCGAGTTTTATTACTTGAATATCATTCTACACAGGCAACTTCTTCTACAAGACTTGAATCTGAAGATATTCCAAACACTTCCAACATTGAAGTTAATTCTGAAGTTCTACAAGACATTCAGAAATCTCAAGTTGAAATTCAATCAAGACTTCAAACACTTGAAGATAACCAAGTCACTATTATGGAAAATCAAGCAGTTCTGATGAATCTCATTTGTTCTGTTACTGAATCTCTTGGAATTAATGTTGCTGATGTCAAAAAGGGGGAGATAAAGACAATTCAAAGACAACAACAACAACAGACTAAGGGAGATAAAAGAAGAACTGGTAGGGGAGATAAAGACAGTGACAGAGGTGAATCTCATCATGGAAGTGATAAAGGAAAAGAAGCATCAAATAGTTGAATTCTTTCGTCTAAGTACTGGATACTATGTCTATATCTGAAAGAGGAGGTACTTAACTTCATGATTTTTGAATTCATAAATTCTATTCTGATTGTATTGTTATATGTTTTGACATCAACAACTCAGATTTATGCTTCAGATTTTAAAAGCATAAATAGGGGAAATTGTTAGGAATAATTCATGAGTTGTGATGTTAAGAATAGAATTTTACTTATACTTCTTGTATATCCTGATTTTATAAAGGATTTAGCACTTTGTATAGGAAATATGTGTTAGACAGTTATCTGTAAAGTTTAGTCAGGAATGAACAGTGCATCGAGTACTACATGTCAGGAACTGAGATCGAATCCTGATACGTCAAGTCAAATACTGATCAAGTACTGATAGGATGGTTAGATCCTGATGCAAGATGAAATCCTGATATCAGTCATGTTACTAATGATGTCATTATGGATGCTACAGAAACTGGCAAGTGCTATAAAACATGATCTTTGTTTGAGGAACAAGCAAGAAGATATTATGAAGGGAAGAATTTTCTATTGATGGAAACTATCAACTGGACGGCAGAACATTGTCATGTATAGATTATCTTTCTGTTATTAGTTGATAGGTAGCATTATAAATACTCTCTCTATGTCATTGTAAAAATTGTTCGTTCATAAGGTTTGCAATCGTAAGTATACGAGAGTGCAAACAGAGAGATTTGTATTGTCAGAAGCTGCTAAAGGTATTTGTACACCTTTGGTAGAGTTTGTATTTGATCTTATTAATACAAATAGAGTTTGATTCATTCGTTTATTCTTGTTCATATAACCAAGCAAAAATCAGACACGATTATATAACTTGTATTCAACCCCCCCTTCTACAAGTTATTCGAGTTAACAAGGAATTCGTGAATCTAGCCTTGATGGCTAGAGAGGATGAAGAAGCATCAACCTCTTCAAGTCAGGTACCATCTCTAGTTTTACTAGATATGTCCTTAAATGACTATAAGCAAACCATTGATGAAATGAGTACTGAAATGTTTAATATTCACACTAGTTTATCTGCTGCAAATGAAGAAATTGCTAGATTAACTAAGGAAAATGAAACAATCAAATCCAACAATGATGTATTGTTGCTTAAGACCAGTTCTATTGATTCTTTAGCTCAGGAAAACGAGAGATTAAAGAATGATTTAATCTGTGCTAAAGAGATAGAGGATTATCTAAGAAAAGAAATGTCTGAAAATGAATTTAAGCTTAAGGCATTTAGAAATTCCTCTAAAATAGTTCAAGAGTATCATGAGAAACATACTGAAAGTAAGAAGATAGGTATAGGCTATGATTATGGTAGGAGACCTGGTAAAGAGGCTGTTATACAGAACAATAATGAAAACAATACTGTTAGGCCTCACATCCTCAAAAATGTGAGCAAACCAATTTTTAAAAGTACAGAGTTTGAGGTTGATGAAACTTCTCTAATTATTAATCAAGAACTCTGTGATGAAGATGAGAGGGCTGACAGTGTGTCTAAGGAAGAAAAAGATTCTATTAAAATTCCCATGACAGAAACTTTATCAAGCAGCCCGACCAAGTGTTCAAAAGATACTGTCACAAAGGATGAGACAGTAACGTTTAAAGATACTATCAAGAAGGCACCCAAGACAGTAACTTTCAAACCTATTGTCAATACTGCAAGTACAAAAGGTGCTGTCAAAAATAGCTCGACAGTACCTTCTGAACATACTGTCAAGACAATTGTCTCCAAGCCTAAGAACAGAAATGGCAAGCTAGGCATTGATAAAAAGAATAATTATCCGTATCTTAAGTAGGCACCCAGGAAACTTTGCAATAACTGTGGCTCCTCACATCATTTAACTTATGTTTGTAAGAAATCAACTAGTAGCATACCTAATGCAACAGAGTTGAAAGAAAACTTACATAGAACCCCCGTTATGCAAAGAACAATGGTTGTCTGTAATAACATTGACTGTATGCCATGCAAAATTACTGCCATGAGTACATGCTTTAATCTGCAAATTTCATCTACTGAAATATGTTCTTATATGCAAACTGCAAAGATTTCTGAATCCACTAAAAATAGTGAGAAGGCTGTTCTCACTAAGAAAAAGACTAAGCCAATTTCTAAAACTAAGTGGGTAATAAAAGAAGTCAAGGAACCATCTTCTGATGATACTGTTTCAAATATTGATAAAGTTTCTGATGATACTGAGTCTGCAGGACCCAACAAGACTTGGGTACCAAATGCAAATTAAACTCTATCTGTCTTGCAGGGAAAGAAAGGTAAACAGGTCATGTGGATAATCGACAATGGATGTTCCAAACACATGACCGGTGATATATCCCTGCTATCACAATATGTTGAGAAGGCTGGCCCAACAATAACCTTTGGAGACAACAGCAAAGGTTACACTGTGGGATATGGCTGCTTAAAAGCTGGAAATGTTGTCATTGAAGAGATATCTCTTGTGGAAGGATTGAAGCATAATCTACTTAGTGTCAGTCAATTCACTGACAAGGGATTCAAAGTCAATTTTGGCATGATGGAATGCACAATCTACCATAAAAAGGATAGAAGCCTGTCTCTGAAAGGAGTTAGGAAAGGAAGCCTATTTGTTGCAGACTTAAACTCAACAATTGAGGAAAGAATATTTTGCTTCTACAGCAAAGCAAGTGTTGGAGATAGCATGCTTTGGCACAAGAAGATTTCCCATCTCAACTTCAAAACAATGAACATGCTAATGAAGAAGGAATTGGTGAGAGGACTGCCTTAACAGGAATTCTGTCAAGAAGGACTGTGTGAAGACTATCAAATGGGAAAACTAAGAAAAGCAGTGCATAGATCAAAACAAATCAACACCAACACAGAAGCACTCAAGTTGATTCACATGGATCTTTTTGGACCAGTGAATGTTCAATCACTATCTAGAAAAAGATATGCACTGGTCATGATAGATGACTATTCTAGATACTCTTGGGTGAAATTTTTAGAATCAAAAGATGAAGCTGCTCAAGAAATCATTGATCACATAAGGGTACTTGATAGGACCCCTGGAGCAAAAGTACAATTTCTAAGAAGTGACAATGGAACCGAGTTCAGAAATGCTACACTTGGAAACTACTGCAAAGATCAAGGGATTGTTCAACAATTCTTTGCTACAAGGACTCCACAGCAAAATGGAGTTGTGGAAAGGAAAAATAGGACACTCATTGAAGCTGCTAGGACTATGTTGAGCAATGCTAAATTACCAACATATTTCTGGGCAGAAGCCATCAACACTGCTTGTTACACACAGAACAGAACACTAATCAACAAAGCTCATGGTAATACTCCTTACTATCTTTTGACAGGGAAGAAACCAACTGTCAAGTACTTTCATGTTTTTGGAAGCAAGTGCTTCTTAATGAAAGACAACCATGAAAGAAAAGGCAAGTTTGATACTAAAGCATATGAAGGCATTTTCATGGGATATGGGATAGAAAGGACTGCCTACAGAGTCTATATCATGGAGCACAAGACAATTGAAGAAAGTGTAAATGTCACATTTGATGAAACCAAGTTTCTAGGGTTACATGAAGATGGTCAAATGCAACCCTTCAGATTTGAGAATCAAGGATACTTGGAAATAGAAGAATTTGTTGATGAAGAACCCAGTCTTATTCAAACAATGGGATATAAAAAAGAAACTGTCAATGCTCATGATCTAAATCAAACTTCAGCCCAATCACAGACAATTTCAGGCATCAATCTACAAGACTGTGAAACTGGAGAAATTGAGTCAAATGAGCAGAACAATGAAAATGGTGGAGAGACAAATCCTCATACTGATGAAAGTCAATCTAATCAAATGAGAAGCTTGCCTCAATCAACTAAGTGGAACAGAGATCATACCAGTAATTTAATTATTGGAGATCCCACAACTGGTGTAAAGACAAGGAGGAATATCTCTGCTGACAGCATGTTTTCATGTTTCTTATCTCAAATGGAACCAAAAATAGTTGAAGAAGCATTGTTGGATTCTGATTGGGTGATGGCCATGCAGGAAGAGCTCAATCAGTTTGAAAGAAACAATGTTTGGAAGTTGGTTCCAAGGCCAAAATGAAAATCAATCATTGAGACAAAATTGGTCTTCGGAAACAAAATAGATGAAAGTGGAAATGTGACAAGAAATAAAGCAAGGCTAGTGGCCAAAGGATACTGTCAACAGGAAGGGATAGATTATGATGAAACATTTGCTCCTTTTGCCAGACTTGAAGCTATAAGAATTTTCTTAGCCTTTGCTGCACATTGCAAATTCAAGGTATTTCAAATGGATGTTAAAAGTGCCTTTCTAAATGGAGAATTAGAAGAAGAAGTGTATGTTGAATAGCCTCCTGGTTTTGAGAATGACAAACTGCATAACTTTATCTACAAGCTGTTCAAGGCTCTATATGGTTTAAAGAAAGCACCAAGAGCCTGGTATGACACACTCTCCACTTTTCTCCTGGAAAATCAATTTATAAGGGGTATGGTGGATAGAACTTTATTCTATAAATACCATGGCAAAGACATCATCCTTGTGTAGATATATGTTGATGACATAATTTTTGGTTCAACAAATGAAAAATTATGTGAAAAGTTCTCATCCCTAATGAGAAACAAGTATGAAATGAGTATGATGGGAGAATTAGCATTCTTTCTTGGTCTCCAAATCTATCAGAAGAAGGATGGAATCTTTATCTATCAATCTAAGTATGTCAAAGAACTTCTCAAGAAGTTTAACTTAGAAGATTCATCACCTGCCAAGACACCTATCTCAACAGCCACCAAATTAGAGTTAGATCCTAAAGGCAAGAAAGTGGATTCTAGTACATACAGAGGCATGGTAGGATCATACTTTACTTAACAGCTAGCAGACCAGACATAATGTTTGCTACATGTCTCTGTGCAAGATTTCAGGCTGATCCAAAAGAATCACACTTAGTTGCAATCAAAAGAATTTTTAGGTATCTCAAAGGCACTCCAAATTTAGGCCTTTGGTATCCTAAGGAAACTGGATTTGATTTGATTGGATACTCTGATTCAGACTATGCAGGCTGCAAGATTGACAGAAAAAGTACTACAGGAAGCTGTCAATTTCTTGGGGGGAGATTGGTGTCATGGTTTAGTAAAAAGCAACATTCAGTTTCTACATTAACTGCAGAAGCTGAGTATATTGCAGCTGGAAGTTGTTGTGCACAAATACTTTGGATGAAGAATCAGTTAATGGATTATGGACTAGAGATGTCAAACATTCCTATCTATTGTGACAACACTAGTGCCATAGCCATATCAGACAATCCAGTTCAACACTCCAGAACAAATCACATTAATATAATGCATCATTTTATCAGGGAGCATGTTGAAAAGGGAGATGTAAAACTGGTTTATGTTCCAACAGACAAGCAACTTGCAGACATATTCACCAAGCCACTGGATGAAGCAACATTTACCAGGTTGGTGAGTGAATTAGGAATGCTAAATCAGGTATGATTAACTGACTGGTTTATCATTTCTAAGTCACAGCTCATGACAGAAACTTTCAAAGTACTGTCACGAGAAGGTACTGTCATTAGAAGGTACTGTAATGAGAAGTTATTGTACTAATTGCTACTTGTTCAGACAGCATGTTTGCTATGACTATGCTAAAAGATTTATCATTTTAGATATCATGTTTGCTATGACTATGCTAAAAGATTTATCATTTTAGATATCATGTTTGCTATGACTATGCTAAAATGGTTTCACATGTCTATTTTAATGTGATAATAAGTAGTCAAGTGTCCTTAACTTAATTTGTGTATGAGCAATGACAGCACGTTTGTACGCCTAGTTTACTGTCAGATAAACTTGCTGTCGCACATTCACCTTATTGACAGAAATGTTGTTAGCGCACAGGTTGCTGTCAATGAAAGTTGCTGTCACGAGAAATTGCTGTCAAAGATGGTGGTGAAAAGAAAAGCGCACAGGTTACTGTCAATGAAAGTTGCTGTCATGAGAAGTTGCTGTCAAAGATAGTGGAGAGATATATACATTAATATATATATATATATATATATAATTTTAATCCACTAATCCACGATCTAATAGCAACTGTCACATGATATAGCGAGTGGGGTTAATGGGTAAAATCATTACTACACGATCATTTAAGACAAGTAAACACGATTCATTTCATAAACTGAATCTACCGTTTAATTTTCTTTCACTTTCATCTGCAAAACCTTTCAATATTCTACATTCAAGAACCGCATTTTCTCTCTCATTTTTCAGAACATTCATCAATGGCACCCAAACAAAATATTGCTCAAACAAACTTTGCCGGTATCTATTCTCCTGGTGTTGCCGGTGAAAACTTCAAAGGACTTATTTAATTTGTAAATAAATCCTACTTAGGTCATGCTATAACTTCTAACCCTAAGATTGACCTTGACAGAATTGAAAAATTCTGGAAAACTGCCAGAGTTCAAGGAACTGAAGAGAATGAAGAAATTAACTTCAAGATAAATGGTGTTAATCATTCTCTTTCAGTAAATGGTATTAACAAAGCTTTGGGTACAACTTTGGCTCAAGGAGAAAGCTTTCAAGAACTGGCAAATGATGACACTCTGAAGAGGTTCTTTCTAAAGATTGGGTATTCTGGTCCTAAACTTGAAGAAACCACTCACAAATGGTATCCAACTGGAAAAATGGACAGATAATATCTCAGAAAGGATTGGAGCATGATTTTTGACATCATGGTGAATGTATTCTATATCAAATCTACTGGCTGGAATGGAATACCTTCCTACATCAAGAAGCTCACACACTCACTAGTCCATGGATACAAGGTGGACGTTGGAAAGCTAGTCATGGCTAAATTGAAAAGCGCCATAGGCAAGAAGGTAAATCTGTACCCTCGTTTTCTGACAATGTGTATCAATGATATTTGTGGAACTGTTGTAGATGCTCCTCATTATGAGGAGTGTCCTGTTTTAAAGAAAAACACACACTCAACACTCAACACACAAAATTTAAATGCACTTATTCCACTATGTTTCACACAACACATGGTTAATCAAGAGCCCAACCTTGATTATCCATTACCTACAGGGTATAATATTTTCACAATTGAGAATGAGACTGAATTAGACCTAAATTTAGTTAACCCACATTCTACACCATACATTCCACCTAGGGACTCTAGACTGCCCAAAGCCCTTAAAATAGCCAAACAAGAATCAAAGAAAAGATCCCTAGAGAGTGTAACTGGTGAAAATATTGAGAGTCAAGAGGGAGTTACTGCATCTAGTGCAGCAAATAAGGATGGTAGTGGAAAAGAACCCACAGTAGCCCCTTTTGAGCCTAAGAAGAAGAGAGCTAGAGGGGCTAAGGCTACTGTCAGCCACCCTACAGTCTCCCAAAAGACTGTAGAGGATGATAGGGACATAAACTCTCCTCTAGGTGTCTCTTCTCAACAAGAGACATCTACTGAAATTGGCCTGTCTCCCAAGGCATCTTGTAAAGAGTCTGCACAACCTCAAGAACTCACTCTTGAGGAGCCTATACTTGAAGAAATACACACAGAGCACAGTGAGAAATTCATCTCTACCTTTGATGTTCCACAATTTTCTTCTGTGGAACAGCCAAATGATCCATCTAAAATTCATTCTTCTACCTTCATTCCAACATCTGTTGTTTCTTCTGTACAACCTAGAGAGGGGGACAATACCAACCCCTCAAGTTTTGATCATCCATCTCAAACCATGGATGAGCCCCCATCAAGTGGTCCACAAGAACCCATTTCTCAAAGTAAAATGGATACCACTCTTTCAAACACTGGATTCGATCAAGGTGGATTTTTGTCAGATATTGAAACAGCCAGCATCTTGATCGATTCCCTCAAAGCATCTTACCCTAGGGAAGTTGCTGTCACAGCCAAAGTTGCTGTCAAGGACAACCCAGAAGGTTCTGTCAAACAATCAAGTGACAGTAACATTCTGGTAAAAGATACTGTCAAGAGCCTTCCCAAAGATGCTGTCAACATTGTTCAACCTCAGTACAAGGAAGGACTTATTGAAGATATATCTGATGATGACATGCCAATCTCCAAGGCTTTTAAGGTAAAATCTAAATCTTCTCTTTCTTCTTTGCATGATAGTACTGCTCATACTCATGCATCTAGGATGAGTGAGGGAGTGAAAAAGAAAAGAGAGATAAAAGAAAAGAGAAGTGAGCCTAAAAATGAGAGGCAGCCAAATGAGCTGGCAAAAGGTGAGGGACTTGAGCATGTCCAGAGTGGAAATGAGGGAGCCATTTATCAAAAGGCATTAGGCCTTGAGGGACTTACTGTGAGAGATGATGAGATCATCTATAAAAATAATGAGAGTGTAAGAACCCCAACAGCCTTCTTGCCCCAGACTTATCCTAAACCTTCAAAGAGGCTTAGGTCTGGTGGTCCTTCTGCAAATGACAGGCTCCAAGCTATTGAAGACAGGTGTGCAAAGATGGAAAGCAAGTTAGACAACCTGTCTTCTACTGTGAAAACTGGATTTGCTGAGATTCAAGCAACTCTACTGTCTCTTTCTTCTATCATCAATGCTATCAACTTACCTAAGGGGGAGAAAGTGATAGATCAGAAAGAAGCTGAGCAACCAGTGGAGCAACCAGTAATGCAAATGAAGTCACAAGGGGGGAAGCTGAAAGACAGGGGGAGCAAAGGAGTAAGGGGGAGGAAAAAAAAACTGTTATAGCCTCTGGAACTGGTGAACTGTTTGAAACTGAAGTAGATGGGGAGACAATGCTAGTATCTGAGGAAGTATTGAAACTGATACAAAGAAATAAAGCATCTTCCATCAAAATTAGTGAACCAGTTCCTGAAAAGAAAGAATCCACTTTGGAGAGGCTTTGGAGAGAAAAGGAGGAGTCAAACAGGATGGACAAAGGAAAGGACAAGTTGCCTGAATATGTGAATCCTTGTGAGATTGTTACTTGGACTGATGGAAGCACATACTCTCAAGAAGAAGCTGATTCTATGATGATAAATCATATGGAGAGCACCCTAAATAATAAGGATGAGGAATTCAATACTCTGGTGAATAAAGCAATCACAGAATCTGGAGGAAAACCTGCTAAATTGGCAGAAGTTTTGAAAGAAAAGATTATCAACCTATCTGTGAAAATTAGCTCAGAGAAAAGGTGGGCAGTTGAAGTGTTTCTAAAGAGCAGACATTCAATATTCATAACAATGCAACTACTAGAAACCTTCTCTTCCAGAGTACAGTACATTCTTGGGCTACTTGTCAAGACAAAGTCTACCATCTTTAATGAAAGTCTCTATCTACAACTGAATTCAATGGTGAATAGCAAACTTCCATAAATCAGTCTCCAGCCATATGGTGTTAGCTTCAGACAGGTAACAGCCAAAGGAACTAAGGGACTTGGTTTTTTAACTCTTGAAGGTAAAACGTCTCTACAGAGCAAAATCATCATGGATGTACTGAAGTTATTGCTGAAAGCTCCCATAACCAAGGAAAGGATTCAAGCAGTTAAAGATATTCACAAGCTATTGGCAAAGAGAGATGAGGAATACAGTGCTAAAATTAAGAAGCTCATTGCCAAAGCAAATGAAAGCAGAAATGCCAAAGGTGAAAGCTGCTCATTTGATGACACCTTGGATAAAGATGGTGATGACAATGAAGGTGGAGGTAAAGCTGGAGGAGCTAAAAAGTCAGAAAAGGGAGATTCTTCAAAAGAGCAATCCCAAGCTAAAGAAGCTGAGCCAAAGAAAACTTCAGAAACTTCTGGAACAAGCAAGAAAAATGAAGAAAAGGAGGAAGAAAAGGAATTACTTGAAGCATTGAAGACTAATCAAGTAGAAATGGAAATTGACAGTACCTATTCTGAAAAAGATACTATCAACAAAGATGCTGTCAAGAAAAATGAAGTTACTGTCAAAGATGCTGTCAGGGAAGATGAAGACACTGTCATGAAAGATGCTGTCAAAGAAGACATTATCAGAAGCCCTATCAAAGATGCTGCCAATGATTCTAATGTCAAAACATCCAAGACAGTAAGAATCAAAAGAAAGGCAAACAGAAAGATAAAGGGAAAAGTTGTGTACAAAGGAAAAGGAAAAGCTACAGGGTTAGGACTTAAGAAACCCATCATGAGAAGAAGAATGATTAGCTTTGAAAAGTTGCAGGAGAATGCCAGAAACTCAATCACATCTGTGTCTGTAGACTTAGATGATTCAAAGGAAAATGCAACAGGATACGTTCTGTGGGAGAACAAGGAAAGAGAAATTATGGTAGAACCTGACTTCATTCAGGTAACAAAATCAAGGGTGGTTTCAAGCAATCTTAATTCAATCTTTGAAACTGTAAAACGAAGAATTGATTATTTCAATTTGGAAAGGATGGTTGAACTCTTGCAAACCTATGATGATATTTCAAAGAAGGTCATGGACCATGTTCTCAAATACTATGAAGCCAAACATGCTGAATTTATTGGTAAATATGGTGATTGAACACTTCACAATGATGAAGATATCTATCAAGCCCTAGGTCTGGAATATGAAGAAGACAATCCCATTCCTGAGTACAACTGGGCAGAAATGGAGAAACCTTACACAAAGCCAGAAATGGATAGATATGAGGCAGAGCAGAAATTCAAAGAAGAATTAGCCTCAAGGCACAAATCTCGTCAACAGATAGAAGATGAGATTGAAGCTCAAATGAAGGAAAGTTGCAGTAAACTCAACAAACTCAACAGCAATGGATCAAACTATCAGCCATGTGTACTGGACAATCCTTTGAGAATCAAGTATGGCAAAGAAGAAATCTATGCAGACAGCTTTTCTAAGTTGAGAACTAGTGTGCTAAAAGAACTGTACTGGCAAGTGGTAGGATCATCAAACAAGCTTGAAACACTGTGTTCTTGGGAGCTAGACATGATTTTTGATCAAAGGAAAAGAGAGGATCCCAGCTTGGACAGACTAAGAAGGGAAACCTTAAATCAACTTCCTGGCAAAAGATTCAAGATGGAGGGAAATGTGTTGAAATTCAGATCAATTGTCAAGAAAAAAGTTTATTGGATGGAACTTAAAGATGTGTTAAACACTACTTCCTCGATGATCAGGAAATACATTGTGGAAAATGAAGATGATGCAGAGACCCCCGAAGAAAAGGAGTTAATTGAGAAACTCAGAAAGGCTCTGAAGGAAAAAGAGCTAAATGAAAGTTCAAATCAAGCTAAGTAAATATTTTTTTTTCTTTCTAGATTAATTATGAACTTTTATGATCATTGTTTGAAAACAATCTAGATTAATCACATTTTTCAGAAATGAAGGGTTTATTCATTCTGATCTATGTTAGTTAAGTTGTCAGCATGATATATCTATAAATTTGTCCTTATTGTCCATAAAAACAAATTGGGGGAGATTGTTGGGATTTATGGGTGATAGAACAGACAACTTAACTAGTTTCATTGGAATGCTTAGTTTTACTAAGTAGAACATACTGTCATAGCCAGAAGTGTATTCTTGTAATTAAATAAATACTGTCATGTAATAATTGTAATTCTTGGAAGAAGTTCGGTTATGTTCAAGCCTCAAGAAATACATAAGTTCGACAGCAGGAATAAAAGTTACTGTCAAGCATTTGACAGTAAGGTTACAAGGAAATAGCATGTTGCCTAGGTCGATAGCAAGTTTCAATTTGACAGCAACATTGGCGGAGATTCTGATGACAGCAACTTTCGTATATAGTTTGCGACAGCAAGTTTGGAATTCTTGACAGCAACCTTTGCGGGGAATTCATACTGTCAACAAAAGTACAATTCTTTGACAACAACCTCTGCGGGGAACTTTTACTGTCAATCAAAGAACAATCCTGTGACAGCAAACTTTGCGGCAAACATACTGTCATACAGAATCAAATTGATTTAGGAATTTTCTAAGTCAAATTAAGCGACATAGTACATGTTCAAAAGAAGTAGGCGTACTACAACATTCAAACTTTACAGCAAGCTTGAAAGTCTATAACAGAAGCTCGAGAGATCACATGGAGCAACCTGTAAAGTATATAGCAAGATAAATTTAATAACTACTAGATCTGGGTGGCTCAAATGTGGAAAGCATCTAAAGTTACTTTGTGTGTATCACATGGGAATAAATCATGTAATGAGCTGCAAAAAGAAGATGATAGCAACTCAACAACCCATGTTGATAGTGATAGTATAGTAGAAAAAGATCCAACTATCACTCTATAAATAGAACACTCTATTACATGATATAGAAGTATCTCTACAACTGTAATCTCTTGAGAATTCGAAGCTTGAGAATTATTTTGTTTCTCAAGGTTGTAGCAAAACCTCGCAAAATAAATAAAACATTTATTTTGTGAAACATCGTGTTAGATATTACCTGTGATTGCATTTATTTTACTAGTAAATTACAAAGTCTATTTAAGTTGTTGAAATAGTTTTTGAAATTTATTAGTATTGCATTCAACCCCCCTTCTGCAATACTTTCCAGGACCAACACCAACAATCCCCCACATGGATGAGATTGATAATGTAGTAGCACAAACCAAACAGACAGACACGGAGTTTGGTTTGGTGATAGAATTCTTCGATCATATATAGCATACGATAGGTAGAGAATGCTCCTTGAACCTTCGCTTGAGTAAGCATACCGACTTTACTGGTAGACAGTAGACGTGCTTGTCTTTGAACTGTTCGACCGTTTATGTAAACAATGATATACTTATCACTATACCCTTTTTGACTCGTTCAGCTCTCATGATTATGTCCATTTTGGCCATGGATCATCGTCCTGGTTCTGCAGGAGTTTCTAAAGAATTGTGCCTCGCAATTCTCCTTCGAAGCGGCCCCACTTCTCTCCCACATAGGTGATCTTTATCTTATAGAGTAACCCGCGTTTACTCAACTGAATTCCATGCGTTCAAATCTTGAACTCCATGTATTCACCGAAAGATCATTAAAAGCTTAATAGCTTACCCTCGTACCTTACGGGTCTCACTGTTTCTCATCATAGGAATAGGCCAGGGGTTACCCCTACAGTGATTTGGTTATCATGATTTAGTTGGCCCATTGAACCAAGTTCTTGGGACCTCCAGTCAGCAATGGTTGGGTGTCCACCATGACGCCGTTATGCAATAGGCTTAAGGCCCATCCCTCTCGATGATTTGTCAACCAGTTCTCTTGATAACCATTTGGTTAGCGGATCCGCGATATTATCCTTTGACGGTATAAAGTCAATAGTGATAATTTCGGTTGACATTAATTGTCTAATGGAACTATGTCGTCGTCGAATGTGATGGGACTTTCCATTATACATTGTGCTCTGTGCCCTGCCAATAGCAGACTAACTATCATACTGTAGTCCTATTGCAGTCACAGGCTTCGGCCATCTCAGAATATCCTCCAGAAACTGGCGTAAATATTCAACCTCTTGTGCGCATTTATTTAATGCCACAAACTCAGCTTCCATTGTGGACTGAGTTATCACAGTTTGTTTGGAGGATTTCCACGACACTGCTGCTCCAGCTAGTGTAAACACAAATCCACTCGTAGACTTTAGTGCCTTTTTGCTAGATATCCAGTTTGCATCAGTATAGCCTTCTAGTACTGCTGGATAACTGCCAAAATGCAAACCATAGTCTCGAGTTTCCCTCAAGTACCTTAGTACTCGTATGATTGCTTTCCAATGATCAGCTCCCGGATTACTCTTAAACCTACTCAACTTACTGATTGAGTACGCAATGTCTAGTCTAGTACAACTCATCAGGTACATCAAACTACCAATAATCCTTGAGTATTCCAGTTGGGAGACTCCTACACCTTTGTTCTTGGATAGATGCAAAGTCATATCCACAGGTGTTCTAGCTTTTTCAAAATCATCCTTTAGAAACTTCTTAAGGATTTTGTCAACATAATGTGGTTGACTTAGTGCGAGACCCTCAGATGTCCTAGAAATTTGAATTCCTAGAATTACATTTGCTAGTCCCTTGTCTTTCATGTCAAATCTCAATTTTAACATATCCTTTGTAGATTTGATCACTCTATCATTGCTACCAGCAATAAGTAGATCATCTACATACAACGTCATCATAACATATCCATTCTCGTCATCCTTGTAGTAGGCACAACTATCACACTCATTGATCTTGAAGCCACTGGCCAACACGACCTCATCAAATTTTTCATGCCACTTCATAGGTGCTTGCTTCAAGCCATACAGTGACTTTACCAATCTACAAACTTTCCTTTCTCGTCTAGGAACAACAAACCCTTCAGGTTGTTTCATATAGATTTCCTCATCTATATCTCCAGTTAGAAAAGCTGTTTTCACATCCATTTGATGCACTATTAATTTTCGCATTGCAGCAATAGCAAACATCATCCTTATGGACGTTATTCTCGATACTGGAGAATATGTATCAAAATAGTCAAGGCCCTTTTGTTGCTTGTATCCCTTGATTACAAGTCTAGCCTTGTACTTATCAATAGTACCATCGGGTTTCAACTTCTTCTTGAACACCCACTTTCTTTCTAGTGATTTGCATTCGGCTGGCAAATCCACTAACTCCAAAGTATGATTCTGTAGAATAGAATCAACTTCACTTTTGATGGCCTCCTTCCACATAGGTCCATCAGGTGATGTTACCACTTCCTTATAGGTTTTCGGATCACCTTCTTCGAACAAATAAGTTAGAAATTCTGATCCAAAGGATTTCTCCTTTCTTTGTCTTTTGCTCCTTCTTACTACCCCCACATTTTCGTCTTCACTTTCATCACTCTCATTATCGTCATCAATAGACTCATGAGTTCGTTTAGACGTAGTCGGGCGGTCAACACCAGGATTACAAGGAAATACCATCTCAAAGAATGAGGCATTCCTAGACTCCATAAATGTATTCTTTTGAATTTCAGGAATCTTCGAGTCATATACAAGAAACCTATATGCAGTACTATGTGGTGGATATCCGATGAAGATACAATCCACAGTCTTTGGACCAATCTTCACCTTCTTAGGTGCAGGGATTAGTACCTTTGCAAGGCAACCCCACACTTTCAGATTTTGGTAACTTGGTTTCTTTTCCTTCCACATTTCATAAGGACTTGCATCCTTGTTCTTGCGAATCATCATATTCAAAAGATGATTTGCACTCAAGATGGCTTCCCCCCACATCGACTGCGAAAGTCCAGAGCTTAACAACATCGCATTCATCATTTATTTGAGAGTGCGATTCTTCCTCTAAGCCACTCCATTTGACTGAGGGGAGTATGGCGCAGTAACCTCATGGATTATACCATGTTGTGAATAGAATTCCCCAAAAGGTTCAACATATTCACCCCCACGATCACTACGTATTGTCTTGATTTTCTCATTTTGTTGTGTCTCAACTTCTTCCTTGTAAATTATAAATTTATCTATAGCTTCGTCTTTGCTTTTAAGCAAATATATATAACAGTATTTTGTACAATCATCTATGAATGTAATAAAATACTTGTTTCCTACTCTAGTTGGAGCAAATTTCAAATCACATATATCACCATGTATTAGGTCTAGCACTTTGGTGTTTCTTTCCACACATTTAAATGATGATCTCGTTAATTTTGCCTCAACACAAGTTTCACACTTATGTTTTGAATCAATATTCAATTTTGGTATGTATTCTTTCATACTTAATCGTCGTAAAGTATCATAATTCACATGTCCTAATCTAGCATGCCATAAATTAGGAGACTCAAGCAAGTAATCAGAAGAGTTCTTTATTTCATTATCATCTTTAACATACATCACATTGAGCTTAAAGAGCCCATCCGTTACATAACCCTTGCCTACAAATATACCACTCTTAGACAAAATAACCTTATCCGACTCTAAAACAATGCGAAAGCCATGCTTATTCAACAAGGAACCAGACACAAGGTTCTTGCGAATATCAGGCACATAAAGTACATTTTTCAAATTCAAATTCTTCCCAGAGGTCATCTTCAGAATCACCGTGCCTTCCTCTTCAATGGTTGAAGTTGCTGAATTCCCCATGTAACACTACGTCAAATTTTGGCTTCCGTCACATCAAATATGTGTGGCTAAGCACTTTCCGTCACGTTTTAATTTTTCAGCAAAGTGTGACCTAAGGTCTCGTCATTTTATGCCCCCTACGGCCACACTCCAGCTGTGTGGTTGTAACTCAAAACAGAGTGACTAAAGCATACCACCCCTTGGGTCTGACAGCCCCCATTTTAAGCTCAAAAGTGTGACTAAATACCAGCTTACAGCCACAGGATGTGTCGTGGCTAAAGAGAAATAATAACGTGGCTAAATACCAACATTCATGAAAGGCTTAGCTTTGGTCACACTATTTATTGGTAAATCGTGGCCAAAAACTTGGATATGGCCACATTTTATAATTTTTGTGTGGCCGTTTCTATGTTTTATATACTATTAAACAACTGCTTTTAGTCACTAATAATTGTAGTAACTATAGTTCTGGCTAAAACCTATTTTTATAGAATTTTTGTAATATAGTGTGGCTAAAGGATAGTAATAGCCACACACACTTAACTAAATTATACAAGGTTTTATTTGTATTATAAATGATCGATAATAAATAATAAAACCAAAATGTCAAAATTGAAACACAATGCTATTCTAAAATTCAAACACAATGCTATTCTAAAATTCAAACACTTAGCCATACATAATCCATCACCAAAATAAATAGCAACATAATTAATGTAATAGCTAAGACCAATCCATACATAATCCATCACCAAACTAAAACTACAATTTTAATTAGAACAAAAGTATGATCAACTAGCTAGAAATGAAGGATGCTTTGAATTTGATTGAAATTTATTGGCTTTTTTCTTGGCTTCTTCATGTGCCTTTTTAGAAGACTCCAATGTTATAACTTCAACTTGCTTATGCTTCTGAATTTACTTGAAACGTAATCTACCTGGAAAATAACCTCTTGTACAGGGAAAATTGCTGTCGTTAATCAAATTGCTATTATATCCATATTTTCAGGATTCTCTGGTTATCAGTTGAACTTGATCCTGCATTGTATGAATGATTAAATTTGATGCAATATAAACCAACCCTAAAAATAGAAAGAGCATCAAAGAATAGCAGCCATATGAGAATCAAAGGTATCCTTAAATTTTATTTACAACTACCCAAACCTTGACAACATCAATTTGGATAATATTCACAACAACACATTGCTAGTAGTCTACCACTACACAAAGCTGCACACAAATTTGGTAACAAGAAGCAGTTCACAAGTTTAGAGTTGTTTGATACAAGATACAAAACAGTAAGAATAACATCACAAGGGCATAGAAAACATGGAGTGGACAGTAAACATAACTTACTAGCTTACATGGTATCAAATAGTTTCTGAGCTATTTCGACCCAACCTTGTTACATTTTCCAACATAGTTACACTACTGATGTCTTTTAAATGCAAGTTTTATTACTGAATGTTTTTGCTTATAAATGAGAGAATAAGTTCGTTAACCTTTTAACAGCTCCGCTCCTTAAGTAGTTCACCATGTCAGGATATTTGAATACATAGTCCTTCTGACCAGTTATATATAGAGCAGGGGCGTCAACTTTTGGAACTGGTGTATTGCTTAGCTTCTGTGTTTTTCTTGGAACAAAAATCCCTGTCATAGATGGTTAACTTGTTATATTTAAAGTAAGATAAGCAATGCTACAGGAATTTCATAATACATATTGTTGTTACAGGAATTTGGTAACAAACATGGACGTTGTGCTAGAATGAAAGAGCAAAAACAGGTTATTGATATGGGGATTTGGGTGCTGAGTTTGAGGGTTTATTGATTTGTATATTATAAGACAGAACAAGAAGCAAGAGTACATGCAGATAACAAGGAAAGACTTACAGCAAATAATAGAAACAGATTAGCATAATCTCCTACATAGTTTCCTACAGGAAGCTCTTCTTCTTCTTGCTCCTTGGTCTTCTCAGGCTCTCTGTAGAAGAACATGTCAACCTGCACAATGACAATTTCACAAAATTTGCATCAAATCAACCATTTAGACATCTAAATAAGCTTTTACACATTGCTCTTTCAACTCATGACTAATAGAATTAGAAACAGACTAGCAATTTCAGCAAACTCACCATCACTTCCCACTTGTGTCCTAGACTGATGACACCACGCATCTGCAGGACCATCCTTGCCAATAGCCAGAACAAACAAAATACTAAAATCACATCCACTTATTCCGAGAATAACAAAACAAACTAGAATCAAAGCATTATACTAACTCTTTCAAAAGTACTAATAAAAAGAGGTCCAAATTCCTCTTTACCACCAAACACTTCAATTGCAACAGAAGCTAGAAAAAGAGTACTAAAGTCAACACATGGTCATACTAAATATTGCACAAGATACATTGTTAAATTAAATTGAGAAACTTTAACGAACAATAAACTGTAACCTATTCAATTTTACAGGATTTGCAAAATAAAAACATAGTACTTAAGTGAGATTGAGAGGGACAGAGTGCGAGAGGGAGATAAAAGCCGCAAGTGAGATTTGCTCGATGTATGTGTTCCCTGATTTTGTCACAAACAGAAATTGATAATCAAGATAATGAAAGCACCTTTATGTTTGTGATAAAATCACGAACACCTACATCTAGTAAAATCAATTGACCAACAAACAGATCGGGGCCGGGACTATGTATAAAAAGAAGGTTTCCTTTGAATTTGTATGTGTGTGTTTGATTTGAACTTGAGTCGTGAACATATTGAAATCGAGCTAAGAGCCGTGAACATATGTGTGTGCTGAAAAAGAAGGGGGAAAATGGGGAAATGAAATACTAGGCAAGGGAGGGAAGTGAAATTTTGGGTACATAGGAGGGAAAGAGGAAGCGGGAAATGAAATTTTGTACGAGATCTTAACGAAAATGTGGTAAAAGTGCTACTTCCTAGAACGAGACACGATCCAGATTCACTGAATGATTTTTTTGAATGATTTCTTCGATGATCCAACCGTACGGATGTTAATAGATACTCATTCTCGTGTTGGAAAAAAATAATCGAAAAATAAAAAGGCCGGGTTGTACGAGATCTTAACGAAAATGTGGTAAAAGTGCTACTTCCTAGAACGAGACACGATCCAGATTCACTGAATGATTTTTTTGAATGATTTCTTTGATGATCCAACCGTACGGATGTTAATAGATACTCATTCTCGTGTTGGAAAAAAATAATCAAAAATTAAAAAGGCCGGGTTGTATGAGATCTTAACGAAAATGTGGTAAAAGTGATACTTCCTAGAACGAGACACGATCCAGATTCACTGAATGATTTTTTTGAATGATTTCTTCGATGATCCAACCGTACGGATGTTAATAGATACTCATTCTCATGTTGGAAAAAAATAATCGAAAAATAAAAAGGCCGGGTTGCACGAGATCTTAACGAAAATGTGGTAAAAGTGCTACTTCCTAGAACGAGACACGATCCAGATTCACTGAATGATTTTTTTGAATGATTTTTTTGAATGATTTCTTCGATGATCCAACCGTACAGATGTTAATAGATACTCATTCTGGTGTTGGGAAAAAATAATCGAAAAATAAAAAGGTCGGGTTGTACGAGATCTTAACGAAAAATGTGGTAAAAGTGCTACTTCCTAGAACGAGACACGATCCAGATTCACTGAATGATTTTTTTGAATGATTTCTTCGATGATCCAACCGTACGGATGTTAATAGATACTCATTCTCGTGTTGAAAAAAAATAATCGAAAAATAAAAAGGCCGGGTTGTACGAGATCTTAACGAAAATGTGGTAAAAGTGCTACTTCCTAGAACGAGACACGATCCAGATTCACTGAATGATTTTTTTGAATGATTTCTTCGATGATCCAACTGTACGGATGTTAAAAGATACTCATTCTCGTGTTGGAAAAAATAATCGAAAAATAAAAAGGACGGGTTGTACGAGATCTTAACGAAAATGTGGTAAAAGTGCTACTTCCTAGAACGAGACACGATCCAGATTCACTGAATGATTTTTTTGAATGATTTCTTCGATGATCCAACCGTACGGATGTTAATAGATACTCATTCTCGTATTGGAAAAAAATAATCGAAAAATAAAAAGGCCGGGTTGTACGAGATCTTAACGAAAATGTGGTAAAAGTGCTACTTCCTAGAACGAGACACGATCCAGATTCACTGAATGATTTCTTCGATGATCCAACCGTATGGATGTTAATAGATACTCATTCTCGTGTTGGGAAAAAATAATCGAAAAATAAAAAACCCTGGTTGTACGATATTTAACAAAAACGTGGTGAAAGTACGACTTTTTAACAAAAACGTAGTAAAAACTTGTAAAATTCATAATAAATTCATTTTTGATCCCAAAATTATTTTAGAAATATGGGGATGAAGCTAATTTTTATATCGTGATTTAAAATAAAAATTTCGATTGTAGAACATTATTTTATTTAAATATCGAATTAATAAATGATTTAAAGTTGATTTTCAAAAAAGTCAATTAAATAATTCCCCCCTTAAATCAAAAGTTCCCCCTTTACGCCAATTGTTTCCCCCCTTCACAATTATACCCTAAATTACACATCTCTCTCGACTGAATCTCACACACACACACAATTTAATCTTTTTTTCATTCTTATACAACAATTGGTTCTAGATTTGATTGAAACAAAGCCCCAGAAGCTGCAAATTAAGATGAGCGGAGGCACTGTTCAGAGCAATTGGCCTGTTTTAACCCTAGGTTTTCACCCCCTTCCGGCGAAGATGATATATATCCGGCAATTAGTACCTGTATGTCTCCTCTCTCTCCCTCTCTCCCTCTCTCTAAATCTATTAAGTGTTGCATTTTTTGAAAAGATGCGTACCTATTGACATGTATTTCATTAGTCTCGCGTCTATTGGGAATATTTGTTTGAGAATGTGTGTATTGAAACTCAGAGAGTTAATTGCGTCTATTGGGAATATGTGTTTGAGAATGTGTGTATTGAAACTCAGAGAGTTAATTGCGTCTATTGGGAATCTAAGAGCGTTGTTTCATATGCCTTACAACTCAGTTAACATGAGCGTTGTTTCATATGCCTTACAACTCCTCTATTTAAACCATCCCTAGTTAATCCCCTTTCTCATCCTCTCAAACATTCTTAATTGTTATTATATTTTCATAATCAAATATATCAAATGGCCTTCAACGCTCTCACCATACGTCTATCAAATGTATTGTTCAACTACGAAAACTTCACGATCGTAGTGGAAGGTGCAAGCTTTCCAGTGGACGATGTTCCACAGAATATCAGCTCTGAGTTCTCCTATGATCAGCAAATGGAGTGGATGTTTCTGATGATGGAGTTCGAGCTAGACAAGGACAGGAGGGAGGCGGAGCGTCTCCGGGCCCTGCAGTTGCGTGAGAGGATCATTGGACTGGCTGTCACCATGTCCAGGATTTACAAGAGGAGGGAAAATCGTTCTTAGAATTTTGTTATTATTTCTTTGTAATTTTTGTTTATTTTCCAATGTTATGCAAGTGTTATGACATAAGAAACATGGTGTATGATTTGATGCAAGTGTATGTCTTTAATGAATGGAAGTAGTTGATTAATTCTGTTTAGTGCATGCAATTGGATATTCCATATATATGATATGATTGGTTTCTCATCGTTTATTCACTGTACAATTTTCAGTTATGTTCTTATATTAGTACTCTAGGCACATCTTCCTCTTAGAGTACATGTACAACTTTCTGATATATAGTATGACTATGACCTCATGTTAGTGATCTATTTTAGAATGAAAAACAATTTAAGTTGTGTGTATGTGACTCGATGCACCATATAATAAAAATAACCATGAGTCTGTTAACTCCTACATGATAGCAATAATTGTGAATAAGCATGTTTGGCTCTCAAAATAGTAGTAACCTTACTTTTTATAAGCTTTTGTCAACTTTTGCTTGTGTTCCTTGTGCTTTTAAAATTTGATAGCTATGTTTTGCTTGAGCTTGCATAATTTTATTGATCAGCAAGTAATGTTTTCGATTTTGTTCTTCTCTAATAATTTTGCTTAGCATGTCATTCTTATAACTGTATTATATTGTTGAAGGTTGGAAATTATGTTTGAAAAGATGGAGGCCACATTTGACCCCGAAAAAATTATCGAAGAATTTGAGGCTATGACGAAGGATGCGGGGAGAGTTCAAAAGGAGACCTTGAGGAAAATATTGGAACAAAATGGCAAGACAGAGTACTTGCAGAAATGGGGTCTTGATGGAAAAACTGATCCAGTTAGTTTTGCATGTTGTGTTCCTCTTGTCTCTCACGATGACTTGGAGCATTATATTAGGAGGATTGTGGAGGGTGATGTTTCCCCAATTCTCACCAGAAACCCCATCAAAACGATCTCATTAAGGTGATGTAGGACAGGTAATTTCTTTTGTGTATGCTGCCAGCGGCTCAATTATTACATAAATGCAAATGGAAGTATTCATGTGGTAATGTGTGAAGGTACTTCGTTTGCTTGCTTAAAAATGTTATCTGTGTATTGCTTTACTATTTTATATATAGAGGGTACATGCCCAAAAACTTTATAAAAAGTCATTTTTATGATTCTATCTTCTTAAAGTTGCTAAAATTTGAAATTGAAAGCCTTTGTTGACCAAATTTCGGATGTTTTGCATTGAAGCCTACTCCTTCATTTTGCTTCCGGTGAAGTTATGGGGTTCTATGACAACAATGCGGCATCTGATCTTGATAGTATGAAGAAGTAGGAAATATTGCAGATATATATAGCGGTGGAAGATAATTTGTCTGCAGTCTGCACTGCATATTGTCAATTTCCAGTACATGGACGGAGAGAAAACTGATATAAATTTTTTGTGATATTCTGTATTAGTAACAGAGCCTTGTGATCTATGTAGTCGTGATGTATCAAGTTCCTTTTTAGATAACAGAATTTTAGTTCTAAACTTAATGACAATGTCGATGGAAAGAAATGCTGCAATTTATTGATGCAATATGGAACTTATCCATGTTCATACAAAGACAACAGAAATGTTTCTACAAGACTTGCCATAATTTGGGCTAGTCCTTGGTCTAGAAGAAATTGATTTATGGGATCCTAATACTCTTGGTGAATCCAGAAATGCGAACCAAATTCAGTGTTCTTAGTGTTAAAATGAAGCTTTAGTTGTCCTCAAACTGCTCACAACATCAAATTAACTGAAATATATCACATCAATCCAAACGAATGAATTAAAATCGGTAAAAAAAAAAAGAAGAATTCGAATCAATCTAATTCGAACATAAAGCCTTCAATTACACGCATAAATCACTTCTCTATGACCGAACAATTCACACATCAAAAAGCCCCAATTTCCGAATATGAACCATAGAACACATCTAAAATGTAGTGAACAAAGCTCTGACATATATATATGCAGAAAACTCTACCTTTTAGTCACATATAACATGTAGTGACCATAGGTTATTTCTCATTTAGCCACATCACCGAAAACGACTGTGGCCGTTTCGTAACATTTAGACACAGCAAAGAAGCGTCGCTAGTCTTTGTCACACTTCTATCTCTCAAGTATGACTATAAATTTTGGAATTGGTCAAAGTCAACAAAAAACCATGCAATTTTATCTCTCAATTGTCACACATTTTTAAAGTTGTGACTGAATCTTACAAAATTTGTATTTTTGGTCACTCGAAAAACTATTGTGTGGCTAAAACTTGAGAAGATGACCTTTTGTCACAGCCCTTACTGTACAAAAGAGTGACGGAAGCCCAAATTTGACGTAGTGTAAAGCTTATCACCAGCATCGGAAGCTTTGAGGCTCGAGAAAATTGCCTTGTCTGAACAAACTTGCCTTGTAGCTCCTGTATCAATCCACCATTCCTTTGAGTTGGAGCCAACCAGGTTCACCTCAGAGACCGTAGCACAGAGGTCTATGTCACTTATCTCCTTTGAAATATCATTGACCATGTTTGCTTCCTTCTTTTTGTTGGGCTTCTTGGGCTTCCTACAATTAGAAGCCCTATGACCCACTTTGTCGCAGTTGTAGCACTTCCCTTGAAACTTCGTCTTCGAAATTCCTCCATTGGGTGCCAGCTTCGCCCCTTTACCAGAATTGTTCTTCTTGGGCTTATGTTCTACCATGTTTGCCTTTTCAGTGGCAACATTCATCTTCTTCTCGGATCCCCGGTTGTCCTCTTCAATGCGAAGTCTAACGATCATATCCTCCATAGACATCTCCTTACGCTTGTGCTTAAGGTCTGTGTTACACGGACTCGGCACTTCCGGCCACCGTACCCGTGTCGACCCGACCCGACACGGGACACGACCCGGAATACGTACCGGATTCGCCTCTAAAAATCCGACCCTTTGTCGCCGTCGCCGGAAAAAGTATGAGTAATGTTTCGGATTTTTTTCTTCTTATATAACGACTGTTTAACTACTAACCAGATTATTTCAGGTTCTAATGAATGATTTTGAGAAGAAAATGGACCAGATTGGGGTTGGGGTTGTAGAAGAAAGAAGATAAGAAAAGAAGAAAGAAGAAGAAAGAAGAGAAGAAAAGAAGAAAGAAGAAGACGACGGTCACGTGTCTGTGAAGTAGATAAGAAGTCTCAAATATTAAAAGTTGAAAACAGCCTGTACCTTCCTTGTATGACCAATATTCATTAAAGTTGATTGGGAGACTGACCTAAATTTAATTATTGGAGTATATGATCAGTTGACACTCACCAAATCCAATTCACGGTTATGTTTTTTTGTTTTTTAAAAATTTGAATTGTTTAATTAATCTTTATAAATTTAATTATTAGCTAAAGAAAATTTAATTTTTATTCATTAGTTATTATAAAATTATACTTGAATTCAAAATAATTTATTTTAGATTTAAAGTTATAGACGGATTTTCAATTAAATATTACAAGCTTAAAGTTTTAGATTTATTTTTAATTTTAAAACCCTTAAAATATATTTTTTTAAATTCAAATTTTGCAAAACTCGATTTAAACCTAGATAAATAAATAATCTCAATTAATGAATAAAATTTTATCCCAAACATATTTATTTAGTAAGGTTTAACTATACTTGATAATACTTTTTACGTATAAATCGTAAGAGTAATGTACTCGGCCACAGTGATGATAATCCCTCTAATGTACAACTATAAACATATGTTCAAAAGAGTATTGAATTCGAATACTTAAAATAGGATCACCCCTGGAAACGAGTACTCATACTCAGAATTTAGAAAGAGTACTCGGTCACAGTGTTGATAATCCCTCTAATGTACAACTATAAACATATGTTCAAAAGAGTATTGAATTCGAATACTTAAAATAGGATCACCCCTGGAAACGAGTACTCATACTCAGAATTTAGAAAGAGTACTCGGTCACAGTGTTGATAATCCCTCTAATGTACAGCTATAAACATATGTTCAATTCGAATACTTAAAATAGGATCATCCCTGGAAACGAGTACTCATACTCAGAATTTGGAAAGAGTACTCGGCCACAGTGTTGATAATCCCTCTAATGTACAACTATAAACATATGTTCAAAAGAGTATTGAATTCGAATACTTAAAATAGGATCACCCCTGGAAACGAGTACTCATACTTAGAATTTGGAAAGAGTACTCGGCCACAGTGTTGATAATCCCTCTAATGTACAACTATAAACATATGTTCAAAAGAGTATTGAATTCGAATACTTAAAATAAGATCACCCCTGGAAACGAGTACTCATACTCAGAATTTAGAAAGAGTACTCGGCCGGCTCACGATTTTTACAACTGTTATAATCAAATTATATTTTTATATCGAATTTCTAAATATATCAAAATAATTTTATAAATAAATATGTTGGAAATAATTTAAAATTATTTAATTAAAATATTTCTATGAAAAATTATGATTAAAATTTAATTTTGTCAACCATTGCATATTTTCTTTTTTTTGATAAAACCATTGCATATTTTGATTGGTTACAAAAAAAATGTTAAAAATATAAATATAAATTAATTATAAATTCAATGTCATAAAAAAAGCACATAAATTAAATCAAAATTTGTACACATTCATATACACGCAGAGACTCTTTCAATTCCAAAGACAATCAAGTCAGATGCCTCTTCAGTTTCCAGCTAACCCTTAGACCTCTCTATATAATCTTTCCATCTTACTTAGCTGAAGAGTACAACCCCTGCAAAAAAATAAATAAACATAAACCCTTGTTCAAAAACCATGCCTCCTAAAAAGTTTTTAAATCCCGGCAAAGATGACAAACCTTTATGGCTTCATGTTGAGGTGTTGGATGTACCAATCGCTGGTGGAGGCAACAGAAAGTGGCGATGCAAATATTGTAATAAAATAGTAACTGGGTCTTACTCCAAAGTCAAGGGACATCTTTTAAAAATCCCCAACATGGGTGTTGAACCATGCAAAGGTATTTCAGATGATGTATTCCGTCAAATTGATGCAGAGCACAAGAATGCAGAAGAAAAAAGTGCAAAAGAAGCGATGATGCTGATCGAGAAGAAATTGATAAAGATTGTGCCATGATGTTTTATACTGGTGGATTATCTTTCAATTTCGCAAGAAATCCATTCTTCAGACGTTACTCTACAAGATTAGCTAATAGCAATTTGGTGGGTTATGTTCCTCCAGCGTATGACAGATTGCGCACAACACTTTTGTCACAACAGAAGCAACACGTTGGAAGACTCATACAACCTATAAAAGACAGTTGGAAAAAGAAAGGCGCTTCTATATGTTCAGATGGTTGGTCCGATAAAGAAAGAGTTTTGATCAACATAATGGCAGCCTCTGCTGCTGGTCCCCTGTTTCTAAAGTCTATCGATGCTAGTCATGCTACAAAGGATGCTGAATATATAGCTAAGATATTCATGGAGGCTGTGGAAGAAATTGGGTCAGCAAATATTGTGCAAATAGTCACTAATAATGGCTCTAATTTCAAAGCAGCAGGTGTGATAATTGAAAGTAAGTATCCTCATATATTTTGGACTCCATGTGTTGTTCATTGCTTAAATTTGGCAATTAAATCTATCTGTGATCCTAATGAGAAGTCTGATCAATATTCCCAATGTCAATGGGTAAAAGATTTGGTCACTCAAGCACATGATATCAATTATTTCATATTAAATCATTCTTTGCCAAGAACAATTTTTAGTCGATACTCTCATGTAAAGTTGCTTAAAGTTGCAGAAACTAGATTTGCATCTAATATAGTAATGTTGACAAGGATTAGACGAGTAAGAGATGCTCTGGAAAAAACTGTCATGGATCCTGAATGGAAGAAAATAAGAGGTAACTTAAAAAATGCTATTGAGTTAAAGTCCAGAGAAATTAAAGACACCTTGGTGAGTGACACTTGGTGGGATAAAATTGACTATTTTTTGAAGTTTACAGAGCCTATAATGCGGTTCTTAAGAGTTGCTGATTCAGATTCATGTGTTTTACATTTGGTTTATGACATGTGGGATTCAATGATAGAAGATGTAAAGAGCTGCATTTTTGAACAAGAAAATGAAGATTTACTAACCGGAAAATCAGCTTTCTTTGATGCTATTCAAAAGATTCTAGAGGACAGGTGGAATAAAAGCAACACACCCCTCCATTGTTTAGCTCATTCACTTGTTCCTAAATATTATAGTGAACAATGGTTGCAAGGAGGTGGTCATGGTATTCGTCGTCTTGCACCAAATGAAGATGATGAAATAGCACTTAACAGAGAAATGTGTTTCCGAAGGATCTTTGACAACCCAGAAGATCTTAAAAAAGTAACAAAAGAGTATGGTGCTTTTGCTTATGATTTAGATTACTTTGGGCAGCCCCATGTAATGGCATCGCGTGGAGAAGAAGATCCTTTGTCATGGTGGGCAAATTATGGGTCATTTACGCCTTTGTTGCAGGGATTATCATTTAGATTACTCTCACAACCAGCCTCATCTTCATGCTGTGAGCGTAATTGGAGCACGTATGGTGGCATCCTGAGTGCGAAAAGAAATAGGCTAACTACGCAAAGGACTGAAGATTTGGTTTATGTGCACAATAATATTCGGTTGTTTCAAGAAAGCAACCAGAATATACTTCTGGTCCCTGTAGGTATTGGGACATTGGTAAGTTATATATTTTTCTGTTAAGATCTTTGTAATCAATTTGAGTAAATTAGTTAAGCTTAAGACTTAAGAGTTAAGACATTAATTGATTTTGTATTTGTTTGTTTAACAGGAGGGGACACTCCTGATGGTGATAGCATTTTAGAGATTGGTGATCTATCTTTAAATGACCCTGAAATTGAAGGTGTGACTTTTGATATCGAAACATGAAGGCATAAAGCTGAGCAAGAATTCTGAAGATCGAAGATATGTTTTCTGAAGATGTTGATTGCTTAAATTCTAGTATTCTACTAAATTATCATGTTATGTATTTATGTCTTTTAGTTGTACTGTACAATGTACTGTCGTGTTCAAAAAGTCTGGAATGCTTTAATATTGATGTGTTGGATTTGCTCAGATTTAATATGAATGAAAAAATATTATGAAAATTATTTTTTTTTTGCCGAGTCCCCGCACCCGTGTCCGAAATCCGGACAGTGTCCCTGTGTCTTAAAATTTAAACTCTTCCGAGTCCGACACTCGGATATATGTCGTATCCGACACTCCGTACCCGAGTCCGTGTAACTTAGCTTAAGGTAGTTCTTGAAATCTTTCCATCCAGGTGGTAATTTCTCAATTACAACAGCAACTTGGAAAGACTCACTTATGATAGTCCCTTCAGCATGAATATCATGGATGATCACCTGTAGCTCTTGCACCTGATTGACCACAGTCTTAGAATCCGCCATCTTATTATCAAGAAAGCGGCCAACAATCCACTCTTAGCCCCAGCATCCTCGGTTTTGTACTTATGGTCAAGTGACTCCCATAAGACCTTAGTTGTGGGCTTCGTACTGTACACGTCATACAACGAGTCAGCCAAACAATTAAGCACATAATTCCGACAGATATAATCGGCGTGCTTCCAAGCATCAACAGCATAAACTGTTTGCGTGCTACTCTCAGCAGTGAGCACCGGTGGATCCTCTTTGAGATAGCGATCCATATGCATAGTGGTCAGGTAGACCAACATCTTTTGTTGCCAACGTTTGAAGTTCGTACCATTTAACTTCTCAGGTTTCTCAGCATATGCAGCAGGCACAGTAGGAACCGTAGGCATAACAGGTGCCATATGTGCGGTAGCCACCCCAGCAGGCGGTACTACCGTCGATCCAAGCGGAACACTAAACTGTCCAATGATAGTATGTCCCAAAGGCACATGTCCCATAGGCACATGTCCAATCAGCATCGCACTCACATCAGATGTTATAATCTGTGCGTTAGAGTTTGGCGGCGGTTGGTGATCCCCATCGGATGTTACAATCCGTGCGTTGGGATCAACCACAGTATTTGTGTTGTTCACGGTGTTAACAGCCATTAATCTGTTATTCATAGAAACAGACAGAGACAGATGTATTAGTCACAGAAATATATATAAAGTATCTTTAAGATTGTGAAACAATCTGTGATAAATAACAGTATGTGTGTGAATAACAAAACGGTGTATAACAGTAGTGAATAAACAAATAAGTAACAGAATAGAAGGATATAAGAGGATCTCGAGTCTAGCGGAAAAGCTGTCTCCTTAAAGCTATTTCGCCTCTCACCGTGTGTGTGAAACGATAGTCTCCCAGGATAAAACGAGAGAACGATGGCGTTGCAGAGAACGGCACCTTCGGCGAGCAAAAATGAGCAAGAAACTATCACCAGGGAGAGAGAGGTATTGGATGTGTTTAGGCTGCGAATGAGATGATTAAACCTAGACCCTAAGGGGGGTATTTATAGGTTTGACAAACCTTGTTCTCTACACAACTTCCTAAAATAATTAACGCGTTAATTAAAAGGCGGTAACGAAAAGATTACGATAAGACGATAAGATTTATGCACTACACAATATCTGTAATTAAATCAAATCTCGGATTTAATCAAATCAATCAAACCGACTCTGATTTAATTGAATTAATCAAAACAGATTTTGATTTATTCATTTTAAGCCCAGTGGAAATAATAAAATAGCAAAACTAGTCCGGGTTTAGCCGGCCCAATTTTCTGCTGCATTCATGTCCGCAGGTCGCACAAGCGGAAAGCCCGAAGGCTTACGAAGCCTCGGATTTCCCCTCGAAAGCCCACAATTCGCACCCCCCCTACGCGCCCGCGTAGGAGATGGAGCAACACTTAGCCAACACAAGTGTTGTACTATATAAAGTCATGGAAACTCCTTTTCCATTTCAATGTGGGACTTCCATTTTCTAAACAAAATTTGCACTCTTGAGGGACCATCTTTGAGTCATCATATCTCATTCATCCCTTAACCATTTTGAGTAATTAAACATGCCTCAGAAAGCTCTCTCGGAGGAGAACATAAACCAAGCATCACCCGTTGCGCACACGTAATAAACAACTACTCAAAACTAGGCTCAAAATGGTTAGTCAATGTGGGGATAAAACCTATATTTTCCAACAATCCCCCACATGGATGAGATTGATAATGTAGTAGCACAAACCAGACAGACAGACACGGAGTTCGGTTTGGTGATAGAATTTTTCGATCAGATATAGCATACAATAGGTAGAGAATGCTCCTTGAACCTTCGCTTGAGTAAGCATACCGACTTTACTAGTAGACAGTAGACGTGCTTGCCTTTGAACTGTTCGACCGTTTATGTAAACGATGATATACTTATCACTATACCCTTTCTGACTCATTCAGCTCTCATGATTATGTCCATTTTGGCCATGGATCATCGTCCTGGTTCTGCAGGAGTTTCTAAAAATTGTGCCTCGCAATTCTCCTTTTAAGCGGCCCCACTTCTCTCCCACATAGGTGATCTTTATCTTATAGAATAACCCGCGTTTACTCAACTGAATTCCATGCGTTCAAATCTTGAACTCCATGTATTCAACGAAAGATCATTAAAAGCTTAATAGCTTACCCTCGTACCTTACGGGTCTCACTGTTTCTCATCATAGGAATAGGCCAGGGGTTACCCCCACAGTGATTTGGTCATCATGATTTAGTTGGCCCATTGAACCAAGTTCTTGGGACCTCTAGTCAGCAATGGTTGGGTGTCCACCATGACGCCGTTATGCAATAGGCTTAAGGCCCATCCCTCTCGATGATTTGTCAACCAGTTCTCTTGATAACCCTTTGGTTAGCGGATCCGCGATATTATCCTTTGACGGTGTAAAGTCAATAGTGATAATTCCGGTTGACATTAATTGTCTATGATAGCAGACTGACTATCATAGTGCAGTCCTATTGCAGTCACAGGCTTCGGCCATCTTGGAATATCCTCCAGAAATTGACGTAAATATTCAGCCTCTTGTGCACATTTATCCAATGCCACAAACTCAGCTTCCATTGTGGACTGAGTTATCACAGTTTGTTTGGAGGATTTCCACGACACTGCTGCTCCAGCTAGTGTAAACACAAATCCACTCATAGACTTTAGTGCCTTTTTGCTAGATATCTAGTTTGCATCAGTATAGCCTTCTAGTACTGCTGGATAACTGCCATAATGCAAACCATATTCTCGAGTTCCCCTCAAGTACCTTAGTACTCGTATGATTGCTTTCTAATGATTAACTCCCGGATTACTCGTAAACCTACTCAACTTACTGATTGAGTACGCAATGTCTGGTCTAGTACAACTCATCAGGTACATCAAACTACCAATAATCCTTGAGTATTCTAGTTGGGAGACTCCTACACCTTTGTTCTTGGATAGACGCAACGTCATATCCACATGTGTTCTAGCTTTTTCAAAATCATCCTTCATAGACTTCTCAAGGATTTTTTCAACATAATGTGGTTGACTTAGTGCGAGACCCTCAGATGTCCTAGAAATTTGAATTCCTAGAATTACATTTGCTAGTCCCATGTCTTTCATGTTAAATCTCGATTTTAACATATCATTTGTAGATTTGATCATTCTATCATTGCTACAAGCAATAAGTAGATCATCTACATACAACATCATCATAACATATCCATTCTCGTCATCCTTGTAGTAGGCACAACTATCACACTCATTGATCTTGAAGCCACTGGCCAACACGACCTCATCAAATTTTTCATGCCACTTCATAGGTGCTTGCTTCAAGCCATACAGTGACTTTACCAATCTACAAACTTTCCTTTCTCGTCCAGGAACAACAAACCCTTCAGGTTGTTTCATATAGATTTCCTCATCTATATCTCCAGTTAGAAAAGCCGTTTTCACATCCATTTGATGCACTGTTAATTTTCGCATTGCAGCAATAGCAAACATCATCCTTATGGACGTTATTCTCGATACTGGAGAATATGTATCAAAATAGTCAAGGCCCTTTTGTTGCTTGTATCCCTTGATTACAAGTCTAGCCTTGTACTTATCAATAGTACCATCGGGTTTCAACTTCTTCTTGAACACCCACTTTCTTTCTAGTGATTTGCATTCGGCTGGCAAATCCACTAACTCCAAAGTATGATTTTGTAGAATAGAATCAACTTCACTTTTGATGGCCTCCTTCCACATAGGTCCATCAGGTGATATTACCGCTTACTTATAGGTTTTCGGATCACATTCTTCGAGCAAATAAGTTAGAAATTCTGATCCAAAGGATTTCTCCTTTCTTTGTCTTTTGCTCCTTCTTACTACCCCCACATTTTCGTCTTCACTTTCATCACTCTCATTATCGTCATAAATAGACTCATGAGTTCGTTTAGACGTAGTCGGGCGGTCAACACCAGGATTACAAGGAAATACCGTCTCAAAGAATGAGGCATTCCTAGACTCCATAAACGTATTCTTTTGAATTTCAGGAATCTTCGAGTCATATACAAGAAACCGATATGCAGTACTATATGGTGGATATCCGATGAAGATACAATCCACAATCTTTGGACCAATATTCACCTTCTTAGGTGCAGGGATTAGTACCTTTGCAAGGCAACCCCACACTTTCAGATTTTGGTAACTTGGTTTCTTTTCCTTCCACATTTCATAAGGACTTGCATCCATGTTCTTGCGAATCATCATATTCAAAAGATGATTTGCACTCAAGATGGCTTCCCCCCACATCGACTACGGAAGTCTAGAGCTTAACAACATCGCATTCATCATTTCCTTGAGAGTGCGATTCTTCCTCTCAGCCACTCCATTTGACTGAGGGGAGTATGGCGCAGTAACCTCATGGATTATACCATGTTGTGAACAGAATTCCCCAAAAGGTTCAACATATTCACCCCCACGATCACTACGTATTGTCTTGATTTTCTCATTTTGTTGTGTCTCAACTTCTTCCTTATAGATTTTAAATTTATCTATAGCTTCGTCTTTGCTTTTAAGCAAATATATATAACAGTATTTTGTACAATCATCTATGAATGTAAAAAATACTTGTTTCCTCCTCTAGTTGGAGCGAATTTCAAATCACACATATCACTATGTATTAGGTCTAGCACTTTGGTGTTTCTTTCCACACGTTTAAATGACGATCTCGTTAATTTTGCCTCAACACAAGTTTCACACTTATGTTTTGAATCAATATTCAATTTTGGTATGTATTCTTTCATAATTAATCGTCATAAAGTATCATAATTCACATGTCCTAATCTAGCATGCCATAAATTAGGAGACTCAAGCAAATAAGCAGAAGAGTTCTTTATTTCATTATCATCTTTAACAGGCATGACATTGAGCTTAAAAAGCCCATCAATTATATAACCCTTGCCTACAAAGATACCACTCTTAGACAAAATAACCTTATCCGACTCTAAAACAATGCGAAAGCCATGCTTATTCAACAAGGAACCAGACACATGGTTCTTGCGAATATCAGGCACAAAAAGTACATTTTTCAAAGTCAAATTCTTCCCAGAGGTCATCTTCAGAATCACCGTGCCTTCCCCTTCAATGGTTGAAGTTGCTGGATTCCCCATGTAAAGCTTATCACCAGCATCGGAAGCTTTGAGGCTCAAGAAAATCGCCTTGTCTGAACAAACATGCCTTGTAGCTCCTGTATCAATCCACCATTCCTTTGAGTTTGAGCCAACCAGGTTCACCTCAGAGACCGTAGCACAGAGGTCTATGTCACTTATCTCCTTTGAAATATCATCGACCATGTTTGCTTCCTTCTTTTTGTTGGGCTTCTTGGGCTTCCTACAATCAGAAGACCTATGACCCACTTTGTCGCAGTTGTAGCACTTCCCTTGAAACTTCGTCTTCGAAATTCCTCCCTTGGGTGCCAGCTTCGCCCCTTTACCAGAATTGTTCTTCTTGGGCTTATGTTCCACCATGTTTGCCTTTTTAGTGGCAACATTCATCCTCTTCTCGGATTCGCGGTTGTCCTCTTCAATGCGAAGTCTAACAATCAGATCCTCCGTAGATATCTCCTTACGCTTGTGCTTAAGGTAGTTCTTGAAAACTTTCCATCCAGGTGGTAATTTCTCAATTACAGCAGCAACTTGGAAAGACTCACTTATGATCATCCCTTCATGCACCTGACTGACCACAGTCTTAGTATCCGCCATTTTATAATCAAGAAAGCGGCCAACAATCCACTTTTTAGCCCCAGCGTCCTCGGTTTTGTACTTATGGTCAAGTGACTCCCATAAGACCTTAGCTGTAGGCTTCGTACTATACACGTTATACAACGAGTCAGCCAAACAATTAAGCACATAATTCCAATAGATATAATCGGCGTGCTTCCAAGCATCAACATCATAAACTGTTTGCGTGTTACTCTCAGCAGTGAGCAACGGTGGATCCTCTTTGAGATAGCGATCCATATGCATAGTGGTCAGGTAGAACAGCATCTTTTGCTACCAACGTTTGAAGTTCGTACCATTGAACTTCTCAGGTTTCTCAGCATGTGCAGCAGGCACAGTAGGAACCGTAGGCATAACAGGTGCCATATGTGCGGTAGCCACCCCAGCAGGCGGTACTACCTTCGATCCAAGCGGAACACTAAACTGTCCAATGACAGTATGTCCCAAAGGCACATATCCCATAGGCACATATCCAACCGGCGTCGCATTCACATCAGATGTCATAATCTGTGCGTTAGAGTTTGGCGGCAGTTGGTGATCCCCATCGGATGTTACAATCCGTGCGTTAGGATCAACCACAGTATTTGTGTTGTTCACGGTGTTAACAGCCATTAATCTGTTATTCACAGAAACAGACAGAGAGAGATGTATTAGTCACAGAAATATATATAAAGTAGCTTTAAGATTGTGAAACAATCTTTGATAAATAACAATATGTGTGTGAATAAAAAAATGGTGTATAACAGTAGTGAATAAACAAATAAGTAACAGAATAGAAGGATATAAGAGGATCTCGAGTCCAGCGGAAAAGCTGTCTTGTAGCATCCCAAAATCCGGGGTACAGATATGGGGCTACTAACCAATAAACAATATTATACATCTCTGAAAATCAACAACATTAATAATAAAAACCCCTTAAACCAAGATCTCTTACAGGTTATGGTATGAAACGAACTATCGAATTACATTACTACAACTCAATCTCAGAATAATAAAAATATACATTTGTGAATAAATGAAATCACTACCTAACTATATCTCCAACCTTGACAATTCGCAATCCACTGTCTGGCGAAATCTATAACTCGGCTGCCTCTTCTCGCTGCTTGGAGATCGATACTCACTGTCCACTACTAGATTTACTTAACTCCACTATTAACTGAGGAAAACAAACAAAAGCAAGAGTGAGCCAACAATGCTCAGCAAGTGCATAAAGTGATAACAATTCAATATCGAAACAAATCTGATAACAAAAGAATTTCAACTCATACTGTGAAAGAATCTATGATGATACTTTTAAATTGCCACGAGGGCCAATACTTCACCATTACTGAGGTGCAACAAGAACTAGAACGGATAAGAGTTTTGTTTAATCAGAATGAACATTGTAAACTTCAAAGAAACCAGGCTTTAACAATTCAATAATGATACTCGAAAACTCAAGATCAAATGATAACCATTCGATAAGAATACTTGGGAAATTCCTGGTCAAGCAATAAGAATCAAAGTCCAACTGGATACTCAATTTATAGATTAGAATTGGATTTTTCACTTCGACGCAACGAGTTAAAGTGGATGATCAGTCACACTAAAACTCCGGATATACTCTCTTGGTATATCCAAATACTCAACTGGATCCAAGGCCTCTTTTGGCCTAAAATATCATACTCATACTCTGACTGGCGTCCTCAGTCATGAAAACATTTTTATTTAATAAAAACTTCCAATTCTATCTTTAATACTCAGGCCAGGGGTCGGGACAATCGACTACCCTGTTTCAACAATAACTGGAACTCATGTCCAGAATAACAACTTATGATTAGGAATTAATAAGAGACGACATCATCGTCTGGTATCGACAAGTTCGATACCACATAGGGGAAATTATAAAGAACGTCAACTCAAAAAGGTATCGACAAAATCGATATGAATACTTCAAATTATAACCACAACAGATTAGGCAAGGAGAAATTCCATTTTCAAACGAGAAGTAATAATTCAGGTTCAACATACATAGAATCAAGTGAATAAGATCAAAAGAATATGATTCAGCACTAATGAATTGACTTGATATCCAAAAGGGAAATTAAATCAACACAACATGATGTATCTACAGAGGTAGGGTTGTATGATCAAGTACCAATGAAACAATGTTCGATATAATTGAAGAAATGAGTTAAGGTCACTTGGGTTAAATATACTAAAATCGGGAATTTTGTTAACAGATATTTATAAGGGTTTTGAAATCTGGATTCTTCTCTATTCAGCAATTTCTTAACATAAGCGAAGAAAATAAAGAAATGGCATTGTATAGAAAAGATATTGGTGAGGTTCGTTAAAATTCCATAGTTGAACTGAGGGTAGGGAAATAAACATTTTATAAATATACTTTGTCCTCATCATATAATACAACAAGAAATTGAACTGCATCACTTGAATGATAAGTGAAGAACAAAACACTTGCCTCGATTTACGGAGTTCCTGATCCAACCATGGATCTCTAACTCAACTTCTTGCTAGTCTCCACACTTTTCGTGCTGGTCTGCTTACTCGGCTCTACTTCTTTCTTTCATACTTTACCAACTCCACGCCAGCACACCCGTTGACTTAATAATTATTCCTCTGCTCAGCTTTCCGTTTATTCGCACTGCTCCTAGCCAAATCTCTTACTCAAACCTTTACAATGTCAAATACAGTTTCAGTACTATTTCGAGCAAAACCTTATCGTTTGCTCTATTCTACCCATGCGCGTCCTATAACGCTTACATATACAATACATATAGACATATTCATTCATACTCACATAATAGTCTTACTATAATCAACTAAGTCATTTAAACACATCACGTAACCATTTCAAAACAACACAACCACTTAATATTTAACACCACAATATATTCTTGAGATAAACCACTGATATATATACTTAAACCCTTAGAAATCATAACATACTTTCAAGCCTTGAAATCAGATAACTCAAATAGACTTTTAAATAAATTTGCAAGGGATTTTTAGAAAATTTCGGCATGAGGTATTCGTTTATCGGACTATGGGCACAGCCCCTCAAATACAATTCAACCCTGTTTTACAAAAATAAAGCTGCCCCAACTTGCAGCAACATAAAAATAAACAAATAAGAAAAGTACCCGCCCAGACATGCGGCACCTAGCACATAATGATTTACATTACACTACTACTTACGCTACACCAATGATCGTATTTCTCACGCATTTTAATGATACACGTGACAATCAATCATTGATGTTCGTAAGCCCTAGGGAACAACCTCTAGCACTAACTATTACTTACGCTATATCAATGATCACTTCACTCAAGTATATTAATTATACTCGTGATAGCTAATCATGGATATTCGTAAGCCCGAGGAACTAGTTGTAGAGAATTACACAAGTCCTTAAATATTGACATTTAAGACTTGTGATCTCATTACAACTCCTCGCAGATAAACACATACATATAATTTTCATAACTAGTAAAGTCATCAAATACTACGACTCGATTGATACCATCTAACATATAAACATTTTACAATTATAACGTCCCACAAATACTAGGACTCCACTTACAACACATAGCACATAAACCTTATCGAAATCAACTTCAATGAGTAAAGCCACTTAAACTTCCCATCTTTTACGACAATTAATAATTAACCCCTAATGACCACAAGCCCGACATATCATCGAATCCACAATTAAACTCAATAATTATAACTAGCAACTAACAATAATAATCAACCACACTCTCCGAATCAAATTCGAAAACTCAACAATATTCATACTTTACAATATCAATCTAATTACGAAAATCAACATTTAATGATTAACAATTAACAATTACTAATCCGAACATATTTCGGACTCACAATTAATCACAACAATTATAATCTCTGAATTAATTCACTAAAATTAACACATTAATTTCACCATTTAAATCTAATTATAATTACATTAATTAAACAATACTCGCAATTACACAACTAAATTTAACACGAAAATTAAATAATTAAAATTATGAAATTATACCATTTCATCACCGGAGCCAATCCACCGGAAAATCACCCTCGTCGGAGTCTCCCTCACGAGTCTCTCCCTTCTCTCTCTCTCTCTCTCTCTCTCAACATCACCCTTCCCGAACCCAGCTGCTACCACTCCCCTTCTCTGTCTTCGACCTGCAACAGCCACCACCGGCCATCAGCACCGCCGCGCGACGCCGCTTCCTGCCACCGGACAGACCCCGCGCGTCCTCTTGTTCTCCCCCTTCTTCCATCATAGCCCACGCACACCTATATACACGGATAAGACACACACACACACACACATGTATATACACATATACACACACGAATATATATGTATCTCCCCAATCTCTTTTCTTCTCCCCTCTAATTTCTCTCCCACCCTTTCTTTTTCTTCTCTCTCGATTTTATTTTTCTCTCCCCCCGATTTCTAGAATTCTCTCGACTGCTCTCACTGCTGGGCTACTGGTTACTTAATGGGCTTGGTGTTAACACTAAAACACGCAAGCGTACGTGGTCACAAGTAATATATAAGGTTAAGTCCAAATTCGTTCCCACAGGGATCTGGTTATGGTTTTAATTCAGTAAACGCACCTATGCAACAGTGTATGATCTTAATTCACTGCTAAGACAATTAATAAATTAAGGTTTATTAAACTAAATTAACTAAGACACAAATTAACAAAACTAAGAATTAACTAACTAACAAGAATTAAAATCTAATTACGTATGCAAGAAAAATCATGGAATCCTAACTTCATTAAATACTTTGCTTAGATCTGACGCCTTTAATCACTATATGCAATGGTTATGATATCTGATCGGATAACACGAAACAAGTATACGCTACTTCTCAGTATACGAATACCAAACTAAACATACATCCACAAAAGAGATAGAAGATGAATAGACACCAATTATGCTTAGACCCTATATCTCTATAAGATTTGAAAACATAACGGTTGAAGAACAAGTTATCCATAATGATCACATAGGGCAATACAAGTATTCTCATCTCATACCACGAATCATATTGATAAACAATTATGAACCTATGCTAGCATGGCAAGTTCTAAATCTCAAGATACACTTTCACTTCACAAGAGATTAACAAATTAGATGTTCATGACGCATCTATCAATTAAGCATAACCATACGAGGATATCAGATATACACCACACACAGATCTTTAAAGCAATCAAGATACTAAAGCTCCATAAATAAATCCGTTAGAATCCCATGACAACGATTAGTTCATAATCGAACCTCTCGTCATCATGGGATCTGATGAAACCATGATAAAAACAAAGTATGAAAATATACAAATAAACCTAAGTAATTGATATGTAATAGTTCTACTCCTAATGATGATAATCTTAATTCTCTAATTTACAAGGGTTGGATGTGTTTATATAGGCTCTAGACATCTTGCCCGGCAAGAAAATACCAAAACAGAATTATAATAGAATTTCTGCAAGATACGTTTCCTAAACTGATTCTGTTTTTTAAGGGAAATTCGTAGCTGACTTTTCTTCTGTTTTCCAGAGCCGTTCCAGACGTAATTGGGCTTCTGGACCACTTTAGAATGATAGAGAATCTCGTTATCTTCGCGTGGACTGCTTACGGGCTGAAAACAGACTTATAGAACTCAAGATATGGCCCAAACAGTGAATCTCACGCGTGCAGCCCAATAAATCCGAATTTTAATAAATTAAATCTCCAAAAACGACAAAAACATCCACCATAATTAACATCCTTGTAAATCTGCACAACTAAACAAAACACATCAAAACTACAAGAAACTTGAGCCCAAGACAATTAATTTAAGCCGATTTAGAATGCTCCAAGTGGAGATAAATCCACTTATCACACCCCCAAACTTAAACCGATGCTTGTCCTCAATCATAAACAATTACAACTAACTAACTAACTAGTACCACTTCCGTAGGTGATCACGGTTGCATTTGGCATATGCAACAAGCCCTTTAAACCCCTAGGCAGCCCTAGTGGACGAGTAAGGTCTCGTGAGGGCCTATAGCGAATGTACCCACAAAATCCATTTAACCTAATGCAATGCAATGCATGAATGCAACTAATATGAAAAATGCAAGATCCCCTTCAAACTCACCAAAACCAACTAACAAGCAAATATCTCAATGAATGTAACAAATCCAAGCAGAGCTCGACTAAATCCCCGTATACTAACAAATACATGAACAGAAACGTGCGTGTGTGCGATGCTCATCAGAAATACTCCCAAAACTAGGTCAAAAATCATACATGCTTTCCGTCAAGACAATCACAGGTTTATAATCAGAATAGACTGTAGACACTCCATAACCTAGGAACACCTCCACCCTTATCCAAGGTAGACAGAAACTCATGCTTTATTACTATGACACATAATAGAATATACAATACGCATGCTTATTTAACCGTGCAATGAATGAGACCCCAAAAGGCTTATACAATAATACCCATGTAGCGAGTGTTAGGTCAGCAATCCCAAACCACAAGGGCTTTAGGTTACTAGGACTAAGTCCCCTCAGACTTAATTACTCGAGTATTAAAGAGCTCACTCTGGTTAATTTTGCATATGAACAAATAACTTATTGACTCTTTTTTTTTCTTTCTTTTTTTTTCTTTTTTTTTTCTTTTCTGCAATCTGGAATGAGCCTTTCTCATTTCCAACCCTAGACTACTCATATAAATATGAGCCGGCTACTAGCCATTTGACGCCTAGCCATTATTAACAATTATGAACAACTAGCATGAAAATTCCTGGTTTCCCCCAAACTTAGACTTTAATGTTCCTACGCTATAAAGGGAATAACGAAAATTCTAAATATAAACAAGTGATTAAATCTCAAAACATCCCACAGGCATGACCTTAACCTAGCCCAAAAGCACCCCAATGAGACTGTGTAATAAATTTTGTTCCCGTAACATGCAAGTCAATTTCATAGAAACTATAAATCAGCCCTCTACTCATCATCATCACACCCAAATCAACATCCACCTATCAATCAGAATCAGCTCGTCCTAAGGGATCATGAAATATGCATGCCATGAAAATGCAATTAAATGAAAACTCACATGGTATACGAAAATAAAACAAAATGTCCTATATGAACACACGTAGATAATACGAACATAACAATCATGCATGAATTATCACTACTATGCAAACATGATATCCTATATGAACACAAAATACAACAATATATACAACTACTAATCCCCCAAACCACCCCAAACTTAAAATATTCAATGTCCGCATTGAATGGAAGTAAATACAAGGGATAGCAGAAAACATACCTGAAAACCGAAGCATACCCAACAATTTTTTTTCTCGCAAAAATCCCCTTTCCTTAGCAATTGGCCTCAAAACAACCGATTAAATTTAACATCCACCATCGAAAACGAAATTTCCCAACATTAGAACTATCTCTCCCATGCTTACGAGCCAAAAGAATCAATTCCCAACTCACAAGAAGCTCCACCAAAAATTACCAAGCAATAACACACCAAAAATACCCCAATATATCAAGAATAATACAAATCCCAATTTACAAGAACACAAATTCGTAATCAAAATAAAATTTGAGAGAAGAAATAAACCCACTACGAATTGGAGAGGTGAACTTGCAATTAATTCCTCTTTAGAATTGAATTTTTGGATATTTAAATAAATAGAAGAGGAATTGGATTTGTATGGATAGGTGTGTATATATATAAGATGATGGATAGATGGGATTTAAAAATTTAGAGTGTAGGAGAGATTTGGAGAGGTTAGGATTTGATGTGGGATAGATATAGGAATTTAGAATTGAAGAAAATTGAGTTAGGATAGAATTTGGGGGAATTTTAGAGGTGAAAAACACTAATTTTCGGGGAAAAAACTGGGCAGAAGGGGGTGTAACGCAGCCAGGGGCTGCGTTTCAGGGCGCTGGGCGCGGCAGATGCTGACACGCAGGAGCAAGCTGCGTGTTAGGGGGAATATAAGCGGGTAACGCAGGCGCAACCTGCGTTACATGGGCGCAAACTGCCCCGGAAGCAGTAACGCAGGCGCAACCTGCGTTACAGGGGTGCAGTCTGCGCGAAAAACTACTGTTCACTTTTTTTTTTTTTTTTTTCTTCATACAACACTCAAAAATATTTTTTTTTCTTTTTTTTTTTCCTACACTAAAGCGCGGGTTGCCTCCCACGAAGCGCTTCTTTAACGTCAATAGCTTGACGTTACTTCCAAGCCTCCATTAAGGATGATAATAGTTCGCCTGGTCCTCTCTTCGCAATACTTCATCATCATCTCGGCGGCACACTTTTTGCCCTTTCTCCTCGCTTGACCTATTCAGGTAACAACCATGTCCTCTTCCAATGCCTTCATCTGTTGACCCAAAATCTGACAAGTACCTGAAACACCAACGAACTACAAGAATAGATGAGAAAAAAAACAATCTGAGTCAGTGAACTCTAACGACCACTATTGACAAGCACATAAACCAAAAATAAAACACCAATGATCCCCGGCAGCGGCGCCAAAAACTTGTTATGCTATAATTACGCAAGCGTACGTGGTCACAAGTAATATATAAGGTTAAGTCCAAATTCGTTCCCACAGGGATCTGGTTATGGTTTTAATTCAGTAAACGCACCTATGCAACAGTGTATGATCTTAATTCACTGCTAAGACAATTAATAAATTAAGGTTTATTAAACTAAATTAACTAAGACACAAATTAACAAAACTAAGAATTAACTAACTAACAAGAATTAAAATCTAATTACGTCTGCAAGAAAAATCATGGAATCCTAACTTCATTAAATACTTTGCTTAGATCTGACGCCTTTAATCACTATATGCAATGGTTATGATATCTGATCGGATAACACGAAACAAGTATACGCTACTTCTCAGTATACGAATACCAAACTAAACATACATCCACAAAAGAGATAGAAGATGAATATGAAAATGCACACCTAGAGGGGGGTGAATAGGTGTAAATGGCTAACTATATATAACTAAATCCGATTTTAAAAATTACCAGAAACAGCTTACTGATTTCGTTTTATGCAGAGACAGATGGTAAGCTGAATGCAAACAGTAAGCAAAATACAAGCAGAAAATAAAGAGCAGAAAATAAAGAACACAGAGACTTTTAGCCAGGTTCGACCCCTAACCCCTATGGTCTACGTCCTGGTCCCTTACCAACCCGGTAAGAGAATATATTATTGATCAACGGAATAAACCAATTACAAGATACAATAATATATCTCCCTTAATCCCAGCTGCTGACAAATGGCTTGCTGAACACCTGTTTCTGAACCTGCTCTCTAAGCTATACTTCCCAAGTATACTTCTCTAGCAACGTTCACCAAACCCTTGTTCCTTAGCCAATATGCCCAGCAACTCAACCTTACCAATCCTGCTGACAAATAGCTTGCTGTTTGCTGTGCTGAACCAACTCTCTAAGCAATACTTCCAAAGTATCCTTCTCTAGTCTAGTTCAACCCACCCAAAACTTTAAGCCAAACTTGTACAACAAGTATTCAATACAAATTGAACAATACAATCCAAAATAAGATGTTCGAGTATTACAACTCAAGCTATAAACTCTCTTATATAATATAAGTGTATATAACAATAAAGCTCAGAGTTTATAAGAATGGTGTTTGAGAGAGATGATAAGAACGTGTATAAGCAAGTCTCAAACTTGTAGTTGTGTTTTTCTTGGGCACTTACAAGAAAGGTTGTGAGTGAATATATATGAAAAACAAACAAACGGCTAGTTGAAGATTTGATATATCAAAAAGATTTGATTACATAAAACACTCTCCAACAGCTATATTAGTTAGAGGTTTTGAATATAAAACGTTTGAAATGATTTTAATCTCCAACAAACTCATTTTGATATATATACGATAGTATATATATGATAAAATCAATTTCCAACAGCTATAAAAAGATATGAACGAATCTGGGCTGTTATGGAATGTTTAGATAAGTAAAAGATTGAGTAAAATCTGTTTTGAAAGAATAAGGAAAGATAAATCACAATCCCACTAAATAAAGAAGAGATTTTCGAAATCGATTTGAGCTCTATTAATTATATATACTATATATTATATAATAGAGTCCTTACATATTTAATCCTAGCCAATCTCTGATCTTTAAGCAATCTTCAAGAAATCTTCGAAATCAAACTTGACTAAGAACAGCTTCTGGAAAGTCCAAGTCAGCTTGCTGTTTTGATTCTGGCGAGTTCTTTTCAGCTTGCTGTTTTGGTTCTGGCTTGCTGTTTTGGTTCTGGCGAGCTGAACAGATAGATAGCTTTAAATCTTTGCCTTTCCATATCATCAACCAAGTTACCTGAGAGCATACTTATACATAGCAAACACATATATATGCATATGATACATCAAGTGATTCAATCATATAATGGTAAGCTAAATATAGTAAAACTAGTACAAGATAAACAATCAGCTTGCTGTATATAACATCAAAATCCACTAGGGTAACAATCTCCCCCTTTTTGATGATTATATACCAATATGTGATTGAGCTAAAAGCTCCCCCTTAATCATTGATCAATACTTCCTGCAAAACAAGATTAGATAGATAAACATGAAGTATTAAGATACAACCTTTGTATTCATCATCAAAACATCACGGTAACATTCTCCCCCTTTTTGATGATGACATACTTGAATACATCGGAGAGACTATGTTGCTCCCCCTAAAACAATGCTCCCCCTGATTAACATAATATCTCATCATATAATCAGGTTAGCACAATTCATCATATGTAATAAGATATAAATACGACTCATCCCTGCATGAAACATTAGTTGATAAATCCATTATATCCTCATGTATTCATGTTCTTCTCCCCCTATGACATCATCAGAAAAGGGTCAAGAAGATAAGCATATAAGAATAAAACATGTGGTAAAGCATTTAACAAGCATGAGGCTAGTTATAATTATAAAGTTGAATAAATCAAACCAGCATGCTGAAAACACATTTTCAGAATATTCATAGATAGCATTTGTTCTTCTGGATTGGAAAATGGTTTGCTGTTTAGACAATACACATTCCAACTGATCATAAAAGTATTCTTCTTTCTTGTTTCCTGCATAATACAATACATATAACATATATTTTGTCCCATCTATGTACTAGAGGAATCTCGTTAGTACCATAAAAATAATATAATCATATTCAAATAAATGTACGAGGACAAATAACATACTTACTACTTGAGTACCCAAATTTTATTGGATCCACCATGGTTTGTTGATAGGACATAAAGAACATGTAGATCAGATTTCTTGATCCACTGTTGTATCACTTTTGGTGCTTGATTTGTAGTCCTTTGTGTTCTGCCAGACTGATAATGGTAAGCTGTTTGTCTTCTGCCAGAAGCATTCTGGTATGCTGATTGTTGTCTGACTGATCCATTCTGGTAAGCTGTCTGTCTTCTGCTATTTGCATTCTGGTATGCTGTTTGTCTCATGTCTTGTCCATTCTGGTAAGCTATTTTCGTCTTATGATATATTTGAACCACACAATTCTTTTCCAGATGTCCTTTTCCACCACATTTGTTGCATGTCTTCCAAGGCATAGCATAATTGTAGGGAATTCCATTCCTTCCATCATATTTGAGCACTTTATCTTTCTTGTTGAAGTTTAGACCAACACATTCTCTGACCAAAGGTACATTTGCCTTCTTCATCATTGTTTTTAAAGTGTCTTCACCTTGAACAAAAGTTTCCATGCCCTTCTTGAGATCTTTAACTTCTGTTTCTAGGAGGGTGATCACTTCAGCTTGCTGTTTGATGAGTTCAGCTTGCTGGACTCTCTTTTCAGCAGTTTTTGAGGATTCGGCTTGACTAGATTCCTTCATTTTGTATGATTCCAATGCTTTAGCTTTAGTTTTGACATCAGACCTTAGCTCTTTGATTTCTTCAGTCAAGGTCTTGTTTCTCTTTTCAAGTAGCTTGACATTAGCCTCTAAATGTCTGTTCTTAGTAGTTAGTTCCTTGATCTCTGTAGTTTTACTGAATGAAGTTGAATCCCATTCTTCCATTTTTGGCAACAAATCTTTTACCATTTTGGATAAATAGGCATTCTTATCGATCAGCTTGCTGATTTCAGCCTTTAGTGCCAAATGTTCTTCAATGGTTACACTTTTTGATTCCTGCATTGTTAGTGATCCCATAATAATATTTTCAGAAGATTTCCAGGAATGAAAAGAGTTTACCTCACTAGAATCTGATTCTGAATCAGACACATCACTATCTACAAGAACTTCTTTCGTGTTTCCTATATCATCAATGCCAACAAATGCAGAGTTTATTATCTCTTCACTTGGGACTTCACTAGAAATAGCTTTTTCATCCTTCGAAGTCAATTGAGCCTTTGACTTCCTTTTATCTTTCAAATCAGCACGCTGTTTTGTTGTTGTAGCTTTATAATGCATTTTTAATGAATCCCATATGTCCTTTGCTGTGCTACATGAAGAGACCATGTCATAATCTGACTCTGAAAGACCACACATTAATGTATACTTTGCTCTTCCATTATAGCCTGATTTTATCAATTCTGATTTTGAGAGATCGTCAATGTCTTTTGGCTTGCCGTCTTTGTCAAGAAAATTGAATGGACCCTTTTTAACGACTCTCCATTCAATTGCATCATCTCTGTTAAGAATCACCTTCATTCTCTGTTTCCAAGCATCATAATTTTCAATCCCATTGAGAAGTGGTGGCATCTCTAAATAATCTCCTTCTACATAAGCGGGTGCCATAGGATCTGTACTTTCCTGTTACAGAAATGTTAGTACACCAAAGCTCTGATACCAATTGAAAATGCACACCTAGAGGGGGGTGAATAGGTGTAAATGGCTAACTATATATAACTAAATCCGATTTTAAAAATTACCAGAAACAGCTTACTGATTTCGTTTTATGCAGAGACAGATGGTAAGCTGAATGCAAACAGTAAGCAAAATACAAGCAGAAAATAAAGAGCAGAAAATAAAGAACACAGAGACTTTTAGCCAGGTTCGACCCCTAACCCCTATGGTCTACGTCCTGGTCCCTTACCAACCCGGTAAGAGAATATATTATTGATCAACGGAATAAACCAATTACAAGATACAATAATATATCTCCCTTAATCCCAGCTGCTGACAAATGGCTTGCTGAACACCTGTTTCTGAACCTGCTCTCTAAGCTATACTTGTAATAACCCTAACTTTGGAAAGGCTACAGTGCCCAAATGAATGGTAAATTTTGAGGATTTAGAGAAATGGTATATAAGTACTCTATAATGGAAATGAAAAATGAATAAACAGAAACCATATTAGTAGTATACATTGAAAATAAGTGACTCGAAAAGACGTTAGATTTCAGAAATTCCTGAAGCATGAAATTTTGAGGATTTTGAATTCGAATAAGCTTCTATTGGACACTAAGGAGCATGGAAACATTATAAGAATTATATATTGAGGGATTAGTGAATTTAGAATTGAGCCAAGGGATTTTTAAGTTAAGAGAATACCAATGGAATTTGGATTGTTAAACGATCTCAAAACCACTGAGATAATGAGGTACATTCGTAACGAACCACAATTAGACGAATATGGAGATTAAGCAAACAAGATTATTAACATAACAAGGATACATACCACATTTTTACTTATCAAGATCATTAGTATTATACTTAGAAATTAAAATGGAATTATTAGGTCATCAAGATGATGTCATCTTCCACTAAACCAAATTTAAGGGTAGATTAGTCTTTTAACATATAGATTTTTTTCACCAATCTTCTACAACACTCTAAAGATTAGATATTAAGATGAGATTAGAAAAAGAACACAAGAAAACTCTCTCCCTTCCTTAGAACACCATTCGGCCAAAGTAGAAAAAAAGAAAGAAAATAAAAATCAAAACCCTAGTTAGCATCAAGATCAAATCCAAGGAAAAATCATGGAGGTTCTTGGAGACTAGAAAGAGATATCCACCAAGTTTCATAGCCATCTAACATCATTTGCCAAGGTAATAAAATCATTCAAGTGCAAGATGAATAGTAATGAATAGTAGTTTTCAAGTTTTAATCTTTGTTTTTATGGCTCCTTTAGTTAATCCAAGCTAAATCAAGGTTGTTCAAGGTGTGTACAAGGAATATTAAGGATCATTAAGTATTCTTCAAGCTTCAAGGAGGTATAATAACCCTTGCCCTTTTGTATTTATAGTAGATATTGAAGTGGTTAATAGTTAAGTGTTGTTAATGGAAAGTTTATGATGAATATGTGTTATGAATGGTTGAGTTGGATATGAAATTTGTGTTGTGAACTTGGAACCATGGCTGGAATGTAGTCCACATGGTGTGGGGTTTGATTATGGTGTTTGATGATGATTTTGGAGGGGTGAAATTTTGGAAAGTATGAAATTACAGCAGTTATAATGTCCGATTTTCGTTAGAACTACAAACTGCCCTGTTTTTGGACACCAATGCAGTACGGTACCTTACTGTTTAGCACACTTAGTGACCATGAAATGATAGAGCTTAGTTCATAGATCGTTTTGATATAAGGTGCGTTAAAATCTGACGTACGGTTTAGGAGAAAAGTCAGTTTTAGTGAAAGACGTTCGAAAGTCGAGAAATCGTAATTGTACCAAATTTGAGGTTATAGTTACCATACTTTAACATGTTTAAAAGCCACGAAATTTTGGGTTATGGTAGTAGTGTGGTCAAAGAACTAATACCAGTTGACCTTGCATTAAAATTCGAATTCTAAAATTTATAAGAAATTTTACAGTCGAGTGTGGTTGTTAGGGGAAATGGTAAAAACCCCTGAAACTTCGATTGAGCTTATAAATAGTCAAGTTCTTGAACCTTTGGGGTAATAATAATACGTTAAACATATGTTAGAGTGTAAAGGGTTTTGTTATATAAGAGGGTAGTGAGTAAGAGATGTAGTATGCTAATGATGGACCTTTTGTGTTTATAGAAATTCCAGAGGAGGAACCAGCCCCACTGTCAGGATACAGAAATCGAGGCAAGATCCTTCTATCCCTACTTTAAAAATTATTTATCTTCAGAATAATAATGATATCATGGCATACATTTATGCATATGTGATGCTTTTGTTGCTATATTGCAAAGAGTATATTTTCTTGATTTTGGGAAGTTAAAGAGAGATGGATATGTTTTCTGAAATATGAATATAGAGATGATTACGAATGGAGCGAATATGCTCGAAGGTAAAAGAGATATGAAAGAGAATGGTATCAGTTGTTATCTAGGGTTATATGGTTTATAATGCTATATTATAAACATTCTTTTGGTGTATGATATATACATATATTTTATAGAAATAATGTGCGAGAATGGAAATGTGAAATGGTGTTGATAAATTGAATAATGATCTTGTAATAAGGGGGATTAGCAACAAATTTGCATAAGAGGCTATGTCAGGGCTGTGTGCGACATAGTCTAGTATTCATGATTCGGCACGAAGATGCCAAGGGAGGATGTTATGCAGGTGGCCTTCCTCCAGGGATGATGTTATGCAGGTGGCCTTCATTCCTTCTACTAGTAGTAAACAGAGAGCGGATACGGTCAGGCGACTGATCATCGTCCTACGTATCTGGCGCCAGTATATATCCCCAAAACTTGAAAGAAAGAATTGAAAAATGGTTTTCAGATTTCTATAACTGAAAACAGAAAAGTGATATGAGACGATGAAATTATTAATATAGATGAAGAGAAACTGATTTTATATTAATTTATAAAATTACTGTATAGAAAGGAAATGAGAAGATGATAGTGAGAGATTTATTTAATTATTCATATTATTTGAAAATATTACACTGAAAGGGTATATTGATTTTTATATTGTTTAAGAAGAGAAACTGATACTGTATTATCTTAGAATTCTTTCTTATAATAATAAGTGGATGATGTATTATTAAATAAGAGTTTTATTCTTCCTTAAAGTTTATAAATTGGTTACTGCTTACATATGTATATACATGTATACTTGGTTACATTTTAAATTCTAATTTTCAATAATTATCTTGCTGAGCTATTATAGCTCACTCTTGCTACTTATCTATATACAGCTAGGTATGCCAATACTACGCAGAACGCCCCGCAAGAGGGTAAGGGAAAGGCGACTTACTGAGAGTTCGTTAGCATCAGTCCCCGAGGTAGACGACCAGCGCAAGGGGTTTAGTAGTTTTATGTATATTAAGTGTGTAAGTTTGAAAGATTGTAATAAATTTGGTTGTTGAAATGCTTCTTGTAGAAGCATCACTCAACAATGTACTGAAGTATGATTCTGGGTTGTAATAACTTTTTAAATTCTAAACTCTTATTATGGTGAATGTTGTTCTCTGAGCATATGACTGGTGTGTGTGTGTATATTACTGTGGGGTCAATTGTATAAGTATTTATAAAAAAAAAAAAAACCAAGAGATATTGTATTTGAATGGAAGTTGGTTCATGATGGCCCAAATTCATGACCCCGGATTTGGGGCTGTCACAGTTGGTATCAGAGCTAAGAGTCATAATGCTCAGGAACAAGAGTGATAATAATATTGTATCATTTATAATATTAAATTTTGAACTTCCATCAAGTTCAAGGGTGGTATATCGCAGGTAGTTTTATTTTTAAGCATTGATTATAATTTTATAAATTATTACTAATATAGTTTATGTTTACCTTATAGGGAGAGGAGATGGGAGAGCCCAGTCATGTTCGTGAGATGGGTGAGCCGAGCCGAGACCCCCAGTGGCTAGGACTACCCGAGCAGGAGATTAGAGATTTGTTGCTGGTAGGTGTAGAGGTTCCAGAGTATGCTATTGATGACCTCAGGGAGAGACGACGGGCGAGTGCTAGAGAGAGATATGAGCAGAGACTGAGGGAGGAGGCTGAGGAGCGCAGGCAGAGGGATGCTGTGGCCATAGTACCATATTCTGGTAGACCATATGTAGGACCTGATGGGGCCGGACCTTCCCGAGTGCGGACGGATATTCCTGAGGAGGAGATGCCTTTACGTAAGAGGCCTAGGTTATCTGTTATACCTGAGGAGCCGATTGAGTGGAGGGACATTCACGTGACTCCTACTCCTGTCCCACCTGTCCCAGTTCCATCTCCTTTACCTAGCCCCGACCCTTTTGAGGATCCAGTTGAGCAGTTCACTCCACCAGGACACTTTATCTTATCAGAGGATGAGTTGGAGGATGACCCTTCCGAGGATGCGGACACAGAGCCAGTTCCTCCATCCCCACCATTTGCACCACCACCACCTCCACCAGTGGATGCACCCCCACTTGTAGATGTACCTCCCCCAGATGCTATGCCACCTCAGGAGGCACCTATGTTTCCAGCTGGCCAGTTGCCAGCTATTTTCTTGTCAGAGTACTTTGCCCTTCAGGGACAGCTGGATGAGTCCCGTCGGACCATAGATACGCTTATACAGAGGTTAGACAGGGCGAGAGGAGGAGGAGGTGTGATACCAGATGGGTTGAATTTGAGTATAGTCAGTATCGAGCTACGGGCACTCGGTGACATTAGGACGATGTTGGGAGACAGAGGGGATCCAGTATGGAGGGCTCATATAGTTGATACAGTCACCACTATGGTAGCGCAGATCAGGGACGTTATCAGGGCGTCGTTACCATGATTAGGAGTAGTAGTTTCGGATACTAATCAGACTAGTCATCTTGTGGATGTCATTTTGGGGATTAGGTTAGTTGTTTACTGTCTTAATCCCAGTCTGATTAGAGGACAGCTAGTAGTGCTTTTGTTATAGCGAGTTAGTATGTACAGTTATGTACAGTTATGCTTTTGGGGTTTCGAACCTTGTACTCTATGATGTATGATATTAGTAGTAAAAGACGTTGTACCCAAGTTGTAAAATATTATGTAAATTAATGAAGTTTATGTACTTTGCCTAATTTATTCGTATTTTGATATTAAATGTTGAGATTCGAAAATATTGATATATATGAGGTGATTGACTTAAATGAAAAGGTTATTGTGCTAAAGGTACTAAGCTTATTTGTCAAAGTTGTATTATGATTAAATATTACTTGTGTGAAATTAAGAATACTGGGATGCATAAATAAGATTAACTAATGATATAGTTGTGCATATATGGAAATGATGTATATTGTACCCTAAATTTGGGTGATTAATGAAGAATATTATTATATACAGAATCATGCCGCCTAAGCGTAATAATAGGATGAATGCAAGGGAAAATGAGAGAGAGGAAGCAAGTCAGAATAGGCAGGGTGAAAACGCTCATAATGAACAAGATCATGAGGAAGAAGAAGATGAATCAACTGGCCAACAGGGAAGTCAGGGTGGTAACCTTTTTAACCAATTTATGGAACTAATGAGGCAGAATTTAGCTAATCCACAGAATCAGCCACAGCCGCCTGTTCTTCCCAACCAGGCAGCTAACTCTTTTCGTGCTTTTAAGTCACTAAAACCCCCAGAATTTGAGGGAACCACTAACCCAGTAGCAGCCAGGGCATGGCTGAAAGAGATGGAGAAGGCTTTTGAGATACTGAGGGTAGAGGAAGATCAGAAGACAGTTTTTGCAGCCTATCTCCTAAAGGGAGAGGCGAATTACTGGTGGGAAGCTAAAAAGAATCTGGAAGGAGCGGGAGTGATAACCTGGGAGCGTTTCACTAGGGTGTTTCTAGATAAATATTCCCCTAGGTACTTGGAGAACCAGATGGAAATAAAATTTTTGGAGCTTAAGCAGGAAATATATATTATAGGTAATATTTTCTTACAATTGTTTCAAAGAATCTTATTCTAGTTGGATTTCTGGAGGATTTTTACAGAGACAAAATATAATAAGAGCGAAATATGTATATTTTATGTCATGATAGAGATCAACATAGGAATAAACCATAAGTGAGATACACTACCAGCCAAGAGAGGCCAATATGGTGGCCGATACCCATAATTAAAAGAGGAATGTTGATGAATGACAAGCAAGTTTATATTGGTGTAATTCTGCGCAAACAAGATAGAAAAAGGATGGAGAAAGTGATATAGAAGTTATAAGGTGTAGATAAAAAGGTATCTATGGACAATTCTGACGTGATTCCGGGACGGAATCCTTTTAAGGAGGGAAGGATGTAATAACCCTAACTTTGGAAAGGCTACAGTGCCCAAATGAATGGTAAATTTTGAGGATTTAGAGAAATGGTATATAAGTACTCTATAATGGAAATGAAAAATGAATAAACAGAAACCATATTAGTAGTATACATTGAAAATAAGTGACTCGAAAAGACGTTAGATTTCAGAAATTCCTGAAGCATGAAATTTTGAGGATTTTGAATTCGAATAAGCTTCTATTGGACACTAAGGAGCATGGAAACATTATAAGAATTATATATTGAGGGATTAGTGAATTTAGAATTGAGCCAAGGGATTTTTAAGTTAAGAGAATACCAATGGAATTTGGATTGTTAAACGATCTCAAAACCACTGAGATAATGAGGTACATTCGTAACGAACCACAATTAGACGAATATGGAGATTAAGCAAACAAGATTATTAACATAACAAGGATACATACCACATTTTTACTTATCAAGATCATTAGTATTATACTTAGAAATTAAAATGGAATTATTAGGTCATCAAGATGATGTCATCTTCCACTAAACCAAATTTAAGGGTAGATTAGTCTTTTAACATATAGATTTTTTTCACCAATCTTCTACAACACTCTAAAGATTAGATATTAAGATGAGATTAGAAAAAGAACACAAGAAAACTCTCTCCCTTCCTTAGAACACCATTCGGCCAAAGTAGAAAAAAAGAAAGAAAATAAAAATCAAAACCCTAGTTAGCATCAAGATCAAATCCAAGGAAAAATCATGGAGGTTCTTGGAGACTAGAAAGAGATATCCACCAAGTTTCATAGCCATCTAACATCATTTGCCAAGGTAATAAAATCATTCAAGTGCAAGATGAATAGTAATGAATAGTAGTTTTCAAGTTTTAATCTTTGTTTTTATGGCTCCTTTAGTTAATCCAAGCTAAATCAAGGTTGTTCAAGGTGTGTACAAGGAATATTAAGGATCATTAAGTATTCTTCAAGCTTCAAGGAGGTATAATAACCCTTGCCCTTTTGTATTTATAGTAGATATTGAAGTGGTTAATAGTTAAGTGTTGTTAATGGAAAGTTTATGATGAATATGTGTTATGAATGGTTGAGTTGGATATGAAATTTGTGTTGTGAACTTGGAACCATGGCTGGAATGTAGTCCACATGGTGTGGGGTTTGATTATGGTGTTTGATGATGATTTTGGAGGGGTGAAATTTTGGAAAGTATGAAATTACAGCAGTTATAATGTCCGATTTTCGTTAGAACTACAAACTGCCCTGTTTTTGGACACCAATGCAGTACGGTACCTTACTGTTTAGCACACTTAGTGACCATGAAATGATAGAGCTTAGTTCATAGATCGTTTTGATATAAGGTGCGTTAAAATCTGACGTACGGTTTAGGAGAAAAGTCAGTTTTAGTGAAAGACGTTCGAAAGTCGAGAAATCGTAATTGTACCAAATTTGAGGTTATAGTTACCATACTTTAACATGTTTAAAAGCCACGAAATTTTGGGTTATGGTAGTAGTGTGGTCAAAGAACTAATACCAGTTGACCTTGCATTAAAATTCGAATTCTAAAATTTATAAGAAATTTTACAGTCGAGTGTGGTTGTTAGGGGAAATGGTAAAAACCCCTGAAACTTCGATTGAGCTTATAAATAGTCAAGTTCTTGAACCTTTGGGGTAATAATAATACGTTAAACATATGTTAGAGTGTAAAGGGTTTTGTTATATAAGAGGGTAGTGAGTAAGAGATGTAGTATGCTAATGATGGACCTTTTGTGTTTATAGAAATTCCAGAGGAGGAACCAGCCCCACTGTCAGGATACAGAAATCGAGGCAAGATCCTTCTATCCCTACTTTAAAAATTATTTATCTTCAGAATAATAATGATATCATGGCATACATTTATGCATATGTGATGCTTTTGTTGCTATATTGCAAAGAGTATATTTTCTTGATTTTGGGAAGTTAAAGAGAGATGGATATGTTTTCTGAAATATGAATATAGAGATGATTACGAATGGAGCGAATATGCTCGAAGGTAAAAGAGATATGAAAGAGAATGGTATCAGTTGTTATCTAGGGTTATATGGTTTATAATGCTATATTATAAACATTCTTTTGGTGTATGATATATACATATATTTTATAGAAATAATGTGCGAGAATGGAAATGTGAAATGGTGTTGATAAATTGAATAATGATCTTGTAATAAGGGGGATTAGCAACAAATTTGCATAAGAGGCTATGTCAGGGCTGTGTGCGACATAGTCTAGTATTCATGATTCGGCACGAAGATGCCAAGGGAGGATGTTATGCAGGTGGCCTTCCTCCAGGGATGATGTTATGCAGGTGGCCTTCATTCCTTCTACTAGTAGTAAACAGAGAGCGGATACGGTCAGGCGACTGATCATCGTCCTACGTATCTGGCGCCAGTATATATCCCCAAAACTTGAAAGAAAGAATTGAAAAATGGTTTTCAGATTTCTATAACTGAAAACAGAAAAGTGATATGAGACGATGAAATTATTAATATAGATGAAGAGAAACTGATTTTATATTAATTTATAAAATTACTGTATAGAAAGGAAATGAGAAGATGATAGTGAGAGATTTATTTAATTATTCATATTATTTGAAAATATTACACTGAAAGGGTATATTGATTTTTATATTGTTTAAGAAGAGAAACTGATACTGTATTATCTTAGAATTCTTTCTTATAATAATAAGTGGATGATGTATTATTAAATAAGAGTTTTATTCTTCCTTAAAGTTTATAAATTGGTTACTGCTTACATATGTATATACATGTATACTTGGTTACATTTTAAATTCTAATTTTCAATAATTATCTTGCTGAGCTATTATAGCTCACTCTTGCTACTTATCTATATACAGCTAGGTATGCCAATACTACGCAGAACGCCCCGCAAGAGGGTAAGGGAAAGGCGACTTACTGAGAGTTCGTTAGCATCAGTCCCCGAGGTAGACGACCAGCGCAAGGGGTTTAGTAGTTTTATGTATATTAAGTGTGTAAGTTTGAAAGATTGTAATAAATTTGGTTGTTGAAATGCTTCTTGTAGAAGCATCACTCAACAATGTACTGAAGTATGATTCTGGGTTGTAATAACTTTTTAAATTCTAAACTCTTATTATGGTGAATGTTGTTCTCTGAGCATATGACTGGTGTGTGTGTGTATATTACTGTGGGGTCAATTGTATAAGTATTTATAAAAAAAAAAAAAACCAAGAGATATTGTATTTGAATGGAAGTTGGTTCATGATGGCCCAAATTCATGACCCCGGATTTGGGGCTGTCACAATACTTCCCAAGTATACTTCTCTAGCAACGTTCACCAAACCCTTGTTCCTTAGCCAATATGCCCAGCAACTCAACCTTACCAATCCTGCTGACAAATAGCTTGCTGTTTGCTGTGCTGAACCAACTCTCTAAGCAATACTTCCAAAGTATCCTTCTCTAGTCTAGTTCAACCCACCCAAAACTTTAAGCCAAACTTGTACAGCAAGTATTCAATACAAATTGAACAATACAATCCAAAATAAGATGTTCGAGTATTACAACTCAAGCTATAAACTCTCTTATATAATATAAGTGTATATAACAATAAAGCTCAGAGTTTATAAGAATGGTGTTTGAGAGAGATGATAAGAACGTGTATAAGCAAGTCTCAAACTTGTAGTTGTGTTTTTCTTGGGCACTTACAAGAAAGGTTGTGAGTGAATATATATGAAAAACAAACAAACGGCTAGTTGAAGATTTGATATATCAAAAAGATTTGATTACATAAAACACTCTCCAACAGCTATATTAGTTAGAGGTTTTGAATATAAAACGTTTGAAATGATTTTAATCTCCAACAAACTCATTTTGATATATATACGATAGTATATATATGATAAAATCAATTTCCAACAGCTATAAAAAGATATGAACGAATCTGGGCTGTTATGGAATGTTTAGATAAGTAAAAGATTGAGTAAAATCTGTTTTGAAAGAATAAGGAAAGATAAATCACAATCCCACTAAATAAAGAAGAGATTTTCGAAATCGATTTGAGCTCTATTAATTATATATACTATATATTATATAATAGAGTCCTTACATATTTAATCCTAGCCAATCTCTGATCTTTAAGCAATCTTCAAGAAATCTTCGAAATCAAACTTGACTAAGAACAGCTTCTGGAAAGTCCAAGTCAGCTTGCTGTTTTGATTCTGGCGAGTTCTTTTCAGCTTGCTGTTTTGGTTCTGGCTTGCTGTTTTGGTTCTGGCGAGCTGAACAGATAGATAGCTTTAAATCTTTGCCTTTCCATATCATCAACCAAGTTACCTGAGAGCATACTTATACATAGCAAACACATATATATGCATATGATACATCAAGTGATTCAATCATATAATGGTAAGCTAAATATAGTAAAACTAGTACAAGATAAACAATCAGCTTGCTGTATATAACATCAAAATCCACTAGGGTAACAGAATAGACACCAATTATGCTTAGACCCTATATCTCTATAAGATTTGAAAACATAACGGTTGAAGAACAAGTTATCCATAATGATCACATAGGCCAATACAAGTATTCTCATCTCATACCACGAATCATATTGATAAACAATTATGAACCTATGCTAGCATGGCAAGTTCTAAATCTCAAAATCCACTTTCACTTCACAAGAGATTAACAAATTAGATGTTCATGACGCATCTATCAATTAAGCATAACCATACGAGGATATCAGATATACACCACACACAGATCATTAAAGCAATCAAGATACTAAAGCTCCATAAATAAATCCGTTAGAATCCCATGACAACGATTAGTTCATAATCGAACCTCTCATCATCATGGGATCTGATGAAACCATGATAAAAACAAAGTATGAAAATATACAAATAAACCTAAGTAATTGATATGTAATAGTTCTACTCCTAATGATGATAATCTTAATTCTCTAATTTACAAGGGTTGGATGTGTTTATATAGGCTCTAGACATCTTGCCCAGCAAGAAAATACCAAAACAGAATTATAATAGAATTTCTGCAAGATACGTTTCCTAAACTGATTCTGTTTTTTAAGGGAAATTCGTAGCTGACTTTTCTTCTGTTTTCCAGAGCCGTTCCAGACGTAATTGGGCTTCTGGACCACCTTAGAATGATAGAGAATCTCGTTATCTTCGCGTGGACTGCTTACGGGCTGAAAACAGACTTATAGAACTCAAGATATGGCCCAAACAGTGAATCTCACGCGTGCAGCCCAATAAATCCGAATTTTAATAAATTAAATCTCCAAAAATGACAAAAACATCCACCATAATCAACATCCTTGTAAATATGCACAACTAAACAAAACACATCAAAACTACAAGAAACTTGAGCCCAAGACAATTAATTTAAGCCGATTTAGAATGCTCCAAGTGGAGATAAATCCACTTATCACTTGGCCCAATTCCTCTTATTCCACTCTGCTCACTTTCCGGCCCCATGCACACTAATAAAATGACTTCTATAAATCATACTTAAATAAAATATTCAAAAAAATAAACTTCTCATTTTTAAAATAAAGAATATAAAATTATGAGCAGACACATATTTTTAAAATAATTTTCGGATCAAGAATGAATTAAATATGAATTTTCAAAATTTTGATCCTTTAAATGCAATAAAACTCTAAATATCATTTTAAAATACTCAACCACCCAAACTAATCCACCCAACAATTTTAAAGACTCAATAAATATATAAAGATAATTTAACAAAAGATTTCATGATTTTTAAGCCCTCCGATAATTTTATAAAATTTAAAGAGGATTTAAAATACATGATTTAAATATACTTAAATCCTCAAAATACAAATAAAAATATATTGACCTTCACCACTTATCCAAATCATCATATAAGCACATAAGCAAAATTTTCACATACGTTTCACCTTTACAACAATACTCACATAATAAAATTCATAATTTATAGTAAATAAATAATTCGAAATTCGAAATTTTCTAGGGCGTTATATGTCTCCTTAAAGCTATTTCGCCTCTCACCGTGTGTGTGAAACGATAGCCTCCCAGGATAAAACGAGAGAACGATGGCGTTGCAGAGAACGGCACCTTCGGCGAGCAAAAACGAGCAAGAAACTATGACCAGGGAGAGAGAGGTATTGGATGTGTTTAGGCTGCGAATGAGATGATTAAACCTAGACCCTAAGGGGGTATTTATAGGTTTGACAAACCTTGTTCGCTACACAACTTCCTAAAATAATTAACGCGTTAATTAAAAAGCGGTAACGAAAAGATTACGATAAGACGATAAGACTTGTGCACTACACAATATCTGTAATTAAATCAAATCTCGGATTTAATCAAATCAATCAAACCGACTATGATTTAATTGAATTAATCAAAACAGATTTTGATTTATTCATTTTAAGCCCAATGTAAATAATAAAATAGCAAAACTAGTCCGGGTTTAGCCGGCCCAATTTTCTGCTGCATTCGTGTCCGCAGGTCGCACACGCGGAAAGCCCGAAGGCTTACGAAGCCTCGGATTTCCCCTCGAAAGCCCACAATTCGCACCCCCCTGCGCGCCCGCGTAGGAGATGGAGCAACACTCAGCCAACACAAGTGAACACTACTCAAGTGTTGTACTATATAAAGTCATGGAAACTCCTTTTCCATTTCAATGTGGGACTTCCATTTTCTAAAGAAAATTTCCACTCTTAAGGGACCATCTTTGAGTAATCATATCTCATTCATCCCTTAACCATTTTGAGTAATTAAACATGCCTCGGAAAGCTCTCTTGGAGGAGAACATAAGCCAAGCATCACCCATTGCGCACACGTAATAAGCAACTAGTCAAAACTAGGCTCAAAATGGCTAGTCAATGTGGGGATAAAACCCACATTTTCCAACAATCCCCCACATGGATGAGATTGATAATGTAGTAGCACAAACCAGACAGACACGGAGTTTGGTTTGGTGATAGAATTCTTCGATCAGATATAGCATACGATAGGTAGAGAATGCTCCTTGAACCTTCGCTTGAGTAAGCATACCGACTTTACTGGTAGACAGTAGACGTGCTTGTCTTTGAACTATTCGACCGTTTATGTAAACGATGATATACTTATCACTGTACCCTTTCTGACTAGTTCAGCTCTCATGATTATGTCCATTTTGGCCATGGCTCATCGTCCTGGTTCTGCAGGAGTTTCTAAAGAATTGTGCCACGCAATTCTCCTTTGAAGCGGCCCCACTTCTCTCCCACATAGGTGATCTTTATCTTATAGAGTAACCCGCGTTTACTCAATTGAATTCCATGCGTTCAAATCTTAAACTCCATGTATTCACCGAAAGATCATTAAAAGCTTAATAGCTTACCCTCGTACCTTACGGGTCTCACTGTTTCTCATCATAGGAATAGGCCAGGGGTTACCCCCACAGTGATTTGGTCATCATGATTTAGTTGGCCCATTGAACCAAGTTCTTGGGACCTTTAGTCAGCAATGGTTGGGTGTCCACCATGACGCCATTAAGCAATAGGCTTAAGGCCCATCCCTCTCGATGATTTGTCAACCAGTTCTCTTGATAACCCTTTGGTTAGCGGATCCGCGATATTATCCTTTGACGGTATAAAGTCAATAGTGATAATTCCGGTTGACATTAATTGTCTAATGGAACTATGTCGTCGTCGAATGTGACGGGACTTTCCTTTATACATTGTGCTCTGTGCCCTGCCAATAGCAGACTGACTATCAAAGTGCAGTCCTATTGCAGTCACAGGCTTCGGCCATCTCGGAATATCCTCCAGAAATTGGCGTAAATATTCAGCCTCTTGTGCGCATTTATCTAATGCCACAAACTCAGCTTCCATTGTGGACTGAGTTATCACAATTTGTTTGGAGGATTTCCACGACACTGCTGCTCCAGCTAGTATAAACACAAATCCACTCGTAGACTTTAGTGCCTTTTTGTTAGATATCCAGTTTGCATCAGTATAGCCTTCTAGTACTGCTGGATAACTGCCATAATGCAAACCATAGTCTCGAGTTCCCCTCAAGTACCTTAGTACTCGTATGATTGCTTTCCAATGATCAGCTCCCGGATTACTCGTAAACCTACTCAACTTACTGATTGAGTACGCAATGTCTGGTCTAGTACAACTCATCAGGTACATCAAACTACCAATAATCCTTGAGTATTCCAGTTGGGAGACTCCTACACCTTTGTTCTTGGATAGATGCAAAGTCATATCCACATGTGTTCTAGCTTTTTCAAAATCATCCTTCAGAAACTTCTCAAGGATTTTTTCAACATAATGTGGTTGACTTAGTGCGAGACCCTCAGATGTCCTAGAAATTTGAATTCCTAGAATTACATTTGCTAGTCCCATGTCTTTCATGTCAAATCTCGATTTTAACATATCATTTATAGATTTTATCATTTTATCATTGCTACCAGCAATAAGTAGATCATCTACATACAACGTCATCATAACATATCCATTCTCATCATCCTTGTAGTAGGCACAACTATCACACTCTTTGATCTTGAAGCCACTGGCCAACACGACCTCATCAAATTTTTCATGCCACTTCATAGGTGCTTGCTTCAAGCCATACAGTGACTTTACCAATCTACAAACTTTCCTTTCTTTTCAAGGAACAACAAACCCTTTAGGTTGTTTCATATAGATTTCCTCATCTATATCTCCATTTAGAAAAGCTATTTCACATCAATTTGATGCACTGTTAATTTTCGCATTGCAGCAATAGCAAACATCATCCTTATGGACGTTATTCTCGATACTGGAGAATATGTATCAAAATAGTCAAGGCCCTTTTGTTGCTTGTATCCCTTGATTACAAGTCTAGCCTTGTACTTATCAATAGTACCATCGGGTTTCAACTTCTTCTTGAACACCCACTTGCTTTCTTGTGATTTGCATCCGGCTGGCAAATCCACTAACTCCCAAGTATGATTCTGTAGAATAGAATCAACTTCACTTTTGATGGCCTCCTTCCACATAGGTCCATCAGGTGATGTTACCGCTTCCTTACTGGTTTTCGGATCACCTTCTTCTAGCAAATAAGTTAGAAATTCTGATCCAAAGGATTTCTCCTTTCTTTGTCTTTTGCTCCTTCTTACTACCCCCACATTTTCGTCTTCACTTTCATCACTCTCATTATCGTCATCAATAGACTCATGAGTTCGTTTAGACGTAGTTGGGAGGTCAACACCAGGATTACAAGGAAATACCGTCTCAAAGAATGAGGCATTCCAAGACTCCACAAACGTATTCTTTTGAATTTCAGGAATCTTCGAGTCATATACAAGAAACCGATATGCAGTACTATGTGGTGGATATACAATGAAGATACAATCCATAGTCTTTGGACCAATCTTCACCTTCTTAGGTGCAGGGATTAGTACCTTTGCAAGGCAACCCCACACTTTCAGATTTTGGTAACTTGGTTTATTTTCCTTCCACATTTCATAAGGACTTGCATCCTTGTTCTTTCGAATCATCATATTCAAAAGATGATTTGCACTCAAGATGGCTTCCCCCCCACATCGACTGCGGAAGTCCAGAGCTTAACAACATCGCATTCATCATTTCTTTGAGAGTGCGATTCTTCCTCTCAGCCACTCCATTTGACTGAGGGGAGTATGGCGCAGTAACCTCATGGATTATACCATGTTGTGAACAGAATTCCCCAAAAGGTTCAACATATTCACCCCCACGATCACTACGTATTGTCTTGATTTTCTCATTTTGTTGTGTCTCAACTTCTTTCTTATAGATTTTAAATTTATCTATAGCTTCGTCTTTGATTTTAAGCAAATATATATAACAGTATTTTGTACAATCATCTATGAATGTAATAAAATACTTGTTTCCTCCTCTAGTTGGAGCGAATTTCAAATCACATATATCACTATGTATTAGGTCTAGCACTTTGGTGTTTCTTTCCACACGTTTAAATGATGATCTCGTTAATTTTGCCTCAACACAAGTTTCACACTTATGTTTTGAATCAATATTCAATTTTGGTATGTATTCTTTCATACTTAATCGTCGTAAAGTATCATAATTCGCATGTCCTAATCTAGCATGCCATAAATTAGGAGACTCAAGCAAGTAAGCAGAAGAGTTCTTTATTTCATTATCATCTTTAACAAACATCACATTGAGCTTAAAAAGCCCATCAATTTCATAACCCTTGCCTACAAAGATACCACTCTTAGACAAAATAACCTTATCCGACTCTAAAACAATGTGAAAGCCATGCTTATTCAACAAGGAACCAGACACAAGGTTCTTGCGAATATCAAGCACATAAAGTACATTTTTCAAAGTCAAATTCTTCCCAGATGGTCATCTTCAGAATCACCTTGCCTTCCCCTTCAATGGTTGAAGTTGCTGAATTCCCCATGTAAAGCTTATCCCCAGCATCGGAAGCTTTGAGGCTCGAGAAAATCGCCTTGTCTGAACAAACATGCCTTGTAGCTCCTGTGTCAATCCACCATTTCCTTTGAGTTGGAGCCAATCAGGTTCACCTTAGAGACCTTAGCACAGAGGTCTATGTCACTTATCTCCTTTGAAATATCATCGACCATGTTTGCTTCTTTCTTTTTATTGGGCTTCTTGGGCTTCCTACAATCAGAAGACCTATGACCCACTTTGTTGCAGTTGTAGCACTTCCCTTGAAACTTCGTCTTCGAAATTCCTCCCTTGGGTGCCAGCTTCGCCCCTTTACCAGAATTGTTCTTCTTGGGCTTATGTTCCACCATGTTTGCCTTTTCAGTGGCAACATTCATCTTCTTCTCGGATCCCCAGTTGTCCTCTTCAATGCGAAGTCTAACGATCAGATCCTCCATAGACATCTCCTTACGCTTGTGCTTAAGGTGGTTCTTGAAATCTTTCCATCCAGGTGGTAATTTCTCAATTACAGTAGTAACTTGGAAAGACTCACTTATGATCATCCCTTCATGCACCTGACTGACCACAGTCTTAGAATCCGCCATCTTATAATCAAGAAAGCGGCCAACAATCCACTTCTTAGCCCCAGCGTCCTCGGTTTTGTACTTATGGTCAAGTGACTCCCATAAGACCTTAGTTGTAGGCTTCGTACTGTACACGTTATACAACGAGTCAACCAAACAATTAAGCACATAATTCCGATAGATATAATCGGCGTGCTTCCAAGCATCAACAGCATAAACTGTTTGCGTGTTACTCTCAGCAGTGAGCGACGGTGGATCCTCTTTGAGATAGCGATCCATATGCATAGTGGTCAGGTAGAACAACATCTTTTGCTGCCAACGTTTGAATTTCGTACCATTGAACTTCTCAGGTTTCTCAGCATGTGCAGCAGGCACAGTAGGAACCGTAGGCATAACAGGTGCCATATGTGCGGTAGCCGTCCCAGCAAGCGGTACTACCTTCGATCCAAGCAGAACACTAAATTGTCCAATGACAGTATGTCCCAAAGGCACATGTCCCATAGGCACATGTCCAACCAGCGTCGCACTCACATCAGATGTTATAATCTGTGCGTTAGAGTTTGGTGGCGGTTGGTGATCCCCATCGGATGTTACAATCCGTGCGTTGGGATCAACCACAGTATTTGTGTTGTTCACGGTGTTAACATCCTTTAATATGTTATTCACAAAAACAGACAGAGACAGATGTATTAGTCACATAAATATATAAAGTAGCTTTAAGATTGTGAAACAATATGTGATAAATAACAATATGTGTGTGAATAACAAAACGGTGTATAACAGTAGTGAATAAACAAATAAGTAACAGAATAGAAGGATATAAGAGGATCTCGAGTCCAGCGGAAAAGCTGTCTCCTTAAAGCTATTTCGCCTCTCACCGTGTGTGTGAAACGATAGCCTCCCAGGATAAAACGAGAGAATGATGGCGTTGCAGAGAATGACACCTTCGGCGAGCAAAAACGAGCAAGAAACTATCACCAGGGAGAGAGAGGTATTGGATGTGTTTAGGCTGCGAATGAGATGATTAAACCTAGACCCTAAGGGGGGTATTTATAGGTTTGACAAACCTTGTTCGATACACAACTGCCTAAAATAATTAACGCGTTAATTAAAAGGTGGTAATGAAAAGATTACGATAAGACGATAAGACTTGTGCACTACACAATATCTGTAATTAAATCAAATCTCGGATTTAATCAAATCAATCAAACCGACTCTGATTTAATTGAATTAATCAAAACAGATTTTGATTTATTCATTTTAAGCCCAATGGAAATAATAAAATAGCAAAACTAGTCCGGGTTTAGCCGACCCAATTTTCTGCTGCATTCGTGTCCGCACGTCGCACACGCGGAAAGCCCGAAGGCTTACAAAGCCTCGGATTTCCCCTCGAGGAAAGCCCACAATTCGCACCCCCCCTGCGCGCCCGCGTAGGAGATAGAGCAACACTTAGCCAACACAAGTGAACACTACTCAAGTGTTGTACTATATAAAGTCATGGAAACTCCTTTTCCATTTCAATGTGGGACTTCCATTTTCTAAACAAAATTTCCACTCTTAAGGGACCATCTTTGAGTAATCATATCTCATTCATCCCTTAACCATTTTGAGTAATTAAACATGCCTCGGAAAGCTCTCTTGGAGGAGAACATAAGCCAAGCATCACCCATTGCGCACACGTAATAAGCAACTAGTCAAAACTAGGCTCAAAATGGCTAGTCAATGTGGGGATAAAACCCACATTTTCCAACAATCCCCCACATGGATGAGATTGATAATGTAGTAGCACAAACCAGACAGACACGGAGTTTGGTTTGGTGATAGAATTCTTCGATCAGATATAGCATACGATAGGTAGAGAATGCTCCTTGAACCTTCGCTTGAGTAAGCATACCGACTTTACTGGTAGACAGTAGACGTGCTTGTCTTTGAACTGTTCGACCGTTTATGTAAACGATGATATACTTATCACTGTACCCTTTCTGACTAGTTCAGCTCTCATGATTATGTCCATTTTGGCCATGGCTCATCGTCCTGGTTCTGCAGGAGTTTCTAAAGAATTGTGCCACGCAATTCTCCTTTGAAGCGGCCCCACTTCTCTCCCACATAGGTGATCTTTATCTTATAGAGTAACCCGCATTTACTCAATTGAATTCCATGCGTTCAAATCTTGAACTCCATGTATTCACCGAAAGATCATTAAAAGCTTAATAGCTTACCCTCGTACCTTACGGGTCTCACTGTTTCTCATCATAGGAATAGGCCAGGGGTTACCCCCACAGTGATTTGGTCATCATGATTTAGTTGGCCCATTGAACCAAGTTCTTGGGACCTTTAGTCAGCAATGGTTGGGTGTCCACCATGACACCGTTAAGCAATAGGCTTAAGGCCCATCCCTCTCGATGATTTGTCAACCAGTTCTCTTGATAACCCTTTGGTTAGCTGTGACGCCCCCAAATCCGAGGTTAGAGATTCAGGTCGTCACGTCACCAACCAACCATATCATACCTGTATTAACTTTACAACTCAACAAAACATCCATCCAGACCTCAATCTCACGCACATACAAGTTAGAGCCTCAGAAACGATAATCAAAAGTAACACTAAATATTACAATTCATCTGTACAATCCAGAATCTTACGCACTTGCACTTATACAACTACACTTGAAGACAAGTCTTACTATTACAATTGAAAACCTATCAGACTTACTCTGTAGTATTTATCAGGAACTAAATCATCTCAGGGGTAAATCTTTTACTCCTCTTCTGCTGGTGCGGAGTTAACCAACCAAATTCTTCTCTTTATGAAAAGTTTTTATAAAGCAAGAATGAGCTACATATTGCTCAGCAAGTTCACCATTTTGAAAAATAATAATGTGGTTTCTTTCGAAAATGTTCCCAACTGTATGGGTATATATCTCAGATTTCAAAACATAATTCGACAATATTTATGTCCGAGTTTGAATAAAACATTTAAACTCACTAAGGAGCTTTAAGAATAACATATGAATCCTTTATAAGTTTCTCATTTCAATATATCTCAAGTTTGAAAATATATACATATGAGTATATCATTTTCGGCAAAACACTCTACGGTTAACATACTCTACAGGGAATACATTATTGCAAAACCTCTTTCCTTCCATTAGCTTAGAAGGTTTCTCATTCAAAAACATTTCATTCTTTGAAATAATTGCACGAGTGCACTAACACGTGCCAATCTTTATAGAAAATCTTACAGTTCTAGATATTGCATGATGTCAATATTTTTCTTATCAAAAACCACACTATCGGTAACTTGGCACTTAGGCCCAAGAAGCAGTGTTTGAGTATTTTTCCAAAGTGGAGGATGGGACTTGAAGAAAACATGAAACCTGACAGGGATTGACGATGATCAGTCGCCACATCCAAGTCCAATAATCCGCGGGTCTTCTCTACTAGCAAAAGGATAGAAACTACATCCGTAACTATCCCTTTGGTAAAAGCTCCATCCGCAAATACCCATGATGAAATCTCTATCCGTAATCATCCTTCGGCAACACCTGGGCCGGAATAAATGACGGACCACCTGGCTAACGGCCACTTACACTAAACTCGGGGTCGTTCGTCAACGACCCTGCACGCCAGAGTCCCCTTTTTGCTTTTTCTTTCAAAACTTGTTTTGATGGAAAATCGAGTAGTTGAGGTTCGACATCAGTCGACCGATAATTCTTGAAAAACGTGCAAGAGCAAAACCTGACCGGGGGTTTTCGAAAATGTTTTGGGTTCGAAAGAATTCGGGTTTGAAAACGCTAAAGGTATCTTGGATTAGTTTTGGCTTTAAAATAATGAACAATAAATAATATGTTGAGATTTAATATAAACAATTAATAAAATAATTATTTAATTAAAATAAGCTTTTAATCCAAGATAGATATTTTTTGAGTATTTATAATAATGTAAAAATAATAAATATGTAAGTATACGATACTTCCCGAATGGCCCTTCGGGTTTTCGCAATTTAATCACGATACAATAATATACCGCTCCCCGGTCAATAGTATATTTGGTCCGCTACGACCTCTATTGCTAGAGTCGTTGTCCAAAGAAAACATTTCATTCTAAGTTCAAGGAGGTACAAACACATATGTGCATATATCTCAAACTTCAACATAATCTCATAAAGCATAAGCATATAATACGTTTGAAAGCCACAAACACAACAGTGAAAATCCTTATATATATAAGTTTCGAAAAGTAAACCTGCATAGGTAAAATCAAGAATATAATCTTTTGAAATTAAATACTTAGGGTTGGAAAACTTGCCTTGGTAGGGTGGGGTGGTCGAGCTCGCGACGTGGAACGAAGATCTATACATAATCAATATTCGTACGTTAGTACCTTAACAACACTACTTAATCGTAAGGTTTTAAGGATGTAAGACCAACTTAACGACTCCAATTTGTGACCACTAACCCTCCCATATGACCATGTCCTCACTTTATCACATTCGTTACCCATTCGACTCGAATCCATTCCTCAAACTTGAAACACAAGTGAGTACTCTTAAAACTACGTTAAACTAACCTCCTAGGTGATTTTTCACTCGCGCGCACTTCGCTCTAACATTTTTATAAAATTGAAAAATACAAATTTTACTCAAATTCTTTTTGGGTAATCTTCACCACTGTAAACTCTAGCTTTAATAAATTTTTTCATAATGTTTACATAATTTTTAGGGGTCTAAAGGGGGTTCACAAGTGGACCATACAGTGCAGTCCGGATTTCAGAACCACTCTTCACTTATCGGGTCATAACTCAAACTCTATACATCACCTAGTCATGAACCTTATATTTCTGGAAACTACATTCAAATACCTTTCTAACCATATGTATTGGGTCTTAAGGGGACAAGTTGAAGGGGTTCAAAACCCTCCTGCAAGTCAGTACATGCTCCCAGAATTTTTACACAGCACACATTCTTTCTCAAACATTCAAGAACTCACTTTATACATCACATCTATCATCAAAACCACCAAGACTTGACTCTCTAGCATACATGGGGTTACATACTCCAAGTACAAGCTTTAAAATCACATCAACAACATATAACCTCAAGATTTTCATCATCCATAACTCATGTAACCAAGATATGCACTAAAACTCTTAGATCTAACATTATAAACCATAAACAATCCATGACTAAAAGTGGTTAGAGTTTTATACCTTCTTGAGTATCTAGGAACCTTGGGTAAGCTTTACAATCCTCAAGAACACCTTGGATGAGTCTCTACAAGCCTTAAAATTCAAGATCTAAAGGAAACTAAACTTTGGTTACTTTTCATCCAAACTTTAACAATTTATAACTCAAGATTGGATGGACAAAATGATTTGAAATTCATAGCATACCTCCTCTATGGTGTATGGAAGACCTAGAAATTTTGCCTTGATTTGTGAGTGAGGGGAAGTTGAAGAAATATCTCATCTTCTTCCTCCTTCTTGGTTCGGTCGAGAGCACAAGGGGAGAGAGAGAGAGAGAGAGAGTTGATTGTGTTTTGTTTGTGTTTTGAAATAATGAGATGTAGTGAATAATTGTAATGTGTATGGATGTGTGTATAATATGTCACATGTTGCCACCCTAGGGTTAGTAGACTAGGCATGCACCATGCCTCATTGTCTCCTAGGATGTAGCACCATCAAACTAGTCACTATCCATTGGTTGCCTTTTTGCTCTTTGCTTTTTGCTTTTTGCTTTTCTAGTTTACTTTCCTAATTACCTAGTTACATGATACTTGCATGTAATATCCTTCCTTGTATTATTATTTCTCCACCAATGGTTGTCACTTAATCCTTAATTCATATCGTATCTTAATTAATTCCTCGTAATAATATTTTGTCGCATAGAGATTTCCCTTGTAATTCCTTAAGTACTTAATTGTGTAAATTTCTTAAATATCCATAACTCCTTTCATAGTCTCTTAAAATCTCCTAATACTCTAATAACTCTCAAATCCCAAGTTTTTATGAACCTTAATAGCAGTAGGCCTCTTGCCTTCAACAATCTTCCCTTTTTCTTACATAGTGAAAATAACAACATAAATTTTTAGATAATCAGTTCCATTACATAACATAGGTGACTCAAAAGGTCCCTAATTCACAATGTCATAAGCTTTTACATATTTAAAATATTACCAAAAATCAGGGTTCTTACAGCCTCCCCTCCTTAAAAGGATTCCGTCCCGGAATCAGGTTGAAAACAGTTGAGGGTACTTTTCACGCATCGCGCTTTCTAACTCCCATGTTGATTCCTCGACATTCTGGTTCCTCCACAAAACTCTCACTAGCTTAACAACCTTGTTCCTCAGCACTTGTTCTTTTTTATCCATGATTTCCACTGGTTTCTACACATAGGTCAAATCTGGCTGTAGGTCTACCTGGTCGTACTCTATCACGTGCCGAAAGTCGGTGTGGTAGGGTCGTAACATAGACACATGAAACACATTATGAATTTGTTGCAAGCTTGGGGGCAAGGCTAACTCGTAGGCTAACTTCCCAATACGCCTCAAAATCTCAAAAGGTCCAATAAACCTCAGACTTAGTTTCCCTTTCTTACCAAACCGCATCAATCCTTCCAGGGGATACCTTTAGCATTACGAAGTCTCCCACCTCATACTCCTTTGATATCTCATAAATTTTGACCATTCGAAATAATGGGTTTCGTAAAAAAAAAACTAATGACTTTTACATACACTCGTCTGCACCATAAAGACGTAATATCAATTCGAAATCTTCATTTAATAATTCGTACATATCGTGATTGCAAAAATTTCTCATCCACCCATAAAATTACTATTCATCCAGGTTTCGAATATTCACGAAAATTAGGGTTATTGCAGTCTCCTCTCCTTAAAAGGATTCTATCTTAAGAACCTAAGGAAAATAGTTATGGATACAATTCCAACTTTACCCTTTCCAACTCTCAGGTTAATACTTCAACCCTTTTGTTCTCTCACCTTGGTCTCACCAACGCTTTAATGTTGTTTCTCAACGCATGCTCTCCTCGACCTGTATTCCTTATCGGTTGTTCTATGAATGAAAATTTCTATCCCACTACTTATACGTTCCTCTTCTACCTTGCTCATAGTATCCGTGTTGAGTCCTTGTATCATTGGCCCGTGAATACTTTGTGGTCATGTTTTATAATCTACGACAACATCAATACGCACGGTATTCCTTATATTCCTTGGCTTGATTAGGCATGTGTTGCCTCCCGTCAGTCGTTACCACTTGCTATGGATACTGTATAGTCTTCGGTATACGTCGAACCAGTTCAGTTACTATATCCCTCGTTCATTGACTTCTTCGTAACGCAAGAAAAGCGAAACTTCTTCTTTCGCAGTACGCTTTACAAGAGACGTCCTTACGTTCGCATGGTGACGATCGTGATAACAACATTCATTTCATGGATAAGTTTTTATTCTCGACTGCCCCGTGGAATCTAAGGCACGACACTAAATATAAATTCGATCGTCTGGATAATTCTTCTTCCCGTCCGTCAGCCACAGATCAAATTAGTACATACGCTCAATCTCTTTGTTAAATATACTTGAAAGCACCTTCAATATTCGAAGTTTAACCTTAAGTCTTTATCTGACGTAATCGCTGCAGAAGTTTTATATTGCACCACCATCTCTTCCGTATATAAATCGATAATCTTCTAAATGGAAAGTCTCTCGTAGGTAAATCACTTGGTCCAATAATTATAAATCAACTAGGGCCATCTCTTGGCTCGGTCTTCGGCGACCTATTTATGAAATTCATTATAATTCTGTCGACGTTCAAGATTTTCTACAGGCGGAATTAATCCATTATATCTCTATCATTCTACTTTTGACATGTCGCGTTTGTACGTAATAGTTTGCCAATACCATTCTTCATATCCGTTTGCCAAACATTCTCTTAATTCTCTATACATCTTTGTCCTCCCCCATAATTTAGTCATTTTCCTCTAATATTATTCTTTATTGTATATACTCTATTTTCTTGGTCAATACTGACTGAATTCCAATTTCGAATATTCCCTTCTATAGGTATTGGCCACCACACTGGCCTTTCCTGGGTAATAACAAATTCTCCATTATACTCCCTGCTCCCTTTCGTCACCTTCTCTTTCTTATGTTTAGTTCTAATATGAAGATATACTTATGGGACTTGTGGAAAAATTTCACACTTTTCTCATAAGGTTAACGTCTCAGATTTATGTTTTCTCATAAGGTTAACGTCTCAGATTTATGCGTGAACGCTATCATGACTAATCCCCGACTCACGGTTATTATATCCTATCCCGTAACCTTTATGTTGTTTAGAAGTATAGGCTATCATCCCCTTTCTACTGCATTAGCACACCTCTTAAACTCTTGAAAGACGCATCATCGTGACTCTCAAAGTCCTCTTTTATCATCAAGTATAGCTAACAACGAGGTTGTTGCTAATATCTCATTTCATTCCAAAACTTTGTTCATTAATCCATAAAGGCTTCTGATAGTCCACTCAAACGATACTACCATAATTTCATAATGTTTATATTAGTGTGAAATGTCAACTTTTGCACAGTACAGAGGTCGATCTTGAGTTGGTGAAACCCGTTTTTCAACCTTATCTTTGAAAAACAACTACGCGTTTTAACTGGTCAACAATTCCTACATCTCCGATTAGGGGTATCGATTCTCGATGGTATATGTAAGATGTCATACGCTCGTCCTCTCTCACAACTGGCGCCCATCAGCCTGAGGCCTTCATGCTGCTGCGATTCCCAATAAACTTGATTAGGTGGTAATCTCGAAGGATCATTGGGATATATCCATGCATCCATTTGCTATTAGGGGCCTTTTAAACTTTATGTCTCTCTATGTGCATCAATCCCTTTAAGCTAAGTAAAGCTTCATATTCTTGCCACGATATTCCTTCCTTCTTGTCCATCTCACTTCCATGTTAGTTTCCTCTAAGGATATGTCTTACATCGCAATCGATTTGCATTTCTTGGACCAGGAAAAGGCTTGGTAACTCCAGAATTCATTAATATAACATCCTGACAACGGTTGGGAGGAGCGTACTCCCAACCACCTCATCATTTCTTATAACCTTCCTCACACTAATATTAAAGGTCCTGTGGTATGCCCCGACATGTTATTCCTACTTTAAATAATTACTCGGCATAACGCTCTGGTTGCACAATTACAACATTTGGTTTTTGATCTCATATTGGTGCAACGGTTCACAATTGTACCTCCCGTTCACCTTAGAGTAATCACTTTTAAAAGGAATGGTTTCAAAATAACAAGGTCCGATAGATAATTTCAATAAGAATTCCACATTGGATGTTCCAAGAATGTTGATGGTTCCAAACACTAGGAGTCTCGATTTTCGGAGATGTAAGGATGGACAGAAAGAATACAACAAGGTTTATTCCTTCATGTCCTGATAATTTTGTAATGTGATAACATAGAGAATGTTGCACGAGAGCAATGATTGTTGGATACAAAAGTCAGAAAGACGGTCTTTATACAATTCTTTCATCTGGTGAATACTTTTCCTCTTGAAAAATAGAGGATCTAAAAAGTCCCATTGATAAAGGTCAACCGATCGAAAGCAATTCTACTCTCTGACAATAAAAATGAAGCAGTTTATCATTCAAGTAATCTATGGTTTCAGATGAATCTTCATTATATGAATGAAAGAACAGAATATTCAAGTGACATAAAGTCTAATACGAAGATGGGTAGAATTCAAGTTGAGTGGGCGACCTCAAGGTCTCAATCAAGTTATTTGTCAAAACTTTCATCATCATACTTTACCACATGCAAAATGCATTGTGGAATTGCTGAATGAATTAAATTGGGAGTTGGACCAGTGAAACAATAACTAGTCCTTTTCAAAAAATACTAGCAACTAGCTAGACAAAATTTGCTAGTTCACCTGTTTGAGACATCACCACTAGCTAGGACAATTAGCTAGGTGTTCTTCACAACATTACAATTTTGACTAGTTAGAACAATCAACTAGTCATTCATATTGACATATCGAGTAGCCAGTTTCAATTGGCTAGAACGGAATTTCAACATCGTAGCCACTGAAGAAACTTTAGGCTACTCGGACAACGAAGGGAAATAAGAAGTTATTAAGTTTGAAAAAGAAAACTATAAAATCTGAAGAGAATGTTCTAGGTATCGGAACAATCGATAACCTCTCATCAAATATTACTTATCAGTGAAACGATCCACCCAAGGGTGCCTCCGTACACATGCTTTATCAGATCCTACAATAGAATTAAATTCGGAATACCAATATTAAAATGATATCCTTACTATGATTTAAATGTACGATGTACAATCTCATCTTGAATAGAAGAAAAGAATTCATGAGAGATGTCTGGACATTAGATCATCCATGTCCTCAGTAATTTGTTAAATATTTATGAGCTCAACTGAAGAGTGCAAGTATGAAAGAAGCAATCAAATATCAATATTCGTTAAGTAATATTCGTCGATTAATTTAGGAAATATTTGTTGAACATTCCTTGGATAATTGAAAGAAAGTGTAAATAGGCCTGAGCCGAACAAGATCATCATAAATTTTTGAATTGAATGTTCATGGATCAAATAAAATTACTTCGGATAAGTCCTGCTTTAGGGAAAGTATATCACTGGTTGTTATTCCACAAGTTTTAAGTAGAAAGCTAGAAGGGTTACCTGATATAAACTAATCGAGGTAACATGGATAGTGAACAGTTTAAAATGAAGTAGTGCACCAGCCGGTAGTTACCAAAATAAGTTAATAATCATTCGTGCATCTCATTATCACCATTATGAGGGTAACTCCATCTCTTCATCTTCGTAATACAAGACACCAACTAGTGCGTCTCTCAATCATCATCTTAAAGTCATTTATCCAGTTAGGGTTTCACAAATATATCTGTCATTTCCGTGCTTTATCTTGAAGACCAAGCTTCACATCATTCCGGGGACACCTGCTAAGTCCATAGGGTCCTACTTCATGCCTTCCAACATGAATCACAAGTGGCCAGTTCCCCCTGGGAACAGATCAAAGTGATCTCTCAGGGATCTCAGTGCAGTCCATAGGTTCAGTGGCGGGTGTGTGCATGTGAACATATACCAAAAATATTGAGGTCTACAATACATATATACGTAGTCCCTGATAACATCTCTATCAAAGGATCCCACTCTAGACCCACTGGTCTTTTCTTTTGGTAGACTCTGAGATCATTGTATCGCTCGTTGCAACCATATACATCTTCACTTGAGTCCCTTTGTTAATTCTACTTATTTGTTCTTTAAGTTGAACTACCATGCTCTAGCGTCCGAATCATGCGTGGAATTATCTAGCACGCTCGTCTTATGATAACATTCTCATATAACACATGCAAAATTCGCCATCAAGGGTAATGAAATCCACAACGACATAGTAACCACCTTTCAAGTAAACCCGTTACTTATAAAAAATCGGATCTTATAGCCAAAGTAAAAGACTTTCATTATTTCAAGTACTAAGTACCCATAATTATGTAGGGAAGTCTAAACTTCTTGATTCTTGAAATGACGCCTCCTAAACTGTGGAGGACATTGTGGAATTGCTGAATGAATTAAATTGGGAGTTGGACCAGTGAAACAATAACTAGTCCTTTTCAAAAAATACTAGCAACTAGCTAGACAAAATTTGCTAGTTCACCTGTTTGAGACATCACCACTAGCTAGGACAATTAGCTAGGTGTTCTTCACAACATTACAATTTTGACTAGTTAGAACAATCAACTAGTCATTCATATTGACATATCGAGTAGCCAGTTTCAATTGGCTAGAACGGAATTTCAACATCGTAGCCACTGAAGAAACTTTAGGCTACTCGGACAACGAAGGGAAATAAGAAGTTATTAAGTTTGAAAAAGAAAACTATAAAATCTGAAGAGAATGTTCTAGGTATCGGAACAATCGATAACCTCTCATCAAATATTACTTATCAGTGAAACGATCCACCCAAGGGTGCCTCCGTACACATGCTTTATCAGATCCTACAATAGAATTAAATTCGGAATACCAATATTAAAATGATATCCTTACTATGATTTAAATGTACGATGTACAATCTCATCTTGAATAGAAGAAAAGAATTCATGAGAGATGTCTGGACATTAGATCATCCATGTCCTCAGTAATTTGTTAAATATTTATGAGCTCAACTGAAGAGTGCAAGTATGAAAGAAGCAATCAAATATCAATATTCGTTAAGTAATATTCGTCGATTAATTTAGGAAATATTTGTTGAACATTCCTTGGATAATTGAAAGAAAGTGTAAATAGGCCTGAGCCGAACAAGATCATCATAAATTTTTGAATTGAATGTTCATGGATCAAATAAAATTACTTCGGATAAGTCCTGCTTTAGGGAAAGTATATCACTGGTTGTTATTCCACAAGTTTTAAGTAGAAAGCTAGAAGGGTTACCTGATATAAACTAATCGAGGTAACATGGATAGTGAACAGTTTAAAATGAAGTAGTGCACCAGCCGGTAGTTACCAAAATAAGTTAATAATCATTCGTGCATCTCATTATCACCATTATGAGGGTAACTCCATCTCTTCATCTTCGTAATACAAGACACCAACTAGTGCGTCTCTCAATCATCATCTTAAAGTCATTTATCCAGTTAGGGTTTCACAAATATATCTGTCATTTCCGTGCTTTATCTTGAAGACCAAGCTTCACATCATTCCGGGGACACCTGCTAAGTCCATAGGGTCCTACTTCATGCCTTCCAACATGAATCACAAGTGGCCAGTTCCCCCTGGGAACAGATCAAAGTGATCTCTCAGGGATCTCAGTGCAGTCCATAGGTTCAGTGGCGGGTGTGTGCATGTGAACATATACCAAAAATATTGAGGTCTACAATACATATATACGTAGTCCCTGATAACATCTCTATCAAAGGATCCCACTCTAGACCCACTGGTCTTTTCTTTTGGTAGACTCTGAGATCATTGTATCGCTCGTTGCAACCATATACATCTTCACTTGAGTCCCTTTGTTAATTCTACTTATTTGTTCTTTAAGTTGAACTACCATGCTCTAGCGTCCGAATCATGCGTGGAATTATCTAGCACGCTCGTCTTATGATAACATTCTCATATAACACATGCAAAATTCGCCATCAAGGGTAATGAAATCCACAACGACATAGTAACCACCTTTCAAGTAAACCCGTTACTTATAAAAAATCGGATCTTATAGCCAAAGTAAAAGACTTTCATTATTTCAAGTACTAAGTACCCATAATTATGTAGGGAAGTCTAAACTTCTTGATTCTTGAAATGACGCCTCCTAAACTGTGGAGGACTATGGGCCACAAAATTTATGCCAGCCTAGTCATCGATCATATTGACAATATCGCCTCTACCTCAGCTGCTCTTGAGATTTCGCTATGCTTCCTATATCATTACCTATGATAGGTCATGTACGACTCTCAAACCTCTATTCATCATTCTGAAGGTCTCTAAGGATTCTATCGACCCTAGTATAATACCTCCAGTAAACACTCCAGTCCATTCTACTCACTGGTACCTCTTCTGGTAGTCCAATAATAAGTATACTACGATCTCTGATGTCATTCTCCTACTTAGACTTAACTCTCAACACTCTCGTTTCTGAGTACTGTAACTTATCGCTCTGATACCATTTCTGTGACGCCCCCAAATCCGAGGTCAGAGATTCAGGTCGTCACGTCACCAACCAACCATATCATACCTGTATTAACTTTACAACTCAACAACACATCCATCCAGACCTCAATCTCACGCACATACAAGTTAGAGCCTCAAAAATGATAATCAAAAGTAACATTAATATTACAATTCATCTATACAATCCAGAATCTTACGCACTTCCACTTATACAACTACACTTGAAGACAAGTCTTACTATTACAATTGAAAACCTATCAGACTTACTCTGTAGTATTTATCAGGAACTAAATCATCTCAGGGGTAAATCTTCTACTCCTCTTCTGCTGGTGCGGAGTTAACCGACCAAATTCTTCTCTTTCTGAAAAGTTTTTATAAAGCAAGAATGAGCTACATAATGCTCAGCAAGTTCACCATTTTGAAAAATAATAATGTGGTTTATTTCGAAAATGTTCCCAACTGTATGGGTATATATCTCAGATTTCAAAACATAATTCGACAATATATATGTCCGAGTTTGAATAAAACATTTATACTCACTAAGGAGCTTTAAGAATAACATATGAATCCTTTATAAGTTTCTCATTTCAATATATCTCAAGTTTGAAAATATATACATATGAGTATATCATTTTCGGCAAAACACTCTATGGTTAACATACTCTACAGGGAATACATTATTGCAAAACCTCTTTCCTTCCATTAGCTTAGAAGGTTTCTCATTCAAAAACATTTCATTCTTTGAAATAATTGCACGAGTGCACTAACACGTGCCAATCTTTATAGAAAATCTTGCAGTTCTAGATACTGCACGATGTCAATATTTTTCTTATAAAAAACCACACTATCGGCAACTTGGCACTTAGGCCCAAGAAGCAGTGTTTGATTATTTTTCCAAAGTGGAGGATGGGACTTGAAGAAAACATGAAACCTGACAGGGATTGACGATGATCAGTCGCCACATCCAAGTCCAATAATCCGCGGGTCTTCTCTACTAGTAGAAGGATAGAAACTACATCCGTAACTATCCCTTGGGTAAAAGCTCCATCCGCAAATACCCATGATGAAAACTCTGTCTGTAATCATCCTTCGGGAACACCTGGGCCGGAATAAATGATGGACCGCCTGGCTAACGGCCTCTTACAATAAACTCGAGGTCGTTCGTCAACGACCCTGCACGCCAGAGTCCCCTTTTTGCTTTTTCTTTCAAAACTTGTTTTGATGGAAAACCAAGTAGTTGAGGTCCGACATCAATCGACCGATAATTCTTGAAAAACGTACAAACACAATCTCATAAAGCATAAGCATATAATACGTTTTTCACATATGTGCACATATGTGCATATATATGTGCATAAATCTCAAACTACAACATAATCTCATATATGAGCAAAACGTGCAAGAGCAAAACTACTCGGTCCGACATATGTGCATATATCTCAAACTATAACATAATCTCATAAATCATAAGCATATAATACGTTTGAAAGCCACAAACACAACAGTGAAAATCCTTATATATATAAGTTTCGAAAAGTAAACCTGTATAGGTAAAATCAAGAATATAATCTTTTGAAATTAAATACTTTTAAGTGAGTACTCTTAAAACTACGTTAAACTAACCTCCTAGGTGATTTTTCACTCGCGCGCACTTCGCTCTAACATTTTTATAAAATTGAAAAATACAAATTTTACTCAAATTCTTTTTGGGTAATCTTCACCACTGTCAACTCTAGCTTTTATCAATTTTTTCATAATGTTTACATAATTTTTAGGGGTCTAAAGGGGGTTCACAAGTGGACCATATAGTGCAGTCCGGATTTCAGAACCACTCTTCACTTATCGGGTCATAACTCAAAATCTATACATCACCTAGTCATGAACCTTATATTTCTGGAAACTACATTCAAATACCTTTCTAACCATATGTATTGGGTCTTAAGGGGACAAGTTGAAGGGGTTCAAAACCCTCCTGCAAGTCAGTACATGCTCCCAGATTTTTTACACAGCACACATTCTTTCTCAAACATTCAAGAACTCACTTTATACATCACATCTATCATCAAAACCACCAAGACTTGACTCTCTAGCATACATGGGGTTACATACTCCAAGTACAAGCTTTAAAATCACATCAACAATATATAACCTCAAGATTTTCATCATCCATAACTCATGTAACCAAGATATGCACTAAAACTCTTAGATCTAACATTATAAACCATAAACAATCCATGACTAAGAGTGGTTAGAGTTTTATACCTTCTTGAGTATCTAGGAACCTTGGGTAAGCTTTACAAGCCTCAAGAACACCTTGGATGAGTCTCTACAAGCCTTAAAATTCAAGATCTAAAGGAAACTAAACTTTGGTTACTTTTCATCCAAACTTTAACAATTTATAACTCAAGATTGGATGGACAAAATGATTTGAAATTCATAGCATACCTCCTCTATGGTGTATGGAAGACCTAGAAATTTTGCCTTGATTTGTGAGTGAGGGGAAGTTGAAGAAATATCTCATCTTCTTCCTCCTTCTCGGTTCGGCCGAGAGCACAAGGGGAGAGAGAGAGTTGATTGTGTTTTGTTTGTGTTTTGAAATAATGAGATGTAGTGAATAATTGTAATGTGTATGGATGTGTGTATAATATGTCACAAGTTACCACCCTAGGGTTAGTAGACTAGGCATGCACCATGCCTCATTGTCTCCTAGGATGTAGCACCATCCAACTAGTCACTATCCATTGGTTGCCTTTTTGCTCTTTGCTTTTTGCTTTTCTAGTTTACTTTCCTAATTACCTAGTTACATGATACTTGCATGTAATATCCTTCCTTGTATTATTATTTCTCCACCAATGGTTGTCACTAAATCCTTAATTCATATCGTATCTTAATTAACTCCTCGTAATAATATTTTGTCGCATAGAGATTTCCCTTGTAATTCCTTAAGTACTTAATTGTGTAAATTTCTTAAATATCCATAACTCCTTTCATAGTCTCTTAAAATCTCCTAATACTCTAATAACTCTCAAATCCCAAGTTTTTATGAACCTTAATAGCAGTAGGCCTCTTGCCTTCAACAATCTTCCCTTTTTCTTACATAGTGAATATAACAACATAAATTTTTAGATAATCAGTTCCATTACATAACATAGGTGACTCAAAAGGTCCCTAATTCACAATGTCATAAGCTTTTACATATTTAAAATATTACCAAAAATCAGGGTTCTTACATTAGCGGATCCGCGATATTATCCTTTGATGGTATAAAGTCAATAGTGATAATTCCGGTTGACATTAATTGTCTAATAGAACTATGTCGTCGTCGAATGTGACGGGACTTTCCATTATACATTGTGCTCTGTGCCCTGCCAATAGCAGACTGACTATCATAGTGCAGTCCTATTGCAGTCACAGGCTTCGGCCATCTCGGAATATCCTCCAGAAATTGGCGTAAATATTCAGCCTCTTGTGCGCATTTATCTAATGCCACAAACTCAGCTTCCATTGTGGACTGAGTTATCACAGTTTGTTTGGAGGATTTCCACGACACTGCTGCTCTAGCTAGTGTAAACACAAATCCACTCGTAGACTTTAGTGCCTTTTTGCTAGATATCCAGTTTGCATCAGTATAGCCTTCTAGTACTGCTGGATAATTGCCATAATGCAAACCATAGTCTCGAGTTCCCCTCAAGTACCTTAGTACTCGTATGATTGCTTTCCAAAGATCAGCTCCCGGATTACTCGTAAACCTACTCAACTTACTGATTGAGTACGCAATGTCTAGTCTAGTACAACTCATTAGGTACATCAAACTACCAATAATCCTTGAGTATTCCAGTTGGGAGACTCCTACACCTTTGTTCTTGGATAGATGCAAAGTCATATCCACAGGTGTTCTAACTTTTTCAAAATCATCCTTCAGAAACTTCTCAAGGATTTTGTCAACATAATCTGGTTGACTTAGTGCGAGACCCTCAGATGTCCTAGAAACACTTAGCCAACACTTAGCCAACACAAGTGAACACTACTCAAGTGTTGTACTATATAAAGTCATGGAAACTCCTTTTCCATTTCAATGTGTGACTTCCATTTTCTAAACAAAATTTCCACTCTTAAGTGACCATCTTTGAGTAATCATATCTCATTCATCCCTTAACCATTTTGAGTAATTAAACATGCCTCGGAAAGCTATCTCGGAGGAGAACATAATCCAAGCATCACCCATTGCGCACACGCAATAAAAAACTACTCAAAACTAGGCTCAAAATGGCTAGTCAATGTGGGGATAAAACCCACATTTTCCAACAAAAGATGCTATATATCACTAGACAAAAGCATACACTAAACCACCATGCACCACATACCGTGCATTTGCCATTTGTTATCTTCATGTAATTTATCGCTCTCGGTCTTGATCCTATAATCGGAGAAGTACTCTATAGTCTATCCCTGATAAATAACATGAAGAAGCATCTTTAGTTATATTACTCTGTTTTCTTGTTAAAGTTTTTGCCAAGGATTTATAGGCTCATAGAGTAAATATACATAGCTTAGATTAAATTAGGGGTGGCAAACGGATAATACGGATACGGATACAGCTATATCCGAATCCGAATCCGTTTTTCAAAACCGTATCCGAATCCGTATCCGGTAATATCCGAAAAAATCTTATCCGTATTCGAATCCGGCGAATATTATCCGGATACGGATAATATCCGAATCCGAATCCATTTTAAAAAAAATGATTTTTTTTTCGCATCTCTCTGCATCTCCTCTCTCCTATCTATCTCTCTCTCTGCATCTCCTCTCTCCCATCTCTCTCCGCATCTCTCTCTCCCCTTGCACACATACACACACCCGCACATATACACACACATAACTCACCCGTATACACACACATCTATCATCTTTTCGTAGCTACAGTCGCACAAATCCATCACCACCACCACAGCTCGCCGCCTGCTCCCCTTTCCTCCTCAACACCAGTCGTCGACTTAACCACCATCGCCTCTCTTCGATTCACCGCTATCAACATTCAACACACAACCAACAACCCCGACTCAAACAAAACAGAGCCTCCCAACAAAACCCAACCTCAATTTTCCCAATTTGATTTGAAACCCTAGTCGTCCTTCAATTTCTTTTTCTACCAGTGTGTATAAATTGTTTGCGTATGGTGTGTAATGGCATCTTGTACGTGTTGTTTTAGTACAAGTTAATGGGCTTGGCCCATCTAAATTAAAAAAACTAACTAGTACTAGTACTGTACTAACTATTACTAATACATATTTAAAAAATAAATATTTTGAACTCACAATTTGATTGGTAAAATTAAAAATCTAGAATAATTAAATATAAGAATATTTTCAAAGATTTGTGGAAAAAGAATTAGAATTAAATCTAGTTTTTCCTTATATAATATATATAATTATATATTAATATAAATTATATATAATTAATTTCGGATACGGATATTTTCGGATACGGATGTGCCTATATCCATATCCGTATCCTAAACTCTCGGATGCAGATACGGATAATATTCGGTTGACTCCGGATACGGATAATATCCGCTTTTTTTCGGATACGAATGCAGATATTTCGGACGGATATCGGATTTTCCGGATTTTTTTGCCAGCCCTAGATTAAATATGGAGTTCCCTTCAAACCTGATAGCAGATGAAGCAAGTCCGGAATGGATGAACAAGGGAGACAATGCTTGGCAGCTCACCGCGGCTACACTAGTTGGTCTCCAGACCGTCCCTGGGCTGATGCTCCTCTATGGAGGCATGGTAAAAAAGAAATGGGCCATAAACTCTGCTTTCATGGCTCTGTATGCTTTTGCAGCCGTGATGGTGTGTTGGGTAGGATGGGGCTTTCAGATGGCGTTTGGCGAAAATCTTGTGGAGTTCTTAGGGAAACCAGATCATGTTATTTTAGACTAGAAGTTTTTACTGGACCAAGTATTTTTAGGGTACTTTCCTAATGCTACAATGGTATGTCAAAGAATGCTAGTTATGAACTTTCACAAATGGTATGACAATGTAATCTTATTATCCAGTTTGAACTGGTGCTAAAGTTTACCAAGGGTTTTGGTAAAATTATTAGCTACCTGTAGTTTTGGTAGAGCAAATCAGTTCCCTAGTTCAAAGTTCAAACAATGATGAATAATTGATAATGCAGATGGTCTATAAACAGTCTTAACATTGATTTGGTTCATAAAAATTATTATATAGTTAACTAACAAAAAGATTAATTTAAAAAATGTGTTTGGTAAATTATAATTTGATCAATAAAATATATTTTTTTAATATTAAATAAAAATAAGTTTAATTTTTTTAAATAAAAATATATCATATTTCAAATATTTGTTTTGAGATTGTATTTAATTTTATAAAAAATGAAATAATTAAATTTTTAGGTTATTTACTCGTACCCTCCACTATGGTTTCAGAACTTTGAAAATTGCCAATCAAATAATCAATCAAATGATCAAAATCAAACCTATAGGAAAACAATCCAAATTCTAACTGTTCAAAACAATTATCATCTAATCGTAATAGTATCCTCCAATATTTTAATATTTATAATCATAAACATTAATATTATAAAATATCTCAGTGTCTACAATAAGAAACTAAGATTGTAAAGATTATAGAGAAAATTTACTTATCAAAGTGAATATGTAACAGCCCGACTTTTCGGACTATTAATTTTAAATCGAAACTAAAAGGAAACACAGTTTTATTAATCGAAAAGTCTATTACAAAGGTACTTATACAAAAGCGCAGCTAAGAGGACAATCTACTCCGAACCTAAGATCCTTGAACTCCAATGCTATCCCAATCGATCTTATACGAACCTGAAAATTGTAAGTAATGAGCTATACAGCCCAGCAAGTAACCAATCGATCCAACTAGTAGGGCCAAGTAACACATATAATACAAGATAGTATAATATTCAATACGATATAATAAGGATATACGAAACAATCACTTACGATGCACTTATTCTTATTCTATCACAATTCGATAGCACATAACAACAATAACTTGAAACTCACAATTCATACCACGACCACTACAACCCGGTGATAACGGTCCTAAATTTTCAGAAAACTATCACTACCACCCGGTGACTCGGTCCTTAATCTTATTCTTATTTTCGCAAACCATGGCATAAATCAGAGTCCCAAAATTATCGTTTACACATAGCACATAACAATAATACATATAACTTCAAAATATAATCACTTAGCCCAAGTTTTGATAACAAATACGTACACATAACACATAATTTTGAAAACACTAGAAAAATCAATCAGAAACTTACCTATAAACGGAAAAACAAGAATCCAAAACATGTAATCAGTACTCCTGACCAGATCTGTATTTTGACATTTTGACCCTCTAAACGATGTTTTCTTGAAAAACTCAAAGAACGATAGTTGTAGAGTACGAAAAGACCTTTCCGAAAAGTCCAGAATCAATGAATTCTGACTTACGATGAATTTTCTACGAATTTTACAAGACTGCTGAATTATGTATGTAAAACCCTACGAATTTTATTAACAAATACGAGGAAGGAGAATATGATGTATTTATAATGTTACAAAATCCTATGTCCAAACCTACAAGTTATTTGTATTCAAATCCGATCCATATTTTAGGCTCAATTAAGCTAAACCAATTTTAAATCCTATTTATAATCTAATTTTAATCCTTTTTATTCTCTTATTCTTTATTATTATTATTAATCTAAAAATTACGGGATATTACATACTACCCTCCTTAAAAAGAATTTGGTCCCCAAATTCACAACATTCCTAAACTTTAAAAAGTTCGTGATACATCTTCCTAAAGTTTAGTCCTAAGGATCGCATCCTAGAGAATGTACTAGTCCCATACCTAATACACTCCGAAGGACAGCCTGCTCTTGATACCAACTGTAACAGCCCGACTTTTCGGACTATTAATTTTAAATCGAAACTAAAAGGAAACACAGTTTTATTAATCGAAAAGTCTATTACAAAGGTACTTATACAAAAGCGCAGCTAAGAGGACAATCTACTCCGAACCTAAGATCCATGAACTCCAATGCTATCCCAATCGATCTTATACGAACCTGAAAATTTTAAATAATGAGCTATACAGCCCAGCAAGTAACCAATCGATCCAACTAGTAGGGCCAAGTAACACATATAATACAAGATAGTATAATATTCAATACGATATAATAAGGATATACGAAACAATCACTTACGATGCACTTATTCTTATTCTATCACAATTCGATAGCACATAACAACAATAACTTGAAACTCACAATTCATACCACGACCACTACAACCCGGTGATAACGGTCCTAAATTTTCATAAAACTATCACTACCACCCGGTGACTCGGTCCTTAATCTTATTCTTATTTTCGCAAATCATGGCATAAATCAGAGTCCCAAAATTATCGTTTACACATAGCACATAACAATAATACATATAACTTCAAAATATAATCACTTAGCCCAAGTTTTGATAACAAATACGTACACATAACACATAATTTTGAAAACACTAGAAAAATCAATCAGAAACTTACCTATAAACGGAAAAACAAGAATCCAAAACATGTAATCAGTACTCCTGACCAGATCTGTATTTTGACCTTTTGACCCTCTAAACGATGTTTTCTTGAAAAACTCAAAGAACGATAGTTGTAGAGCACGAAAAGACCTTTCCGAAAAGTCCAGAATCAACTAATTCTGACTTACGATGAATTTTCTACGAATTTTACAAGACTGCTGAATTATGTATGTAAAACCCTACGAATTTTATTAACAAATACGAGGAAGGAGAATATGATGTATTTATAATGTTACAAAATCCTATGTCCAAACCTACAAGTTATTTGTATTCAAATCCGATCCATATTTTAGGCTCAATTAAGCTAAACCAATTTTAAATCCTATTTATAATCTAATTTTAATCCTTTTTATTCTCTTATTCTTTATTATTATTATTAATCTAAAAATTACGGGATATTACATACTACCCTCCTTAAAAAGAATTTGGTCCCCAAATTCACAACATTCCTAAACTTTAAAAAGTTCGTGATACATCTTCCTAAAGTTTAGTCCTAAGGATCGCATCCTAGAGAATGTACTAGTCCCATACCTAATACACTCCGAAGGACAGCCTGCTCTTGATACCAACTGTAACAGCCCGACTTTTCGGACTATTAATTTTAAATCGAAACTAAAAGGAAACACAGTTTTATTAATCGAAAAGTCTATTACAAAGGTACTTATACAAAAGCGCAGCTAAGAGGACAATCTACTCCGAACCTAAGATCCATGAACTCCAATGCTATCCCAATCGATCTTATACGAACCTGAAAATTTTAAATAATGAGCTATACAGCCCAGCAAGTAACCAATCGATCCAACTAGTAGGGCCAAGTAACACATATAATACAAGATAGTATAATATTCAATACGATATAATAAGGATATACGAAACAATCACTTACGATGCACTTATTCTTATTCTATCACAATTCGATAGCACATAACAACAATAACTTGAAACTCACAATTCATACCACGACCACTACAACCCGGTGATAACGGTCCTAAATTTTCATAAAACTATCACTACCACCCGGTGACTCGGTCCTTAATCTTATTCTTATTTTCGCAAACCATGGCATAAATCAGAGTCCCAAAATTATCGTTTACACATAGCACATAACAATAATACATATAACTTCAAAATATAATCACTTAGCCCAAGTTTTGATAACAAATACGTACACATAACACATAATTTTGAAAACACTAGAAAAATCAATCAGAAACTTACCTATAAACGGAAAAACAAGAATCCAAAACATGTAATCAGTACTCCTGACCAGATCTGTATTTTGACCTTTTGACCCTCTAAACGATGTTTTCTTGAAAAACTCAAAGAACGATAGTTGTAGAGCACGAAAAGACCTTTCCGAAAAGTCCAGAATCAACTAATTCTGACTTACGATGAATTTTCTACGAATTTTACAAGACTGCTGAATTATGTATGTAAAACCCTACGAATTTTATTAACAAATACGAGGAAGGAGAATATGATGTATTTATAATGTTACAAAATCCTATGTCCAAACCTACAAGTTATTTGTATTCAAATCCGATCCATATTTTAGGCTCAATTAAGCTAAACCAATTTTAAATCCTATTTATAATCTAATTTTAATCCTTTTTATTCTCTTATTCTTTATTATTATTATTAATCTAAAAATTACGGGATATTACATACTACCCTCCTTAAAAAGAATTTGGTCCCCAAATTCACAACATTCCTAAACTTTAAAAAGTTCGTGATACATCTTCCTAAAGTTTAGTCCTAAGGATCGCATCCTAGAGAATGTACTAGTCCCATACCTAATACACTCCGAATGACAGCCTGCTCTTGATACCAACTGTAACAGCCCGACTTTTCGGACTATTAATTTTAAATCGAAACTAAAAGGAAACACAGTTTTATTAATCGAAAAGTCTATTACAAAGGTACTTATACAAAAGCGCAGCTAAGAGGACAATCTACTCCGAACCTAAGATCCATGAACTCCAATGCTATCCCAATCGATCTTATACGAACCTGAAAATTTTAAATAATGAGCTATACAGCCCAGCAAGTAACCAATCGATCCAACTAGTAGGGCCAAGTAACACATATAATACAAGATAGTATAATATTCAATACGATATAATAAGGATATACGAAACAATCACTTACGATGCACTTATTCTTATTCTATCACAATTCGATAGCACATAACAACAATAACTTGAAACTCACAATTCATACCACGACCACTACAACCCGGTGATAACGGTCCTAAATTTTCATAAAACTATCACTACCACCCGGTGACTCGGTCCTTAATCTTATTCTTATTTTCGCAAACCATGGCATAAATCAGAGTCCCAAAATTATCGTTTACACATAGCACATAACAATAATACATATAACTTCAAAATATAATCACTTAGCCCAAGTTTTGATAACAAATACGTACACATAACACATAATTTTGAAAACACTAGAAAAATCAATCAGAAACTTACCTATAAACGGAAAAACAAGAATCCAAAACATGTAATCAGTACTCCTGACCAGATCTGTATTTTGACCTTTTGACCCTCTAAACGATGTTTTCTTGAAAAACTCAAAGAACGATAGTTGTAGAGCACGAAAAGACCTTTCCGAAAAGTCCAGAATCAACTAATTCTGACTTACGATGAATTTTCTACGAATTTTACAAGACTGCTGAATTATGTATGTAAAACCCTACGAATTTTATTAACAAATACGAGGAAGGAGAATATGATGTATTTATAATGTTACAAAATCCTATGTCCAAACCTACAAGTTATTTGTATTCAAATCCGATCCATATTTTAGGCTCAATTAAGCTAAACCAATTTTAAATCCTATTTATAATCTAATTTTAATCCTTTTTATTCTCTTATTCTTTATTATTATTATTAATCTAAAAATTACGGGATATTACATACTACCCTCCTTAAAAAGAATTTGGTCCCCAAATTCACAACATTCCTAAACTTTAAAAAGTTCGTGATACATCTTCCTAAAGTTTAGTCCTAAGGATCGCATCCTAGAGAATGTACTAGTTAGGGGTGATCACGGTTCGGGTTAAACCGTATAATCCGCATAAACCGATCCGATTTTGAACCGATCCGAACCGAAACCAAAATATGGTTCATGGTTTCGGTTCAACTATTATAAAAATCTGTGGGTCGTGGGTTGGTTTCGGTTTGACCTAAACCCAACCCGCTTTCAATCCGAACCGCATCTCTATACATATATACTTCAATTTTATATTTATGATTATACAACATAATATAATTTTATCTTATGAATCACAAATTAAATTGCTGCTAAATATTATCAATTACTCAATTATCAACTTATCATACATATCAATTGATGATTTATTACTCTTCTTCAAAATTAATGTGTAAGATTTTTGTATTACTTTGTGTCTCTACCGCCCTTATTTGTTGCAACTAAATTGATTGTCAGAAAATTAAACGTAAGATTACTAAACGTAAGAAATAAAGTTTAAAAAGAAGAAATATTATTATATTTCCTACTTTTACTAATCAAGTTATGTTGCGAACCGCTTAAATCCGCTAATCCGAACCGATTAAAACCGAACCGAGTGGTTTGGTTTTGTTGGATTACGGGTTGCGGGTTGGTTTAAATTTTTTAAGAACCGCTACTATACGGTTTGGTTTCGGTTTGACCTTCAACCCGAACCAAATCGGACCGCGATCACCCCTAGTACTAGTCCCATACCTAATACACTCCGAAGGACAGCCTGCTCTTGATACCAACTGTAACAGCCCGACTTTTCGGACTATTAATTTTAAATCGAAACTAAAAGGAAACACAGTTTTATTAATCGAAAAGTCTATTACAAAGGTACTTATACAAAAGCGCAGCTAAGAGGACAATCTACTCCGAACCTAAGATCCTTGAACTCCAATGCTATCCCAATCGATCTTATACGAACCTGAAAATTTTAAATAATGAGCTATACAGCCCAGCAAGTAACCAATCGATCCAACTAGTAGGGCCAAGTAACACATATAATACAAGATAGTATAATATTCAATACGATATAATAAGGATATACGAAACAATCACTTACGATGCACTTATTCTTATTCTATCACAATTCGATAGCACATAACAACAATAACTTGAAACTCACAATTCATACCACGACCACTACAACCCGGTGATAAAGGTCCTAAATTTTCAGAAAACTATCACTACCACCCGGTGACTCGGTCCTTAATCTTATTCTTATTTTCGCAAACCATGGCATAAATCAGAGTCTCAAAATTATCGTTTACACATAGCACATAACAATAATACATATAACTTCAAAATATAATCACTTAGCCCAAGTTTTGATAACAAATACGTACACATAACACATAATTTTGAAAACACTAGAAAAATCAATCAGAAACTTACCTATAAACGGAAAAACAAGAATCCAAAACATGTAATCAGTACTCCTGACCAGATCTGTATTTTGACCTTTTGACCCTCTAAACGATGTTTTCTTGAAAAACTCAAAGAACGATAGTTGTAGAGTACGAAAAGACCTTTCCGAAAAGTCCAGAATCAACTAATTCTGACTTACGATGAATTTTCTACGAATTTTACAAGACTGCTGAATTATGTATGTAAAACCCTACGAATTTTATTAACAAATACGAGGAAGGAGAATATGATGTATTTATAATGTTACAAAATCCTATGTCCAAACCTACAAGTTATTTGTATTCAAATCCGATCCATATTTTAGGCCCAATTAAGCTAAACCAATTTTAAATCCTATTTATAATCTAATTTTAATCCTTTTTATTCTCTTATTCTTTATTATTATTATTAATCTAAAAATTACGGGATATTACAGAATATCACGCAAAGTTAAAATGATAAAGTTTTAAAAAAAAAAAATGTAATAAACATGATATAAATACATTATTTGCGGAACTTATTAAGATTGATTGAGGACTAGAAATATGAAGAAGTAATTAATATTAATATTAATTTATATTTTATATTTCATTCGTCACATTTTAAGTGGCTCATTTGACTTTTCAGTAATTAAATTTATTTAACTTTAATTGGAAATTTAAATTTATATCATATTTTTGAAAATTTTGAAAATACATTTTCAAGTAAATTAAATATATTTTTCAAAAATATATATTTTGTAACTATTTTCAATTATATAATATATGTAAATTTTAGTTAAAGTTCAAAATATTTGACCATTAAAAAAATTAAATAAACCACTAAAAGTGGGAAGAAAGGAGTATTTTGTAAGATTTTAACTGAAATTATTTTTTTTATGCAATAATATTCTTTTGAGTAAAATACCTTCTTTTATCGACAAAATGAGACATATAAAAATTAAAAATAGATGTTTACCTTTTTTTTTTAAATATAGCAGCTCCCAACAAAATGATAAATATTAAATTCTCAAAAACGTCCAACTAAATTTCCTTTTAACCTCAATTATTTATATTTAGAAAATATACAAATATTAAAACATTCTAAGTCAAAAAATATCTTTTTCAACTTGATAAATATGATACATAAAATAAAATAAAAATAAAATGATGCACAAATAATTGTACACACAGTCACACTCACACAAAGAAAAAGAAAGCAACCTTAAAATTTTATTAGCAAAAGTGCCAGGTGCTTTGCTTCCCACAGTTCCACTAATCAATCCTTTCAGTTTCAGACATCCCAAACCCAAACTCAAACTCAAACCCTCAAACCAAATGGAAGGAGGAGTGAGTTCACGACTCGGCCGAGCTTCATCTCGCTACGGCGGCTCAGCTCCTGTCTTTACAGGTCCTGTCCGAAAGTGGAAAAAACAGTGGGTCCATGTCTCCTCCCCTGTTTCTCACTCTAGGTCCCACCACCACAACCACAACAACAATTCTACTTCTTTGCTGCTCTGCAGGTGGACCCCAGTTTCTAACTCAACTGATAAGTCTGTTAAGCCTGAGCCTCGCCGGAAGTTTCGTTATACTCCGGTCAGCTTTTCTTTAGCCCCCCTTTTTAACTTTAGCATATGGGTTTTGTTTTCTTTTTAGGGTTTTGTACTTTTATTTACTGTGGTTATTTTATTTTATTTTTTTTAACTCTACTTTTTTGTTAAGTTTGTGATATTGGTGCTTGGGTATGTGTTATTGTAGCATAACTTTGTAGCATGTGCATGTGTATGTAAAGCTTATATTTTACACAAAAGATTGAGTTGATTAAGTTCATATGAAATAAAATTTTAGCAGGTTAGGACTTGGGCTTTAGGAGGGAAGATTTGGTGCAAGTATAATATTTTAAGTGTAGCCTTCCTGGCTTGCATCCTTGTAGCGAACAGGTTTAGTGATTAAGTGTATCGTGTTTTAAAGTATAAGTTTAAGTACGACCACCAATTGGACAAACAAATCATGATTTTTTGGGGCTTGTGTTGGGCTATGTAGATTATTCAAGATGGTCGCATTTGCTTCGCTAGACTTCAGACTTAATTGTGTGTTTGAGATAGACCCAAATTGGGTTTGGGATTTGACGCGGGAAGTCACCTTACCATCTTAGAGGGAAGATGATACTTTTGATTCACTTGTTTGTTGTGTATTCGAGATACTTGTGTGTGTGTGTGTGGTTGTGCCGTGTGTGACTGTGTGGTGTGTGTGAATTACTGTTGTTTGATTTTGAATGAGAAACATGAGGTCATTATAGAGGTAACTTTGATCTTGTATGGATTACTTAACAAATCTTCTGTGCCACCAGATAGGGGTTTTGATTTACAATTGCTTTCTGTATATGTTTGTACTTTGTAGCCTCCTATTATTTGAAAATTTTGAGAACTTAAAAACATGTAGTTTGGCTGACATGGCTGTCTTGTTTTAAGTGGGTTATGTGTACTTCGAATTTTTCTGCAGATTGTCGGCCTAGATGATTTGAAAAAGGAGGACAAAAGAGGTAAAGATGAAGCTGTAACAAGCAAGATCTCCCAATCTTCACCAAGAGAAACTACCAAGAAAGGTGGTATCTTTAGAAAGCAGGACATTGACAGTCTCTTCATGGAAGTGAGCCAGGTGACACTATAGGCATTTGTTTATTTTTCTTTTCCATCTTAGTTTGATTTCAGTTTTAAATTAAGAGATCCCTTGTCAATATCACTTTCGTTAATTATACCTATAATATATCACTTTGAATTGTGTTTCATCTTGTTTCAAAATCATTGAAGCATCCTTCTTCTTCTTTGTTAACACATTCTAGTTGTATGTTGTCTACCACTTTTCTTTTCTTTTTTTATCTGCTGCAAGATGAAATGTACATTTGAATTTTAGGAATTAGGCCGCTACTTCCTTTTCTTTTTCTTCTTCTTCTTCCTTCCTTTTTTTTTGCTAAATAGTGAGAAACCTTCAAGAATAAAGGGCAATGTCTCAGTTGAAGCAGGTTATAAATTGACCGATTAAGGGTATCATCCAACATTATATCATATGATGTTTCAACTTCTTGTAGCATGATGTAGGCATATTGTAACAGCCCGACTTTTCGGACTATTAATTCTAATTACGAACTTAAACAAAACGGATTCTTTATTCAAATAATCCAAAATTAATGAAAGTCAAATGCAGCGGTCAAATTCAATATTCTAAATCCATCAAATCGGAGACGCAGCTCCACAAATCCAATATTCAATATCTAATAAAGTACTGGAAATTTATTCAACAATCCGATAAGTCTTTTCCAATAATATCATCTAAATCAAGTAGCACTTAATCCACACAGTCCACTAAGCTTCCAAAGTCCGAACCTGAAATATATTAAAACAATGAGCTGCGTCGCCCAACGGCTCAAAATTATATTTTCAAAAGAGAACAAAATTTTTGAAACTGTAATTCGATACAAAAATCAAAACAATAAAATCATATTTTATTCCCACAGTTCTAAATTACGGTCACACTAAACCAGTGACACGGTTCTATGTTCGATGGGACCAGTTTACGTATCTATGTGTTCCGGAACGTGCGTAAACTAGTTCTATGATTCGATATGTCACACTATCCAGTGACCGGATTCTATAATTCAATACGCAACTAAAACTGGGGAATTCTAAAATAACACTTTTCTAAAATCAATTTTCGATATCAGAATTTCGATAACCAAATCAAACAGATATTTTGAAACAGAATTTATAATAATAGTTTAGTGAGCAACGAAAAGTTACTTACCTCGAATGCGACACTAAACACCAAAATTTAATATGAACTGGTCCTATAACATAATTAATAAACACGAAACCATTAACCATATATTCGACACATAACTTTTACACTGGCATAATAACGAGGCACTCATTTTAAATCACAGGATAGCAGATGAAAAATAAAATCATGATCACTATATTAAACAATACAATTCGGGCCTTAAATCCAAAATTGTACACAAACAGATGGCCAACTAAATTGTACAGTTGCATAATCCTATATGCCACTCTTTTAACTTTTAACATGCAGATTTCTTTTTCTTTTAAATCACAAAATTTAAATACATGGTATGCTATACATGCGTCAAAACAAGTAAACAACAAGGCATGCAAATCAGACATATCAATTTGAATTAATGTCTAATTGAACACTAAGCCTAGATTTTAACACCGAATCAAAATAGATGAACTAGTAAAATATTGATTTGTCAAATTCTATAAAACTAATAATTTAAAATTAGGAACAAACCAAGCAAACTAATCATAATATGAATTTATGTTTTAAATTACACTAAACACATAAATCATAACTATTCATGCTTTAAAAACGTTGTTTTAATATTGTCAATTATTATATTCTATTTTTAACAATAACATCACAATAATCAATAAAATAAATTAATGTATTTACGTCAAAGATATGCATGGCCTGGACAATTTATCAACAAATTATGCTAGAAGTTATATACATGTGTATTCAATTAAAGAAGCGGACACAAATCTTGGTATAAAATTATATTGGCAAACACGAAGCATGCTACATGTATACAAGTAAGAAGATCGACCTAACAAATTTCGAAAACAGGAAACAAAAACAAGTTCTGAAAATTGGAGATGAAAAGAGAACATACCCGCGAGTTCGTTGAAGCTGTACGGCTTTTTACGTTATTCTATTGGATCTTTATATAGACAGTCTAACCCTAAATTTAATTAGGTAATTCTAATACTTTCCTCCTAAAATTTTTAACCTTTCCAAGTAATTTCTTAAAATAAAAGATACTAGCACACATAATTGATATAATAAAAAGGATATCGATTCACTAAAATATTCTTACTCTTCTTTCCAAATATAACGTATCTTATCCTTTAAATTTCTAGAATTTTCTAAATAAAATAAATATCGAATTAAAAAAAATTACTCTAATATCTAATTTTAAAAAATAAAAATAAAATTACGGATTTTACACATATGATGTTTCAACTTCTTGTAGCATGATCATGATGTAGGCAACTTCTGGGAAAAAAAAATCCTGATAACAGTTAAGAAGTCAGTCCTGTTTCTCAAGTAAATAAAGGTTATACTGTATTATAGTTGTTGGTGTCTTTCAGTTTTTGTGAATTTATCACAAGTGAAATTTCCCTTTACAAGGTAGATTTTTACCTAGTACTGAGTAGTTTTTTTTGTGAATTTTGCAAAACCACCTTTGGAAATAATGATTTTAACATTTTCCGCAAGCCAAAAACATTCTTGCATTGTATGTGATGAAGGTGTTGATACAGGCATCAAGAAATGATCTAGACGACAATTCAGATGATGAAGACCAGTAGACTGAGAGGTGGAGTAGTGTGTCCAGAAGTCTTGGGTGCTGTAGTGATGATCGGTGGGCTAATTTAGGTAGAAGAATGTGAAGCAAAAGTAGGTTTGCCTTTTAATATTTCCTATAACCCAGGGTTTATATCTGAACTTGGAAGCTAATGATGATTGGATCTGCCGCCGGTCTGTAATTACTAATTTCGTAGTGTTCAATGGTTAACTTGCTGCCTGTTTTAATGCTTCTTAGGGCATTTGTTTACATTTTTCATCTTGTGTTTTTTCCCAGGCATCTCTTGTATCTTAGTTGATGCTTTACAATTGACCAAGTGTCTTTTAGTAGTGCATGCGTGTGACTTATTTTGTGGAGGTACTGAAAGTTGCAGGCAATTTTGATAACAGTACAATTTGTGGATTGTTTTTTCAAATGCACAACAATAAAGCAAGTGTATAAAGAGTGATAGGCGCGTTAAAAAATAAAAACCATAAACTATTACTTTTAAATTCAAAAATATTTGGTAAAGTAATATACCAAACAACATATTAGTTTTTGTGCAATGCTCTCCGATCCAACTGATATTTTTTCCATTCTATTTTGCCATGTATTAAATGTCAATTTCTACAGTGCAAATCTATTTTACATGCTCTGAAATGATAATGAAAGCCTGAATTAGCAAAATAAATATTAAAAAATGTAATAATTTGTGTTCTTTATTCTGATGCAAATTATTATTGACAATTGAATATAAATCATCACACGCAAATAACTAATGATTCACATTCAAATGACCACTTTCATTTTGCAAGTAAGATGGACACAAAGGAACTGAGGTTTTTAATGGCAGTAGCTTGGTCGATATGGTTTTGCAGGAATAAACTTGTGTATGAGAATGAGCTGCTGAATAAAGGATTTCTTGAAACTTGTAAAGGAGAATGAGTCATATGCAAACAAGGTCTTCATCAAGGCTAGTTATAAAAATATGCTTTCAACAAATTCTTGGGCTTGTCCACCTGATGGCATAGTGAAAATAAATGTCGATGCTCATGTGATACCAAAATCTCACGTGGGTCTGGGAGCAGTTGCGAGGAACGCAGATGGACAAATAATATGGGCTGCTGTACGAAGGTCAGAAGTTAGCTGGAATGTTGAGGTAGCGGAGACAGCTGCAGTGAGATTTGCATTACAGGTTGCGAAAAGATTTGGTAATAACCGAGTACGGATTGAAGGAGATGCTCTGAATGTTTCCAGGAATATAGACAATATAACTGATGGTCTTTCTCCATTATGGCTGATTTATGATGATGGTTTTAGAATGTCAAAAGAGTTTGATGTTTTCGTTATTTCACATGTAAAACGAGAAGGGAATAGAGTAGCTCATCTTGTGTCTAGGTGGAATACACGAGGTAGTACAGAACTTGTATGTATGAATGTTTTTCCCCAGGATATTTTGTCACTGGCGGAACTGGATTTGAAATCAATTGGTAACTGCTCTTTGATTTCAAAAAAAAAAAAAAAATGTTGTCATTTAAATTTATTTTCATTATAGCTCGATAGATAAATGAACCATTCTAACACATTATCCCGAATAAACTTACCCTTATTATGAAAGAAATAAATTACCTATCTAAAGGAAGACAAGATATTGACACACAATTAGTCAAAAAAAAAAACCCAACTGGCTAACATACTCTGGTACTAGTCTCTTGTTATGCAAAGTGTACGCAGACCAGCAAGGTCCAATAGAAGCCCAAGGCTGCTCCAAAAAAATTGATTTGAATTCCAGAACAGTGATGCAAAGAACCAAGTAATAAAAAAAAAATAGCAAGGATCAGCAAAGTTCACATATGCCATAAAACGTTCTGCGCAAATAGAATCCATGTCTTTGCCCTCGGTAAACAAAAAACAAAAGCTGAAATCCTTGTTTAAATATGACGATCCGAGATAATGATAATTAAAACAACCGCAGAATTAGAGTGTTTGTCACTCTTAAGAACATCACAGCTGAGTTGCTTATTAGTTATTATTGAGTAATAAGATATAAACTAAAACAAATGTTGTTGCACTTTGTTCGCATGGACCGAAGCTTTGCTCTTGAAACTTCCCATCACTGAACTGCAACTTCTACCTGCACAGAAGAATACACAAATCATTTAGCAAAAAAATAAAAAAAGGATACACAAATCTGTTAGACTAGTTCACCTGCTTCACACATTAGAGAACAAGAATAAAGCTATTGACCAAAGAGCTCTTGCTCCCAAGGCATCACCCTGGCGTCCGGGAGGGTCAAGGATTGGTTAAAGGTAAAGTGGGTGTGAGCATTTTCAGTCACTTAATTGACATATATCATTATTTTCGGTACAACTCGACGATATAGATCAGCCACTTGTTTGATCTTTAGGATTGCTATGCTTTAAGGCTGCTATTAAATAAATTTACTACTTTTAAAGGGACACTGCTGTGGAAAAATCAAATTGTTCAATGCAATATATGCTGGATATAGCCTAAATTTTGACATAAATTGTTAAGTTTTCAATTGTTGAAGAAGAAATGATATATTGACTTAAAATTACCAAGGCCAAATGACGTTACACGATTTATACTTAAAATAGAACTTCTATAAACTGCACAAGCGTAAAGCCAATTTAACCACCACGATTATGCCAACGAAAAGAAAATTGATCACCACTATCCACCTTTCGATCGTTTCGAGACCAGGAAGGTATATCTTAAAGTACAATTCTCTCCCAGCTTCTCAATTAAATCATTGATTTGGAAATTATGATAGTTAACCATATCTGTAGACTTCTCCATCCCAAATGGTTGTATTAACGACTAGACTTCAATCTCACCTAACTGTTGTTTTATGTTGGGTTATCTCACATCCATTGTGGAAGGGGCAGACTGCAGATTTATTACCAGTCACTTAATTCCATTAATACAAGACCTTTTGGTATGAGCCTGAAACAAATTCATGAGGGCTTAATCCTACGCCAAGAATACCAATACTTGTACATACACAAAAGATTGATTGATGAAACCATCTTAAAAAGCAGTGAACTATGCAATCGTAATAATTTTCTTGGTCAAGGACCATAATGTCAGGAATTGATAGTTCCTGAGTGAGTTTTTTTGTGTAATTTTGTAGTTTTCTGTAGGTTAAAGTGAGAAATATTGTAGATATAGCAGATAAACAGGAGAGATGTATAAGATTAGAGGTGGAAACGGCTAAATTTAGGCTAGAAATGGAGAGAGAGAGAGAGAGAGAACATAAATAAGGTAGAAACTAGAAACTTGTAAAGAACATTAAAACTTTCTAGAGAAGAGAGAGTGTGGTGAAAATGTTTTCCATTTTCATACATTCAAATTATAACGACAAATGCCACGTGCAATCCCTATACATTGTACTTAAAACATGTAACTAACTTGGAAAATACCATAATACCCTTGCACTATTATGACTATATTCTCTTACTATCGTTACTGCTCTGCACTTTACTACTATACTTATCCTGACATCCCCTCCCCTTTCAATTAAATCATGTCCTCATGGTTGCAGAACTTAGGAAAAGTACACTGAAGTAAATCTTCATCCCCCCAGGTTGCCTCATCAACACTATAGCCCCTCCACTAGATTAATTCCTGATAAACCATCTTATGATCTCTCAAATTACTCCTGCTGTCCTGGGGCCATAAATCAAAGATACCTTGTTCAGTTACTTGTATAGGGCAAGATACTTCTTGGTTAGCCCAATAGCCTTCTTCAACTGGGACACATGAAACACATGGTGCACTGTAGAAGATTCTGGTAGTGCTAGCTTGTAGACAACATGCCCTATTTTCTCAAGTATTTCATAGGGACCAAAGAATTTAGCAGCCAGCTTTAAAACTCTTTTAGATGGCCACAGCGACCAGCCTGTAAGGTTACTACTTAAGATACACCCAATCATCTTTCTGAAATACTCTTTTAGACCTCCTAGCATCTACATAAGGCTTCATCTTTGTCTAAACACATTCCAACAATTCCCTAAGCCTACTCCACTGTTGTTGCTTATCTTCCAACATGTTCTCCAAACTGTGAATGTTAGTATGGGTTTGTTTTGACTTTTTCCAAGACAAATATCTTAGCTTAGTACCATCCATAATCTAGAATGGGATTTGCACTTAAAGCAGTATGGAAGTGGTATAACCACTGTTCTGCAGCAGCTGACCAGTTCGCCAAAATTCACTAAGAAAGTGGTTGTCTGTATCACTAACATTGGTTACTAGTAAGCCATGTAACTTTACAATGTGCTCAAAGAACACTACAGCTAGACTTTAGCAGTAATAGGATGGGAATACCTATAAAATGGCCCTCGTCCACGATAACTCAAATAACCTCGTTACCTTTAAACTTGGGTAATCCTTATGATAAAAATCCATAGCAATATCCCTCTAGGGTTCTTGAGGTGTTTTCAAGGGTCAAGCAACCCTGGGCTCTTAACATGTTCTCCTTTGTGTTTCTGGCAAACAGCACATTCCCTGATCCACTTACCTACATTTTGCCTAATAGTTGGGGAATGGGAGCAGTCCATCACTTTTTTGAGTGTGAATCTGTCCAGAATGCCGCCTATGCTATTGCAACGCAACTCCTTAAAAGCCTGTCTTCTTAATTCCCCATTACCCTCAATGACCCATTTTCCTCTAAACAACAGCCCATGCCTCGTATAATACTCTCGAGGTCCACTTTTAAATGAGATTTTGTATCTCTGTATCCCCCTCATAACTTTCACCTATCGGCTCTGCACCATCTATTTTGGCGCCAACTCAGTGAGCTGAGCACAAGAATTTGAGACCTCTAACGTTGAACTGGCATACACGTTGATATCTTGACCCTCCCATATGAACTGCACCGTCTAAGTCTGATAATTGCACTTGAAATCACCTAGTTGTGATAGCCATTCCACCACTAGTATTAATTTCAAGTATAGCAACTACATGGACTCTAATAGTAATCTCAGTATCTTACCACTTCCGACTGAAATTAGGGCATATAGATGTGCTTGTAAGAATTGTGCCATCAAATTACTGGAGGTGATTGATCTTGGATCTGCAAGTCCAGCTCTTCACATAGACCAGCTGACATCAAATTCAAGGTGCTTCCCCCATCTATGAGAATTTTGAACTTTCTACCGTTCCACTCTCCTAGAATCTGTAACGGTCCCTTTATTGGCACTTCTGGCATTCCCAAGGCTGCCAAATTTATTTTATAATCTTGCCAGTCACATTATTCTTCACCAGGATTTTCATCAAGTATAGGTGTTCCCTCGTAATCTTCCAATACTTCTTCTTCTGCTACCATTAAGAGATTCAGAGGTTTCTTGCATTCATTCCCCTTCACAAACTTTTCATCACATCTGCCTCCTTTCCTATCTTTGACTATAAGTAGGGGTCTAGGCTTAGTATAAGATGACCTACGGGCTACGGTCCTACGTAATCTTTGCTGGAGTTAGTAATGCTGGTTTGTAGCTGCCACTTGCACCGGTGGTTTCTATGTTAACCTTGCATGACAGCTGCTGAGTGAACCAAGAATTGTTCTTCTTCTCCTTTGGCTGGCTAGGATGTGAATGTTCATAGAATCTAGCAAGTTTTAAAGCTTGTTCCAATGTGGATGGTTCCAGTAACCTGAACATGCTTCTTATCTCAGACTTCAGGCCTCCAATGAAGTTTTCCAGGAAGTACTCCCGAGTGAGACTTGGAATTTTATTCAACAAATTCCTTCTGCACTTCTCAAACTCATCAAAGTACAACTCTACTGTTGTAAACTCTTGTAACCTCTTGAACTTGTCAAAAATTAGTTCAAGTTTCAGCTCTCCAAACCTAACTAATGAGGCCCGAGTAATTGCTGCCAAGACCTATACCAAGACCTAGGGGTTCCACTCATATGCATAACAGCAATAGTTAGTCTTCTAGTATCAGTCACTTCAAATATTAAAAATTAGACTTCACAGTCTCTTAACCATTCCATAGCATCCCCTCCTTATAGGAAAACTCAACTTTAGGCGTTCTAAACTCTGCATTTCTATAGATATTATGCATATCCAGACCTTTCTGATTTTGACCATCACCCTGACCTCTGTTATCTTGGAAAGTATACCCCTGCCTCAACTTAGCAGCATGCATAGGATCCCTAAACACACCTTTTCTGCATCTGAACCTTCCTTGTGACCTCATTAATCCAATCATTCGAGTAAATAGCCTATTAATCTGCTCCTGTAGCTTTGCAAACTTCTCATCAGAACTTTTATGTACCCATGGAAATCCTATTGCATCATCCTCAATGTACCTAGCTGAGAAGTCTCATCTTGTTAAGTTGCTTTGTAATTTTCTTACTGTAAGTCATGACCTCCAATCCTCATTTTGTCAAACACTTCAACAATTCCTCCATTGACAAATGAGTGAATGACAAGTTCAATTCACCTTACACTTGTATGGTAATCCCAGACAATAACTCCAATTTTACAGATCTATATACCACAACACTCCAACCACCAATCAAGTCATAATTCAACGGAGTTCACAACCCAATTAAACTACAGAGTCGAGCACTAAAAACAAAACTACAACTAGTTTTGTTGTGATTTTTTTAAATACGAAATGTACTAAAACAACTACAATTACTGAAAAGGAGAGAGAAGAAACTACTAGATTTCAACTGAAATCAACAAATCTATATCTACAGATCTATTTAAGATGTGACTGATCGATTCGAACAGCTGCAATATCAATTTGTCAGGAATTGATAGTTCCTGACTGAGTTCTTTGTATTTTTGTAGTTTTCCATATATTAAAATGAGAAATAGTGTACATACAACAAATAAGCAAAGAGATGTAGAACATTAGAGGTAGAAACATATAGATCTAGGCTAGAAAATATAGAGAAAGAGCAGAAATCAGGTAGAAACTAGCAGAGAAACATAGAATTCTAGAGAGAGAGTGGCGGAAATGTATCCATTTTCATATATTCAAATCATAACTGCAAATGCCACGTACAACTCCTGTTACCTGGCTGTATATGGTACTCAACATGTAAGTTGTGACTAAGTCTGAAAATAAAATAATACCCTTAACACTAATACAACTGAATATTCTCTTAATATTATTACCACTACTTTGCACCGTACTACTATACTTATCCTGACACATAATACCATGTACTTGTTTTTTAACGTTCAACCAACATGAATTTCTATCTTCTATAGGATTTTGTTGTAAGAGAAGAAGGAAGAAAAGGGGAAATCAGTACCTTGTCAACAGTAAATAAATCAAAAGGGAAGCCTACATGGAACTAATCACTAATTTTAACACACACATGAACCTTAATATCCATAGTCTTCAATATTTTTACATACAACACATATGAAAAGTCAAAGTAATCAAAAACATCATGGAAAATGAACTAACAAGAAGAGTGTACCTTTTCCCTTATGTAAACATTACCAGTATAATTTGATCAACCCCCAACGTTTCATTGATCAAGTAATGCAAGACTCGGGGAGTAATTATAGACTTCTGAATATTTTAGTTCCCACCCCATCTCCCATTCAGACTTCCTTGGATTTCTGGGGTCATGTAGAGATACCTTACACTTATCATGCCGAGATACCTTCTTATCATCTTCCATTATAACATCCCCGTTCTGCATAAATCCTACTGGCCGCCTGTCTTGGTAGTCAAATGTACATATTTTTAACCAAAACATTTCAGAACTATTATCTTCTTTCATCATCCATAGGCTCCAACCATTGCCAGTAGGAAAAGTAAATAGATAGAGGGTTTCTTGAAACACTGCAAGAAACCCACCATCTATGTCGAGCCAAGGACCTATTGTTTTGAATGCCTCACACTCTATACTAAATGATACTATGTAGTGCGTCCAATGGTAATCCTCGTACCTTTTCACAAGCCAATAGAAAAAAGGGTTGACAAAGGCAGCTATATGGAGATCATCCCAACGGGGGAATAATCGCTTTACAGGAGCATCAATTAATCTCCAAGAATCTGTTCTCAATGAATAGATCCCAACTAAAGAGCCGCCCAAAATTCTGATAACTTTGTAATCACAGATATCCGAAAGGAAGGCAAATCCAAAAGCTTTTTGATGGAATTTAAATTCGCATCTAGCAGGAGACACTTAATTTTTCCAAGACTAGGATTCCACAAGTACAGATCAGAATCAAAACCTTCAATGTTTAAGATGAAAAGAAGACCTTTAGCACTACCCACTAGGCCGAGACCCCGTGTTGATCCATAAATTGGACGTTCTACTTTCAACTTTGCAAGAAAGGTTTCATTGCACCGAAATGTGTAATATTCATTCATATATGAAAATTGGTGTGCAGTAACAAGATAGCTTTTCTTGTCAGCCAGCTGTTCGCTCAGATGTGAATGAATGAAGTACGGATCCCTGACTAAATTGTACCACGATTTGCAAACACATCTGCATTGCGACAAACATTTGACGGAGAGCCGTATGAGGATTTTAATCACAAAAGAGTCTGGTATTCAGATTAGAGAAGAGAAATGATAAGAATCATAACATCTACAATTTGGTGGTACAAATTTGGGATTATCAAGGTTTTTTTCCATAGTTTCTAAATGCATGTCATTTTTACTGAATTCAGGTCGTGGAGATTACTAGAATGACCTCCTTATCTGTGTAAACTGTATACAATTAATTGATTATTCTCTTTTTCTGTGCAAACTGTATCATTTTCTAAAATTTTGTGTAATATTGTATGTATCAATGCATGTATTTTATAATACATACATGCATATTCTTTATTGTTATTTTATAATACATACATGCATGTTCTTTATTGTTTATACTTTGATAATACATACGTGCATGTTCTTTATGTTTTATATTTTTAATTTGACACATGTATGTTCTTTTATTTTTGATACATTTAACTTGATTTTTTCTAGATACGATAAATACAAAATTTATTTTTCATATTCTATGTTTCACACACATATATATATAGCTTATTCTATCTTTGTTACAGTAACTTTTTTTATTGTGTTTCATAATTTTTCTTCCATTTCAAAAACAAATAACTTTATAATTTTCTTTCTTCAAATCATTAGTGGATTACAATTCCATAATATCCTGACCTAAAGGTGTATAAGGTGCTGCTATCATTTTCACGTGTTAAGGAACTGCTGCCGCTATCATTTTCACGTTTTAGGTTATGCACCATCATCTTGGCTTTTAAAGTGTATATTGTAAGTTCTTCTTTTACATGATAGTATAACAAATAGTAATAATGGCTATATTTTCATATACTTTTTGTTTATTTTTCATTGTGTTTTTTTTAAAAAAAAATTAAATTATGTGTAATTATATATTAACATGTTTGTGTATGTTTCTTTAATTGTAACTACTTAAAATTGCATGTATAATATATAATATCTTGACCCTTTTTTCTTTTTAATAATTCATGAGTATTTAAAAGTAATTATTTTCTTGGTTAATAAATCATTTTAGTAAATTATAAATTCACTATATTTATAAATCATTTTCTTTGTTTATAAATCATTTTAGTATATTATAAATTCACTATATTTATAAATATTTTCTTTGTTTATAAATCATTTAGTATATTATAAATTTACTATATTAAATAGATATATTATTATGTTTGTGTGCATTTTCCTGTAATATAAATTTATATTACTTGAAATTGCACTAAGTCTAACCATCCTTTTTTTTTTTTTTTGAAAAAAGACAAATATCATTATTACTAAATATCATACAAGAGAGCCTCCAACAATGAATTCGAAGGAGACGTAAACACACTTGGACAATCTAGAGAACAGGGCAATTTGGCTACTAAATGAGCAACCCTGTTCGCTTGTCTTTTAGCGAAAGAAATAGAAAGACCTGGTCTAAGATCCAATAAATTGCGACAGGCCTTCAAAACATTACCCACTTCCAACATATTCTCTTCAGGACAGTTCAGGGCTCTAACAGTGAGGAGGGAATCAGTCTCGACAGTAACAATGTCATACGGTAAAGAAAACAGCCAATGGAGAGCTTCGAGGACCCCTAGAGACTCAGCTTCAAACACCGAAGAAACCATGGTCTTACACACTACTTTTCCAATCACTAGCGTACCAGTATGATCCCTTAACACCAAGCCAATACTAAACACCGGATCACCCAGCTTTATAGCAACATCGACATTAAGCTTTAGATTACCCACCTCTGGTTTCGACCATTTAATAATAGCCGGACAGTTAACGATCGGGTTACTCGAAGATGAACGCACACGGCTGTCCCTTGCTTCACGCCAGTCTGTAATGGTTTTCGCACTCCAGCCCATAGCCACAGCTGCGCTTACTCCCTTATTCTCCCACACCTTCTGATTCCTGAAAAACCACACACCCCAGAGAACTTTGACAATTAACATAATCTCATCCGTACAACCAGTATCAAATTTGGCGAGCAACCAGGTAATAACACTCTCAGCACTCGATAAATCATAAGACCTGCCAGCAAAAGACCAGCAGGCTGATGTAAACGGGCAATCAAAGAAAATGTGCATAGTATCCTCCACATCAGAGTCGCACATGGGGCAGTTGAGAGGCAGTTGAACTCCCTTCAAACTCAGTCTACTCTTGACAGGAATGTTGTTTCTGCAGAGACGCCAGAGGAAAATTTTGATCTTGTGCGGCAACTCCAGTTTCCATAGCCTACTCCAGCCTTTCGATTGCACAACAGAACCAACGCCCACGTTACGATCATGCCACATTTGGTAGCCTGTTTTAACTGAATACTTCCCATTTGTAGTCCTACACCAAGCCAGGTGGTCTTCACTAGGCACTTCGGGAATACGAGTTGACAAGATAACAGCAGCATCCTCCCTTGAAAACAATTGCAACACCTTCGTAGTATCCCACCCTCTTTCATTTTGTTTAAAAAGCTGAGACACCACCATAGAGTTGTTAACATACCCCCTAGTTTGATCGACTTTGAAGTCATTCTTACCTTGCAGCCACGGATCTTGAAAACATTTAATTGAATCCCCATTCCCCAACACCCACCTGTAGCCCTGCAGCACTTCATCTTTCGCCGTGACAACTCCTTGCCAGATAAAGCTAGAACCTGGGTTTGCTTTTGCTTGCAAAATGTGAGAATTTGGGAAATACTTAGCTTTGAAAAATCTGGAGACCAGAGATTGAGGCTTGTACACGAACTTCCAGACATGCTTGGCCATCAACGCAATATTGTAACCATAAAGACTTCGAAAAGCAAGACCCCCATGGCATTTCGACATGCTTAACCCATTCCAGCTGACCCAATTAATACCTCTCCTGTCTGAGGAGCCCGACTGCCACCAGTACTTATTCATCATTATCTCCATCTCACTGCATAAAGACTTTGGGAGAAGAAAAGCCGACATACAGTACGAAGGGATCGCTGTAGCTACGTTCTTAATGAGGACTGTCTTTCCTGCTCTCGAGATCTTTTTCGCCTTCCACCCTTGCAACCGTTTCAACATTCTATCTTTAATGAAACCAAAAACACGTTTTTTCGACCTTCCCACCAAAGACGGCAAGCCTAGATAGAAACTGTTTTGAAGATCATTGGTTACTCCCAGAATTGTTGAGATCGATGTTCGATCGTCATGCTTGACATTTGAGCTGAATGTGATTCCTGATTTCAAATAGTTAATCGACTGCCCTGAATGCACCGCATACTCATCCAGAATGACTTTAACTGATGTGGCCTCAATACTATTAGCCCGAAAAAACAAAAAAGAGTCATCTGCAAATAGCAGATGGGAGATGATTGGAGCAGAGTTGCTAACTTGAATGCCATTGATTGTTCCGTCTGAGACAGCTTTAGATAAAGCCAAGGACAGTCCCTCCACACAGAAGAGAAAGAGATATGGAGAGAGCGGATCCCCCTGTCTAATTCCTCGCGAAGGTTGGATAGGACCAATATTTGCTCCATTGAAACAAAATTCATAAGAGACTGAACTAACGCACATCATCATCCACTTAATCCACTGCTCACAAAAGCCCATTGCTTGCATCCTTTTCTTCAAATAGCTCCAGTCAACCCTGTCATATGCCTTAGAAATATCCAGTTTTAACGCCACATCACCCCCATTTCCTCTGCTGGGTTGCTTCATATGATGGATGAGCTCAAACGCAATAAGAACGTTATCATTAATGCTTCTCTCTGGCACAAAGGCTGCTTGATTTTCAGAGATAATAAATGGCAAAATTCCCTTCAGCCGATTAGCTAAGACCTTTGAAAGGATCTTGTACAAGACATTGCAGAGAGCGATAGGACGTAGGTCCTTCATTCGACACGCATTTTCCTTCTTGGGTATTAAAACCACGTTAGTGTCATTAAGATTTGCTGGAAACGCACCTTTGGCTAGCCATTCCTTACAGCAGGTGAAGACTTCTTTGCCCAAAATAGGCCAAAAACTCTGAAAAAAAGCGGGATTTAACCCATCGGGCCCACTTGCTTTGTCGGGGTACATTTGCTTAACAGCTTCAGTAAATTCTGCAAAAGAAATCTCTGCGACTAAGATACGATTATGTGCCTCAGAAACACACCTGCTTTCCTCGCTAATCTGATAATCTGAGTCGTGTTGGGCTCCCCTGAAAATTTCATCAAAATAATCCCGCACCAATCTGCACATACCATCCATATCACTCACTTGATTACCATCATCAGTTTCCAAAAAAGAAATACGATTTGTTTTCTTTCGACTAGAAGCTGAAGCATGAAAGAATTTCGTGTTAGCGTCACCTTCGGTCAACCAAAAAACTTTCGCCCTTTGTTTCCAATAGACTTCTTCGTGGAGGAGTAACTCATTCAACCTCTCCTTCTCTTCAAAATACATTCTTACTCCTTCAGTGTCAACACGATTAACAAGCTTGTGCAGAACCTCCTTCTGTTTACGAAGTTTGTCTCTAAACTTATGGAAAAAGTTTCTCCCCCACCGTGCCATAAAACTGGAGACTGAGAGAAGCTTTGGAATGATATGGGATGGAGGGAGAGCAAGCCAAAACTCAGAAGTCTCTTTATAGAATCCAGGTTCTTGAAGCCAAGTGTTTTCAAAACGAAAACGGAACTGTTTGAGAGTAAAAGACACACTAAGCAGGTCCAGTAAGATAGGATCGTGGTCTGAAACAGGAGAGTGAACCACCAACAGCTTGGAAAGAGGGAACATGTGTAGCCAGTCTCGAGAAGCAAGAGCTCTGTCAAGACGCTCTTTAACCCAGTCACTAGTACCACGAGATTTCTCCCAGGTGAACTTCCCCCCTTGAAGATCAATATCTACCAGATGAGAATCATCGATTGCAGCTTGAAAACCAGCCATAAGGGAAGGGGCATGAGGCGATCCCCCCCACTTATCTGCAGCCACTAAGAGGTCATTAAAGTCCCCAATGATAGACCATGGAAGCTGAGTCATACCAGCTAGACCCCGAATAAGGTCCCATGAATTCCTTCTACGAGTGCTTTCTGGAAAACCATAAAAGCAAGACAAAGACCAAACTGCAATATCATTATTCAGAAAGTTTACATTTATATGATTACGAGAATATCCCGTAACTTCACAGGCTACATTATTTTTCCAAAATATCGCTAAACCACCACTTCGACCAACTCTGTCAACGGAGAAACATTGAGCAAAACCAAATTTGACTCGTAACGCTTCAATTTTATTAGTAAAAGAAATAGTTTCGGACAAAAAAAGAAAATCAGGCTTATGATCTTTCAACAGGTCACCCAGAGCTCGAACTGTGCGAGGGGAACCCAACCCTCGACAGTTCCAACTTAAGATTTTCATTGGAACTGGCTAGCTTGCATCGCAAGCGTAGCCAAATCAGTATTAAAAGAACCTGGACAATCCGAAGTAGAAAGACCAGTTTCTGAAGTATTCCTGTCATTGACACCTTCTAATTCCATAAAGATTTCATTGTCTGGGCCTCTCCTTCTTTTATTGCTATCCTCAACGTTCAGCCCAATTAGCTCTTCATTAGACGGCCCATTAAGATTTTTAATGTTGCCCGCCAAAATAGCCTTATCCTTATCATTTGAATTACCCCCCTGGTACGACTCCTTGACAGGTGGGATATTGCTGAAGTCTCGCACTTGTTTAATGACTCGCGTTATCTGTTTACCAGGATCCCTTGAATCATGCTGATTAGTTTTTGAACTTCCGAGATTGACGTCCCAGTCAACATCCCTCTCATCCCTGAGGAATTTACTCCGATCCTGCCCAACCGACCGTCTTGCCGGAGCACGCAACCACACCCCCCACTCCCTCCTTTCATCTTTGACACTGCTGCCCTCCTTCTTATCGCAAAAACGTTCCGTATGAGTCACTACCCCACATACAAAGCAGAAGTCTCCCAATCTCTCGTACTTGCAGGTTACAATGTTCTCAGTGCCATTCCTTCTACAGATCTTCTTCTTACGCTTCAACGGCTGCCTTACATCAATCTCAATCCTAATACGCATGCACTCACGCCAGATGCTAGAATTGTTGTTGGGGTCATAAGCAATGAAAGAGCCAAAAAAATTACCAAGTTGCACCCCTGCCGCCTCTGTCATGAGCCCTGAGGGGACGCCGTACAATTGAATCCAGCATTGAATATAAACCAAAGACACCTCTAAAGGATCTTCGTCAGCCCCAATTTTGCTAAGAACAAGCATTGCTCCATCAAAGTTCCAAGGCCCACCATTGAGAACCCAATCTAAATCATCAGGATGATAAAACTGGAATAGAAACACACCTGGTTTGAGATCTTTAACAGTCAGCCCTCTTGCCGGACGCCATATATCAGCCATTTTGGATTTCATTGCCCTGAAATTCATACCCTTCTCTGTCAAAAAACGGCCCACAAGGCATAACTCAAACTTATTAGATACATCCTCAGCATCTTCATCGAAAACCAGCTTTGAGTTCTCTGCATCATCAATCCCCATGTCTGCCATCATGTCGTTGATATCATCGACTCTAGCCATTACAGCACTCCCACGTTCTTACTTCAAGAATGGAGAGAAAAACAAAGGCTCTCACTTCATGGAGAGAAAAATTTGATTCAAATAGATTTTAACTTTCAACCATCCTTTTTTTAAAGTAGTTGTAAAAACATATGCATATATTATATGTTTTGCTTTTTATTTTGTTACATTATGATGCTGCACATCAGAAGAGAAAACAGTACATACAAATTGACAAATACTTTTCTGGTCGATTTTTTAGTGGACATTTTGAAAATTTCAAGTTTATCTTTGCTGTGTTTTATTTATATGTTGTAAAAACATATAAAACATATGCATATATTATATTTTATCTTTGCTATGTTTTATTTATTTAATTTTTTAATATATTCATAAACAGTAAACAAATTGTTTATTTTAAAATGACTTATGATTGTTGTTTACATATAATATTTTATATTTTTTAATGGTAAAAAATATAATATTTAACATATTCATAAACAGTAAATAAATTGTTTAATTTTAAAATGATTTAAGATTGTTATTTTATTACAGGTAAATTGTTGCTTAAATGGATGGGAAAGAAGAATTTCAGGTAAATTTCCATTAAAATTGTGAAAATCTTCAACCTAAACCTAGAAACCCTAATCTTAGACATAGCTGAAACCCTAATCTTAGACATAGCTGAAACCCAAGCTTTTTATCTGGGTAAAAAATTTATTTACCAAGTTTTTATGGTAAACATGGTTAAAAGTATTTATATAGAATAAAATTATAAAACCTAAAATATTAATTTTGTTAATCTAGGATATTTAAATATGTAAAACTATAAAATAAATTATAGTTCTTGCAATATTATTGTTAAATTAAATGTATACACCTGAATGACTTTTTTTTTTGAGTAAAAAACGTGAATAACTAGATAAAAATAGAAGATTACCACCACAATTTAGACTAAACATATTACATTCATTCCTAGATAAAAATATGGATATTTTTAAATAAAATAAACAAGATTAAAACAAATTCAATATTACTAAATTTATTATTATAATATAAATTTTTAATTTAACACATAATATCATAAACTATTCATATTATGTTGTGTTTCATCCATACATTACATTTTAGTTAATAACAATAATAAATATGTACGGGAGTCAGTAATGAATATGTACCGGAGTCAGCAAAACTACAACAACCTCCATTTAATAGGTTATCATGTAAAAGGGTTTAAATGTAATATCCCTAACCTGCATTCAGTAAATATGACCTGCATTCAGCACCACCCTTTTTTTCGCATAATATGAAGTGTTTGGTTAGGCAACATAAAGATATTATTATATTTATATTCTATATTTTTTTTTTTTGACAAAATGCTGGGATTTTATTACGAACTTAAATCCATAGAAATACAATTCTGAATCGAACTAGGAACAGAACTCGCGTCGATAATACGACCTGACAAATAATATGATTCCCTAGCTAAGTGATGGGCCACCATATTAGCATATCGTTTAACAAAAAACACACTAACATTGTTTAAACGTTGAAGAAGCATCCGACATTCTTCAATAATCGACCCAAAATAGGATCGCATAGCCATGCGACTTCTGATCGCTTGCACCACTCCTAAGCAGTCAGATTCTACGGTGGCATCATACCAATCGTGCTCCTCCATCCAGCTCAAAGCTTCCTTGAAAGCCATTGCTTCTGCCATATTAGGAGTTACCAAATTCGGGTGGAATATTTCCTTCACTATTCCTGGCCACTAAACTGAAACCAACACCTCCTCGATCTTCAAAAACAGTTGCATCAACTGAAACCTTGATTTTGTTTGGTTGGGGCTTAACCCAAGTAGTAGCTCCGTCTCCTTCAAAACTAGGCTGGAGAGGAGTTGTAAATAACCTGCCTTGGGTAACTTTCCATTGTACAAGGTTCTGCTTGGCTGCTGCTACTGTTCGATTAACCGAAGTGAATTTTTGGTTCCAGACAAGGTCGTTCCTTGACCTCCAAATGGACCAACAAAGAGAAATGATTTCTGCATGCTTTCTTGAATCGACTACATCTAACATTGATGCCAGCCACGATTTAAAGCAAACTGGGATTTGATACTGAATATCTGGCAACAATAGTGACCAACATTGGTGAGCAAACTGGCAAGACACCAAGCTATGAGTTATTGATTCCACCTCACTTTGACAAACGGGACATATACTGTTATTATTGTTTCGTTTAAATGCAATATAGTCCGAATATGAGGCGGATACTGTTATTATATTTTGATGCATACTAATGCAGGTAGGGGTGCCCAAAAACCGATCAAACCGATTAAATCGACCCAGTCCGCCCATACTTTTAGCCGACCCAACTCGATATTATTTAAATCGAACATTGAATGGGTTAAATATTAAAAAAACCGAATTAAATGGGTTGGGTTAGGGTTTTGATAATTTTAACACAATCCAACCCGACATATATTATGCACTAGTGAGCCGTATTACTAATTTACTACTTGACTTAAAGTTAAGATTTTTTGGATATATTATTACATGTTCCACACTAAAATTATGAATTAAAGATATTTAATACATTGATGTTCTACTTATGTGTAACGTAATTTAGTTTTGTAGATTGTAGTACAATTTGCACATGTGGTGATCAATTGTATAATTGCATACTAGATTAAGTTGTACATGACTTTAATTCTTGGACTTCGAGTTGTTTTTATCACTAACCAACAAATACAAATATGTGTTGCACTAACTTCTACTTTATATTTAACCCGATCAAGCCGAACCAACCCAACCCGACTTTAGTAAGATTTACGATGGGTTTGAATTTTATAAACCCGAACTAACTGGGTTGGGTTACTAAATTACTTGTAACCCGCCCAACCCGACCCGCGGGCACCCCTAAATTAGGGATGAGAAAAAAATCCGATCCGACGGATACCCGATTCGAAATCCGATTTTTTATCCGATCAGAACCCGATATTTTGGATTTGGATATGGATTTAAATTTTAAACCCGAAAGATTTTGGATATGGATATGGATTTCATGAAACCCGATCCGAAACCCGATCCGAAACCCGAAACCTGATCAAAACACGAGCCGAACCCGAAACCCGAAAAATACCCGACTTTTATTTATTATATTTTATATATTATATATTATATATTATATATTATATATAAATGTATATTATAAATACATATTATACATACACTATTTTATATATATATATATATATATAAATAAATATATATGGGTACTTCTCAGTGGGGAACTTGTAATTTTGAGTAACTTAGTAACTAAGATCTAAACCACTAATTTAAAATTAATTGGATGGATAAGATTCATTGATTTAGTAACTGATTTCACGTGTGTGTACTGATAAAACAAAGCAAAGACATAAAATAGATGCTCACCTGAACAAAAATATGTTATCAACGTACAAAATCAACTGCATATATAATTAAAATATATACGGAACACACAATTTTACAGAACAAATGAGAATGTTGGGAAAATATGCAAAAAATTACAGAACCATAATAAATTACAGAACACCAAAAAGAACTACAGAACATATAACATTAAAAATTACAGAACATATAAAAAAGTATATAAATCAAAATACAGAACACAAAAAATTATATATAAATACAATAATAATAATAATAACAACAAATTTAAAATAAAATTATGTTACAAAACTAATATATAACACAAAAAATATACAGAACATTAAACAAAAAGATAACACAAATTATTAGAGAATATTAAAAATATTAAAAATATTAAAAATTAGAATAAACAATATAAAAAATTATATTGTGAGAAATCTTGATTTTTAAAAGTTCATGTTTTTAATAAATTCATTAAAGCAATTGTTTGATCTCATGATATGATGAATGAAAAAAATTATAATCTTCTAAAAATGTTATGGCCACTACAAAGATTTGTTTAGATACAGGTGTACGGGTGTAATGAATTAATTTTGAGGGAAGTTGATACGTGATAATGTAGGGTTTGCTTTTTAATCTGAACCGCTAGATATTAACTTAATTGTGTGGCTGTCATTTAGTTACCCAGTTACCCAAAATAAAAAGTTCTTAATTGAACCCTGACCTATATATATATTATATATATAAATGTATATTATAAATACATATTATACATACACATATCTTTGAGACATAAGATATGGAAAGATCGAGAAAATAAATTGTCATGGATGTAGCGGTATTTTTTAACTTACTTACACAATTTTTTTTATTTTTTTGTTAAGCAACTTATTTACACTATTTTTAATTTTGAATACCCGAAAAAAACCCGATCCGATCCGAAACCCGACGGATTTGGATTTGAATATTGAGTTTTGGATCCGAAACCCGATACGGTCCGAAACCCGAAAATATTTAAATTTGGATTTGGATTTGGATTTTGCAAAACCCGAGCCGAACCCGACCCGTTCCCATCCCTACCCTAAATATAGTAAATGCAGGATAAGCGTAGAAACAAGGGAAAGGGGAAAAACAAAGAGATAAATCTATCTCCGCATAGGATTGGCAGAAAACAAACCAAATCCACAGGTTTATTCGGAAAAACTCATCAATTTATTTACTTCAATTTTTAATGAATTACAAATCCCCGAGAAGTTTTTATTGTGCATTTAAAAATATGTTCTTTTGATTAAAATTTTGAGTCATGTAGTGACAAGCATACTTGGATATTGTTAATCATCCAAAAAAATATCCCTTAAGATTTAGCATTCCAATACAGGGCATGATGCGGAACGAGAATTAAAATATTAGGCTGTATTAATTTATATTATTATCGGGAATAGATTTAGTTTTAATTTATTATATAGTTATATTATAAAATAAAATTGGAAATATTCCAGAATACGGTAAAGATGATTTGAAAAGGAATTATCAACCCCCTTTCTTATTAGGATTTTACTTGTTGGCTAAGTTTAGCATTTGACTCCTCCATAAAAGGAGATGAAATCTTTATTTATTAGAAGATTATAACTGATTTACTGAATTGGGATTACTCTCTTGTTATGGGTTATGTTTGGGACAAATTCCTCTCTTTTGCGGTAGAGAAATTATACGGGTAGTAACAGTCTGATCACCTAAGAGCTTATGGATTCTCTCCAATTTATCCACAATTGTTTATAATTTTATTATTTTTTATCACTCGCGGCGCTTTAGGTACCATTCAATCTCCCAAGATCTCAATCAAATTTTAATGTAGCAATTGAGTAGTTGATCATATCTTTAGACTAAATTCCATTCCAAATTTTTATTGTATACACCTAGCTTTGATTCTCTGCCTAATTGTTTCAAGAGTAGTGTTAGGTATCCCAAATTGGTACCCAAAAAATGCTCCCAAATGATGTGGCATTGATGAGTTGGATGTATGGAAAATTTTAATTGGTGGGATTTATATAGCCCTGGCGGGCCCATTGTAATTATAACCATTCAGATAATGACATGTGTATTTTGGGAAAAAATTTGGGTACCAATTTGGGTACCTAGCATTTTCCTTGTTTCAATTAGATTTTTACATATCAATATAACTGGTAATCAAATATTTAATTAATAAGAAAAAAAGGGACATAAACTAATTCATTATAGATGACTAAGCAACAAAGATTTGGTCATATTTTAGGTGGTTTTTTCTTGTTTGAAACGTAGATCGAACCCCCCCCCCCCCTCCCCTCCCCCCCCCTCCCCTCCCTTTACGTCTTAAACAAAGCATATGCTCCGATGCTCCAAAAAATGTAGCCAACACTTAGACAATATCATCTGAAAGGCAATCAAATGTATACTAACCAAGTAACCAGTTGTTTGAAGATTATATCCTATTGTCAACCATCAGCTCCACAATTTTAAATTTTGAATGCTATATCTATCAAATAATCAATGACTTCGGTTCACCAAGAAGATTAGTAGCTTTACTTCTTATGCGGAACCATATTTGTAAAAAAATTATATGGACTCAGCAATTAGAACAATTATTTAGGCAAAGGACCTAATACTCATCACCTTTTTTATAGGACTGATAGACAAGCCTAAACTTATATCATATAAGAGATTGATGGCCCTGAGGTCATCCTCAGGTACCAACCCTGAGATCAGGGTTACAATTATAAATACAAGAAGGAGTGTTACATTATTACAAAATTGCCACCAATCATTTTATACTAAAAATGACCTAACCTCAAGTAGGATCCTTGAGGTCAACCTCAGGGACATTATTCTCATCATATAAATATAGGAGTTAGGAGTTTATTGATGGAAGAAAAGACACAGGAACATGGAAATTACTAAATTAGTCACCTATACCCGTCAATTTGGAACACTATGAAAATTATGGGTTTGAATTTTTTTTTATTTTTTTTTTGGTACACGAAACACATAAATTTAGTGTCGGATACGGGTTTTAATTTTGGTTACACGACACCAAAATACACAAAATTAATATTTTCATAACTTAATAATATAGTTATTTTATGTATATATCACAAAATACATAAATATACAATATTTTATTACATTTTAATTAAATTATATTAATATTTTAATTTAGTGTATATGCAAACATGACACGAAAAGTACCCAACACATAACTACAGAAACAAAAAAGTACACGAATCCTAGGGATGGCAACGGGTCGGGTCGGATCGGGTTTGGTCAAATCCAAATCCAAATCCAAAGTTTTCGGATCGGATCGGGTCTGGATCCGGGTTTGAAAATCAAGATCCAAATCCAAATCTTCGGGTTTTATCGGGTTTCGGATCGGATTCGGGTCTAAATCGGGTTTTTAATTCAAAATTCAAAAATTAAAATAATCACATTAAGCAAAACATAAAAGAAAAAATATATTTAAAATTTTAAATATAAAAATATTATAGTTGCATAAAAAATATAGAATATTATAAATAAAATTTAAAAATGATAATAAAATAAAGATTATATATATGTATGTATATAAATATATTAGAATTTCAATAAAAAAAATTAGATTGTGATTCGAATAAATAAATCAAAATTGTGGATATATATATATATGTGATCATTTTGTATATTTGTTTGATATGTATCTTAAATATATAAAATGATATACTAAATAATAATAAATATTAAATTTGTGTAAATGTGTGTGTGTATATATATATATCGGGTTTTTATCGGGTTTCGGGTTCGGATCGGGTTTGGATCGGGTTTCGGGTTTCGGGTCGGGTATCGGATCGGGTTACCTAAGATCCAGATCCAGATCCAAACTCTTTCGGGTCCAAAAATAAGATCCAAATCCAAATCCAAATCCAAAAAATCGGGTTCGGGTAGACCCAAACGGATCGGATCGGATCGGGTATCCGTCGGATCGGGTTTTTTTGCCATCCCTAACGAATCCCTTTCATGTCGGATATGGAAAGCTCGGACCCGGTCAAGCACTAACGGATCAATTCCTTTAACCGGTCGTTTCGAGTTTCCAGTTCCAAATGAATCGAACCTAGATACCACATTCAGATGACCTTGTTTGATGCTTTACATAGAACCTTAAAAGACTGATGTCCTTTCAAGTCAGTCATCAAAATATTTGGTTTCTAATATTAGAACTTGATTTTGTTAATTGTGAAGTTTAACATATAAAATTACTGCCACTTAAGGCTTCAACTCAAAATACTTAGAATCATTTTGGACAGTTCAAGCGATGAAACCTAGGGTTTCCATTCACTAGTTAAGAGTCTCCTAATACACAGTAAAGAGGACTGTAACGCAGATGCCATAATTCAAAAATCTTGTACACTGGGGATTACCAGAACATGGGAAGTTTTCCAGAGGTTTTAGATGAGAAAACGCTCCTCTCACCAATCTACAAGTAGAAGCTTCAGCAGAGGCAATCGATAACATAGACCGTTTTTTGCATGTTTAAAGTACTCTCAGCCGTTGGGATCCTCATCAACATCCACGGTTATCTACAAGAATAACTAATATAATAAACAATGCATAGTTAATGAAACTTATCTAATTCCGGTTGATGAGATTAAAGACTAAAGAGTCACCCTTATCGAGCCTGGAGAGAGGATGCATGATCGCTGCATGCTTCTCCATCACACGCCGTGAATGCCTTTTCAACAATTTCGTTGCCTCGAGCTTCTTCATAATCATTAGTTCTCTATCCAAATTGTTTCTTGCTGAATGCGAATTTCATAAACTATGAAAGCCGCTTACATAAGACCAGTACTTTCTTCCATTTCAACTCCTTTTGACGTGAGATACAATTTTGTAGAAAATAAAACAATCCATATACTGATATATAGTATATATGAAACTCAAAAGAAACAAAGATATGTGCTAAAACAGCTTATCTTGAATTGCATGATACAAGTTACAATTTATAGAATGAAAATAACACGGAATGACCCACATACAAGGAAAGATTAAAACTAAAACTCCTAAAATAACTCAATTACTAGACTTATTTTCCACTGCTCCTACAATGTCTCCACAAATTTAGATGACCACGTCCATCTACCGTTGGCAGACTTGCAGAAGATCTCAACAGATTATTTGACGAAATCAAGCAAATAAATCATATTAACTTATTTAAACTTATTGTTTGAGATTAACTCCAACAATCTCCCCCATAATCTCAAACATGTCTGATGCATCCGTCCAGCCCGTATGGCTTTTAAACTGAGCCCGTATGGCTGATTCGACTGAGCACGTATGACTAATTTGACTGAGCCCGTATGGCTATTACACTGAGCCCGTATGGCTATTGTTTGCCCGTCTGGCACTTAACTCATTTTTCATCTTTCAATGTCACGTCTCCTTGCGCTCCACGACGGTAACGTCCTCATCTCCTAAACTGACTCCAGCAAAAGAAAACATCACCAACTACACAAAAGAAACCACAAAGGGACACAATGGCCACCCCCGGAAACTCATTGCACTTCTCCAAACGAGAACATGGCAACAGCAAATCTCAAACGTGGGCAGTGCAAGAGAAAACCATATGCATCCCATACTGCACATGATGATCTCTCCCACTTTTTCAAATACACCCGACACTAACACCTTCATTTGCGCAGCCATACACCCATACATCGTCAAAAACCCAAACAAGGAGTCATCCGCATTAACAGGCTCCTCATAAATATAAAATCTCCGGGACTCTAGGTAAACTCCTCCGAAGATAAAATCTCCGGGACTCCAGGTAAACACGGCAGCGCCCCAGAACACCGTCACCACGCCTCCACCAGCAGTGACTTCACCACCGCCGGTGGCGGAGCAACCTCACCTGCTCTGATACCATATGTTGGGAATAGAAATGATTTACACACACGCTTGATAATTAGAAGTACTGGAACACCTTTACTATGAAAGAAACTGATTACATATATAGGAAAGCAGAATCATGTAAATGCCTAAAAACTAGGAATTGAAACAACTGATTTTCAATCACAACCCATAATAGAACTTTGCCAAATAAAATCCTAAAATTACTCCATCTTGCTGTTGACTTCTTCCACTAGCTGATCACCACATTTGCAAGCTTTATTACGTGCCAATTTACCAAGAATAGATAACAACCAAATTCAGATTAATTATAAACATAAACATAGGTTCATCAACTTAACCAAAGCCCAAACAGTTTAGATTAGAGCCCAACAATCACCTCCTTAATCTAAACGGTTTGTTTATTCTATGCCCATCAGGCAATCAGCCCGTATGGCTTTCGTCTTGTTCGTCTGACACTACTTATTTTGCCCGTCTGGCATGACTTCTTTGCCCGTCTGGCATTACTTATTTACCAGCCCGTTTGGCTACTACTGTGCCCATCTGGCAACACTTATAACAACGCAGGTTCCTCATCTTCCATGACTGCAAGATTCACCTCTTGTCTCCTCTCTCGTTCCCGTCGTGGTTTGCTACACTCTGAAGCATAGTGACCAAAGATGTTACAGTTGTAACACTTTATCCTACTTTTGTCACGGAAAGAACCACCTTTAGCTCTTTGATTCTGAGATGCCAAGAGAAGTTGTCCACCTGTGCCACTTGCGCTCTCGGACCTGCCCTTCATCCTTTCCTCGTGAGCTTTGAGACGACCCACTATTTCTTCGACCGTCATTGCTTTCATATCTCCAAATTGCTCAATGTTTGAAGCTATTTGAAGAAACTTATCCGGGACTGCACGCAGAATTTTCCTCACAACACTCGATTCCTCCATTATTTCTCCAAGAACTCGAATATTAGTCACAAGCCCGCTCAACCTCATACAAAAATCATCAATGTTATCTGTTTCCTTCATGACCAGGGACTCAAACTCTCCCTTTAAGGTTTGCACCTTTGCTTCTTTCACTCGCTCCGCTCCCATACACATTGTCTTTATTGCTTCCCATGCCCCTTTAGCCGTCTCTTTCTCAGCAATGGTCAACAATACTTCATCTGGCACACCTTGATATATCGTTGCAAGGGCCATCTGCACCGTTCTTTCATCCACGGCTACTTTGGGATCCTTTTGTTCGATTGCACCCCAAACTCCTTGCGCCTTCATGAACACTTTCATCTTTAGGGACCATGCTGTATAATTGCTTCTCGTTAACATGGGATAACTCAAACCCACAACACCTTCCTTTGCCTTGGATGTATCCATGGTTTTGTTTTTCTGTTTTGGGTTGATATTAAACACCTAGCTCTGATGCCATATGTTGAAAATAAAACAATCGATATACTGATATATATAGTATATATGAAACTCAAAAGAAACAAAGATATGTGCTAAAACAGCTTATCTTGAATTGCATGATACAATTTATAGAATGAAAATAACACGGAATGACCCACATACAAGGAAAGATTAAAACTAAAACTCCTAAAATAACTCAATTACTAGACTTATTTTCCACTGCTCCTACAATGTCTCCACAAATTTAGATGACCACGTCCATCTACCGTTGGCAGACTTGCAGAAGATCTCAACAGATTATTTGACGAAATCAAGCAAATAAATCATATTAACTTATTTAAACTTATAAAATTTTATGTTATCCTGGAAAACAAATCAAACATTGGCAAAAACAAAACTAAAACATGATATATTTTCTATCTCACCTTTATCTAGTATCATTCTAATAACATACATGCTCATAATAGAAGTGGTTAATTTACTCTTTTCTAGACCTGGCAAATCGGGTAAACGGATCGGTTTCGGATCGAATCTGCTTCGGATCGGATCCACTTTCGGTTAAGATACTATTTAGAGCCTGTTCGGTTCGGATCGGATCTGATTCGGTTCGGATCCACTTTCGATTAAGGTACTATTTAGAGCCTGTTCGGTTCGGATCGGATCTGATTCGGTTCGGGTAAAATTCGGATTAAAATCGGATAAATTTTGGATTAAGATCGGATTAAATTGGGTTCAGTTCTCTTTCGGATTTTTACTGTTCGGATCGGATTTTGTTTGGATGTAGGAACATTCGGTTCGGATCGGATTATCGAGATATATCTAATTTTTTGATGTACCCAAATTTTCCAAAAACCAAAAAATTATTTTGGCTTGAGATCTTAGCAATGAACAACTAAATTGACTAGTACTATTAACTAGTGCTTTGTTACGGCTTTTTGTTTCGTTTTAAAAAAAATATTTCTCGACGATCCAACTGACAGATATCAAAATATATCTAATTTAGTGATATTCGCAAATTTTCAAAAATAAACAAATTAATTTGGTTGGAAATCTTAGTAGTCAACTACTGAATTGACTAGTACTCGTAACTAGTGTTTTGTCACGGATTGTTATTCTATTTTTTAAAAATTATTTCTCGACGATCCAACCGTACGGATCTCAAGATTTAATCTAGTAATATTCTCAAATTTTCATAAAATAAAAAATTAATTTGGTTGGAGATCTTAGTAGTCAACTACCGAATTGACTAGTACTCGTAACTAGTGTTTTGTCACGGATTGTTATTCTATTTTTAAGAATTATTTCTCGACGATCCAACCGTACGGATTTCAAGATATATCAAATCTAGTAATATTCCCAATTTTCAAAAAATATAAAATTAATTTGGTTGTATATCTTAGTAGTCAACTACCGAATTGACTAGTACTCGTAACTAGTGCTTTGTCACGGATTGTTGATTCTATGTTTTAAAAAATATATCTCGACGATCCAACCGTACGGATCTCAAGATATATCTAATTTAGTTATATACCATAATTTTCAAAAAATAAAGAATTAATTTGGTTGGATATCTTAGTAGTCAACTACCTAATTGACTAGTACTCGTAACTTGTGCTTTGTCACGGATTGTTAATTCTATTATTTAAAAATTATTTCTCGACGATCCAACCGTACGGATCTCAAGATATATCTAATCTAGTGATATTACCAAATTTTTAAAAAATAAAAAATTAAATTGCTTGGAGATGTTAGTAATCAACTATTGAATTGACTAGTACTCGTAACTAGTGCTTTGTCACGGATTGTTGTTTCTATTTTTTAAAAACAATTTCTCGACGATCCAACCGTACGGATCTCAAGATATATCTAATTTAGTGATATAACCAAATTTTAAAAAAATTAAAAAAATAATTTGTTTGGAGATCTTAGTAGTCAACTAACGAATTGACTAGTATTCGTAACTAGTGTTTTGTCATGAATTGTTGATTCTATTTTTTAAATATTATTTATCGAAGATGCAACCGTACGGATCTTAAGATATATCTAATCTAGTGATATTCCCAAATTTTCAAAAAATAAAAAATTAATTTGGTTGGATACCTTAGTAGTCAACTACCGAATTGACTAGTACTCGTAACTAGTTCTTTGTCACGGATTGTTGATTCTATTTTTAAAAAATATATCTCGACGATGCAACCGTACGGATCTCAAGATATATCTAATTTAGTGATATTTCCAAATTTTCAAAAAATAAAAAAATTAATTTGTTTGGAGATCTTAATAATCAACTACCGAATTGACTAGTACTCGTAACTAGTGCTTTATCACGGATTGTTGATTCTATTTTTTAAAAATTATTTCTCGACGATCCAACCGTACCGATCTCAAGATATATCTAATATAGTGATATTCCAAAAAAAAATTTAAAAAAATAAAATTAATTTGGTTGGAGATTTTAGTAGTCAACTATCGAATTGACTAGTACTCGTAACTAGTGCTTTGTCACGGATTGTTGATTCTATTTTTTAAAAATTATTTCTCGACGATCCAACCGTACGGATCTCAAGATATATCTAATCTAGTGATATTCCCAAATTTTCAAAAATAAAAAATTAATTTGGTTGGAGATCTTAGTAGTCAACTACCGAATTGACTGGTACTCATAACTAGTGTTTTGTCACGGATTGTTTATTCTATTTTTTAAATATTATTCCTCGACGATCCAACCGTACGAATCTCAAGATATTTATAATCTAGTGACATTCCCAAATTTTCAAAAAATAAAAAATTAATTTGGTTGGAGATCTTAGTAGTCAACTACCGAATTGACTAGTACTCGTAGCTAGTGCTTTGTTACGGATTGTTGATTCTATTTTTAAAAATTATTTCTCGACGATCCAACCGTACGGATCTCAAGATATATATAATCTAGTGATATTCCCAAATTTTAAAAAAAATAAAAAAATAATTTGGTTGGACATCTTAGTAGTCAACTACCGAATTGACTAGTATTCGTAACTAGTGTTTTATCACGGATTGTTGATTCAATTTTTAAAAAAAAAATATTTATCAAATATCCAACTGTACGGATCTCAAGATATATCTAATCTAGTGATATTCCCAAATTTTCAAAAAATAAAAAATTAATTTGGTTGGAGACCTTAGTAGTCAACCACCGAATTGACTAGTACTCGTAATTAGTTCTTTGTCACGGATTGTTAATTCTATTTTTAAAAAAATATATCTCGACGATGCAACCGTACTGATCTCAAGATATATCTAATTTAGTGATATTCCCAAATTTTCAAAAAATAAAAAATAAAATATTAATTTGGTTGTAGATCTTAGTAGTCAACTACCGAATTGACTAATACTCGTAACTATTGTTTTGTCACGGATTGTTGATTTTATTTTTTTTAAATTATTTCTCGACGATCTAACCGTGCGGATGTTAAGATATATCTAATTTAGTGATATTTCCAAATTTTCAAAAAATAAAAAATATTTTTAAAAAAATGCATGTGTCAAAATTTATTAAATAAACCCGAATATGTAAAAATTTGATACATCACTTATATAACGCTTCCATAAGCGCTATGGAAGTGAATGCACTCACTTAGACAGCGCTTGAATAAGCGCTATATAAGTGAATGCACTTTAATTTCTGCCCAGAATATGCAGAATTTATTTATTTATTTATTTAGTTTTTTGTTAAATATGCAGAATTTATTAATTTATATTTGCAAATTAAATTAAAATATTATTATATACAAAATATCGTTAGCAATATTTAATGACAATAATAAATATATAGCAAATCAGAAAATATAAAAATTGACAAAACTAAACAAATAAAGGTCAAGAAAATATTAATCTATATAAAATTTTTTTGTCGGATTTTTTTCGATTCAGTTATTTTTAGTTTCGGATTTACATCGGATTCAAGTCATATTCGGTTCGGGTAAATTTTTATTCGGATTTGATCGGTTCTGATTATAATCGGATACATGGTCATCATTGGATACAGTATTTCAGATATTTTTTGGTTAAAATTCTGGTTCGGTTAATTTTCAGATCGGGTCAAATCGGTTTTCGGATCATTATCGGATTTGATTAAATTGAACCGGTTTCGGTTCGGATTCGGATTGTTTCGGTTTCGGATACAATTTCGGATAATCTATTTCGGATCCAATTTTGGATTCGGTTCCATATATTTCGGTTCGATTTTTCGGATTCAGACCCATTTTGCCAGGTCTACTCTTTTCCCTTTATTATTTTGTAATAAAGAACTTGAGTTTGATAATTTGAACAAAGGGAAGGTCCTCGGAATTTATTTTTTTCTATACCTTCATTTTCACCACCTCAGGAGAAACAAAGTAGATCTTTATGTTTGCGTACTTGGAGAGATAATATGCAAGTGAGCAAACTGTTCTCCCATTGGAAAGATCTCCAACATGTCCAACTTTATCTTCAAGTTTACCTAGTCCCCGTTTAATAGTGTAAACATCTAGAAGAGCCTGATTCACATAGAGAAAGAGAAAGTTAACTATTTAAGGTCCCACTTCACCACTCCTTCAGATGACATAGATCATTCTCGTGGATTTTCATTATTTTTTTCTTCCCTTGATAAAATTATTCCATTTTATACGTGAAACAAGACATTATTCAGCCTTCTCCACCCTAGCTTCTAAAGTGAATTACACATGAAAAATAGACTTTAACCTAACAATTGTTAGATATTTTATATAATATCTATTTTTGAAAAATAAAATTTTAATTTTTTATATTTGTTATTCTAATATTTTGTTTCTAAATATTTGCCTTATTTAATAGTTCAATTTATTTTTCTTTTTACCCGTTGGTTTTCTTGTCGTTGGAGTCTATATCTATTTCTAGTATTTCGTGTTTAATTACTCTGTTTTATGACTTTTTTATTACTCTTACGTTACTTGCTCTCTGTTTTGAGTTTGTATAAAGGGGCTAGGTTTTTCTTTATTCTGGACGAGGAATTTAGCTCATGCTTTTCACTTTCATCAAAAATCAATAGATCATACAGAGCTTTCTACATCTAGTTATATTATTCTATTATTATATCTTTACATATTCTTTTTCCAACAAAATCATATCAAGATTATTTTGGTGGAGCATCAATCATCTTCTTGATTTTGTGAGATTATAATATATATAAGACACTTCTATATATTAATATTGATTTTGAGCACCGGAAAATTCATTGTTCTTTCTTCTTCTCGTTCGTGCACGGTGGAAGATAAACCGCAAGGGGGTGTTGTACCGCTAAGGAATTGCTAATTGAAACCTTGCACGAGAAGGGGCAAAATTTCCTTAGGGCGGCGTTTTTCACGTGCCTCATCCCACATATATTTATATCCTTTTTTCTTTTTTATTTATTTCAAATTTTTGATATTCGATAATTAGTAATTGTTATAACAATTTTATATATTTTGCAGAGCCATTCAGTGAAATCAACTTTGGAGAAATTGGAATTTAGTTGACCGGTTTTTTGTTCTTAGAGGATTTTGTGTTTCTGGATATATTTCTTTAAGAAGTCCACTAGTGCCATTACAAAGTTTTCTAAATTTGTCTTATACTAGCTAGAATAAGTGGTCATGAGTTCTGTTTCGAAGTCATATTTATTTTATAAATTGTTAACTTTGTTTTTGTCTTAGTTTATTCTTTTATAGATATTATTTTAGTATTTTTTTTTTCAACAATCTAAGGAAATTTTTTTTATATAATAAAACAAGTATTAAGTCATTAGTTGTGTTTGTTTCTGTACGTGATTGCTATAATTTGAAATTAGACCTTGGCCTTAAGATTGCAAATAAGCTTTAGACTAAAGTGGTAAAGTAGTTTCTATCTAGTAGTAAAATAAAAAAAAAGTCAGCTTTATTTTTGTTTTGTATGTGACTTGCTATCTAGTTCTTTTCATATTGCTTGCTAAATTCTTGGCACATATATATTGGTTGGTAATTAAACTATTTGTCTTTGTTGGGATATAAGTTTTGCCATTATTTACTTCATCTGTCTATTGCAGCATTCTTTTGGTTGTGGCATAATATTTTATTTTATTTTTGTTCCTACCCAAATTATATATTAAAAGTTTTATTTAATTCATTCATATTTATCTGTCATATCTGCAAATAGTAATCATGATTAAGAATGTGTTTGAGCATTCTATTAGATTAGATAATATTATACCCGTGGTTAATTTAGTGGCACATTCTAATGATTGGTGGCTAGATTCGGGAGCTAGTGTTCATGTTTGTTCGGATAGATCTTGGTTTTCTAATTATCAAGTATTAAATGGTGAAAATGTTATTCTTGGCGATAATACTAAAACCCCGGTGTTTGGTAAAGGCAGAATAAAATTAGAGTTAACATCCGGAAAATTCTTGAATTTGCAAAATGTGTTACATGTGCCTTTAATTAGAAGAAATCTTATTAGTGGATCTACACTTGTTGCTCTTGGTTATAAAATTGTTTTAGAGGCTAATAAATTTGTCATTTCTAAAAGTGATGTTTTTATTGGTAAAGATTTTGTTAGTGAAGGTTTATTTAAATTGAATGTGACTTCTCATCTTGTTAATAGTAATTCATTTCCCACTGTTTTAAATGTTGAAAATTCTGATTTGTGGCATGAGAGACTTGGACATGTTAATTATGGTGCTATAACTAGAATGGCTAATAGTGGTTTATTACCAAAAATGGAATTGAACTCTGTGTCTAAGTGTGAAATTTGTGCTCAAGCGAAACCTGTTAAAAAATCATTTCCTAATGTTTTTAGAGACTCGTCATTACTTGAGTTAATTCATAGTGATGTATGTGTAGTTGATAAAACTCCTACTAGAGGTGGTAGAAAATATTTTGTGACTTTCATAGAAGATTATTCTAAATTTTGTTATGTGTATTTGCTTAGAACAAAAGATGAGGTGTTTGATTGTTTTAAAATTTATAAAGCTGAAGTAGAAAAACAGAGAGGAGAAAAGATTAAAATTCTTAGGTCCGATAGAGGTGGCGAATATATTTCCAATGAGATGGCTTCATATTTTCAGGAACATGGCATTATTCATGAATTTTCGCCTCCTTACTCTCCACAGTCCAATGGAGTAGCGGAAAGAAAAAATCGTACTTTAATGAATATGGTAAACTCTATGCTTGTTAATTCTTGTGCTCCTGAAAATCTTTGGGGTGAGGCTTTATTAACCGCATGTCATATTTTGAATTGTGTACCTCAAAAGACTAGTAAAATTACTCCTTATCAATTTTGGAAACGTAAAGCTCTAAATCTTGAGTACTTAAGAGTTTGGGGTTGTTTAGCTAAAGTTAGTATTCCTGGTCCTAAAAGGAGAAAATTAGGATCTCAAACGGTTGATGCTATTTTTGTTGGTTATACCCCTGAGGCCCTGATAGTGTTACTAATAGGTTTCTTGTGATTCGTTCTGATACTAGTGAAATTTTTGCTAAAACTATTATTGAAGCTAGAGATGCAACTTACTTTGAGAATGTGTTTCCTTTTAAGACAAGAATATCTGAAATAGCTGATAATACCTCTCGCTCTTTACATGATGTAGCTTCTACGTCTAATTCTTTAGATGAACCTAGAAGGAGTAAAAGAGTTAGAATAGAAAAAGACTTTGGTGATGATTTTCTTGTTTATTTACTTGAAGGTGAGCCTTTATCTTATTCTGATGCTATGTCTTCTTCCGATGCTCCTTTTTGGAAAGAAGCAATAAATAGTGAACTTCAATCAATAATGGAAAACAATACTTGGTATTTAACTGATTTACCTCAAGGCTGTAAGACAGTAGGTTCTAGATGGATTTTTAAAAAGAAACTGAAACCTGATGGATCCATTGATAAATACAAGGCTAGATTAGTTGCTAAAGGGTTCTCTCAAAAGAAAGGAATTGATTACTTTGATACTTATGCACATGTAGCTAGAATTTCTACTATTCGTACTTTGTTAGCTTTAGCTTCTATTTATAATTTGCATATTCATCAAATGGATGTTAAAACTGCATTTTTAAATGGTGAACTAGAAGAAGAGATATATATGGAACAACCCGAAGGATTTATTGTTAAAGGACAAGAGCATAAGGTTTGTAGATTAATTAAGTCTATATATGGTTTAAAACAAGCCCCAAAAGATTGGTATGAAAAATTTGATAGTGTGATCACTAAAGATGGATTTGTTGCTAATGAGTTTGATAGATGCTTGTATTCAAAGGTGATCGATAATGGGTTTGTTTTATTATGTGTATATGTTGATGATATCTTGATATTTAGTAAGTCTTTGCCTAATATTGTAGATGTTAAAAATTATCTTGCTCAAATGTTTGATGTTAAAGATCTAGGAGAAGCGAATGTAATTTTAGGAATGCAAATATCTAGAAGTGAGAAAGGTATTCATTTATCTTTGAGTCATATGATTGAGAAGATGCTTAAAAAGTATAATTATTTTGATTGCAAACCTGTGTCAACTCCTTTTTCCCCTAATGTACCTCTTAAAAAGAATATAGGAAAACCTGTTTCTCAGTTAAAATCACTAGTACAAAAATGACCTATTACGTCGCCTCTTTTACGTCGCACATAAAGAAATGCGACGTATATTGTACTTTATACGTCGCATTTTCAAAAGAGCGACATATAAAATACATTTGAGATGACTTTATACGTCGGTTTAGGAGAAAGGCGTCGTATATTGTTCACATATACGTCGGTTCAGTTTTAACCGACGTAAAAAATGACATTTTACGTCGGTGTTTTCTACCCGCCGTATAAAGTCGTAGCACATTTACGTCGGCCTTCAAACTATCCGACATATAAACCATATATATACGACGCCATTCTTATAGTCGACGTATATACTTGCATAAAAAAATTATGAAAATAATAAATTCAGTTTTCTCTAGATTTCTCTCGCCTCAGTTTTCTCTCTCGCCTCTTTTCTCTCTCGCCTCCTCTACCGGCGATTTTGATTTTCCAGTCACACACTTCATCGTTCACAAAAATGGATGCCATTTTCGTGTTCTTCTCATCAAAATACGTCAAATTCATCCCTTAGTTTTCGATTTCTTGTCCCAAATTTCCCAAACTCGAAACCCTAGAAATCACCTCTCCGAGAACTTCATCAATTCGACACTTTTCAACTCAATTCCTGTTCGATTTGTTCTCGTAATGATGTTTTATACATCATATATGAAAAGACCCTTGGATTGGCTGCAAATTTTGGATTATATGACTGGGGAGAGATCGATAGAGTTCTGAAGAAGGTTCAAGAAGGCGTTGATGTTTTCGATAGCATTTGGAATAAGGTATATTAATTGGGTTTATTGATTTTGAAATGGAGTATATGGTGGTATGTTAATTGGGTTTATTGATTTTGAAATGGAGTATATGAGGTATATGGAAACTACAAAAATTTGTTCAGAAGGCTCTTGTGGATTCTGAGATTACGGTAGATGAGAACGAAGTCAGAGAAACACTTGAGCAAAAGGTGAGCCAAAGTTTGTACTAGAAATTTTCCCCTTATTAGGTACTGATGATTTTCTTTGTTTGTCCAGATTAACTCAAGCTCCTGATTCACAGTTGATGGCAAATATGTCCATTTAGTGGCGAAAAGTTGAGAGGCAGCTTATCAGTATTCAACTGAATGTATTGAAGAGACCTTGATGATTAAAATATGTTTCTTCTTCCCTTTACCGATCATGCGGCAGAATTCTTATACTAGTTGAGATAATTATTAAACTCATCAATCTTTTTGTGGTTAATTAGGGAAGGTAGAATATATGTTTCTTAATCGATATGTCCATGTTGCCTGATCAAAAGAATTGGAAGAACTATTATACATGTTTCGAATGCTACATTATTGTTGATTTGGTTTTTTAGGAGAAAGAAAGATGAACTCCTATGGATTTGTTAACTGGGGGTTGTCAGTTCTAAATACGTGAAATACATATCGGTTTAATTTGTAAGGTCATGTTATGGTCATTGTGTTGGCTCAAAATTCTTATAAACTTAAAAGTCCTGTTTTTTAAGTACGTTTTGGTGGAAAGTCAGGCCGCACTTTCTTGTGATTGCTGTTTAGATCAACTTCAAGATAGATATATGAGTAATTACAAACATTGATATCTACAAGTACTAGTTGTCTTTTTTTTTTTTCAAAATCCACCTTGATTTTGACTTTTAATGTTTTGTAATTTATGGTGAATTTCGAGGCGGACTTGAAGAATGAAATAAAGAAACTCCAGAGGTATAGAGACCAGATAAAAACTTGGATTCTATATTTCTTTGACATTATATTGTTGTTGTTTTATGGAAATGCTTCTTCTTTTATTACTCCCTAATATCAGCATTTGTCTATTTCATTGCTTAATTAGGTAGCTTTTAATAATGGTTGTTCTGATTCTTTTCTTGTAGCTTGATTCTGATAGCTCTGCTCCGCCAAAACATCCATGGAGAAGAAAATTAAACAGCCAAGGTAAGGTTAAATATTTCTTGCAACAGCAGTGTATTGTACATTTTTTTGGATCTTATCATGTTTTAACTACAGATGTAGTCTGGGCCTCTGGGGATAGAATAATGAAGTATAAATCACCGCATCCTCATCTCCAAATAATTCAAATGTCTACTCACCTATCCCAATCTTGGAAAATAAACATACTATTACTTTCCTTTAAAAGAAAAAAAAGATTCCTAGTATCTTACTTGCACAGGATGCATACTACAATGAAGGGAGTTGTTGCATGTTTTTATACAAGTGTGTGATGCAAATATATTTTATCATAGTTTAATGGTATTTACAGATCTATAGAGATCAGTAGCTTCACTGTTATTCTATTTTTACTTTAAATAAAGGCTCAACATCTTACTGCTTCTGGTAGTACATATATTTTCTCAAGGAACATAATTTTTTACTTTCTGCTGAAGACGTAGGCATAATTTGTACCATCTTGTGCTCAAATTTTAGGGAGATCAAATTAGAAGAGGCTGCTGTTCTGCATTACACATACCCCAAGTTTACGAATTTAACTTCAAGACGAGATCGTTGTGGCTGTAAGCCAACAAAAGAGGATGTTAAGAGATGCTTCATGTTAGATTTTGACCGAGCAGTGAGTTCTGTTCCGTGCTTCTATGCTCATTTAGTCATTTTACATATGATATATACGTTTGCATTTCCTTATGATCATGTTATATATGTATGATATAATTTCTGCATATGTTAGCTGGCTACTTGTTGAGCTCTCCCCAGTTTTGTAATTCAGTTCACCTAATTCTGTCTGATTCAAGTACTGTCTTGTAGGCATTTATTATAGCTTCTACAGCAACTGAGGTGGAAATGTTTCAATGGTAATAGTCAATTTGTAAAATAATAATTTCTCAGACAAGTTGTTTCTCGATATCTCTATACCACTTCCCTTAGTAATTTCAGAGGTGCTGTCATCTTTTATTCCAGATTATGCCATAGTTAACATGTAATCATAGTTAACATCTGGTCCTTTACTAAATTACTAGGTTCCTATTTGTTAATTGTTACTTGCTCTGTTTATAAAAAAAATAAAAAAATCATCCATTTCCTGTTTCTACTAGTCTCTTACTATTTCTATTTTTTCTTGTAATTGAACATGTTATAGGCTCCACTGTTCTAGTCATATTTATCGTATGACGGTTTGGGGGACTACTGGATCATGGGATTCTATAAAAAAAATATTACTAATATATGTTATAGGCAGAGCCTCATTTTTGATTACTTAAGTGATTCTAGAAAAAAAAATAGAGAGCAATATGCTACACAATATTTCTAAGTATATTAAAATTGTTTGAAAATACATATATTACTTATATAGTACAGTAGCTAATATATTAACATTAGCATTAACAGAAACATATTAGCATTAACAAGTATAATTAGCAGGGAGGAGTTACAGATTGCTTAATGTTGTCACAATTCTTATTAATGCTGCTACGTTTGTGTTTCGTGTATATAGCAGACCACTGAATATAGCAGACCTGCACAACAATGATGTGAAACAATACTTTGACATCTTTCAGTTCAGTTTATGTATTCAACAATACATTTCTAATATGCAGATTGCATATTTTATTTGTACTTTTGTGCTAACAAGTTCAAACATTTTTTTAGGTGCGGGAAAGGAGTACGATATGATCTTACCTTGCAGCAATCAGAAAATGGATACTATATTTTGGATTTAGATAGTCATGATGTATGTTGAATTAAATGTATAACTTGGTAACTTTTTTTTCACCTGGATCAAGTTATAAATATTGTAGATGTATTTTTCAACCATATAATAATAATTATTTTAATTTAATTATTCACATTGGTGAGAAATTTGCATTGCACGTTTTACTATTTTTTGGTTTGTAATAACAGGAATTTTAATGTATATATAATATGAACAGGGGGAAAATTTGTCATTTTACACAACACATATACGTCGGTTTTAAGTATCATATACGTCGCCCTTTTGGTCTTATACGTCTACATTTTTATGACTTTATACGTCGCCCTTTTGGTCTTATACGTCGGCCTTTTTTATGACATTATACGACGGCTTTTATGGTCTTATACGTCGGCCTTTTTATGACATTATATGACGGCTTTTTTTATCTTATACGTCGGCCTTTTAACCGACGTATATAAACTTTATACGTCGGTTAAAAAGGCGACGTAAAAGATAGTGACTTTATACGACGCCTCTCTATACGTCGCCAAAAAGCCGACGTAAAAGACCAAAAAAGGCGACGTAATAGGTCAGTTTTGTACTAGTGAATATTCTCAGATGATTGGTTCCCTTCTTTATATTGCTAATAGAACTAGGCCAGATATTTCTTATGCTGTTGGTAGACTTAGTAGATATACTAGTAATCCTAGTAAAGAACATTGGAAGGCTTTGGAAAGAGTTTTTAAATATTTAAGAGGTTCTATAAATTATTCTCTTGTGTATTCTGGTTACCCAAATATTTTAGAAGGATATTCTGATGCAAATTGGGTATCTGATTTTTGTAACATAAAGTCTACTTCAGGTTATATTTTTATGTTAGGTGGAGCAGCTGTCTCATGGGGTTCCACTAAGCAAACTGTTATTGCTAGAAGTACAGCTGAAACTGAACTTATAGCACTCGATACTGCTTGCATGGAAGCTGAATGGCTTCGGAATCTCTTACTTGATATATCTTTTCTGCTTAATAATATTCCACCTGTTTCTATACATTTACGAGGTACTTGTCCGTTCACTAGTACCTTTGAGGACTTACCTACGTGAGAGTAGTTGTGGGGCCGCAACTATGAGAATTGGGTTAATCTTTAGTAGCTCTCATGAATCAGTCTGTTGCGCATGGCCATTATAGCGCAAACCCGGACGATCGAATTTCTGTATTGCGTGTGCTTTCGTTGATACTTAGTCAAAAAGAGCCCAGTTCAAGGCTTTAGTCCACTAAGGTTCTTTCAAGTTAAGATGATTGTCACTAGGTACAAGTTCAAAGCCGGAAGCTACTTGTACTGAGTACGTAATATCGTGTGCTCACTATTGTTATTTTATAATTTATTGTTCTTAAAATTTTATTTTTGGGGCCGATTGTTAGATATTTTATATAATATCTATTTTTGAAAAATAAAATTTTAATTTTTATATTTGTTATTCTAATATTTTGTTTCTAAATATTTGCCTTATTTAATAGTTCAATTTATTTTTCTTTTTACCCGTTGGTTTTCTTGTCGTTGGAGTCTATATCTATTTCTAGTATATCGTGTTTAATTACTCTGTTTTATGACTTTTTTATTACTCTTACGTTACTTGCTCTCTGTTTTGAGTTTGTATAAAGGGGCTAGGTTTTTCTTATTCTGGACGAGGAATTTAGCTCATGCTTTTCACTTTCATCAAAAATCAATAGATCATACAGAGCTTTCTACATCTAGTTATATTATTCTATTATTATATCTTTACATATTCTTTTTCCAACAAAATCATATCAAGATTATTTTGGTGGAGCATCAATCATCTTCTTGATTTTGTGAGATTATAATATATATAAGACACTTCTATATATTAATATTGATTTTGAGCACCGGAAAATTCATTGTTCTTTCTTCTTCTCGTTCGTGCACGGTGGAAGATAAACCGCAAGGGGGTGTTGTACCGCTAAGGAATTGCTAATTGAAACCTTGCACGAGAAGGGGCAAAATTTCCTTAGGGCAGCGTTTTTCACGTGCCTCATCCCACATATATTTATATCCTTTTTTCTTTTTTATTTATTTCAAATTTTTGATATTCGATAATTAGTAATTGTTATAACAATTTTATATATTTTGCAGAGCCATTCAGTGAAATCAACTTTGGAGAAATTGGAATTTAGTTGACCGATTTTTTGTTCTTAGAGGATTTTGTGTTTCTGGATATATTTCTTTAAGAAGTCCACTAGTGCCATTACAAAGTTTTCTAAATTTGTCGTATACTAGTTAGAATAAGTGGTCATGAGTTCTGTTTCGAAGTCATATTTATTTTATAAATTGTTAACTTTGTTTTTGTCTTAGTTTATTCTTTTATAGATATTATTTTAGTATTTTTTTTTTTCAACAACAATAACCTTGATAATAGTCTTATAACTTGAACTGAGTTGCTTGCTGCAGTGCTCTTTACTTATAATCGTTAACTTTCATAACCATAACATAATCTTAATACCAAGACCACATCACCTCAAAAACCAGAAGGTTCTGCCTACCAAAACCGAAAAATGGTCTCCACAGAGTATTACAAAAAAAGTTCCAACTCAAGTGAAAAAAAGTTCAAATATGTCATAGGTGATGCACCACATATTACATGAAAACAAAAGATTTTTTTTACATGAATCTGGCGCTGTCCTGGACCATCCCCAGCAATTATAACAGGAATATTGGCCCAGAGTACTTATTAAATGTATGTTTGGGGTATCTTAAAATAAGTAGTTTATGACTTATAAGCACTTATGTCATATAAGTGATAAGTGGAGCAGTCAGTAGAGTGTTTGGTAAATCAAAACTTATAATCAGTAGACTGTTTGGGTAAATCTGAACTTATAAGTTAACTTTTTTTTATAATTTTTAAAATATTTGTTTTTTATATATAACAATGGATATCAATGGATAGATCTCGATGAATAGGGAAATTTGATATATACATGTTGACGGAGGAATTTGGTAACAACAAAATTCGAGGTACTTCGCCGGAAACAAGATCTACAGCGGTGGTTCTTTGCCGAAAAAAGTGGTGGCGCGCGGTGGCTGTTTGTAATTGGTGGCTGAGATTGATAGGGTCAGTGGCGGCTATTCAGAGCTCTCGACTTCCAATCCCTCAATTTGCCTACGTACCTCTATATTTATAAAGGATCAAGCCAGACGTAGTTCTTGGAGAGCAAGAAACCCAAATGGGCTTGGATAACGGACCAGCTTCCGGATTGTTCTACTATGAGGCCTAACCACAAAAGGCCCAAGGCTCATCCAAGATCTCAAGACTTCACGCATAAGGAAACTTCCTCCGTCGAGGACTAATCCTACCCGCTACAAGCTATTTCTTGATTTCAAGGATGCAGGTATAGCCATGGTTTACCCCAAGTGCAGAACGCATCCCTGTCCCCCGAATGAGAAGCACCCACCAGATAACAGGACAGGTGATCCAGAGCTTTTGGGTGCCAAGTGCAGGATTACTCCAAAGTTCCCCAATGAGAGCGCGCCCATTGGCTACAGGAACAGAGCTCCCAAAGCACACACCAGAGAGAGACCATTCTTTGCACCGAGGAGAACATGCCCTCAGTGTATAAGAAAGATCCATAAATCTAGGAAAACCCCTAGAGGCCTTCTACGATGGACATCCCCCTCCTGAGATACGACAGGAGGGAATTCTTCAATAATTAAATACAAAATCGACACTGTTGCCATCCTGGAATTCCAACATATCATCCAGGGCGCGGCCTAAACCCCCAGGGCGCGCCCTAACCTCCTAAAAAACCCTAATTTGCTCTCTAGAATCCCCAAATTGAACCCGTATCAGACCCGAATCCATCTTAGAATACCCGAACCGAATTTTGGCTATAACAACTACCCCCCAATTCCGTATGAAGTTGAAAACAAAACATGGAATTTTACATAGAAAAAACCCAAAATTCCCTTAATATTCTTCACAGGGTGCGCCCTAGGAGAAGGCGCGACCTCAGAATTCCGATCGATTCATCTTTCCAGCTGTCACCCACTACTCTCTATTTCTCCTATAAATACCTCACTCTTCCACTTTACTCTTCTTTTTCCCTACTTTACTCACAAACCCGAACCCTACCGCCTTTCGATTTTCCGAGCAATAATCCGGTCAAACGCTGCAAGTTTTCTCGAACTCTTTCCACGAATCGCATTCCAGAACTTAAAAGGTACATTTTCATGTCTCTATTTCACGTTTTCACCGCACAAATTGATCGGTATTATAACTTGACTATTCAACTCCCCGTGTTCTTCATTTTCCGATGTATGTATATATGTATGTATATCCATTTGATCTTGTTTTACCATTGCAAACTTCATGAATAGTGTTTGTAAGTAATAATTAATTTCAAACTTACAAATTCGGTTTAATTCACTGGGCGCACCCTAAGCCTAGGGCGCGCTCTAAGATCCTCCCTTGCTTAAGAGCTGTAATTAACATTTTAGGACTCTCCTTCGATTCAGGACGCGCCCTTAAATATCATTTCATAGGATTTGAACAATTTGTAGCCCCTGTTTTAATATGCACTTCAAATCATCGTTACACAACTTGTAGATTTATTTTCTTCTGTACATTCCTGTCTTGGGCGCGCCCTTAGTGCTTATTTTTAATTTGTGCAGCTGGAGGGCGCGTCTTCACCCTTTCACCCTTTTAAGGTACTTAACAAGCGCCTTGGAACATATTCTCCTCCAAACACCTATCTTCCTCCAAATTATCCGAGGCCCCTTTTCTCATTCATTTCTTCAGAAGACAGGGCGCGCCTTATTGAAGATTATAACGAGGACAAAATGAGTTTTTCCAGTGAGGATTCACTTGATAATATCCCCCTTAGCACTCAAATAAAGAATAAAACAAAAATTCCAACACCAATACCTGAAAAAACTCCAAATCCCCTATACACAGATCCGTCTGATAATGATTATACTCCAGACTCCAATTCTCCCAGTGACACGCACTCTTCAGATACCTACTACACAGAGGGCGCGCCTTCCGCCTCATCCATTTCACCACTAATCAATTCTGAACCAACATCCCCACCTTTATCACCTACCCCATTTGAACATTGGGAAGTTCTTGATAAGGAGATTGACATTGATTGGGGCAGATACAATGAGATATCCGAAAAGGAAAGGAACCAGCTTAGAAAGAATCAAGGCAAACTAGCCTGTGTTAGCATATCTTCTACTGCCACAAATGATGAGGTGGAATGGGCAATGAAATACTACGGTCAAGAAGGACTTTGGCCATTCCCCACTCTCACCATCGACCCCATATTTTCAACTACGGTAAAGAGTTTAGAATTCCAAGAATGGTTCTAACTCTGAAACTCGTAGCCCTTGGTGTGGGCGCGCCCTTGCACCCCTACCTAAGAGAAATCCTTGAATGGTATGATTTAGCCCCAATACAACTATCTCCCAACAGCTATAAACTTGTTTTAGGCTTATTTATTCACTACCATGACTTGGGTTTCAAAGCACCCTCCATGCCAGAAGTCAGCTATTTCTTTAGTATCCGTCAGTCAAACATTGGATATTATAACCTGGTGATCAACAAATCTCACAACAACAAAGGCTTTTCTGAAGGAAGGATTAGTCATACTAAACTCTGGAAAGAACATTTCTTCTTCATCTGGGACGTTCCTCGAGTTCGTCTTCAATTCAACACTGACCCCTGTAAGTGAGGGCACGCCCTACACTCTTCTTTTCTTCCATTTTAACTTTCCTTTAACTATTATTAATTCCTTTAAACTAAAACAGATAGAAGAGTTCAAAAAGAACTTCAAGGCGCAGCCCTACATCGGGCCAAAGCCGTCCTCAAGGTTGCAGCGGAAAGATTCAATCTTCAAACTCTAATTACTGAAGAAAACTTAAAAAGAGATGGAATCCTATCAGATAGAGTTGGTCATATTTGTAAATTTAAAAGATTCAGAAATGGCATTGCCGTTCCATCATCGTCATCTAATGACAGTGAAAGTGAAAAATTTGATACTGATGAAGGTAAAAATTATAATGTAGGGCGCGCCCTAACATTGTACTGTATCATTATTTTGCTTGATGTTTCTCTTTATTATTTGCTTAAAAACCTTTACCTAAAGCGCGGACTAACCATTTTTCCCTTGTTTTGCATAGTAATGGCTCCTAAAATTCCTCGCGGCTTCGGTGCTGCCAAGAAAAACAACAAATCATAACACGATGACAAGACCGATACTTCAGATTTTAGGGGAAATCCCATACAGAAACAACCACTTTCCCCAACAATTCCACCTTCTAAGTCTTCAAAAAGAAATGCTAAATTCCAAAATCCTCCTGTGAACAGAGGCAAAAGACAAAGAACCGAGGGCGTGCCCTCATATGTGGAAACCCTTATCGGGCCGGCTGCAGCTTCATTTGTCACTGAGAATGAAATTGATCTCTGGCAGAATATGAACACTGATGATGAAACGAACTCTATGATTAAAGCCTCAGCCCAACTCCTGGTTCAATCTTTAGGGCGCGCCCAAAGAGTGCACAAAGAGAAGCTCCATCTGAACAAACTTGAGGCAGAGAACAAGAAGTTTTCCAAAATGGTTATTGAAACTGATAACAAATGGAAGAAAGAATGTGACGCCAAGGATGCTACCATTGCTACCCAAGTTGAGACCAAGTTGAGAGAGTGAAGAAAGAAAGGGAGGAATTCAGAGCTCAACAAAGTGCTCTAGAGATTGAAAAGACTAAGCTGAAAGAGCAGAGGGAAGCCATTGAGGATGAGAATTTCGAGAAAGGATTCAACTTCTACCTCACTGGCTTTCTAGCCAACGATCCTGACTACAACTAGGAGACGTTTGGTCCTACTACTGCTGAAGATGTGGCAAAGTTTAAGGTTGACAAGGCTGCAGCTATCAAGGTAAAAAGAGTTGAACTGGGATTAGAGGATCCCTCTGAAGGCGCGCCCTCTACTGAAAATGTTCAAACCTCTCCTCCTACAGCCAACCCTACTCAGAGCTCACCTCCTGTGGATGTACCTCCTCTTACCACTGTTCGCCCTAATGATGCTCAGGACGCGCCTTCTTCATCTCCCAAGGTCGCGCCCTAGGGATTTTATCTAAGAATTTGTCCATATATACTTTAACTATTTAAGGTGCGGGTCCTTTGTAAAACCCTGCAAGTTGTAATTCCTAACTTTTAATGTCCTTTGAACTTTACTATGTTTATCACTTTTCCATGCTTTTACTTTTCTTGTTAAATTCTTCCAATAAGGGCGCGCCCTTAACGGGGGCGCAACCTTTTCTTCATAATTTCGTTCAAGAAAATATCTTTAACCTTGACAGAAAAACACACAAAATCTTCACATATATGTTGAGGGCGCGCCCTAAGGCATTACCCTTTTCAGGATTCCTTTAACTTGTCAATTTTTGCTTGTAATTACACAGAATTTCACAGGGCACAACCTCTTGTACTTCAATCAAAAATCTTCAAAAAAATTGAACAAATGTCTTGATATACTTTATTAATCTTCAAATAAATTTTTTATTAAATTCAAGTCTCGACAGAACAAGGGATGGTATACATGTACTACCCCCCGAGCTAAGGAGAAAATTCTTCAAAAAAACAAGGAATAAAAACAGCAAGTCTCAACTAGAACTAAAGAAGGCGTATGTGTACTACCCCCCTAGACTAGGAGAAGATTTATTTATGCTAGTCTATAACTTAAATATAAGCCTTCATATAATAGGGGGCCAGAGCCGCACCCTACTGATAATATTTGTTAGATATTGATTCAAGCGATGATCAGGATCTGGGCATTACTGATCAGATACTGATGTTGACGTCATCAGTAACACATCGTCAGTATTTGAGTAGATCAGGATTACAAGCAGATTTACTTTAGTCCAGAGATTATGGGAAGATTGATTTGTCGGTTCCTGAATTATAGGAATGCAGCTATCATTCAAGATATGTATTAAGAGTCGTATGTAATTGATTTGATATATCTTGTAATTGATAGAGCAGCTGTGTATATTATATAAACACAGTTTAGGTTTTACATGATTGTAATCGGATACACGAGTTATTCTGTAACCTAGCAGCTCTTAAGAACATAAGGTTTTCTTAAGAGAGTTTGTAACAGTTTTATATCAGAATTAATAAAGCTGTTATTGATTCATACTTGTGTTATTAAGTCGAAAATCTATACAATTGTATTCAACCCCCCTTCTACAATTGTTATTTACTGGGCAACAATTGGTATCAGAGCTAAACTGATTAATATTAATCAGAAATGATCTTAAGATGTCGACAAGCAAGTATGAAAGCATCAAAATTCCAATTCTCAAGAAAACTGAGTATCCAACATGGAAGGTGAAAATGCTGATGTATCTGGAAGCAACTGATCCAGACTATCTTGATAGGATCAATGATGGACCATTTCTTCCAACAAGATTAGTTGCAAGAACAGAGACTGTTGCTGAACACTATGTCATTAAGGCAAAGAGTAAGTGGACGACAGAGGAAAAGGCTCAAGTACTCAAAGATGCAAAGGTAAAAAATATTTTGCATAACAGTCTTGATAATGTCATGTCAAACAGGGTAATAGCATGCAAGACTGCAAAGAAAATTTGGGATACTTTGGAAACTCAATGCCAAGGTACTGAATCTATCAAAAGAAACAGAAGGGCTCTATTGATTCAGGAGTATGAGCAGTTTGATGCTAAATCTGATAAAAGCCTTACTAATATGTATGATAGATTCTTGACATTACTGAACAATCTATCACTAGTTGGCAAAGAGTATGATCCAGAGGACTCAAACACCAAGTTTCTCAGAGCTCTAACTGAGGAGTGGGATACTCAAGCTTCAATCATAAGGCATCAATATGATTTGAAGATGCTGTCTCTTGATGAAGTTTACGGGATGCTTAGAACCTATGATCTTGAGGTTTAACAAAGAAAGAATAAGAAGAATGTCAAGACAAAATCTGTTGCTTTGAATGTTGAATCAAAATCAAAGGGAAAAGCTGAGGAGGTTTCTAGCAGAAAGAGTAGAGTGGAAGAGTCAATTCCTGATGACTCATCATCAGATACTGATACTGAGTCTGATCCTGATACTGATGATGACTCTACTGATTCTGATATAATGGAAATGGTTGCTATGATAGTCAAGGGCTTCAAGAAGATGAAGTTTAGAAAGGCTAGGAAGCAAGGGAAATTTCAGAAGAGAACCTTCAATACTGACAAAAACAGGTACAAGAAGAAAGAAGATAAAAGCAACAAATTTGACAAGTCAAAAATCAGATGCTATAACTGTGATGGAATGGGTCACTTTCCAACTGAGTGCAAGAAGACCAAAACCAAAGCTCTCATTTCTTTAAGCAAGGATTGGATGGACTCATCATCTGACTCTGAAGAAGAGAAAGTGAATTATGCTTTGATGGCTAAAACTGATGAGACTTCTGCTGGTGAAAATAAGGTATCTGAAATTTTGTTTGATTTTGATACTAATAATGTCTCTGAGCTACGATCTTTTTTAAAATCTTTGCATATTAGTTTTAGGAGTCAATCTCTTGAAAATACTAGAATAAAATCTGAAATGGCAGAGGTTGTTAAGAGAAATGATCATCTAGAAGCTGAGTTAATTTTCTTGCAGGAAGTTCAAGCAGAATGTGATAATGCTAAACACATGAAACTTGAAACAGAGTTTAAATGTAATGAAGTTGAAATGCAACTTAAAGAGGCAAATGAAAAACTCAGAACCTGGACACATTCTGGAACAAAAACTCATGAAATTATTACTGATAAAAACTGGAAAGAGTGTTTAGGTTATAAGCCAGAGAATGAGAAAAAGGACAAAGAAAAGGTTGTTTCATCTAATCCAGGAAGAGTTATAGTTGATGACTCAACAAATCCAAAAACCTACAGATATGTCACAGACAGTACTAAAACCAAATTAAAACCTGTTAATTATGTGTATCCAGAAAATCCCAAATCTACTTCAGATAAGGGATCCACTTCTACACATCATTTTGAGTCTAGAACTGTCAAAAACAAGAATGTAGGTCTTTTGTCTAAGAAACAATTAAGGGATAGAATCTGTGAAGTAACAGATAGGAAGAAAGCTCCAACTTTCAAAAGGAACAGGAATGGTAAAGTTGGAATTAACAAGGAGAATAATTATAAGTATATTCCAAATGCACCAAGGAAAGTATGCTTTAACTGTGGTACCTCTAATCATCTTGCTATTGATTGCAGGAGGAGTAAAAAGAAGGCTACTGTAGTTCCTAAGTCTGACATTAGGAATAAATTAGTATTTTATAAACCACGGAATCCTTGTTTCCATTGTGGCAGTGAATGGCATTCTATTTATACATGTGAAGAATACCATAATTTGTATTATAATTATTATGAGCCTTTACCTAAGTTCAATAAAAGTGCAAATTTTGGAAAAACAAAGAACTTGAACACTAAGCATGCATCTGTTAAGAAAAAGACTAATTCTGATGGACTCAATCCTGATGAAGGTGTTTTTACAAGAAAATCTTCTGCTGCTAAAAATGTTAAGTTGCATGAAAAGAGAACCCAACAAGTGTGGGTTCTTAAAAATTCTAACTGAGTTCTTTGTGATTCTGATTGCAGGGTAAAAAGAAAAATGTGTTAGTCATGGATAGTGGATGCTCAGTGCACATGACTGGAGACAAAACCTTGCTATCAGAATTTGAGGAGAAGGCTGGCCCAACTGTGTCTTATGGAGATGGCAACATTGGACAAACTTTGGGATATGGCAGTATTGTAATTGGAAATGTCATCATTGAAAAAGTAGCTCTGGTGAAAGGACTCAAACATAATCTGTTAAGTGTTAGTCAAATCACAGACAGAGGTTATCGTGTCAATTTCAATGATACTCATTTTGAAGTTATCAGCAAATCTTCAGGGAAGGTTGCATTAACTGGTCAAAGATATGGTAACATTTATGAAGCCAACATTCACACCAATACTGATAATCCAGCTACATGCCTCATCAGCAAAGCTTCTGTAGATGAAAGTTGGAATTGGCACAAGAAGCTTTCTCATCTCAACTTCAACAATATAAATGAATTGGTTAAGAAAGACTTGGTAAGAGGATTACCAAAGGCACTGTATACTCCTGATGGACTCTGTGATGCTTGTCAGAAGGCTAAACAGAGAAGGACATCATTCAAGAGTAAATCTGAATCCTCAATTGATGAACCATATCACATGCTTCACCTTGACTTGTTTGGACCAGTGAATATTATGTCCATCAGTAAGAAAAGGTATACTCTAGTCATTGTTGATGAATATACTAGATTTACCTGGGTTTATTTTCTGCACAGAAAAGATGAAACTGCTGAAATACTGCTGGACCATGTGAGGTTCATTGAAACTGGCACAAAATACAAAGTCAAGATCCTGAGAAGTGATAATGGGACTGAATTCAAGAATTCAGCAATGAAAGAGTTCTGCAAATACAAAGGAATAGTTCAATAATTCTCTGCTCCTGGCACACCTCAGCAAAATGGAGTAGTTGAAAGAAAGAACAGGACTCTTATTGAAGCTGGCAGAACTATGTTGGAGGAAGCCAAACTACCTACATATTTCTGGGCAGAAGCAGTCAACACAGCATGCTACACTCAGAACATCACCTTAATCAACAGACATGGTGTGACTCCTTATCAGATGATTAAAGAAAAGAAGCCTAGTTTGAGGCATTTACATGTGTCTGGCTGCAAGTGCTTTGTTCTAAGACCTCATCCTGAACAGCTAGGAAAATTTGAGACTAAAGCTGATGAGGCCATCTTTATTGGCTATCCAACAACAAGAGCCTTTAAAATCTACAATCTAAGAACAAAGACAGTCATGGAGTCTATTAATGTATCTTTTGATGATAAAAAGATAACAGGAATAACAGAAGACTCTCATGATAGTTTGATCTTTTCAAATGAAGCTACCAAGAATTCTGATGAAGTCATGTCAGATACTGATACTCTGTCAGATCCTGACGACCGATCAATTCCTGATCGAACACCAGATACTGATAATGACTCAAATAATGCAAATGTTGAGGGGGAGCAAGAGCAAGACATCACCAGTACTGATACAACTCAAACATCAAGTAGAGACTCATCAGAAACAGATTCAAGTGACAATCCTGACAGTATATCAGGAAGAGATAGCACTATCTCAGGGGGAGCTTCTAGCAATTCTAGTTCTTTTGAAAATAACACCAATCAAGGGGGAGCATCCAGTTCAAGAAATGACTTACCATCAGCAAGGAAATGGACTAAAAGTCATACTCCTGATTTAATTATTGGGAATCCTGAAGCAGGTGTTAAGACAAGAAGTGCAACTCAGAATGAATGTTTATATAATAACTTTCTGTCAAAGGAGGAGCCTAAGAAAGTTGAAGATGCACTTAAGGATGCTGATTGGGTAACAGCTATGCAAGAAGAACTGAATGAGTTTGAAAGAAATGAAGTCTGGAAACTAGTACCAAGGCCAAAGGGTAGGTCTATTGTGGGTACAAAGTGGGTATTCAGAAACAAGACAGATTCAGATGGCACAATTGTGAGGAATAAAGCAAGGCTAGTAGCAAAGGGGTATTCTCAACAGGAAGGAATAGATTATGATGAGACTTTTGCTCCTGTTGCAAGACTAGAGGCCATCATAATTTTTCTGGCATATGCAGCCCACAAGAAGTTCAAAGTATTCCAGATGGATGTGAAAAGTGCATTCCTCAATGGAGAATTAGAAGAGGAGGTATATGTTGAGCAACCTCCTGGCTTCATTGATCCCAAATATCCAGATCATGTCTATAGACTGGATAAAGCACTTTATGGACTAAAGCAAGCTCCAAGAGCCTGGTATGAAACTCTGGCTCAATTCTTACTGGAAAGTGGATTCAATAGAGGTACAATTGATAAAACCTTGTTTTATTTGAATCATGGTAAGGATTTGCTGTTAGTTCAAATATATGTTGATGATTTCACTTTTGGGTCAACTAACTCTAAGCTGTGTGAGAAGTTTTCGAAGCTAATGCAGTCTAGATATCAAATGAGCATGATGGGATAAATGAGCTATTTCTTAGGTTTGCAAGTTAAACAGACTGATGATGGGATTTTTATCAATCAGTCAAAGTATCCAAAGAATTTGTTGAAAAGGTTTAACATGCAAGATAGCTCTACAGCTTCAACTCCTATAGCTACAGCTACAAAGCTTGATCCTGATCAAGGAACAGAGGTAGATGTAACCAACTACAGAGGGATGATTGGCTCACTCTTATATCTAACTGCTAGCAGACCAGATATCATGTATGCAACCTGTCTATGTGCAAGATTTCAAGCAAATCCCAAGGAACCACATCTCATTGCAGTGAAAAGGATCTTCAGATATCTTAAGGGCACTTCTTCCCTCGGCCTTTGGTATGCTAGAGAATCAGACTTTAGTTTATGTGGTTACTCAGATGCTGATTTTGCAGGATGCAAAATAGACAGGAAAAGTACTTCAGGCAGTTGTCAGTTTCTGGGTGGAAGACTAGTTTCTTGGTTTAGTAAAAAGCAAAAGTCAATCTCTACATCAACTGCAGAAGCTGAGTACATTGCTGCTGGAAGCTGTTGTGCTCAGATCATGTGGATGAGAAATCAGCTAATGGACTATGGTTTGTCATTTTCAAAAATACCTATTTATTGTGATAACCAAAGTGCTATTGCCATGACAGGAAATCCAGTTCAACATTCTCTTACAAAGCACATCAGTATCAGGTATCACTTCATAAGAGAACAAGTACTGGAAGGGACAATTGAACTTCATTTTGTTTCTACTGATCAACAGTTAGCTGATATATTCACCAAGCCACTACCTGAGACTACTTTTACAAAGTTGGTGAACGAACTTGGAATGGTAAACTATGGGAGTTCTTGAGAAAAAGAAGTCATCAGATACTGACGACTTGCAAATACTGATGAAAAGTCAATCCTGACGGTGGTCAACGTCGAATCCTGATGCGACGGTTTGATTATCAGTATTATGTTCAGAATCTAACTGTCTTCATTTTATTTCAATTTCCTGATTCAAACTATGATTAATGTTATTGAACTCCTGATAATGTGATCACTTTAATTAGTCCTCATATTTATTTCTCAGATTATATCTCAGTTCATAACATGATAAATCAGGAAAACATTGAATAGAATAGAGAAACTGAATTTTTCATTGATAATAAGAAAGAGATTACATGCAAAATATCACATATTTTTGTTCTCTCTATCTACTAATCTATTCAACATGAAAAGAAAAAGTACAGTCCAAACCACTCCATTGTTAGCAGCCATCCCAGATCCCATCTTTGCCACTTTGTATGGATGGAAGTTGAAAGGGATAAGGTTATTTTTGTTGACATATTCATTAACAATGGTTGGGAGTGTTGGATGAGGATGCTTTAGAGGAAAACCAATCCAATGTTGCTTGTAGAGCAGCATCGATATCGATTACTCTTGCAGGTTTTTCCTTCTCAATCTCGTCAAGACAAGCATCCATCTGAAGCCACAATGTCTCGAGCTGCCTTTGCAGGTCAAACGCTTCAAACTCTTCATGAGTATAGCTAAAAATGTCTCTTTTCTCTAAGAGATGAAGATTCTTTTCTTTGATGGTAAGGTTCGACATTGTTTTAAAATTTTGCTGTGAAGGGTTTTTCTTATTTTTTTTTTCAGGAGAGAATGAAGGGTTAAAGAAATAATGGACAAAGCTGAAGATATTAAATAGAGATGAGCAAGTAACGAGGACTGGAAACGATTCGAATTCTGGTTTCTTAGTACCAAAATAATACGAGCGCGTGTGTTTCACTCAAACAATACATATAGTTACATATGGTAAATCGTGACACGTGCAATAATTACCACTCTCTCACGTAATTTGGTCCATTACTCAAGTATGCACGAATAGATTACTAACACCTGTTTTTGAGAAATCATTAGTATTGTCTAAATATCAATTTAGTTTTCAAATTGATTTATTATTCTCAAAACTATCAGTAAAACATCATCTCTTTATCTCTGCTCTCTCAAACCCTAAATTCAAAATTAGCACAACTCTCGTGTTTGCAATTTCAATGGAGAAATCATCTTTCATTAACAGCAAGGTCGTAATCAATGGAGTTACTTTTAACACAAATAACTTCACTGCAGTTCTAGATCATCAGGACTTGCCCAATGATTTCCACATTATACAGGACTTTTTGGCCTCAAGCCCAATAAATTATGCTCTAACCCAACCTGCCAAGATATCCTTTCAGTCTGTAATGCAGGTTTGGAACACAAGTGTCTTTGGGAAAGGAATTCCATTAGAAAAGCCTCAAATGAGCTTTGAGTATAATAATGTTACGTACTATGTGACTCATGAGATTGTCGCTGAAGCTCTACACTTACCATCAATTATTGGTAAGCCAGTATTCAAAGTTCCTGATTCAAGACTCCTTGAGTATGTTGTAAGTTTGGGTTACAATGGAGCGCCAAAGAAGTTTGGAGAGCTCTACAGAACAAAGCTTAAGAAGGAATGGAATTTCTTCTTTGACACTATCAGCAGATGCTTCTTGAATAAAGTGTCAAATTTTGATGTTTTACCCACAGGTTCAGCCAAAATTGGGTATTCTCTAATTCATGATCTCTCATTTGATTTTGGGTCTTTTATACTAAATGCATTAAGTGAAAGAAAAGCAGATAAATGTGGTTATGCTTACTTTCTTAGATTTTTTCAATTAATATTCTCTCACTTATGTCCTGATGCTGTTTTTGAGAATGATATAATCTTGCCAATATGTAAAATCTCAGAAAACAATATAAAGAGTCTAATCAATTCTAATAAAGCAAATAGGTTTGATGGAACTCCATACATTCCTGATGAAGTATGGTCTCTTTTAAGACAGAGAATGCCTATTCAATATGGCATAGCAACTGGTGCTATGGGACAGGACCTTACACATCCTATTCCTGACACAAGCACACAACCTAAACACTCTTCTAAACAGTCAACCACCTCTGATGTCTCACAAAAGACATCAGTTGTAAAATCAAAGAAATTAGCTATATCTGATGTGTCTGAGAGGCAATCAGGATCAAAGGATTTCCCCACTCCAACTCACTCTCAAATGAAGTTACAAGGGGGTGAACAAGGGGTCCTGGGTGCATCTGGTTTGAATAGAGAAACATGAGTAAAGAGGAAAGTTAGTCAGAGAGCTGATTCTGATTCTGATGATGACACAATGCCTATATCAGTTTTGATGAAGAAAAAGGACATTGATGCTGTTGATACTAGAGAAGTGGCTGTCTCTAAGAAGCCACAGAAAAGAAGAAGATTAATCAACAAAGGCAAATTTGTTGTTCCTATAGAATTACAGAATCTTATTGAGGCTATGGAGAGCAATCCTGATGTCTCTACTATTCAAGATAGATCATCAGTTCCTGTCACCACTGTCAATCCTGACATCTCTACTCCTGATAATTCACCTGTGAAGACTGTTGAGATCTCTGATTCTCCAGCACCTGTATCTCTAAAGAGAAGAATTATTGAGATGTCTGTTGATCAAGTAAATGCTATTGCTGCTCAGTTTGGTTTAAAACCTTCACCACTTGAAAAGAAAAATGCTGAAGCAAATGTCTTTCATAGACAGAAGAAACAGAGGACTACTTTGTCACCTCTGAGAGGATCAAGCCCACACGAACCTGAACTTCAAAGGAGTTCAACAGCTATTGCAGATCCAGTCACACAAGAACCACCTACTCAAAGTGTGGGTGCAGACATTTCTGAAGGAATAGTCCCACAAGAACCACTTTCTCAAAGGGAAGGTGAAGACAAGAATATTACTGCCCCACAAGAACCATCTTCTCAAAGTAAAGATGCTGGCAAAGTCACATCAGCAGGGGAGTTTCCTGAAAATGCTCAAGGGGCTTCTGAAATTGAATTTGAACTAGCTAAAAGTCTGGCAGATAAAGCTGCACATGATTTGCACATTGCTGAATGTGATGAAGTGATTGCTGACACTGCATTTGAGGGAAGCACACAAGAACCTTTGACTCAAAGTGTTAAAGCAGCTTCAAAATCTCAAAGTACACAAAAACCATTGGTAGACAATACTAATGTAAGTCATACTACAACTGCAATTGTCAATCCTGATGTCAATACTACTGATCCAAGTATTCCTCTTCTTGTTGAGCCTATTTCTTCAAGGCCAATGGATTTGATTCCTCCTATATCAGGTAACACTTCTCTCTTTACTTCCTTTATTACTGATAGTATGATTACAGATAGACCTGATATAAGGGATACCTCTATTTGTATGACTTCAGACCACTCTTCTCAGCCACCTCTTATTTCTTCACATTTAATGAGTCAGAGCCTTTCTTGTGAGAATGAGAGTGAACATTTAGAGAAAAAGAAGAGTGATGAGAGGCAGTCTCCTGAACTGGCAAAAGGAGAGGTAGAAAAGAGTGAGAAGTTGTTAACTTCTAGTGAGGTAGCAGTTACTATTGACAGTAACTTAGGTAACACTGTGAGAAGTGATGAGATCACTTTAAAAAAAATGAGAGATTTAGGAAATGTTACTATTCTGTCTGCAGGTCATCAGGATTCACCAGCTGCATCTACTGGTGAATTGAAATTGAAAGGTGTTATGCATCCTGATGAGAATGTTGATGATAAGATTCCGACTAATAAATCTGGTTCAAATTCAGATGATGATCCTGATGATGCTGATTATGTTGAAGCACTTTATATTCAGGCTGCTGTAAGAGCGAGTCTACGTTCTGGTACTCAGGCTCAGGCTTCTTCAAGCAAGTATCCGGAATCTTGCAGTAACAAGGGTGAATACAACAATATTACTCCTGATCATATTCAAGCTCTAAGGAGGTATGAATGGGATACTGAATGGGATAAGCCTACTGCTTCTATAAACTTCTCCAATGCTCTTTTTCATTCCACGCATATAGCTTCCAAGTTGTCTAATTCTGATCTCAAGGATCATCTGAAGACTACTACTATCTTGACAAAGGGACTGAAAGATGAGATTGCTTCTGTAAAGAAGAATAATGATCACTTTCATGCTCGTTTTCTTAAGGATCATTCTGAAGTTGCATCTGCTTCGCAGCTTAAATGTTTAACTGCTGATGTTAATACAAGGATGAACTCTGTAGAAACTAAAGTTGATACTTTGTCTTCTAAGGTCGATAATATTGAAGAAACTCTCAAACTAATCTTATCTTTCTTTCTTGATGAGGATTCTAATGTCAAAAAGGGGGAGAAGATAGTCAAAACAAAATGCTCACCTAATCCAGTTGTACAAAAGGATGATGATATTTCTGGAAATGATGGTGGTGCTAAGTCACATAAAGTTGAAACCTCTGATGCTGCTTTAGTAACAAAGAGAAGTCAATCTAATACTCAAACTAGGCAGTCAACTCATGTTTCTAGATCTGGTAAGAAGACAGTGACAATAATGGTACAATCTCAGAGTCTGACAGAAGAACAGTTCGTGACACCTGGTCAAACTCTGTCAACCATTCCTGAGAATGATGTGTATATGGAACAGGATGAAGATGCTGCTAATCTGTTTCATGAACTTGACACAGGGGATGGTCGTGTTCTTAAATTGTTTCATAAAGACAAAAGAGTTCAACAGTATCATGCTGAGAAGGCGCTTATCTTAACTACTGGAGAGAATCCAAACATGACTACTGATGAGTTCTTAGAAGAACAGAACAGGATTCTCGAAGAAATTGCAAGACAAAATGAAGCTCCTGCTGCAAGAAGAAGAAGAGGCAGAGGAGGAAGATACAGAGGTAGAGGAAGAATACCTGCTCAAACAAGTACAAGGCAAACAAGATCTAGTGGAATCAAGTTAAAAGATGTTTCTGAGAATGAAAAGAAGAAAACTTCACTATCTCTTGTACTGACTCCGAATAACAGATTCAATGCTCCTGAAGAAATTGAAGAGGAGATATTGCCTTTAAAAAGAAAGAGCAAGGTTGCTGTTCAATCTACTGTATCTAATAAGAAGTCAGTTTTTGATTCAATTCCTGATGTTGTCTCTGATTCTGGAGAAGCTGAAATTTTAAAAGAACTTAAGATTATGATTCTTAAGGTTGTGGTTGAATTTCACAATATGGAAGTTATTGAAGATACACTGAAGTATGAGCAAGAAAATTTCAGAAGATTTGAAAGAGAAAGTGAAATCAGAGCTAAAGCAAGAGAAGCAGAAAGGATAGCAACCAGAGATTACTTGAAAAATGTTCATAAATCTAACAGGAAGTTATGGTATGATAAAAGTAAATCTGTTCCTGAACATCAGCAGTATTATCCAACAGATGAGAAGAAGAAGAGCAAGAAAAAGGAGAAGAGTGAGTGTGATTATAGGAAACAAATTGTTTTCAAGTCTGCAGGACTGATAACAGAATCTTCTTTGATTAATGAATCTTTATTGATTGTTAAATCAAAGTCTACTGCATTTGTTGTTGAAAATCCACCAAAGTGGGTAAGTATGCAATCTGGTTTGAAGGGATTGGAACCTGGAACAAGAGGAGGTATTGGATATAATAATGCACAGGTTGTTTTTATTGTACAAACTGATCAATATGCTCTAGTTGACAAGATTGGTGATGAGTTAACTGTTAATCATCTCTGGAAACTTGAAGTTGTTGCTATTATTGCTGATTGTCATGCTGGTGCTAAGAAGGTAGAGAAGATGTTGTACTTCATGAAAGACAAAAGTGTAAAGAAGATTTTTATTCATGAGTTGTTGTGCAAATCCGCAAAAGAGCTGAAATATGTTCTGTATCTGCTCAGATGTAAAAGCATCAATGTTAAAGAAAGAGAAGTCTATTACAATTGGTCTGTAATGATTTACAGGACAATCAGACAGAGATTTATGGATGGAGGAACGAGGTATGATGGCAATTATACTCCTATGTATTTAAATTTAAGAGGCATAGAGGTTGAAATGAAAAAAGGTACTGCTGTTAGATAAGAGTATCTAGGCATGGAACAACTATCTCTTAATCCAGATGGGAAGGAGATTGCTTATGTGTTGCTAGGTGATTTAGATCTTCCAAGAAGCTCAATTCAGAATCTCAGGGCAGCTATCTATCAGATTAATGAGGAAGATGAAGGACTCAAAAATCTGAAAAAGAAACTGATTCAAATTCTTGAAAGCAAGGAAGAAGAATTGATATCTGACTTCTTGAAGATGAATCTGTTTTATCAAAGAATGTCTGAAACTGTTCCTGATGAATTTTAGAAGGTATTTTGTTTTGAGTTTTTGACATCTTTGAATCAAGGAATTTGTGCTTTATTTCACAAAGAACAAATTGGGGGAGATTGTTAGATATTGATTCAAGTGATGATCAGGATCTGGGCATTACTGATCAGATACTGATGCTGACGTTATCAGTAACACATCATCAGTATTTGAGTAGATCAGGATTACAAGCAGATTTACTTTAGTCCAGAGATTATGGGAAGATTGATTTGTCGGTTCCTGAATTATAGGAATGCAGCTATCATTCAAGATATGTATTAAGAGTCGTATGTAATTGATTTGATATATCTTGTAATTGATAGAGCAGCTGTGTATATTATATAAACACAGTTTAGGTTTTACATGATTGTAATCGGATACACGAGTTATTCTGTAACCTAACAGCTCTTAAGAACATAAGGTTTTCTTAAGAGAGTTTGTAACAGTTTTATACTTTTATATCAGAATTAATAAAGCTGTTATTGATTCATACTTGTGTTATTAAGTCGAAAATCTATACAATTGTATTCAACCCCCCTTCTACAATTGTTATTTACTGGGCAACAATATTTCTTCAAATGCTCCGCATTCCATGCTCTTGGGATTGTATTGCCATCCAAGTCTTCCAGATGATAAGTTCCTTCCCAAATGATAGACTTGATCTTGTATGGTCCTTCCCAGTTTGGACCAAAAACTCCATGAGCTGCAACTCTTGTATTTGGCATAACCTTTCGAAGAACCAAATCACCCACATTAAAAGGACGAGTCTTCACTTTCCTGTTGTAATACCTTGCAATCCTTTGCTGATAAGTTGCCAACCGCAATTGTGAGTTAGTCCTTGTCTCTTCCAGAAAATCCAGATTCAACCTCTGATTTATCATATTAGTTCCTTCATCATAAAAAGCTCTCCTGAAAGAACCTGCTCCAATCTCCACAGGAATCATCGCTTCACACCCATAAGATAACACAAAGGGAGATTCCCCAGTTGTAGTTCTTGGAGTAGTATTGTATGACCACAAAACCATGGGTAGCTCCTCAGGCCAATTCCCCTTGCTTTCCTCTAACTTCGTCTTCAAAGTATGCTTAATAATTTTGTTAATTGCCTCCGTCTGTCCATTAATTTGAGGATGATACACAGCTGCAAACTCTTTCTTGATTCCCAAGTCCTCGCATAACTTCCGCAATTCCTTGCTGTCAAACTGCTTTCCATTATCTGAAATAAGTTTGTAGGGAATCCCAAACCTGTATACAATAGAGTTGAACACAAAATCCCTGATTTTCTTTGCAGTGATTGTGGCCAAGGGCATTGCTTCTGCCCACTTGGTGAAATAATCAACAGCAACCACAGCATACTTGACCCCCCCTTGGCTTTTGGGAGTTCTCCAATGAGATCAATCCCCCACATAGCGAACGGCCACGGACTCATCATGGAAGTCAAAGTAGTTACTGGAATCGTTGAATAGTTGGCAAACCTCTGACATTTATCACATGCCTTGACAAACTCATAAGCATCCTTCTTTATAGTAGGCCAATAGTAACCCTGCCTTAACACCTTCATTGCCAAAGAACCACCCCCCGAGTGATTACCACAAATTCCTTCATGAATTTCCCGAAGAATGTAATTGCATTCATCCCCATCTATGCACTTCAGAAGTGGTTGATTGAAACCTCTCTTGTATAGGATTCCATCATATTCTACAAATCTTGCTGCTTGATACCGAATTCTTCTTGCCTCAACTTTGTCTTCCGGAAGAATCCCTCCACGAATATATCCTTGAATTGGAGTCATCCAAGTAATATGCGGAATATCCTCCATCTCCATAACTTCCACTTCCGGGATACTTGGCACTTCTTGAATTTGTAATGGAACTGTTCCCAACAGCATCACGTCCTTCTGGGATCCCAACTTAGCCAAAATGTCAGCATTACAATTCTCATTTCGAGGAATACATTCTAATCTCACTTCCCGGAACTTCTGAATAAGCCGCTGAGCACACTTCATGTAAAGCTCTATCCTTGGACCCCTACACTGAAATCCCCCTTTAACTTGTCCAACTACTAATTCTGAATCACTCAATATGATTAGATTCACTACCTTCATCTCCACAGCTATCTTTAAACCATTAATCAAAGCTTCATACTCTGCGTCATTATTAGTTGCCTGAAATTTGAAATGAATAGCACTCATAAGCTGATTTCCTTTAGGAGTAACCAAGATTATACCTGCACCAGCTCCTCCACTATTTACAGCTCCATCTACATGCAACTTCCACCATGGCTGAGGAACTTCCTCAAGAGGAAACGCCTTCTGGGTTGGAATTTCAGACTCTACCAACACAAGCGATTTCTCTTCATTCTCTGACTCGAATTCAAGAATAAAATCAGCTAAAGCTTGACCCTTAATAGTAGTTCTTGGGGTGTATTCCAAATCAAATTGTCCTAATTCAACCGCCCATTTTAGCATCCTTCCAGAAACCTCTGGCTTATGAAGAATTCCCCTCAATGGATACGCCGTACGAACCTCAATCTTATGAGCTTGAAAATAAGGGCGAAGTTTTCTCGAAGCTAGGATTAAAGAGAAAACCAACTTCTCTATACTTGTGTATCGGGTTTCTGAATCAAGCAAGCGCTTACTCACATAGTATATTGGAGACTGACGGTCAACTTATTCCCTTACCAATACCGCACTGATGGAATATTCTGACACTGCCAAGTATAAAATTAAAGTTTCTCCTTCCACCGGTTTAGCCAAAAGCGGTGGATTTCCCAATTGCTCCTTGATTTTCTGAAAAGCTTCTTCACACTCTGGGGTCCATACAAAATCCTTAGATGCCCCTTTGATCGCCTTAAAGAACTCTCTGCATTTATCTGAAGACTTTGACACAAAGCGATTCAACGCTGCTATTCTTCCGGCCAAACTCTGCACCTGCTTCACACTAGACGGGGATTTCATATCAAGCAAAGCCTTAATTTTTGCTGGATTCGCCTCAATTCCTCTATGGTTTACCATGAAACCCAAAAAATTTCCAGATTCCACACCAAATACACACTTCTGAGGATTCAACTTCATCCTGAACCTCCTTAATATTTCGAACATTTGCCCCAAGTGTTTTACATGATCTTCTGCCTTCAAAGATTTAACAAGCATATATACCTCCATAGTTTTTCCAATAAAATCTTTGAACATCATATTCACCAATCTCTGATAAGTTACTCCAGCATTAATCAAACCAAATGGCATTCCAATATAATAATATAGCCCTCTATCTGTGATGAAAGAAGTGTGTTCTTGATCAGGCTCATACATTAGGATTTGATTATAGCCTGAGTAAGCATCCATAAAACTCAAAAGAGCATGACCAGCCGTAGCATCCACCAGCTGATCAATCCGAGGGAGAGGAAAACTGTCTTTAGGGCAAGCCTTGTTTAAATCTGTGAAATCCACACAAGTCCTCCATTTTTCATTTGGCTTTTTGACTAAAACTGGATTAGCCAGCCAATCCGGATAATATGACTCTTTAATCAATCCGACTTCTAGAAGCCTATCAACTTCCTCTTTCAATGCTATAGCTCTTTCTCCACTTACCGGCCGATGTTTCTGGCGAATTCCTTTCCTGGTGGGATCTATATTCAGATGATGACACATGATTTCCGGATCAATTCCCACCATATCAGCATGACTCCAAGCGAAAACATCCAGATTATTCAGGAGAAAATTAGTAAGCATCTCCCTCATACTGGAATTCAACTGGGACCCGATTTTCAAAACCTTACTCGGATCTTTCTCATCTACTAATATTGAGACTGTATCCTCTGCAGGATCGATCTTTTCAATCAATTGTGGAATTCTAGGATCCAGATCAAAATTAAAAATCTGGGGGTCTTCGACTAATACATCATCCTTGGAGGGCACATCCTCTTCAAGAGGGAAGTCTTCCTCAACAAGGGTATGCACCAGGCCTTCAAGCAACATCCGTCTTCCTTCAACCTGCTCCCCTCTAAGGTTAACAGAGATAACCTCCTCTGAGTCTTCCTCGATTTCTTCCAGAATTCCTTCTTGTAAATCATCAAGTTTTGGAGTGCTTTCTCTCACAACCTCTTCAGGTTCTTGAACAAGATAATGAACTTTAACCTCTCCTGGAATAAGACTCACCTCTTTTTCTGAACTTCCCTCTCTTAGGGCACGCCCTCCACCTTGCTGTTTTCTAAATCCCTTGATCGCCCTTTGATAGCAATCTCTTGAATCATGCTGAGATCCACGTACTGTTCCTACACCATTGGGTGTAGGAAATTTCATTGCAAGATGATAGATAGAGGTTACAACCTTCATTTCCTTTAATAGAGGGCGCCCAATCAAAGCATTGTGAGATGATTCTACATCCAAAATCATGAAGTCCATCATTTGGGTCGCAGAAAGAACCCCTTCACCAAGAGTTACCGGTAATTTGATGGTTCCCATAACTTTCACAGATTCGCCCGAAAATCCATATATCCAACCATTGTCTGGAGTCATATCCTTATCTGGAAGTCCCAACTTCTTATAAGTACTGTAATATAGGATATTTACGGAACTTCCATTGTCGACAAGAACCCTATGCACGTTCTTGGAACCAATCTGGATTGCTACCACCAAAGCATCGTTATGGGGATGGTGCACCCATCTAGCTTCTTCCTCAGTGAAAGTAACATCCACACATTCCCCTTTAAATAATTTGGGCGGCCTAAACTCTAAGCTATTTACATTAGTGAGGGGTCGGTACTTTGCCTCTCTTGCATATCTCTCCAAAGCATGATTACTATCTCCTCCCAAGTGTCGTCCTCCAAATATCGTATAAATACTACCTTCTGTGACAAATTCCTTCTCCTCGGGCTTATCACTATTCCGGAGGGCGCGCCCTCCATCCTTTCTGTCTGAGTTCTCCTTGTGCTTTTTCACTTCTCTGATAATCCATTCAGTCAGGAATCCCTCTTTGATCAAGTCTTCAATTTCATCCTTCAACTGCCGACACTCGTAAGTATTATGTCCTGAGGATTCATGAAAATCACAATATTTCTTCTTATCTCTGCTCTGCCAAGAAGTTAATGGCTCCGGCTTTCTGAAGAATCCTTTATCTTTATTTACTTCAAAAATATGCTCAATAGACGCAGCCAAAGGAGTATAATTGCTTTCCCTCCTATCATAGGTGTAGGTATCCGGCGGTCCCCAATTCCGTCCAACTTCAGTGGAATTCACACGATTAGCACCGATCCCAATACGGAGGGTAGGACTCAAGGACCGATCTTTCCTCTTGTTACCTTTTCCTTTAGAATTTCCCTGACTGTCTATTTTTTGATTATCTGCCAAGGATTGTTCTACAATTTTGAAGGATTCAGCTTGTGCAAACACATCGGCCAAAGTAGGTGGATCGCGTCCTTGTAAATGCTTCCAGAAATCAGTTCCCACTGACAAACCAGCTATTAAGAAGCTTTTGAGTGTTTCATCGGTTGCTCCTCTCACCAAGGTAGATTCCAAGTTGAACCTCTTGAAGTAAGATTGTAGACTTTCTCCTTCCCTTTGCTTAATGTTAGCCAAAGTAGTGACGGGAGGAGCATACTTCACTGCTGCCTGGAATTTGGTTAGGAATAGATTCCTCATCACCTGCCAAGATGTGATCACTCCTGGCCCAAGCTTCTGAAACCACTGTTGCGCACTCTCCCTAAATGTTGCCGCCAACAACCGGCATCTGGCCAAATCAGTCACCTGATAGACATCCATTTCAATGTCAAACCGACCCAGGAATTCTACAGGGTCAACATTTCCATGAAAGCGTAAATCATTAGTCATAGACCGGTATCCTGTAGGGAGTTGTGCTTCTCTCACTTCAATCGAGAATGGAGAAGATGTTGGTGTTGTAGCAGATATTCGTCCTCCATCCAAATGAGTAAGAAGTCTTTTCAAATCATCAACATTGAATGTTCCCACTCCGGGAATATTCTGAATATTTGGTTGCGCCACAGTCTGAGTACCCCCTGAAGGTGGAGGCGGAGGCGGAGCCGCAGTATGAGCGCCTCCTTGAGCTCCTGCTTGCGGTTGAATCTCGACATCTTCTTGAGTTTGAGTTTGCTGACCTTCAGGGTTTCCATGAGGCTGTGGATTCCCTTGGGAACTCCTCTGATGTTGCTCTCCTGAGTGGGAGCGCGTCCTCGACCTAGACTCATCAGAGGTACTTGAGGGAATTCGATGAATACGGGGAGATCTCCCACCTGAGGGCGCGCCCTGAGTATGGGGTCGCCCATTTTCTTGATGCAAATCCATTCTTCTATCACCGTTATTACGGTTTCCTCTTCTTTCAGAGGTATCATGATGAAAAGCTTGTTTAGATCCAAGGGGCCGCGACCTGTTATGAACAGGGGGCGCGCGCTGTGGATTATCATTACAAGCAAGAGATCGCTCATGTCCAAGGGGCCTCGACCTGTTGTCAGGGGGTGCGCGCTGTGGATCATGACTCTGTGGAAGGGCTCGCTCATGTCCAAGGGGCCTCAACCTGTTGTCAGGGGGCGCGCGCTGTGAATCATGGGGCCTTGATTCCAGATACTTGCTTTTCTTCTGTTGCTCAAGGAGTACCATCCTTAAATCATCATCATTAAGCCTTATTCCAAGGCGTTCCTTCAAGCTGGCATAATCTCTCCTTTCTCTAGCCATCTGCTCTTCATCCCTTTGAATCTCACCTGGAATGCGCCCTGAACGATGAGGATGAGGGCGCGCCCTCTCTTGAGGATTCGTCAACCTGCGCTCAGAATTATCTTCACTAGGATGTTCAACAATAGGATCAGAATAATCTAACCTTCGAGGAGTGACCAGCTGAAATCTCCTTTCTTGATTTTCCTCCCTCCTTCGGGAATCCTCTTCAATTTGAGGGGATTTCCCTAACCGGCGATGATTTCACGGGATGTTCCGAGATTCTCTCCTTGATCCCTGATTTTCCTCCACCGAACTCAATCTTGCTCCAAAATTATTTAGGGCATCTCCCATACGATACAGCTGTTCCATTAACGCCGCGTTACTGATAAGAACAGGTGGCTGGCCGCCGGCGGCGACTGGAGTTCCATGATGGTGCGGAGGAGCAGAAATTTCCTCCGGAACATAAGCTTCATCACGAATTTGGTTATCCCCTTGACCATCTTCAGAATCGTAGTCATCTCCTTCGTTAAAACCTTCATGCTGATTGCGAGACATCTTTTCCTCCTAAGATTCAGATCTTGATTGGCTCCCCTCCTTCTAGCGCCAATTTATTGACGGAGGACTTTGGTAACAACAAAATTTGAGGTACTTCGCCGGAAACAAGATCTACAGCGGTGGTTCTTTGCCGAAAAGAGTGGTGGCGCGCGGTGGCTGTTTGTAATTGGTGGCTGAGATTGATAGGGTTAGTGGCGGCTATTCAGAGCTCTCGACTTCCAACCCCTCAATTTGCCTACGTACCTCTATATTTATAGAGGATCAAGCCAGACGTAGTTCTTAGAGAGCAAGAAACCCAAATGGGCTTGGATAACGGACCAACTTCCGGAATGTTCTACTATGAGGCCTAACCACAAAAGGCCCAAGGCTCATCCAAGATCTCAAGACTTCATGGATAAGGAAACTTCCCCCGTCGAGGACTAATCCTACCCGCTACAAGCAATTTCTTGATTTCAAGGATGCAGGTATAGCCATGGTTTACCCCAAGTGCAGAACGCATCCCTGTCCCCCGAATGAGAAGCACCCACCAGATAACAGGACAGGTGATCCAGAGCTTTTGGGTGCCAAGTGCAGGATTACTCCAAAGTTCCCCAATGAGAGCGCGCCCATTGGATACAGGAACAGAGCTCCCAAAGCACACACCAGAGAGAGACCATTCTTTACACCGAGGAGAACATGCCCTCAGTGTATAAGAAAGATCCCTAAATCTAGGAAAACCCCTAGAGGCCTTCTACGACGGACATCCCCTCCTGAGATACGACAGGAGGGAATTCTTCAATAATTAAATACAAAATCGACACCGTTGCCATCCTGGAATTCCAACATATCATCCAGGGCGCGCCCTAACCTCCTAAAAAACCCTAATTTGCTCTCTAGAATCCCCAAATTGAACCCGTATCAGACCCGAATCCATCTTAGAATACCCAAACCGAATTTTGGCTATAACAATACATATCAATTTTCTAATGAGTGGATCGAGAGATATATGGTTTTGAAGAATTGAAGGATATTATATATTACGTATAACGAGAATAAGTTATAAGTTATAAGTTGAAAGTTAAGGATTCTTAACATTCAACTTATGAGTTTATAAGTTATAAGTTGAGCTAAAACTTATTTTGGCAAACACCCCCCATAAGTGCTTATGGCCATATAAGCCATAAGTCAGTGATAAAATGAAAGCCCAAACAGGCTCTAATTACCCATACTATTTTAAAAAAACATTATTCTCGTAGTACCAACTTACGGATTATCTCTTGTTTGCGTTTTAAATCATAGTGTAGTATAGAGTATGCAACATATTTGACATAGAGATAAGGTCTCAGGTAAATTCCCTGAGATATATGAGAATTATAAGCAAATCAGGGATGGGTATTTTTGTAAAATCAGAAATTTTTAATTAGCCCTGCGTGCCCAATCAGATTTATAGTATAATTTCTAAGTATCTTAGGAAAAGTTCCCTGAGATCAATCTCAGGGTCCTTTTTCTCTTTGACATAAGCTAATTGTCGAAAAAAAACATAGCACCAGATAAATATACTCCCACAACTTTCAATTTCAATTTGATATACCTAGGGCTGTAAATTTGCCAATTGAAATTGTTGAACTCTTCTATGATCAAGTTCGGATCGTTCATGAAACGAATTTTAAAATCTTGTTCAAGTTAACCGAGCCATGATCTCAAAGATAATGTCGTGGATGTGAGGAGGTGTAACGACAGGATCATGTCCGTCAGAGTGGTGGTTGGGGAGAAGGTGGTGAACGTGGTGTGCGTGTATGCCCCTCAAGTCGGTTTGGGCGACTCGGAGAAGGAGGCTTTCTGGGTCCGTTTAGATGAGTTGGTCGGAAGTATTCCTGATGATCAACTTTTAGTGTTGGGTGGCGATTTTAACGGTCACATTGGTGAGAGGTCGGACGGCTATCCCAGCGCCCATGGGGGTTTCGGTTTCGGGGTGAGGAACGTCGGCGGGTCAGCGTTGTTGGAGTTTGCTACTGCCCAGGAATTGGTAATTGTGAATTTTGTTTTTCAGAAGAGGGCTGAGCACCTCATTACCTTTAGTAGCGGGGGTCTCAACTCTCAAATAGATTACCTTCTTATGCGCAGGCGGGACGCAAGGACATGCGTAGATTGCAAGGTGTTCCGGAGTGAGGCGTGTGCTTCCCAGCACCGTCTGCTGGCCATGGATCTATCCATGGGGGCCGAGTTGTTCGTAGAACGAGAAAGTCCAGACCAAGAATTCTTTAGAAGGACTTGAAGGGTGAGAAGGCTGCCGAATTCAGGGAGTCTCTGCTAAAAGAAGGTTGTTTTGATCTTAGTGGAGATGCTAACTATAGGTGGTCCAACATGGAGAAGGCTATTCGGTGTGTGGGCGAGAAGGTGGTGGGGGTCTCTTCAAGAAAGTTCAGTGGTCATAAGGAGTCGTGGTGGTGGAACGAGGAGGTTCAAAAGAAAGTAAAAGCTAAACTTGTGCTCTTTAAAGAGCTTTTGTCGAGTTCAGGGGCGGAGAGGACTCTGAAGACGGAAGCCTATAAGGTGGCGAGACGAGAAGCAAAAATGGCTGTGGCGAAAGCCAAGAGTGAAGCCTTCGAGGGGCTGTACAAGCGCCTAGATACCAAGGAAGGAGCGAACGCTATTTTTAAACTAGCTAAAGCTAGGGAGAGAAGGCGGCGCGACCTGGATTCTGTTAAGTTTATTAAGGATGAGTCAGGCCAAGTGTTAATAAATGAAGACGCCATTAAGGAGAGGTGGAGTTCATATTTTCACAATCTTTTCAATGAGGCTAGGAGGAGTGGTGCTAGTGTGACGCAAGAGGTCCCTCTTTCGTCTGTTCACTCTTTCGGCCCTTGTGATCGTATCAGCGAAGAGGAAGTCAAGGGTGCCCTTCAAAAGATGGCTAAAGGGAAAGCGGTTGGTCCGGATCAGATCCCTATCGAGGTGTGGCTTTGTCTTGGTGAGGTTGGCATAAAATGGCTAGCTGATCTGTTCAATGTTCTTCTCTTGGGTGCTAAGATGCCAGACGAATGGAGGCGCAGTATTGTCGTCCCTTTTTTCAAGAACAAAGGCGATGCTCAGAACTGTAGTAACTATCGGGGAATTAAATTACTCAGTCATACTATGAAACTTTGGGAGAGAGTGGTTGAATTTCGGATTAGAAGAGAAGTTGAAATCTCAGAGAACCAATTTGGTTTTATGCCTGGGAGATCGACGACCGAGGCCATTCATCTCGTCAGACGCCTTATGGAGAAGTTCAGAGAGCGTCGCAAAGACCTCCATATGGTGTTTATTAATCTTGAGAAGGCGTATGATAGCATCCCTCGGGAAGCTATTTTGAAGAGCCTTGAGGAGAGGAGAGTGTCGTCGGCGTACTTCAGGGCGATTCAAGACATGTACTCTCAAGCTAGTTCCTGCATCCGGACCCCAGTAGGCGACGCACGTTACTTCCCTGTCGAGATTGGGCTTCACCAGGGGTCGGCCCTTAGTCCTCTTCTTTTCGCCCTTATCCTAGATGTCATGTCGCGAGAGATTCAAGATGCCGTTCCTTGGTGTATGCTCTTCGCTGATGATATCGTGCTAGTGGGGAATCGAGGGTGGAGGTAAATGAGAAGTTGGAGTTATGGAGATCCACTTTGGAGCCCCAAGGCTTACGCGTGAGCAGGTCTAAAACCGAATATCTCTGGTGTAACTTTAGTGGTAAGGCCATTGAGGAATGGGTGGAGGTTAGGATTGAAGATCAGATCGTCCCCCGTACGGATAAGTTCAAGTATTTGGGTTCGATCATCCAGAAGGAAGGTGAGATTGAAGATGATGTCACGCATCGTATCAAGGCGGGGTGGCTACGGTGGAGGGCAGCGTCAGGGGTGATGTGCGATAAGAAAGTCCCGTTAAAGTTGAAAGGGAAGTTCTATAGAGCGGCAATCCGTCTTGCGATGTTATATGGTTCGGAGTGTTGGGCGATGAAGAAGGCCCTCGAGAGCAAGTTGGAAGCAGCTGAAATGAGGATGTTGCGGTGGTCTTGTGGCCGCACGATGTTAGAAAGAATCCCGAATGTGGTTTTCAGGAGCGAGTTGGAGGTGGTGCCTCTCTCTGCGAAAGTTAGGGAAGGGAGGTTGAGATGGTTCGGCCATGTCCGTAAGAGGCTGCCGGAAGCCCCGGTGAGGAGGGTCGAGAGTCTTTCGGTTGTTGGGGCGAGGAGGAGAGGCAGATCGAGGAGGTCGTGGGAAGAGCAACTTAGGATGGATTTGAAGGCCTTAAACCTGAATGAGACCTTGACCGCCGATAGGAGTTCCTGGAGGCGCCAGATTAGAGTTGCGGATTCTCTTCTAGGGAGCGATTCTGTTATTGAGAGCCTGAGAGTTGGGTTTTCTCGGTTAGCGCTATCTTAGGAGTTTGGCTTTTCGTTTCCATATTGTCTTCGGTTTTCTGGTTTTGCAGGAGCAGGGAGCTTGGCCAGACCTAGATCAGGAGAGGAGTACCCATTGCCCGCTTAGGTAAGTCCCATGAGGTCCAAGCCATGGGCTCAGGTTCGGTTGACTACTTTCCCCGTCCCTATCATCCTTGTACTTTTTTCACACTGTCTTGTTGTGCACTAAGCCGGGGGTCTTCACGGAACAGCCTCCCTACTGTAAAAAGTAGGGGCATGGTCTGCGTACATCTTACCCTCCCCAGACCCTGCTTTGAGCTGGATATACTGGGTATGTTTGGTTTGGTTTGGTTTATTTCTTTGATCAGGCAGTGCTTTGTTCTACAGACCAATTTCAGAGCTTACTTGCTTATGACTTTTTTCTCAGAAGAAAATTAAAATGCGTGTCAGACATTAAAAAAAAGAATAAAAATGAATGGGACAAAACGAGTAAAAAAAGTAGATTGGGTGTTCCCATATATTACAATTTGCAAGCAAAACTTGATTCCAAATATCACTTCAAAAAACACTTTTAACTAGTGTTTTTGATTTATTTTTTTATATAAACATTGATGCGTCGATCGTTTCTCTTTTTTTTTCTTTTTGTTGAAAACGCTAGTTTATAAGTTGTTTTCAAAAAGTAAAACGCCACATAAAGTGGCGTTTGACTGCTTTTCTTTTTTTATATAGTGAGTAAGGGTGTATTTTAATTGTGTGTGCCCCTCGCGGGACCTTAAGAAATAACAAAAAATGGAACCCGTTGAACCCTAAATAAAAATGTTATTTTATATAGGTGTTTTTTTTTGTTTTTTTCTCCTAAATATATATGGTTTATTCATCGTTCCGAATATTTCTAAAACCCAAAATGAAATTGTTGAAGCCAAAAGGTTAACCGTTGAAACCCCGAGGGAATACAGATAAAATTTAAAAATTTAAATTAAAAAATTGAATTCGGCGACTTGATTTCTAAACGATAACGCGTTTAAAAATCAGGATAAGTTAGGGTTAAGGGTTTAGGGTACCCTAAGTTCGTATACAGTTTATTCGTCGTTCCGAATATTTTTAAACCGAAAATGGAAATGAACCCTAAAGGTTAACCGTTTGAAACCCCAAGGGAATACAAATAAAATTTAAAAATTTTAAACCCAAAATGGAAACGTTTAACACCAAAGGTTAATTATTGACCATTTTATTATAAATTTTTAATATTATTTGTACATATATATTTAAGAGATAAAAAAAATAAGCAAAACGCCAAATGAAGTGGTGTTAACACTAAACACACTTTCTAAACTAGCGTCTTCCCCCCCAAAACACAACATAATCTAGCGTTACTTTTAAAAAAAAAAAAAAACTCCCTCTACAAAACGCCAAACGCAGTAGCGTTTTTAAAATAAAATATATATATAAAACGCTATACAAAGTAGCGTTCTTCCAAAAAAAAAATTAAAACGCTACACGATATTGTGTTATAGCATGATATTTAGGGCCAAATTTTTGAGCTGTAGTATTTGGGGTCATTTACTTTCAAATTGTGATATTGGGGTCTTTTTTCTTCTTTTATGGCCTGAAAAATCTTATTTCTCAAAAAATAATTATGTAAAAAAATATGTAAATATATATTTTTTTTCAAAATAAGTAATTTATTTTTATAAAAAAGTATGTAAATATGTATTTTACTTATTTTTATGAGATAACGATATTAAATTCCCAATATACGTTTTTTTTAAAAATATATGTAAATATGAATTTTTCTACAAAATAAGTGATTTATAAGTTAAAGTTAAGATTTTGTGAACGGGTCCATTTGTTCCAAAATTTTCTCCTCGGTACTGGTTTTCGCCCGCATGACTCAAATTGTTCGTTACCTAATCGAGTCTTTATTATTTTTTAATTTTTATATATTATTTTTATTTAAATTTTTAATAATTATATATAATTTATATATTTAATTGAATCGAATTTGAATCAAACTCGAATTGAATCGATTATATTCATGTTTTTTTCGATATACGATGAAATTGAAACGAACTTTCGAATCGAATTTGAAATTGAAACGAACTTTCAAGTCGAATTGAAACATATCAAATTCTTTACGAACTTGAAATGAAAGATTTGATCGAACTTGAACCCAAATTTTTTATTAAGTTCAAACTTGAACTCAAAACTGACATCGTTCGATTCATTTCAGTTCGATTACACTGAGTCCTACTTTTCACATTTAGCAGAACGAATTTTCCTACACAACAGATTATTAACAAGTAGTTATAAGAAAAATAAAATTGTTTGAGATACTGTAAAAAATAAAACAAAGAATGTTTGTACCATGAATACATAATATATTTTATTAGTAGAATTATAATTATTTGATCAAGTTTTGCAATCATAAAAATACCTATCACATATTAATATTAGAAATTATTTGTATTTTACTTAATTTAAATAAATGTGAACTTACGAATATCAAGCTAAAAAAAAATTTGATAGTCTGAAAATAATTGCATATGAATCACTAGTTCAAAAAAATACTCTCAACATTTATTTAAAATAAATATATTCGTGATAATAAAAATCAATGACTTTTACAAAAATATCATATTTTGCTGTTTTTTTATAAAAAATACATCATTTTAAAAAAAATACGATTTTCAAAAAAATTTGTGAAAATACGATTTTGAAAATTAAATAAAATTGAATGCAATTAAAATTAACCTGAATGCAAACAAACTGCAGTTTTACTCGAAAAAACTATCAAAAAAAGTTGCACGTAATTATTTTTTATTATAATTGTTTAAAAAAAATTGCACTTGCTTTTAGTTACGAACCATATTTCACAAATGTTTTGAGGAATTAAAATAAGGGTGAAGGCCCAAAATGCTCCATTTTCAATTTGCATGGCCCAAAATGCCCCATTTCAGAAAAATGGTCCGAAATACCCCACGGATACGGCATTTCGTTTGCCGTATCACGTGTCACGCTGTTTCGTACAACGTATCATATGCATAATGCGCTATTCCGTGCACAGCATTATCACTTATGCGGCATACCATACACCGCAATACAGCCTAATTCGGTTCACGAGATGCCGCAACATGCAACTTTTTTGGAAAAAAGAAACGGAACACGCATTGCCGTATCTGGAAGGTAGGTGAGGGCCAAGGGTCTTGGAAATGTGGCATTTTGGTTATTATCTCTTAAAATAACCGCAAATAAATTTTAAAAAAATTGTATTTTTGTTAGTTTTTTAAAAATTAACTATAATATCAAAATTATATCCTTCTATACTATACTATTATAAACGAAATAGGGTATAATTGTTGGTTGATTTTGATTAACACCTTCCAAAAAAATTATTATTACTTTCCTAAAACAAAAATAATCTCAATAATTTTAAATGCATTTAAAAAATAATAAAAATAAAACCAAATAGAATACAAACACGTATCTCCTAAATCAATTCTGTATACTACCTAATACTACCTACACTCTACACACGACACCGCTACTGTCGCTCTCCAAGTAGCACCCTCTACTATCCCTCTCGGCTGTTTAGGCATCCGATTTTGAAATTGGGGGCAATTCGTATACCAGGTACTATTCTTTATGTAGGTTTGATTTTGGGATTCTTGATGGATTGCTCCCCAGCTATTCTCTAATTATTCTGCTTAATTTATAATTATTTTGTTTAATTCTCTATTCGTGGTAGATTATGTTAATTTTCTCAATTGGATCAATTACTTTATGTTTTTCTGATGTGTATCAAGAATTTTGTTTTGGATATATGATTATAGCCTGTTAATTAATTAGTATGAATTGTATGAATTAGTATTCAAGTAAGAGATTTAGACAGACAAACTAATATCTATATTTTGTTATGCTTAAAAGGTAACCTTGATCAACCCTTATCACCATATCTCGCGTCAGACTAATTTAAACTAAATAAAGAAATAGTGGCAAGTTCTTGCAGGTCAGTACGATGGTTAAATTTAAGCGAAGAAAGATGGTACCTCAATACTGAGTATGCCACGTTTATAGTATGTCATGTTTATATTAAATCTCATTAAACCTCGGCTTCTTTCTATACGTGGAGTTTTTGGAAGATGTATTGTTATGTAAATTTGAAAGATGGTGGTGTATTGAAAGTTGACCAAAAAATACCCTTCCCGCACCCTCAGAATCCCAGCCAAGAAATGGTATACGCCGGGTGGCACACCCCATACAGACCTAGCAACATTCATGTGTTCCCCTAAGTGCCCAGACCCCTCTTCCTAGGCTAGAATCACCCAACAAATCCCTAAATACCGCCCTCTACATCACCCTATGATATTGTTAGAGATGAGAAATATGAGATTGAGAAATTATGAAGGAGACATGTCAAAACCCAAGACCTTCCTTTACATATATAAGATTAGCAGGAAAATGCAAATAAATCTGAAGCACCAAATAGTTAATGTTTGCTTGATCACGTAACTTATTTCCTCAATTATTATTGAAGTAACAATTAAGTTATGTGGTATTTTTCTGCAACTCTTACCCCTGCATAAAATTTTTTTATTTATCTCTGCTTAATTGCTTTTTTTAAAACTACAAATTTTGACTTTTATACATATTTTTTCCAACAGTTTTTCCCTCTTACAGATTTTGACTTTTATTCATATTTTTTCCAGTTGTTTTGCCCTTTTTCAAACTACAGATTTGAGTTTTAAAAATATTTTTTCCAGCAGTTTTGCCCTCTTTCGTGGAAATTTTTTAAACCCATAGTGTTAAAACTACAACTTCTTGATTTTCCTAATGTCTTTTACTGCAATTTATTTACTTCTTTTGCCGCATAATTTATAGTTTTAAACTTTTTGACTTTCACTTCTATGTAGCTAAGCTTCACTGTTTTTCTTGCTTGACGGTAATTTAATGCAACATGAAGAGTCCAGATTATGAAATAGGTGAGTTTGAAACTGATGAGCACAGAGGTGGATGCAACGAGAAACTTTGAAAAAAATACATGGAACATAACAAGAAACAACAAGAAATATATGAGGATCAACCGATCAGGTGTTACAAGCTAAGGCTTTTGCGTAGAATTATTTAAATACTTGCTCATTTAAAATAAGTAAATACTTGCTCATCTTAAATAGTAACCTCCAAATATTTTACAATCTTTGCACAGATCGTTGAGGAAATGAGTTTGTCAGAAATTATGGCCGGCAAACGTATGATAAAGCGTGATGCGAGAATGCGTGAAGAGAATAAGGAAAGAAAGCAACATATTGGTTTGTATTTGAAGATATTTATTTTTCTTTATGAATTGGTTATAACTGGTTTGCTTCAAATTTGAGATTAGTTTTCCTATTTTTTTATAATTCAAATTAATTATTTGTTGTGGTTGCATTGGTACATATGCGTCTTAAACCTATCTTTTTCAAATTTACCTGTATAAATGCAATTTGTTATTTTTTTCCCTACTTGACAGTTATACACGAGGACATGGAGAATGGAAGTTATTTGGACAGAACTGATAGCTCACATAGAACCGCTACCACATACTATATATCTGGTATGTTAATGTTAATTATTTGTTATGGTTCCATTGGTACATATGCGTCTTAAACCTATCTTTTTCAAATTTACCTGTATAAATGCAATTTGGTATTTTTTTTTCCCCTACTATTTATCAATTTGGTATAAATGCAATTTGGCCAAGACTAATTATTTTGAACATCTTCTGGAGTGTCTATCTACAGGTTGACGACAATTAACCTTTTTTTTGGCTTACTGGGCACACACATACACCCACTTTGTCTTCGACAAGGCTTTATCCCTCGACCTCCCACACAGGAAGCGAGGGCGATACAGTTAGAGAAAGAGTTCTTTGGTACAATTACCATTTGCTAGATCAGCCTTGGTAATTCTTATATTGAGTTAGTTGCACCTATTTTACAGGACCAGCAGATGTGAAGGTGAAAATGGCAACAACTTTGGCAGAAATGGAAATAACTGAGCACTATAAATCTTCTCTGTTTGAACAAGGTGTATTGCATTCACTTCTTCAGTTGATCAAAGAGAGTGATGATCAGATGAAAGAAGTAGCAGTTAAAGCTCTTCGGAACCTATCAAACCTGCCACAAAATGGCTGGCATATGATCAGGCAAGGTTCTGTGAGCACAGTTTTAGGTCTTCTTTACCACCCTTCCTCATCAACTAGGTTGCGTGAACAAGCTACTGCCACCATCATGCATCTTTCAATATCAACTACAATTGAAAATATTGATGGACCACCAGTGCTATTGTTGAATCTGATGAAGAGATTAACACATTTTCTCCCTGTATTAACTTGGATGTGCCTGAAGTGCAAGTTAGCATACTTTGCTCTTTTCAAGCTATCTGTCAATCCCCCTCTGCCTCAAATGTCATGAGAAAGTTAAATCAGGTATACAGTTTTATTACCTTTTATATATACCAATAGCAATGGAATATATAATCTAACTCCCTGAAAAAAAAAATAAAGGACAAAAAGAATCACATGGTTCTGTTAGTTCGACATACAGCACAAAAGCACTAAAGCAGAAAGGGTTTTCCACAATAAATTTCAGTACATTTGGTACAGTTGCAAAAGTTAATACAATGAAAATTTTGAAATCTCCTAAAAACACGAGTCTCCTGCATTTTTGCAGTTTCACTATAACATGTGCAGCCACAATCTTAGAAAGGAAAGAAAAACACAAAGCAAAACTGGGGACTGCATAGAATATGAAGTAATCTCCATGATATCATATTTCCCTTGCTGCAGCTACTCAGTGTGATGAGTTTATTGAATTGGATAGATGCTAATTATTTGTGGCTTAATTGCCTTCACAGGGTGCATCTATAAAAGTTTTGGTTCAACTGTGTGAGCTTGATGACCAAAATGTTCGGGTGAATGCTGTTAAGCTGCTCTATTGCCTGACAAAATATGGTGATGAAGACAGCATCGTAGAGCATTCGAGTCAAAATTTAATTGAGACTTTAACAAGAATCATCATGACTTATATTGACGGTGAGGAGATTGCTTCTGATATGGGTATTATCTTCAATCTTCCAGTGTCCCCCGAGATATCTGAGTGGCGGGGGCTTTTGGGAGCAGGGGGACTTTCCAAGATCTTAGATCATCTAAGTGATGGCAGGCAAAATGGTCAATATAAGAATCAATTGATTGAAAATGCTTTGGCAACAATATGTCGTTTCACTGCTCCAGAAAATCAGCAATTACAGAAAATGGCAGCTGAAAAAGGCGTTATTCCTGTGCTTTCCACTATTCTTTCATCATTCCCCAACAAAACTAGATTTCCGGAGTCCTGCAATTCCATGGCAGACACACCTTTATTGGCAAGAGCTACAGATCATAAAATAAATCCCCCTGACTGCAAGATAACATTTCCATCATCAGTAAACAAAAAATTATCAGTAGCACACTAAATATAAGAGAATCAATTACACTAGGGCATAATGGTCATGAATTCCAGAAACCATGCTTCAATAACGATCAAAATTCAACTCCGGGAGGATTAACTTTGCAATTGTAAACTCAGAATCAATATGACAAGATCATAATGGTCATGAATTCAAGATGCACTATTTTACATAACAGAGACTACCTATTTTAACTAACAGTTATATTAAACAGAATTTCCTTGTTGTCAATTGTCTTTCCATCAAAGAGACTAACAGTAGAACTTAGTGTCCCAGCAATATGATCGATATTCAATTAAAAAAAAGGGGCAACTAATTATGATTGCTTTCTGATTGCACATGGTTTAGGCCCTTAGACCCTTATTTTTAACTTATGATTGCATAAGGGGCAACTTATGGCAATTTATGTCTTAGTTCTTCTAGTTAGTGTAAATATTATTCACCCCTTCTGTGAAAGACCCTTGGACATGTTTATTCAACATCTGTAGCGGTGCAAGAGCTTTCTCCAATTTGTGTTGTTTGTTCTTGGAGTGTATTTACCGTGTCTTTATCTTCAAGCTATGAAGTGTTGTAAAAAAATTAGGAAAAAAAAAACTAAATTTCAAGACATGGAGCAGTAGGATGTCGGCTTGATTTATTTTTGGCTATTAACATTATACTAAACCATTGAAATTCTGGTAGTGAAGGACCAAGTAACCTTCCACATAACTATACTAATCCTTAAACAGAATTCAAATGAAACACCACTCAGTTAAATCTACCAGGTATGAATTGCAAAATAATAATTAAAAAAACTATAATTTATAATGAATTAATAAACCTTATCTCTTTAACTTCATCTTTGTGTTCAGGATAAAAATTTATTACAAACTCCTTCTATATACGAGTTCTCAAAAAACTATGAAATTGTTTATAATTTAGAGAAAACGTTTTAAATTTTAAAAGGGAAAAAAGGTATCTAAAAAAAACTAACTCTTAATTAAAGTACAATACTTACTTATTCAAAACCTTCAAATACATAAATCAATACAAAAAATATATTTGTTGTCGATAATATGAACGATTCAAGTTAAAAGCAATTTTGAATAAATTTTAAGAACTTCATCTATAAAATTAAGCTTGCACACCAAAAATCACCTACAAATCGAAAAAAAAAATTACTAAAAAAAAAGAAAAAAAACATCGTGCATCGCACGGGCTAAAGGCTAGTATATATAATAAGTATAAGAGAGATCTTATCCACAAATTTCGTCACTGTACTACCAAAATAATCTCAACCATCGAATCTAATATATTTTAAAATAGACGGTCAATATTATATCATATTAAAAGAGGAAATTATAATCTAAAAAGGATATATTTAGAAAAAGGTGCATAGAAGTGATTTTTAAAAATAAAATTATAATATAAAAAGGATATAATTTAAAAGGTTGTATTAGAATTGAATTTTAAAAATAAAATTATAATCTTGAAATGATATAATTAAAAAAGGTTGTTTTAGAACTGAATTTGTTTTATTAGTATTTAAAAAATTCATATTTACTATTTGGGTTCAAGATTGAGATCTAGAAATCTAATTTGGATGATTTTACAATCCAAGCACACCTTATAAAATTATCTTTAATTTAATGATGATTTAATAATTATATTTCAAATAGAAAACTCAAAATCTTATGAGAAAATATAATTACGAATTTTTTCATTAATCCTATTAAATGTAGAAAACCTACATTGATAATATTATTCAATCTAGAAAACCTAATTATATATAATTTAAAGAGTATGTTGGACCTAAGGATGCCCTCAGGTAACACCCTGAGGTTAAAAGAAGTATAGTAGTAAATTAGGGGCATTTACAGGTTAAAAGAAGTATAGTAGTAAATTAGGGGCATTTTTGTAAATGTAAGGGATGGATCTTATATTTACAAAAATGTCCCTACGGGGCCACTTGATTTATAAATGCAAATTTGTTTTAACCTCTGGGTTGTCTCCTGAGGACATCCTCACACCCATTTTTCTCTAATTTAAATCATTCACATGTACCTTTCGTATTTTAATACAAATACATTGTTTAGTTTATAGTATTTTAAAATATAAAATATTTTTTTATGCTAGATCCAACGATTTCATCTATTTAATTTAAAATCTAGCGGTTCTTATTTATTTTGTCGTATGGAGGACCAAACTACCGATTATCAAAATTTTGAGGTATTATTAGAATTGAATTTCATTTATTTTATTATTAGTATTTTAAAAAAAATCATATTTACTATTTGGGCTCTATCTTGAGATTTAGAAATCTGATTTGGATGATTTTGCAATCCAAGCGAAACTCATAAAATTGTCTTTAATTTAGTAATAATTTAATAATTACTATTCAAATAGAAACACCTAGAATCTCATGAGAAAATATAATTACGATTTTTTACATTAATCCTATTCAATACATTGATAATGCTATTTAATGTAGAAAACTTAATTATATCATATTATATAATAAGAGAGTATTACCAAAACTCAAGGGATCGATTCTCAACAACTACGTATTATTTAATTTTTAGTGTCGTAAACTAATGTTAAATTTGCATGGAAAATTATAAATGTATGTTGCGTAAGAGATAGAATAATATTTTACAAATTCAGTTTGCTATATTTATTCACACATAATTAACAAGTTTCAATATTATATTTTATTAAAATATTAGATTAACGGAAAATTAATATTTTTTAATATATTATATAAATAGCTTATAACCCATGCCATGTATGAAAAATTTTAATAATTTTTTTACTATTTTTATTTTATTATTCATATTTTAATATATATTTTCTCAATAATAGAAAAACAAATTATAGAAGATAATAGAATATAATAAAACATATTTTATAGTATTTTAAATGATACTTCTTTGCCTAAATCTTGAAAATAAATAATATAAGTTTTCGAACATAAAATGTTATTGACGAACCTTAAATTTATGGGAGTAGTTTATGAAAAAATATATATTTAATAAAATTACGGTGAAGATAGATAATATAATTTTTTTAACTATAATATATTGTTAATGAAAATCGCACCTTAAATTTTTTAGAGTAGTTTATAAGATTTGGTTGGTCGGTCAATTGGACGGTCGGTACGGTACATGTTGATATATAAAATTTTAAAGAAAAAATCCCACAATTTTCATATATATTTTAAGATCTAACGATTTTTGTTTAAAAAAAAAAGGATCTAATGATTTTTATTAATTCAATATATAATAGTAATTGAAGGTATAAAATCGAAAATATATTTATTAGAAAGATGAAAATAATTTTTTTTAAAAGAACTGTGCATCACACGAGCTATAAACTAGTATTATTTAAAGTATAAATGAAAAATATTAAATTTGTTTTAGACGTGGTTTTTAGGGTGAAGGCCCATTATGCCAACAATTCAAAAATCAAGGCCTTATTTGCTGATATGCGGGAGTAGAGGCCTTATCTGCCGATTGGACACGCATCCTCAAATAATGTATCACTGGATACGCAAGCCGTATCAATGGATACGCATATGAAAAAAACGTATCTTTGTTCCTGGGCTTCGTTCCCATCTTCTCCCTCCCAAAATGACACACGCATCTCCACAAGGCGTGTACGTGATACGCATTTATATGCTACGTGTTGTTCATAAAGACTAAATAAACTCCTGGTCGTTGTGATGCCCTGTCACATAAGGACACGCAACCTGGACAAGCATATCCAGGATACGCATTTGTCTACTCCGTAAGTCCAACCAAGCTGTGAGCCGTCTATTTCCCAGTAAAAGATACGCATAAGGAATTAAATTAGGTGTGGGGAGATTGTGGTGACGGAGAGGGGGAGAGGAGATGTGGAGACATGAGGGAGAGTGAGGAGAGGAGGCGGAGAGGGATGAGTGGATGAAGAGGAGAGAGATAAAGAGAGGGAGGGAGAGATTGCAGAGAGAGATCTGGAGATTGATTCAATTAGGCGGAGAAATCCAGTAATTGTATAAGCTTGATTGAGAGTGTGGATATGGATAGTGTTTATATGTGTGTTGACATGATTTAATATGCGACTATGTTTAAAGGAAAATATTTGTTTAGAAGTGGATACGCATTATAACTATGTGTATAGTGTGGGTATTTAGGGCCCTAGATCCGTATTTAAGGAAATCGGGTCAGGCACCCTCGTATGGTTTTTAACCCACGACCCTTTCAACTATAAAAAACATGGCAAGATTATTCCAAAGAATATTAAGAATTATAAAAAATATTATTAAAAATCAGTGAAAGAGACGTCTTCTCCTCTGGGTAAAAGTCCTCAATAACCAAAAATTAAATTGGGGTGCCCAAAATAATACAGGGCAGAAAAGCTGACCAAAATAACTAGCGGACTACGCATTGGCAGCATGCGTACACTGACCACGCATGATACATATTCGTAGTCTTTGTATTTTGAATACTCACAATATACTGCCTATTCGGGATACACATTCGGGTAATACGTATCCGAGGATACGCATCATGAAGATGCACACTTGCCACTGTTCATCGTCTCCTTGTGGCGATGTGGGAGACGAATTTCTGGGCAATTTCCGAGCTTTTTCTGTCCAAAGCTCCGTTCAGACAATATATTCATAATCCATACACATACCACATACCATTCGACTCGCCTTCTCATCCTCTACAACTACATACCATTTGTTTTTCATTTATATTGCCCGATTGTAAATCCCAAAAATGACCTAAAAGCTCGATTTTGAAATTTCAATCGAGATTCAAACACGCCCCTACGGGGCCAGATCCTGCAAAAGAAATAGGGGGAAAGCGTGAGACGGATGTGCTCGTCTTTTTGGTGCGCTCAGAAGGGGTTGAGGTTGAGGGACGACGACGGGATAAGGTGGAGGATGAGGGTGACGACAGGAGGGGCGATCTGTTCATCGAGAGAGATGATGAACGTACTTTAAATGCGTATCCCCTATACGCAGAAGTAGATCTGGCAATTCGTTCGTTTCGTATACTTTCGTGTCGTGTACTTTCGTGTTTCGTGTACGTAATGTTAAATCCAAAACCGACCCGTTAAGGATTCGTTTCGTTTCATGTTCGTGTACCTTCATTTCGTGTACGTTTCGTGTAATTTTTGAATAAAAATAAGAATATTTAAATATTAATTTTTTACTAGTCGAGTCTTAAGTCAATAACTAAAATTTGAAACTATTTTGTATTTATCTTATGTAAAAATTATATATAAAATATCATTTTAAAATATGTATTCATATAATTTTAATAAAATTATTTAAATATTAATTTATTTCGTATATTTTCGTTTCATGTCGTGTACCAAGGATAAACCAAAAACCGACACTAAATTCATCCGTATAATTTCGTGTTCGTGTACCACAAAGGTCAACCCAAACCCATAATTTTCGTGTCGTGTACAAAATTGTCGTCTCTACGCAGAAGTCAAATGTGTGACCTCTGGTTATTTCGGGCACTGTTCATGCGCGTGGTCATTTTGGACAGGTGAGTTGTGTTTTTGTGTTAATTTGATCATTTTCTCTTCTCCTCTCTGGTTACCACAAAAGTAAAATAAAACCAGTACAAAGCATAGGGTACTTTTTTTTTTTTGTTGCGTAGTGATTGTGCTGCAGATTAATTAGTGACGATTTGAATTTCATGTAGCTAAGACATCAGTGATTCAAATCACCATTTTCAATCAGGCAAATCAATCCTGATTTGCATTAAATTAGCAGTTTTGTCTACACTGATTTTTAGTTTTCATTTTGGATTAATGTTCATTACATAAAGATAAACAAACCATTCTATCATACGATTAAATTATCAATTCTAAAGAGGATATAGATTGCCAAGCAAATTAGCAAAACCAAAATAAAATTGGCAAACACGATTAGCAAAACAGAAAGAACCGGTGAACACACACGCAAAGAGTGTGCATCAGAGTGTGCAGCCAGCAAGGTCTAAGAGAAACCGAAGGCTGCTCCAAAAAAGTTGGTCCAAATTTCAGAATAGTGATGCAAAGAACCAGGTAAATAATCTAAAAGGAAAAGAAATAAGGAACAGCAAAGTTCACAAATGTTATGAATGGTTCTGTGCAAACATAATTCAAGTCCAGATATTTGCACTGGTAAACAAAACAAAAGATGAAATTATTCTCAAATACGAATCTCCAAGATTATTTAAACAACTGCAGCTTTGGAGTATTCAGTGTCACTCCGAAGAAAATAACAGTTGAGTTGCTTATTAAGTAGCAATAACATAAATGAAAAGAAATGCTGGTATTCGTTTAAATTTTCCAGCTGCATGGATCCCAGCTTTGCTCCTGGAAACTCCGATCACTGAACTGCAACTTCTACCTGCACATAAGACTATACAAATATGTTAGTTCACCTGCTCCTCAAATTTAAGAGAAAAGAATGCAGCTATTGACAAAAGAAATCTTTGTTCTAGAGGCATCATCATTGTCTCCTTCACGGGAGATTTTAGATTCAAGCCTGTTCAAAAGCAAAGCAGGTGTGTGAGTGTTTTCAGTCAGCTATTGGGCCGGCAAATATTATGTTTCTCGCTGAAACTTGACTGTATAAATCAGCCACTCATTGAATCTTAAGGATTGCTATGCTTTAAGGGCTAATGATTTAATTTATAAAAGGACACTGATGTAGGAATATCAAATTGTCCAAAAGAATATGATGCCGAATGAGGCCAAAACTTTGACAAGCTCAAATCTTTGATTGTTTGAGAAGAAATAGTAAGTTGACATGAATTTATCAAGGTCAAATAATTTACACAACTTGCATTCAGATTAAAACTTTCAAAAAGAAAGAAAATTATGCAAACAAAAAGAAAATTGATGATACACCCATCTGTCTTTCGACTGTCTCAGGACAAGGAAGGTCAATCTTTAACTATACTTCTTCCTACCAGGTTCTCAATCAAAATATTCATTTAGCAATTACACTATTTAGGGTTACATACACATTAGCCATAAAAGTATCTTTGTGCGTACAACTAAACCCTCAAAAATGTAACTCTCTGCCTTTCATTTTTGTCAAACGTACACATCGGCCCCTCTCCCTATTTCTTCCCAAAAAATCAAAAATACCCTTGCCAAATATCATATGAATCAGTCCGGTCACAATATTTGTTAATGTGTTTAGCAAATATACTAGTTAGGGTTAAAGTGTTTGTATCGATTGAATCAATTTATTGGTTTATATCAATAATTCGGTGATTAAAATAATAATTTTGTATAAACATATTTTAAATCGAAGAGAGGTGCATAAAAATTTAATTTGACTTTGCATATATACATGTGCAAAAGTATGTATACAAAAGAGTTACGCACATTTGCTTTGTCGCTTTAAAACATGGTCGTTAGACGTTAAATTGATCTCATGTATGTTCAAAGTCACTTGCCAAAATCCCAAATCAATGTATTCAACGTCCCTGTTGCTATCACAATCTGACGATAGACTAATGTAAAAACATACAGGTGAGGGCACATTCAGGAAACAAAAAGAAAACGGGGTCTACGTGTATCTTTGACAAACATTGAGGGGACGGATATACTCTTTTTTTAAGTTTGAGGGTTTGTGTGCACAAACACAGATACTTTTATCGCTAAAAAGTAATTTACCATAATAATTGACCACTTCTTTAGACTTTTCCATTTTAATTGTTGTACTTACACCTGGACTTGATTCTCACCTAATAGTTGTATTTTAGGTTAGGTTATCTCACATACCAGTTGTCTAAGGGACAGAATGCAATTTATTAGTGGTCTCCTTAACTCTATTAGTAGGAGACAATTTGGCAAGGAGCCCAAAAGCAAATCCGTCCAGGTGATGGTTTGATTCTAAGCAAGCAGACATTACCATAATATTGTGGAAAATCATACACAAAAGATTAATCGACGACCAAAAGAAACAAAAACAATTTTACCAGGAAAATCATAGTGTGGGTGTCAGTGATCAATTAAATTGTAATCTGATTAACCTTTACTTGGCTAAATGTGTATTATAAACAATATAACCATTAAATGGTTATCTGGAATGTGAATGTGAGATTATGTGTTGTAATTAGGTGATTCTGTAGGATAATATCAGCTGAGATCAGGGTATATGATATGCTAAGATCAGGGTATATGATATGCTAAGATCAGGTGATATGATAGGCTGTAGATCAGGGATATGTAGGCTGTAGATCAGGGATATGTAAGCTGTAAATTAGCTCTCTGTTGTACTTATAAATACAGCAGTTCCAGTGTGTAACAAGGCATCAAGTTACCTTCAAATTCTCTATCTTATCAAACTCTTAGATTAACATGGCATCAGAGCCTACTCACACATAAACCCAGTTTTTTTTCCTGGCAGTTCCGTCTGCATCTCTTCCGATTCTTGTTTTTTTTTTTTTTTGCAGTTCCGTCTGCTTCCTTCAGTTTTTTTTTCCTACCACTCCCTTTCTTCTATCTTTAGTGAAATGGATTCACAGCACCACAGGTTGGCAGTAAGGCTAGATGGGAAAAATTATTTTTTATGGGCTTCTTACTTCAAAAACTTTCTGGAAGGTCAGGATCTCTGGACCTATGTTGATGGCAGTAATCCCAAACCAACAGATAAGGCGGAACAGTCTAAATGGGTGATTAACAATGCTAAGATTAAAACCTGGATCATGGAATCTGTGGAGAATTCTATTGCTGTAAATCTTAGTCCATTAAGTACAGCACATCTCATGTGGGAGTATCTAAAACGCATTTATAAGCAAAGCAATGATGCGAGGATGTATCAGCTGGAACAAGAGGTAAATTCTTTATCCCAAGAATCGTTAAGTATTCAAGAATTTTACTCTGCAATAATGTTGCTTTGGAATGAAATGGATATGATTGAAGAAAAGATTCCAGAGGCTGCCTTAGAAACAGTTCTGAAACTCAGGCTGCAAACTCGAGCTCGACAATTCCTGATGAAACTTCGTCAAGACTTTGAACCTATTCGTGCTACTATTCTTAATCGTGGAGGAAGTTCTAGTGTAGATACAATTCTACCAGACCTACTTGCAGAGGAAAAACGGTTGAAATCACTTTCTTCTCAAATAAATGTTCATGATGCTGCATTAAGTGCAGCTGTCCAGAAATTTAAGGCTCGAAATATGAGCAAAACTGAGTGTTTTATCTGTCATGAGACTGGCCACATTGCTACTCACTGCTCAAAAAAGAAGGGTACCACAACCACAGGCAATGTTTCTGCTTCTCTCTTTTGTCGATATTGTAAGGCCGAAGGACATTTGATTGAAAATTGTAAGATCAGGCCTCCACGGAATCGAAGTCACAAGGCATATATGGCCTCCGTGCCTAATACATCAGCTGCAGTTACTGAAACTCTGAACCAACACCATGCTTCTCAATCGAACTCTCCTTCACCTGATTTCATTCAGCAAGTTATTCAAGCACTTCAGGATTCTAATATCATTCATGCTTTTCCAGCCTCTAATGTCGGTAAGACAAATACTCAAAACTCTTGGATAATAGATTCCGGTGCTTCACACCACATGACTGGTAATTTAGATAATTTTAATTCTAGCATTCCACATGATAGACAGACAAATATTACCTTTGCTAATGGAGACACCCTTCCTGCTGAACGTGTAGGGTCATTAAAACTTGGCTCTTTGAATCTTTCGAATGCTTTATATGTGCCAAAATTATCTGCTAATTTGATCTCAGTCAATCAGTTAGTAAAACAAAATTGCATAGTCTCATTTTCTTCTTCTGGTTGCTTAATCCAGGACCTGAGAACCGGGAAAGTGATTGGGAGCGGCCATAAGCGAGGGGAACTCTTTGTGTTGGACTTTAACATACCTTCAAGCACACCTACTCATACCTCACCAAATTGTTTTCTTGCTCCTTCTACTGTTGAAATAAATAAAGCTAATAAGTTGTGGAGACTTTGGCATAATCGTCTTGGCCATCCTCATGCATTTGTTTTGAATTCCTTGTTTTCTTCTAATGCTTTGATAGATAAGCTTGATTACAAATCTGAAATTAATAAAACATGTGAGGAATGTGCACTCTCCAAAGCACATACTTTACCTTTTATTAAGAAAATAAATCATGCTGTCTCAGCTTTTGATGTTGTTCATTCCGATGTTTGGGGACCATCTCATGTAGGATCAGTGAGGGGAAAATACTATTATGTTGTATTCATTGATGATTGGTCACGTTACACGTGGACATATTTTTTACGCCACAAATCTGAAGTCTCACAAGTATTTAAATATTTTCATGCTATGGTTCAAACTCAGTTTGACAGGAAAATCAAGATAATTCGTACAGATTCTGGTGGTGAATACAGCTCAAAGGAGTTTGAACACTTTTTAGCTTCTGAAGGAATTATTCATCAGAAGAGTTGTCCTCATCAACCCCAGCAAAATGGTGTCTCTGAGAGAAAGCATAGACACCTAATTGAGACAGCACGTGCTCTTCGCATCCATGCAGGCTTACCAAAGATGTTCTGGGCGGAAAGTGTGGCAACAGCTGTGTACTTGATCAATCGTTTACCTACTTCTGTTCTAGGTAACATATCTCCACAAGAGAAGTTATTTGATTATCCACCTGATTACGGAAAGCTTCGTGTTTTTGGTTGTACGTGTTATGTGCTTCTTCCTAAATCCGAGTATTTGAAGATAGAAGCAAAATCTGTTAAATGTATCTTTCTTGGATATTCAGAAACACAAAAAGGATATCGTTGTTATGATTGGGAAGGCAAGAGAATGAGAATTTCAAGGAATGTTATATTTTTTGAACATATGCCATATTTTAACTCTTCCATTCCTAATACTACATCACATGTTAAGCATGATGTTCCTCTATCTACCTTTCCAACTAATGTGCAGGGTATCATTACCTATCAACGTCGACCAAGAGTTCCCCCCTCTATGCCTCCTCAGTTACAGCCTCCGGATACAGGTAACAACTCATCTAGTACACAGTCTCTTCTTCATTCTCCACCTCCTCTATCACCACCACAGCCGCCTCCAAGGCGCTCTTCTCGTACTACTAAACCACCTGATCGGTTTTCATTTTTATCTGCACTTGATTCTTTTGCTATTCCTAATTCATACAAACAAGCTGTAGATAGTGTCGAGTGGAGTAATGCTATGCAGGAAGAATTTAATGCCTTACACCAAAATCAGACATGGGAACTTGTTCCTAAGCCTCTACATCATCCAATTATAGGATGTAGATGGGTTTACTCATTAAAGTTGAGGTCTGATGGGTCTTTGGAACGATATAAGGCACGTCTCGTGGCACAAGGCTATAAACAAAAATATGGCATCGACTACGCTGAAACCTTCGCGCCAGTTGCCAAAATGACCACTGTCCGTACTTTGATAGCTGTTTCTGCAATTCGTAATTGGGATATCTACCAGATGGATGTCAAGAACGCCTTCTTAAATGGTGAGCTTTCTGAAACGGTTTACATGCGTCCTCCCCCTGGATTATCAGTTCCACCAAACATGGTTTGCAAATTGAAAAAGGCAATATATGGATTAAAACAATCTCCTCGAGCCTGGTTTTTTAAATTAAAAGGGGTATTACAAAAAGCCGGATATCGTCAAAGTCACAATGATCACTCTTTATTTATATCTTCCACATCAGCGGGAACCACCTTCGCACTCATCTATGTTGATGATATCTTAATCACGGGTAATGATCGCCACGGTATACAGAATCTTAAGAATATCCTGCAAAACTCTTTTCAAATGAAAGATCTTGGTCTTGCATCTTATTTCCTTGGCTTAGAAATCTCTCGAAATGCTGATGGCTATTTTGTTAGTCAACAAAAATATACTCGTGGTATCATTGAAATGGCAAGTCTTACCGATGATAAGGTTGTGGATACTCCATTAAAGCTTAATGTAACATATAGTAAAACAGATGGCTCTCCAATCTCTGATCCAACCCTCTATCGAAGCATCGTTGGGAGTTTGGTCTACCTCACCGTGACACGTCCAGATATTGCCCATGCAGTTCATCTTGTGAGCCAATTTGTTTCAGATCCTCGAAGACTGCATTTAACAGCAGTACATCGCATTATACGTTATCTTCGTTCAACTCCAACTCGTGGCTTGTCATTTTCAAATACCAGTTTTTTAGACTTGCGCGCTTTTTCTGATGCTAGCTATGCGGGCTGCCCAGACACACGCAGATCTACTACTGGTTATTGTATATTTTTAGGAAGTTCTCTCCTTTCCTGGAAATCAAAGAAACAATCCACTGTATCCAAATCATCGACTGAAGCTGAATATCGAGCTATGTCCTCCACCTGCAGTGAAGTTGTTTGGCTTCGACGATTGTTAAAAGACTTTAATATTCAACTTCATTCACCCACACCGTTATTTTGTGACAACGAAAGTGCAGTCAAAATTGCAAGTAATCCAGTTTTTCATGAGCCAACAAAACACATTGAAGTTGATTGTCATTTTGTTCGAGAAAGATTTGAAAATGGTGATATCAGTCTACCTCGGGTTTCCTCCAAAGAACAACTTGCAGATTTCTTCACAAAATCTCAAACGAAGAGCCGACACGATTTTTTTCATCAGCAAACTAATGGTTCACCCACCATTAGTTTGAGGGGGAGTATAAACAATATAACCATTAAATGGTTATCTGGAATGTGAATGTGAGATTATGTGTTGTAATTAGGTGATTCTGTAGGATAATATCAGCTGAGATCAGGGTATATGATATGCTAAGATCAGGTGATATGATAGGCTGTAGATCAGGGATATGTAGGCTGTAGATCAGGGATATGTAAGCTGTAAATTAGCTCTCTGTTGTACTTATAAATACAGCAGTTCCAGTGTGTAACAAGGCATCAAGTTACCTTCAAATTCTCTATCTTATCAAACTCTTAGATTAACATGCAAATCAACTAATCCTGATTTTAGACAAGCACAATCATACAAAAAATGTAAACCTTGAACTGATGTCCATCATAATCATCACAAAGAGAAAAAAAGCAAATTCACACAAAATCCCAGATGTCAACTAAGGGATAGCCCACCATGTCAGTTTCGTAAAAAAACAATTAGTAACAGTATCGTTTTACCAAGAAGATAAATTAGCTACCCTAGTTCTTTAGGACCGTATTCCTATAGAACAGTGGACTTTGCAATTGTAATGACAATCTTGTTCAAGGACATAATACCATTACTTGCTTTTTTTATGCTCGGCCAAGATGATTCTATCCAATTTAGAAGTTTTTTGATGTGAGAGAAGTGGCAGGAAAAGGGTTGATTAGTACCCAGTCAAAAAATATACTTAATCAAAACTGAAGCCTATATAGACCAAATCCTTATTTTCAAGAAATGACATAAAGATGAATTTCCATAAGCTCAATATATACATCTAACAACTATGACATGAGAACAAACGAATAATCATAAAGAAAGACAATTGATGCATTTTAAATGAAATAATAAGAGTGTACCTTTCATCCCATGTAGACACTACAGTATAGTTTGATTAAACCCCTCCATTTCTTTCATCAAGTAATGCAAGACTCGGGGAATAATTATAGACTCCTGAAGATGTTTGTCCCCATCTGAGCTTGTATTCAGGATTCCTTGGATTGCTCACATTCCTGGGGTCAAGTAGAGAAACCTCATTTTCCAGATCTTCAATAATAACATCCCCATTCTTCATAAATCCTGCGGGAATTCCGAAGGGAAATTTACAAATTTTCAAGCAAGACATTCCAGAACTATCATTTTCTTTCAGAGTCCATAGGCTCCAACCTTCACCAAAACGAAAAGTAAACAGAGAAAACACAGACAAGGATTCTTGAAACACTACACGATACCCTTCCAGTCTCCCGTTAGCAAGACAGGCATCAGGCAAACTCGTACTTTTGAATGTCTCACTCTTCAAATTGAATGATACTACATTGCCATGATTCTCTGCCCCGACCCAGTAGAAAAATGGGTTCACAAAAGCAGCTGATAATGGAATATTAAAACGGGAAATAAGCCGATTAACAGGAGTTTCAATTATTCTCCAAGAATCTGTTTTCAGTGAGTAGATCTCAGCCACGGAAAAATCATCAGGCGAAAAGTTCAAGATTCTGATAACTTTGTAGTCACAGTCCTCCGGAAGGAAGGCTAACCCAAGAGCTTCAAGACAAAATTTAAATTTATATGTAGCATGAGCACTTGGGAGAGGCTTAATTTTTCCAAGGCTAGGATTCCACAAGTATATATCATAAAAAGAGGGATCGAGGTTTACCATCAAAAGAAGACCATTACAAATACCTGCTATTCTACAACCCCATGCTAATTCTGAAATTGGACATCTTACTTTCATCTTTTCAACTAAGGTTTCATTGCACCGAAATGAATAATGATCCGCCGTAAAAATACCCCTTCGGATTCTAACGACAAGATAATCTTTCTCGTCAGCCGATTTTAGACTCAGATGTGAATGGATGAAGTAAGGATCACTGACTAAATTGTACCAAGATTTGCAAACACATATGCACTGCATCAGAGATTTGACGGGGAGCATTATAAAGATTTTACTCACTAAAGAGTCTGTCAGGTCATTTAGAATCGCCATGGCGATTCTTCAGATTATAGACCAGAACTGATCAGACTATTGAGGGTTATGAGATCTACAATTCGGTGAAACAAGTTTGGGACAATTAAGCTTGGTCTTCGCGTAATATGAAGGATTTGGTTTGGAGTCCAGACCAAATGAAGATATTTAATTCATCATTTATATATTAAGGAATTAATTTAACATCTTCAATAGTTCCGTTCAAATGCACTTTACTTTAAAGATAGTGCATTTAATGCGGTATTGATTTTAATTTGTACACACCTAATTCGAACTTTCTAGATGTACACCAGAATCTACGGTGCTTAAATTTTTTGTAGTGTGGAATATACAAATAGAAATACTATGAGAATATTTTATTTGAGTTACTTTTGCTGAACCTGTAACAAGTTTTCTTTATGTGGTCTTTACCCTTGTACAAAATTTTAACACCTCACTAGTCACACCAAGCTCACTCTACAAACGTCCAGATCAAACATGCCTATTATGTACCACTCAGATATAGGGTCTGGGGAATTAGAAAGACTGTAAGACTTTCGGCTTTTTAAACAAAACTGGATAGTTCTAAATATTATCCAAGATCTTGAAATTACAATTCATTTTGATTTATGTAAGAATCAGATAGCAAAGAACAGACTTACATAGTGTAATTCACTGTTGCAGTTAACAAAACCTACATAGTGTAATTCGCCATGAAAACAAAACCCTTAAGATTCACTGTTGCAATTAACTATAATAGTTCACCCATATCTTTAGACTAGCTTCTTTTTTCCTTTTTTGCTAAATTGCTTCATTCCCATGTAACATGCCTATATAGCTACTATCTTATTTCCAGCTTAAATGTCGTGTATTTCAATTGTATACATTAATTCAACTGCTGATCAGAAATTTGATTAATGAAAACAACAGAAGCTATTCATGATAACATCAATTATGAAGCATGGATAAGTCAAATAGTGGTTATAGGTACTCAGAAACGTAATAATATCCCCCCTTGTTTCTTAGACAAAGTAATCTCCTGAAAAAATTATAGAACACCATTTGACAACAGCCCATGTGCATCAGGACAGTCAGATGTATGAAAATTAATTCTACATTACTTTCTCTTTAAAAAAAAATCTGCTAACTTGTTCAAACGATTTATATCACAAAATCTCAACTCTACCACCGGCTCCAAAATTTCAAGCTTTGGAATCATACTTATATCATTTCAACAGTCAACACCCATCGATCAACAGTCAACACTTTTGGTTTGCAACACACATACATCAGTTGCCCTAGTTCTTTACAACCATAATGTAAGTGTTGTAGTTATATCCAATTTCACTGGTAAAGGATCATAATGTTGAAACAGAGAGAAGTAGGGTTTTATTATTATAAAATATTACGAATTACAGTAGAAGCGGCTAAACAATAATAAGAAAATTGGCCTACAAGAAACTAATATACTTATGGACGCTGCCGTAATTTTCTAATAATTAAATAAATGTTAATATTTACACTCAAACTCAACTCAAAATGCTTAACAAATAAGTATCAGGAGTTTGCCAAAACCAGCAATTATTCCTTTTTTAACATAGCAAAAGAAGAAGCATCCACGGCATCCGGTATCCAACAAAACAACACCAAAATCCAAACATATTCAGAATGAAACTAAAGCTGAAACCACAACTAAAAGAAAATTGAAATGAAACCCGAGCCTAATACAAGTTAAATCTGAACTGATATACATACGATTCCATACCTAACCAAAAACCAAATTCTAATCCTAAATTTGTCGGAAAATAAAGGGGAAAAAAAAAATTAACCAAGGGGGCAATGCCACTAGGGTAGGGAACAATCCAATTAAAGATTTAAAGGGCCAAGAGGAAAAAACAATCCACAAAGGGGCACAACTGAAAACAAAACAGAAAAAGTAAACAAAATCGAGGCAGAAGCTAAATTCGATCTAAAAAACAATAAGGAAATTTGTCTTCCTGAAAATGCAAAAAACAGAACCAAACAATCATGATCCAATTTAATGATCCCGAGAAAATGTAAACCAATTTGTATAGGAGTGAAAGACCCGGCATGCCTGCATCTCCTTATCAACCCACCCCACCCCAGATCAAATTGACCTAGCTCTTGGTACCATATTGAATTTGAGAGAAAAGTACAGTTTTCTTACGATTAACTTGTTACGAATTACAACACTTACGAGCTGATTATATCGCCAAATCTAAACAACAATAAGGAAACTGTCCTACATGAAACTATACAACAATGGAACTCTCTCATCATTCTCAAACAATTGTACTTTATGTTACACATAATACCACATAATTCTCTTCCAGGAACAACTGACCAGCTCAAATTTTTACCAGTAATATATAGATTTATTTGATAACGAAATGACGCAAAACAGGGTCGATTAGCTACCTATCAAATAGTAAAGCGAAACAAAACTGAATCTTACTTTTTACACTGATCTCGCAAACGGTAATTTCTTATGCATAATATCTTTTAACATGCAACAAATATAATAAAAGAAATCAAGATAAAGTGATTACACATGTTGCAATTTAAAAAAGATAGCAACGGAGAGTGTACCTTTTGCCTTGCATCCTGTAACAGTGGCGGAACCAGGATTTCGAAAGAAAATTCTAACCGGGCTAATCATCAGGGTTTAACCACACCCATCCATTTCTTTGATTGAGTAATGGCAAGACTTGGGGGAGTAATAGTGTTCTGTTGAAGATCTAAGTTCGCTTCAATCTCTGTTATATAGATTTTATCGTATATCGTTACCTGTCCCTGAACTACTAATGTTATACGAACCATAACCTCTGTCATTCACTAAACAGGATATGTGATTTTATATTTTTTGTCAGAAACCGGTTATGTGATTTGGTTGAGAATCAAATAGGACGTTTTAAAGGAAAAAAATCATAGTAGTAATTGGCTGATTTTGCAAATTTAGTGTATCATGAACTCCCTCCGTCCCACTTCAAGTGGCTCATTTGACTTTTCAACCGTCAAACTTAATTAACTTTGACTGAAAATTAAAATTTATGTATTATATAATTTCATACTCGAATGTGGTATTAATCGACTACTTTCAAACGCAAAGTATTGATGTTAATTAGCAAATGAAAAAGTATGGATGTTTATATTCACTTTTGCAAAAGAAAATCCTAACTTTATTTTTTGTGTTTTAGATAATAAGTTGTGCATTTGGTTCAATTTGCATATAGTTTCTCGTTGAGTTGATAGGTTTTATCATGTATGGCATCATGTATATATATTTTTATATGATTTCTGTATAATGTATAGCATCACGTATATTATATGATTTCTATATAAGTCATATCCCCCACGTTCAAATCCCCATAGTATCATACTTGTCGAAACCATGTATCCAGCGCACCTCACATCCTTATCCATGCTTCTTTGGTGACAACCTTTCTTGTTGATCATAAAGCTAGAAATTTTACTTTCATCTTTTCAGGAAAGGTTTCACCGCACAAAAAGAGTAACTTTCGTTGAGAGAAACAATAACCAGGTATCCGGGTTCCAGAGAGACAATACCAATCATAGGAAACCTGTTTATACATATAACTTATTTCTTACACTATTTTTGAGTTCCAAGTGTGTATTTTCAATTTTTTATTCTTAAGTGTCTTCAAATCTATGGTCGATCCTGTTAAGTAATACAACTAATTAAATTCTGAATGACTTTGTTTTGATATTTTACATGGAACCTAAAAATATACTGACGTCCTTCCAAGTCGGTCATTAAAACACTTGGTTTTTTAATATCAAAAGTTCATTCTGTAAACTCCAAAATTTTAGAAATTAAATTTCTAGCCCTCAAGTACTTGAAACAATTGCACGTCACCAAAAATATGAATATTTGTTAAATCAATTAAACCTAGGCTACTACTTGCCTCCTAATAAACAATAAAGAGCACAAACATGTCTCACAAAACATTCAGAATTCTGGTAGCAGAAAGTAACACAAATTCCATAATTCAATAAAATCTCGTACACTGGAAATTACCAATACTTGGAAAGTTTGCAAGAGATAAATGTTAATGCAAAATGATGAAAAAACACTCCTCTCACCAACCGACAAGTAGAAGCTTCAGCAGAGCCATTCGAATATATAGACCATTCTTTGCCTGTCTGAAGTACGCAGCTCTTGGATCCTCGTCAACATCCACGGTTATCTACAAGAAAAATTAGTACTGTGAACAATGCATAGTTGATGAAACTTTTTAAAGTGAGGGTTACAAAATTAAAGAGCCAACCTCATCCAGCCTGGGGAGAGGATGCATGATCACTGCATGCTTCTGCATCACACCCAAGACTGCCTTATCAACAATGTATTTGCCTCGAGCTTTTTCATAATCATTAGTTCTCTCTCCAAATCGTTCTCGCTGAATGCGAGTTTGATAAACTACATCACAGGTGGAAGCCACTTCCATGAGGTCAGAACTTTCTTCCCACTCAATACATTTTGATGTGAGATACATTTTTATGTCATCCTGGATTAAAAAAATTACAGTGGTAAAAACAAACATGATTTTATTTTTCCATACATATTCTATGTCACTTTATCTTGTATCAGTTTAATGAAACGCGTGCTCACAATATAAGTGCTTAATGTAGTTGAACATTAAAGAACTTGACATCGATAACTTGAACAAAGGCCAAGGCCTCAGCATTTTTTTATACCTTCATTTTCACCACCTCAGGCGAAACAAAGTAGATCTTTACATTTGGGTACTTGGAGAGCAGATATGCAAGTGAGCGAACTGTCCTCCCATTAGCAAGATCTCCAACTAATCCAACTTTAATACCTTCGAGTTTACCTAGTTCCCTTTCAATAGTGTAAACATCTAGAAGAGCCTAATTCACATACAGCACATGAAATTAGTAATTGGAGAAACACGAAGTGATCAAAGTAAATGGTTCCACTTTAGTAATCCTTCACATGACATAGATCATTGACAACTTTTTATTTTTTTCTTCCCTATAAAACTTCATTACGATTTATGCATGAACAAGACATTATTTGGCCTTCTCCCTAGCTTTTAAAGTGAAATACACATGCAAATATACTTTTAGAATGAAAGAAAATTAAGTTCTTACATAATCTTCATTACCATTAGACCAACCAAAATACAGACTTCTTACTAGACTTGTACATAATAATATCGTTGGCAATAGTCTTATAACTTGAACTGAGTTGCATGCTGCGGTGCTCTTTGCTTAGACTTGTTAACTTTCAGCCCATGACATATATCTATACCAAGACCTTATGAACCTCTAAAACCCATAACTTTCTACCTTCCAAAAACAAAAATATTGTGCGTAGAGCATCACACAAAAGGTTCCAACTCAAAGCAAAACTGTTCAATACATGTGATAAGAGATGCACTATATATATAAAGGAAACAGATGATTTTTATACCTGAGTTGGGTGCTGTCCTGGACCATCCCCGGCATTAATAACAGGAATACTGGCTGTACTTGCAGCTCTTTTGGCAGCACCGCTCTCAAAGTGCCTCATCACAATTATATCAGAGTACCCTTCGACTGTCCGTATAGTATCTGCACAGTTCATACCCACATCAGAATCAATATCAGCAATATCACCAGATGCTATGGCTTGAATTTTAAAATTTAAAGTGTTCTTTACAGCTTTAACTTGGATTTGCAAATACTACATAACTGTAGTAATTAATAAAATTAAAAGTAAAAGGCTACCTTCCAATGTCTCTCCTTTGGCTGCTGATGAATATTCCCGCGCATTTTCTGTGGTCAAAACTTCTCCACCTAATCGCTTCATAGACGATTCAAACGAAAGCCTAGTCCTTGTTGAGGGCTCATAAAAAAGTGTGGCCATAAGATATCCCTTAAGAATTTGACTGCCTGGCGAGTTAATCTCAATCTTTTCCATCTCACGAGCAACTTCAAATATAGCACTAAGAGTATCCCTATCAAATTGCTGAGCTTCAAGAATATCGCTTAGCTGGAACTTATTCCCCTTGTCGAAAGAAAATGACTTGTTAACACCCATTGCCCTGACTTGCATTCGACTCCTCGAGTACTTATCATCAGCAGATAAAACGACAGACTTAGACTCCGGTGATTGTTTAAAAAACTTAGACTGACCGAACATAAACTCATTACGATAACTTCCTTTTGCTTTGCGAAATGGCATCGCCTCACGCAACAAACATGCTGAGTTTGAATACGAAGAAGCAGTAGCCATGGATATAACAGAATTAACAAACACCTAAATTTATCACAAAAATCATCATTATGACATTTTAAATTCTGTATTACTAATCGAAACAACTAAAAATACAAAATACGGAAACAAAGTGACTAATTGTAAAACATTTAGAATGCAAATTAATTGAATATGCAGATGTTTAGTATGTAATTAACATCAATAACAAGTAATGTAATCTCGAGTGAGGTGGATAAAGTAATTAAAAGCATATAAAATTAAATAAATGACATTCGAGAGGAAGAAATAGATACGATTTGAAACCTGTGTTTGAGGAGGGAGAGGACTGAGTCAAGCCGCCGAGTTGGTTACTGAGCTGAGCGAGTGGAGTGGAGTGAGGTTCTTCTCCAAGGGTTTCTCAAACCAAAGCGCCTTCTGTTAGTTTAATTTAAAAAACAAAAGTACATCAATTTGAATTTAAGAAAATATCAAATGTTTATTCGGACAAGATTGATTTTAATTTTTTTTTAAAAAAAAAATAACTGTAAAATTATCGTTTTCTTTGAGATTGGGACTATCAGACTACCAATTAGGTAACATGGACACAATATCTAAAAAAACTAAATAAACATAATATATTCTGCTTATGGACACAATACCAATTAGGAGGGTGTTTGGCATTGCTTAAAATAAGTTACTTTTGACTTAATGGAGGTGTTTTTAACTTAAAGGAGAAAGTAAAGTTGTTTACTTTAAGTTGAATTAATGTGTTTGGGTAATTTTACTTAAAGTTAAATGGGGATTTAATAATTTTGACTTAAAGTGAAATTTGATTTTAAAAAATTTTAAATTCATAATATTTTAACTTTACAAGAGTCCAAAAACAAAAAAAAAAATAAAAAAAAGATGGATAAGTTATAAGTCATAAGTCAAAAGTACCTAAAAGGAACTTATGACTTAAAGGAGTTTTTTAACTTAAAGCTCAGCTTTAAGCAAGTTACACAAACAGAACATTTTTAACTTAAAGGAGCTTTCTCCTTTAAGTTAACGTAGCCAAACACGCTCTAGGTAACATGGACACAATATCTAAAAAAACTAAATAAACATAATATATTCTGCTTATGGACACAATACAGTTAAACCTCGATAAATGAATACGTTTGGGATCGGAAAATTTGATTCATTAATCGAGATTATTCATTTATCGAGGACAAAAATACACTATCTCTATTATATCGGGACCGAAAAAATTTATTCATTTGACGAGGTTATTCGCTTATCGAATATTCATTTATCGAGGTTCCACTGATAATTAAGAAAAATGTGTGTTCGATTTATTCGTTTAAAAAATGGGAAAAAGATTTACAATAATCATAATGCTATATTTCCCCTTTTTAATAACAAACTTTTGTATTCATTGTAAATATAATATTACTAGCTTATAACCCGTGCAATGCACGGGTTTCTTTTATTATATTATAAATTTCTTTTATTATATTTTAAATTTTATTTAATATTATAACTATGTTTTTATATATTATTATCTTTAATAATTTTTTTAATTTTAATTTGATATAATTTAATATACTCATTTTTACGGATTATAATAATGTTTTCTTATTATAAACAACGTTTACGATTTTTAATATATTTTATTAATAATTGAGAAATATGGTGTGATATTTTCAGGAATATATTAATGATTGTAAGATTTGTTTTAAATTAAAAAAGTAATGTGTTTAATTATAAAGTAAATATTAATGATTGAAAGATATGATACGATTGATATTTTTAGGTGTATAAAAGATAATATTTTCAACTAAAAGTAAATGTGAAAAAGGCAATCGACTAATTACCATTAATTATATTATGTTATTATTTATTTTAGGTGTTTAATTTTTCTTGAAAATTATGGTGTGATATTTACAGGTATATATTAATGATGTAAGATTTGTTTTAAATTAAAAAGCTAACGTGTTTTAATTCGAAATAAAATATTAATGATCGAAATATATGATATGATTGATGTTTTCAGATTTTTATAAAAAGATAATATGTTCAACTAAAAGTAAATGTGAAAAAGGCAATCGACTAATTACAATTAATTTTATTATATTAATGTGAAAAAGACAATCGACTAATTTCCATTAATTTTATTATGTTAATCGACTAATTACCATTAATTATAACGTATTTTAATTCAAAAAAAAATATTAATGATGGAAAAATATGATAGATATGATATGATTGATATTTTTAGGTGTTTATAAAAGTTAATTTCTCGACTAATTAATTACCATTAATTATATTATGTTATTATTTATTTTAGTTGTATTTATTTTTGTTTATAATGAAGGGTAAATAAGTAAATTAACGAAATACCAAAAAATAGGTACAAAAAAACAGGTACCAAAACTTTCAATATTTCGGGTTTTATATAATAGTATAGATTATATTTAATTATGAAAAATGTTAAAAATCCAAAATAATTATCAAAATTGTTTCAAATACTCATGTATCACTGTTTAATTGGTAACAATCTTAATAAAATATTGAAGCCCGTACATAAACATATATCAAAACATATTTCTAGCACTACTTAAATTGTACTTAGCAAAGAAAATCATAGACATTTAAATTTCTAGCCCATATTAAAGCTAATTTTAAAAAAAAATAGAGTTAAATAAATTTAATTTGTTTTATTAACCTATGAAAAATTGAAAACTTAAATTGCTAATTGCCTCATAAATGTTTTTACGAATTCATTTTTCGTTAATCCTTACTCACAAAATAATGGGTTAAGGCCAACATTACCGAATTTTTTAATTTAGTTAACAAGAATATCACGCGCGCCAGAGATTGGCCAAAAATACCAGATTATTATGCATTTTAGAAAAGGGTAATAATTGTTACGCATTTCGTGAAAGATTAATACATGTATTTCATTTTTTTAGGACATGTTACGCATTTTGTAAAATGATAATAGTAGCTATTACCCATTTGGGAGACGGGTAATAGGATATTACGCATTTTTCATTGGGGTAATATGTATTAATTTTTTTTTTTTGTTACCCATCTGAAGCATGCGTAATAGGGGGTGATTTGTTTTTTTTTTGTTATGCATTCTGTATATGCGTAACAATAGTTAAGTGGTTACCAGATGCGTAATAAAGTGGTAATATTGGCCAAATATGCGGGATATGCTATTTTGGTAACTGAAATGGTTATTAGTCGGTAAAATTGTCATTTTTTCTAAATTATAAAAAAAAAACAGAGTTAAATCATAGACATTTAAATTTCTAGCCCATATTAAAGCTAATTTTAAAAAAATAGAGTTAAATAAATTTAATTTGTTTTATTAACATATGAAAACTTAAATTGCTAATTGCCTCATAAATGTCTTTACGAATTCATTTTTCGATAATCCTTACTCACAAAATAATTGCATGAATGAATAAAAATTGCCTTCCGAATTCCGAAACTTTATGACTAAGCTTGCTTTGTGATTCCTGCCTGATTATTAATTAACACAATCTGGTTAAATCCTAATTGTATAATGTACTTTTATTTTTCTTAACATATGTTAGCGTATCACAGTTCATTTAGCTAAAGGGAAGATAATAGTGTAGCAAGAATTTAAGCAAACCATATATAATATATTACACCAATTAGCTCTCGACTGTCGAGAGCGAGTACTCCAATTGTAATGGGTATTTTTACACAGCACCTCCAAATTCAGCAAGCCAATATGAAGAAATTACATACAGTATGCAGCAAAACTGCAACAATACCTTTATTTAAGGACATTGTACCGAGGAGTTAATATAAACTCCAGCCCTGACATAGTCAGGTAATTTACATTATGCCACATTACCACTGAATAGTGCTTCTAGCCTCGGAGCTTAATGCAGAACAATGCATTCATGTGAAACCAGAGCAGTGCCAGGCCCATTGTTATGGGTCCCAGTATCATGTTCCATAGATTGATCATTCTGTGAGATCAGAGTAACACATTCATCTTCATTTGCTGCAGAAGAGACTGCTTCAAATATAATATCTTTCACTTCTTTGAACCTCTCTTCTGATAGGGATACCTCGGCAAGCAGTCTCCAGGCCTTCTCCTGGGATGCCTCCTCATAGTCCTCCTTCCTTTTTAAAACCATGTGGCCGCTAATTTCCCAGACTGCAGGATTAACTTGGGTGTCCAGAAGCTCAGGACTCACTTCGCCAAGAGCCTGTCTCTCAGCATAACACTGCTTTTTATACAATTAGAGGTTAGCAGAATTGAAGATACAATATAAAAATCACAAAAAACAAATTAATGACCGAGCACGGTATAAGTTCAGATGTTGTGCCAATATATACCTGTGGTAGGACAAATATACGCCTTCCAGAGTCCGAGATAAGAACATTGTAGGGTATATTACTGTTCTGAAGGCAAATGCAAGCGTCTGAGACTGCGGTCGACAGATCCTCCAGGGTACAGAGACCCTCAAACACAAGACCTCTGACAGGATAACCCAACAGCTCAGAAATTTCAACCCCATCACCTAAATTCATAACCTTCCTAGTACATGCCTTTTCGATAGGAAATGGCACAGCCAGGTAATAAGCCTGTCACATAAAAGATGAGGAATCCAGCATTAACTGCATAAATTCACCAATCTATATGACATTTCACATATGAAGCACTCAGTTACACTTATAAAACTTGGGTGACCTGGAAGTGAAGGTGATTTATGGTAGCAAATGCACCCAAGCTATTGTAACCCAGCCTAAAGTATGGACTTCCTGCTTCTGCTGCCATGTAAAGTGCAAGCAAGAAGCTTTTGTGGTCAATCCTTTGTGGTAAGCATTCAAGAACACGAGGAATCAGAAGCACATGCCCATATTCAATCGGACTGACCTGTTACAATACGCAAAAATAAAAACAAAATATCCAAGAGACACTGACACTTGATATGTGACTATGTGAGGCGGACAGAGCAACATACATTAATGGCAACAACACTCGGGGAGTTTCCAACATCAATGGAAGCATCTGGAACGAAGTGAATTTCATCCTCCTCACTGGCTTTGAACTGGAAAAGTACCTCTTCTTGCCCAACTTTGGTAAAGTTGAATTTGCTCCCGTCAAAGGGCTGCAACACCTTATCAACTCTAAATTCAGTTGGCCTCTTCTTGAGGTGACGACCCTCATTAAGCTGAGCTATAAAACCATAATTTCCTGGGATGACCTGTGCAGGCAGTATAATATGAATTGAGGTTTTACGCATCATATTTCATGAATGTCCTAGATACTAACAAAAACAAGACAATACCAACAAAAACAAGACAATACCTTAGTTTCGCAGGCGGTAACATCGTAGCGAAAAAGCCCCTTCTGAACACGATCTTCCCACTGCAAGAATACAAAATATCCGGCTCATTTTTTTTACTTAAAAAAAAAAGACGCTCAAAAAAGCTCCAGAAGGCACCCACAGCTTAAGTATAAAGTGAACTAATAATCTTATTTGGTTAGCAAAAACCAGGAGAGTTGAACTCTCTTGGAAGTACTATGAATTCCCACCCCATAGGGAAAGTGGCTTACGTAACTACACTTAGTAAATTACAATCCCACAGACGTACAGATTTCTAAGAAGAAATTGCCACTAAGGACACAATGAGCTACAACTTACATGGAAATTATTCCTATAGTGAACCAAACAAGCACTCATTATCTAACACTTAAAAGTTCTAGTGGTGTTTAGCTTACAATACACCAGGATTCATAGAAAAAGATAATGACATTAATTGTTTTTATTCTTCAACCACTGTTTTCTTTAGGAGATTAAAAAAATAAAAAATTCCTACCAATTGGCATGTTCTAATAATTGCTGTTTAAATAAATTTCTAAACATAAGCAAGATCTGGTCAGATCAACCCCCTTCTTCTCAAAAGCATGATAAAAAAACCACTTGACATTTTTTTTAAACTATAAGTTACCCTAATCTTATAAACGGGAAGGGAAAAAACTAATGGATGGGACCATAAGGATACCTCCCCAATGATAAGAGAATCCAGAAATGCAACCGGAGGCTCCTTGTTTCCTTCAGCTGAGGATCCCCCTCCATTGTTGACCCTCTTAAAAGCATACAAAGGTAGCTTGGCCCCTAATTTAAAACCCGATATCATCAATCAATACCTAAAATCTACTAAATTGTACAAACATTATAGCAATTATAACCACAAAACAGAAACAATTTCAATACAAAAAAGGCATATAGCTCATACCTTGGAGGCAACATTTATCGAGACAATTCCTCCCACAACCGACACGGCGAGCACCGTCCTCCCCCTCTTCCTTTTGAAAATTAGACACAATGGTGGGCACTCTCTTAATCCTCAACATCTCCATTCAATTTTTTTGTTTGATTATACAGAAAAATGATTATAACAACCCCAACAAAGGATAATTACTCACACAAACAGAGATATTCTTATATTCTTTTGGTAATTATAATAACAATAATAATAATAATCAGATTGCTTAAAAAATAGATCTAAAAAAAGCGGAGAGAGGAGAAGTGACCGCCGCCGGCGAGGAAGAGGAGATCGGAGGGGGTGCCGCCGGCAGAGGGGAGAGCACCACGACCGCCGTGCGGCGAAGGATTGGTAAAAATAGTTAAACAACCCTTACGACGTGGAGAGCGGACATGAACAAGAAGGCGATTAGCTCTGTATATAGCCGTGATTCTACAACTTGACGTCCCCTGGGCTTTACCCTCTTGGATTATTCTATACAAAGAAACAAACCCTAATTTGATCGGAGAATGGGTTGGGCGGGTGGATTGGGCAGAAGATGAGAGGTGATTATAGGAGGAAAGGAGACTTTCACAATTTACGCATATTAATAGTCAGCCAGCGCTCTATGTACATCTGTTCTGTGTTTCCTTATATCTGTTGTTACTAAAAACAAAACAAAATATAGTACAAAATTAATAAAACTCTTATTAATGTAACTATTTTATAATCCCGAGTTATTTTTAATTTTTTTATAATTTATTTAGAGTAAGGTATAATATTATAAAGATTAACTTAATATGTTATTAAAAGAGTTCGAACTTTACATTTGTTATATAATAATTTTTAGTGTTAAATATAAATTAATATGTTATTGGCAAAAAATATGTATATAACAACTTTTAGCATGATAGTTGAAAATCTAACGGTTGTGAATAAGTGAATTAATATATTGTTGGCGGGATCAAACATTATACCTCTGTATATAACATTTTTAGTATTATTGTATTTAACGATATATTTGAGTTGAAGTTCTGATAACCAAAAATGGAGAATTAATTAAACTACAAAGTATATATCCCATTACATAGTATAGTATGGATACTGAATATATTTTAGTGAAATTTGATTTGATGAATGATGACATTCGGCTAAATTAATATTGGGTATTTACCAAAAAAATGAAATACCGTTGTTTTAAATTTTTTAGAAATTTTATCATCTTTGTAAAATATTTTTAATATATATTTTTTAACTTTTTTTTGCCAATTTACCAATTTTATAAAATATTTATAAGAATACGATTTGCAACCAAATCAAATATATTGAACTTTTTGATAAATTTTAGTTCATTTTATTTAAATTTATCTATGTGGTTGCGCAGAACTTACATGTAGTTGCATATTTCATATTTGGTTGCAAATATAGTTGATTTGGTTGTAAAATATATTTTTGTAAAAAATTATAAATGTTGGCATTTTAGGAAAATATTTTTTTTAAAAAAAATATTCTAACAAAAAAAATTATGAACTTAAGTATTTATGAAAAATCTCATTAATATTTAGTAACTAATTAAATTATATTATATGTTAAAGATAATAAATTTAATAATTATCTTTAATAGAAAGGTAATATTTTTTTGAAACAACAGAAAAGTAATATTAAAACCCAATTTGAATGCAATCAAAAATATCATACTAGCTTATTTTTTTTACAGTAGACAAGTATAATTACATATAGATCTTGGTTCATGTAAGATGTAATAACTAAATTCATGATTTTATAGTATATTTCTTCTTCTTTTTTGCTAAATTATAGTATATTTCTTTCATTCTTAAATACATGACACTTTAATTTTTGATTGGACAAAATTATTAAAATCTAATAAAACTTATATACATTATATAATTGACAAAATTATATATCACTGGAATATACATTTTGTATAATTTGAAATGTAGCTTTTAACATTTTTTAAAATAATAAATAAACATTTTTTATAATCATTCAAAATTTGATTAATTAATTACTAAATAAAGGGGAAATTCCAAATTACCAAATTCGATTTCCTAGTGCCAAACCCATATCATTCCGTAAATCAAGTAATCCATTTAAAAGACATGGACAAAAATAATTTGGGACATAAAAATTTATAGAAAAAGAATTTACATAATATGCTTTTTCACATTTTTTGATAAATAAAAAAAATTATTAACTAGAAAATTTAGCCGGAACAAACCCTCAATTATCAATACAATCAATAAAAACAATTAAAAAGGCTAAACAATTAGCCGCACATACTCGACGGCATTTTTAAAATTGAATTCAATGAAACAGGATCCATTAAATCTATTACTGATATTTTTGATTCTGAATTCTGACCAATTCTAGTTAAAATATATGATGAAATCTATCTATCTATTCTATTATATTAAAGCCGAAACATTAAAAGTTTGGTTGGTTGGTTGGTTGGTTGGTACCTATTGATTTTACTTATTTACCCTTACTTAATTACAGATAAAATCTTTTTTTATATTTTATCTAACTAAATTTTTTTCTTTACTAATCAATTTCCTTTTTCAGGTTAAACATGTTACCTTTAAAATTTTTGCTAATCAATTTCCTTTTTCAGATTAAACATGTTACCTTTTCTTTTCTTTTTAATAACTAAGCAGTTTCCTTTTTCAGGTAAAATATAATATCTTCTATATGTTATCTAACTAAAAAGCATATTATAATTACAATTAACTAATTAATTAATTTTTTCATTCAAATTATCTTTTCGTTTTTCTCTAACTAAAATATCTCTTTTTCCAATTATATCACGGGTTACCATTTAAAAATCTTCTTTTATATTTTATTTAACTAACTAAATTTTTTTCTTTACTAATCAATTTCCTTTTTCAGGTTAAACATGTTACCTTTAAAATTTTTGCTTTGCTAATCAATTTCTTTTTTCAGGTTAAACAGGTTACCTTTTCTTTTCTTATTAATAACTAAGCAGTTTCCTTTTTCAGGTAAAATATAATATCTTCTATATGTTATCTAACTAAAAAGCATATTATAATTACTATTAACTAATTAATTAATTTTTTCATTCAAATTATCTTTTCGCTTTTCTCTAACTAAAATATCTCTTTTTCCAATTATATCACGGGTTACCATTTAAAAATCTTCTTTTATATTTTATTTAACTAAAATTTAATCAATTTACTTTTTCAGGTTAAACATGTTACCTTTTTCTTTTCTTTTTAATAACTAAGCAGTTTCCTTTTTCAGGTAAAATATAATATATTAGATATGTTATCTAACTAAAAAGCATATTATAATTACTATTAACTAATTAATTAATTTTTTCATTCAAATTATCTTTTCTCTAACTAAAATATCTCTTTTTCCAATTATATCACGGGTTACCATTTAAAAATAATCTTTTATATTTTATTTAATTAAAAATTTTAGTTTACTAATCAATCCACTTTTTCAAGTTAAACATGTTACCATTTTTTTTAATAACTAAGCAGTTTCCTTTTTCAGGTAAAATGTAATATCTTTTATATTTTATCTAATTAAAAAACAAATTATAATTACTATTAACTAATAAATTAATTTTTAATCTTTTCTCTTTTCTCTAACTAAATTATTTTTTTTCCAATTATATCACGGGTTACCTTATTCAGCCAAAACAAGTTACCTTTTTTATTTTCTCTAACTAAAACCTCTCTTTTTCAAATTATGATTCTATTTAATAAAAATAAAATCATAATATTATAATGTTATTAATTAACCGATTACCTTTTCAGCTAAAAATGTATCATCTTTTCTATTTTTTCTAATTAAATTACTTTTTTAAAAAATATCATGGGTAACATTAATTTCTCATTTTCTAAAAATATTATCAGCAATTTTATTTTGTAAAATAGCAATTAAATTATAATTACTATAAAGTATAAACTAATCAATTACCATTTTCACCTAAAGTATGTCACCTTTTAATTTTCACGTTACCTTTTTCTATTTTTTCAAACTAAAATTTCTCTTTTTCCAATTATATCATGGACGACTCTATTTAATAAAATTAAATAATAATATTATAATACTAATATTAACGATTATCCTTTTTAGCTAAAACGTATCATCTTTTTCTTATATTATCTAACTAAAATTCCTTTTTAGAAATATCATGAGCAACATTAATTTCTCCTTTTCTAAAAATATTACGAGCAATTTTATTTTGTAAAATAACATAATTAAATTATAATTACTGTAAATTAATGAATTACCCTTTTTACCTAAAATATATTACCTTTTTAATTTTCTCTAACTAAATCCTCTCTTTTTTCAATTATATCACGGGCATTCTATTTAATAAAACAAAATAATAATTTATAATTACTAATAAATAACTTATTACCTTTTCAACTAAAACCTATCGCATTTTCTATATTTTTTTTTAACTAAAATCATTCCTTTTAAAGAAATATCATGGATAACATTTATATAATTATGATCATCATCTCATTTAAATATTTAAGACTCCAAAATTCATATTTAAAAAAAGTTAATAATTTTTTTTACAATATTAAAAACATTCGTGCATCGCACGGGTTTTAAGCTAGTACTATTATATAATAAGCGAACATGGATATAATTTGGTTGTTTGGTTCAACTTGGTTCAACCATCTAAAAGCCGTTAGATATTTAGTAAATAGATGATAGCCGTTAGATTTAATAATAAGTAATATTATATATTTAAATATTTTTTCTAAAGATTCAAGGTTGTCAATAGCAAATCTATATTAAGATTTTATATTATTAGTTATAATCAATACATATCATTTATTAAATAACTATTATTATTACTAATAATTTTATTAATTAATATTCCAAAGTTAAAATATATCCATAATAAATTATTATATTAAATTTTATTTAATCATATAATTTTAAAAATATTTAAAAGTAACTCATCCCTACTACAGTCCTTAGATGCGTATTTGTGATGTCGTATATTCCGAATTAATGGGAACAAAATATGAAATATCCCTTTCCCTTCCCACGAGAACCTTGTCGTGGTAGGGCACAGTTCACACTTTGACAAACCGCTTTACGAATTATTGGAGAAATATGTCCCCAACAAAAAGCAACAATAGTTAGATAACAAACAATGACAATAATACCACATATTTAAAGAAACTTAACGAAAATAACAGTTTTTGAAAAAGGTGGCCAAAAGTAGCAGTCAGTTACGCATTTGTCAGAAGCTTAATAGAAAAAAATCATGTTACGCATTTGTCATCTGGGTAATACATATAAATTTTTTTTCTATTACCCCTTTGGAGAATGCGTAATAGCTATTACCCATTCTCCAAATGCGTAATAGGAAGTACTGTTACACCTATTACCCCTTTTTAAAATGCGTAACTAATATAAAATCTATTACCCCAACATGAAATGCGTAATAGAGTGGTATTTTTGGCCACTTTTTCAAAAAGTGGTATTCCAGTCAGTGGGTGTTGATAAAAATGGTATTGTTGACCATCACCCGTTAGATAATTTGTCATTTCAAAAAGAAAAATATATTATACCTTGTCCTGAGTTTTAAATTAGAAAAAAATAAAAAACAAGTAAAATAATTTTATTTTAGGTGATTGCCCTTTCTACCCATTTTTTAATATTCTTTAACCAAAATGCCTACTAGATGCGCAACTTCGTGAAACGTATCCGTTAATACGCCGACTGAACCGGCACATGTGTTTCTCATGCCGCACGCTTGGTGTTAGAATATAATATAAGATCTATATAAGGCCTCCCTCTAACACCTTAAGGTTTTAGATGAGTTGGTTACTTAACATGGTATCAGAGCTCAGGCACGCAGAGGTCCCAGGTTCGACTCTCTGCGACCCCCAACATTCTCAATATTTAATATGGACACGAAGGCAAGTTATGCTCCAAAGATGAGCGCCCGTGATCCACTCTTCGACCCAAAAATGGGCTTTCGAGTGAGGGGGAGTGTTAGAATATAATATAAGATCCATATAAGGCCTCCCTCTAACACCTTAAGGTTTTAGATGAGTTGGTTACTTAACATATGAGAAATGAATTCCCTCTATATTATTGATTATGTGATGCCAATATATACAAAGCATCAGTAACAAACTAGCGTACATCAGTTACAAATTAACGTTAGACTAGGCTAACTTTATGGAACCTAGTGCTAGAAATTAGGAAGCTAATTTTGTACAGAATATTAATAAATTAAATATTTACATATTCTATCACACCCCCGCAGTCGAAGCGGGAGGTTGTCGTACGCTGAGACTGTCCCGAAATTCATCAAATAAGACACGTGGTAGCCCCTTTGTAAAGATATCAGCGATCTGGTAACGGGACGGAACATGGAGGACGCGTACCTCTCCTCGTGCTACTTTTTCACGGACGAAGTGAATATCCATCTCAATATGTTTAGTGCGTTGATGCTGAACTGGGTTACCTGTGAGGTAGATGGCACTAACATTATCACAGTAGACTAGAGTCGCTTTCTTGATAGGGCAATGTAACTCTAAGAGTAGATTACGAAGCCAACAGGATTCCGAAACAACGTTAGCTACACCGCGATACTCGGCTTCGGCACTGGATTTGGATATAGTAGGTTGTCGTTTTGCAGACCAAGAAATCAAGTTATCACCCAGGAAAACACAATAACCAGAGGTGGATCGACGGGTATCCGGGCATCCACCCCAATCTGCATCTGTATATGAGGTGAAAGATCCAAGAGATGATTTATACAAATGCAAGCCATGAGAAACAGTACCCTGAATGTAACGAATTATTCGTTTGAGTGCATTCATATGCTCAATTTTCGGAGCATGCATGTGTAAACAAACTTGTTGAACTGCATACGAAATATCGGGTCTGGTGAAGGTGAGGTATTGGAGTGCACCCGCAAGCTTGCGGTATTGAGTTGGGTTCTCGTAGGATAAACCAGCCTCGGCCCCCAGTTTGTTTTTCGTGTCTACTGGAGTATGACACGGCTTGCAATGAGTCATGCCTGCACGTTCAATTATTTCCTCCGCATATGTCTTTTGAGAAAGGAACATACCAGTTTTGTGACGAGTAACGGCAATGCCCAAGAAGTAATTTAAATGGCCTAGGTCTTTCATTGCAAATTCGGCACTGAGAAGAGACATGATGGACTTGCGGAGAGTTTCTGAGGAAGCAGTCAGAAGTATGTCATCAACATATAACAGAATATAAGCAATGTCGGGGCCATGAGAGTAAATAAAAAGTGAATGATCACAACAACTGTGTATAAAACCAATGGTAGCTACATAGTCTGCAAATCTTTGGTACCATGCCCGAGGGGCTTGTTTCAGCCCGTATAAAGATTTGAGCAACAAACAGACATAATCTGGATGATCCGGATTTCTAAACCCCATGGGTTGATGCATGTATACCGGTTCATTGAGATTGCCATGAAGAAAGGCATTCTTGACGTCCAACTGATGAATGGGCCATGATTTTGACAAAGCAATACTCAACACAGTCCGAATAGAAGCCGGTTTCACAACCGGACTAAAAGTTTCCTCACAATCCACGCCAACCTGTTGACCACTTCCATCAGCTACAAGACGGGCCTTATGCCTCTCAAAAGAACCGTCAGCCCTCTTTTTATGACGAAAAACCCACATAGACCGAATGACATTCACATTAGAAGGGCGCGGGACTAATACCCACGTCTTATTTTGAGCTAAAGCATCATATTCCTCTTGCATAGCGTTATTCCAATTATGATCATGTAGAGCACTCACTGGATTTCGAGGAATGGGTGATATGTTATCGGATGTGGAAGTGGTTAAGTTGAAATGAGTTTTTGGTTTGTAAATTCCGTGCTGACTTCTTGTAGTCATACGGGAAGGCTGTTGAGAAGGAGGTTATATACGGGATTGGGTTGGCTGATTGGTGTTTTGATTTTGTGGTGAAGGACTGGAAGTGGGTGGTCCATTTGGTGGAGTTGTGTCATCCAGCGGCTCCGTGGGCTCATTAATTGGAGTTGAGCCGATTGGATGTGGTGCCACTGTAGGAGGATTAATTAGAAAATATGGAGAAATGCTATTTTCCAAAAAATCATATGAAGTACTAGCTGGAGAATGGATTTTGGAGAAAGGAAACTGTGACTCGTCAAAAATTACATGCCTCGAAATAAAGATTTTATTGTTTGACAAATCCAAACATTTGTAACCCCGATGATTGGAAGGATAACCTAAGAATACGCAAGGAGTAGAACGGGCTTGGAGTTTATTGATTGTTGTAGACGGAAATAGGGGGTAGCATAAGCAACCAAAAACTCGGAGATGAGAGTATAGAGGATCCTGGCGGAATAAGATCTGAGTAGGAGATTTATAATCTAAGAGTTTAGTAGGGAGAATGTTGAGAAGATAGGTAGCCATTTCGAGAGCATGGGGCCAAAAGGATGGAGGCATGAATGAATGAACGAGTAAGGTTCGAACCATATTGTTAATGGATTTTATTTTTCTTTCTGCTTTTCCGTTTTGGGGTGAAGTGTGGGGACAGGAAAAACGGAATTGTATGCCGTTTGAATTGCAAAAGGATTGAAAAGGACCATTATTGAACTCCCGACCATTGTCACATTGAATGTTTTTAATATCCTTTGCAAATTGAGTTTTAACATATGCCTTAAAGGTTGAGAATATAGAGTAAACTTGAGACTTTTTGGAAATTGGAAAAGTCCACAAGTAGTTACTAAAATTACCCAGGAAAAAGACATAGTAGCGGTGTCCGCTTGAACTCACTACAGGTGATGTCCACAAATCACTGTGAATAATATCAAACGGCATAGTAGTAACATTCAAGGAGTCATGAAAAGGTAATTTAATATGTTTTCCCAAAGGACAAGAATTGCAAAAACTACGAGTTTTATTACATTTGATAAACTCATTACTACGAAGAGAATTTAGAATGACATCCCCCGGATGACCCAATCGAGAGTGCCAGATGTTTGAAGAGGCGGCAGCAAGAAATGTAGTTGGTTTGTTAATGGCAAGATTTGCAGTGACTGGATAGAGTTCTCCCGAGCTCTCACATCTCATTATTTTTCTCCCTGTCTGGTAATCCTTCACAGAAAACCCAAAAGGATCAAACTCAACTGAAACCATATTGTCATTAGTGAATTTTCGAACAGAAATAAGATTTTTAATGAGTTTTGGAGCATGCAAGACATTGGTTAGGGTTAAGGAGGGGTTTGACGGAGTGAGACTAGTATGACCATAACCATGAATTGGAATAGTGCTTCCATTACCAACAACAATGCCATTATTTGTGCTCAAATTAAAATAAGACGTGAGACTAACTGAGTTTGCAGTCATGTGAGAGGTGGCTCCGGTGTCCATGTACCAATTATCATCCGGTTGATGGAGAGAGAGAGTGTGCATAGCCTGCTCTATATCGGTTGGAACGTATCCTGACTGAGATGGAGCTTGCATATTATAAGACTGTGGTGGGCGGGCACCGAGAACACCTGCCTGATTAGGCGACCTAGGGGGCTGCTGCCAGGGCATAGTAGGATAGGGGCAAGGAGGAACAGACCATTGAGGAGGAGGAGCCCAGGCCCACTGTGGTGGTGGAAATTGCCAATATGAGCCAGAAGAAACATTGTTGTTGTACTGGCCGCGGCTACGTCCTGCCCCGCCACTGTTATTGTTGTTGCTGCCACCACTATGGCTACCACGGTGTTGGTTGTTATTACCCCTGCCTCTGTAACTTTTCTTACCTCGATAATTGTTGTTCTGTCTGCCGCTACTGTTATTGTGGGAGCCACCGTGAGGTTGAGTAGGAGGCGGTGGGGTTGTATCAACTGTCAGGAGAGCGGCACCACCGTGGTCGCGTGTGGCCCATTCTTTGTTTGTGGTGTCCTCTAAATTTAATCGTGAGCACATCTCTACGAAGCCAGGCAACTTTTTCTTCTGTTGCATTTGTGTAACAAAGTGACGGTAGGTTTCGGGAAGCCCTGCAAGAAGACGGAGGACAAGGCGTTGTTCCGATACCGGAGCCCCAACATTGGCAAGCTGAGTGGCAATGGATTGCAGTTTGCTAGCATAGGCGGTAATAGAAGGAAAATCCGCCATTACAGTGGTAGCAAATTGGGTCTCTAAGAACACTGCCCGTGTGTTCTTGTTGTCATGAAATAAATTTTCCACGCGTGTTCCGCAACATCATCTTGAATAAGAATGGTGTCCAGTATATCCGGTGAGATCGTGGCATAGATCCACTGGAGTAACACGTTGTCGAGACGGGTCCATAGGGGTAAGTCAGCCTCTTTGGCAGTGAGGTAGGCTTTGAGGGCAGTGGGTTCAGTGGGCGGCATTATATGTTCAAGGATGGAGTGAATATTGGCTTGAACTTTGAATAGAGTAGCCCAAGAGTGATATTTACCACTTTCCATGTCCAACGTGATTGGAATGAGGGATTTCACGTTGGTTACGGTAAGCGCAGAGTGAAACTTGGTTGTTTCTGCCATGGCTTTAGAGGTCATAGATAAGATAGAAAGACTGGAGAAGAAGAAGAAGAGAAGAGCGACGGCTAGGTTTAGGATGCTATAGGCTCTGATACCATATGAGAAATGAATTCCCTCTATATTATTGATTATGTGATGCCAATATATACAAAGCATCAGTAACAAACTAGCGTACATCAGTTACAAATTAACGTTAGACTAGGCTAACTTTATGGAACCTAGTGCTAGAAATTAGGAAGCTAATTTTGTACAGAATATTAATAAATTAAATATTTACATATTCTATCACTTGGGCGTATCAGGTGTCACGCATTTTTGAAATGCGTGATGACATCATCGTCATCTTCGCTGATATCTTCCGCAGCTATGGCGATTTGGGCGATTTTCGCCGGAAAACTAAAAACCAACCGTTCATATAATTCAGACATCTTCCAATATCATGTGATATACCAATCAAATCGTTTTTGAACGATCTACACATCCATACCAGTTTTGTCCCATTTTTTTTGTCGGATTTTCAACGCCCAAATCCTTACCCATTCGTTTTCTTCAAAGTCCGATGAGTTTCCGACGAGTTCATAGCGCCCCTGCGGGGCCATATTCTTCAAAATCAATTATGGCAAAAGTTAGAGGACGTTTTGCTGGTTGTTTTGGTATGTTCAAAAGTAGTGGTGGTGCTGTGGTGAGAGAGATCGAACGAGGCGACCAAAATCGCCCAAAGGTCGCCGGCAACTAGCTCTCCATTTTCTGGCACGTTTTTTCGTTTTCTGAGCAGTAACAGGCGGAGGGGTTGCGTCGTTCCAAACGGCGTGACCCGTGGGTGTTTTGGGCAAAATTTTCAGAAACTGGTATTTTGGTCAGTGGGTAGGGAAAAAATGGATATTTTGGACATTCTTTCTTTTATTTTAACTTATGTTAATATTTCTGAATTTTTAATAAAATGAAAGTAATTAAAAATAAATAGAAATATAATATAATTTTAGGATAATTTCATCTAAAAAATGAAACAATAACATTTTATTTAGTCAACACTTAATTTCTCAACCTCACTTTTAAAAACTCGGGAGCGGGATCTTTAAGTACAATGTTTTTTGTTTTTTTTTGCAAAATGAAAAAGATTTCATTTAAAGAAAAAAGATACACAATCCGAGAAGGAAAGAAAAAATGAGACATTCTTCCATCAATAAAAGCTAATCATCAAACCGAAAGGTATGCTTAACCAATCCATGGGTCGTAACCTGAATTACGACTACCATGAGAAAGAGATTCCTCCGGAAGTTTAGACAATAACACCCCTATATCAGAAAAGAAGACTCCTTATACATGTAGGCCTCGTTAAAAACCCCGCTGTTGGAACCAGATTTCTGCCAGGCGGATCCTTTGTTTGGACCTGCAAAAGAAGAAGAATGCGAGGGTTTTAACCCCCGATTCACCTCCGGCGTAAGAATAAGTATTCCGGTTCTTTTAGAGAGATATAGGTAAACGAAGAGGGTTTGTGTTAAGAAAATACTTGAGTTGTCCCATTTGTTTCAAATAGCTTCCTCTCTTATTTATAGTGTGATTGTGAATCATTGGGAGGTGGAAAAGGTGGAATAAAGTGTCCCACATTTATGTCCGTTGCACAAAAGTGGGGAATGTGTATCATTACTCTAAGGAAGTGGAGAACATGCCCATGATGGCTAAAATGAAGGTGGGCCTCCAACATGTCCCTGGGCTTTGTTCGGAGATCCCTCCGGACGAAGACCAATACTTGGCACACCTTCTTCAAGTTTCGTTCCTATTTAAGCTCCACTCCTGCTTTTCTATTTGCATGTTGTTTTCTTTCAGCTAGTTCCTTTGTTCGACCTCAGCTTAATCTCTTCGGATTGAGCTTCTTCAGCCTTTATGCATCTTTGGTAGCTATGTACCTCAGCATAGTCCCTTCGTTCGGTCTGGGCGTAATTTTCATAAATTATGCCTCTTCGACTCTTACGTATCTTAGGTAGTTCGTACCTTAGCGTATTTCAATAACAATTCTGCCTTGTCGTAATTCTTTCGGATTAAGGTTCTTTGGTATTTACGCATCTTCGGTAACTTGTACTTTAGCGTTTTTATTAAAAAATCTTGCCTTAGCCAAATCCCTTCGGATTAATCTTCTTTGGCCTTTACGCATCTTCGTTCATTCATCTTCGTGAACAGCCTAGCATGTCTATGCGTCTTTGGTCGTTCATCCTAGTGAACAACCTAACATGTCTTCAGCCTTCTACCTAGAATGACTATGTGTCTTCGGCCGTAGCCTAGCATGACTATGCGTCTTTGGCCGTAGCCTAGCATGACTATGCGTCTTTGGCCGTAGCTTAGCATGTTAATTTTAGTTTTATTCATCTTCGGCCGTAGCTTAGCATGACTATGCGTCTTTTTCCGTAGCCTAGCATGTTTATGCGTCTTTGGCCGTAGCCTAGCATGTTAATTTTAATTTTATGCATCTTCGGCCGTAGCCTAGCATGACTATGCGTCTTCGGCCGTAGCCTAGCATGACTATGCGTCTTTGGCCGTAGCCTAGCATGACTATGCGTCTTTGGCCGTAGCCTAGCATATTTTATTGTGCCTCGGCGTAATCTCTTCGGATTATACTTCTTCGATTATTATGCGTCTTTGGTATTTGATACCTGACATATTTCCCCCAGTATTTAAGGGATGAATTAATCAGAGTGGTTCACCTATTTTAAATTATGAGTGCCTTGAATGCTAAATGCTTAAAAAGGACACATATTTTGTTCGGTCGGCCCCTAATATGGGTCTGTTTAAGCCTCGTACTAGATTGTGAACATTTAATTGTACTTTGGGCGAACTGAAAACACATTTAAATATGAAATTGGGGGCGTTCAGTACGCTTACCGGTAGGGTCGCCGAAGCTTGTATGTCCCTAGCTAGCTTGATTCGCCAGGAGACTCTTTCTTTTCTCCCCTTTGGGTGCTTCATACTCCTTATCTTTGGAGTCGGATGTAGCAGTAGTTCTCGTCCTAGCTCTTCGGGGGTGCGATTCGGAGCCCCTGGACTCGTTTTCATCCTTGTGCAATTTTTTTTTTTTCATTCGGCCAAAGCCTTCTTCCTTCGCCCAAAGCCTTCTTCATTTGGCCAAAGCCTTCTTTCTTCGGCCAAAGCCTTCTTCATTCGGCCAAAGCCTTCTTCATTCGGCCAAAGCCTTCATTCGGCCAAAGCCTTCTTCATTCGGCCAAAGCCTTCTTCCTTCGGCCAAAGCCTTCTTCCTTCGGCCAAAGCCTTCTTCATTCGGCCAAAGGCTTCTTCATTCGGCCAAAGCCTTCTTCATTCGGCCAAAGCCTTCATTCGGCCAAAGCCTTTTTTATTCGGCCAAAGCCTTCTTCCTTCGCCAAAGCCTTCTTCATTCGGCCAAAGTCTTCTTCATTCGGCCAAAGTCTTCTTCATTCGGCCAAAGCCTTCCTTCGGCCAAAACCTTCTTCATTCGGCCAAAGCCTTCTTCATTCGGCCAAAGCCTTCTTCCTTCGGCCAAAGTCTTCTTCATTCGGCCAAAGTCTTCTTCATTCGGCCAAAGCCTTCATTCGGCCAAGACCTTCTTCATTCGGCCAAAGCCTTCTTCATTCGGCCAAAGCCTTCTTCATTCGGCCAAAGCCTTCTTCATTCGGCCAAAGTCTTCTTCATTCGGCCAAAGCCTTCTTCCTTCGCCAAAGCCTTCTTCATTCGGCCAAAGTCTTCTTCATTCGGCCAAAGCCTTCCTTCGGCCAAAACCTTCTTCATTTGGCCAAAGCCTTCTTCATTCGGCCAAAGCCTTCTTCCTTCGGCCAAAGTCTTCTTTATTCGGCCAAAGCCTTCATTCGGCCAAGATCTTCTTCATTCGGCCAAAGCCTTCTTCATTCGGCCAAAGTCTTCTTCATTCGGCCAAAGCCTTCTTCCTTCGGCCAAAGTCTTCTTCATTCGGCCAAGCTGTTGGCAGATTTTGATTGTCAGCACAAACGTATATCTACGTTCCCACAGACGGCGCAAAATGTTGGAACCAGATTTCTGCCAGGCGGATCCTTTGTTTGGACCTGCAAAAGAAGAAGAATGCGAGGGTTTTAACCCCCGATTCACCTCCGGCGTAAGAATAAGTATTCCGGTTCTTTTAGAGAGATATAGGTAAACGTAGAGGGTTTGTGTTAAGAAAATACTTGAGTTGTCCCCTTTATTTCAAATAGCTTCCTCTCTTATTTATAGTGTGGTTGTGAATCATTGGGAGGTGGAAAAGGTGGAATAAAGTGTCCCACATTTATGTCCGTTGCACAAAAGTGGGGAATGTGTATCATTACTCTAAGGAAGTGGAGAACATGCCCATGATGGCTAAAATGAAGGTGGGCCTCCAACACCCGCAAGAACAAAATCCAATGGGAAAAAAGAGTGTCCCACCCTCCAACAATACATCGATATTCACATAACTAAAAAATATTGCTAATGATTCCTTGTTTGTTTTAAGTACAATGTTGATGCTAAATTCCCAATTTGACAAATGTGTCAAAAAAATTAAAAATTGTATACTTGCGATCCCAGACCTTTTAATATTCATAATTTACTTCATAAATATACAGTATTTGTAAGTTTATTAATCTTTTTATTAGAAAAACAATTATCAACACTTTTATATATGTTTTTTTTTTCTTCCTATTTTAAGTTCTCCTTGCAAATAGTACTCCCTTTATCCATTTCATTTTTTTATACATTTTTTTTTACTGGTTTCATAACTTATTTTTAATTTTTTTTAAATGAAAATTTACTATTGAATTTTTATTAAGAAATGAAAATTTTAAAAATGAATTCTATAACTATACTTTATATATTTTTTAAAATATGTATCAATAAAAAAAAGTTATAAAAAAATGAGATGAACGAATGAAGTATAGACGACAACGCAACATGCTGGAATAATGAAGGTGATTTTAACGGCTAGCAATTATTCACACAAAACACACAGTACATTTAAATAATTGCATGTAAGCTTTATGGGTATGAAACACGCGGTAGTTTCACTCATGACACATGTAATATCTACTATACTATATATTGTATTAAACTTCAATACAAGGGCAAAAATTGTTATTTTAATAGGTGTGAAATTACAATTTTACCCTTCTTTTTAACAAAATTATAAAAATATCATCCTTTAATAATTATGTTAAAAATAATGAAAATATGTTTTTATTGGTACTCGAACCTCTAACCTTCTACTCTCAAACTCATGAGTTCACCAATTATGCTATAATCACTTTTGAATTTTGTTTACAAATCCTATAAGATAAACCACTTCTCTTTTCTTTGTATCTCATCCTTTTATTTGAGTAAATGAAATGTTGATTCATATTATTTCTAGAATATTGGATAGAGAAAATTAAAAAAATATATTGTAATGGATTGATCTTACTCTACAATTCTCTTTTGCCATTTTAAATACTTGATATAGAAAAAAAAAAATAGATTATACATAATGTAACCGAGTCTAAAAAAAATAGATTTGCCAATTTAATGGTTGTGAAGTTACGATTTTATCCCTATATTTATAAAAATTACGAAAATACCATATGTTAATAATGTTGTAAAAAATGGTGAAATTATATTTGTATTAAGATATAAATCATTGATCTTCTTCTATCAAACTAATGACATAACCAACTTTACTACACTTAATTTTGAGTTTTATTAAAAAACCTATAAGATTAATCACATATTCTTGTATGTTATTTTTACTTCTGAGTTAGTAAAATATTGATTTATAGTATTTCTAGAATATTGGATAGATAAAATTATAATAAATATTCTAATCGATTGAGTATACTCTACAATTCTGTTTTGCCATTTTAGATAATTAATATTAACAAAATTTTAGATTATACATACTGTAATAGAGTACAAAAAAAGATTTATTTATATGCGTCTCCATATAGATATTAAATTCATGAAATAAAATATAAAATTTGGTTTTAAGAAATGTGTAAATTTTAGTTATCAAATCATACATAATTAATAATTGCGTCACATTAATTTTAGGTACATATTTAAATAAGTGACTTATATTAGGGGGTCTTGGTCGACCAACTATTTAGACTTTCAACGAATTAAATATGTGATTGGTCTAAAAACATAAATATTTAAATACACACGAAAAATAATTGAAATTATATTAAAAAAATGAGAACTCAAAAAATATAATCTATGTTATATATAAAAAGTTACATAAGTAACATTCAGTAAAATCAAAAAAAGATATAAATTTTTAAATCCTAATTATTACAAAACTACAATAATTATTTATAGGCTAAATTGCAATTTGCAACCCTTTGGTTCGGACCAAAGTCAGTTTGGTACTCATAGTTTGCATAATTGCAGTTTGCATCCCTAAGAATGTTTGGGCGCTGCAAATTGCACCCCTTTCGTGTATTTTTACCAAAAACCCAGGGATAATTTGGTAAATTCAGAATACTTAATTACATTTTGATCCCTAAAATATGAAATGTTGCATAATGAACCCTTGAACAAAAAGTTTCAAATTTTCATAAATTTTTTCGATTTTTTCCTAATTTTTTCCGAATTTTTCCAAATGATTCACAGAAAAATTCAAAACAATTTATGAAAAATTCGAAAAAATTTAGGAAAAATTCGACACAATTTATGAAAATTCGAAAGTTTTTGTTCAAGGGTTCATGTATGCAACATTTCATACTTTAGGGATCAAAATATAATTAAGTATTCTGAATTTACCAAATTATCAGGGGCAATTTGGTAAAAATACACGAAAGTGGTGCAATTTGCAACGTAAAAACATTCTTAGGGAAGCAAACTGCAATTATGCAAACTATGAGTACCAAATTGATTTTGGTCCGAACCAAAGGGTTGCAAATTGCAATTTAGTCTTATTTATAATGAATTAGACTATAAGTCGACTATAAAGTACGGTACCTATGAATTTTTACATAATATGAAATTGATTAATATAATATATGATGGTTCAGTACTTAGATCATAAAATAAAAAATTTGATTGTGAATTTCATATACATGCCTGGGTCATTAAGGTCGTTTTATCATAGTTAACATTGATTGAAATACTTAGAAAATTTTAAAATATAATAATTGGTATGCAAAAGTACAAAATAACTATAAATATATTGGATAAATTGAAATTTTATCGTTTATCATATTTTTAGTAAAGTTATTTGAATATATATATATACAATTTTGGATGAGAAATATAAAATATAATGGTTGAGTACTTCGATCAGTATATGTTGAGTATTGAACACGGTAAAAGAATACAGAGGGGGGGGGTGAATGGATTCTTGAACTTTTCTTGGGTTGAGTCTGTGTAGCAGATAAGTGCCTGTGTGTGCAGAAATTAAGGTGCGGATAAATAAACAACACAAGACACAATATCACTTTAATCTAATGTATATTAGATAAAGGTTGCTACAATCTGTGAATACAAATGGTAGTATTCTCAGCTTCGTTTTTCTCAGAGAGATATAGCTTACAGTGTATGAAAAACTTGACTCACAAAGTTACTAAGTTATGAAGTGAGGCTGTGTCCTTATAGAACATGGATACAGCCTGCTTACTACAAATAAGGTAGCTAAACAAATTACTTTCTAGTCTGTCTATCCTTTTTGAGTAAGCGTCCAAACGGTTACAGATTTGACTTTGCAAAGCCTGTTTAGATCCACTTCTTTAGCTCCTTGTCTCTTCTATATCTCTCCAAGCTTCCTTGTAGGCTTTCCAGAGCACGTTACAGATTGTGGTCCATAAGGTGCATTGGCTTGTTGCAGGTTTCTGACTTGTACAATTTCTTCAGTATTTTGTCTCCAAGAATGTATTCGAGAAGTGACTAAGTAAGTGATTCGAGAACTAGGATTGACTTGATCGATAACTCTGAGTTCTCTAATACTGTTATAGTGACATATCGAACCACTTCTCGAATAGCTCTTTTCCATCAGGATTCCTTGAGTTGTCGAATAGAACATTTGACTTATCGAATCCTCGAGTTGTCGAATAGCTTTCTGAGTCCTTGAGATATCGAATGGAACTTTGACTTGTTGACTCTTTGAGAACTCGAATACCATCTTGACTTGTTGACTTCTTGAGTTCTCGAATAGAGTAGTAGACATATCGAATCCCTGAGATATCGAATGAGATATCGAACAGTGTATTCAGAGATATCGAATAGTGTCTTGAGATATCGAATCTCTGACTTCTCGAATGCTGGACTTCTCGAATAGACAAATATACTTCTCGAATTGGTACTTAGGCAAATTCTTCATTTCTTCAAATCCCAACTGTGATTATTTGGCAGTCTTTAACTCCTTGCTTGAGGCATGAACCATGGAACTTCTTTCAAGCATTATTCTAGACTCTATTTGTACAGTTACACAACTAGGATTTGATGCCTATTACAAGTACAATACAAACAGAAACTCTACAACTAGAGGTTCCCTCAGTTAAGAGGTCATGTAAGTAATGCAAAGCATTACAAACAATTAGGCTTGTTATTAGATGTGTACAGGCATGCCTCTGTAACTAACAATCTCCCCCAAATTGTGAGTGAGACCCTTAGTCACAATTTCATGTCTGATAACAAGCCTAACATACATAAAGATAAAACTTTAAAAGTACAGGTATGTATTTTGATTGAACACATAAATGAAATTACAAGATAAATACTCTTACAGTATGATGAGGTACTAGCCATTTTCTTTTGATTGCATCTCCATTGCTTTGGCTTGTAGATCATCATATGCTTTCTGTTTCCTTTCTTTCTCCTTCCTTGCATTCTCATCTATTGCTCTCATGATTTCTGTCATAGCATCCAATTCTTCAATCATAATAGAGTTTTTGAAATCTTCAAGCACTGGCTTCAGAATGTTGGCAGGATAGTGACTGAGTAGGTTCATTCTTATATTGACATTATCTCCATTTCTCCTCCTATACTTCACCACATAGGGATCAAACTGAACTCTACACAATCCCTTTGCCCTTAGCTTTTCTGCTTCAATCTCCAGTCTATCAATTTCTTTCTCCCTTTCTAACCATTTCTCATAGCAGCCCTTCCTTATCTTCTCAGCATAGTCTTTCTTCATTTTCACAAAGTCAATCAATTCCAGCTTCCATACTTTCTCCACCTTGTCCTTAGAATCCAGCAATGCAATGATTCTTTCTATCTCATACAATTTACCCCAATGTTGACAACCCCCTTGTTTGAATTTCATTTCTTTCCCATCAGTGTACTTGATTACAAGGTGATCATCCACAATTGCAGCATAGCATATCTTTTGAGCTCTTAGAAATAGCAGTTGCTCTTCATCAAAGTCTTCATCAAGTGGCTGGAGCTTTAATCCTGGAATGATTGTTAGGGCTCTAGATTTGGATAGCTTCACTCTCCTTGCAGTATGTTTAAACTTTATCCTTTTGACATGGTTGCTTGGCAGAAATCTTTGACCTTGGTTGGTAGACCATAGTAGTATTCCATTAGCAGATTGCTTTCTGAAACATACACATGGTTTCTTGACTTGAATCTTCTTCTTTTCTTGAGATGGTAAGACAGTTGCAGAAGCCATAGATGTAGATTTTGCTAGGTCACTACTAACAGTATTCACCCTAGACTTAGAGTCTTGTGTTGTGGTGAGATTACTGCTAGCATTGCCTAAGGCTTGCTGTCTTCCACTCTTTCTCACATATGTTTTACCCTGGTCATCATCATCCTTTCCATCCTTGTCCCCCTTTTTCTTCTTATCTTCATCACCCTTATCTCTCCTGTGATGTCTTCTCCTCCCATCACCTTTGTCTTCAGAATCATCATCCTTATTTCTCCTAGGTTGAGCCATCTCTGGAATTTCACCAGTTGCAATATAGGTTCTGAGGATATGCAGTGCCTCAATTTCTTCAGCATTTCTGGCTCCAACCTTCTTCTGTAATTGATCAATGATAGCAATGATCAGTCTGTGATTTCTGGAGGTGAGATCATGAGGAATGACCAATTGCTTGATATCTTCAATTCTGGTACCAGACTGATAAATAATTGTCCATGGCTTCTTGATCACTTCTGGTAGCCTTGTAGGTTGACCATTCCTCAAATCATCAAACAGACTCTTGCTGTTCTCATTTTTCTTCTCAATGATCTCAAGTATGGCATCTATCTCTGAGTGCTTTAGGTCTTGTAGAGTCTGGTATGTTAGATGCCATATCTTTAGCTTGGAAACCATCACTATCTCCTTGACCCATATATTGTTGACTTTCTTGGGGATGACAGTGATGTAGTCTATCTGCTTCTTCACCTCCCTCAGATAAAACTGAGTGTCACCAACCTGTTCCCTTATGGCTTTCAGAAACTCCAAGAAGGCTTTATCATGATAAACATTGGAGTTAGCAACTTCTTGTAGCTTGGCCTCAGTAACAACTTTGACTTCTACAGGCTTGGCACTCTCAGATATAGAGATTGGAGGTTTGTCAGATGGCATACTCCCTGCAACCACTGTGGTAGTTATGGATTGCTTTTGTCCTCCAGGAGTAGTGATGTGCACAGTTGGTAAGGTGACAACTGGCAAGATAGATGGAGGCTCATCTACTTTGGCTTTTCCCTTGCCAGGCACATTTGCTAGAGACTTAGAAGCCCTTTGTTGACCACCCTCTTTGATTACTATGCCTTTCTCTCCCTTTGTCTCCCCCTTTGAATTTGAGTTCCTAGCCTTCTTCTCCCCCTTAGGCTTGTTGTCAGGCACAGAGGCTGTAGAAATGTCCTTTGGGAGTGAAGATTCATCAGGTAGTGAGAGACCCATATGCTTCATCATTGCAGCTAACATGGTTTGTTGATGCAGAAGGACATCAGCTGTGGTGGATGCTTGAGTGTCCAACTGATCATTTAGCAATGCAACCTTGTCTGTGAGCTGAGCATTGGTCTTGGTGAGAGTAGCTACCTCCTGCTCAAGAGTGTTGACCTTAGTGAATAGCTCATTGGCCTTAAAACCAGATAAAGATTGATCCTGCAGTCTCTTCACTTCATATTTAGACAATTCATGCACAGGAACATCAGTCACTAGCCTATCTCCATAGAGATTCTTGAACATTATCCTCAGCATGGCATTGGCATCTGTAGTCTGGTCAGATAGATTCTGAAATTTATGCCCCAGACCTGTGACAGCATCTTTTAGCACAGCCAGCCCATTGTCCATCTGAGTGCAGGTAGAGTTGCAGTGTTTGATGTCCTTGAACACACTGTCCAGTTGAGGAAATTTAGCATCAAAGGCCCTCTTGACTTCTGCTACTGAAGTGGCTGTCTTATCACACACCCTGTTGACTTCAGTTTTGACTCCCTTGCCAAGATAGTGTGCAGCCTTGAGGAAACCCTTGTAGGAGTCATTTACAGCTTCATACACTTCACCAGGTGACAGGGATTTTGCATTGGAGCCCAGTGAAGTGATGTATTCCTCCCTGAGATACTGAAGTGCTTCATCGAGAGTAATATCATATTTTCCTTGCAACCAGGCATCTATGTTGCCATCTCTCTCAGCATCATCAATGATCTTTGACTTCTGCACTTCCACATCATCCCTATGGCATAACAGAATAGCCTCATAGTCTGGATTTGGCATGTCTGCAGTGAGAAGGTGCTGAGCAATCTTTGTGAACTCAGGAATCTGATCCACAATTAAGCTTTGAAGTGCTTCAACCGTCAATTGTTGTGGAACAGACCCTGATCCTGAAGCACTGTCATGTTGCACAGGCTTCAGCCATGTTGACATGAAGTCAGAGCTAGAGCTAGGCAAGCTAGTCTCCTCAGTTACAGATGCAACTTCTGTAACCGGATGGATTGACTCTACTACTGGTGTCACCACAGAAGTGGGATGAATTACACCAGCAGTTGACACAGGCACAGAGTCTCTAGTAAAAACTAGGGGAACCTCTGTGTTTGTGATGGTGTCATTAGGATATGCCTCAGCATGCATTCCCTCACCATCTAAATGTGGGTTCTGAGTGGTGAACAAAGTGTCATGCACTAAGTCACTTGAAATTGTTGGCTCATCAAGAGAAAAGAATTCTTGATGATCAATACCTTGCATCTCAGTTGCCTGAGTTGCAGGTTCCAAAGAAATTTCAGAGATAGATTCTGGAAGAGAAGTGTGTTTTAGAGTAGATTTTGGCAACTCCCCCTGAGAGATAGAGGGAGTTTCAAAAGTGATGTGCTCTCCACTCAGTGTTGTGCCAGCCTTATCACTCCCATGTGCTGACTCTATACAAGAAGGTGCATTGGGGAGGATGCTTGATTCTATAGGTGCACCCTGTTGAGAGGATACACCTAGTGAGCTGTGTGCCCCTGATTTTACAACTTCAGCCATTTGTGTGACTGAGGAGGTGGGCTTAGTTTTCTTCTTCTTTGTTCTGTGTAAGGGTGACTCAGGTTCCTCACTTCCTATACCTAATTCAACAGCTAATGCTGCTTCAGACAAGATATTTAAAGGTGCAGACATTACTTCCTTTCTCTTCTTTTTACTAACATCACCCTTTTGAGAGGATGATGCAGTTGGCTCAGTAAGAGGTAGAGTGTTTGGTTGAGAGGGTTGGTTAGCAGGCCCTGGGTTAGCATTTTGTTCTACTTGCTTGGGCTGTGCTAACTTAGATTTTGCATCAAATGTTGGCATGTTGTGGGGGTAAGTCTTAAACAAACTCTCCATATGGGGAGTTATGTTCAGTCTTACATCCACATCATTCCTAGTTTCCAAGTTACCAAAAATGAGTTTGGTCATGGACTTAGGATAGCCTATTTTATTTTTATCAATCCCAGGCAATTCAATCAATGAAGCATTTTTATAATTAAGTACAGATTGAATAAAGCGAGGGAAGAAAATATCAGTACCTCTCTTGGTTGTGTTCTTACCAAGTCTCCCATATAATTCTTGAAGTATGATTTGGCCAACATCTATCTTCTTTCCATAGGCCAAAGCATATCCAATTTGCTGCACAGGTGCACTGATTTGGTCAAAGCTTGATTTCCTGGCAGTGAAGACTTGGAGAAGAGTTGCAAACACATAACTCCACTCCTTTCTCAGATTCTTTCTGTTTAGCTTTCCAAGGTTAATCCCATCTGAGTAGTTTATGAACTCAAAGAATTCCTCCAACTCTGCGTTAGTGGCCATTCTGTCAAATGACTCTTGTTGTAGTCCTAGTGCTTGGTTCATGTCTGCAGTAGTGATAGTGATTTCCTTATCTTGAACCTTGCAGTAGATGATATAGGAAGTGATTGCGTTTTCTAGGGCTACAACCTCCACAATAGCAGTACTCCAGAATTGTTCCAGAATATCGAGATACAGAGTTGGGTTGGCAGAGAGTGCATCCTTGATATATGACTCAGCCATCCATTTCACAAAGCACTTGAAATTTGCATTGGGTGCTTCAACATCACTAGTGAGAGCGATGAAGTTGGTGTTGAACTTTACTGTTGCCATTTGTGTAGAAGAGAGAAAAGAAATTGAAGGTTGAAGAAGAAATTTGGCTTTTCGTAGCTAGGGTTTCAGGGGTTTAGAGAGTGTAGATGCTTGAGAAATCGAATGAAATGAATCGAATAGATGTGAGATTGTATAAGTATGAAGTGCTTGAATTGTCGATTAGCAGTTTTGTATCGACAAGTCAGGCATTCGAGAAGTAGAAAACAACTATTCGAGAAGTCAAGAATGGCTTAATCGATAACTCAAGCAGATAGAAACTCACAGCTGGCAGTTATCTAACTTAGAAATAATTCTAAATTAAATAATATGTGTTTTTATGAGTGAATTAAACTTTTAGACAAAGAGTCCAAAATCGATTAAAATTCAGCGAGAATTCAGCCTTTTCAAATGATTCGAGAACTCAAATATAGTGTTCGAGAACTCAGTCATTCGAGAACTCAGTTACTATATTCGAGAAGTCAATCATTCCTCTATTCGATATCTCAGAAAGACTCTATTCGAGAACTCAAGAGTACTCTAATGAGACTTATTAGAGATGTCGAATAGTGAATCATTCGAGAAGTCTGACTTATCGAACTATACCCATCACTCATAAAAATTTGATTTTCACTATCTTTTTAAAATCTACCAGACATATTCATTGAAAAATATTCTAGCAAATCAAATAGTGATTTTCTCAAAATTTCATAGAAATTTTAAGTTAATAAAAATATGATTTTCAACATATGCAACAGATTTGAAATATTTATAAATCATATTTCAGCCAACACTTACTTCAAAAATATTGAGGATTTAGATAAAGTAAGTGTTTATTGCTGCAACAATCTAGATGATGTATTCACTTAGCCAGAATCTGAAGAATTCAGCATTCCAATCTCACTTACCAACCTTGTGAAGGTGGCTTCATCTAATGGCTTAGTGAATATATCAGCTAGTTGTTTATCTGTAGAGACATAATGCAACTCAATGGTTCCACTAGTTGCATGTTCTCTTATGAAATGATATCTGATGTCAATGTGCTTTGTTCTAGAATGATTGACAGGATTGGCAACTATAGAGATTGCACTTGTGTTGTCACACATGATTGGAATTCTTTCCAACACAAGTCCATAATCTCTAAGTTGATTTCTAATCCAAAGCACTTGAGCACAGCAACTTCCAGCAGCTATATATTCAGCCTCAGCTGTAGAAGTTGACACAGATTGTTGCTTCTTGCTATACCAAGAAACTAACCTTTGTCCAAGAAACTGGCAGCTTCCTGAGGTGCTTTTCCTATCCACTCTGCATCCAGCATAATCAGCATCAGAGTAGCCAACCAGATTGAACCCTGTGTCCTTAGGGTACCATAATCCCAAGTTAGGAGTGCCCTTCAGATATCTAAAGATCCTTTTTATTGCAATCAAATGTGATTCCTTTGGATTTGATTGAAACCTTGCACACAAGCATGTAGCAAACATGATGTCTGGCCTACTTGCAGTGAGGTAGAGTAGAGAACCAACCATGCCTCTGTAGACTGAGATATCTACTCTCTTGCCTTTAGCATCTTCATCCAATTTAGTGGCAGTGGCCATGGGTGTCTTGGCAGGTGAACAATCTTCCAAGTCAAACTTTTTCAATAAATCCTTGATGTACTTGGTTTGACTGATAAAGATACCATCCTTCCTTTGACTGACTTGCAACCCTAGAAAGAATGTCAACTCTCCCATCATACTCATCTCATATCTGCTCTGCATGAGTTTAGAGAATTTCTCACACAGTTTCTCATTTGTAGAACCAAAAATGATATCATCCACATAGATTTGAACTAGGATCATATCATCACCATGCTTCTTGTAAAACAGTGTCTTGTCCAATGTGCCTCGAGTGAATTGATTTTCAAGAAGAAATTGTGATAGAGTATCATACCATGCTCTTGGAGCTTGCTTAAGTCCATACAGTGCCTTAAGCAATCTGTAGACAAATTCTGGGAAATGTGGATCCTCAAAGCCAGGTGGTTGTTGCACATAAACCTCTTCTTCCAATTCTCCATTTAGAAATGCACTCTTGACATCCATTTGATAAACTTTAAAGTTTGAATGAGCAGCAAATGCCAAGAATATTCTAATGGCTTCCAATCTAGCAACAGGGGCAAATGTCTCATCATAATCAATGCCTTCCTGTTGAGAGTATCCTTTTGCAACCAGCCTTGCTTTGTTTCTTATTATTACACCATCTTCATCCATCTTATTCTTCAGAACCCATTTTGTTCCAACAATGGTTCTATTCTTTGGTGCAGGCACAAGTTCCCATACTTTGTTCCTTTCAAATTGATTCAGCTCCTCTTGCATGGCAATAATCCAATCTGGATCCAACAATGCATCATCAAGTTTCTTAGGCTCAACTTGTGATAGAAAACATCCATAGAGGCACTCATTTTGAGTTGCTCTCCTAGTCCTTACTCCTGCATTAGGATCTCCAATGATTTGCTCTGCAGTGTGTGATCTATCCCATTTCCTTGAGTGTTCAGCCTGATTTCTCATCCTTGATGTTGCTTCATCATCCTCATCATGATCATCCTCATTTCCTCCCCCTGTGAAGTTGCCATTACTCACAGGTGTGTCTTGGATGCTTGTTTCTTCACTATTGATTGGCACAAATTCTTCTCTTGTATCATTATTCACTTGAGTTTGTTGAACTTGAGTTTCAACTCTAGTTTCAGTCTCTTCATCAGAATCATCTAGATTATCAAACTTCAATGGATCTTTGTCTTCATCATTGGCTTCTTCTAGTCCAGGTAGTTTGCTGTCATCAAATGTTACATCTGTGCTTTCCATAACTTTCTTTTGACTGATGACATAAACCTTGTATGCAATTCTTTCCATAGAATAGCCAAGAAAAATTCCTTCAAATGCTTTTGCATCAAACTTTCCAACATATTCAGAATTGTCCTTAAGTACAAAGCATTTGCTTCCAAAAGTATGAATATACTTCAGTGTAGGCTTCTTTCCAGTCATCAAGTTGTAAGGAGTCTTTCCAGTGTTTTTGTTGATGAGGGTTCTGTTCTGAATATAGCATGCAGTGCTCACAGCCTCAGCCCAAAAACATGTGGGCATTCTTGCATCAAGTAACATTGTTCTAGCAGCCTCAATTAGAGTTCTATTCTTTCTCTCAACAACTCCATTTTGTTGTGGAGTCCTTGGAGCTGAGAATTGCTGAGAAATGCCATTCTCTTTGCAGAATGCTTCAAGTGTGGCATTTCTGAACTCTGTTCCATTATCACTCCTCAATGCAATCACACTTGCATTGTTTGCCTTTGCTTCCTTGTCAACTTTCTTTATATGCTCAATGATTACTTGTGGAGCCTCATCTTTTGATGCCAGAAATTCTACCCATGTATACCTTGAAAAATCATCAACCATTACCAGGGCATACTTCTTTCTTCCAAGTGACATTATGTTGACAGGCCCAAACAAATCCATATGGATGAGTTGTAGTGGCTTGGTTACTGATGTCACTGTCTTTGACTTGTGGCTTGATCTCTTCATTTTTCCTTTTTGACAAGCCTCACACACTCCTTCTTGGCAGAATTCAAGTGTGGGCATGCCTCTCACTAACTCTCTTTTGACTAGAGAATTAATGGCCTTAAAGTTCAGGTGTGATAGTTTCTTGTGCCACAGCCAACAATCTTCATTTGATGCTTTTGAGTAAAAGCAACAAATTTTGTCCTTGTTTGCAGAGTCCATGTTGGCTACAAACAGGCTTCCCTTCCTTACTCCAGATAGAGCAAAATCACCAGTCTTCTTGTGGGTGATCAGACATTCATCTTTGTCAAAATCCACTTTGAATCCTCTATCAGTAAACTGACCAACACTTAACAGATTATGCTTGAGCCCCTTGACTAGTGCTACATCTTCAATGATGACATTTCCAACTTTCAGCTTGCCATATCCCAATGTGTTACCCATGCTGTCATCTCCAAAAGCAACCATTGGGCCAGCCTTTTCCTCATACTGTGATAGCAGGGCCATATCACCAGTCATATGATTTGAGCATCCACTGTCCAAAATCCACATGACCTTCTTCTCACTTTCTTTGCCCTGCAAACACAAAGGTATTACTTTTCCTTTGGTACCCAAACAAGTTTGGGTCCATGTGACTTAGAGACAGTTTTATCATAAACAACATGCTTGTTAACTTTCTTAGTGTCAGTCTTCTTGTCACTGTTGGAAGTCTTAGAACCTGAGGTTTCAGACTTAGGTGACAAAGGTACCTTCCTAGCTTTAGGAGGACTTGAAGACTTTGACCTTGTGTAGTGTGTGTGAGAATTGTGACTGATACAACCATCAATGAACTGTCTTCTTAAATTAAAACAACTAGTCATAACATTCATATTGCATGGCATACAGTCAAATTTATCACAGAAGGGTGCATCTCTATGTCTTAGAGGCACAGAACAATCATAGAAAGGTTTAGACACACTACCAACAGGTTTCTTGCATGCATGAGTTAGATGATTGGTACTGAAACAGTTCTGACAAGTTTTTCTAGGGGCATTAGGCATATAAGCATAGTTGTTATCCTTGTTAATCCCTAACTTGCCATTTCTGATCTGTTTCCTTTTAGTCACTTCCTTTTCTGATTCACTCTTCCCAGCTGATACAAACTTAACAAACTTCTTAGGTCTTGGCCTATCAACTACTGGCTTCTTGGTCTTTGACTTGACACTCTCACCCTTAGAGGATGCTTGCTGTTCACTAGATTGTGCCTCATCCTCATCATTCAACATTTGCTTGATGAGTAAGGCATCCTCATCAATTTCAAATGTTGATTCCTTAAAAATTGGATTTTCAGTTTTTCTCAAAATGTGAGGCACTTTCTCATGAACAGCTGTGTCCTCTTCAATGACAGCATAGCCTTTCCTTTGTTTGAGAGAGTCATAGTCAAGTCCAATAGCTGCTTTAGGTTTAGCTTCAATTTTCTCACAGTAGGATTGCACTAAACCAGATGATTTCTTGAAAGTTTTAAGTTTGAATTCATTCTCAGCTAATTCATCCCTAAGAGCCTTCTCTACTTGACTAGCACATAGAACCTTATTCTCCAAATATTCAACTTCTTTCTTAAGGTTTTCTACTTGCATAGCAGTTAGCTCAAGTTCCTCATTCTTTTTGGTTAATACTTCATTTCTAGTAGACAGTTTAGCAATCTCCTCATTAGCAGCAGTCATACTAGTATGAATATTAAACATTTCAACAGATAATTGTTCAATCATGGATTTGTATTCAGAAACAGACATGTCTATAGTAGTGAGAGATGGTACCTGAGAATCAGATGAAGATGAGTCATCCTTGGAGTTGGCCATCAAGGCATAATTGCAGAATTCTTGTTCCTCTTCATCACTCTCAGAATCATCCCAACACTTCCCTTCAGCTATGTAGGCCTTACCATGTGTCTGCTTTTTCAGAAGGGCCTCATACTTAGCTTCTAGCTCAAGATAGTCTCTATCCTTCTTTTTAGGCTTCTTGCATTCACTGGCAAAATGCCCTAGGTCATTGCATCTATAACACCTTACAGATGACCTATCCACATAACCGGTTTTGAACTTATTTCTGTTTGGTTTCACAGGTGCCTTGTTCTTGTTGGCTGAATGGTTTTGAGTTTTGGGTTTGAAGGGTTGATTTCTTTTAAATCTGATGTTTGGAAATTTTCTGGCCATGAAAGCATATGAAGTATTTTCCATCCCATCAAGTTCTTCCAGAGTGTAAAACTCCTCTTCTTCTTCCTCCTTTTCCTCAACAGGTTCACTCACCCCAGCTTCAGTTTCTTCATCATCTGCCACCTCCTCTATCCTTAGTTGGCTTGTAGATGCTTCTAGGTCCAGAATGGATTTGTTGACAATCAAGGCACATGATGTGTTTATCATCCTACCTTGGTTGGCTTGGATAGCCCTCTTCTGAAGCAACTCAAGTTCATGAGTCTTTAGGACTCCATAGAGTACATCATAGGTGACTTTGTTCAAATCTCTCTCTCTAAGGGAAATGACTCTTTGCTCCAGATGATTTGGTGAAGACAACAGAAATTTCATATTTAACTCCTTGGTGCTGTAAACCTTTCCATTCATCTGCAACTCAGTAACTAGCTTGTGAAACCTTTCAAACATCTCAGTGATGCTTTCCTTGGGCTGTGCCATGAAAGCTTCATACTGTGTGACCAGTATCTGTTTCCTGTTTTCTTTAACCTCATCAGTCCCTTCACACAACACCTCAATGTGATCCCACATCTCTTTAGCAGACGTGCATGATGCAATGTTTGCAAACATTGACATATCCATGGAATCAATGATGAGCAACATGAGGTGGCTGTCAAGAGCAACCTTCTCCCTTTCTGACTCTGTCCACTTTGATGGATCCTTGGCCTCATAAGCTCTAGGGATTGTTATGGTTCCAACAGTCTTCTCTGGTATCTCTTGTTGTGGAACAAAAGGACCATTCTTGAGAATCTCAGGATACAAGGGATGAGAGGCTTTGATGAACAACATCATCTTTATCTTCCAGAGGTTGAAGTTTTCTTTATCAAACTTAGGGACCTTCACCGTTCCTGTAGTCTTTGGTGTATTCGAACTCATGATCGTTTCTCTGTTTTTGAATAAACAGCCCGCTCTGATACCACTTGTTGAGTATTGAACACGGTAAAAGAATACAGAGGGGGGGGGGGTGAATGGATTCTTGAACTTTTCTTGGGTTGAGTCTGTGTAGCAGATAAGTGCCTGTGTGTGCAGAAATTAAGGTGCGGATAAATAAACAACACAAGACACAATATCACTTTAATCTAATGTATATTAGATAAAGGTTGCTACAATCTGTGAATACAAATGGTAGTATTCTCAGCTTCGTTTTTCTCAGAGAGATATAGCTTACAGTGTATGAAAAACTTGACTCACAAAGTTACTAAGTTATGAAGTGAGGCTGTGTCCTTATAGAACATGGATACAGCCTGCTTACTACAAATAAGGTAGCTAAACAAATTACTTTCTAGTCTGTCTATCCTTTTTGAGTAAGCGTCCAAACGGTTACAGATTTGACTTTGCAAAGCCTGTTTAGATCCACTTCTTTAGCTCCTTGTCTCTTCTATATCTCTCCAAGCTTCCTTGTAGGCTTTCCAGAGCACGTTACAGATTGTGGTCCATAAGGTGCATTGGCTTGTTGCAGGTTTCTGACTTGTACAATTTCTTCAGTATTTTGTCTCCAAGAATGTATTCGAGAAGTGACTAAGTAAGTGATTCGAGAACTAGGATTGACTTGATCGATAACTCTGAGTTCTCTAATACTGTTATAGTGACATATCGAACCACTTCTCGAATAGCTCTTTTCCATCAGGATTCCTTGAGTTGTCGAATAGAACATTTGACTTATCGAATCCTCGAGTTGTCGAATAGCTTTCTGAGTCCTTGAGATATCGAATGGAACTTTGACTTGTTGACTCTTTGAGAACTCGAATACCATCTTGACTTGTTGACTTCTTGAGTTCTCGAATAGAGTAGTAGACATATCGAATCCCTGAGATATCGAATGAGATATCGAACAGTGTATTCAGAGATATCGAATAGTGTCTTGAGATATCGAATCTCTGACTTCTCGAATGCTGGACTTCTCGAATAGACAAATATACTTCTCGAATTGGTACTTAGGCAAATTCTTCATTTCTTCAAATCCCAACTGTGATTATTTGGCAGTCTTTAACTCCTTGCTTGAGGCATGAACCATGGAACTTCTTTCAAGCATTATTCTAGACTCTATTTGTACAGTTACACAACTAGGATTTGATGCCTATTACAAGTACAATACAAACAGAAACTCTACAACTAGAGGTTCCCTCAGTTAAGAGGTCATGTAAGTAATGCAAAGCATTACAAACAATTAGGCTTGTTATTAGATGTGTACAGGCATGCCTCTGTAACTAACAGTATACGATAAAATCAAAAAATTTGATTGTGAATTACATATACATGCATGGGTCATTAAGATCGTTTTATCATAGTTAACATCAACTGAAATACTTAGAAAATTTTAAATATAAAAAATTGGTATGCACAGTTACAAAAGAAATATAAATTTTTTAGATAAATAGAAATTTTATCGTTTATCATATTTTTAATTATATAATTATTTGATTATATATACAATTTTGGACGAGAAATCAGTTCAGTGCCCGTACCTTGCACGGGCTTTTACGCTTTTGCAAAATTAATAACCGATAGTAAGCAATTTTTTCATTTCAAAATAGTTGTCTATTTTTTTAAAAATAATTATTTCAAAATAGCCCGTTGTGTCATTTTTATTTCTCAGGTAATTTTTTACTTAAACTTTCCGTATCATTTTTAAATTTTAATTTCAAAAATTAATTGTATGCACTTATTTTTCTAATCATTACAATAAACATGAGAATATATATATATATATAATTAGAATATTTATATTTGAATTTATTAGTATGCATATTCTTTTGAAAATTGATTAAAAATTTAAGATGAAGGGAGTACAACCTGTGTTTTAAAAACCGGACCTGATCGGTCGGTTCGACCGATCGGACCGCTAACCGATGGCAGGTCCGGTTCGGTTCACCCCTAAAACCGATCCCCGGTTTTCCTATTCAGAACCTGCCAGAATCGGCCAAAAACCGATAAAAAACCGGACCGATGACCGATTTTTTAGATTTTTTTTTCTTCTAAGTCAAGTTGAAAATATAACACATGTTATTCCCAGATTACACACTTGTATAATTGTAGAAGGGGGGGTTGAATACAATTCTTGATAGTTATAAATTTCTGATAAAAACCACAGAAATCTATAAAGAAATAATTGCTGAATAGAAATAGTTCACAACCACATAAAAAATCAGGTGGTTAAATGTATCACCTGAGACTTTTATTTGAAGAAAACCCTGTGATACAAATGTACACAGCTTCTGTGTTTACAACTCTTTGCTTCTAAAGATATTCAAGAAACCCTAAGCAAATATGTATGTTTTCTTACTTTCTAAAGAGTTGATACACTTGGTTATATATCCCAAGTTTACAAGTACTACAGGAATAAGATAATATTAATCTAATTCTAGTTGACTTGCTACTCCACTCCAAATCCACATATAGCCGAAAGGTTGTCCTTGTGAACAGATATGTCCCCTGCACCTTTCTTGTATGTACTGTGTAAATGGAATGCTTCTTTCTTCTGTGTTTCCAAAGTATGGCTGCCATACTGCTTTTTATACCTACTATCAACCCATGTGATCTGTCAGTCAAACCTGTCCCTATCAACTGCTAATTCCCAGCTAGCATAGGATAAAGTGACAATGATTATTCGTTGATGTTGTGCACAATTATCCGTTGATGGTAGTTTGAGCTGTATCCGTTGATCGAGTGGATTTGAGTTGTATCCGTTGATAGAGCCCTGTTCTTATCCGTTGATACACTTTCACTTAGACAGAATTACATAGCATAGCTTATTTACAATTGGCTACCCTATTCTGCCTATCCATTGATGGTCAACATGACTCTGAATAAAAACACTATCAACTGATAAATAGAGATATTGCAGTATGCTACTAAACCTCATCCGTTGATGATCTACCTGTCAACGAATAGAGTTATAAGGTCTTATCCGTTGACAGTTACAAAACTTGACTTATACAATTTTGCTTGAATGTTAAGTTATCATCAACTACAACATATTCCTAACAATCTCCCCCAATTTATACTTGATGGCAATAAGGCATAAATTCAGAACCTTGATGATAACAAAACATTCCTAAAGATATATACACACTACAGTATGCAAAAATTGTATTAAGCTGCAAAAATTAAAAACAGAAAGCTTTAAGAAACTTATCAGAGATGTGCTCCTTTAGATTGAGCAGATGAATGATGTTTCCTCTCTCTGGTTGGCTGCACCCTTGACTTTCCTTCCTTGGTAGAGTTGGACTCAATTTGCACTTGAAGTTGCCTATAGAAGGTATCTTCTTCAACAACTTTTGGATTTAGCTTTAGTTGTAACCATCTTAGGTAATCAGAACTAGCCTTCGACAGTTGGTCTTCTAACCTGAAGAATCTCCTAGTGCCCTCTTCATCCCTGAACTCCATCATCCAAAAGGGTTGAATGTGGATTTTCTGTCCATTATATGGGATCTTCATTTTCTTTGGTAGACTTGAGGGTGAGTTCCATTCTCTCCTTATTTCTTCTATTCTGCTGATTATCTCCCTTCTGGCTGTCTCAGAGAACCCTGTGTGTCTCTTGAATGCTGAGAACACTGTGGTCAGTGTATGATAATTCTCTCCAAGAACCTTCTGTAATGGCCATGTCCTCTGACTTCCTCCCTTGTAGACAAACACTAATCTCTCAGGCTGATTCTTGTACTTGTCAATTCCTCTTACTTCTGACAATTCATCCAAATATAGATTCATGCCAGAGTATTCTTCAATTTCTGCCTGATAGATAAAGTCTTCTTTGTTTTCCAAGATTGGTTGTTTGACAATAGCAGGTACCCTAGCAACTTGAACTGGTCCCTTTGAAAGTTGCTTCTTTGGAGCCCTTTTCTTCTGTTTTGGATTCAGCAAGAATGAAGGAACTTCAATTGAATCAAAATTCATTGGTTCCTCTTTAGGCCTTATGGGGTCACCATGAAAGTTTACAGTTGGGTCGATTACTGTTGCAGACATAGGTACTGATGAGCCAATGGTTTCTTTTTCTGGAGAGGGTTCTGGAGAAAGAACCCTCTTGGTTTTAGCTTTCCTTCTTTTAGGTTTGAATTTGAGAACTTCCTCAGGTTCCTTCATTTCAACCTCTACCTCATCCATTAACTCTTGAGCCAGCCTGGCTTGCTTCTCATCTGAGTTTTCATATTGATTTTCTGTACTTGGATGGGCTTCCCTTTGGATTCTGGAGACTTCTTCTCTTTTAGCTTCCACAAATCTAGGATGGCTGTTGGATATATTTAATACTTTTCCATTCCTCATGATTACAGCCATCCAATCTCTTACACTCTTATTTGTCTGTTCTTTGAACTCTATGATAGTTTTTCCCATTAGCTTTTCTTCATCATTCTTGGGAAATGGGTAGTCCAATTGAAGCTTGTTCTTCCCATTTTCCTTTGGTGGTGAGTAGGCTCTGGTTTTGATGGCAGGTTCAAATTCTTTGATAAATGATGGCTCAGCATCATAGAATGTAGGAGCCACAACCCTTGGAGTGAGCACCTTCATGATTGTGGTTGATATTGTTGGAGCAGAAGATTGAGCATTAAGGAACAGAGATGATGCAATTGATTCATTGATCATCCTCTCTGCCTTTAGGATTCTTTCATTAGTCTCCTTGTTGATCTTTTCCAAAGCTTCTATTCTGGCTTGCCTTTCACCATCTGAGATTTCTTCTAAGTTTTGAATCTCAGGGAAAGCCACTTGTTTCTTCACAGGGGAAGCCTTTATCTCAAACTCTGTTGGATTGACCACTACAATTGGCTGTTGCTCCCCCTCACTCTGTGCTATCTCACTACTGGTAGCTTGAAATTGGCCAGTAGATGTTGCAGCCTCTTCTGTGCTTGTTTCCATTTTTCCCCCCTTTTTGTTAGCATCAAGGGTTGGGGTTGAAGCTACAAGTAGCATTTCCAGTAGTTGAGTCTGTTTTGATTGATTGGCAATGATAGTGTGCATTTGAGATTCCATAGTATCCACTCTTGAGGAAAGAAGTTGAACAGACTTAGCCAGGCTATCTTCTTTGAGAAGTTTGCTAGAAAGCACCTTCTGAGTGGTAGTAGGAGCTAGTGCCTCAATCCTGGCATCTAGTGCTATTTTCATATCTCTAATTGCAGACTTGACCTCCTCCTGTTGTGTTCTTTGAATAACAGATTGCATCTTTTGTAATTTCAGGGAGGCCATAACTTGCTCAAGAACAGTCTTTCTCTGTGGTTCTGCAGTTTGGTGCTCAGCCTTAGCAGAGTGATATTGCTTCATGATTTCCACATTGAGATTTCCAAGTTCAGTGGCATTGGAAAACATCCATCCTGGAGTTTCATCCTCATTCATTTCTTCACCATCTGAACTTTGACTGTCATCACTGCCAAACTCTTCACTTCCAGCACTTGGAGACAGGGTTTGTAAAGCTTCTTTTGCTCTTTGATGAGATTCTGAGGTGTGCAATAGGTGCATTGCCTTCTCTGCCTCCACATTGCCCTGTTGTGACATGACTTGATAGGCAGAAACAGGATGAGTAAAGGTTTCAGGATCCAAAGAGATGGAGTCAATAATTGACTGATATTCTTGTCTAAATTCCATCTCTTTGGAAGCTTCATTAACCTCCATTAACTCACTTGCAATGGCTGATTCTTCCTGCCTTATTTCTCCTGTAGTCCCTTCTCTCCTCTCATCTCTCTTTTCTTGCATCAGGGGCTCCCCCTGGCTCACACCTCTCACACCCTCACCTTCACCTACTAAGGTGGAACTCTCTAGCTCTCCTTTTGCCTGACCGGAAGAAATGGTCAGCCTCTCATTGTTTTTCTCTCCTTTTGCCTGCTCACAAGGCAGCCTCTCACTCCCTTCCCTCATTCCTAAAAGTGTTTCAACTACTACAAAAACCTCCACAGTTGACATGGGAATGTCACATTTTGCAGTGGTAGAGAGAGTTGTCAACGGATAAAGTGTATCCGTTGATATAGTGGTTATTGCTGTCAACGGATAATTAGTTGTAGACATATCCGTTGATGGAGAAACACTTGTCAACGAATGAAGGATATCCGTTGATGAAGGAAAACGAGTATCCGTTGAAGTGAAAACCAACACTGAATCTGTGGTGATTGATTTTAAGGAAGAGGCCACAGATAGTGTTGTGAATTCAGGAATGGAAGATTGATGGCCCAACAAATCATCTAAAAGATGATGACCACCAATTGTTGAGTGGGGCTTCTCCAAGAATTTTAAAGATGGAGAATCAGGAATTGATGTAGATATCATATCCACATCCAGAGATGGAGTTGGTGATGGTGGATCAAAATGTGTATCGATTTGAAGGTTAAGATCAAGGGGCTGTGACTCCACATTTATTGAAGTCACATCAAACTGAATTTGAGAAGGTACAGTTTGCTGTACAGTGTGTGCACCCTGTGATTCTCCAATGGTTTTGGATTTTACTCTTCTACCACAGGTTTTTGAGTGAGAGTTATCTGTGTCTCTTCCCCTTTTGTGCAGTGTTCCTGGAGTGGAACTTAAATTAGTAGTCACACCCTGTTGAGAGGATGTAACTAGAATTTGGCTTGTAGGTTCATTAACAGTCTTTTGAGAGACTGAAATGTTGGTTGCACCAGCCTCACCTTCCTTATCCTTAGGGTTTCTTTGATGTTCACCCTGTCCCTCACCACTCACTACCACCTTCACACTCCCCTCAAGAGTTTTGGTAGTTTTTGCAACAGGTGCCTTTTGAGAGACACCTGAGGTTTGTCTTTTAGATTGTGGTTTTGGAACTCTGGATTTGGTCACTTTGGTAGGAGCCTGTTTGGTCACAGCCACAGACTCCATTGTGACACTAGAAGGCAAAGAAATTTGGGGGTTGGAGATAGGAGTTTCAGGGTTGGAAACAGTTACCTGAACAATTGGTAGATATACCAATTGTACTTCTGCATTTAGGTTCATTCGAATCAAATCACTTAAGACTCTCTTCTCCTGAACAAAAATTGAACTTGCTATCCGGGTTAGCAATGGATAGCTCATTCTCAGATACATGCAGTGCTAGGAGCATCAAAAATCTAGCAAAATAAACATTCTTGCTCCTAGTTTCCTTTTTACCTAATTTAGCTGCTATCTCATACATGACTAGTGTGCCAAAATTATAGAATTTATTAGTCAAAAGCATACATAGCATAACTAGCATGGAATTGGTAACAGCATCAAAGTTACTAATCTTGCCAGAAAAAGTTTTAATGAAGGCATCACAAAGATAACTCCATTCTTTAACCATACCTTTCCTAACAATTTTCCCTAAGTTCTCAGTACTAAGGGTATAATTCATGGAATTAAGCATGGTAACAATTTCAGCATTACTGGGTACATTCAGACAGTTATTCTCAGGCAATTTTAAACAAGCAGTTAACACATCAGAATTAACTACATAATTTTTACCCTTCAAAGAAAAAGCAAGTGTACCGTCTGTGCCATTGTACTCAGCAGATGCCCACACCTCTTCAATTACCTCATGAATTAGAGGAGTGGTGGCAGTCATAGCATATGACAGTTTGCATTTCTTCACGAAATTCATCATGGTGTGATATGCTTCTGGAGCGTTCACTGTATCAACAAAGGCCGCGAAATTGTTCTTCTCATAGGTAAACCCGGTGGAAGACATCATCTTAACAATAGGCGCCATTGAAGTGTTTGAACTTTTGTTGCAGAGAGAGATTTAGTGAAGAAGATGCAGTTAACTAATGAGATTCTTGAAAATGAATAAAGGTGATATGTGAGGGCACAAAACAGCCTTTTATATTTTCCAAGAATTAAAAATGAAATAATTAAAAGTAATTACCCCATTGGACAAAAGTAACTGTCAGATAATAAATGAAAAGAAAAGAAGTACAGCCGTGACTAATTATACACGTTTACCAACGGCTATAAAGAGAAATATGTATATCAACAGATAAAGATTGGATGGTTGAGAAAACAGTTTATCCATCGATGACGTGGACAACCTGTTATCCGTTGACATACGAAAATCTAGTAATGTGTTTATACTACCAACGGATAAAAGGATATCCGTTGATAAGCAAATTTTGCCTTAAACAAAATTTCTGCTAAGAGTTATTCTGAGAGTTTTTAATTCTCAAGTAAATCAAAACACATTTCTAGCTGCAATACAGTATGATTAGATACCACTAGGAATTATGAAAAATTAAGCATACCTAGTTCACCTACCAACCTTGTGAATGAAGATTCATCAAGAGGCTTGGTGAAGATATCTGCAAGCTGCATTTCACTTGGCACAAAGTGCATTTCTACTGTACCATTCATCACATGCTCTCTAATGAAGTGGTATTTGATGTCAATATGCTTGGTTCTCGAATGTTGCACTGGATTCTCTGTGATGGCAATAGCACTAGTGTTGTCACAGAAAATTGGAATCTTCTCAACTTTTAGACCATAGTCAATAAGTTGATTTTTCATCCAAAGAATCTGTGCACAACAACTTCCAGCTGCAATGTACTCAGCTTCGGCTGTAGAAGTGGAGACTGAGTTCTGTTTCTTACTGAACCATGACACAAGCCTGTTCCCTAGAAATTGACAGGAGCCTGTAGTACTTTTCCTATCAATTCTGCAACCTGCATAGTCTGCATCTGAATAGCCAATTAGATCAAAGCCAGAATCTCTTGGGTACCAAATGCCAAGGTTTGGTGTTCCCTTGAGATACCTGAAAATTCTCTTAATAGCAATCAAGTGAGACTCTCTAGGGTCAGCTTGAAATCTAGCACAAAGACATGTGGAAAACATTATATCAGGTCTACTAGTTGTTAGATATAGAAGTGAGCCTACCATGCCTCTATAGCTTGAGATGTCCACAGATTTTTCCTTAGTATTCAGCTCAAGCTTAGTTGCAGTGGCCATAGGTGTTTTTGCAGAGGCACAATCCATTAAGTCAAATTTCTTTAAGAGATCATAAATATATTTTGTTTGACTTATGAAAATTCCCTCATTAACTTGCTTTACTTGTAAACCAAGAAAGTAAGTTAATTCACCCATCATGCTCATTTCATACCTACTTTGCATAAGTTTGTCAAACCTTTTGCAAAGCTTCTCATCTATAGACCCAAAAATAATATCATCTACATAGATTTGAACAAGTATTGAAGAACCATTGACATTTCTATGAAATAAGGTTTTATCTACTGTACCTCTAGTGAAGTGATTCTCCAAAAGAAATTGAGATAAAGTGTCATACCAGGCTCTTGGTGCTTGCTTCAAACCATAAAGTGCTTTCAAGAGAAGATATACATACTCTGGAAATTCTGTATCTTCAAAGCCAGGAGGTTGATGGACATATACCTCTTCTTCCAGTTCCCCATTTAGAAAGGCACTTTTAACATCCATCTGATAGACTTTGAAGTTGGCATGTGCTGCATAGGCTAGGAAAATTCTAGTTGCCTCAAGTCTTGCCACTGGAGCAAAAGTTTCATCAAAATCTATTCCTTCTTCTTGAGAATAGCCCTTTGCCACTAATCTAGCTTTATTCCTCACAATTATGCCATTTTCATCAGTCTTATTCTTGAGAACCCATTTGGTACCTATGATACCTCTATCATCAGGTTTGGGCACAAGCTTCCATACTTTATTTCTCTCAAATTGGTTTAGCTCTTCTTGCATTGCTAAGACCCAATCTGGATCTAGAAGGGCATCTTCCACTTTCTTAGGTTCCTCTTGAGACAGGAAACTACTGTATAGGCATTCTTCTTGTGTGGCCCTCCTAGTTTCGACTCTTGAGTTTGAGTCACCAATGATTAACTCAAAAGGATGATCTCTGGTCCATTTTCTTGAAGGTGGAAGGTTTGATCTAGATGAGGTTGCTTCATCTACGTGAGCATGATCTTGTTGATTGGTTATTGAGTTTTGACTTTGAGAAACTCCCCTTGAGTTTGTTGTCCTTGAGGAGTTATGAAGTTGACTGTCAACAGATGCATCATTTTGTCTATCAACGGATGGTCCATTTTGCCTGTCGACGGATACATGAGAATGCCTGTCAACGGATGCATCTGATGATCTAGTATGACTGTCAACGGATGCTTCATTTCCAGTGTTAGCATCACTTCTAGTTGGACCAACAACTCTAGGTGAATTTCCAAGGCCATGATCTTCATTTTCCTCATCATCATCAATGTACATTCTTCCTTCTACCTCATTTTCAAATCTTAACTTTTCATGGAAGCCTTCATCATTTAGACCTAGAATCTTTTGATCATCAAACACAACATGTACAGATTCCATAACAATGTTGGTTCTTAGATTGTAGACTTTATAGGCTTTCCCTGCTGCATATCCAACAAAGATAGCTTCATCTGCCTTTGCTTCAAATTTGCCCAAGTTATCTCCATGATTTCTTAGCACAAAACACTTACATCCAAAGACATGAAGAAAAGATGACGTTGGTTTCTTGTTGGTGAATAACTGATAAGGAGTCATTCCTCTAGCTTGATTGATCAAGGAAATATTCTGAGTGAAGCAGACAGTGTTGACAGCTTCAGCCCAGAAATATGTTGGCAATCTTGATTCACTTAACATTGTTCTAGTTGCTTCAATGAGAGTTCTATTTTTCCTTTCAACAACCCCATTTTGTTGAGGTGTTCTAGCAGCAGAAAACTCATGGACAATTCCATTCTCTTCACAGAAAATCTTTATTGTGGAATTTTTGAATTCAGTGCCATTGTCACTCCTGATTCTTTGTACTTTTACTTCAGAACCATTGTTTACTAGTCTGAGATGATTGATGATGATTTCACTTGCACAATCTTTGGAGTGCAGATGAAGGTCCATGTAAACTTAGAAAAATCATCCACAATCACCAGGCAGTATTTATTCTTTGAAATGGACATGACATTTACTGGACCAAATAAGTCCTTATGCAGCAATTGAAGGGGCTTAACAATGGATGACTCTGTCTTGCTCTTGAAGGATGATTTCTTTTGCTTCCCTAATTGGCAGGCATCACACAGTCCATCTTTGATGAACTCCAATTGAGGGATTCCTCTAGCAAGATCCTTTCTTACCAAATCATTCATTACTTTAAAATTCAAATGAGACAGCTTTTTATGCCATAGCCAACTCTCATCCTTGCTTGCTTTGCTGAAGAGACAAGTAATGGATTCTGAGCATACTGAGTTGAAATCAGCTATGTAAACATTTCCTTTTCTAAAGCGTGTCAGAACCACATTGTTGTTTTCCTTGGTAGAAACAACACAGGCTTCTTTAGTGAACTTTACTTCATAGTCTTTGTCACAAATCTGACTGACACTCAGCAAATTGTGCTTCAAACCTTCAACTAAAGCCACTTCTTCAATGATGACATTGTCCTTTGTAATCAAGCCATATCCCTTAGTATATCCTTTGCTGTCATCTCCAAAGGTAATTCTAGGGCCAGCTTCCTCCTTGAACTCTGTGAGCAGGGTTGAATCTCCTGTCATATGCCTAGAACATCCACTGTCTAGGTACCATAGATTCCTCTAATTTCCCTGCACACAATCCAAAATACAAATCAAGTTGATTTTGGTACCCAAGTTTCCTTGGGTCCTTTCTTGTTAGCCTTTGGTTTTACACTCTTAGCAATCTTCACTTTGGGTGTAGATGCTTGAGTGATAGGTTTTGACAGATGCTCATTTGCATAAATATTTGATGCATGCATTTGTGAAAAATTGGCATACATATTATCCATGCTAGGAATGCTCCATGACATTTGTGGCATATTCACATATTGAAAATAAGGATTAGGCACATATGGCATGTTCACATATGGATTTGAAAAACTAGCATTCTGATACAAACCAGGCATAACAGGCATTGCAGGCATACTTGGCATAGATTGAGGTACATGAACAGGAGTCCTTTTAACAGACTTACAATTAGAAGATAGGTGATTGACACTATTGCAATTACCACAAGTTTTCCTAGGAGCAAACTTGTCAGGAGAATAATTGTTTTTCTTGTTAATGCCTATCTTACCATTTCTGTTCTTTTTCTTTTTACCCTCAGTCTCTACCTTTTCATTAACTGACTTACCAACAGCCTTTTTGTTAGGTAAATCACCTGCCTTAGCCTTCTCACTTGATTTGACTTGGCTACTTTCACCAGAAACAAAGTTCTTGGCTACTGGACCATACTGATTATTCAGTTTCTTGAGTTCCTTCTTACTAACAGACTTTTTGTTAGTCGACGGATACCTCTCATCCGTTGATGGTTCATCTGTCAACGGATGATCACTTTCCGTTGATTCACAAATAGTCTCAAGATCCTCAAGGCAAGGTTCTAGCTCCTTTTTCTTTTGAGTCCAGGTATCCCTCACAAATGATTCTATTCCCTGGACTTCTATTATGTTTTGAGAAATATTCCTACAACTTTGAAATTTAGCAATTATCCCTTGTTCCTTTTCAAGCTGGTTTCTTAAGATCAATTCTCTTTTTAACACAACTTCAAGTTCATTTTTAGCATCATTGCAATCAACTCTCATTTTCTCAAATTCTAGAAATTGAACTTCTAGAACTGCATTTCTATCACTTAAGAACTGATTAGTTTCTTTAATCCTATTGTTCTCTTTAGTAAGTGATTTAAGAGTAACACTCAAGTGATATAGTTCAGTAGACATTTCATCTATAACACTATTGCATTCCTCTTTGGTGAGCTCAGAGAGATTAGTAGAATATACCTGATTGCTAGCTGAACTTGCTTCCTGCTCAGAATCAGCCATTAATACAAGGTTGACAAACTCAGCATCATCATCAGAATGATTTCCATCAGCAGCCCAGTCATACTCTTGGGTCATGAATGCCTTTCCTTTCTGTCTGAGAAGATCAAAATATTTCTTCTTGTAGTCAACAGTTTCAGTTGGCTTTCCCTTGTTCTCAGATCTAGGCTTCCTGCATTCACTTATCATGTGACCAGCAATACCACAATTGTAGCATTTAATTTTGGATTTATCCACATAATTGCTTGTAGAAAAATCCTTGTTAAATGGCTTGGCCACCCCAGAGTTTCTTCTGAATTTTAGCTTAGAGAATCTCCTAGATAGAAAGGCTAAATGCTCATCTATCTCATCCAATTCATCCTGCTGTAGGACACTCATTTCTTCAGACACCTTTTCCTTGCTTTTGCTTGATTCTGCTCTACCTTCACAAACCTCCCTGTTTGGTGTAGATTTAGCAGCTTCAGTCCTCTTCTCCTCCTTCTGCTCCAAGTTGGCAACAAGTGCAACTGACCCACTTTTCTTTTGGGCCTTCTCAATTTCTTCATCCTGCTCCATTTCTAGTTCATATGTCTTTAATGTTCCATTGAGCCTTTCAAGAGTAAATGACTTGTACTCTTGAGTGTTTCTTAGAGAAATAGTCATAGGCTTCCACTCTTTGGGCAGTGATCTCAGAAATTTGAGATTAGAATCTTTCACTTGGTAGATTCTTCCATACAGTTTCAAGCCATTCAGTAGCTTTTGAAATCTACTAAATATGTCATTCAATGTCTCTCCATTCTTGAAATGGAAGTGCTCATACTGTTGGATAAGTAGCTGTATCTTGTTTTCCCTTACCTGTTCTGTACCTTCACAAAGGGTTTGAACAATGTCCCATACTTCCTTGGTGGTAGTACAATTGATAACATTGTCAACCATGTCTGTTTCTAAACCATTAAACAGAATATTCATGGTCTTTTATCATTGTGAACTTCTGCAACATCCTCAGTGCTCCACTCAGAAACAGGTTTTGGGATGTACGTGTCTGGTGCATCTGCAGCAAGACCAACTCTTGAAGCAGCCTTCATTGGAACATGAGGACCCTTCTTAATGCAATCTACAAAACCTACATCAATAGACATGAGATGTAGATGCATTTTTACTTTCCAGTGAAAGTAATTTTCCCTATCAAGAACCGGTATCTTCACTCCATAATCCTTCTTAGACATGTTGGAAGTGTGTTGATCTTTAAACTTCAAATATATTAGAAGCTTACTCTGATACCAATTGTTATTCCCAGATTACACACTTGTATAATTGTAGAAAGGGGGGTTGAATACAATTCTTGATAGTTATAAATTTCTGATAAAAACCACAAAAATCTATAAAGAAATAATTGCTGAATAGAAATAGTTCACAACCACATAAAAAATCAGGTGGTTAAATGTACCTCCTGAGACTTTTATTTGAAGAAAACCCTGTGATACAAATGTACACAGCTTCTGTGTTTACAACTCTTTGCTTCTAAAGATATTCAAGAAACCCTAAGCAAATATGTATGTTTTCTTACTTTCTAAAGAGTTGCTACACTTGGTTATATATCCCAAGTTTACAAGTACTACAGGAATAAGATAATATTAATCTAATTCTAGTTGACTTGCTACTCCACTCCAAATCCACATGTAGCCGAAAGGTTGTCCTTGTGAACAGATATGTCCCCTGCACCTTTCTTGTATGTACTGTGTAAATGGAATGCTTCTTTCTTCTGTGTTTCCAAAGTATGGCTGCCATACTGCTTTTTATACCTACTATCAAACCATGTGATCTGTCAGTCAAACCTGTCCCTATCAACTGCTAATTCCCAGCTAGCATAGGATAAAGTGACAATGATTATCCGTTGATGTTGTGCACAATTATCCGTTGATGGTAGTTTGAGCTGTATCCGTTTATCGAGTGGATTTGAGTTGTATCCGATGATAGAGCCCTGTTCTTATCCGTTGATACACTTTCACTTAGACAGAATTACATAGCATAGCTTATTTACAATTGGCTACCCTATTCTGCCTATCCATTGATGGTCAACATGACTCTGAATAAAAACACTATCAACTGATAAATAGAGATATTGCAGTATGCTACTAAACCTCATCCGTTGATGAGCTACCTGTCAACGAATAGAGTTATAAGGTCTTATCCGTTGACAGTTACAAAACTTGACTTATACAATTTTGCTTGAATGTTAAGTTATCATCAACTACAACATATTCCTAACAACACATCTCTCTTAGCAAAAAAAAAATATAACACATCTCTCAGTCTTGGTCGCTTTACATTATATCCCTGTAATGATTGACATTGTTGTTTCAATTTTCATTATCCGTATAATCAGATTGTTATTTATTTTGTTTTAATGCAGATTATTCATAATTTTCAGATTGTATTATATATTTATATAATTAAATATATATAATTATATATTACATAATTATGACGTCACACCGGTTGAATCACTGGTCAAGCCGGTTGAACTAATCGAACCAGTAACTAGTAGGACTTCCGGTTCGTGTCCGGTCCGCATCTGAGAACACTGGTTTTGAGAACACTGAGTACAACCTTAGCTTCTTCAAAGATTTTTTTTTTCCGCTAAATACTTGGGAAATAAGATGGATGTCATGGGATAAAGTTTGTGTGCCAAAAAATTGTGGAGGACTGGGGCTTAAGGAATTAAGAAAATTCAATTTGGCTATGCTGGCTGAACAGGGCTGGAGACTGCTCAAAGAAGCTAATCCATTAGTTTCTGCAGTAATGAAGGCGAAATACTATCCTAAGTCGAGTTTGTTAGATGCTACAGTGGGGTCAAATCCAAGCTATGTTTGGAGGAGTATCGTGTCGTCTATGGAGGTGGTTAAGGCAGGGGCAAGAAAAAAAATTGGAGATGGTAGAAGTACGCGTGTGTGGGGAGAACCTTGGTTGCCAGACGTGAATAATGGGTATGTAATGACCCCAATGCCAGTGCAATTACAGGAGAGTACAGTGCATAGTCTAATGAAGATGGACGAACGTAGATGGGAGTTGGATATAATTCATGACATTTTGCAAGATAGAGATACAGAGCTTATTAAGCAGGTTCCATTGTCAATAAATGAGGTTGCAGATTCATGGTATTGGATATTAGATGAAAAAGGGGATTTTACAGTCAAAAGTGGATATCGATGGTTGCAAGGGGAAGTGGACACTACAGATAAGAGTTTTTGGACTAAATTGTGGTCTCTGAAATTACCATGTAAGGTTGTTAACTTCCTGTGGCGAGTGTGTAAATCTTGTCTTCCTACAACTTATGCATTGGCAATAAAATATGTTGATATAAACAGCTTATGTCCATGGTGTCATGTTGAGTATGAAACGGATGGTCATGTATTGTTTTCGTGTGATTTTGCAAAAACAGTTTGGCATATGGAAGGTCTGAGTTCACTGGTGCAACACTCAACTCAAGAGTCAGCTGGTTTGGTCATAAGAAGGGTGTTTGATAATTACTCACAGGAACAATGTGTGCGAATGGGGATGATTAGTTGGGGACTGTGGAACAGAAGAAACAAATGGGTTTGGGATAGGGCAAATGGATCTGCTTTTGGTGTATTGGCAGCAACTAGTAATTTGCTGAAAGAGTGGAAAGAAGCTCAAGTACAGGGCGTAAAAGGTCGACAAGAAGGTGGAATAAGGAAATGGGAGAAACCGAGTGAGGGGTGGATCAAAGTCAATGTGGATGCAGCAGTGTTTCGAGATAGCATTGGGTGTGGTGCGGTTATAAGAGATGAGCAAGGTGTGTTTCTGGGGGCTTTTTGTAAGAAGGTCGAAGGTGCATGGAGACCAAGGGAAGCAGAAGCCATTGCCTTAAAAGAAGCACTATCGTGGATTGCTGAATTGGGGTATGAAAATTGTGTTTTTGAGACTGATTCAAAGGAACTAATGCAGGCATGTAAGAAGACTCCAGGTGAGTCTCGGTTTGGAACCATAGTTGGTGATTGTGTTCATTTGTTAAAGCACATAAATCAAGTGCTAGTTCAGTTTGTGTTTAGGTCTGCGAATGGTGTGGCGCATGAATTAGCTGGAGCTACACATTCTATGTCAGATAAAGGAGAGTGGTATGTCACTCCTCCTATTTTTCTTTCTCATGTACTAGATTTTGATATGATTAATTGAATGCAAGTACGATTTTATTCAAAAAAAAAAGGGACGGGGTAGATTTCGGTCTCCTTTTCCGGTCATAAAATGTTAAAAGAGGATTATGATACATATTTGTAAATTTGTTTGTCGTGATTTTGCATAATGATTTTGTTTATCCTGTGATAGATGTTCATTCGTATTAACTCATATATTATTTGTGCTAGCTTATAATTGGTACGCACGGTTTTGTTTCTAATATTTATAATTATATTAATTTTTTAATATTTATTTATTGTTAGTTTTTATATCAAATTATTATTAAAAAATTGAAATATACAAAATTTTACACTATTTTATCTTTAATTCTTAAAACTTGATTTAAACAATTTTACAGCCCACGTCAAATTGACAAAATGATCTTTAATTTAGTGATAATTTAACAATTTTTCTCTCATTAACTTGAATTCTTAAAATTTGATTTGGACGATTTTACAGTTCACGTAAAATTAACAAAATGATCTTTAATTTATTGACGATTTAAAAAATTTTATCCAATTAAAACTACTAAAAAACAAAAGGCAGATGAAATTCACATTAAAAATTCTATTCGATTCATAAAATTAAATTTACGTTGAAAATTTATAATCAGGTTAGCATAATTCATCATATGCAAAAGGATATAAACACGACTCATCCCTGCATGAGATATTAGTTGATAAATCCAACATATAACATTATAGCCTTTTTATCCTCATGTATTTATGTTCTTCTCCTCCTATGACATCATCAGAAAAGGGTCAAGAAGATAAGCATGTAAGAATAAAATATATAGTAAAGTATTTAACAAGCAAGGGGGGTGAATAGGTGTAAATGATTAACTATATCCAATTTTAACAATTTACCAGAAACAATTTACTGATTTCAATTTTAACAGATACAAATTGTTAGTCACAGAGGCATGCCTGTATACATCTAATAACAAGCCTAATTGTTTGTAATGCTTTACATTACTTACATGACCTCTTAACTGAGGGAACCTCTAGTTGTAGAGTTTCTATTTGTTCTGTACTTTTAATAGGCACCAAATCCTAGTTGTGTAACTGTACTTATATAGTCAAGAATAATGCTTGAAAGAAGTTCCAAGGTTCATGCCTCAAGCAAGAAGATAAAGACTGTCAAATAATCTCAGTTGGGATTTGAAGAAAGTGAAGTATTTGCCTAAGTACCATTTCGAGAAGTAGTTTTGTCTATTCGAGAAGTCAGGGATTCGATATCTCAAGACACTATTCAATATCTCTGAATACACTGCTCGATATCTCAGAGTTTCGATATGTCTATTACACTGTTCGAGAACTCAAGAAGTCGACAAGTCAAAAGTAGTATTCGAGTTCTCAAAGAGTCAACAAGTCAAAGTTCCATTCGATATCTCAAGGACTCAGAAAGCTACTCGATATCTCGAGGATTCGATAAGTCAAATGTTCTATTCGACAACTCAAGGAATCCTGATGAAAAAGAGCTATTCGAGAAGTAATTCGATATGTCAATATAACAGTGTTCGAGAACTCAGAGTTATCGATCAAGTCAATTCTAGTTCTCGAATCACTTACTTAGTCACTTCTCGAATACATTCTTGGAGACAAAATACTGAAGAAATTGTACAAGTCAGAAACCTGCAACAAGCCAATGCACTTTATGGACCACAATCTGTAACGTGCTCTGGAAAGCCTACAAGGAAGCTTGGAGAGATATAAAAGAGACAAAGGGCTAAAGAAGTGGATCTGAACAGGCTTTGCAAAGTCAAATCTGTAACCATTTGGACACTTACTCAAATAGGATAGACAGACTAGAAAGTAAATTGTTTAGCTACCTCATTTGTAGTAAGTAGGTTGTATCCATGTTCTATAAGGATACAGCCTCACTTCCTTAACAATCAATTTTTTTTGAAGAGTCAAGTTTTTCATACACTGTAAGCTATATCTCTCTGAGAAAAACGAAGCTGAGAATACTATCATTTGTATTCACAGATTGTAGCAACCTTTATCTAATAATACATTAGATTAAAGTGATATTGTGTCTTGTGTTGTTCTTTATCCGCACCTACACCTTGCACACACAAACACTTATCTACTACATAGACTCGAGACAAGAAAAGTTCAAGAATCCATTCACCCCCCCTCTGTATTCTTTAACAGTATTCAATACTCAACAAGTGGTATCAGAGTGGGCTGTTTATTCAAAAACAGAAAAATGATCATGAGTTCGAATACACCAAAGACTACAGGAACGGTGAAAGTCCCTAAGTTTGACAAAGAGAATTATAACCTCTGGAAGATAAAGATGCAGTTGTTCATCAAAGCATCTCATCATTTGTATCCTGAGATTCTTAAGAATGGTCCATTTGTTCCCCAACAGGAGATTCCTGAAAAGACTGTTGGAACCACTACTATTCCAAGATCTTATGTGGCTAAAGATCCATCCAAATGGACAAGATCATAAAAAGACATGGTTGCCCTTAACAGTCACCTCATGTTGCTGATTATAGATTCCATGGACATGTCAATGTGTGCAAACATTGCTTCATGTACCACTGCCAAAGAAATGTGGGATCACATTGAGGTGTTATGTGATGGAACTGATGAGGTCAGAGAAAACAAGAAACAGATACTGGTCACACAGTTTGAGGCTTTCATGGCACAGCCCAAGGAAAGCATTACTGAGATGTTTGAGAGATTTCACAAGCTAGTTATTGAGTTGCAGATGAATGGCAAGGTTTATAGTACCAAGGAGTTAAACATGAAGTTTCTGCTATCTTCACCAAACCATCTAGAGCAAAGGGTCATTTCTCTAAGGGAAAGAGATTTGAACAAAGTTACATATGATGTGCTCTATGGGGTTTTAAAAACTCATGAGCTTGAGTTGCTTCAGAAAAGGGCTATCCAAGCCAACCAAGGCAGAATGATAAACACATCATGTGCCTTGATTGTCAACAAATCTATTCAAGACCTAGAAGCATCTACAAGCCAATTAAGGATAGAGGAGGTAGTGGAAGAGGAAGAAACTGAAGCTGAGGTAAGTGAACCTGTTGAGGAGAAGGAGGAAGATGAGTTCTATACTCTTGAAGAACTAGATGGAATGGAAAACACTTCATATGCTTTCATGGCCAGAAAATTTCCAAACATCAGATTTAAGAGGAACCAACCATTCAAACCTAAAACCCAAAACCATTCATTCAACAAGAGCAAGGCACCTGTGAAACCAAACAAGAATAAGTTCAAAACCAGCCATGTGGATAGGTCATCTGTAAGGTGCTATAGATGCAATGACCTAGGACATTTTGCCAGTGAATGCAAGAAGCCTAAAAAGAAGGATAGAGATTATCTTGAGCTCGAAGCTAAGTATGAGGTCCTTCTGAAAAAGCAGACACAAGGTAAGGCCTACATAGCTGAAGGGAAGTGTTGGGATGATTCTGACAGTGATGGAGAGGAACAAGAATTTTGCAATTATGCCTTGATGGCCAATTCCAAGGATGACACATCTCCATCAGACCCTCAGGTACCATCTCTCACTACTATAGACATGTCTGTTTCAGAGTATAAATGCATGATTGAACAACTATCTGTTGAGATGTTTAACATTCATACTAGTATGACTGCTGCTAATGAAGAGATTACTAAACTATCTACTAGAAATGAAATGTTAATAAAAAAGAATGAGGAACTTGAGCTAACTGCTATGCAAGTAGAAAACCTTAAGAAAGAAGTTGAATATCTGCAGAATAAGGTTTTGTGTGCTAGTTAGGTTGAAAAGGCTCTTAGGGATGAATTAGCTGAAAATGAATTCAAACTGAAAACCTTCAAGAAATCATCTTGTCTAGTGCAATCCTACTGTGAGAAAATTGAAGCTAATCCCAAGGCTGCTATTGGACTTGATTATGGCACTCTTAAACAGAGAAAAGGCTATGCTGTCAATGAAGATGACACAGTTGTTCATGAGGAAGTGCCTCACATTTTGAAAAAGACTGAAAATCCAATTTTTAAGGAATCAACATTTGAAATTGATGAGGATGCCTTACTCATCAAACAAATGTTGAATGATGAGGATGAGGCACAATCCAATGAACAACAAGCATCCTCTAAGAGTGAGAGTGTCAAGTCAAAGACCAAGGAGCCAGTAGGTGATAGGATAAGACCCAGGAAGTTTGTTAAGTTTGTTTCAGCTGTAAAGAGTGAATCAGAGAAGAAAGTGACTAAGAAGAAACAGAACAGAAATGGCAAGTTAGGGATTAACAAAGATAACAACTATGTTTATATGCCCAATGCCCCTAGGAAAACTTGTCAGAACTGTTTTAGTACCAATCATTTAACACATGCATGCAAGAAACCTGCTGGTAGTGTGTCTAAACCCTTCTATGATTGCTCTGTGCCTCTAAGACATAGAGATGCACCATTTTGTGATAAATTTGACTGTATGCCATGCAATATGAATGTTATGACTAGTTGTTTCAATTTGAGAAGGCAATTCATTGATGGTTGTATCAGTCACAATTCTCACACACACTACACCAGGTCAAAGTCTTTGAGTCCTCCTAAAGCTAGGAAGGTACCTCTGTCACCTAAGTCTGAAGTCTCAGGTTCTAAGACTTCTAACAGTGACAAGAAGACTAACACCAAGAAAGTTGACAAGAATGTTGTTTATGATAAAACTGTTTCTAAGTCACATGGACCCAAACTTGTTTGGGTACCAAAGGAGAAGTAATACCTTTGTCTTTGTAGGGCAAAGAAAGTGAAAAGAAGGTCATGTGGATTTTGGACAGTGGATGCTCAAATCATATGACTGGTGATATGGCCCTGCTATCACAGTATGAGGAAAAGGCTGGCCCAATGGTTGCTTTTGGAGATGACAGCATGGGTAACACAATGGGATATGGCAAGTTAAAAGTTGGAAATGTCATCATTGAAGATGTAGCACAGGTCAAGGGACTCAAGCATAATCTGCTAAGTGTTGGTCAGTTTACTGATAGAGGATTCAAGGTGGATTTTGACAAAGATGAATGTTTGATCACCCACAAGAAGACTGGTGATTTTGATCTATCTGGAATAAGGAAAGGAAGCCTGTTTGTAGCCAATATGGATTCTGCAAACAAGGACAAAATTTGTTGCTTTTACTCAAAAGCATCAAATGAAGATTGTTGGCTATGGCACAAGAAACTATCACACCTGAACTTCAAAGCCATTAATTCTCTAGTCAAAAGAGAGTTAGTGAGAGGCATGCCCACACTTGAATTCTGTCAAGAAGGAGGGTGTGAGGCTTGTCAAAAAGGAAAGATGAAAAGATCAAGCCACAAGTCAAAGACAGTGACATCAATAACCAAGCCCCTACAACTCATTCATATGGATTTGTTTGGGCCTGTCAATTTTATGTCACTAGGAAGAAAAAAGTATGCCTTGGTGATGGTTGATGACTTTACAAGGTATACATGGGTGGAATTTCTGGCATCAAAAGATGAGGCTCCACAAGTAATCATTGAGCATATAAAGAAAGTTGACAAGGAAGCAAAGGCCAACAATGCAAGTGTGATTGCAATGAGAAGTGATAATGGAACAGAGTTCAGAAATGACATACTTGAAGCATTCTGTAAAGAGAATTGTATTTCTCAGCAATTCTCAGCTCCAAGGACTCCACAACAAAATGGAGTTGTTGAGAGGAAGAATAGAACTCTAATTGAAGCTGCTAGAATAATGTTACTTGATGCAAAAATGCCTACATGTTTTTGGGCTGAGGCTGTAAGCACTGCATGCTATATCCAGAACAGAACCCTCATCAACAAAAACACTGGAAAGACACCTTACAACTTGATGACTGGAAAGAAGCCCACTCTAAAGTATGTTCATACTTTTGGAAGCAAATGCTTTGTATTGAAGGATAATTCTGAATATGTTGGTAAGTTTGATGCAAAGGCATTTGAAGGAATTTTTCTTGGCTATTCTATGGAGAGAATTGCATGCAAAGTTTATGTCATCAGTCAAAAGAAAATTATGGAAAGCACAGATGTGACATTTGATGACAGAAAACTACCTGGACTAGAAGAAGCCAATGATGAAGATAAAGATCCATTGAAGTTTGATAATCTAGATGATTCTGATGAAGAGACTGAAACTGAAGTTGAAACTCAAGTTAAACAGACTCAAGTGAATGATAATACAAGAGAAGAATTTGTGCCAATCAACAGTGGAGAAACTAGCATCCAAGACACACCTGTGAGTAGTGGCAACCTCACAGGGGGAGGAAATCAGGATGATGATTTGGAGGATGAAGCAACTTCAAGAATGAGAAATCAGGCTGAGCACTCAAGGAAATGAGATAGATCACACACTACAGATAAATCATTGGAGATCCTAATGCAGGAGTAAGGACTAGGAGAGCAACTCAGAATGAGTGTCTCTATGGTTGTTTCCTATCTCAGGTGGAGCCTAAGAAACTTGATGATGCACTGCTAGATCCAGATTGGATTATTGCCATGCAAGAGGAGCTGAATCAATTTGAAAGGAACAAAGTATGGGAACTTGTGCCTGCACCAAAGAATAGAACCATTGTTGGAACAAAATGGGTTCTGAAGAATAAGATGGATGAAGATGGTGTAATAATAAGAAACAAAGCAAGGTTGGTTGGAAAAGGATACTCTCAACAGGAAGGCATTGATTATGATGAGACATTTGCCCCTGTTGCTAGATTGGAAGCCATCAGAATATTCTTGGCATTTGCTGCTCATTCAAACTTTAAAGTGTATCAAATGGATGTCAAGAGTGCATTTCTGAATGGAGAATTGGAAGAAGAAGTCTATGTGCAACAACCACCTGACTTTGAGGATCCATACTTCCCAGAATTTGTCTACAAATTGCTTAAGGCATTGTATGGACTTAAGCAGGCTCCAAGGGCATGGTATGATACTTTATCACAATTTCTTCTTGAAAATCAATTCACTAGAGGTACACTGGACAAGACACTGTTTTACAAGAAGCATGGTGATGATCTTATCCTAGTTCAGATCTATGTGGATGATATCATTTTTGGATCTACAAATGAGAAGCTGTGTGAGAAATTTTCTAAACTCATGCAGAGTATATATGAGATGAGTATGATGGGAGAGTTGACATTCTTTCTTGGGTTGCAAGTCAGTCAAAGGAAGGATGGTATCTTTATCAGTCAGACCAAGTACATCAAGGATTTATTGAAGAAGTTTGACTTGGAATATTGCTCACCTGCAAAGACACCCATGGCCACTGCAACTAAGTTGGATGAAGATGCTAAAGGCAAGAAAGTAGATATCTCAGTCTACAGAGGCATGGTTGGTTCTCTACTCTATCTCACTGCAAGTAGGCCAGACATCATGTTTGTTACATGCTTGTGTGCAAGGTTTCAATCAAATCCAAAAGAATCACATTTGATTGCTATAAAAAGGATCTTTAAATATCTGAAGGGCACTTCAAACTTGGGTCTATGGTATCCTAAGGACACAGGGTTCAATCTGGTTGGTTATTCTGATGCTGATTATGCTGGATGCAGAGTGGATAGAAAAAACACCTCAGACAGCTGCCAGTTTCTTGGACAAAGGTTAGTCTCTTGGTATAGCAAGAAACAACAATCTGTGTCAACTTCTATAGCTGAGGCTGAATACATAGCTGCTGGAAGTTGTTGTGCTCAAGTGCTTTGGATTAGAAATCAACTTAGAGATTATGGACTTGTGTTGGAAATAATTCCAATCATGTGTGATAACACAAGTGCAATCTCTATAGTTGCCAATCCTGTCAATCATTCTAGAACAAAGCACATTGACATCAGATATCATTTCATAAGAGAACATGCAACTAATGGAACCATTGAGTTGCATTATGTTTCTACAAATAAACAACTAGCTGATATATTCACTAAGCCATTAGATGAAGCCACCTTCACAAGGTTGGTTAGTGAGATTGGAATGTTGAATTCTTCAGATTCTGGCTAGGTGAATACATCATCTAGATTGTTGCAGCAGTAAACATTTACTTTATCTAAATTCTCAATATTTTTGGAGTAAGTGTTGGCTGAAATATGATTTATAAATATTTCAAATCTGTTGCATATTTGGAAAATCATATTTTCTTGTTAACTCGAAATTTCTATGAAATTTTGAGAAAATCACTGTTTAATTTGCTAGAATATTCTTGAATGAATATGTCTGGTAAATTTTAAAAGATAGTGAAAATTGAGTTTTCTATGAGTAAAAGGAATAGTTCGATAAATCAGACTTCTCGAATGGTTCATTTCAGAGTTAGTGGTCGATTTCTCTAACAAGCCTATTTAGGACACTCTTGAGTTCTCGAATAGTGTCTTTTAGAGAACTTGAACAGAGACATGAGTGAGTTCTCGAATAAGGTATTTCAGTTCTCTATTGATAGAGTTCTCGAATAGCATGTTTGAGTTCTCGAATCATTTGAAAAGGCTGATTTCTCGCTGAATTTTAACCGATTTTGGATTTTTCTTCAAAATTCAGAATTACTCATAAAAATATATTTTACCTAATTTAGAATTTATTCTAAGTTAGATAGCTGCCAGCTGTGAGTTTTCAACCTGCTTGAGTTATCGAATAAGCCTTTCTTGACTTATCGAATAGTTGTTTTCTACTTCTCGAATGCTCGACTTGTCGATACAAAACATACACATCTAATCGACAATTCGAGTACTTCATACTTATACAATTTCACATCTATTCGATTCATTTCATTCGAGTTCTCAAGCATCTAAACTCCCAAAACCTCTGAAAACCCTAACTGTCAAAAGCTAAATTTCTTCTTCAACCTTTACTTTCTCTTCTCTTCTTTCTGTATCAATGGCAATAGTGAAGTTCAATACCAATTTTATCGCCCTAACCAGTGATGTTGAAGCACCGCACCCAATGCGAACTTCAAGTGCTTTGTAAAGTGGATGGCTGAGTCATACATCAAGGATGCACTCTCTGCTAACCCAACACTGTATTTAGACATTCTGGAACAGTTTTGGGGAACTGCTATTGTGGAAGTTGTAGCCCTGGAAAGCGCAATATCTTCATACATAATCTACTGCAAGATTCAGGACCAGGAAATCACTATCACCACTGCAGACATGAATCAAGCACTGGGCCTACAACAAGAGTCATATGACATACTGGCCACGAATGCAGAGTTAGAAGAATTCTTTGAGTTCATCAACTACTCAGATGGGATCAATCTTGGAAAATTAAACAGGAAGAATCTGAGAAAGGAGTGGAGCTATGTGTTTGCAATTCTTCTTCAAGTCTTCACGGCAAGGAAATCAAGCTTTGATCAAATCAGTGCACCTGTACAATAAATTGGCTATGCACTGGCCTATGGAAAGAAGATAGATGTTGGTCAAATCATCCTACAAGAACTGTATGGGAGACTTGGTAAGAACACAACCAAGAGAGGTACTGACATTTTCTTCCCTCACTTTATTCAATCTGTTCTTAATTTTAAAAATGCTCAATTGATTGAACTGCCTGGGATAGATAAAAATAGAATAGGCTATCCTAAATCCATGACCAAACTCATTTTTGGTAATTTGGAGACTAGGAATGATGTGGATGTAAGGCTTAACATAACTCCCCATATGGAGAGTTTGTTTAGGACTTACCCCCACAACATGCCAACATTTGACTCAAAGTCACAGTTAGCACAGCCCAAGCAAGTAGAACAAAATGCTAACCCAGGGCCTGCTAACCAACCCTCTCAACCAAACACTCTACCACACAGTGAGCCAACTGCATCATCCTCTCAAAAGGGTGATGTTAGTAAAAAGAAGAGAAAGGAGGTAATGTCTACACCTTTAACCATCTTATCTGAAGTAGCATTAGCTGTAGAATTAGAAAGTGAGGCACCTGAGTCACCCCTAATCAGGCCAAAGAAGAAGAAAACTAAAACCACCTCTTTAGTCACACAAATGGCTGAAGTTGTAAAATCAGGGGCAAACAGTTCACTAGATGTATCCTCTCAACAGGGTGCATCTATAGAATCAAGCATCCTCCCCAATGTAACTACATGTACAGAGTCAGCACATGGGAGTGATAAGGCTGGCACTACACTGAGTGGAGAGCACATCACATTTGAAACTCCCTCTATCTCTCAAGGGGAGTTGCCCAACTCTAATCTAAATGACACTCCTCTTCCAGAATCTACCACTCAAATTTCTTTGCAGCCTGCAACTCAAGCAATTGAGGAGCAAGGCATTGATCATCAAGAATTATTTTCTCTTGATGAGCCAATGATTTCAAGTGACTTAGTGCATGATACTTTGCTCACCACCCAGGACCCACATTTAGATGGTGAGGGAATGCATGCTGGGGCATCTCCTAATGACACCATCACAAACACAGAAGTTCCACTAGTTTTTACTAGAGACTCTGTGCCTGTGTCAACTGCTGATGTAACTCATCCCACTTCTGTGGAGACACCAGTAGTAGAGTCAATCCATCCGGATACAGAAGTTGCATCTGTAACTGAGGAGTCTAGCTTGCCTAGCTCTAGCTCTGACTTCCTGTCACAATGGCTGAAGCCTGTGCAACATGACAGTGCTTCAGGATTAGGGTCTGTTCCACCACAATTGATGGTTGAAGCACTTCAAAGCTTAGTTGTGGATCAGATTCCTGAGTTTGTTAAGATTGCTCAAAACTTGGTCACCTCCAACATCCCTAATCCAGACTATGAAGCCATTCTGCTATGCCATAGGAATGATGTGGAGATGCAGAAGACAAAGATAGTTGATGATGCTGAGAGAGATGGCAATGTACAAGGAAAATATGAGATTACTCTTGATGAAGCACTTCAATATCTAAGGGAGGAATACATCACTTCACTAGGTTCCAATGCCAAATCTATGACCCCTGGTGAAGTGTATGAGGCCATGAATGATTCTTACAAGGGATTTCTCAAGGCTGCCCACTATCTTGGCAAAGGAGTCAAATCTGAGGTTAGAAGGGTGTGTGATGAGACAGTCACTAAAGTGGAAGAAATCAAGAGGACCTTTGCTGCCAAATTCCCTCAGTTGGACAGTGTGTTTAAAGACCTCAAATACTGTAACACCACCTGCACCAAGATGGATCATGGGTTAGCACTGCTAAAGGATGCTGTCACAAGTCTGGGGCATAAATTTCAATCTCTATCTGATTAAACCACAGACTCCAATGCCATGCTGAAAACAATGTTCAAGAATCAATATGGGGATAAGCTGGTAACTGAGGTTCCTGTGCATGACATGACCAAATATGAAGTACAAAGACTCAAGGAACAATCTATCTCTGGTTTCAAGGCCACTGAGTTATTCACCAAGGTGGATACTCTGGAAAAGGAGGTGGTCAATCTCAAGACATCCAATGCTCAGTTAACAGACACTGTTGCTGCTCTCAATGACAAGTTGGACATTCAAGCCACTGCCATGCTGATGTTCTTCTCAACCAACAACAGATGCTTTCTGCCATAATGAAGCATATGGGACTCCCTCTACCTGAAGTTTCTTCCAACCCAAAGGTCACTTCTACAGCCTCTGTGCCTGACAACAAGCCTAAGGGGGAGAAGAGGACATTAAGGAACTCAAAATCTAAGGGGGAGAAACCTAAGGAGAAAGGCATTACAATGAATGAGGGTGGTCAACGAAGAACTGCTAAGTCAAATCAGTCTGAGAAATTAAAGGCAACATCCAAGGAGGGAAAACTGAAGAAAGTGGCTGTAGATGAAGAGGCCAAGATTCCATCTATCCCTCCATCTGAAACTGAAGAGAAGTCCCCAGAATATGAATTCGACATTCCTGACATTGCTAAGCAATCTCTTCAAGGTGAACCTTCAGAATTCAGAAATTTTCTTACTCAAAGGGTGTTGTGGAATAAAAACTAGGTTATTAGATTGCAGCTAGGGTTTGATGTATTTAATGCAAAGGGTGGTTGAGCTTCGAGCTTTAATGGCTGCTTCTGCGTTCGAGACTTAACGGTCCTCACAGAATGCCTACGTATCTCTGTATTAAGAGAATCAAGCCAATAAAAACGTAGTTCTGAGTTGAGGGGTCTGACCCTTTATATAGGTTGAGAAGCCTCAGAATTAGGGTAGGGTTAAGTGACTTGGCGGACAAGTCAATCTTGAGGAAAGTTCTAGACCCCTTCCTTGTAGGAGTCTGTTTCCTTGTATGAGTGTATGCCTTGGAGGCTACTCCTTCTAGAGATAATGTTCTTATCTGACACTTATTGCTGAGCTGTTTATTATCCATAATATTAATTACGAAATTAATATTGTAAATAGGGTTTGGGCCCACCTGGTGGGCCCCACGTTTGGACCATTCCGGGTCTAATTAATGCCAAATTAAATGTGTCTTTAGGGCTTACTTTTAGCCCATATCATTTGCCCCCCAACTTCTAGGAAAACTGATCAGGTTTTCCTTGAAGTTATAACGGCCTTACATGAGACTTGGGTCAGGGTTTATTGCTCTTACATGAGTATTTTCAACTTATCATCTTAATGTAAAGCGTGGAGCGACCGACGCAATTTACGACGATGTTGAACGACACTAAGCGGTGTTAAATGGCACTAGACAGCGCTAATCAGCCTTAAACAATGTTTAAACAGTGTTAAACAATGTCGAATGGCATAAAACGGCACTAACGGCACTAATCGGCGCTAAACGGTGCTATACCGGCACTAAACGGTGCTAATCGGCACTAATCGGTGCTAACAGGCACTAATATGTGCTAATCGGCATTAAATGGTGCATAATCGGCACTAAACGGTGCTAGCGGAGGTCCGGGGGCGGCAGCCCCCGGGCGGGGGTCCAAGGGGCGGCAGCCCCTGGCGGGGTCCAAGGGGCAGAGCCCCTGGCTGGGGTCGAGCTGCCAGGTCAGCTTGGAAATTTTTTATTTCTGAAGACTAGTACTATTCAGAAATTATCGTTTCGACTTATTTTTCTAAAATTTTATCACTAATTTTGCTTCCAAAATTGCATGTTTTTCTTCTTCTCTTTTTCAGGCCAAATTCGAGCTCAATTTTCGAGCTCAAACTGTCCCAGGTCGCAGCCATTTTACCTGTTTCCCAAGTCATTTTCGACCTGGACATTTCGAGCTCAACTAGTACATTTTCGAGCTCAATTTTCGAGCTCAAACTGTCCCAGGTCGGGGCTTTTTTCGAGCTCAAATTTAGCTTATTTTCGACCTGGAGCTTTTCGAGCTCAAATGGTACATTTCGAGCTCAAATAGTCCCAGGTCGTGGCTATTTTCGAGCTCATCTAGTTCAATTTCGACCTGGACCTTTTTGACCTCAACTAATATATTTCGAGCTCAATTTTCGAGCTCAAGTAGGGGCCAAATCGTAGCTTTTTTCCAGGAAATCCAATGTTTTTTCGACCTGAAATGAACGAGCTCTAATAGTGTCAAAACGACCTCAAAATAAATCCCAGGTCGTGAGGAATTTCCATCTTTTCTAGTTCATTTTCGAGCTCAGACTCACGATCTCAATTCTAGGAGATATCGACCTCAAATTGGCCTCAAGTCGTATGGATTTTTCGTGAATTTCTGTTCTTTTTCGACCTCAAATTTACGACCTAGCCATAGCATATTTTCGACCTCAAAATGGGTTTTTACTTGACTTTTCAGGTCGTTTGATCGAGCTCGAAATCGTATTACCAAATGAGGTCGTTGGTCTCGACCTCAGACAACTTTGCTTGGGACACTTGTTTTGCTTTTGGGCCTTAGACTCATCAGAATTCTGGGCCTCTCCTCGTGGGCCCTAATCACATGTTTGGGCTCTTCTTTATTGAAGCCCTAATTGACTTTGACTTGGGCCTTAACTTTTGGTCAACATGACCTTAAATTAAAACCTTAATTAGGTTTATCAATATGGGTTGGGCCATGACAGGCCTTTAATCACTTTAACTAAACTTGGGCCTTAACAAGCCTAGTGTTGTTGGGCCTTTTTAAAGTCCACTTTGTGTTGATGGCCAACAAAGATTTCCAATAGGCTACAGCCGGTTGACCTTCTCCCTCTTCTTTCGGGTCTTTCCTTGGTTTGTAGGACCTTGCCTTGGTTTTAATTTAGCCACTAGTTCCTGATTTTTAGGCCTTGAATTCAAACAACCAGCTTAATTTGAGGCAAACGGCCTTGTTGGCCATCAGGGCGAATGCGTATCTCAATGCTCTCACTGACAGTTTCGTGCCTCCAAGGCATTATCATGGAGCCAACCAGTCTCAAGATGAGCTTTGATGGGGGTCTGTCTAGCAACTTCCAACGTCGATGGGCGCCAACAATTTGCGCTCTATAGTGGGGTCTCCAAGACCTGATAGTAAACACTTCTAGTGTAGTTCTTGATTTCAGACGAGGCGAATTTGGACAAGGCATCGGTGGTTATACAAGTTGGTATTCCTCGAATCATACCATACCAACTGTGATTTTACAATTTTCAGATATTTCAACATCGTTTCATCTTTGGCTTTTAGAGCTCTACTCACTTGGGCTATCACCAGCCTTGAGTCTCCATAGACTTTAAGATTTTTGGCCCTCATGGCTAAAGACGAGCCTAATCCGGCATTCAAGGTTTTATACTCTGCCTCGTTATTGGTTGTCGAAAAATATTCAACTTCAAGGCACATTCAATCGCGAAGCCATCAGGGCTCTGTAGGACTATACCAGCACCACTTGATTTTGTTTTTGATGCCCTATCAAAATAGAGCACCCAATGTTTCTCCTAAACTTTAACTTTATAAGTTCTCTCCCTCTTGGGGTGTCTCATCTTGCCCTTACTGGGGTGTTGTGCCTTCCTGCCCCCGACTTCTTGGTTGTCAATGGTATATTCAACTAAGAAGTCAACGAGTACCTGTGCTTTAATTGCAATTCGAGGATTGTACGCGATATCAAATAATCTGAGTTCTATCGCCCACTTAGCTAGCCTTCGGGTTATGCAACATGTTTCTCAGTTGCTGGTCCGTCAGGGTTTCAATCTTAAGTGCCTGGAAGTACGATCGTAGCTTCCTCGAGGCTGTCACCAATGCCAAAGCAAACTTCTTAATGGGAGAATAATTTAACTCAGCTGCATGCAACATCTTGCTCACATAGTAGATAGGCTTCTGAACCTTGTTATCCTTTCGAATGAGGATGGCACTCAATGCTTGTTCAGATATTTCAATGTTGGCATTCTGGATTGAGGGTCCAAAATTTCAGATTGGTTTTCAAGCTTTGACTTGAAGTTTCAATCATTGGATCCTATCTGGAGGTTCACGACCCCTTCAAGTTTGGCCTTCATAGCTATCCCATGGCCTTCATGGCTAATAACTCGTGTTCCTTATCCTAGGATTCGAGGTTGACGTTTACATGTTCATCGTTGGTGTTCATATGTCGACTACCAAGTATTCACGACCTTTCTTTTGGATTGATGTCAAACTAAAGGTCTTTTGGATCCCTTACTTGACTTCATGTCTTTCACGGCTTGTCTCGAATCTTAGTTCTGATTTCAGGGTTTTCAAACCTATCTTTGCTTCTTGTTTTTTATCCGGGGTCCTTCAAGGACTTAAACTCTTAGTAACTCTCGACCTTTCAGGGTTTTTATTTATGCGTTTGTTTGTTTCCATTCGTGTATTTTTTTTATTTTCGGTACTTGGTCATCTTTGACTTACACACATCAGGTGTTAGGTACATAAATAAAATCACATAATCAATGAATGGAAAACAAACTTGCATTAATAACTTGAGATGGGTTCAACCCTTACATAGAATACTACTGTCCTACTCGGAGCAACATGCTCTGCGATGGTTTCATCGAACCTTATTTCTACTTCTACTAGATAAAATATGAAGCTAAAAACTACTAGGATAATTTGAACCCATCGGGGCTTTGCAAGACTAGGCTTGCACCACTTGATTTTATTTTTGATGCTCCAATAAAATAGAGCACTCACTACTCCTTCTGGTTACCTCATTCTTATTCTGAAGTTCACTTACAGCTTGGGGTACAATCTCCTGCCCCTCGATTTCTTGGTTGCCAATGATGCATTCAACCACGAAATCAGTTGACGCCTTAGCCTTAATGGCTGTCCGAGGTTTATGTGTGATGTCCTCTGCTGGCCTTTCTTGATGTTCCTTATCACTACAAACGTCCATGTCTTCAATCGGAAGAACCTGCCCCCCGACTCCATCAGGCCTTAACGCGGCTACATAACAGCTCCTAGCCATTTTCTGGTCACCTTTTTGTTCTCCTACACCATTCCTGGTTGGAAACTTGATCTTCATGTGATAGGTTGAGGCCACAGCCTTAAAAGCATGGAGTCCAGTCCTCCCGAGGATGGCATTGTAGGTGGAAGACGCTTTGATAACCAAAAAGTTCAGCATCTGAGTGGCCTCTGTTGGCTTCTGTCCGATGGTGACGGGCAACAGAATAGTTCCCTCAACTTTAGACTCTACTCCGCTGAATCCATATATAGGCATGTTAGATAGGGTCAACTGAGAGTCGTTGTATCCCATTTTCACGAATGCATCATAGAACAAAATGTCCACTGAAGCTCCATTGTCTATCAAGACTCGCTTCACCTCTGAATTCCCAATCATGGGTGTTATGACCAGCGGGTCATCGTGGGGGAACTTCACCCCTTCAAGATCTGAATCCTCAAATCCGATCGTTAACTCGGTTCTTGCACGTTTCGGTGCTTCTTCGACAATGTGCACCACCTCTCTTGCATAAGCCTTCCGAGAGTTCTTGGTTGTCCCAGCCGCTGTCGGGCCTCCCGAGATCATGTTGATTACTGGCCCTCGGGGCTGTGGGTTTCGATCTCGATCATCGTCGTTCCTATCATACTCTCTTCTCTGATTATCACGATCTTCACCCTTAGTGAAGTGGCCCAACTTCCCTTTACGGATCAAGAACTCGATCTCATCTTTGAGTTGCTTACAGTCATCAGTGTCATGCCCCACGTCTTTGTGGAATCTGCAATACTGATTTTTGTTCCTCTTTGTGGGATCACCCCTGAGTGGCTTCGGCCATCGGAAATCCTTATCCTTCTCAATGTCCAATAGGATTCGACTCCTGGGAGTGTTCAACCTTGTATACTCAGTGAACCTTGGTCCTTGGCTCTTCTTAGGGGCAGAGTCGGAGTCCTCACTAGTTCGGGGATACTTGTCCCTAGCATCATATTCCTGGTCATCATACTCCTGGTCTTGCCTTCGCTTCTTGGAGTTCCCGTTGCCTCCATTGTTTATCACGACATCCTTCATGGTGCTGTCCTCGGCCTTGATATACTTATCAGCCCTTCGTTGGAGCTCAGCCATATTCTCGGGTGGGTGCTTTGCCAATGACCTTTTAAAGTAAAGATCAGTGGTGCCGTGCTCCAGGGCTACCATGGCCACCTTGTTCTCTAAATCAGTAATATTTAATGTCTCCTTGGTGAACCTCTTAAGATAATCTCTCAAATTCTCATTCTTCCCTTGTACCACATACATGAGAGATGCAGAACTTTTTTCATGAACTCTCCCGCTGATAAATTGACTAACAAAAGCAGCACTTAACTCCTTAAAGGAGCCAATTGAGTTTGCAGGGAGTCGGCTATACCATCTTTGAGCCATGCCCGACAAGGTTTGAGGGAACGCCCTACACTTCAATGCGTCACTTGCAGGCTGTAGTAATAGTGCATTCAAGAACGTCCTAACATGATTTGCGGGATCACCCGTTCCATCGTAAGCCTTAATTGTCGGCATCTTGAACTTCCTTGATATGTGAGCATTCATCACCTCCTCGGTGAATGGGGGCGTGGGATCATCAGGATCCCCAAGTGGCATCAGATCCTTGGGGTTGCTCTTAGGGGTTTCCACCCTTGTAGTTCTTCCAGTTGGGGCGGTAGCCCTTCTTTGCCTTCTTGAAGGCCTCTCCAGATCTATAAAGGGAATCGGTCCTGACGTGGGAGGTGGCAAAGTCTGATTTGATCCGGCTTGCTCCCTGGCCATATCTTCCTTTAATCTCAAGATCTCGGCCTCATAAGCCTTAATCCTCTCAGTAGTTGTTGAAGGGAGTCCATCATGAGTAATTCGAGTTCTCCCCATAGGTTCTTTACTTGCACGCCGCCTCCTTGGAGCTTCATCACGCTCGTAATCATCTCCAGAAGATGATTCATCCGTATAAGGACCAGAAAAATCGCGATAATCTCGATCTCGAATATACAGGGCATGACCACTTGGTCCAGCTCCGTAGTTAGGCATCCCATACATTGGATTGGTGCTTATGGGGAGATCCGTAGTGTGGATCTGAACCCCTCGTGTAGGGTTGTTGGGGTCTACAATCAGGGAAGAAATCCCCACCTGGAGGGGGTTAGTCCCTGGAATTGTGTGGACGATCGGAGGTAGCGTACTCTCAACATGGGTAGTCGTCCCTAGGGGTTGAGAAACTTGATACGGAACGATAGTCCCGGATGTCGGAGGTACTTGCTCAGATGTCGGAAGTACTTGTTCAGTAAGGGGCGGAGCAGAGCTAAGAGGTAGAGCCTCGGTAGCGATTGGCTCTGTAGTGCTTGGTGCAGTTCTTCGTGTTTGAACCATGGTTGATGTATTCTTCCCACAGACGGCGCCAAATGTTGTGGAATAAAAACTAGGTTATTAGATTGCGGCTAGGGTTTGATGTATTTAATGCAAAGGGTGGTTGAGCTTCGAGCTTTAATGGCTGCTTCTACGTTCGAGACTTAACGGTCCTCACAGAATGCCTACGTATCTCTGTATTAAGAGAATCAAGCCAATAAAAACGTAGTTCTGAGTTGAGGGGTCTGACCCTTTATATAGGTTGAGAAGCCTCAGAATTAGGGTAGGGTTAAGTGACTTGGCGGACAAGTCAATCTTGAGGAAAGTTCTAGACCCCTTCCTTGTAGGAGTCTGTTTCCTTGTATGAGTGTATGCCTTGGAGGCTACTCCTTCTAGAGATAATGTTCTTATCTGACACTTATTGCTGAGCTGTTTATTATCCATAATATTAATTACGAAATTAATATTGTAAATAGGGTTTGGGCCCACCTGGTGGGCCCCACGTTTGGACCATTCCGGGTCTAATTAATGCCAAATTAAATGTGTCTTTAGGGCTTACTTTTAGCCCATATCAAAGGGTATGTCAAGAAACTGCAAATTCTAAACTATACCATGACATAGCCTTTCTGAAGCACCTACATGAGCTGAGAAGAAGGGCAAACTTCCACTACTTTGACTACATCAAGCTTCTTGTGCAAGATGTGTTTCTAGTCACTGTAGTGAGAAGAGAAATTGTTCAAACTAATCCTTATGCCATCATCACTACCAATGATAGAGAAGTCCTTGTCCATACTGCCAAGAACCACTTTCACATCCACATTGAAGCTTTGCAAATTCTATCCAGCTCTGAACTTGGAACAATTATCAGGAAGATAGAAAGGAATAACTCATCAGACAACAACATGCTCAAAGAGATTCTCACCAAGTGCATGAAATCTCAATTGCCTCAAGTAGTTCCTCAGCCTCACTGTACCTTATATGAAAAGAATCAAGACATTGTTGCCTTCAGATTTGGCCAACACCTCAAATCAAACAACATGTCTACAATAAAATTTTTGGCTGGAGTTCTACATTCAAGGAGTGGAAAATCTAAATAGTATGAGGAAAAGGCTGGCCCAATGGTTGCTTTTGGAGATGACAACATGGGTAACACATTGGGATATGGCAAGTTAAAAGTTGGAAATGTCATCTTTGAAGATGTAGCACTGGTCAAGGGACTCAAGCATAATCTGCTAAGTGTTGGTCAGTTTACTGATAGAGGATTTAAGGTGGATTTTGACAAAGATGAATGTTTCATCACCCACAAGAAGACTGGTGATTTTGCTCTATCTGGAGTAAGGAAAGGAAGCCTGTTTGTAGCCAATATGGATTCTGAAAACAAGGACAAAATTTGTTGCTTTTACTCAAAAGCATCAAATGAAGATTGTTGGCTGTGGCACAAGAAACTATCACACCTGAACTTCAAAGCCATTAATTCTCTTGTCAAAAGAGAGTTAGTGAGAGGCATTCCCACACTTGAATTCTGTCAAGAATGAGTGTGTGAGGATTGTCAAAAAGGAAAGATGAAAAGATCAAGCCACAAGTCAAAGACAGTGACATCAATAACCAAGCCCCTACAACTCATTCATATGGATTTGTTTGGGCCTGTCAATATTATGTCACTAGGAAGAAAGAAGTATGCCTTGGTGATGGTTGATGACTTTACAAGGTATACATGGGTGGAATTTCTGGCATAAAAAGATGAGACTCCACAAGTAATCATTGAGCATATAAAGAAAGTTGACAAGGAAGCAAAGGCCAACAATGCAAGTGTGATTGCACTGAGAAGTGATAATGAAACAGAGTTCATAAATGCCATACTTGAAGCATTCTGTAAAGAGAATGGTATTTCTCAGCAATTCTCAGCTCCAAGGACTCCACAACAAAATGGAGTTGTTGAGAGGAAGAATAGAACTCTAATTGAAGCTGCTAGGACAATGTTACTTGATGCAAAGATGCCTACATGTTTTTGGGCTGAGGCTGTAAGCACTGCATGCTATATCCAGAACAGAACCCTCATCAACAAAAACACTGGAAAGACACCTTACAACTTGATGACTGGAAAGAAGCCCACTCTAAAGTATGTTCATACTTTTGGAGCAAATGCTTTGTATTGAAGGATAATTCTGAATATGTTGGTAAGTTTGATGCAAAGGCATTTGAAGGAATTTTTCTTGGCTATTCTATGGAGAGAATTGCATACAAAGTTTATGTCATCAGTCAAAAGAAAATTATGGAAAGCACAGATGTGACATTTGATGACAGAAAACTACCTGGACTAGAAGAAGCCAGTGATGAAGATAAAGATCCATTGAAGTTTGATAATCTAGATGATTCTGATGAAGAGACTGAAACTGAAGTTGAAACTCAAGTTAAACAGACTCAAGTGAATGATAATACAAGAGAAGAATTTGTGCCAATCAACAGTGGAGAAACTAGCATCCAAGACACACCTGTGAGTAGTGGCAACCTCACAGGGGGAGGAAATCATGATGATGATTTGGATGATGAAGCAACTTCAAGAATGAGAAATCAGGATGAGCACTCAAGGAAATGGGATAGATCTCACACTACAGAGCAAATCATTGGAGATCCTAATGCAGGATTAAGGAGTAGGAGAGCAACTCAGAATGAGTGTCTCTATGGTTGTTTCCTATCTCAGGTGGAGCCTAAGAAACTTGATGATGCACTGCTAGATCCAGATTGGATTATTGCCATGCAAGAGGAGCTGAATCAATTTGAAAGGAACAAAGCATGGGAACTTGTGCCTGCACCAAAGAATAGAACCATTGTTGGAACAAAATGGGTTCTGAAGAATAAGATGGATGAAGATGGTGTAATAGTAAGAAACAAAGCAAGGTTGGTCGCAAAAGGATGCTCTCAACAGGAAGGCATTGATTATGATGAGACATTTGCCCCTGTTGCTAGATTGGAAGCCATCAGAATATTCTTGGCATTTGCTGCTCATTCAAACTTTAAAGTGTATCAAATGGATGTCAAGAGTGCATTTCTGAATGGAGAATTGGAAGAAGAAGTCTATGTGCAACAACCACATGGCTTTGAGGATCCACACTTCCCAGAATTTGTCTACAAATTGCTTAAGGCATTGTATGGACTTAAGCAGGCTCCAAGGGCATGGTATGATACCTTATCACAATTTCTTCTTGAAAATCAATTCACTAGAAGTACACTGGACAAGACACTGTTTTACAAGAAGCATGGTGATGATCTTATCCTAGTTCAGATCTATGTGGATGATATCATTTTTGGATCTAAAAATGAGAAGCTGTGTGAGAAATTTTCTAAACTCATGCAGAGCAGATATGAGATGAGTATGATGGTGGAGTTGACATTCTTTCTTGGGTTGCAAGTCAGTCAAAGGAAGGATGGTATCTTTATCAGTCAGACCAAGTACATCAAAGATTTATTGAAGAAGTTTGACTTGGAAGATTGCTCACCTGCAAAGACACCCATGGCCACTGCAACTAAGTTGGATGAAGATGCTAAAGGCAAGAAAGTAGATATCTCAGTCTACAGAGGCATGGTTGGTTCTCTACTCTATCTCACTGCAAGTAGGCCAGACATCATGTTTGCTACATGCTTGTGTGCAAGGTTTCAATCAAATCCAAAAGAATCACATTTGATTGCTATAAAAAGGATCTTTAAATATCTGAAGGGCACTCCAAACTTGGGTCTATGGTATCCTAAGGACACAGGGTTCAATCTGGTTGGTTATTCTGATGCTGATTATGCTGGATGCAGAGTGGATAGGAAAAGCACCTCAGGTAGCTGTCAGGTTCTTGGACAATGGTTAGTCTCATGGTATAGCAAGAAACAACAATCTGTGTCAACTTCTACAGCTGAGGCTGAATATATAGCTGCTGGAAGTTGCTGTGCTCAAGTGCTTTGGATTAGAAATCAACTTAGAGATTATGGACTTGTGTTGGAAAGAATTCCAATCATGTATGACAACACAAGTGCAATCTCTATAGTTGCCAATCCTGTCAATCATTCTAGGACAAAGCACATTAACATCAGATATCATTTCATAAGGGAACATGCAACTAATGGAACCATTGAGTTGCATTATGTTTCTACAGATAAACAACTAGCTGATATATTCACTAAGCCATTAGATGAAGCCACCTTCACAAGGTTGGTTAGTGAGATTGGAACGCTGAATTCTTCAGATTCTGGCTAGGTGAATACAGCATCTAGATTATTGCAGCAGTAAACACTTACTTTATCTAAATTCTCAATATTTTTGGAGTAAGTGTTGGCTGAAATATGATTTATAAATATTTCAAATCTGTTGCATATTTGGAAAATCATATTTTCGTGTTAACTTTAAATTTTCGTGAAAGTTTGAGAAAATCACTGTTTAATTTGCTAGAATATTCTTGAATGAATATGGCTGGTTAATTTTAAAAGATAGTGAAAATTAATTTTTGTGAGTGATGAGTATATTTCGACAAGTTAGACTTCTCGAGTGATTCACTATTCGACATCTCTAACAAGTCTCATTAGAGCACTCTCGAGTTCTCGAATAGAGCCTTCTAGAGCTATCGAATAGTGGTTTTCCTGACTTCTCGAATATAGTGTTTTAGTTCTTGATTGACTGAGTTCTCGAATACTATATTTGAGTTCTCGAATCATTTGAAAAGGCTGATTTCTCGCTGAATTTTAACCGATTTTGTTTTTTTGTCTAAAATTTTAATTCACTCATAAAAACACATTTTACCTAATTTAGATTTATTTCTAAGTTAGATAACTGCCAGTTGTGAGTTACAACCTGCTTGAGTTATCGAATTAGCCTTTCTTGACTTATTGAATAGTTGTTTTCTACTTCTCGAATGCTTGACTTGTCGATACAAAATATACATCTAATCGACAATTCAAGTACTTCATACTTATACAATTTCACATCTATTCGATTCATTTCATTCGATTTCTCAAGCATCAAAGCTCCCAAAACCCCTGAAAACCCTAACTACTAAAAGCCAAATTTCTTCTCCAACCTTCATTCTCTTTTCTCCTCTCTCCAAATCAATGGCAACTGTGAAATTCAACACTAACTTCATTGCTATCTCAAGTGATGTCGAAGTCCCAAATGCTAACTACAAGTGTTTCGTCAAATAGATGTCTGAATCTTATATCAAAGAAGCACTTACGGCCAACCCAACTCTGTATCTAGACATTCTAGAGCAATTTTGGAATACTGCCATTACAGAAACAGTTGCTCTAGATGATGGTAGTCTGGGTTATATCATTAACTGCAAGGTACTTGGTAAAGAGTTCAGCATCACTTCTGAGGACATGAGCAAGGCCCTGGGTCTTCACCAGAATGAGTATGATGGCCTTGTAACAGAAGATCAACTAGTAGAATTCTTTGAACTAATAAGGTACTCAGACACCATCAAGGTTGGAAATCTAAAACGGGCACATCTACGAAAAGAGTGGAGCTATGTGTTTGCCACTCTCCTGCAAGTATTCAGTGGAAGGAAATCCAGCTTTGACCAACTAACTGCTCCTGTTCAACAGATATGCTATTCACTTGCCTATGATAGGAAAATTGTTGTTGGAAAGCTCATAATGCAGGAACTCTATGGAAAACTTGGTAAGAACACAACCAAGAGAGGTAATGATATCTTCTTTCCTAGGTTTATTCAGTCTGTACTTAATTATCTAGATAAAAATGTGGCTGATTTACCTGGTTTAGATAAAAGTAGATTAGGCTACCCTAGATCCATGACCAAACTCATTTTTGGTAATTTGGATACTAGGAATGATGTGGATGTAAGGCTTGTAATAACTTCCCATATGCAGAAGTTATTTGAGTCTTACCCCCATAACTTGCCAATATTTGCCTCCAAATCTGAGTTAGCCAGACCCAAGCAAGTAGAACACAGTGCTAACCCAGGGTCTGCTAACCAACCACCTCAACCAAATACTCTACCAAACACTGAGCCAACTGCATCATCCTCTCAAAAGGGTGATGTTAGTAAAAAGGAGAAGAAGAGAAAACAGGTTGCTTCTGCACCTTTAACCATTTTATCTGAAGCAGCATTGGCTGTAGAATTGGGAAGTGAGGCACCTGAGTCACCCCTAAACAGGCCAAAGAAGAAGAAAACTAAAACCACCTCTTTAGTCACACAAATGGCTGAAGTTGTAAAATCAGGGGCAAACAATTCACTAGATGTATCCTCTCAACAGGGTGCATCTATAGAATCAAGCATCCTCCCCAATGCAACTACATGTACAGAGTCAGCACATGGGAGTGATAAGGCTGGCACAACACTGAGTGGAGAGCACATCACATTTGAAACTCCCTCTATTTCTCAGGGGGAGTTGCCAAAATCTATTCTACAAGACACTTCTCTTCCAAAATCTTCATCTCAAATTTCTTTGCAGCCTGCAACTCAAGCAATTGAGGAGCAAGGCATTGATCATCAAGAATTCTTTTCTCTTGATGAGCCAATGATTTCAAGTGACTTAGTGCATGACACTTTGCTCACCACTCAGCACTCAGGACCCACATTTAGATGGTGAGGGAATGCATGCTGGGGCATCTCCTAATGACACCATCACAAACACAGAAGTTCCACTAGTTTTTACTAGAGACTCTGTGCCTGTGTCAACTGCTGGTGTAACTCATCCCACTTCTGTGGAGACACCAGTAGTAGAGTCAATCCATCCGGTTACAGAAGTTGCATCTGTAACTGAGGAGTCTAGCTTGCCTAGCTCTAGCTCTGACTTCCTGTCACAATGGCTGAAGCCTGTGCAACATGACAGTGCTTCAGGATCAGGGTCTGTTCCACCACAATTGACGATTGAAGCACTTCAAAGCTTAGTTGTGGATCAGATTCCTGAGTTTGTCAAGATTGCTCAACATTTGGTCACCTCCAACATCCCTAACCCAGACTATGAGTCCATTCTGCTATGCCATAGGGATGATGTGGAGATGCAGAAGACAAAGACAGTTGATGATGCTGAGAGAGATGGCAATGTAGATGCCTAGTTGCAAGGAAAATATGAAATTACTCTTGATGAAGCACTTCAATATCTCAGGGAGGAATACATCACTTCACTAGGATCCAATGCCAAATCTCTGACACCTGGTGAAGTGTATGAAGCCATGAATGATTCTCACAAGGGATTTCTCAAGGCTGCCCACTATCTTGGCAAAGGAGTCAAATCTGAAGTCAGCAAGGTGTGTGATGAGATAGTTACTAAAGTGGAAGAAATCAAGAGGATCTTTGCTGCCAAATTCCCTCAGTTGGACAGTGTGTTTAAAGACCTCAAATACTGTAACATCACCTGCACCAAGATGGATCATGGGCTAGTACTGCTAAAGGATGCTGTCACAAGTCTGGGGCATAAATTTCAATTTCTATCTGATCAAACCACAGACTCCAATGCCATGCTGAAAACAATGTTCAAGAATCAATATGGGGATAAGCTGGTAACTGAGGCCCCTGTGCATGACATGACCAAATATGAAGTTCAAAGACTCAAGGATCAATCTATCTCTGGTTTCAAGGCCACTGAGTTATTCACCAAGGTGGATACTCTGGAAAAGGAGGTGGTCAATCTAAAGACATCCAATGCTCAGTTAACAGACACTGTTGCTGCCCTCAATGAAAAGTTGGACATTCAAGCCACTGCCAATGCTGATGTTCTTCTTAATCAACAACAGATGCTTTCTGCCGTAATGAAGCATATGGGACTCCCTCTACCTGAAGCCTCTTCCAACCCAAAGGTCACTTCTACAGCCTCTGTGCTTGACAACAAGCCTAAGGGGGAGAAGAGGACATTAAGGGACTCAAAATCTAAGGGGGAGAAACCTAAGGAGAAAGGCATTACAATGAATGAGGGTGGTCAACCAAGAACTGCTAAGTCAAATCAGTCTGAGAAATTAAAGGCAGCATCCAAGGAGGAAAAACTGAAGAAAGTGGCTGCAGATGAAGAGGCCAAGATTCCATCTATCCCTCCATCTGAAACTGAAGAGAAGTCCCCAGAATATGAATTCAACATTCCTGACATTGCTAAGCAATCTCTTCAAGGTGAACCTTCAGAATTCAGAAATGTTCTTACTCAAAGGGTATGTCAAGAAACTGCAAATTCTAAACTATACCATGACATAGCATTTCTGAAGCACCTACATGAGCTGAGAAGAAGGGCAAACTTCCACTACTTTGACTACATCAAGCTTCTTGTGCAAGATGTGTTTCTAGTCACTGTAGTGAGAAGAGAAATTGTTCAGACTAATCCTTATGCCATCATCACTACCAATGATAGAGAAGTCTTAGTCCACACTGCCAAGAACCTCTTTCACATCCACATTGAAGCCTTGCAAATTCTATCCAGCTCTGAACTTGGAACAATTATTAGGAAAATAGAAAGGAATAACTCATCAGACAACAACATGCTCAAAGAGATTCTCACCAAGTGCATGAAATCTCAATTGCCTCAAGTAGTTCCTCAGCCTCACTGTATCTTATATGAAAAGAATCAAGACATTGTTGCCTTCAGATTTGGCCAACACCTCAAATCAAACAACATGTCTACAATAAAATTTTTGGCTGGAGTTCTACATTCAAGGAGTGGAAAATCTAAATCTGAAATAGAGGCTCTTGACATTCTGGTGAAGTTTATCAACTCTCAGTCAGATATCAAGCCTATTGCTAAAGAGGGAAAGTCAGACAAAGATAAGGATGATCAAGACAAGAGTGGGAGAAAAGGTGGATCTCAAGGAAGGAATAAGGGTGGTGATAACAAGGAGAAAAGGGATGGTAAAAGCAAGAAGAAAGATGATGACAGAGATGGTGGAAATGTGTATGAGAGAAAGAATGGAAAACAGCAAGCCTTAGGCATTGCTAGCAGTAACCTCACCACAACACAAGACTCTGAGTCTAGGGTGAATACTGTTAGTAATGACCTAGCAAAATCTACATCTATGGCTTCTGCAACTGTTTTGCCACCTCAAGCAGAGAAGAAGATTCAAGTCAAGAAACCATCTGTGTGTTTCAAAAAGCAAATTGCTAATGGAATACTATAATGGTCTACAAACAAAGGTCACATGCTACTGCCAGGCAACCATGTAAAAAGGATCAAATTCAAACAAGCTACAAGGAAACCAAAGCTATCCAAATCAAGGACTTTGACAATCTATCCAGGCTTAAAACTCCAACCATTAGATGAAGATTTTGATGAAGACCAATTGCAATATCTAAGAGCTCAAAGAATCTACTATGCTGCCATTATGAATAACTGCCTTGAGATTAAATATACTGATGGAAGGGAGAAGAAATTCAAACAAGGATAGTGTCAAAATTGGGGCAAGCTATATGAAATAGAAAGAATCATTGCATTATTGGATTCTGAAGACAAAGTGGAAAAAGTATGGAAGATGGAGTTGATTGATTTTGTAAAGATGAAGAGAGACTATGCTGATAAGATAAGAAAGGGATGCTTTGAGAAATGGCTAGAAAGGGAGAAGGAGATTGATGGGCTGGAAGTTGAGGCAGAAAAGCTAAGGGCAAAAGGATTGTGTAGAGTTCAATTCAATCCCTATGTGGTGAAGTATAGGAGGAGAAATGGAGATAATGTCAATATAAGAATGAACCTACTCAGTCACTATCCTGCCAACATTCTGAAACCAGTACTTGAAGATTTCAAAGACTCTATCATGCTTGAAGAATTGGATGCTTTGGCAGAGATCATAAAGGCCATGGATGAGAATGCAAGAAAGGAGAAAGAAAGAAAACAGAAAGCATATGATGATCTACAAGCCAAAGCAATGAAGATGGAATCAAATGAGAATGGCTAGTATTTCATCATACTGTAAGATTATTCATTCATGTGCTCAATCAAATTTCATACATGTACTTTTCAAGTTTTATCTTTATGTATGATAGGCTTGTTATCAGACATGAAATTGTGACTAAGGGTCTTACTCACAATTTGGGGGAGATTGTTAGTCACATAGGCATGCCTGTATACATCTAATAACAAGCCTAATTGTTTGTAATGCTTTACATTACTTACATGACCTCTTAACTGAGGGAACCTCTGGTTGTAGAGTTTCTATTTGTTCTGTACTTTTAATAGGCACCAAATCCTAGTTGTGTAACTGTACTTATATAGTCAAGAATAATGCTTGAAAGAAGTTCCAAGGTTCATGCCTCAAGCAAGAAGATAAAGACTGTCAAATAATCTCAGTTGGGATTTGAAGAAAGTGAAGAATTTGCCTAAGTACCATTTCGAGAAGTAGTTTTGTCTATTCGAGAAGTCCAGCATTCGAGAAGTCAGGGATTCGATATCTCAAGACACTATTCAATATCTCTGAATACACTGTTCGATATCTCAGAGATTCGATATGTCTATTACTCTGTTCGAGAACTCAAGAAGTCGAAAAGTCAAAAGTAGTATTCGAGTTCTCAAAGAGTCAACAAGTCAAAGTTCCATTCGATATCTCAAGGACTCAGAAAGCTACTCGATATCTCGAGGATTCGATAAGTCAAATGTTCTATTCGACAACTTAAGGAATCCTGATGAAAAAGAGCTATTCGAGAAGTAATTCGATATGTCAATATAACAGTGTTCGAGAACTCAGAGTTATCGATCAAGTCAATTCTAGTTCTCGAATCACTTACTTAGTCACTTCTCGAATACATTCTTGGAGACAAAATACTGAAGAAATTGTACAAGTAAGAAACCTGCAACAAGCCAATGCACTTTATGGACCACAATCTGTAACGTGCTCTGGAAAGCCTACAAGGAAGCTTGGAGAGATATAGAAGAGACAAAGGGCTAAAGAAGTGGATCTGAACAGGCTTTGCAAAGTCAAATCTGTAGAAGGGGGGGTTGAATACAAGTTATATAATCGTGTCTGATTTTTGCTTGGTTATATGAACAAGAATAAACGAGTGAATCAAATTCTGTTTGTATTAATAAGATCAAATACAAACTCTACCAAAGGTGTAATAATACCTTTAGCAGCTGCTGACAATACAAATCTCTCTGTTTGTTTCGATCTTTCGAATACAAACCTTATACAGAGCTACGCACATTCACACATGAACGAACGAACTTACTAACGCTTTTTACAATGACATAGAGAGAGTATTTATAATGCTTCCTATCAACTAATCACAGAAAGATAATCTATACATGACAATGTTCTGCCGTCCAGTTGATAGTTTCCATCAATAGAAAATTCTTTCCTTCACAAAATCTTCTTGCTTGTTTCTCAAACAAAGATCCTGTTTTATAGCACTTGCCAGTTTCTGTAGCATCCATAATGACATCATCAGTAACACGACTGATATCAGGATTCCATCTTACATCAGGATCCGACCATCCCATCAGTACTTGATCAGTAGTTAACTTGACATATCAGGATTCAATCTCAGTTCCTGACATGTAGTACTCGATGCACTGTTCATTCCTGACTAAACTTTACAGATAACTGTCTAACACATATTTCCTATATAAAGTGCTAAATCCTTTATAAATCATGATATACAAGAAGTATAAGTAAAATTCTATTCTTAACATCACAACTCATGAATTATTCCTAACAATCTCCCCCTATTTATGCTTTAAAATCTGAAGCATAAATCTGAGTTGTTGATGTCAAAACATATAACAATACAATCAGAATAGAATTTATGAATTCAGAAATCATGAAGTTAAGTACCTCCTCTTTCAGATATAGACATAGTATCCAGTACTTAGAAGAAAGAATTCAACTATTTGATGCTTCTTTTCCTTTACCACTTCCATGATGAGATTCACCTCTCTCACAATCTTTATCTCCCCCAGTTCTTCTTTTATCCCCAGTCTGTTGTTGTTGTTGTCTTCTTTGAATTGTCTTTATCTCCCCCTTTTTAACATCAGCAACATTAATTCCAAGAGATTCAGTAACAGAACAAATGAGAGTCATCAGAACTGCTTGATTTTCCATAATAGTGGCTTGGTTATCTTCAAGTGTTTGAAGTCTTGATTGAATTTCAACTTGAGATTTTTGAATATCTTGTAGAACTTCATAATTGACTTCAATTTTGGAAGTGTTTGGAATATCTTCAGATTCAATTCTTGTAGAAGAAGTTGCTTGTGTAGAATGATATTCAAGTAATAAAACTCGACTAGAGTTACAAACATCTTCATCTTTCTGATCTGAAGCTGCAATATGATCATCTTGTCCTTCACCAGTATTCTGTGTACTAACATCTACAAAACCTGACTCCTCCTTAGATTGATCAGATACTGTTGATGTCTCAATTCTTGCTGATATTGGTAGTACAAACAAAGGAATACTTGGATCATTAGAAATATCTTCTGGTACTGATGGTGTAGAAGTTTGCCTTAGCCTTTCACCTCTTCTGTTTATAATTCCTACAAGCCTTTCTTTTTGCTTCTGAGCTTTAACTTCTGGCTTTGAGTTGTGCTTTGCTAAGTCATTCTTCTCATACATCTTGATAAAAGAATAAGTACCAGCATCCATACCAAGATTATTAGACCAAGATTCAGGAAAAACCTGATCCCAGAAATCAAACGATGGTGGTTTCCTAATTTTCTCTCCCTCACTATGGAGTTGATCATCCATACCCTCATTCTCACTTTGACTATCTAAAGTCAACACTCTTTATACCTCTCCTTTTGCCTGGTCAGGAGCCAGCCGCTCTGATTGTGGATCAATATCCATCTTTTCAAGTGTATCACTCAAATTTGGATAAGTGCTCTCATGACCTATAGAAAAATAGAGTTTAGAAGAAGTTTTTATACCTGAACTCACATGGAGAGAGGGTTCCTCATTTGGCAAGGGGCTTGAGGTTTTCTCCAAGGAGTGAGCTGCTATAATCTCTGAACCCTTACAATCATCTTCTTTCCTTCCAGAGACTACAGGCTCCAGTATACCACTTTCAGGTTCTCTACTAAACTCTGATGTCTTCAGTAATACTTCATTAGACATCATAGTTAGTACATCACCGTCTTTAAGTGTTGTTTGCTGAGACTCACCCTCAAGGTGGATAGACTCTGACTGAATAATATTTGTTTGATCTTCAAGAAAACCAGTCGAAGTTATTCCTCCCATATCATAGGGTTTCTCACTTGCAATTTCAGTCATCACAGAAGACCTTTCAACATCAGCTATCACAGCTCCTGAGTCATCCAACCTCTGACTAGATGGTTCTTGTGTTGCAGTGACTGCTTCCCTACTATCCACCACTGGTGCAATAGTATCTTCTGTTGACTGCATTCCTCTATCTACTTCCTCCAGTTGTTCACCGTCAGCTGAAGCATCTTCAATAATGACATCCTTGTCAAATAAATATGCATGAAGTGATTGAAGTGCAACATGCTTCGAGAGTCCAAATTTCTTGACTAATTGTCTTTTGACAGACACATAGAAATACATCTTCATTAAGTCAAGTCTTTGATGTAGAAGTCCATATTCATCTGGAAATAAAAGTTTTGGTACTCTTTCAACCAGAAAATCTAGAACAGGCCTTGACAACTTCACTTTGAGAGAAATTAGTCCCATAGCCAGTCTGTATGATAATGTAGTTTTCCATGAAGAATCAATATCCAGATCTCTATGGTCATTTGCTGAATTGATTGTAGCTTCATTTGTAGAGACCTGCATGATATTAGTTGGACTAGACTGTGTGTGTGTAGGTGACAATTGAATCTTTCTCCTTGTTCTCCTGGTATAGTGAGCAAAAGATTTATCCTGAAAAGACTCAAGAGGTGTAGACACAGAAGTGATCTTGGGATGAGATCCTTTTTCAATAGACACAGTCTTTTGAGAGACAGTATCCAGTAACTGTTTTCCCTTTTTAAGTACTACAATCTTTTGAGAAACTGCAGCCTGGCTGTGACTAGGTGCTTCATCTCTTTGTCCTAGCTTAGAAAGTCGAATTGCAGCCTTCAATTTTTCTCTCTCAGCAAGAGATATATTATCATCATCTTCACTAGAACTACTATTACTTGACACAACAAATCTTCTCTTCCTTACAACTGATGTCTTTTGAGAAACATCAGAGGTTGGTTTCTTTGAAACAATAGGCTGTGGATTAAAACTTTGTTCTTGAATTGTTTAAGAGACTATAATGTTTTGGGCTACTTGGGTAGACACGGGTGGGTTCTCCTCCAAATGAGATTCCTGAGCCATTTCACCACAAAAGAAAAAAGAATTGTAGAGAGTAGGAAGATGAGTTTTAAGAATTACCTGAACATGATGTGGATAATGAATTACAGGTATTTCATCTAGATTCTTTTCATTGTCCTTCTTTGTAATGTCAGAGAAAATTCTATTTTGCTGTACATAAGAAGAAACACAATGTTCTCTTCCAAATCTAGTTTCAACATCAGGAATAAAATGGTTAATAAACATTTGCATAAATCTATGATAATAAACTTTTTTCCTGTTTTGATCTCTTGACCCAAGTTTAATACACATCTGACTTAAGATATTGTGACCAATGTTAATTACCCTGTCATAAAGCAAACTATAAGCAATATGTGAAGTAACAGAAGTAATTTGATCAAAAGAACTACATTTACCAGTAAAGCATTTAGCTAATTGATCAAAGAAGAAAGACCACTCTTTCCTAAGACAAGATCTTCTTAACTGGCTCATGTTATCTAAAGGTCCATTATAACCTAATACAGATAACATAGTTCTTACATCATCATCAGATGGTACATTCTCATAATTCAAACTAACATGTAAGTGAAGTACTGAATTAACAACAGATTCAGTAATATCAAAAGAATCTTGTCCTAAGTGTAGAACAATCTTACCTGATTGACTCTGAGTAGAATCAATTACCTCAGCATTCTCCCAAGCTTGTGTAATAGCTGCTTGATTAATCTGTGGAGATGCTGTCAATGCATAACTTAATGGTCCATATGCCAGAAAGTTCATGATTGGATGAAAATCAGTTAATACTCCTTCCTTGTTGGTGATAGCTGCTACATGATTGTTCGTCATAAAATCGAAGTCACCAAACTTGAAGGCTACTGACTTAGGTAATCTTCTTTGAGCTGCCATTTTTTATCTGAAAAGAACTTGAAAAATTCTTGAAATGGATTAATGATTTTGCAAACTCGAAAGTGTTTTTGCTTTAGAGAATGTGAAATTAGAGAAAGCAATTACACGATTAGAGTTTCAAAACAAATATATTTCACAAATCTTTCAGACCACTATCCCACGTCGACATGTAGATTGACAGGTGTCAGTCCCTGAAAAGTGCGGTTACCCACGATTTTTGGAAAATAAATCCAAAACTGATTTTCATAAAATAAATCAGGGTATTATCAAGATAAAAAATCAATACTGATCAGCTTCCTTTTCCTGTTGTGACCTTCCATCAAAATAATCACAAAATGCAATGTGATTTAAAAATAATAATTCTCAAATCCTGATGGTCACACTTGAAATCCTGATCAATATCATCTGGATTCCAGAGACTTAAATGGAGTTTCCACGTGGCATTTTTTTTATATATCTGGGAAAAAAAAAATAAACAATTAATCTGAACAAAATCAATTGGTTAGATATATTCGACATTTCTTGAAAATACAAGAAATACAGTCACACGCGATAATTAGCATCTGACTTCATTGATAGTTCCAAGTGACTGTTCAGCTTCTCACGTCTTTCTATAAAAAAAACAGACGCCTTATGCCATTCTCCATAAACCTTTCCATTTCTTTTCTTCTCAACAATGATTCTTAAACCAAAACTCCATTCAAACCCATTCTTTAGGTTTTTCACAGTCGATGAACATCCTGTTCTTGATCATCTCTTCGAAGAGACGACTTTTTGTTAGAAATGATTGATGAGAACAGTGTTTGGAAGCTAAAGTCAGAAAACAGAGTTTAGCAGGAAGCAGTCAGAGTTTAGTTAAACACTGACTGGAAGCGCAACAGAGGTTGGTAAACTCTGTAGCGATATTGTCTGAAGAGTCAACAGTGTTTAAAGGTTGATGCAAGATAAATATGGAAGCAATATCTTTGAAGATTGGAAAGTTGTCAAAGAGATTGAGTTGACTTGGAAGACTGGAACAATCGTGATTGATATCAATTGTATAGCTTGATTATAGGAGAATCAGTTACTGATTGTACGAAGCTGTATGTTCTATAAATACAGTTAGGTTAACCCTAGAAGGGTAGTCGAACATTGAGAAATTCATTGATTGTAACCTAAGCAGCTCTCTGTGATATTTACATCACTGAGAGAGGAATTGTTAATTCCAAACAGTTTTAAATTGTTAAACAGTGTGTTCTTGTTAAGTTACTCATACAGTATTTGATTGCTTTTTGTGTATTCGACCTAACAAGTGGTATCAGAGCCTAATCTGTTACTTTATTACAGTTAAAGATCCAAACACAAGAGTAATCAATGGCAGAGATACCTCCACCATCTGAGAAAGCCCCTACTACTGTTAGTAGGTATGAGACAATAAGGGTTCCTATACTTAGGCCATCAGAGTATGCAATTTGGAAGGTGAAAATGACCATGTTTATGGAGGCTACAGATCCAGAATACCTTGATAGAATATATGAAGGTCCTCACAAACCAACAAAATTATCTGCTGCTGCTGCTGGTGAGGAATCAAAGGTCATTCCAAAGGAAAAGAAAGATCTAACTGCTGAGGATCTTTCATCTATTGCAAAGGATGCAAAAGTGAGACATTTACTTCACAGTGCATTAGACAATGTTATGTCTAATAAAGTGATTTACTGCACAACAGCAAAGGAAATATGGGATGCACTTGAGGTTAGGTGTCAAGGAACTCCTGCAATCAAGAAAAACAGAAGAAACATACTCACTCAGGAGTATGAGCACTTTGAGGCAAAGTCTGATGAAACCATGACAGAAACATTTGACAGATTCTGTAAACTGCTCAATGATTTGTCATTGGTTAACAAAGAGTATGATTTAGAAGACTCAAATCTCAAGTTTCTTCTTTCTCTACCTGAAAAGTGGGATGTGAAAACAACCACTATAAGAGATAATTATGAACTTGGTGAAACAGAAATTGATGAAATTTATGGGCTGCTCAAAACTCATGAATTGGAATTGGAGCAGAGAAACAAAAGATCTAGTAGAAAGTCAAAGTCTGTTGCTCTTAAGGTTGAGGAGAAACCATCAAAGAAGGAGGCATCAAGGAGAAAGGCAAAAGGGAAAGCCTTAGTCATACATTCAGAGAATGAGTCATCAAACACTGATGTTGACTCAAACACAGATGAATCATCTGATTCTGAAGATGATGAGGAGATGATGCAAATGGCTGCATTGATGGTAAAGACCTTCAAGAAGATGGGATACAAGAACTTCAAGAAGGGAAAGAGATTCTCCAGGGACTACTCAAAGTCTGACAAGAAGAATTTCAAGAAATCTGAGGGAAAGGACTTCAAATCTGGTAAGAAAGATAAGTCTGAAATTCAATGCTACAAGTGTAAGGAGATGGGTCACTATGCTCCTGAGTGCAAGAAGGGTAAAACTGAAAAGGCACTCTACACCAAAGGCAGAGATTGGGCAGACACTTCAGATTCAGATGAGGAAGTCAACTATGCTCTCATGGCTACTACTCAGACTGAAAATGATGATCTCAAGGTACCCCCAACTACCTATGCTTATAACACTGATAATATAACTGAACTGAGAATTTATCTTAAAGCATTGCATATCAGTTATAGGGATCAGACTTTAGAAAATGAGAGGATAAAGTCTGAGTGTTCTCAACTTAAAGAGAGAAATAAACTTGTTGAGGAACAGCTAGAGAACATGAATAAAATTCAGAAAGAGAGAGATGATGCAGTGTTTATTGAACAGGAGTTGCTAGGTAAGTATAAGCAACTAGAATCAGAATTGGAGGATACTAAACACATCATTAAAACTTGGACACACTCTGGTAAAGACACTCAAGAAGTGTTTCAGTCAGATACAGTAGGTCTAGGTTACTCTGAGGGAGATGAACTTAGATTTGAAAATCAGGTAAAAGTTAGACCACATCGTTCATCTGAAGGTAATGTCATGGGAACAGGTGGTCCTAAGACTGAAGCACAGAAAAAGGCTGTTAAAGAGTCATATGCTAAAACTTTTGTTAAAGAGGCTAACATTGGTTTAATGACAGATAAACAACTCAAGCATAAGCTTAAGGAAATAAAGTCTGTCAACAAACAAAGAATGCCTAAGAAAAACAGAAATGGAAAGGTAGGCATAACCTCAGGAATTAAGCCAATGCTTGCTTCATTAGCTCCTAGAAAAACATGCTTTAATTGTGGTAGCACTAATCATCTTGCTAGTTTCTGCAGTAAGAATAAGAACATTAATTCTTTGCCCTCTAAAACTGCAGTAAATAATGATTATGTGAGAACTAGACCACAAACTTTGTGTAAACACTGTGGTAGTACATGGCATTCAATTTACACTTGCAGAGATTATCATGCTATTTACTATAATTACTATGAACCCAAGCCAAATTTGAAATGGGTTAAAGTAAACTCTGCTAATGTAAACTCTGAAAAAGTTAGCTTAAACTCTGTTAATGTGAATTCCGCTGCAAAAGCTAACAGAATTAAGAAAGCCAAAGGATCCAAGCAAGTCTGGATCCTTAAAACTAATAATCAGTGATTGTTTGTGATTGCAGGGCAACAGGGTTAGTACCCTAGTCGTGGACAGTGGATGTTCAGGACACATGACAGGAAATAAAGCCCTGCTATCAGAGTTTGAGGAGAAGGCTGGCCCAGAAGTTTCCTACGGAGATGGCAACATAGGACATACACTGGGATATGGCAATATTAATCTTGGAAATGTCATCATCACAAATGTAGCTCTGGTTCCAGGACTCAAACATGACTTGCTATCTGTGAGTCAAATCTGTGACAGAGGATATCATGTAGATTTTCAGCCTGAATATTGTCAAGTGATTAGCAAATCTACAGGGAAAGTTGCTCTAGTTGGAAACAGACACAATAACATATATGAAATTAAATTGTCAACAAACACTGATGGCAAAGCAGTGTGTCTGTCAACAAGAATGTCCAGTGAAGAGAGTTGGAAGTGGCACAAGAAACTCTCTCATTTGAATCTGAACAATATCACTGAGCTAATAAAGACTGATCTTGTGAGAGGTTTACCAAAGTCCTTGTTGAATGTAGAAGGCATGTGTGATTCTTGTCAAAAGGCCAAACAGAGAATAGCCACCTTCAAAAGCAAATCTGAGTCTTCAATTGTTGATCCTTATCATCTACTACATGTTGATCTTTTTGGTCCAGTGAATGTGATGTCTCTTGGAAAGAAGAAATATGCTCTAGTCATTGTTGATGAATATACCAGGTACACATGGGTATATTTTCTTGCAAAGAAGGATGAAACTGCATTAACACTGATAGAACATATATTACAACTGGAAAAAGGGTCAGAGAATCAAGTGAAGATAATCAGAAGTGACAATGGAACTGAGTTCAGGAATTCATCAATGGAAGAATTTTGCAAGAGTAAAGGGATAAAACAAGAGTTTTCTGCACCTGGCACTCCACAACAAAATGGTGTAGTGGAGAGGAAAAACAGAACCTTGATAGAAGCTGCCAGAACCATGCTAGATGAAGCAAAGTTGCCAACATATTTCTGGGCAGAAGCAGTTCAAACTGCTTGTTTTACTCAAAATGCAACACTGATCAACAAGCATGGTAAAACACCATATGAAATGGTGAAGAAGAAAAAGCCAAATCTAAAATATTTTCATATTTTTGGATGCAAGTGCTTTGTGTTGAAGACTCATCCTGAACAGTTGACCAAATTTGACCTAAAGGCAGATGAAGGAATTTTTGTTGGCTATCCACTGTCAACAAAGGCATTCAGAGTTTATAATCTGAGAACTAGAGTGATCATGGAATCAATTCATGTGTCATTTGATGACAAGAAAATAACTGGACTTGAAGATGTAAATGAACATGATCAACTGCACTTTGAAAATGAAGATTTATTCTCTGAAAAAGTAAACTCTGATCAGACTGATTTGACAAACTCTGTTGATCTAAACTCTGAACCTCTACTGGTAAATACTGAAGAAACTCTTCAATCAGAAACAAGGGAAGAACCAGTTGAGGGGGAGCATGAAGAATCACATCAAAGTGATAATTCAAACACTGAAAGTGACTCAGTTGATAATTCTGAATCAAACTCTGTTGATTCAAACTCTGATGATAATTCTGAGAAGTCACATTCAGGGGGAGCATCAGAAAATGAAGAAAGGCACCAAGAAAATCAGGAGAGCATGGATCAAGGGGGAGGATCACATGATGACAGAAGCAATCTGCCTTCTGCAAGAAAATGGACTAAATCACACACACCTGATTTGATTATTGGTGATCCAGATGCAAAAGTAAGGACAAGAAGTGCAACAACAAATGAATGTCTGTTTCATGCATTCTTGTCACAAATTGAGCCAAAGAAAGTGGAAGAAGCTCTTAAAGATGCTGACTGGATAACAGCAATGCAAGAAGAGCTAAATGAATTTGAAAGAAATGAAGTGTGGACACTTGTACCAAGGCCCAAGAACAGATCCATTGTTTGTACTAAATGGGTTTTCAGAAATAAAACTGACAGTGAGGGTGTTATCACAAGGAACAAGGCAAGACTGGTTGCAAAAGGCTATTCACAACAGGAAGGAATAGACTATGATGAAACATTTGCTCCAGTGGCTAGATTGGAGGCAATTAGAATTTTTCTAGCATATGCCTCTCACATGAAATTCAAAGTGTTTCAGATGGATGTAAAAAGTGCATTTTTGAATGGAAAACTTGAAGAAGAAGTGTTTGTGGAACAACCACCAGGGTTTGTAGATCCAAAATATCCAGACCATGTCTACAGGTTAGACAAGGCACTCTATGGACTTAAGCAGGCACCAAGGGCATGGTATGAAACCCTTGCCAAATTTCTACTAGAAAGTGGATTTCACAGAGGTACTATTGACAAAACTCTGTTTTACTTCCAAACTGGTAGTGACTTGCTTTTAGTACAGATATATGTAGATGACATCATTTTTGGATCTACTAATGATAAACTCTGTAAGAGGTTTGCCAAACTCATGCAGTCAAGATATCAAATGAGTATGATGGGAGAGCTTAGTTATTTTCTAGGCCTACAGGTGAAGCAAACAGATGATGGAATTTTTATAAATCAAGCAAAATATACCAGAAACCTTCTCAAGAAATTTGGTATGCTTGATTGTTCATCTGCAACAACTCCCATGGCAACTGCAACAAAATTGGACAAAGATGCAGGGTCATCAGTAGATATGACAAGTTACAGAGGAATGATTGGTTCTTTACTCTATTTGACAGCTAGCAGACCTGATATCATGTATGCAACTTGTTTGTGTGCAAGATTCCAGGCAGATCCAAGAGAACCACATTTAACAGCAGTAAAGAGGATATTTAAGTACCTCAAGGGCACTATAACTTTGGGGCTGTGGTATCCAAGAGAATCAGAGTTTAAACTACTTGGTTATTCAGATGCAGACTTTGCAGGATGTAAGATAGACAGAAAAAGCACCAGTGGAAGTTGTCAATTTCTGGGTGACAGACTTGTTTCCTGGTACAGCAAGAAACAGAAGTCAATATCTACATCTACAGCTGAAGCAGAGTATATTGCTGCTGGTAGCTGCTGTGCACAGATTTTATGGATGAAGAATCAACTGCTGGATTATGGATTAAGGTATACCAAGATACCTATTTACTGTGATAATCAAAGTGCTATTGCAATGACAAGTAATCCAGTACAACATTCAATGACAAAGCACATCAGCATAAGGTATCATTTCATCAGAGAGCATGTAGAGGAAGGCAACATTGAGCTTCACTTTGTGTCTACAGAACAACAACTTGCAGATATCTTCACCAAGCCATTGAGTGAAGCTACATTTACAAGACTGGTCAATGAACTAGGGATGGTATCTAGTTTTGACTAGAAATGTTGGTTAGACTCAAGAACTTATTTCTAAAATATGTTGCTCATGTTTCTGCAAATTATTAAGTGCTATGTGAATCTTAGTATTAAACTCTGTTCTGCATGCTTATGTTTAAAACTTGTTAAACTCTGTAAGCATGTCTGTCTGTTAAACACTGTTAACATGTTAGATACACTCAGTGAATTCAGAATTGATTATTGTCTGAATGAAAACACCAATGAAGAAAAATGTATGAAGCATGATTCTCAGTAAATAAATCATGATTCTTTCTGAGTCACTGTAATCTAATCAGACTTTGTGCAGTAAATCAACACAGCATGATACTGTTTCATATTTATAGCATCTCTTAGTTTATTCAGTCCTAAACTCTCAGTCTATGAATATTGTGTGCATTGCCTCTCATAAATAATTTTGGTTATTGATGAACTCTAAACTCTGATTAGTGACATTCTGTTTCCAAAGGTATGGTTCATGATGATTCCTTGTTTGTACTTGTGAAAACCATAAAACTTGAGATGTGTCATTGATTAGTTTGGTGAGTTCAGATTCATGTATACACCCTGTGAGAGGTTGAGCCAAATCAGTGATTGATACATTTTCTATCAATCAGTATTTATTGTTGTGTGATATTCATTAGGTAGTATGTTTCTCTAGAACTTGTATTAAACCATTTTGAGACTACATGATATGTGTGTGCATGAAAATGATAAAGGCAATAGGATTTACCATTTTTCTTTAAACACTGTTCAAAATTCTTTTGAACTCTCTTCAAACACTGTATAAACACTGTTCATAAATTCCTTCCTTAGTAAACCCCTTTGAGCCTAATTAACTGCTCATTTTTCTTATACTCTGAAGTATTAAGAGCAGTTATATTTTTTTTTTCTCAAGCAGATGAGTATTTTTCAAGAAAATAAAAGTCTACTCAGTATATATGCTAAATAATAAATAAAAAAAATATAAAAAAAAAAGAGAGAAAAAGGCATATATATTGATCTTGTACAAATATGTACTAACAGTGTGACTGAACACTTTGGTCTATTGAAATGTTCAGCTTGATATTCACTTATGAATAAAACATCTTTTTCATCTGTTTGATCTTATCCCATTCCAACCCTGAATAAAGTCCTTTTGATTTGTGCATACATGTATACAAAGTAGTGTAGAATTGGTGGACATTCAAGCATATGGTAGATTCTGCTATTTCTGATTGAATGTGAGTGTAAACACTTCACCTAAACACTTGTGTGCTTTGAGAGTTTGTGAGGTTATCAAATTCATGACTGTTATTCACTGAATGATGCTCTGATTTCTATCTCTTGATATTTTTGTCTTTAAAGACTGTGTGCTTACTTGGATAATCATGGACATCAAAGGGAATAGAAGTTTTCAGATTTCTGTATTACAGTACCTACAGAGTTTAGCATTCATCAAACAATCAGTGTTTACTATGAGAGTTTGTGCATTCAGTGTTTATTGATTTTTGTTATGGATGTTATGAAATACTAGATGCTCTAAAAATTGATTTCAGTAAACTCTGCTTCACACACACTGATATTCACAACTGTGCAATTTTTGAAAGGGTTTTAGTGATAAAGTTGGAAAATTGATAAACACTGTTGAGTTGTGTTAAGTACTTTAAGGTACAGTTTCATTTAGGTGATTTGACTATTTTGGAGTAATTGAGGTAGTTGACAACTGTTAAATAGTGTAAGTGTCGTGATTATAGGAATGACAGCGGTAATTATTAAGTGCTCCATTGGTTGTTTGACACGTGTCCCATGATAGTGTCCCACTCACACATTACTCTACAACAGTTGCGCGCTTTTACTAAATAAACGATTGAGTTTTAATTTTACTCTAATCGTCTTTAGTCTCTCACTCCATATCGATTCACATTCACCCACTCACAGTTACTTGTATACTCATTCACTTTCAAACTTCTCATATACTCTCATTCACCTTTTGATAAACACTTACAGTGCATACACATCTTTTCTCTAAATCTCTTCGTATCATATCTTACTAATGGCAACTAAAGCGTTTGATGCAGCAGGGTTAGTTTTTCTTCCTAGCAACTATGCAGCACCACTGGAGAATGCAAATGCTCCAGAGGTGTTTCATTTGTTCCAAAACTTCTTGAAAGATTCTGAAATAGGGAAGGCTTTAACTGCACCACCAACACTATCTGCTTCACAAATTGCCGCCTTCTGGACAAACTCTGTATATGATGATGGAGACGAGTCTGGCACTCCCACAATCACTTTCACTCATGATGAATCAGAGTATATTATTACTCCAACTACTGTTAGGGATGCTCTAGATTTTGAGACACACACTTCTTACAGTGTTGTTGGTCATGATCGCTTGAGGACAATGTTGGAGCAAATTGGATGTGCAGGAAACTTGAATAAGATAGGGTCTTTGAGACGGCCAAGTTTGAGAAAGGAATGGAGTTTCTTTTTCGATTGCATCACAAGAGCTTTTGGAAAGAAGACAACAAACTGGGATGCACTTCCTCTTGATACTATCCAAATTGGTCATGCTCTACTATATGGAGGTAACTTCGATTTTGGTAGACTAGTGCTAATGAACTTGGGAGAGCGTTTGTCTGAGACTACTACTGTTTATTTTGCTCGTTTTTGTCAACTGTTATTTACTGCCTGTGTGCCTAACATTCCAATTGATGAAGCTGATGTGATTCAGCCTTTTCAAGTTGCTAAGAGAATGTTTTTTGATTTGACAAACAAAGATGTCACTAAACAGCAAATACCTGAGATGTTTATGCCTTTAGCCTTACAGAACTATGTAAACCAACCACAAGACCCTCAATCACCACAACAAATGCCTGAACCAATAGACACCATAAACTCTGAACCAACACCCACAACACCCACAACCACTGTACCTACTACATCTCATCAACCACAACCAGAAACCTTAAACTCTTCACCAATAAACTCTCCAACAATAAACTCTCCATCATTAAACACTGAAACCTTAAACACTGAAACATTAAACACTGAAACCTTAAACTCTGAGCCAGCATCTTCTGAAATAGCCAAAGCCAAACTAAAAAGAAAGAAACACACTGCCCTAAACACTAAACACTCAAAGGCTAAACAGACATTACCTGTAGCTGTTTATACTAGAAGAATGAAGCAACATGCAAACAGACCTTCACTTTCACCAACTAAAGAGAGCTCAAGTGAAGATGAAGAGGAGGTTGTAGTGCCTCAAATCAAAAAGAGGAGATTAATTCTTTCTGATTCAGATGAAGAGAATGTTGTTGAAGCTCCAGAGGTGGTTTCTCAGCAAACACCTACTGTTGAGGATGAAGAAAATGTTTCTATACCTGCAGAGGATATTGTGGCTGACAAAGTTGAAATACCTGCAGAGGTTGACATGCCTGCAGAGGATAATGTTAATGTTGAAATACCTACAGAGGATAAAATGCCTGTAGAAGAGGATCAAAGAGATGGTTTTTCACCAGTGCATGCTGTTCTTGATTCAATTCTTGATCCTATCTCACCTATTGTTCATACTGAAGCTCCTGATGTAGCTGATGAGCTTGCAGTAAAAGTTCCTGAAGCTGAAGCATCACACACAGAGCTGGTATCTTCTCCAATTCAAGACAAAGGTGATGAAGTTGATCAGGCAACTAAGGAGAATTCTGAATCTATGCCTGTTGAAGCTACAAAGGCAAACTCTGTTGCAGAGCCTGTGCAACATGAAGAGACTATTGAAAAGGTTGCAGAAGTTGTTACAGAAACTGTGGCTGACATAGCTCAGCACAGTGGTTCTTTAAAAGATGCTCAAGCTAAAGATGCAAGTGCTGAAGATGAATTTGACAGCAGTGCAAACTCTGATTCATTTGTGAGTGCACCTGCACAGACTGATAATAAGCATAAATCTTTTGATCAGCCTTGTCCATCTCATGCAATTGAAGAAGAGTATCTTGCTAAATCTGCTGCCAATTGGTATAAACAAGACTGTATTTTTCCAAAAGGGAGAGCAGCTGATTTTGTTAAGCAGACTGCTAGTCAAATTTCAAATCCAGAGATTTTATCATGCTTAAAAGCAACAGTGGTACAAGTTAAAACTCTAGAGGGAAATTTTTCTGATACAAAATAAGAAATTGCTTCCTTGAAGACTGAGATTCAGTCAAGAGAATTGAAGATGGAAAGAGAGTCCAAAATAAAAGCTGCACAGCTATCCAAAGTTCAAGACACTCTCTTTGCCAGGCTAGGAAAAGTTGAAGAAAATCAAATTGCTTTGTTTTCTAAGGTGGATTCCATTGCTAACTCATTGGAGCTCATTACATCAATACTCATTCCTGATGATGTCAAAAAGGGGGAGAGAGTTGCTAAGTCTAAATGCAAAGTTTCTCAAACTCTGACTCAAAAGGATGATGCTGGAGATGGAGGGGCAAGTGATAAGAGTAAGGTGTTAAATTCTGAAAAGCAAACTCTGAGATCTGGCAAATCTGTTAAATCACAGTCTGTTGGAATAAACACTGAAACTCAAGGTACTTCAAAAACCAAGAGTTTGGAATTAATTTCAGATCCAAAGACTGATGAGGAGTTAGCTGTTAAGCTTTTCATGGAAGAGAATGCAGAGGGAGTTACTTTAGAAGATGCTAAAGCTGAAGAGAAGAGTTTACAAGAAAAGCATTTGAAAGTTCTAAAGTCTGAAAAAGCAAAGAAGAATGTGAAAGTTGCTAAAGCTGCAAAGCCTGTTCTTAAAGGCATTCAAATCAAAGAACCAGTTGGTACAAATCAAAGAATGCAAGTATTCAGAAAACCAACAGATGCAGAAGCTAAGCAAAAGCTGAAAAGTATTGTTACAACCTCTGTTGATACACATGTTGTACAGAAAAATGAAGACACAACCTCTGTTGCTGCACAAGTTGTGACCACACCATTATTGTCTTCTCAGTTGAAATCAACATTTAAGAGAGGTGCTCCTCATGATTCGAGACTAGAAGCTACAATTCCAATGGATTTTACTGATGGTAGAGCTTTATCTGGTAAAGTTGGATACAACAAAGAAGGCATAGGCTCACACAGAGATAAAATGCAATATGTTGGTCCTAGAGATCCTTCTTCATTGTCTGTTCCAGGTCGTGGTGTCACTCAAGAAAGTTTAGACAAACTGGAGTCAGTACAGCTTGTATATCAGAAGAGTCTAGAGAAGGATTTCTTGCTATATTTCATGGCTGATGGAACAGTATTTAAAGTTTCTGAAAAGGATATCGAATTAAAATACTGGGAAGAACTTGAATATGTTCTGTATATTTTCAGAGTGAGAAATCAAAGAGCTCAGTCAGTTGCAAATGTGCTTCAACAAAGAATGATTCAAAACCTTGCAAGAAGGCAAATGAAATTCAACAGCAAGTATGTTCCTAAATACAGAGATTGGAATGGAAATTTGATAGAAATGGAGAAAGGGACTACAAAACTGAAGACTGATCTTGGAATCACTGTTCTGGATTTTAATGTGAAATCTGAGGAAGTGAAATACATAAGGCTGGGAAATGAAATGAGAAGAAACAAAATCTACGATCTTAGAGCTGCTATCTATCAAACTGATGAGAATGATCCTCAGTTGAGAGAAATCAAGGAAGCTATGCAGATAGAGCTTGAAAATGCTGAAAGAAGGTTGCTTATAGACTATCTCAGAACAATGCCTGATCTGCAAGAGATTAGAAATTAAAGTCTGTAAGAATTTTCTTATTTTCTGTAGAATTTGTTAAGTAATAGCTTAAACTCTGTTTGTATGTTAAACACTGTAAAACTTTGTATTTGTTTTGACATCATCATTTACTGTAAACTTGTACATTCTTGCTAATGGACAAGTTGGGGGAGATTGTTAGAAATGATTGATGAGAACAGTGTTTGGAAGCTAAAGTCAGAAAACAGAGTTTAGCAGGAAGCAGTCAGAGTTTAGTTAAACACTGACTGGAAGCGCAACAGAGGTTGGTAAACTCTGTAGCGATATTGTCTGAAGAGTCAACAGTGTTTAAAGGTTGATGCAAGATAAATATGGAAGCAATATCTTTGAAGATTGGAAAGCTGTCAAAGAGATTGAGTTGACTTGGAAGACTGGAACAATCGTGATTGATATCAATTGTATAGCTTGATTATAGGAGAATCAGTTACTGATTGTACGAAGCTGTATGTTCTATAAATACAGTTAGGTTAACCCTAGAAGGGTAGTCGAACATTGAGAAATTCATTGATTGTAACCTAAGCAGCTCTCTGTGATATTTACATCACTGAGAGAGGAATTGTTAATTCCAAACAGTTTTAAATTGTTAAACAGTGTGTTCTTGTTAAGTTACTCATACAGTATTTGATTGCTTTTTGTGTATTCGACCTAACACTTTTCTCATCGAACTAGTCATGGATGGAGTAGTTTTAGATAATATCCAGAGGTTTCTCCTAGAACATCCATCTGTTGGATACAATCTTTCCCTAACCTCCTCAAAACTTGAGGATGAAGAATTTGGCCGAGAGTCTGAGGTTGATCTTGATGGAGATGCTATTCATTTAAGTTAGCTACTCTCATTCAAGTCGCCCAGACAAGGAACCCAAGAGCAGACGAGGCTGTTCAAATCCCCTGATGGATTTCTTGAGATGCTCCTTGTCCTGTGTCTCGGAATCCATATCATTAGACAAGTACAGGATTATCAGTAGAATTTAGACAAAAAGATGTTGTATTTCATTTCCATGTATGTAATGCTTTCAATTAATGAAAATACAATTTCTTATTATCTACTTGTCTTTTGATTATTGAATGATGTATAAATTATCAGTATGCAAATATTAAAACTTGCTGGCATAGACTTAACACATCACAGAATTAGATTACTACACAAAGTAAACGTCAGGATCTGAAACAATTTTCACAATCCTGATACTGACACAATACTGATGACGTCAGCATCCTGATAACAATTCTAATCCTGATGCTTATTAACAAGTCTATCATACTGAAATTTATCAAGGCAAAGTGTTATAGCTAAAGCATTTAACAATCAAATATAGATCCTGACAAGAATATCAAGTCTATAAGCTAAAAACAACATACCTTGCTACTTTTGCAGATGTTAAAAATCTAGAAATTTAACATTCCTAACTCACTTACTAATCTACTGAATGTAGTCTCATCAAGTGGTTTAGTTAGAATATCTGCAAGCTGTTTGTCAGTAGGAACAAAATGAAGTTCCACAATACCATTCTTAATATGTTCTCTAATAAAATGATACCTGACATCAATGTGCTTAGTCCTTGAATGTTGAACTGGATTTTCTGCAATTTTGATAGCACTAGTATTATCACAAAACATAGGAATATTACTAAGTGTCATACCATAATCCATCAACTGATTTCTTATCCAAAGGAGTTGTGCACAACAACTGCCTGCTGCTACTCAGCTTCTGCAGTTGAGGTTAAGACAGATTGTTGCTTCTTGCTTGCCCAAGAAATCAATCTATTTCCCAAGAATTGACATGTACCTGTAGTGCTTTTCCTGTCTATCTTACACCCTGCATAATCAGAGTCTGAATAGCCAATTAGGAAGAAATCAGATTCTCTAGGATACCACAAACCAAGATTTGAAGTTCCTTTGAGATATCTAAAAATTCTCTTCACAACAATTAAATGAGATTCCTTAGGATCACTTTGGAATCTAGCACATAAATAGGTAGAAAACATTATATCTGGTCTACTTGCAGTTAGATATAACAATGAGCCTATCATGCCTCTATAACTAGTATTATCCACACTCTTTCCCTTAGGATCAGAGTCTAGTTTAGTGGCTGTTGCCATGGGTGTTTTTGCAACTGCACAGTCTTGAAAGTCAAACCTTCTTAAAAGATCTTTGATATACTTTGACTGATTGATGAAAATACCAGTCTCAGTCTGTTTGACCTGCAAGCCTAAGAAATAATTTAATTCACCCATCATGCTCATCTGATACTTAGACTGCATAAGCTTGCTAAACTTAGCACACAATTTTTCATTAGTAGAACCAAATATAATATCATCAACATAAACTTGAACTAAAAGCAATTCACCTTTTATCTTTCTAAAGAATAGAGTTTTGTCAATTGTACCTCTTGTGAAGCCATTTTCAAGAAGAAATTTAGACAAAGTCTCATACCATGCTCTTGGTGCCTGCTTTAGTCCATAGAGTGCCTTGTCAAGTTTGTAGACATGATTTGGAAACTTTGGATCAACAAATCCAGGTGGCTGTTCCACATACACTTCCTCATCAAGTTGCCATTTAGAAAAGCACTCTTTACATCCATCTGGTATACCTTGAATTTTGAATGAGCTGCAAATGCAAGAAACATTCTGATTGCTTCCAATCTTGCTACAGGTGCAAAGGTCTCATCATAATCAATGCCCTCTTCCTGAGAATAACCCTTGGCCACCAGTCTTGCTTTGTTTCTTACAATCATACCAGATTCATCTAGCTTGTTTCTGAAAACCCATCTTGCACCAATAATAGATCTATCTTTAGGTCTTGGTACCAGTTTCCAGACTTTGTTTCTCTCAAACTCATTTAACTCCTCCTGCATTGCAATTACCCAATCAGGATCCTATAAGGCTTCTTCAACCTTCTTAGGTTCATTCTTTGAGAGAAAGCAACTATACAAGCATTCATTTTGAATTGATCTTCTAGTTCGAACACCACTATTTGGATCACCAATAATCAAATCTTCAGTATGATCCTTTATCCATTTTCTAACAGGTGGTAGATTGAGTCTACTAGTCTCTCCCCCTAAGTTAGTGGTATCTCTTGTAGAAGAATTCTTTCTGCCTTCAATAACTCCCCTTTGATCAATAGAATCAGTAGATTCCATATTGCTGCTAGTTACTGATCTTTCCTCAGTAGACTCTGAAAGATCAGTTCCTGATGGAGTAAACTCTGAATAGCTAGTCTGCTCCTGATGATCATTGTGTTCTTCTTGATTCATTTGCACCCCCTCAACAGTAGCATTCCTTTGAGAAGCAATAGAAAATCCTTCTGGAGAACCTTCATCATCACTGGAGAGTATCTCAGAATTCTTCAGATTTTCAAATTCTATTTTGTCATGACTCTCATCAGTTTGCAGAATTCCAAATTTCTTATCATCAAATGCAACATGAATTGATTCCATAACAATGTGAGTTCTGAGATTATAAACTTTGAAGTCCTTAGATGCTGAATATCCTAGAAAGATTGCTTCATCCGATTTGGCTTCAAATTTTCCAAGTTGTTCTGGATGAACTTTTAGGACATAGCATTTACATCCAAATATGTGAAAATATTTCACACTTGGTTTCTTTCCTTTGATCATCTCATAGGGAGTTTTTCCATGACTATTTACCAAGGTACAGTTTTGAGTGAAACATGCAGTGTTAATAGCTTCTGCCCAAAAATAGGTTGGAAGTTTTGCATCTGCAAGCATGGTTCTTGCTGCCTCTATGAGAGTCCTGTTCTTTCTTTCCACTACACCATTTTGCTAAGGTGTACCAGGTGCAGAAAATTCTTGAGTGATTCCATTGTCTGCACAATACTCCTCCATTGTAGAATTCTTGAATTCTGTACCATTGTCACTCCTAAGTACTTTGACTTTGTACTCAGAGCTATTCTGAATATTCTTGACAAGTTCAATGATTTGCTGAGGAGCTTCATCCTTCTTGTGTAGAAAGAACACCCATGTGAACCTTGTGAAATCATCCACTATCACTAGAGCAAATCTTTTCTTGCTGATAGACATAATATTTACTGGACCAAATAGATCAAGATGTAGCATGTGAAATGGTTCAGTAATTGAATTTTCAGTCTTGCTCTTGAAAGTGGTTCTTCTTTGCTTCCAAGCTGACATGCATCACAAAGTCCATCTCGCACATAATTTGCCTGAGGTAGGCCTCTCACCAGATTGTGCTTAACAAGTTGATTAAGCTTCTTGAAGTTGAGATGTGAGAGTTTCTTGTGCCAATTCCAGCTTTCATCACTTGTTGCTTTGCTGTAGAGACATCTAACAATTCCTTTAGATGTATCACTTAAGCTGGCTTCATATATGTTACCATGTCTTTGACCAGTTAGAACAATGTCTCCATTCTGCATATTCAAGATTTTGCATCCTTCTCTGTCAAAGATTGATTTGTAACCTTTATCACCCAGTTGACTTATGATTAAAAGAGTATGTTTCAAGCCTTCAACCAGTGCTACATTTTCTATGATGACATTCCCCAAAACAATTGAGCCATATCCCAGAGTTTCTCCTTTGTTGCCATCTCCAAAAGATATTACTGGGCCAGCTTTCCTCTCAAAATTTGTAAGCAGGGACTTCTTTCCAGTCATATGTCCAGAGCATCCAGTGTCTAAAATAATTGAATGCTTCTTTCTTGTGCCCTGCAAACAAAAAGTAACTAGTTAGAATTTTTTAGGACCCAACTTTGATTGGATCCTTTCTTACTAGATTTAGAAACAACAGACTTTGAAGATTTTACCTTTACTTTACCTGTTGCAGAGTCAACCTTAGACTCTGATTTCACAAACTATTTGTGACTAGGAGTTTCAGATTTCAAAGAATAATAGTCATAATACAGTTCATGATATTCTCTACACATATAAATGGAATGAAGTAAACTACCACAATGATAACAAGCTTTCTGTGGTTGGTATTGAATTTTCTGAGTCTTGGGGAATCTGGACTCAGTTTTCCAAGAAGGTTTTTGATTGCAGTCTAGGGCCAAATGATTATGATTTCCACACTTATAGCATTTTTTCCTAGGTGCATCAGGTACATTCTTGTAATTATTCTCTTTGTTAATACCTTCTTTTTCATTCCTATTTCTTTTGATCTTGCTAGACTCTGAAAGACCATCTAATCTCTGTTTCAACTGAGACTTAGACAGAAACCCTATGTTTAAATTCTTAGATTTCTCTAACACTTTCTCATCTGAATTACTATTGTTAATCCTTTTGTGTACAACAGGGGTACCTTTTGAATTAACAAATTTAACATGATTAGGTTCAGAAACAATTTTCTTACCTTCAGATTTAGATGTGCTAGCTTCTATTTCACTATCATCATTGACAATAGCTACTTTTTCTTCTTGTCTAGCCTTATCAAAACCTAAACCATTAACCTTACCACGAATTCCATTTTCGATGATTTCTTGTGTCTTTTTACCTGAAATGTTAATGGTCTTAATCACATCTCTCTCTTTCTCTAGTTCTTTTCTGACATAGTCATAAGCCTCAAGAATAACACTGTAATCATGCTTAGCTTTATCAGAACTTAACTTGTATTCTTCCATTTGAATTAACTCAGATTCAAGAAAATTATTTCTATCAACTAATTTATCATTCTTAACCTTAAGTTCATCTCTTTCACAAGTAAGAATTCTAAAATTAGTCATAAGATTCTTAAACTCAGCATGGATAGATCTAATTTCATCAGAATTTAAGTTATCAAATGAATCAAGAGAGTGAAGTGATACCTTAACAGAGGATGGAGAAGTTTTCTTTGGAGATTCAGGTTTGTCTGAAACATTTGCCATCAGTGCAATGTTGTCATAATCCAATTCATCTTCAGAATCACTGGAATTAGCCTAATCCTTCTGTGTGAATAAGTGCATTACCCTTTCCTGAATTCCTAGGCTTCTTACACTCACTAGCAAAGTGTCCAAGCTCGCTGCAATTAAAGCACTTGATCTTGGCCTTATCAAGCTTGACAATTGTACTTTTGCCTTTGTCACTCTTCTTATCCTCCTTCTTTTGAAAAGGCCCTTTGCTAAATCTTATCCTGTTGAATCTTCCTTTCTTGAAATCTTTAGCAAACATAGTAAAGAATTCCTGCATCTCAGATTCAGAATCATTGTTGTCAGAGTCCATATCAGTAGTCTCTGACTCAGAACTTTCTTTGCTTTTCTTCTTCCTTGAGTTCTTTACAGCAATCTCTTCATGCTGTTCTTATGGAAGCTTCTTTAATTCAGATTGAGCAGTAAGTGCAACAGTCTTCATCTTTACTTCACTCCTGCTCTTCTTCTGCTGCTTGTCAAGTTCATAAGCTCTCAGTTTTCCATACACTGCCTCTAGTGATATCTCATCCAGATCATTAGCTTCCTCAATCGCAGATATCTTCTCATTGTAGAAATCAGGCAAAGCTTTCATGAACTTTGTATTCATATCCTCCAAGTCATAATATTTACCATGCATGGCCATCTCATTGATGATTTTTGTAAACCTATCAAAGGTATCAGTAAGTGACTCACCAGACTTGGATTCAAAGTACTCATACTGTTGTATAAGTAGTGTCCTCATATTCTTCCTGACAGGCTTAGTTCCTTCACAGTGAACCTTAAGATTGTCCCATATATCCTTAGCAGTTTTACAAGAGAGAACATAATTAGTGAGAACAGAATCAAGACTGTTAAATAATATGTTTCTCACTTTAGCATCTTTAAGAACATTCTCCTTGTCCTTATCTGACCACTCAGATTTTGGCTTCTCTGCTGTATGTTCTAGAACAACTTGACCATCAACAGTTGCTTGTCCAACAACCTTAGTTGGGATAAAAGGTCCATCTCTGATTCTGTCAAGATAATCAGGATCTGTTGCTTCCAGAAGATGCAACATCTTTACTTCCCATAGAGTATATTCGTTTCTCTTGAGCATAGGAATCTTAGTATTCCCATCCTTGTAACCAGACATGATTGCAGATCTTTATGATTATTCGAAATCAACCTGCTCTGATACCAATTGTTAACTCGAATAACTTGTAGAAGGGGGGGTTGAATACAAGTTATATAATCGTGTCTGATTTTTGCTTGGTTATCTGAACAAGAATAAACGAATGAATCAAATTCTATTTGTATTAATAAGATCAAATACAAACTCTACCAAAGGTGTACAAATACCTTCAGCAGCTGCTGACAATACAAATCTCTCTGTTTGTTTCGATCTTTCGAATACAAACCTTATACAGAGCTACGCACATTCACACATGAACGAACGAACTTACTAACGCTTTTTACAATGACATAGAGAGAGTATTTATAATGCTTCCTATCAACTAATCACAGAAAGATAATCTATACATGACAATGTTCTGCCGTCCAGTTGATAGTTTCCATCAATAGAAAATTCTTTCCTTCACAAAATCTTCTTGCTTGTTCCTCAAACAAAGATCCTGTTTTATAGCACTTGTCAGTTTCTGTAGCATCCATAATGACATCATCAGTAACATGACTGATATCAGGATTCCATCTTACATCAGGATCTGACCATCCCATCAGTACTTGATCAGTAGTTAACTTGACATATCAGGATTCAATCTCAGTTCCTGACATGTAGTACTCGATGCACTGTTCATTCCTGACTAAACTTTACAGATAACTGTCTAACACATATTTCCTATATAAAGTGCTAAATCCTTTATAAATCATGATATACAAGAAGTATAAGTAAAATTCTAATCTTAACATCACAACTCATGAATTATTCCTAACACTCTAAATAAGCAATACAATAGATATATAGATATAAGCCCGAGAGAATCAAGAAAAAGAATTTTGAAAAGTAAATCAAAGTTGTGTTTGTTGTCGAGGTTCTTGTATTTTCAGCAACCAAAAAACGAACGATGAACATGTGTTTAAATACTTAATACAAACGGTCATAAACTAATCCAACAAATTCTCCAACGTTTGAATCCAATCCAACGTTTAATTTGTTAATTTTGTTTACAACGTTAATGTTAATGTTTGAAGAAAAAGAAAGAAAGATATAATCGTGTAAGACCTGTTCTTCAGAGATATAAAAGATATAAAAACGTATAGGAGGTTTTGAATAAGTAAACAAGTGTTTTAGATAAAAACAAACTGCTTTATTTAATGAAATCAAATTTGAATGAAAAGATATAATTTAAAATAAACTCATACATATATAAATACGTATTCCATATTTAAATTATCCTTACAACTGTTTAGAAGTCCATTCCTATAATATCTTCTTCAATTCCGCAGTCCTCATCTTTCTGGATTATTGACAAATAGCTTGCTGATTGTGAACATCAAGTGTAAATAGCTTGCCAACTGTCACTGTACTTCAAACTTGTTGTTTTTGACATACTGATTATACTGATTAATCTTTTATAATAATTTTTAAAATACATCTATAAAGTTTAAGCACTTACTTTTGTTTATAAATTAAATTAACTAATTCTTTTGGGAAAAAGTTTTTATTTTGAAAATTTGTTGTTTTCACTAATACCATAATAATTCTCAAAACATAAATTTTATTTCTCTATAAGCCACAAAGAAAATTTAAAATTTTATATTTAAACTAAAAGTGAACAAATATCCTTTGGCTGTAATAAAAAATAATTAAAATAGCTTTCCGTGTTCACAATAACAGAAATATTATATTTCAAAATATTGTACTTACATACAAAAGTTACGGTATAAAACCGTCTAAAAATATGCATAATAATTTACTCCCAATTTTGGTTACATGGTTTTTTTTTATAATCAAATTTTATTTAGATAACCTCAAAAAGGGTACAATAGGAGATCTTGCAAGGCTGATGCAAGCACAAGAACTAAGCAGCACCTACAAAACTAGACCCAGCATTCGAACCTAGACCTAAAGCTACTGCTGGGAATGAAGTAGAGCTACTACTAATATAACCACTTAGGAAATGGAACCTACTGCATGCAAAAGAAAACCAGAAGGACCCTATCTTGTGCGAGAAGAGCTGCTATCCTTGACTGAGATCCCAAGTTAATCCACTTTACTCAAGGGAAGGTCTGGTGCAAACAAGTTTGGGTCATTGTTGAACCCATTGCCATTGATCAAGTCTTCTTGCACATCTCCCACCCCCATCACGGACATAAATTGACTTACTCAGAATTAATGCAGAGATGTACAGCTTGGAGGATGGGAACAACCTGTGTTGCTTCTATTAATATGACTCAATTCAACACCGACCTGATATTATTGCTCTCCTTGTTACGCCTTCTTTGGCCAGACAGTCTGCTTCTTGATTTAGTGATCTATCAATGTGAATAAAATTAATGTTATGGACCACTGAGAGAATTAGGGAAGCTGACTCTGAGTGAACAATATCCCGTTTGAATGAGTGCACATTATTTATTAGGGATTTAGAGTCTGAAAAGATTGTCATGAATGTGTCTTTGTAATTGCTAATGGCAATTTGCTTTAAAAGAAAGCATAACGCCTCCAACTCCGTATCATAGGCTGATTCTTGATTGGTTGGACCTGAGAAAGTGAAGATCAATGTCGCTTTTTCTTTGAGCAGAAAACCTCCTATACCTACCTTTACCAAACCTGAGTTGTCTTTTCTCCAAGCTCCATCGATGAAGCCTACCACCTTGTTAACTTGCAACCAATACGAGATTAATTTTATCATGGATCTTCTCGCATTATTAACAAGTGCATGGCTAGGACTGGTGAACCAAGTTGTGAATTGGTCAGGTAATATGAGATTACTAGCTATGCACCACTCAAAGGACCTCTGCTTGATGATGAGAACAATGTCATTACATGACATTCTATGACCTCTGAAAATTAAGTTGTTCCTGGCCATCCAAATTGTCCAGAGCAATGCTGATAAACAAACTCCCCCACCATCCCTTAGATTTTTATGAGAAGTTAGTTTAAAAGTCTCCTTACATGGGGGGTGTTTGGGGGAATTTTTTTTCAGAATAAGTCAACTTATTTTAAGACAAATTTAGAGATTCTTAACTTTCCAACTTATTTTTGTAACTTATTGAATCTCAAGCATACATTAAATACTTATATAAAAAAAATTATCAAAATATAAAATTTTTACCCGAAAATAAGTTAAATAAGTCCATTATAAAAGTTAAGCCAAACAAGCCAATGGTAATGACCTTATTTAAGTGAAATTTTATAAAATATATAACTCAATTAATGAGTCTTATTGTGTGTTTCAAGGACACAGGTTAACCAAAGCCTTAATTTTCATTTTCTATACAGAAAGTGGGAGATAGGAGAGGGTCTTTGTTTGGTCTTGCGTCTTTCTTTGCATTTTCCTAATCAGATTCAACTGTCTTTTAGTTTTCTGATAGGTACCCGCTGTAGGCCTACAGCGGGCACCCGCTGTGAGCCAACCCGCTAAACCGCTGTTACACATCCACCTGTAACAAATATTCATTAATTACACATGTGTCATCTCATATTATTTTTACTAAAAGCAATCCACTTGACAAACAAATATCTTCACACAAATATATTTGCAAAATATCTTGTTACCTTGCTCACTAAGACAGGGGACCATAAAGGCAACTAAGGGGACACAAAAGCATTCAAGCTATGACAAAAGCGGCTGTGCTAGAATCGAGGTATGTGGGAAAGGGACACTAATCACTGTTCCAATAGTGGCTCACTATAGCTTTAACGGCATAACAAGTGGGTCACCAAGTGGGTGAACAGTTATTAGAGGACCTAGCCTATAAATACCCCCATTCTACACACAAGGTGATATACATTTTTTTCAATAGCACAAAATTTACTACTCATTCTCTCCCTTTACACAGATACATTTTCACCCGTTTCGATTATTATTATTTCGATTACTGATTCTCACACCGGAGGTGCTTGACGGCCACCACCCCCGGGCGAGCATTATTTTGCAGATACCCAAACTCAGGTGAAATACCCCCGGAACAGTGATCGGAACAGTGATCGGAAGCCATTAATCGACCGTGAGGATTATCATTTGGCGCTAGAAGGAGGGGGAATTTTTCTTAAAGAAAAACCCACCACCTGCTCTACCTACACAGTAGCTATTCCACCCTCAAAACACAAATCCAAAAACATCTCAAAAACATTAAATGGAAATCCCAATACTACACCCAGATGAACAAGAACACGAGGAAAATACAACTGGAATCCCGCCAGTCAACCAGCCAGAGAACCCGCCCAAAGTTGACGGGCAAGAGCAAATCCTTAGCCTTAATCTCACAGGCTGCAACCAACAACAAATTGACTTAATCATGCAAATAGCCGCAACCCTTCCTCAGGCCGGACCAAAATCCTTGATAAAACAAGTAAGCCTACCCGTGAACCCGCTTGACAATCATAATGAAGCAAATAGCCAACCGCGTGAAGCGATCTCTGCCTTCTCTCGCCTAGGCTCATCTCAGAATACTAAACATGACAGACACAACAAGAATCACCATCCCCCTGAAGTATGGGAACAAAACAGGAGGCATAGAGACCTCAGAAAAATAATCATTAACAAAAAAGCCGCCTACGACAAGGTAGTGGCTGAATACGAAGCACAAAAGAACCAACAGCAACCTCCTGTCCGCTCAAAGCAACCCGAAATAACACAACCATCAAACGCAGAAATGTTAAAAACCATATTGGAACTCAAGAATAAAATAGAAGGAAATAGCGAACAAGATATGGGTGGAACACCATTCACAGCAAGACTAGAGGCTGAGCCACGGCAAAAAGACATCAAACATCACAGCTTCAACTCTTTTGACGGGCTGGCGGACCCGGAAGAGCACCTTAGTTATTTCGATCAACTGGCTCTCCACTATGAGTATAATGACTTGACACGATGTCGATTCTTCGCCGCAACTCTCCGCGGCAACGCCCAAAGATGGTTTTGCAGGATATCCACCAGGTCCATAGATACTTGGTTGGAATTCAAGAAATTATTTCTCAACAAATTCAAAGCAAACCAACAACACGAAGTTCACACCGTATTTCTTGAAACCATTGCACAACGTAATGGTGAAACCTTACAAAATTACATTGACCGCTTCAAGGAAGCCGTCAACAAAGTCGTCTGTGTCAATGAAACAGAGGCTTTGGTTCATTTAAGGAGAGGTCTCAACCCTTACGACTGCGAGAAGTACGTATGCCGTCTCATGGAAACTAAACCCACTACTCTGGCAAAGGCGTATGACTTGGCATCTCAAGCCATCAACGAAATCGAGTCTCTCAACGTACTTAAACAATCTAGGGCTCCACCCGCACCCACACCATATTTCCAAAGGGAAAGGTACACGCCCTATCAAAGGCAGGCACCCGCCTTGCACCAAGTACAAACCACTCACGGGCCGCCGCCCGCCCAAAGACCTCAACCACCAGCACCAATCAGGGACCGCCAAGGGCCCTTAAACCCTCAAAGATCAGATAGGCGTCCGGAGCCAAAGTGGACGGAATTTACTCTCCCAAGAGCGACCATCTTACGAGAAATTAAAGGGAAACCTTTCTACTTCCCACCGGCCCCAATGCACTCTTCATCTGATGACAGGCCCAAAGACAAACACTGCGATTATCACGAAACCCATGGACATTTTACAGATAATTGCCTTTCTCTCAAGTACTTTCTGGAAAAACAAGTCAAGGCGGGCAACTTATCTCAATACTTGCCCAGACAAATACTTGGCCCGTCCTCTCAAGGACACAACAAAAACATAGTACATACCGTGTTTGGCGGACAGGTCTCACCGCCTAGAGAGGAACAGACCGTCTATGCCATATCAGAGGGTCCGCCAAACGTCATTACTTTCACAGATGCAGACTATGAAGGCATCAATCCCAATCACACTGAGGCATTGGTCATATCTTTGGGCATTGCCCAGAATGAGGTCAAAAGGGTTCTGGTCGACAACGGGTCCTCAGTGGACATTTGTTTCCAACACACCTGGGACAGGCTAAAGCTGAGTGACGAAAAATTGGAAACATGTCCTGATGAAACTCCGCTTTACGGGTTCGGCCACAACGCTGTCCCGATAGCGGGCATTGCACGACTCCCGGTCTATTTTGGGGAATCTCCCAGACAGGTTTGCAGGATCATTAAGTTCTATGTCATTAACACAGCCTCTTCCTACAACATGATCTTGGGACGGCCCACATTGAACTTATTGAAGGCGGTTACTTCTACCCCTCATCTCAAAATCAAGTTCCCTACTTCAAATGGGATAGGAGAAATCAAAGGGGACTTTGAAACCTCTAAAAGGTGTTACGGCATTGCCCTCACCTTAGGAAAATCCGAGCCCAGCAATGTCAACAGAGAAAGGGCTCAAAGCAGAAGACAGGCAAAAAGACAGAGGCACGATGCCCACCAACGTGCCAATAACAAAAAGAGAAAAGAGGTACAATTTATTGACGGGCATGATCCGTTGACAGAAGACCCGCCAAGGATTGATGCCAATCTAATGAAATGTCTCAAAAGAGAAGAAAACCCGCCAATAACCCCGGCAGTACAGATAGAGAAAATAGAAATCATACCCGGAGATACAAGCAAAACCGTCAGTATCGGTGCGGGTTTGGACTCTATCTTTAAAAAGGGTCTCACTGACCTCTTGAGAAAGTACGCAGACGTTTTTGCGTGGAGTCCAAAGGATATGCCAGGATTAGATGAGTCCGTGGCAATCCATAAGCTAAATGTGGATCCAGACAAAACTCCAAAAATACAGAAACGAAGAAACTTTGCGCCAGAGCGACAGCGGGCCATTGATATTGAGATTGACAAACTCTTGGACGCAGACTTGATTTGCGAGGTCACCTACCCTAAGTGGGTTGCAAATGTAGTATTGGTAAAGAAAGCTAACGGAAAATGGAGGATATGCGTCGATTACACAGACTTAAACGCAGCGTGCCCAAAAGACCCATATCCTCTCCCTTCGATAGACCAACTCATTGATGCCACAGCGGGTCATCTAATGCTAAGTTTCATGGACGCCTACTCAGGCTACAACCAGATTAAAATGACTCCAGAAGACAGAGAAAAAACGGCTTTCGTTACACACAGGGGAGTATATTGTTACAAAGTGATGCCATTTGGGTTGATCAATGCCGGCGCCACCTTCCAAAAAACCATGAATAGAATCTTTAGCGGACAATTGGGTCGAAATATGGAAGTATATGTGGATGATCTCATAGTAAAATCTCTCCTAACGGCTTCCCACCTCCAGGACTTGGAAGAATGCTTTTCCACCCTCAGGAAACACAATATGAAACTCAACCCGGATAAGTGTGCATTCGCACTTGATGCTGGCAAATTCCTGGGTTTTTTGGTTTCTCACAGAGGTATTGAGGCCAACCCTGAGAAAATAAAGGCCATAATCGACATGCAACCACCCAAAACTCTGAAAGAAATACAAAAATTAACGGGGAGGTTGGCCGCCCTCAGAAGATTCATAGCGAAATTGGCAGACAGATGCCTCCCATTCTTTGACACCTTGAAAGGGGCCACAAAAACCAACAAAATATCTTGGACAGCGGAATGTCAAAAGGCCTTTGAAGATCTCAAAACTTATCTCTCCTCTGCCCCGCTACTTGCGGTCGCAGCCCCCTCAGAACCGCTATCACTCTACTTATCCGCAACAGACAAAGCCGTGGGGGCGGTACTTATCAAAGAAGAAAATGGTGAGCAAAAACCAGTTTACTATGTCAGCCAAGTGCTCAAAGACGCGGAGACCCGCTATCCCAACGTCCAAAAATTTGCTCTAGCTTTGGTCATGGCGAGCAGAAAATTGCGGCACTATTTTCAAGGAAGACAAATCAGAATCATCACAGATCAACCGCTAAGAAAAATTCTTCACAAACCAGATTTATCAGGTAGATTGATTAACTGGGCGGTAGAGCTTGGTCAATTCGACCTCAAATACATCCCAAGAACCGCCATCAAGGCGCAAGCATTGGCTGATTTTATGGTTGAATGCTCATTCGCCACAAATAAAGAACAGACACCCGCAAAGGCAAGTACAGCCACGGACACTAATTGGCAGTTGTATGTAGATGGTTCCTCTATGAACACCCGCTGTGGGGCAGGGCTCATCTTGACTAGCCCTGACGGTTTTCAAATCAAACAAGCCATACAGCTAAATTTCAAAGCCACAAACAATCAAGCGGAATATGAGGCACTTTTGGCCGGATTGGCGTTGGCAAAAAATTTACAGGCAAAAAAGATAACCATCTATAGCGATTCGCAGCTGGTTGTTCGACAAACAACAGGAGACTATTCAACAAAAGATAGCAATCTCAGCAAATACCAGGAAATAATTCAGGCAATGCTAACTCAATTTGAAGAATACTCTCTTGAACAAATAGACAGAATAGATAACACAGTTGCGGACATGTTATCTAAGTTAACACAAGGCGAGAAAGCAGAAGCGGACACGGTTTACTTTGAAGAGTTAACTGTCCCAAGTACAAACAAACTAGATATCATGGAAATAAGCACGCCAAGGGATAGTTGGATGACCCCTTACATTTGTTACTTGGAAAATGGCACATTACCGGAGGACAGACTCAAAGCAAAAATAGTCAAATCACAAGCAACGAAATACTTTCTTCAGGAGGGTATTTTATACAAGAGAAGTTTTGACTCCCCTATACTTAAATGTGTCGACGAAGAAGAAGCCCTATATTGCATAAGAGAGGTCCACGAAGGCATTTGTGGTGATCATATGGCAGGCAAAGCATTAGCACACAAGATACTCAGACAAGGCTATTATTGGCCGAAAATGCACAAAGAATGCAAAAACTTCACTAAGAGATGCCGCCAATGTCAATTATTCAGCAATATGTCCAGAAAATCACCGGCACTCCCAGCGGCTATATTATCACCAATACCGTTTGCAATCTGGGGCATTGACATCATGGGACCATTCCCTAAAGCCAAAGGTGACTTGCAGTATGTTATGGTCGCCATTGATTACATGACAAAATGGGCGGAAGCAAAGGCTCTTAAACACATTACACAAGATGACGCCATTCGTTTTGTTGAAGAGCAAGTCATCACAAGATTTGGAATCCCAGTAATACTCATCTCTGACAACGGTACGCAGTTTGTAGGCTCAAAATTTACTAAATTCCTGTCCGACCACGGGATCAAACATAAGAAAGCATCCGTTTGCCATCCTCAGAGCAACGGGCAGGTTGAGGTCACTAACCGCATCATCATTCGAGGTCTAGAGAAAAGACTGACTACTTCAAAGAAAAAATGGCCTATTGAATTACCCAATGTTCTTTGGGCTTATCGCACATCACCCAGGACAAGTACCGGGGAATCTCCCTTCAAACTAGCTTTTGGCACAGAAGCACTGGCACCAGTCGAAATTGGCTCACCATCTTACCGTGCACTCAACTTTGAAGAGGAGGCAAATACTCTAGGACTTAAAACGAATCTTGACCTTCTAGATGAAGTCAGAGAAACCGCTGTTGAAAAAATGACCGCTTACAAAGAAAAAACAAAAGAATTCTTCGGCAAAAAGGCAAGAATCAAAGCCTATATAGAAGGCGATTTGGTTAACAGAGCAACTGAGGCATCCGACCCCAGACACACTGGCAAACTTATGCCAAAATGGGAAGGACCCTACAAAATCATCAAAGTACTCAGGCCGGGTTCTTACAAACTAGCCTATCTAAATGGCACTGAAGTCAACAACACTTGGCACGGCGACAAGCTGCGGAAATATTATCAATAGACGGTTAGACAATCTCTTTTTTCTGCTTTCTTTGTAACAAAGGGAACTATATTTTCAATAAAATACTTTTACAAAAAAAAAAAAAAAAAAAAAAAATTTTGTTATCTACTTTACAAATGTTACAAATTGCAACCATTACACAGTCCCTCTGCGGACATTTACAAATGTTACAAATTGCAACCATTACACAGTCCCTCTGCGGACATTTACAAATGTTACAAATTGCAACCATTACACAGTCCCTCTGCGGACATTTACAAATGTTACAAATTGCAACCATTACACAGTCCCTCTGCGGACATTTACAAATGTTACAAATTGCAACCATTACACAGTCCCTCTGCGGACATTTACAAATGTTACAAATTGCAACCATTACACAGTCCCTCTGCGGACATTTACAAAGGTTACAAATTGCAACCATTACAAAGTCCCTCAGCGGACATTTACACAAGTTACATATTACAAAGTCCCTCAGCGGACATTTACACAAGTTACACATTACAAAGTCCCTCAGCGGACATTTACACAAGTTACATATTACAAAGTCCCTCAGCGGACATTTACACAAGTTACACATTACAAAGTCCCTCAGCGGACATTTACACAAGTTACATATTACAAAGTCCCTTTGCGGGCCAGTACCCATTTACAAATCCCAAAATCTAGAAAAAATCGTCTACAGATAGTATCCCCAAACAATATCTACAGACGTTACTACTGGCGTCAACGGACGACTACCAACTTACAGTGAGCAATCTTGTAAAGATATCAACATCTTACAAGTCCCGCAAAAGGCAGAATCTTACAGCAGAAACTACAAAAATTGTTTATTGCGGCCAACTGACAAGAAAAAATCAGTGCACAAGTACTCGATACTTCAAGACAGAGTTAAGTCCCCTAAACGGGCATAAAGACAGCTGTGCATTGCAGTCTACAATTTTCAACAAGAGACAATAAAGCTCCTTCGACGGACAGTTATTACGGGAATAAACCCGCCAAGAGACAGATGCTCCAAACAATTCACAATGGCATGCTTACACAAAGATGAAAGCAATACGATGAAAAGCAGAATAAAGAACGATAACAGTTGGGTGCAAAGGATAAATAAATTTTTTATTCATAAAATTTTTATTACAAGCATGTTAATTACAAGGATTTTAGACTCCTACATCTAAGAATCCTTCATGCTTGGGGAGCTTTGTCTTGGCCATCTGCACCCTTCTTGGAGCTCTCACCCTGAGGAGGAGCCCGGAAACGGAAGTCAATTGCATCCGTCTCCGGCTTATCCTTTGCCTCTTTAGCAGCACGGGCAGCAGCAGCTTTCCGAGCAGCCTTACGGCATTCCTCGGCATTATAAGCATCTCCCTGCTCTTCCCAAATGTTGGCCCAAGCTCTCCAACTGGCTTCAGTATACTCTGACATAGCCAAGTCGCGCCCCCATGAAAAGGGGGTGAAGTCCTCATCCATATCAGAAAGAAGCAATTTCTTTGACATGAGGAACAAGAGTTTTCAACGAAAATTTGGAGAAAGAATGATCTATACATACAAGCAACCAACCTATTTATAGGGAGGTAAAAAGAAGAGAGAGGAGGGTAATATCATCTCCAGTCAAAAAATTACGGTTCCCATGCAAACTGAAGTAAAAGCCCAGTCAAAATTCTTTTGACTCCAATGCAACATTAAATGCTGAGAACAAACTCCCACAGTCAAATTTTCAAAGTCAAGGTAAACATTTTCCAACATATATTTACTACATACTTTGACACAAAAATACAAACACAAATCCAGTTATAGTTCGCAACAAAAATACGGATTCCCCAAACACAAAAATTATCAACACGAAATATTTCACAAATCGCACAACGGACAAACCCGCAGCGAAATTCTGAAACAAGTCCAACAAAGGTTCTTAGTTAGTTACAAAAAAATAAACTACGCCCAGCGGGATGCGCTCAAAGGACCCTCTATGCCCCTTAGCGGTTCTGCATCTTCATCTTCGCTATTATACTCATTAGCTATGGCACCAAGGGCTTCTATCGCGACATCAGATTCTTCCGCAGTTCTAGTTCCAATACCAGTATCAACTTGCTCCTTTTCAGCATCAACGGGCTGCACAGCACTGTCCATTTCCGGATTTATCTCACTATGAACAACGGGTACTGTACTCAATAGCGGCACACCTTCTATTGCTAAAGGGCTCTCAACGGGCTTATCACTATCCATGGCAACCATCTCCACATTGGCGACCTCTGCACCCGGCCCAACAATAGCTATATCAGCCTGGCACCCGACATTCTTCCTTCCGGTTTTTCCTAAGCGGGCTTTCAGGCCTCTAGCTTTGCGCTTTGATTTCTTCACTTTGGCCTTTAATCTTGCGATCTCGGTTTTTAGTTGCCCAATCTCGGGCAGATTCTCAGCGGGCTCTTGCCGCTCTATAACAGCCTTGGCAGCCTCAGCCTTCACAATTTCCGCAAACTCGGCACTACTGCGGAACTTCAAAATAGCATTGGCCTCTGTTGGACGAGAGTCAAGATGAGCCTCAGCTTCCTCAGCACGTTCTTTCTCAAATTTCAGTAAGGCACTCAAATTCTTTACCTGCTCTGACAAGGTAGCATTGGCGGCCTTTAGCTCTATCTTATCTTCCGCTAAAAAACGCCGCAGATCAGCACTATACTCGTAGCTGGCTTTAAGGTCATTTCTCTCCATCTCAATTTCATGTAAAGCCCTAGCAGCATTATTCTTCAAGTATTTCTCAGCGGACAGCTCCTCCTCCAACTTTTTGAGCCTCTGTTTCAAGGCAAGATTGCTACCACGGTACATGTTCCCACGAGCCATCAAACCAGTGTACATACATTGATTCTGCAACACACAAAAAAAAAAAAAAACATCCAACTTACAAACAAATGGATTCAAGGTAGTTTTACAAAATCATCTAAAGAACAAACAACAAAGGACTTACCCGTGCAGCATACTTTTGGGACAAACGGCACATTCGCTCCCAACTCAATTCATTCATCCTCATAAGATCATCCTCGGTCATAGAGTCAACGGAGAAGGTATTGGGCCCAGACCTAAAAAGAAAGCCATAACCTGGGCGGGATCCAACTTCCAGATCATTTACCTCGTCGTCACTACTTGTGTAGCAAACAATCTCCTCTTCACCATTATCACCTTCGTCCTCAGTACCATCCTCAGACTCGTTCTCAGAAACATCTTCACTATCACCTTCATGATAATCTTCATCTTCATCTTCGCTATCGCCGTCAGCGGGCTCATTCTCCACAGGTTCCTCAATCACAACTTTCTCCGCAACAGCGGGCTCAACCACCTTAGTGGGCTCAATACGCCTTCGTTTCGAACTACTGGCCTCATCCACATTTTTCCTCTTCGAGCGACGCAGGGCCATCTCAGGACTCTCAGTTACGGCCACTTCAGTTGCTTTCAATACTGGCCCCTCATCTCTAACAGCGGGCGCTTCCTCGCTGCGCTCAGTACTCACATTTACTTGCCCTGAGCCAGAAACAACCGTGACAGGTTTCACAACTAAAGCGGGAATCTCTCTCCGATTAGCGGCCTCTTCAACTGGCAATTGAACATCAGCCCGCCTAGCAACAGCACTTTCACTTTCACTCTCAGAATCGATAGTAAACTCTCTATCAAATGGCTCATCTTCACGCCTCTCAGCGGACCTCTCCATTTCATCTTCAACATCATACCCATCACCTTGGGCATCTTGCAGATCTTCCTCAGAATATCTACCTCCTTCGTTTTCTTCTTGCTCAGAATCAGCATTACTGGCAGGCACCTCTTCTTCTGCAACAACGGGCTCCTCATCATCGCCTTGTTCCATCCGCCCTGTACCAGCACCTTGCCCTGAAAGGTCAAAGGCATCTATAATGTTTTCTACCGCAAACATTCCACGAACCCGCTTAGGTCTGGGCGGCTGAAGAAACATAAAATCAGCATACAGCTTAGCCTCTTGCTCCATAGACAAGGTAGGATGAGGCTCCAAGTCCACTTTACGGGGATCCAACACTACAAAGAAAACCACGACAAAACATCACATACCGAATATTACAAGAAACCAAAGGACAGAGACAAAATAAGGACTTACAACAATGTCTTCTTAAATCAACCAGGTCAATCAAATTACCCTCGTTCCATACCTCACCCAATGCCTTTACCAGTCTTACTAAATAATTTATCTCAACTTGACTAAGGCGATTACGGTCTGTCCTGTATGAACACTCCACTTTCTTCACAAAATTCTTGTGCCAAGCCAACTCACCGCCACCAACTACCAGAAACTCTTCCTGCCAACCCGCCATGCCTTTGGGAAATACAAATGGGCGAAATCCATCCAGAGCTTTACCAATACGAGTTTGCGACTTTACAAATTGTAGCTCATAAAACGGTTTTGCACGGCTGGCCTTAACATCAAACAAACAGAAAAAAGCCCTGAACGTTGGCTGCTTGTTCAGCGCCTCGCAACTAGCTATAAACCAGTTAATGGACCTTATGGAATTGGGAGACATCTGTGCTAACGGGCAGCGGAAATACAACCGAAAAAGGTCCATCAAAAATTTATGAGGGGGAAACCTTAAACCCGCACTGAAATGGCTTAGGGGAATGCAGACAGAATCATCATCAAAGCGGTGATATAATTTCTCACCGGCTGCCGGACGTCTCCAGAAGTACCCATCTTCAATTCGCAACAACCGCTCAATATAATCACCCCAATCATCAGCTCTAAAGGTGCTGTCCTGTTGCAAATGAGCGAATTCAGCAAATTCCACATCCATATCTGCCTTCGAGTAAGGGGTTGGCACCACATTGGTTGCCCGCCACAGACTTTCGCAACTTTCAAAGTACTGATAGCGGTTCCTCGGCAACACGGATGTATAACCCAGCTGACCAATCTCCGCCCAACGCCCATACATGTTTACTAGGGGCCTTTTCTCTCCGGTAGCGGGATCAACAAATTCATCACCCATCTGCAGACAAAAGCAATTCTTCGGCTATCACAGTTACCAACAAAGAGGGCCGTCAAAAATATATGGTACACACGTATTTTTTCTACAATTTTCCATTATAAACGAAACAAACATTTCATATTCTATTCCCTCCAGAAACAACAAAACCCTAAAATCAAAAACCCATATACACAAACACTTATGCATATATACACATTTATATACAAAATACAAACACCTTATGAACCATACGAAATCATACACATATTCTCACACGATTCAAGAAACGGATTGAAACCACCAAAACACCAATAACAAATACACAAACAACAATCACATATTCCAAACCTTTACAGGTTACACAATCGACTCTCCCTTACAAATATCCGAAACATGCAAACAAAGAGCATGAACACAAAACCAATTATATATGAAGAGACAAATTGCATGATGAAAGGAAACAGAAATAACAAAAGAAAATTACAAAGAAATTTTACCTCAAATCTGGAGGATATATATGGCTTCAATGGCAGAAATCCAGTGCAAGGAGACCGACGAACTAGAAGAAGACAAAGCAAATAGAGAGAAAAGAGCAAAGAAAGACAGTAAAAACCTTAACAATTGCTTCACACACCCATCTTTTATACGCGTGGGGCGCGTGTAATAAGGGTTAAAATGTTGCAAACTTTTCGTGGATGGATAGGATTGCTCCACGTCACTCTTACAGCCGGTAGTAACTGCCTCGTTTCCAGCAAAACTGTCCACTATGCATTAACTTCCCACTCACTCATAACACATTACATCACAAAGGTACATTCTCTTTCCTCCCAAAGGTCATTTCTCATTAATACGCACTACAACTTATCATTTCACTTATTATTAACATTTAATATTATTCCCTCATTTATTTCTAAATTCTCATTTATTACCAATTATTACATTTATTCACAAGCATTACAAAAACGTTTCAAAAAACGCACCCGTCAAGCACATTAACCTGTTGTCAAATAATGACATATTTTCACAAATTTTTTCTAAACTCCTAAGTGTTGTCCGCCAACACTTGGGAGGCATATTTTCACAAATTTTTTCTAACTCCTAGGTGTTGTCCGCCAACACTTGGGGGGCATATTTTCACAATTTTTTTCTAACTCCTAAGTGTTGTCCGCCAACACTTGGGGGGCACATTTTCGCAAAACATTCTCTAAAGTGTTGACCGCCAACACTTGGGGGGCACACAAGGTATCATTTTCAAAAATTTCCTCAAAAACAGAGCGGTATCTTTGCTTTCTCCTCCTTCTGTCCGCTAAACCGCACAGAAGGAGTGGGGGGCAATGATAGGTACCCGCTGTAGGCCTACAGCGGGCACCCGCTGTGAGCCAACCCGCTAAACCGCTGTTACACATCCACCTGTAACAAATATTCATTAATTACACATGTGTCATCTCATATTATTTTTACTAAAAGCAATCCACTTGACAAACAAATATCTTCACACAAATATATTTGCAAAATATCTTGTTACCTTGCTCACTAAGACAGGGGACCATAAAGGCAACTAAGGGGACACAAAAGCATTCAAGCTATGACAAAAGCGGCTGTGCTAGAATCGAGGTATGTGGGAAAGGGACACTAATCACTGTTCCAATAGTGGCTCACTATAGCTTTAACGGCATAACAAGTGGGTCACCAAGTGGGTGAACAGTTATTAGAGGACCTAGCCTATAAATACCCCCATTCTACACACAAGGTGATATACATTTTTTTCAATAGCACAAAATTTACTACTCATTCTCTCCCTTTACACAGATACATTTTCACCCGTTTCGATTATTATTATTTCGATTACTGATTCTCACACCGGAGGTGCTTGACGGCCACCACCCCCGGGCGAGCATTATTTTGCAGATACCCAAACTCAGGTGAAATACCCCCGGAACAGTGATCGGAACAGTGATCGGAAGCCATTAATCGACCGTGAGGATTATCATTTTCCTACCATAAATAGGCACAGCCTGCTTTCCCGTATTAATTAATTTATTTATCTACAAGTTGAAAAAGTTCACAACTACTGTAATTAGCAAAAAAAAAAAAAAAGCTTCACAACTACATTAAGTTAAAAAAATAGATCATGACATGGAGGCATGATAAGTGATGACACTTAGGGGCTGCAGGCCTCTAAATCAATAGTCTATCGGGCCTGGGCTATTTTTGGTTTGGGCCAGCTTCTCTTCCTTCTATGTACTTCTTATGTAAGTTTAACACACGCCAAGGCCTAACTATATTTTCTTTTTTCTATTTCTTTACTAGCAATAGATTATAGCACGTGCTCCCACATGTATATTTTAAAATTTATTTGGTAAGGTAAAGTACTTATCTTATTTAATTATTTTACTTTACTAGTTTAAAACCCGTGCGATGCATGGATTTTTTTTAATATTATATGAATTTTTTTCATTAATTTTGATTACTTTTTCTAAAATATGAATTGTGGAGGCTTAAATTTTTAAATGAGATGATTTGATAATAATTACATAAATGATCCGTGACAATTCTAGAAAATAAGGGATTTTAGTTAGATAATACAGAAAAGATGATAGGTTTTAGTTGAAACAGGTAATCGGTTAATTATTAGTAATTATAAAATTATTATTTTATTTTATAAAATAGAATGCCCGTGATAAAATAGAGATTTTTGTTAGAGAAAAAAGAAAAGGTAACGTATTTTGGTTGAAAAAGGTAATTAATTAGTTAATAATAATTATAATATAATTATGTTATTTTATTAAACAAAATTGCTCGTAATATTTTTAAAAAAGAAAAATTTTAGTTAGAAAAAATATAAAAGATATTGTACTTTAACTGAAAAAGGAAATTATTTAGTTTTGAAAAATAGAAAAGGTAATATGTTTAACCTGCAAAAGAAAATTGATTAGTAAAGGAGAAATTTTAGTTAGATAAAATATAAAAGATATTATATTTTACATGAAAAAGGAAATTATTTAGTTATTGAAGAATAGAATAGATAATATGTTTAACCTGAAAAAAGAAAGGATGAGTTTTATTTGTAATTAAGTAAGGGTAAATTAGTAAAATCAATAGTTGTAATTAAGTAAGGGTAAATTAGTAAAATCAATAGGTACCAACAACCAAACTTTTAATGTTTCGGCTTTTATATAATAGTATAGAAGTATAGATTACTCTTAATTATTTTATTTAATTATAAAAAACAAAAAACAATCTTTTTTTCAAAATATTACACCCAACTCTTCCTAACAATTCTCCTACATAATGAAATCTCACTTCTAAGTTAAAAGTCAAGGATTAAAATTCCATTAGAAACAATTTTTTTTATCATTAATATAATATAGGAGGGCTAATTTAGTAATTTTGTAATATAAAATGGATAATTTAGTAATCTCATGATGATTAAATTATTTCACAAACCCCTGTGCATATATAATAGAGATAATAGATTCAATATATCGATGTTGATGATAGCCCCTTTTAATGTTTTTCCCTTAATTTTCATTATTATTTGATAAATCTCTTTTTGTGAGAGTAGTTTTACCTATTAATTGGGTAGAATTTGGTTTGTTTGTTGAGAGTTTATTTTAATACTGGGATCGTAGTACAATAATAATAATTCGTTGATGAGAGTTTACATGGTGTCACAGTTATATGATTGACTTTTCGAATACGTTATGATAAATCAGATATGTATGCTTTTCATAACTACATCAAATCGTTAGATTGTCTTTTCAAAAAAGTTGTAAATCTTAACGTTATGAATGAGAGATGCTTCACAATGCAAGACATACTCGATGATATGTATATAAAAGCCGTATGACTTATTATATTAATGGATCCTTTTTCATTCACACAAATTTTTGTGTTTTGAATATTTTTTTAAAGGTAATTTATGCAAATTTAGTATAGATTCATGATTTCAATTTTCGCTTTTTCTACGCGGAATAAGGTTAGTTTTATTATCTATTTAATGAAAAACGGGTGATCCTCTAAAGGCCGAAAGGCAGCCTAATCACTTGCTCACATGATTTTTTCAAAAAAAGAGACTAGATTTAACCATATTACAAAACATATTTTTTATTATCGATCATTCATATTAATATATTATAATGCCAATACTAACTTACTTTTTAATTTTATTGTAAGTATTCAATTTGTTAGAAATTATATAAAGATGTATTATTATTCTTTAACGATTAACAAAGTTAATCGATAAGATAAATCTATACTATTATATAAAAGCCGAAACATTAAAAGTTTGGTTCAACGGTACCTAATGAATTTACATAATTACCGTTACTCAATTACAATCTACTAACTAATCAATTTCCTTTTTCAGGTTACACATATTATCTTTTCTATTTTCAAGAACTAAATAATTTCCTTTTCCAGGTAAAATACAATTTTTTATATATTTTATCTAACTAAAATTTCTCATTTATTAATCAATTTCCTTTTTCAGTTTAAACATATAACATTTTCTATTTTGCAATAACTAAATAATTTCCTTTTTCATTTAAAATAGAATATCTTTTACATTTTATCTAACTAAAATTAAAACAAAATTACTATTAATTACAAAATATTATTTACTAAAACACGTTACCTTTTTTTTTCTTCTTACTAAAACCTCCATTTTTATAATTATATTACAGGCGTTTCTATTTAATACAAATAAAATAATAATATTATAATACTAATAATTAACTGATTACCTTTTCAGCTAAAATATATCATCTTTTCTATTTTTCCTAATTACATTCCCTTTTTTTCTAGAAATATAACGGGTAACGTTAATTTCTCATTTTCTAAAAACTATGAACAATTTTATTTCGTAAAATAACATAATTAAATTATAATTACTATAAACTAATCAATTTCTTTTTCACTTAAATCATGCACGTTACTTTTCTATTTTCTCTAACTAAAATTTCTTTTTTTTTAATTATATCACGGACGGTTCTATTTAATAAAATAAACTAATAATATTATAATCTAAACTATCTATTCTATTATATTAAAGCCGAAACATTAAAAGTTTGGTTGGTTGGTACCTATTGATTTTACTAATTTACCCTTACTTAATTATAGATAAAATAATTTTTTTTTATATTTTATCTAACTACAATTTTTGCTTTACTAATCAATTTCCTTTTTCAGGTTAAACATGTTATCTTTTCTTTTCTTTTTAATAACTAAGCAGTTTCCTTTTTCATGTAAAATATAATATCTTTTATATTTTATCTAACTAAAAAGCATATTATAATTACTATTAACTAATTAATTAATTTTTATATTCAAATTATCTTTTCACTTTTTTCTAACTAAAATATCTCCTTTTCCAATTATATCACGGGTTACCTTTTAAAAAACTTTTTTTATATTTTATTTAATTAAAATTTTTACTTTACTAATCAATCTATTTTTTCAGGTTAAACATGTTACCTTTTTTTTAATAACTAAACAGTTTCCTTTTTCAAGTAAAATATAATATCTTTTATATTTTTTCTAATTAAAAAATAAATTATAATTAATGTTAACTAATAAATTAATTTTTTATCTTTTCTCTTTTCTCTAACTAAAATGTTTTTTTCCCAATTATATCACTATTTAATAAAATATATTAAAAATCCGTATACATTGTTTATAATAAGGAAACATTAGTATAATCCGTAAACATGAGAATATTAAATTATATTAAATTAAAATTAAAAAAATATTAAAAATAATGATTATATAAAAACAAAATTGTAATATTAAATAAAATTTATATAATATAATAAAAGAAACCCGTGCATCTTAAAATAAATAGTAAAATAATATAATTAGTGATAATTAGTCGATTGCCTTTTTTTAATTAAAAGAGGTTTACTTTTAATTGATTGATGATATTACGTTTTATAAACACCTAAGATATCATATCTTACAATCAATAATATTTCTTTCTAAATAAAACACGTTAACTTTTATTTTAAAATATAATTTTACAATAATTAATATATACCCAAAAAATAACACTATATTGTCTAATCACTAACAAAAGATAATAGACATATGAATACAACGAATAATGACCGTTATATTTTTAGTAAAAAATCAGAACCATTAGATCTAATGATTAGATATATTATATGTTTAAATTAATTTACTAAAATTTCAAGGTTTGAATTCTATCACACATATTTTTTTAAAAAAATTTATAATATAAATTTTAAACCAATAATTTTGCAATCATTAATGTATACCGAAAAATATTAAACAATTTTACTGTTAGATTTTTAGTAATTAATAAGAACCGTTAGATGTAATTATAAGATATATTTTATGATTAAAGTATTTTATTAACTATTATATAAAAGCTAAAACATTAAAAGTTTGGTTGGTTGGTACCTATTGATTTTACTAATTTACCCTTACTTAATTATAGATATTTTTTTTTTTATATTTTATCTAACTAAAATTTTTGCTTTACTAATCAATTTCCTTTTTCAGGTTAAACATATTACCTTTTTTTTTCTTTTTAATAACTAAGTAGTTTCCTTTTTCAGGTAAAATATAATATCTTTTATATTTTATTTAACTAAAAAACATATTATAATTACTATTAACTAATTAATTAATTTTTTCATTCAAATTATCTTTTCTCTTTTCTCTAACTAAAATATCTCTTTTTCCAATTATATCACGGATTACCTTTTAAAAATCTTCTTTTATATTTTATTTAAATAAAAATTTTACTTTACTAATCAATCTACTTTTTCAAGTTAAACATGTTACCTTTTTTTTAATAACGAAACAGTTTCCTTTTTCAAGTAAAATATAATACCTTTTATATTTTTTCTAATTAAAAAACAAATTATAATTAATGTTAACTAATAAATTAATTTATGATCTTTTCTCTTTTTTCTAACTAAAATGTTTTTTCCCAATTATATCACTATTTAATAAAATATATTAAAAATCCGTATAAATTGTTTACAATAAGGAAACATTAGTATAATCCGTAAACATGAGAATATTAAATTATATTAAATTAAAATTAAAAAAATATTAAAAATAATGATTATATAAAAACATAATTGTAATATTAAATAAAATTTATATAATATAATAAAAAAAAACCTATGCACCACACGGGCATTGAAAGTTTGTCCGTTCGATCTTCATCACGATCATCATAACTATTAAAATAAATAGTAAAATAATATAATTAGTGATAATTAGTCGATTGGCTTTTTTTAATTAAAAGAGGTTTACTTTTAATTGATTGATGATATTACCTTTTATAAACACCTAAGATATCATATCTTCCAATCAATAATATTTCTTTCTAAATAAAACACGTTAACTTTTATTTTAAAATATAATCTTACAATAATTAATATATACCCAAAAAAATAACACTATATTGTCTAATTACTAACAAAAGATAATAGACATATATATATATAACGAATAATGACCGTTATATTTTTAGTAAAAAATCAGAACCATTAGATTTAATGATTAGATATATTATATGTTTAAATTAATTTACTAAAATTTCAAGGTTCGAATTCTGTCAGACATATTTTTTAAAAAAAATTTATAATACAAATTTTAAACCAATAATTTGCAATCATTAATGTGTACCGAAAAATATTAAACAATTTTACTGTTAGATTTTTAATAATTAATAAGAACCGTTAGATGTAATTATAAGATATTTTATGATTAAAGTATTTTACTAAAAATACAAGTTTCGAATCCCGTCAACGACATATTTAACTTAAAATCCTATAATATTGTTAATTTTAAATCATGATTAACTAAATTTATATTAAATTATATTAAAATAGTATTAAAATAATTTTTACAAAGTAATGATTATATAAAAATATAATTATAGCATAAAATAAAATTTAAATAACATATTAAAAGAAACCCGTGCATTGCACGGGTTATAAGCTAGTATTATATAAAAACCGAAACATTAAAAGTTTTGATACCTGTTTTTTGGTACCTATTTTTTGGTATTTATTTTTTGGTACCTGTTTTTTGGTACTTCGTGAATTTACTTATTTACCCTTCATTATAAAGAAAAATAAGTACACCTAAAATAAATAATAATATAATATAATTAATGGTAATTAGTCCAAATATTACCTTTTATAAAAAACATCAATCGTATCATATTTTTCTAGCGTTAGTATTTTCTCTCGAATTAAAACACGTTATAATTTATGGTAATTAGTCGATTGCCTTTTTCACATTAATATAATAAAATTAACGATAATTAGTCAATTGCCATTTTCACATTTACTTTTAGTTGAACATATTACCTTTTATAAACATCTAAAAACATCAATCGTATCATATTCTAAAATAAATCATAACATAATATAATTAATAGTAATTAGTCGATTGCCTTTTTTACATTTACTTTTAATTGAAGATATTACCTTTTATAAACACCTAAAAAGATAAATAGTATCTTATTTTTCAATCATTAATATTTTCTTTATAATTAAAACACGTTACCTTTTTAATTTACAACAAATTTTACAATCATTAATATATACCTGAAAATGTCACAATATATTTCTCAATTATTAATAAAATATATTAAAAATCGTATACGTTGTTTATAATAAGGAAACATTAGTATAATCCGCAAAATATGAGTATATAAAATTATATCAAATTATTATATAAAATTATTATATAAAAATATAATTATAATATTAAATAAAATTTATAATATAATACAAGAAACCCGTGCACCGTAACTAGTATTAGTAATTTGAGATGCTTTGACGAGCTTAGACAAGTGAATGAGCAATCGATGTGATTGGAAATTTATAATTAAGGTAATGGTAATTAGTTATATTGCCTATATTAATACAAGAATATAATTACATCATTACCAATCACGGTACAAGATTCTTACTTGCTTGCAACAAGATAAGTTTAATTTGTAAAAGTCTCGTTCAAAAATTATTATCTCTTCTCTCTCTGCTTCTCCTTCTGCTTGCATGTGTGGTAAAAAAGTAAAAACTGTAGTTCTAGTTGGCCGGAGTGATCGGAGTTGTGCTTTCATCCCATCGTAAGTTGTATATTGTGAAGTGGCGATTATTGGAGTTGCGAAAATATTCTCTTACGACAAAAGGACGGGGTAAGAAAATTGTTCTTCGTTATATTAGATGGTTTTCTTTAGTTTGTGGGAATGTATGTAGGTTCTTTGTCAATCCTATTCATCGACGGAGCTTTCGAAAAAATAAACTGAATTTTAAGGTCGGCCAGTATAATGACTTTGGCATAAACTTTAGAATCCATACTCTACAGACCATAGGATTAGTTTTTCAGGACATGAAAAAAATAGATATGTTTTGTTAACGGTAGTGAAGCACTGAAGCCTCAATTTCTTCTAACATGCACTTATATGATAATGATATTATGACAACTATTACGTGCAATTATTTCCTCCCCGTTCCATTATACATGTCCGTTAACAACCGATTTCATTTTATAGATGTCCGTTAACAAGGTATACTTAATAATATTTTGTGAGTTTCATGTTCCTGAGGACCATCTCAGATAATTACCTGAGCTTAAGGAGATTCTTCATAGAGGGTATAATTATAATTACAAGATTTTTTAATTTTTTTTTTAATATTTATAAAAATGCCACCATCTATTACACTACAAATCCTTTTAACCTCAGTTAACTTTCTGAGGTCAGGCACATTTTTCTCATATTTTATTATTATTATTTTAAAGAACCACAATTATTTATTGTTAAAATTGTAAATATACACAATATTATGCAGAAAAACACCTTATTCTATTATTTAAAAATAGAAAGGATTGTCACAATCCTTTTTTATTTTAAAATATTTCATATCACTAAAAATTAAAAATATAGATAAGAAAATATTAGCTGGTCTTTTTGAGCAAGCATCTTGTGTTTTTCTTCTTTTGCAATAGTTGCAAGTTGATCAACTTTTTTCTCCACCTATATGATGTGGTTGTGAATGTAAAACAACGACATATTTTTTTTTAGTGCAAAACTTCAAATTCCATTTGTTTTGAAGTGGTCTCTAGTTATTTTAAGCTTGATAGCTCCTTATCAACAGCACACACGTTATCATTATCTTGTAATTTCTCTAATTTGTTTGAACACACCTCTTGATTGTAAGGTAATGATTCTCGATAATTTAAGTAAAACCATCTAATTTTACATAGAACCCAAATTTTGAATAAGAAATGTTTGACATATATATGACAATGACCCTGTAGAAAACGATTTATACCATATTATTAATTCGAAAATTAAGTGCTAACTACCTCTAATCAAAGCAGTCTCAACCGTTTGATTTTAATCACATGTACCGAGTTTGGTGAAAACCTGGCTTATATGTAATTAAACTAATGACTTGTTTAACTGATTATGAACTACAGGAACAAAGGTACGTCCAGCTAGCATTGATATTCTACTACTCTAGAGATGAAGGAGGCTCGACTGCTGCTTTACAACGCAGCCCGGATTACATTCATACTTTTTCTCGTAATCCATCTAATATACACAGAGTTTTTCGCTTTCAAGGCTGCGCAGATTATGCCATGTACGTGCCATTTCTATGTACATGCTAAATGATTTTATGTTCAGACTACAGCATACGATATTTGATTTCATGTGATTGTGACGTGACTGTATTTGGTTGAGATTACAGGGAAACAACACTTGTGGAAGAGAAACGGTAATCTCCCAGCATATTCTGTTAATGCAAGTGCCCCTGAGCCAGCACCAGTAGATAAGGTCAGTGAGCCAGCACTAGTAGTTGATGTCCCTGAACCAAAACAGGATAACAAGAACAAGTACTTGAATGTCTCTGAACAAACAATACTTGCGGAAGAGGACAATTCGACAACTGCCCTTGAACAACCAACTAATCAGCAGGAGCCTAATGGATTGCAAAAGCAAAACTCTTCGTTGGAAGTTCTTTTATCAAGACTTGTTCAAGGTCCAATTCAAGACGAATATACACACACCCTGCGTTTTTGCTAATTCACACACACACAAACACATGTTATCACAAGCTATATGATTCATTGATTTGTGTACTAGTTAATTTAATTGACCAATTTTTGGTTATTTTTGTTAACTTCAACAGAAGAACATCGAAGGAAACTTGAATCCACTGGTTTAGCTTGCGATTCTGCAGTTTACTCCCTTGTTTGTGTGGTCAATAAACCAGTAAAGATCATCGACAAAAAATCAGGAGTTAGTGTGCTATATGAATCGAGCATCTCTGCACAGGATAAAACTATTGTCAGGCCATATGCTAGGCAAGAAGACGAGAATCTTCTAAAATCTGTGACACCAGTTGAGATACTTCAACAGGAAAACAGCTCTATAAAACAAGCATGTCACTACAATCATGATGTTCCAGCAGTGCTATTTTCGTCAAGTGGTTTTACTGGAAATCTATTCCATGAAATGAATGAAATCATCATCCCTTTATTTATCACTTCTTTTCAGTTTGAATCAAGTGTCCAATTCATCATTACTGACCACAAGGCTTCGTTTGTCAGTAGATATGCCCGTCTTCTCTCTAAGTTATCTCGTTATGAAGTGATAAATCTGGCTGCAAATAGTAGCATCGTCCATTGTTTTCCAGGAGCTGTTGTGGGGCTGAAGTTTCATGATTTTTTAGGGTTTAATTCAAGTGAAATTCCACAAGGCTACTTCATGAAAGACTTCAGGCATTTTCTTAGAGAAACATACAATCTAAAGACACCGAATGTTTCTAAAATAACAAAGCCTACTCTCTTGCTTATATCACGTCAACATTCAAGGACATTTTTGAATGAAAACCAGTTGGTGAAAATGATGAAAGAATCAGGGTTCCAAGTGATCGTTGCAAAGCCAAAAAGGATGGCAGATCTGGTAAAATTTGCTAAACTTGTGAGCTCGTGTAGTGTTATGGTTGGAGCTCATGGTGCAGGACTGGCTAATGAACTGTTCTTGCCGGCTGGAGCAGTTATGGTGCAAGTGGTGCCACTAGGCCTTGATTGGGCATCAAATGCTTACTTCGGCAAGCCAGCTTATGACATGGGAGTGCATTACTTGGAGTATAAGATTGAACCTGAAGAAAGCTCACTGATTAATTCTTACAAACGCGACCACCCAATAATTGCTGACCCAACCCGGGTCTTGTTTAAAGACTATCAAACCGGCAGAGCATTGTACATTGATGGTCAGAACATGAAGATTGATCTTGCGAGGTTCAAAAAGACACTAGATGAAGCACGTAAACTTCTAGGATTTTCTTAGTTCCTTTCTCTTTTACATTCGTTTGTATATTGATTTTTTTATGAAAAGGAATAAAATAATGAAACTATTTGACCCCTGTTACTCTTGTTATGTACCTTTCTTGATCCAAAGTATGCATATAAATAAAAATCGGAATTACATGATCTTTATAATGCCCAAAACAGAATAGTATATGTATTATACCTCAACAAAATTGTATGTTACATGATCCAATGAGGAGCTTTGGAAGGAGGGAGAATTATTGTGTATAGAAAACAAAATAAAAATAAACGAAGAATGGAAAACAACGTAACAGACCTCCCTTCCTCCCTGATACAGATACATCTCTTTACATTTACAGTTACAAGTACACTGGTCAGCCGAATCCTTAATTATATTTTTGAGATTCTAAAAAAAATAATAAAAAAATCATGGGCCAAAAAAATAAACACTTGCTGCAATCTTCACACCACTGTAGCAAGTGAAGGACGCTGCAACTGCAAATGAATGAATCGGTCATCAATACAGCTGCTCTATACACGTTCTTGCCTTTCACTTCTTCCCTGGTTGCCAATCAACAACAAACACTTCTTTCGCTCCCTGCTAGGATGATAGGCAACTGTTGTGACCACAACAAAAACGCCTCCCTTTTTCACTCATTATACTTGAACCCAGAATATTCATGTATATTTACATGTTTACCATCATTTGCTTGCAGCAACCTCAGCAGCTCGTTGCCTCATCATCTCCATTACAGCAGCTCGTCGCCTACTATCAGATTGCTGCTGAAGCCTTTTCAAATGTTCCTTCAAATCTCTGCATGGTTGTCAATATGTTTCAGTGACAGATAGAGTAAATTGTTTTTAAGACAGTAAATGCAGTCCAACATGAGGTATTCTAATTCTTTCTAACAGCATCCCACTAGGAAACAAAGCAGCACGAGATTCATTAAGATAATGAAAAAGGTTTGATCTAAAGACCTGCAGCGTGGCACGTGACATTCAGATTCTTTGCATGCTCGAGCATGAAGTTGAAGTAGATACCACATCTTTTTACAAAGAACACAACCACCAGAGGCGCGAGTTTTGCACTGTATGCCATGCCTGAAAAGACCTTTCACCTTGCGGCAATTTGGATATTGGCAATGTGCGGAACGACACTGAGATGCATGCACCAGAAGATCGAGCATTTTCCTAAGCTGCAATAGCGAAGGAAACCAACTCAGTCCCAAAATATCACCATCATGAATAAATTCCAAATCGCACTTGATAAAAACTAGGCGGTAGCAATAGTGGAAACATATTCTTTAAAAAAGGAAAACAGGGTCACATGACATCCACTCACAAAACTACAGCATGGTTTTAGACGGAACCAGAAATTCTTGAGAGGGTGGGGGGAGTTTGTTATAAATAGAACTACAACATACATATATACATATATTATCAACAAGTGTTTTGAATTAAAAATGCATAATGAAAACTGCAAAATTCAACTTAGAAACAATTATAATCATACATACTCCCTCTGTTTTTTTCAATAGTTTACATTTGCGGACCAATTTCCGGCACGGATTTTAAGGTGCATTTTAAGGATAGTTCCATAACTTATTTTTGATATTTTCTTTTTTTGTATAAAAATAGGATTGTTCTATTTTTATACAAAAAAAGAAAATATCAAAAATAAGTTATATAACTATCCTTAAAATACACCTTAAAATGCGTGTCAGATACGCAGTTTTTTATGTAAAGAAATGGATTGGACGGAGGGAGTAGTTTTTAATGGAAATTCTAGTTTGCACGCTCATTACCAAAAATGCACTTCATCTTCCCTAAGATATTTACTCTAACACTTCACACGCAGATCATAGCACCATACAGCAATGACCAATATATACTAACTTCTCATCATTCTCAACAGGAAACATTAATACCGAATATAACAGCGACCAGATGTCCTGTTCATCTTTCTGTTAGGAACCATAATAAAAATAATAATTAATAAATCAGTTACAAATCTGAATAATTAGTTTGTGCATCAATTAAGGATTTGAAAGGGAGGATTTGGTGGGATATGTAATATCTTAGCTTTAATTTAGGGATTAGGGATTGGGAGTTGATATGGGGTTATAAATATAGAAGTCATTTGTATAATTGAGGTATCAAGAAATAAGTTTGAGTGAAAAGTGTGTGGAGAGTAGGTGGTCTCTCGAATACCACCCGAGTGTGTGGAGAGTGGGTGGTCTCTCGAATACCACCTAAATATCGTTTTCAGTGTGCGTGTGTTTATCAATAAAAGTGTTTATTTCAATTATATTAGAGCAGATCAGATCGGGTCCTAACAGTGGTATCAGAGCAATTCCGTTCTTGGGACAATAGCAGATGCAAAACAAATTGAAAATCGAATCGAGGACCTAGAGAAGAAAGTGGAAGCAATGCAATCAGGTCTAAACGACATCTCTTTTCTCAAAGAAAGTATGATTGCCATACTTAAAAGGTTAGACATCCTTCATTTTGAAAGTACTGGACCTTCCACGACTGTTTTTGGGATTTTGCAACAAGTGCCGGCAGAATCTGGATGTGGCAAAGACAAAGAACAAGGGAACAACCTTCATTTTGAAAGTACTGGACCGTCTACGACTGTTTTTGGGATTTTACAACAAGTGCCGGCAGAATCTGGGTGTGGCGAAGACAAAGAACAAGGGACTCAAATGTCTGATGGATTGCCACCAACAACATCCATGAATTCAATACTGCCACTAATTGAATTGCCTGTGCTTAATGATGAGAACCTCGAAGGTGGGCTGTTTCATGAGGAACACTATTTTGAACTCAAGAATCTCCCATCACCACAAGGCAAGGCCTGGTCTGTTGTACTATGCTCGAAAAACGATGCTTTGTTTTGGTACTGTTACAAGGAAAGTCGGCAACCTTTTTGCAGCTGGGAAGAATTCAGAATATTATTGGTCATGCAGGGGTACTCAATCAAAAAGAAAAGGAAAAAAAAAAAATACTTAAACCTTGAGGACAAGGTTTGAGTTTGGGCGGCGAGTAATGTTAGGAACCATAATAAAAATAATAATTAATAAATCAGTTACAAATCTGAATAATTAGTTTGTGCATCAATTAAGGATTTGAAAGGGAGGATTTGGTGGGATATGTAATATCTTAGCTTTAATTTAGGGATTAGGGATTGGGAGTTGATATGGGGTTATAAATATAGAAGTCATTTGTATAATTGAGGTATCAAGAAATAAGTTTGAGTGAAAAGTGTGTGGAGAGTAGGTGGTCTCTCGAATACCACCCGAGTGTGTGGAGAGTGGGTGGTCTCTCGAATACCACCTAAATATCGTTTTCAGTGTGCGTGTGTTTATCAATAAAAGTGTTTATTTCAATTATATTAGAGCATATCATATCGGGTCCTAACACTTTCCTCCGATATATATACTCATACACTTTATGCGCAGATAGCACCATACAGCAATGACCAATATATCTCAACTTCTCGAAAGTAAATAATAAAGTACCAAATACAACCCCACCAAGTAAAACAAATTATAAGATGCAGTCAGCAACTTATATTGATCTGACGTCCAACATATCATGTTTCAAGTTCTGCAATTTTATAGCATATGATGGAATTTCAAATATAAAAAATCATAGTGGATAATATAACCAAATCAAACACGCCTATTATATCCCACATGAAAGTAGAATCTGAGGAGGGTGAGATGTACACAGACCTTACCCATATTTCAAAAGACTATTACCGCAAAGACTTTGGCTTTTGAGACTATATTTCAGGAAGTTTTAGAATATATTGAAATCTCAAGAATGTTGCATTTAATTAGAGCTAATTAATTAAAAACACTAATATTTTCTGCGTAATTAAATAAGTAGCCTTATCCGATATGATTTCCTACAGCTATGACCCTCATAAAGCAGTTCACTTGAACTATGCTAACTTTAAATATGTTGTATACCTGGAGAACCCGTAGTTGCCTAGCTTCTTTATTTTGGGCATCGCGTTCTGCTAAGGAAGGATGATTAGTCAATTTATGAGGATGATCAATTCCCCCATCCCTTTGATAGCACCCATTGCATACATCATAATCAGGGCATGTTTCACAGCGCCAACCTTGACCAGCTTCTATGTCAAGATGACATACATTACACGTTGTAACAAAAGCAGGAGCAGTGGGATTGTGAAGATGGTAAAGAACCATCATCGAGGAATGTTTGGCACGGCGTAAGGTATCATACTGATAATGATTTCCTTGACAAAGGCTAAGAAATGCCTGTCGTGTATCGAAGAACTCACTCTCAAGAATCTCATCTTTATCCTTTGTATCCATAGGCACACCTTCAATCGCAACCTGAAATATTTTTGTTTAACCCAACTCTATCAGGACAGTAACAAATTGAACGGGCATGAATTACAAAGAGAAAACACAACCACAACAGAAAAGTTGACAACCACAAAGAACTTACCGGATATAGCATATGCGAGTCTCTTTGATTACTAATAGGATGTCTATCATGCTCCTCCAATTTTTGTTCAACTTCATAACACCTATACGACACAATTAGATAATTAAGAAATATAATCAGAAAAAGAATGCTGAATTTTTACTCTAAATTCCTGCAAGTTCTTTAATTAAAACAGCTAGACTCGAGTCACCAAAAGATAATAATCTCTAACAGACCGAGCCGTGTAATCAATCATGTTCCATAACACCATGTGCTGCTATTCTTTTTTCACGTGATCTCAAGAATCACAAACATATAGTGAATTAGTTATTAAATGTTACCATAGAGGGTTTGTATCGAAACTACAACCATGCTTTAGGCATCAGCAATTCATGCAACGGAAGTCAAAAGCAACAGCAGGCTTGGAATATGGCATCAAGCCCTGACCCTATAGTACACTCAATGATTTACTGAGCAGGTCAGTGTAAAACTGAACAACTCAATCGCAGCTTAGTTAGGTTAGCCACACAATCATAGGTTACTTAGCCACAGTGACTTCTTAAATTAAAAAACCCCTTGGAAGAGTCAATCTGCATATTTGTATTGACGTGGCTATTGCAAGCTTATAAACATCTACCAGACCAATGCGGGACGGGAAAAGTGCCTAGTTTACTTTGCAGATATTACACTGCATGCATAAGTAATTCTTCAGAATGTTTATGTCAATTTATCAAATTAAGAAGACTCCAAGACGGTGAATTTCCATTTCTCTCATCTGGAAATAAAATATTGTCAAGATGGAAGACCAACGGAACATTTTAATTTTAATTTTTAAACACTCAAAAATATTTTTACTAAAACAGCAAGTCAACAGAGAAAATATGGAAAAAGTCAGGTTAGATACTTACTTATCGCATAGCTGAAAATTTTTGCACTGGTTGCAAATCCAACGATTCCCAGATGCCATCTGAATACAGCAGTGACTGCATGAGTGCTGCAAGTGAACCATGATGAAATCTTCCTTCATTGGGCTGATTGTTTCACCAAGCTATGAAATGTAACAAAAGAGTGAGAACGACGAACTATAATGTAATTCGTTCAGAGAAATTAGAAAATGGTAAAAGCAAAAAAAATCTTTATATAAGAACTTTAGCAATTGAATAATACTTAAAGAACAAAAATGATTTTAATCTTGTGAAACAATGTAAATATTAACAAAGTAAATTATAAGAAATCACATGCAAAACCCACTTTTGAGAGACTATCGACAAAATATGGATAAGTTAATAACTGAAGCTCAACAATGTTTAGATTACTTTATGCATTAGCATCAGATCCTTTGATGCATTTCCAGAAAGATCAGCTTGACCAAACGCTTTTAGAGCTCTTTTTGAAAAAGTTTTCTTTGTCAGTCCTTTCTTATGAAGTTTTCTTCCATCCTCCTCCTGTTGAAGCTGATGTATAATGTCCTCAGCAGCACCAGGCCAATAGTCTCCATCAAAATATGGTAGTCGAGCTGCAGTTACTTTAGCTTTACATTCGCCAACATTGGGAACAAAGAAATGGTCGTACAAGTTAGTTAGCTCTACTACAATATCTTCCTTGGCGGCTTTTCTCAGCATTGATAAATACCTGTTATAAAAACAAGAAATATACACATCAACTAAATACACACCCAAAACTGAAACAAAAATGAGACTTGTCATCCGAAAAGAATTTTTAGCTCACCATTCCCGAAGCTTATCAGATTTTGGGGTCTTCTGAATTTCTGGATGGCAATATAAGATATAATCTTCGCCCTTGAGTGGAGGACAGGCCCATATATAGCAACTAGTGAAACCACGTAATTTACAATATTCTAGGTATCCAATCTGGAAAGCGAAATAGATAAAATGTTATTACAATTGTGCAGAACTTAAAGTGTGTGGGCAAGGTGAGTAAAAAACTCTGCAAAATAAAACGCCGCATGAGTCATAACTAAGTTCTGTCTCTTCCTTTCCAGGAATTAACCAAGTCCTTGAGGTATAATGACAAACTTATATACTTGTCAAATAAAATTAAGATCACAAGATTTTCATAGGATGGGGAATCCTTCTTCATCAGGTGTTCATGGAAAACTAGGTATATAGTATATACATCCGTCAAACAAGGTTAGAAGAGTTACATAACACAGACTCCTGACTTTCCAAATATCAAGGAATACTTTAGAAGTTTAGAAGAGTTACATTCTAACCAAGTAAGCTTGCTTTTAAAGCTTCACCACATGATTAAGGTTCATTAGCACCTATAAACTCAGTTAAGTAGTCTAAATCCCAGAGTTTTAAAAAGTATCCCTACAGAACTTCTAAAGAAAAAAGGGGAACAAATGGCGACTAAAGTAATATATTGTTTGATGGCTTCATGTCACCATTCAGTCATAACTATTAACTAAAACAAAATACCACTTATTCAAAATTGTCACATGTGAAGCTCCCACTAAAAAAATTCTAGCCTCTCTCACTTCATTAATTATACATCCACTTGTTCTCTATCTTCCTCATTTTCTAACAATCTTTCTTTATTGTTCTTCCTGAAAATTATTTGAACGTCATAACATGTGTTCTTTACAATATTACTATTTATAGATGAAATATAATTAACTTTTCTTATAGAATAATTAAATTTTATTTGTAAATTGTAACCAACGCTTTATTAACTACATAAGAGTAATATTTTTTCAATTTCAAGTTTACATAATAATGAGATTATACTCTTAAGAAAACATAATATTCTTTTTTATTTTTATATTATATAAGACTAAGGATCTTATAAAATTAACTTCATAATATATATTAAACAATTTCAAAATGAATTTGGAATCTATATCTCATATCTTAAATATATGTAAAACCAAATACAATTGATATCACTTGATTGCTTTTTTTATTTAATTGTTTTTTGCCCGTTTTAATAATGTTTAAAGTGTACTAATAAAAATGCCATTTTTTAAGTAAAGTTTCAATGGTCTAACTTTGAATAATAAATTGTAAATGATTACAGAATTATAAGAAAATAAATATTCTTCCAAATAAAGTGTGTTCAACAAAAAAATACAAAGCCGGAGTACAGAATACTAATCTTATTGGTTAGAACTTATGTAACATTGAGTGCATATCTCACAACAATATCAATTTTAAGAACAACTGGTACATGTAATTTATGATTTAATCTTATTATATAATATTTAAATCCTGCTATTGATATTAGTTTAATTAATTTATATATATATATATATATATATTTTTGCTCAGGTGAGAACCTCTTATTTTGGTGAGATATGAGATTTAATCTCATCCCTTCATTTTAATCTAATCTAATGGCCCCGCTAGGGACACCCACACTAATAACATACACCCTCACACACACTACCCCCACCCCCTGATGACATCATCATGATGTCATAAAAGGGGGAAAAAATTATGACGTCATACTGGTGATTTTTTACAAAATTTGGTGATTTTTTTACGAATCTGGTGATTTTACGAATCTGGTGATTTTTTACAAAATCACCAGATTCGTAAAAAAATCACCAGATTTTGTAAAAAAATCGCCATTATGACATCAGCATGATGTCAGATTTTTTTCCCCAGAATTTTTTCCAAAAAAAAATTTTTCCCCAAAAAAAAATTAAATTTATGACATCATCATGACATGGGTTCTCATAGTTCTCATAATAAGAGGTTCTCAATGGAGCAAGACTCTCTTTCTCTCTCTATATATATATATATAGGCTAGCGTTCAAATAGAAACCAACCTTAGAATAGAAACTAGAAACTAGAAACCTACACTAAATAAATTATATTTCATTTATTTTAATGGCCCCGCTAGGGGCACCTTCACAAAAAACTTATAAAATTCTTGGCTCTATTCAACAAAAATATAAAAAAATAAATAAATAAATAAAAGTTATTGTTCACGTGCCACGTCATCACGTGAACAATAACTTTTTTTAAAAATTTTTATATTTTTGTTGAATAGAGCCAAGAATTTTAAACGTTTTTTGTATTGTAGTACCCCTAATTTGGTCATTAGATTAGCTTGAAATATTTAATTTATGTTTAATTTCTAGTTTCTATTCTAAGTTATTTTCTATTAGAACAAGACCCTATATATATATATATACACAACCATGCATCACACTAAGAAACTAAGCTCTACTGATAAATGTACTCCTCAATGAGCTAAGAGTACTCTTATGCAGGATCCAAAGTTCAAAAGGCAGAACAACCAAGCTAAGACAACAACGTACTCAGTATATAGCTTGATGCCGTTTTGAAAACAGTCCATTCTTTTTTCTTTTTGAAAGAAAGTAGTTTCCATTAACTCGAAAACATTCCATTCTATTCACCACAAAATAGCATATAGTTTGACAATTAGGATGCAAATATATTAGTTACTTTAAAACTAATGCGAAAAAAAAAGGGTTAATTATCAACCAGATCACTTATTTCACTTCAATATATCAAAGGGGTCACCAATTTCATTTCGGTATCATTTGAATCACTAAATTCATAATAAATATCAAATAGATAACTCTAAATATGTGTTTGAAAAATAAAAGTAATCTTTTGTTGATTCTGCACATTTTTCTTGAATGTTATGACAACCAAATGAATAGTTATTAAATTCTAGTATTTTAATTAATATATTTAGATTTTTAAAAATTCATTTATTATTTTTTTTAATTTTATAGTTATTTTCCTTATTTTAATTAAAAATAAATAGTAAATGAAAATTTTAAATTCTAAATATATTATCTAAAATACTAGAATGTAACAAGTATTCATTTGGCTGCGGTAGCATTCAAGAAAAATGTGCATAATCAACAAAAGATTACTTTTATTTTTCAAACACGTATTTAGAGTTATCTATTTGATATTTATTATGACTTTAGTGATTCAAATGATACCGAAATGAAATCAGTGACCCCTTTGATATATTGAAGTGAAATAAGTGACCCAATTGATAGTCTGGATAAAAGGTAAAAAATATCTATTGATAATAGTTTTCTTATTTGATTATAATGCAAGACTTGCAAACATTTGTATTCATTTTCAATACATAAGGGTTTTAAGTTAATAAACGACAGGGAGCTTTACTCAGGCAGCTCAAATAATTATAAGTATTACTGAACAAAATTTAATTATCATTCATTGAGGTTTGAATTTTCTGTGCAATTTAAGGGTGTACCAATTTCTTGTCTATAAATCTTTTTCTACCACAATGCTTAGAAAAGCTCGCACGCCTAGCCTTCTAACTTTCCATCTTTGCCCATCACAGTATTCAGAGAAACTTTGTGCACCAATCTAAAGAAAGGATAAAGCCATTACATGTGGCCTAATGACTTCTAATTCAGTTGCATACAAAAAGAATTCTAGACACAAGGGCATATATTTAAAACATCCTATACTCATTTCAAGTGTTTCCGACAGCAAAAATCTAATGACTGAAACGAAATCCTAAGATAATACACTAATTACATTGAGGGCAGCTAAATTAATTAAATATAAGATTGCAAGGGACCAAAAGGTTATTACTTTATATTTTTAAACTGACATTGCATTTTTTATCATAGAATCAGCAAAATCTTATGGTGCACTCTAAATAAATCAAAATAACATATAACGCATCACAACAGTAAACCGCTACTATAAATATCAAAGCCTGAAATAATTTAAGCAAACCACTTACCAGAATTTCATGGTAAACAAATGTGCGGAGAGCCTCTCCTGTCACAGTTCTAATCTCCGGCCTAAAGTACTTTACTGAATCCAGGTAAGATAGATATACACGGCGATGATTAGGCTGCTGACACTCTGCTCCAAATTCTTGAACATACATGCCAAATAGGCACACTTCCACGCCTTCAATTTTCTGAAACAGCAATACTACCTGGTAGAAGAGTACCATTTAATATGAGAGCAGAAATATACATACTGCAGGAGAATCAAGGTCATAACATATTGCTAATTCATCACTACCTTTGATTTATATCCAAACTCTGTTGGGTAATTCTCTTCCTGGAAAATCTCAAGGAATTTCTGCTTCACATCCAACTTCTTGTCAACCGATGACACAACTCTAATAACAAGAAAGTCTGCTCCTGGAACCTGGTAGAAAACATAAGATTCCAGTACATATAACAAAAGTCAGAAGTTGCTAATCTACCCAACCAAAGAGTTAAAAAGCATAAATATGCTACATGTGCAAAGTTAAGAACTCTTTCAGTAACTAACTTTAAGAGAAACTCTTCTCCAGTGATCCAAGACAGGCATGTACTAATTAGGACAACTCTACAACCCATCTCCTAAAATCTCCCACACTCCTTCCCCCCAAGGCCCCCAAACCACGCATGGTTTTCTCCTTAACATATCTCACAAAAAAAGAAGGTAAACATAGATTGGTAAGAAAGGTATATATCTCAAAATAAATTGGTAAATTTGCCATTATAGTAATTAATAATCTTAATTACAGACAAATGTAGCTTTTCATTGTTGTTCATGCTGCAAAAGTTATCAATAAAATTGGAGTCGGGAAACATGTGTATTATCAATAGTGAACTTTGGTATGATAAAGATTGAAATTGAACCAGTATATATACTCTAGTTGAACCTCTTGTATGCACGGACACTTAACCACATACACAACAGAAAGCAGCATAACAGAAAGTACATATCATTCATTTAACATGCAGAGTATCCTTCGTCAACAATCAACTAAAAAAGAGTAACCACAGCGGTAAAGGGTAAACAATAGCAAGCAACGAAAGTGAAATACCTCATCATAAGATTTCCCCTGCACCCTTGCCCTGTCCATCCTTTCCTGCTTCAATCGTTTAAATAATCTTTGCTCTATATGATCACTCAGAATTGTCCTAGGCAAATCTTTAGCTCCAAGAACAGCACTTTGCGGCAAGGGCATACGCTCCCCTCTTTCTACTTCAGCGATGTAGCAGTTTGGGCAAGTATACTCAGCCTGACCACCATCGTTTCTCCGACCATTAAATAATGCACAAATTTGATGTTGCCAAGCTTCACACTTGTCACATTGAACCCACTGCACAGAGTTGTAAGAAGTTAGATGTCTAAAAATTAGGCAAAACTAGGGCCAAAACGAAAATAGAAATATAAAGGTGCACATATTATACCCATTCTTCAGTATCTTCATCATTTTTTTTCTTCTCTAGTCTTGCCTTTGGAATAGAAGTTCCATCAGCACTAATTGTTTCTCCACGGGAGTCATTATGGCACGCGATGCAGAAGTAGTGACGTGTTTCACCTGCTCCAAAGGTGTAATACATTGCATTTCTTTTAATGCGAGCACCACATGGGGTGCAATATATTGGTGGTGGTTCAAAAGTAAGTTTTTCAACTGCACATAGCTGACAAGAGTTCTCACTCATTGAATTCTCCATGGCTTGATTCCTTTCTGCCTTTGCTTTACTCTGTCAGAAAAGAAAAATACATACTATTTTATTAAGTTGGCAATACAAAAAATTTATGTAAGTTAAAAAACCACGTAGCTCTCTCCTAGCAAAATAAAATCCTTTTGTATATGCAATATTGCAATCTCAAAATTGGAAAAAAACCATAGTGCTAAACACGAAATACAAGTAAAAGGTTTAAGATTTGTGTCAAACTGGCATCCATATATGTGGGTGTCTTGCCTTACCACTTCACAATTATCCAAGGGCCATTTCGTCCGGTACATATCAAGTTGAGTGCATAAGCTACATGACTGAAATTAATCTTTAGATCTACTTAAACCGTAAGACACGAACCCGACTAACATATAACATGGTCTATGCATGTGCGAAGTACTTTACCATGATGATATTCCCTTAATCTATTTAAAATACAACTAACATAGGTGAGGAATAAGGTGGGACCAACAGGCCCTAAACATGATTTTCATAAAATACAGAAATGCAAAAATACACGAGCAAATTAAACAAGGTTACTGATCAAGTATGGCAGATGATAGATTGAATTGGTTACAATCCGTGGCAGCCCTCCCCCAACTAATTCTGGGTCATCCTTCATCTGGTCGGAGTTATTAAGTTCGAGCATGACCACATAGGTCACTTTAATTCCAAGTACAAAGTGGGGTGTGGTCACCACAATTTATAGTATCCTTAAGCTCTTGAATTGACTAGGGCTTCAATGGCTTGCAAATTTTGAAAATTGTAGTCTTGTACAAATCAATACAACAGACTCTAGAAGACCGCGCCTATCTGACAGATTGATTAATTGTTGGTAATTATAAATACAATTATATTTGCCTAGGACTAATATTTAATAGTGATACTGGCTACTAGACAGAAAATTACAATATAACAGAAAGCTTTGGTCTTAATGATTATGGGTTTAGTATATGGTTCTTGATTCTTCCTTAAAGTTACTCACAAAAACACTGAGCTGTGAGGAGATAACCTGCAGTTTACTACCTAGTTTAAATGTATATCTCCCTGCTGTGTGCATCATTATAACGCAAATGTATGATAAAGGTTCTCAACATTGTTTCATGAATTGACAAAAAAACTAACTTCAGAAACACATTTTAAAGTTTAAACATTACAAAGCATCATAGATTCATCATATCGATCACCACGTCACAGGGAAATGCCTAGTCGCCATATTTCAGCAAAATACTAACCTGGCCAACCCATTGCCTGAGACCTCTGATATGCTCCCGAACTTGTTCTGGAGTGAACAGTTCAGTCAATGATACTCCCTGTATACTGGGTTTTCCAGACTTGGTTGCAGCAACATTTTCATTGGGTAGTGTCACAATCCCATGGTTAGCAGGATCAACCTCTTTCTCAGTCTTAATGCTTTCTTCCTTAGGAAAGCCAGCCGCGTCACTTGTGATAGCGGAATTACTATCTGCCATCAGGATGGAGGTTTTATCAATGTTTTCCTTCTTTTGCTCAAAAACACTGGGACTTTCACGAGCAGGACTTGAAAGGTTTTCTATCTTCATGCCTGCAACCTCAGATTTTATTACCCCACAAGTATCACCAGTTTGGCTTTCCTCATTCAGGCCGTCCTGCAGAACATGAGGTTCACCGATGGAAGAATATGGTAGAGCAGAGCTTTCACGTTCAGAGTCAATGGATTGTGACGGCTGCTGCTCGATCTTCATGCGTTTCAGAGATGGTTGCAGATCTTCAGAAGTTGGAACAACTGACTGACTCATATTCAATTTGCTCAGAGCATCTCTGGTATCATTAGTTCTGCAAGAACCATTTGCTGACAGAGGAAGACTAGACTTGGAATCCTGATGAGCGCGTGCCTTAAGATGCATCATTATATAATTCTTAACTGGAATGCACACGGGGCATTCTGGATGCTTGCACTTCTTGTGATGCTCGATTAATCTTTTGGTCATGGGGCAACGAGGATTGGGACATCGAGCTAGAAAGCATCCATCCACATGTCGCAGCAGTTCTTGGGCAGCAACACAATACTTCTCCGGACATCTCCCTTTCGGAGCATTACATGCACGAGCATGCCGCAAGAACAATAACCACCTTAGCTGGTTCTTGAACTGCCGGTCACAGTTTGCATTACCATATTTAACCACAGAACCATTACCACTACAGGGTTCTGCTGTTCTATTAGCAACCTCTTGACAAATAATTGAACCCTCTGAAGATAGGTTATTTTGCTGAGCATCACCTAGCCCACATGTTCTCTGACTGAATTCCCCCGGAATATTATGCTCTTTAGAGATGCTTTGCATCATGTAAGGTCCATCTTGGGATCTAGAACGCCATTGACCTTGTAATACTCTCTCTGACGGAACTCCATCACTACTTGTGAACTCATTATGAGAATCTGCAACAAACGGTTGCTGATGTAGAATTTGTTGCATCTGTTCCTTCGTTTCAGTCTGAGCTGAATAAATTACCTGGGAACTAGGTGGAAGAGAAAGTGATTTATTAACTCTCAACTGTTCTTCAGATAAGTTCTGGTATTGATTCTGTATTTCGGATGACTGGAACCGCCCAGAGAATTGAGAATTCAAGGACTCCTCTTGTCGCTCTATCCCAGGCTCACGCTTTATCTGACTGGCCACATTAGATGTCATTTGAGCTCGACTTGCTTCATTTTTTAGTAAAACATGTTGCTGCTGACGTTGGAGGTTTTGTGGTCTTTGCTGTTGAACAAATCGCTGTTGCTGTAATTGTTGCTGTTGATTAGAATGCAAAATATTCTCTTTAAGTGGATGTGAAGACTGAAAAATCATATTTTCTGATGTAGAAATTAATTCCGGCCGACTAGTTAGTTAAGGAAAATTCAGTTTTGGTGCTGACTCTAAACTTACTTGATTCGTATCCTGATTATTTTCCGATAACTCGGCAGATGTTACAGGACAATAAATGCTTCCTGAAGTTGATAAATCGGCCATGCCGCTCACATATCCATCACCTACCAAAAAAGAGGAAACATTGACAGATATATAATTAAAATATATCCTAAAAACCTTGAATAGTGATAAATCACATATCGATGTGAGGCTTTATAACAAGGGGCTAGCGCTTAATAAAGTACCCTGAGATATTTGTCGCTGATGTTGATCATGTTGCAACAATTTTGATGAATTGCCATAGAGCGGGGCTGATAGGTAGCCCTCAGAGATTCCAGGACCTTTTGCAATTTGTATATTGTTCCCAATTGTCCCCAAACCACTAGTCAAGGACCCGCTTGACAATCCATAAGATTTCTGCTGCACACCGGACCTAATACCACCACCCATATGACTGCCAAGGTTGTGCAATATACGACTGTTTTGACTGCCGAGGTTCTGCTTATGCTGCAGAGGTTGGGCTGCAATTGTAGCTCCAACGTTCGAATATGCCATATTATCAGAATCCAAATTCATGACAGGTTGATTATAATTATTATTACGAATGTTATTGGAATTATTATTATTACTGATGTTGTTGGAACTATTAAATCCAGGAGTGGGTATCATTTGGCTTGCAATTTTCTGTCCTCCAATCGACGGACCCATGATATTGCCACCAGAGTTATTTGAAAATGTAGAAGATGACTGCTGATATCCATGCGGCAACGTCCCTGTAACATTATACTGTTACTATAAATGGAAGGAGGAATTAATACCATTACGCACTTGGGAAATAACAAGAGTTTAGGAGTACCTTCAGATGAATTGAAGGATCCACCGTGCACGCCACCAGAAATTGTGCTTCTAGTGGGCAAGAAGTTTCCTGCGTTAACAGCGGAGGATGCAATGCTATTTGAACCACCGGAGGCAATCATGGAACTATCTACGGATGATGCAACCATCAAGCTTGAGTTTCCACTTTGAGGCATGCCAGGAGTTGGAATCATCGTGGTAGAAGATGAAGAATTGATATGTTGATGAGCAAATTGTTGGTTGGTGTTGTTCATAGGTTCTCTTCTAATAAGAATGCGTAGACGATTCTCTAAGGTCTCCAAATTCATATACTCCTCCTAAATACAAAAGAAACAGAGTGAATATCACAATCAATACAAATTACGACATAAATGTATCGTCAATTGTGTTAACTGCGTTATAAAATATATCAAGTTCCAAATGCATAGTATCAAGATGCATCCAAAAGAGGGAAAAATTCAATATATAAGTGTAGTTGGCATAACACAAACAATCAAAAACTAAAAACACAAGGCATAAGTATAACTATCAAACCTTTGTGGTAGCATTCTTATATAGACCTTCCTCTAAACGTTTTACTACGTCAAGCACCTTCTTTGTAGTTCTATCATTGGCCTGTGGCTGCCGACGCATCAGGAACTCGTAGCTACAAACAAATATGATAGAGATTAATTAATAACTTCATTTATCATAGATGAAACACGTATGTAACAAATTAACTAATGTGTCAAAGCAAAAGGCGAGATGTCAAATTAACTAATGTGTCAGAGCAAAAGGCGAGATGTCAAGAAATATCGAAAAAAAAAATATTCCAATTAATGTAGCATTCCTTATTAAAGTTAACAAGCTCCAAAATTTAAAAACAACAAACATTCGGATCATATACACGACAATTAATATCATCGTTCATCGAATACATTTTCTATATATAACCAGTAGCACGTGACACAACGAAAATAGTAATCAACACCGCAACACGGGTAAAACATAACTTATTTTAATTAAAACATAATTATTTTAATTATGTTATATAATTGTTTATGGTGGAGACATTCACTAAAATTAAAACAGATGTAGCTCATTATACACGAATAAATTCACTTTAATCAATCAACAATAGTAATCACCAATAGTAATTACCGCCGCAACTCACATCACGTAACAAGTAAAACGCAACCACATTTGGAACATATATATCCACATTGGCTAAAATTAAAACAGTTGTAGCTCATTATTCGAATAAAAAGAATAAAAACACTTTAATCAATCAACAACAGCAATCACCGCCGCAGCTCACATCACATAACAAGTAAAACACAACCACATTTGGCACACACATATCCACATTCACTAAAACTAAAACAGATACAGCTCATTATTCGAATAAAAACACTTCAATCAATCAACAAGTCATCCCGGTCCATAAACAAACAAACACGTAAATCGACAAATAATCGAAAACTAAAACAGTACAAATCCTCACATTTTAGTAGTCATAAATCTCCGTGCATTCACATGGTCAGGCTCCATACTAATAAGACCACCGTTTGAACCTTGTCTCTGCGCCGCCGCGGCTCCGCCACCACCTTGATTAGACATATGTTGCGGTTGCAAATTCATCGCGAATTGTAATAAAACTCCACTACATCAACCCCCAATTTTTAAATTTAAAACCCTAATTTTTGAAAAATTGGGGAAATTAAAATTGAAAAAATTGATGCACAGAGGGGTTTTAATAGGTGGAGATGATCGTACGATAAATGAATTAAAGAAAGATTGAGTGATTAAAAAAGCCCTAAATTGAGGTTGAAAGAGAGATTGAATTAGCGAAGCGAGTCTTGATCGTACGAGTGATGTGAATTTCGGGTATGAATTTATTTATTACATAACCGGTATCTTTTATTTTTTCTATTACAATTCTGCCCCGGTTTAAAAGGGTAATAATTACTTTCGAATAAAAAATTCAAAATATTATTATAGTAAGAATCATTAAGAATATTTGATACGGCAAAAAAAAAATTGAAACATGTTTGTTATATTGAGAACTAGGTAACGCGGCACAAAAATATTTTTAAAAATCCTATATATTTTTTGAATTTTATTATTTGAAAGTTGATATAATAAATTGAAACTTAAGTAAAATGTAATTAGATTTGAATGTTTAAGAAGAGAGAATGACCAAAATGCCTATTTTTCACAAGTCATGGCCCAAAATACTGATTTGAAAAAAATGGCCTGAAATACCGATGGGTTACGGAGAATCGTCCTCCGTATTAGCATGATACGGAACACCGTGTACCGTATTATGCATGATACGGAGCTGCGTCCTCCGTGTTAGCATGATACGGTGGACTGTGCATCGTGTTAGATGGGTGCGCAGCACTGTCACGGAATACCGTCCACCGTATCATGCCCTGTTACGGAACACAGAGCTCCGTATCATGCCCTGTTACGGAACATGCATCTCCGCAACACACCCCTATCACGGTACACGATGTACCGTGTCCCGTCAGTAAAAAGGGTCATCCAGTTTCCCAGGTGATTATTTTGGGCCATCACCCGTTTAAGAATTACGTAGAAAAGAATTAGCAGAACAGTTACACTTTTAAGTGTTAATAATAATATTTTCGAAAATATTGATGACATCTATTCTATTACATAAAAAATACTTTTGAAATCCAGTATTGATAAATATTTGTAAAGTTTGACAATGGATAAGTAAAAGCAATATTTTTGAATTATTTTTGTTGTCGATGACATTATTAAAGACGTGATTGCTTAATTTGTTGATAAATTTGTTTGTACGATGAAAAAAAGAAGCAAAATATAAATGTGAGAAGAAGTGCGATTGACTGAACTTGTCGATAAATTTAGTTGCAAGACAAAAAAAAAACAGAATTCAAATGCATTTTGTAAGTCATGCTTCATATTTTTTGGAGTGATCCGATACCAGTATCTGTTCATTTGATTAATTTTTTTGAACATTAGTAAGAAAATATTTTTGTATGTAATATTAAATTTAAATTAATGGACAAATGTTCAAAATGGTACTCACGTATTTTAATATTTTTGTATTAAATCTTATAATATATATGTACATGTAATTATTTTCTATCTCCAATAAAAATGAATTTAAAAATTATTGGATTCTGAATAAACACTAAGTCGTTTAAAATTAATTATTTAAACAAAATGAAGATCCTCTAACATATTATCAACTTCATCAACTCCATAAAGGCCTCTTATTTTTGTCCATACCAAATTACAATGTCAATATAATTTTATAATAAAAATTTATAAATATTAAATAAAACGTTATTTAAAGCCGACACATGTCACATAACATACATGTGTGATTAATTGATTAGTAATAGTATAATAATGTGTTTAGTTAGAGTATTAATTTATTCAACATAATATAATGAAACAACGAATGTACAACTTTTTCATTGATTTAATTAGTACATAAAATTGTTGGATTGGTTCAATTTAATCGAGTTGGTCACGCCCCAATATGTAATTTGTTCATGTGTAAAAGTAAATTATACAATATTACTTGTATTTAAATTGTAGATGTTAATTGGAAAATTTATATACTTCCATATCTTATCATGATTCTCATGGTCACTAATTACGAATTTATCGAAAAGTTAAAATTGTTTATTTATTATTGTCGAAAAACATTGGAGTGATTTTGAATAAGAATTAGAAATTGACTATATAAATAATTTTATTTTATCATTTGACCTTGAAATAATTGTATAAATTTATTTTTTATATTAAAATAATAATTTTAATGTTCTAATAAAGAAATAATAATTGAAATATTTTATATAGATAATTATAATAATTATTGGCTAAAATTTGGTTTTAAGTATAAAATAAAGTGTATTTAATATAAATTTATAAGGTACAATTAATGACTAATTATAATCCTATTAAATGCAAGAAAATTATTTTAATAAAAAAATTTAAAATGTAAAAAATCAAGAAAAGTATTTTGAAACTTGATAGTGAAAGCCTCTCCAATCTCTTGCTATTATAATATACTAGGCAACTTAGCCGCGCTTCGCGCGGTTAATAAAATTTTATTTTTAGCTATTAAAAATAGATAAATTAATATAAAAATTAGTAGATATTTTTAAAATTTCCAAAAAAAATGATTTAAAACAGTTTTTTTTTAATTATTAGTTGGAATAATACTGCCATTATATATCAAGAATTTTAATAATCAAAAAATATTATAAACATGAAAAATAGCAATTACAATATTAAATATAACTAAATAACGTTTTTAAAGCCGACATCCATCTCATATGTTCAGTAATAGTATAGAATTTATATAATTAGAATATTAATTTATTTTGACACAATATAATGAAACAACATGTATATAACATTTTGACACAATAAAAAATGACGCAATGTTAACAATTTTAATTCGTTAATTTACATAAAAATAATATTAATTTTATACATATAATTAATATTTTATATTAGAATAATAATTATAATGCTCAAATAAAGTTTGTCAATCTTTTATATAAATAATATGAAATAAATTTAATATATATATATATATATTTATTTGATTTAATAAGTGTAATTAATGATTATTAAAATGTCATTAAGATGCCATTAAGCTGGTAATTAATGCAAGAAAATAAATTAATAAAAAAAATCAAAAAAAGCAAGAATTCAAGAAAAATATCTTAAACGCTTCTGATGCGTTTCCGATCTCCAAGCATGATCTTAAATAGGGAATAAAAAATAATGCAATATAAACAATTGTTATTCGTCATTTTAACTAAAAATAAACATAACTATATATAATTAATATTTAATATTGAAAAAATAACTATAATGTTCAACTAAAGTTTGTTAATTTTTAAACAAATTAAATAGAGTAAATTTAATATATGTTTAATAGGTGTAATTAATGACTAATTAAAATGTCATTAATAGCTATTTAATGCAAGAAAAGAATTTTAATAAAAAAAATCAAAAAAACGAAAATTCAAGAAAAATACCTTGAACTGTTCTGGTGCATTTCCGATCTCTAGGCATTATAATATATATAGATTATTGAGAATATTTTATACTATTAAGATTTTTTTATGATTTTTTGTGATTCCATAAATTCAAAAATATTTAATTTTAATATTTTTAATATTTGATGGGAAATTAAAAAGACATGAGACTTTGTGAGAATGATCCCTAAAAAAAAAAAGACTATGCCATGATAATAAATCGAAACTTTAAAACATTTAACTAAAATTTTGAAGTCTATGCCACATTATTAATACTAGCTTATAACCCGTGCGATGCACGAATTTCTTTTATTATGTAATAAATTTAATTTTATTTTACAATTATAGTTTTATACAATCATTACTTTCAATCATTTATTTTCATTTTAATTTAACTAATTTAATATAAATTTAATTAATGATATGCATGATTTAAAACTTATTTTATAAATTTTTAAAATAAACTTATCGTAGACGGAATTCGAACCTTGAAATTTTAGTAAATTAATTTAATCATGTAATATATTTACTCATTAGATCTAGGATTTTGATTTTTTTACTAAAAATCTAACGGTCATTATTCGTTTTATACGGATTTCTATTATATTTTGTTAGTGATTAGAATATATGGTGAGATATTTTTGGGTATATATTAATTATTGAAAGATTATATTTTAAATTAAAAGTTAACATGTTTTAATTAGAAAAAATATTACTGATTGAAATATATGATATTTTAGATATTTATAAAAGGTAATATCATCAATTAAAATTACACGACTTTTAATTAAAAAATCAATTGACTAATATCACTAACTATATTATTTTATAATTTATTTTAATAATTAGGATGCCGAAAATCGAACTTTCAATGCCCGTACGATGCACGGGTTTCCTTTCTTATGTTATAAATTTTATTTAATATTACAATTATGTTTTTATATCATCATTATTTTTAATAACTTTTTAAATTTTAATTTAATATAATTTAATATACGCATGTTTACGGATTATACTAATGTTTTCTTATTATAAACAACGTATAAGGATTCTAGTGTTTTTTTAATAATTGGAAAATATGGTGGAAAATATGGTGTGATATTTTCAGATATATAATATTTATTGTAATTAGTTTTAAATAAAAAAGGTAACGTGTTTTAATTAGAAAGAAAATATTAATGAATGAAAAGTATGATTTTAATTAGATAGAAATATTAATGATTGAAAGATATGGTATGATTTATGTTTTTAGTTGTTTATATATAAAGGGTAATATTTTAAATAAAAAGGGAATCGAATCTTAGACTTCTCAATATAACAACTTTTAGTATTGTTGTATTTAACAGTCAAGATCTATTTGAGACGAAGATCTAACGGTTATGAATAGATTGGTTAACCAAATTACAAATTACAAAAGATCTCTAGTTTGCTTATAATAATATAGTATAGATAGTATAGATAATTGAAATGCAATAATACATAATTTTTCATAGTAAAATATAATTAGAAGTTTAAAATATTGATTGAATAGGAAATTTGTGAATGAAAGCTAAATTAAAAAAACAGTGTAATTAAATGTTATATAAAAAAATTATGTTTTCTCTCTCGTTAAAGATAAATTACATAAGGTAGCGGTATTCTTTATTTCAAAAAAAAAAGAAAAAAAGGGTAGCGGTATTCAAAATTATTAAAAGAAATTTTTTTATATTTTGTTACAATTTCTTGATATGTTTTACAAGAATTTATCATGAAAGATCGTTTGACATTTTATATGATAAATTTAAAACTTTTTTTGCTATGTTCTTGCAAATGTTGGCGTCACGTCTTTAATTATTAAAGTTGAAATTACCATTATCGTCAAGAATTTCAAATAATATGATTAATAAATGCTTTTTAATATTGAATCCAAGATCAAACAAATTAATAAAAACAAAATCAACTTATCATGAAAATCTTTACATTATTCACATTTTTGGTAACATTTTTCAAGATTTAATGAAGAGAAAATCCTTGCTAGCATTTCAAGAATTTACTTAGTTAATTATTTAGTGAAGATTAATCTCTCAAGCGACATGTTATTTTGTATAGTCAACGCATTTCACATAAAGTAAATAAAAACTATAACATATTATCAGCTGTATTATTATCGTTGTTGACTTCTCTTTTAACGAGCTACAAATACATATTTAATGTTGAACAAAACTTTAATTTTGATAAAAATATGTTAATATGTGAAGTTAATTCTAAAAATGAAAGTGATGTTGATGGGAGATAAATTTATTATTACACATAGCGATAACTTTTGACAAAATATAGAGAGAATGTCCAAAATGCCTAGATTTCAAGTCCCATGATGCGAAATACTCGAAATACTGATTTGCGGAAAGATGGTCCTAATTACCCACGGAATACGCATGTGGGAGATGCGTATTAGTGGTATTGTAGCATCTCAGAACTCTCACAAACTTATATCCTCGCCGACAATTTTTGACAATTTCTGTCACCTCCCTCGATCTCTCTCACCACAGTACGCCCAACCCACCACAACAATCCTATATGCTCGCAATCTCATCCCCTTTCCTCTTTCCCATGTTCGTTTCTGTGCTACGTCTCGTAGAGGCTGGAACGAAACTCGTCGGAGATTTCGAACTCGTTGGAATCGAGTTTTGGGTGTTTAAAATCCGACATTACAAATGGTATGAAATTAGTATAGGGTTGTAAACGATTGAAAGTCGAATTGAATGGTGTATATAACGTAAACGAAAAATTATGGGAAGGCGGTGAACGAAACTTGGTCGGAGAACGGAGCTTCGTCATCAATCTCAATCTCTGGAGAATAAGACGACTGGAGATGCACATGTGCCAGATACGTGTCTTGAGATACGCATTTTTCAACATCGTATCTCAAGATACGCATTTGTCGTGGAATTTTCAATTTACACAATACACGCCTTTGTCATATGTGTGTCCTGTATACGCCTTTACCATATTGTGTCCCATGGGTATTTAGGGCCACCCCCAACAAATATTTTGGACCAAATATTATGAAATTTGGGTATTTAGAATCATCATCCTAAAATATACTTCCTAGTTTTAACTTGTAAACTAAACAACTATTACACTGTTTTGTAAAAAAAACAAATCTATATAATCATATGTACTAAAATAAAAGAGTAAATTTTATATTTTTGTTGTTATAAGTTTAAGATACTCATAATATACGTTCCAAGTCTATTATATACTGTATGATTTCGATTATTGTGATAACCTTAGCTTTCCATATCTATGCAGATATATGGTGTGTTTGTTTCTCATCAAATTGATAGAATTAGAAGTCATTGTAAAAAAATACGGTAGGCTAACATAAAAATTTTATATCATTTTAGGTGCATAAACTTTGGCATTCTTCAAAAAAAAAAAATCAAAATTTTGACATTTTTTTCAATTTTTTCACTATACATTTAAACACAAATAGTTTGTATTTTCTTTCTGGTCGAGAAATGTAGTTGATTTATTCTTTCAACATCGATAAATAACGTAAAATACAGTTAACAAAGCATTGCAATTTATTGTTGGACTTAAATTTACTATATAAAAAAACTAAATTTTAGGAAAAAATGACCAAGATAAAAAATAAACAACAAAGTCAAGTTTCATTCAGAATGATGAAGAAAAATCAATTAATTCAAAAATAATGCATGGATACTCATCGATGCAGCGGGAACGAGACAACATAATATGAAATCCAAAATTATATTTTATCATCAATCCAATCCAAAGCGAACTTCGCCTCTTGTTCTGTTAATTTATATCGGTATCGAAATCAATCGCTAAATTACAATGAATCAGCTGATTGATGGATTTAGGTTTTGGATATTCCAAATCATTTTTCCAAAGAGATCCGAGCTCACTATTTTATGATCTTTCCATAAAAGGATTAATGTTCTTTTATTATTATTTTTTATTTAAAAGGAAATGTTGTTATGTTATCTTGGAGGGTGCTTGAAAGTCTTTTCATTACAACTCCAAAACTTTTGTAATATATGTTCGATTTAAATCCCCAAGAAAACGTCTTACTTTTTTTATAGAAAAAACTTGATCTTCCACAACGAAATTCGACACATGAGATTTCTTTATAATTAGCCTACAAAATCAATCGAGTGATCTGAAAGGCGATGGTTTATCTAACACGATTGTCAAGAATTTTGAAGAAAGACTGTTGAGAGCAAGTGAAGATATTTCTTTGACCTCTATAAAGGAAACACAATTTTTTTAAAAAAATTTACACTCATTTCGAGTTAATAAATAAATTAAAATCCATACCATTACAAATAATGACAAGTCAATAAATTTTTGATAATTAATCTTGTTTGATCGGTTCTTGGGTTGTTTGAACAAAATATAATATAAAATATAATATAATATTGTAATCTTTAACTTAAATGTTAGAAAACATAAATTTCAAAAAACATAAAAATTTAATTTAAAATTAAAATCTTTTCAAGTTTACCTATTTTTCATGTAATTGTCCGTACAAAAATTAAGTTAGAATGACATCGTTCCCAATAATTACAACTAATAGTGTGAATAAATTTAATCAAAATGCATATATTTTTCATTCATATTTGTAATAAAACGTGTTCAAACCCGCTCTAATGCAAGATGATAATTCATATTTTGTTTATCTCAAATAAGATATGAACTATTTACTTATTACTTATTACGCATTCAAATTCTAATTTACACTAAACATGTAACCCGTACAATCTATGAAATTTAAATATTTCATTAAAATTTTGAAAAATATAGTGTATAGCATTTTTGATGTATATTAAATATTGGAATAATTGATTAGCATTCTTAGATGTATTCATAAAAGATAACATACTTCAATTAAAAGGTACAATAATATATTTTAATTAGAATAGATTGGAAAATAAGAATAAAGGCCCCCAATATCACAATTTCAAGACAAATGATCCCAAATATCACAGCTAAAAAACTTGGCCCCAAATATCACTCCATAACACAGTATCGTGTAGTGTTTTAATTTTTTCAGCCAAAACGCTACTTCGTGTAGCGTCTTCACTCTTTGTTTTTTTAAAGACGCTGCTTCGTGTAGCGTTGTCACTCTTTTTCTTTTTCTTTTTTTCTTTTTGAAAACGCTAATTGAAATGTTGTTTTGATTATAACGCTAGTTAAAGAAGTGTTTTGGGGTGGAAACGCCACTTTATGTGGCATTTAGGATGTTTTATTTTTCATTTTTTTTCTCCTAAATATATATTTGCAAACAATATTAAAATTTATGCCCCCGCCAGGGGCACCCAATACGAATTTTTTTTGTAATTTAAAAATACAATTTAATTAAATTTAGGGGTTCAACAATTAACTTTTGGGGTTCAATGTTTCCATTTTGGGTTTTAGAAATATTAGGAACGACGAATAAACCGTATACGAACTTAGGATTTAGGGTTGTTTACAACCCTAAACCCTAACTTATCCTGATTTTTAGCGTTTAAAAATCAGGCCGCCAGATTCAATTTTTGAAATAAATTTTTTAAATTTAGAAAAACAATTTTAATTAAATTTAGGGGTTTCAACAATTAATCTTTAGGGTTCAATATTTCCGTTTTGGGTTTAGAAATATTCGGAACGATCGTATATATTTAAAAAAACAAAAAAATAAATAAATTAACAAATGCCACAAACGCTACTTCATGTTCTGTTTTGAAGTTGGTAACATACCTTTAATTAGCGTTTTGAAGTTGGTAACATACCTTTAATTAGCATTTTCTAATTAGTTTTTTTTTAAAAAAAAATAAAAACATTTAACAGTACTTTAAGTAGCGTTTATTGTTACTTTAGCCCCATAAACGCTACACGCATTAGCGTTTTTTAAAATAAAGAAAAAAAACAAAATGCTAGACGAAGTTCTGTTATGGGGTGATATTTAGGGCCAAGTTTTTGAGCTGTGATATTTGAGGTCATTTTCTTTCAAATTGTGATATTGGGGGCCAACGCCCGGAAAATAAAGTATAATTAGTATTTTTAGTTATAAACGATAATATGTTTCAATCAGAAAAGGTGATCCTAGTTATTATTTATATTATTTTAATATTTATTAAATAAAATGATCCAAAACCAAAATTTACAATATTTTAATTTTAGTTTAATGTGGAGAAAAATAATTTAGGGTGAAAGTGGAAAATAACCTTTTTCTTAATCAAGAAACTGAAAATAACAATTTCTGGAATGGGGTGTAAAAAATAACGTTTTTGATACGCATTTACAGTTTAGGTATCTGAAAACATAGTGATACGCATCTTGGAAATGCGTATCAGGACCAGATACGCATTTCTAAGATGCGTATCACTATTTTTTTTTAATTTTTTTTTTGTTTTTTCCCTTGCTGGGTCCACTGATACCCAAATTTAAAATGCGTATTATGTTACCCAAATTGAAAATGCGTATCCAAAACGTTATTTTTCACACCCTATCTCAAAAAACGTTATTTTCAAAATTTTATTCAAAAAAGTGTTATTTTCAGCATTATTTCAATAATTTATCACACTAGGGACTTTGCCCGCGCTACGCACGCGATCTGAAATATAATTTATTTTATTAAAATGATTATAAATCGTTTAATATGTGTAAAACTTATTAATTTAATCATTGCTTTAAAATTGTTTACTACATATTAAAAATGTGATATCCATACTTAAAATTTGGAAAATATATCTATCACAATAAATACATTTATGGATATAAATATTATATCATTTATATCCATTTTATCACACTTAAAATTAAGAAAAAAAAAGTGTTATACGTGAAAACAAAATAGAAAAATTATACGTAGAAAAAACAACAAAAATTATCCAAACAACAAAAAACAAAAATTAAAAAAATAGAAAAATTTATACGTAGAAAGTGTTAAAATTGGGAGAGAATACCTAATTCAACATTACCCTAAACATGAAGGTGGTGTCTTTTCTCATAGATGCGGAACACACAATCATAAAAACTGAAAAAGCAAATGAAAATATGGAGGTAACTATCACTTTGTATTAACCAAGTCAAACATCTCATTTATGCTGGAAAACCTTTCTTAAGTAGTTTGAGTATTCTCAAATGTTCTTTATATTGCTTTAAAACATAAAAAGGAGAATTTTGATGGGAAATAGTTACTTGATAGATCAGATAATAAATTTATTATCTGATAAATTTATTGAGCAATAAATTTATGAATCATAAAGTTATTCGATAATATTCATTTATCGTCATTAAACTCCAAACAATGAGTTTTCGACATCTATCTTCAATCATCTTCATTAAATTTATTAAATATTAAGTATATGTTTGATTTAATTAATTAAGTTTTAAATGAAATGTAATCGAAGAAAGTGTTGTAAAATGTAATTCTTACAATTTGATAAGTTCTCGCTCAATATAAGTGAATGTAGTTATATATTATAACGTTGCTTGACTTCGTCTCACGGCATCGTCTCGCATTTTGTAATATGAAAATTAAACATATGAGGCTTAAAAATTATCCGAAAATATTTTTTTATCAACATTAAATTCTAAATAATGAGTTTTCAACATATATCTTCATTAAATATTAAAATTTGTGTATGTTTGATTTAGTTAATTAGGTTTTAAATGAAATGTGATCCAAGAAGGTGTAGTAAAATGTAATTTTTATAATTGATAATTCTTCGCTAAATATAATTCAATGTAGTTCGTGCTCGACGTCGCCTCGCGGCACCGTCTCGCATTGTCTATAATGAAAATTAAAATTATAGTCTAAAATTTTAATTATTAAACAAAAAATATATGAAGCTTAAAAATTATCTGATAAAATTCTTTCATCGACATTTAACTCAAAACAATGATTTTTCAACATCTATTTTCAATCTTCTTCATTAAATATTAAAATTTGTGTATGTTTGATTTAATTAATTAAGTTTAAAATGAAATGTGAACCAAGAAATTGTAGTAAAATATAGTTCTTACAATTTGATAATCATCACTCAATATAAGTCAATGTTGTTGTATAGTATAACGTTACTCGACGTTGCCTCGCGGCGCCGTCTCGCATTGTAATATGAAAATTAAAATTATGGTGTCGTCTCGCATTTTGTAATATGAAAATTAAAATTATAGTCGAAGAATTTTGATTATCGAGCAATCAATATATGAGGCTTAAAAATTATCCGATAATATTCTTTTTTCGACATAAAACTTTAAACATTGAGTTTTCGACATCTATCTTCGATTATCTTCATTAAATTTATTAAATATTGAAATTTGAATATGTTTAATTTAATTGATTAGGTTTTAAATAAAATGTGATCCAAGAAGGCGTAGTAAAAATATAGTTCTTACAATTTGATAATCATCACTCAATATAAGTCAATGTAGTTGTATAGTATAACGTTACTCGTCGTCGCCTCGCGGCGCCGTCTCGCATTTTGTAATATGAAAATTAAAATTATAGTCGAAGAATTTTGATTATTGAGCAATAAATATATGAGTCTTAAAAATTATCCGATAATATTCTTTTATCGACATAAAACTTTAAACATCGAGTTTTCGACATCTATCTTCGATTATCTTCATTAAATTTATTAAATATTTAAATTTGAATATGTTTAATTTAATTGATTAGGTTTTAAATAAAATATGATCCAAGAAGGCGTAGTAAAATATAGTTCTTACAATTTGATAATCATCACTCAATATAAGTCAATGTAGTTGTATAGTATAACGTTACTCGACGTCGCCTCGCGGCGCCGTCTCGCATTTTGTAATATGAAAATTAAAATTATAGTCGAAGAATTTTGATTATCGAGCAATAAATATATGAGGCTTAAAAATTATCCGATAATATTCTTTTATCGACATAAAACTTTAAACATTGAGTTTTCGACATCTATCTTCGATTATCTTCATTAAATTTATTAAATATTGAAATTTGAATATGTTTGATTTAATTGATTAGGTTTTAAATAAAATGTGATCCAAGAAGGCGTAGTAAAATATAGTTCTTACAATTTGATAATCATCACTAAATATAAGTCGATGTAGTTGTATAATATAACGTTACTCAACGTCGCCTCGCGGCGCCGTCTCGCATTTTATAACATGAAAATTAAAATTAAAGTCGAAGAATTTTAATTATTGAGCAATAAATATATGAGGCTTAAAAACTATCCGATAAAATTCTTTTATCGACATAAACTTTAAACATTGAGTTTTCGACATTTTTCTTCGATATTATTTATTAATTAGGTTTATTAAATATTAAAATTTGAACATATTTGATTTAATTAATTAGGTTTTAAATGAAATGTGATCCAAAAATGTATAGTAAAATGTAATTCGTACAATTAATTTAAAATGTAATTTTTGTAAATAATTAGGTTTTAATTCGTTAGTTTGAATATTTGGTAATTCCTCACTCAATATATGTCAGTGTAATTATATAGTTGCTCGACGTCGCCTCACGTCTCGCATTTTAAATTATGATATATTTTTTTTTGAAAACAAAATGTGATAATTAAAATTATAGTTGGACTAAAAATGAATATATATAATTAATTTCAATTACTGAGCTATAAATATTGAATACAATATTCGATCATATTCGTTTATGGATATAGAACTCTAAACGATGAGTATTCAATATTTATCTTCAATCATCTTCATTAAATTTATTAAATATTAAATTTTATATGTTTTATTTTATTCATTAAGTTTTAATTGAAATGTCATCCAATAAGGTGTGATAAAAATACAATTCTTACAATTTTGATAATTATTCAATCAATATAAGTTAATATTGTTATGTACTATAACGTTATTTATAGTACTCATAAATCTTTTTATACGTGATTTAATTATTTAAATTTTGGATGAAATGATACTCAATAATTTCATTTGAAATAATGACATTTTTACCATATTTTTATTCATTTTTTTACCAAAATAACAGTTTGTGTAATAGGTGGCCAAAACTACCAAGTTGTTACGCATGTATCAAATGCATAACAAAAAAAAAAATCTATTACGCATTTTGACAAATGCATAACAAAAAAAAATACGTATTACTCCTTTGAGAAATGGGTAATAGCCCTATTACTTCTTTGAGAAATGGGTAATAGTTGTATTACTCCTTTGAGAAATGGATAATAGCCCTATTACTCATTTGAAAAATGGTTATGGTCATATTTCTGAAAAATGATATTTCTATTCAGGTGATAGGAAGTTTTGTGGTATTTATGGCATTTGTCCTTCAAAAAAGATATAGAATCTTTGTTTGATAATAGTAAATGTTCAAAATATACAAAAAAAAGAAAAAAGTTTTGTCTAATATTATATAAAGATATAAAACCTTTTGTTTGATAATCTTTATAATATTATTAAACATAACATTTTTTTAACTTGATTTATTTATTTCAGTTTTGATTGAAATACGATTCAAAATCGTAGTAAATTTGGGATTTTAATATATTAAAATTTTAGAATAATGTTCCTGAAATTACGTCAGGAAACTTAGAGGTAATTCTAGTTTTCAATACAATATGTTAATGGCAATTGTGTAATAATTGAATATGTCCTGTATTTACAAAAATAATCCTATGTTTACATTATTTCTTTTATAACCTTAGAAATATTACCTAAGATAACCTCTGGAAAAGCAAACCCTTAAAATTTTAGTCTATATGATGCTATTTATTTTTTAGTTAAAGTTTTCTAGACCTTGTCAGGACGTAGTCTCACTTTTTTTATACTTAAATTTGTCCTCTTTCTTTGAGAAAAATTTAAATTATGAAAAAATTAATCATATCTTCTTTTTATCATCTATAAAACATTAAAAGATACCAAAGTTTATCCTCCATTTTCCATTAACCTTTGCAAAATTTATTAAATAAAAAACTTCGTGTGTAGTTAATTTATTTATTTAAATTTTGAATGAAATAAGATCCAAAAAATTAATGATGAAATGTTATTTTCATGTATTTATAATTTTTCACTTTGTATGATTATTAATATGTTACTCAAATTCAACTAAGGGCCATTTTAGACATTGTTCTATTAAAATTATTATTAATCTAACGTCTGTTTTAAAAGAATCATCGTAGAATCTATTAGATTAAAAAAGTAATATGTGCTATTTAGTTAATTACATTTTTTAATCAAATGTGATCCGAATTTTTTTTTGAGAAAACTATTATTTACTCAATATTAAAATAAATAATTATATTATATACATTATATTACTTTATCTTTAATATTCAATATTGAAAATATTAATGTTTTTTTTTGAAAATAAAATATTAATGTTACTGTATCACCACATATCTAACGTTGATATAGATATTTAAAAGTAAAACAATGTATTTAGTAAATTTATAAACTTTGTACGAATTAAAGACATGTGCTTAAATATATTTAAACAATAGTAACAACATTTATCCATAAATATATTCTATTTCTGAAAAATACATTTTTTCCATTCAAATATTTTCTTTCAATATCACATTTTTTTAAGATATTAGTAATTTAATATAGTTTTTTTGCGAACAGACGTAAAATATAATACAATGATCAAATTTAGATATAACTAAAATCTAATTACAACTTTACAGTACATTTTACATTCCGAAATTTAGCTTGAAAAATATTAAAAATGTTCTTGAAGCATCTGCAAATTTAAAATTATAGTGAATCCATTATACTTTTTATTTTATAGAACTCATAATTTTTAAAATAAAATATTAATCTTCACATAATACCAAAATAAAATTAAAAAAAATAAATCAAATATCAAATAAGAGCTAAGATTATATAATCTTAAATTCAAGTACATTATAAATTTTAAATATTTTACTCCACCAAAATAAAACAATTTATGATAACTTCATACATAAGAAAACATAATTAATTTTCATTTTATCTTTAGGATGAATAACTTAAAATTTTATCTGAAAATATGTTTACTTATCACAATATAATCAATTTTATATTTAATAATTTAAAATGAAATTGATTATTTAAAATATTTTCAAGTCAATTAAGTTTGATTTTGTTGTAGTTGTATCTAAATTTTTTTGCATAAATATAACTGTTGATTCTTAAATAATAAGTTATTGTCATCATAAGTACAAAAAATTAAATATTAACTTTTAAATGAAGTGAGATAAAATATTAAAATTCCTTAAAATTATATGTGGAGGAAGAGACAAATCAATAGAAAGAGAAAACTGTATTTAAAAAAACATTGTTTGATGCTGAAATAATATATCATATATACTAACTTACATTTTTTATGTTTTTTTTATTTTCCACAAAAATAAATAAAATGTCTTACAAATTTTGCCTTTTTCATAAATGAATCAATGTCAATTTTGCAGTTTCAAGATCTTTCTTATTTCTTTTACATTAAAAGCAAGTGTATTGGATACAACTTAATTACTGCTAGTACTTCTCTAACAAAATCAAAGGAATAAATTCATCCTCTTAAATTCTTAACTGCCAGTTACTTGCACTGAACTTTTTTGCAGGAGGCTGGCACAATCTTATGCAAGAATACCTTTTCCTGAATCTCTTTCTAAAATCTATATCCTCCTTACTGCTTTCAAACGGGTAATGTGCAACTTTCAAAACATATTTCAAACTTATTCCAAAAACCAACTTTTTTTTATCAAGGTCTACCAAAGGCTTCTTGAAATTTTATACCATAAAGGTTGAAACCGGCCAATTTTTTACACATAAAATGCATTGCCTGTATTCAATGTCAGATCAAGCGCAAGAGTTGTTATATCGCTCATGTCCAAAAGGATCCCGATTGCAGTGCCAAGCGGATCAAGTTTGGCATCATCATCCGAGCTTAAGCAATTGTATGTCGGAAAGTAATCTGGAAACTCTTTCTTGGATAGAATGACCTATGTGTTGGGAATCCTGGTATCACCAATATGACGGAAATATCTAGCATTAACTTTAAGAGATGTGTCAACCAAATTTGCTGCAAGTTTCCAAGTACCTTCTTATTTTGTCTATCCAGTTCCCCTATCTGATCATTTAATAACTGCATTGTGTTCCCAACCATCACAGGAGATCCCACAGAGACACCTCCCTGTTCCAATTCTGAATTTACCGGAGCAACTGATAATGCACCCAGAAACACATTCTTCTGAAGGTTAGAATCCGGTAGTATTAGAAACTGGTTGCCAACAATTGAGTTCTCTTGTACCTATACATGTCCATCCTTAAATCATGTTAAATTATATATTTCAAGGACAACTCGACAGAAGTCACCTAAATTGATACCATCGCCAACTGATACCAACTTTGGATCCGAGATTGGATTAAAGGATCTGGTAGAACAATGTTCCCCTATTTTTGCGCCCATACGACGGAATACATGTAGAAAGCTTCCATTCCAGAAAAACTTGGCAAATCTAAGATGGCAAGAAATAGTGATCCGTTTTGAAGCCAAGTTACGACATGTAAATTCTTCTTTAATTTGAGTCTTGAAAGAAAATGGACAGAAATGGAAGTAAGAAAGCAGAGGATAATACCATGAGCCAAATAATCCATGGAGACTAAAAGTGCAAAGCTGAAAGGACTTTGAAGCCCGTGATACTTTGTATAAAAACCTGTGAACAAATTTAAACATCATTAAAATTTTTTCTTTTCACTTTGAAATAACTTTGTAAGAGTATAAGCATCGATTTCATACCGCAATCAGCTTCATTGCAACCTGGGCTAGTTCCGCTTGCCACCTGCCTCGCTTGCTTGCAGATGACTGGCCACCTGAATCTCGAATAAGTTCGGACAACTTTTTTTCAACCTAAAAAATTAAAGTATACTTATTATACCGCATGAACAACATTATTAACTTGTTAGTTCGCAAGAACCACTTTGCAACAGCTCTCCTAGGAATTGGATTAAACTATATTATACATCTACTATGAGGTGATTTTATAAGTTCTGGATAGTTATATGCAAGATTATATCAAGATAATTATAAGATGTAAATCTATTTACCTGAAGCTTAGTTAAAATGTGCGCAACTGGTTCATCTCTGGCTAAACCAAGCAGCACTCGGCATGCAAGAGCCCGAAGATAATCAAGGGAACCTGGAGGAGTAAGCACGCGTGGTTGGAGAAGCTGAAGAAGGACCTTAATTCCATTGTTGGCACGGACAGCCTCTCTAGCTTGATGGAATACTTGTTCCACTTGTGCTGCAAGACCTGCACAACCTGCCCCAACACCTAGAGAAATTTTACGATCTCCAACTAATCCAGAGGGGACTGCTGATACAGGTTCTAGTGAGGAACTACATGTTCAACTTGATAAATAATAAAGCAGTAGTACTTAATCCAATATGAGATAATATTAAATATAGTAGTCAATCATTCTTTTTAGTAAACCATCTCCAACATAGCTAGCAGTAGTAGCAAGGCTGGTATCCATATTCCAAAAGCTATCTCAAGCTGTCATCTTCTCGGCAAGAAGAGTCTGCAGATCATGTAATTTATTTTTCACTTTATAAATGTCAGTACCAGTTGACAAACGTCCATCAAGTATACACTTTAAGAATCGAAGCTTCTCAATGTAGTTCAGATGGCTCATCAACGAATTTATATTGAATCCCCATCTCTGAAAGTCGGTAAAAAAGGACCATGTAGTTGGTGAGAAGCTCAGTGTCAACCTCGGCTTTAGAGGTTCTGGTAAAGGCATTTACTTAGGAGCACAACATATTCATCTTCATTGTCAAGATCTTGTTTTTGTAGGCAACTGCTCAGAGGTTTCTGGATACCTTTCTGTGATGAGATCAAGAAGGCCAACAAACTCGGAGCTAACCTCATTGCCCCGCCATTACATCAAATAACTCTGATTTGAAAAGGGCTCACCTGATCATTGCTTGCCCTGTAACTGGAGCATCAATTTGCTTGACCTTGTCAACATCTACTACGGAAAGTTCCACCATATGTTCAAAATTTTACCCTCATGTCAACAGCATCACTTATTTGATATATCTTATCTTAGCAATAAAAATGAATTTAATTTGTTTCAATTTAAATATAAAACAAAGAAATTTTTTGAATTATTTACCCTTAAAAATATAAATATGTAAGAAATAATAAAAACATGTAAATATTAGTACGTTGTATATTTTATTTTTCTTCTACACCTTAGATTTATTCATATTTACCATTGAAGGTGAATAACAAATCACTCTCCATTTTAATTCCTATTATTTTTAAGACTCTAAATATTATAGTATAACATGAAATATTTAAGTTAAATATAAAATATTTGTTCATTCAGTTACATAAAATTATAAATTATAAGGGAATCTTAGTTACTCTTAAATATAAGTGATTTCAAATTGAATATAAAAGACATCCTAATATTTTTATTTTTATTTATCCAATAAATACAAATTCACTATAATAATTAAATTTTACACTTACCATTTATTTTTCAAAATTATTCTTGCACTTATCAAAAACTAAATTTTTTATATATTTCAATTTACAATAGATTGAATATACATTATATAAAATTTCCATGAGAACATGTTCATATCTTTTGCATGTGGCTTTTTTTGTTGTAAACCATTAATTCATTCCATTCAGTAGGTACATCACAGATCACCAAGTCACTTGCACCACCTTACAAAAGCAAAAGAAACTTACACTTTGAAAGTATAAGGAAACATATTACTGCAAACTACTACAAACTACCTAATAGAATTAACGATCCAATACCAACAAACACATACTATTGCTGTCTGTATCATTTTTCTCTTGCATTTCTACAAATAAAGCCTCGCTCGCAATATGTAGCTTCATATTTTCTATCAATGCAAATCAATAACTTTCCGGTCACTGGTGGAGGCATAATTTATTTTAGTTGAGGCTGATGCCACGACCGCCACAGATTGCACCATGCATTTCAGCTTGTTACAACCTTTTATATTCTTTTCTCTTCTGTTTAATCTCCTTCACCCAATTTTTGATTGGCACATTAATCTTTCATGACATCTGCATTTATATGTATAAGAATTCCAATTTATATATCGTTTGCAAACACCTTACATAAAGATCTTTAGAGACCACCAGTAGCCATGCCTCCTGTCCAGTTCCTTCAACATATTTGCACATGAAAAAGATGAGTATATAAGTGCACAAATCAGGGTAACACAATCACAGGGTGAAGAAGAGCATACACACTGATATCTAATTATCTCAGCATCTGAATTGAAATTCATCGTCCAAATTAAGATTACAAATTTGATGCAATAAAGGCGATGAAAAAGTAGAAAATGGTGCCATTAATGAAGAAGCGTTGAAAAGTTCTGCATTAATTTGTGTGTATGTCTTAATTAAGTTGCATGAGTTACTCCTGCAGATTTCCCAAGTTACTATTAGAGAAAAGTAGACAGAGAGAGCAAAGGTCTACCCGCACAAACACAACCTCAAGTCCTAAGAACGCATTATTTTCTCGGCTACAACATGTTACTGCCTTATAATACTATATCAGAGTATATGTAATTAATATGTAAATATACAATGGATTATAATTGTTTATTCAGAGGTCAATTTCATATATTTTAGCTATCACATTTATATCTACTTATGTAAAATTACATATTATAAAACGTCTAAATCTTGATCTGCTATACCATGTAAGAATGTTCTCAGGCTATGCTCAATTCATAGGATTCAAGATATATTTCTAGTAGTGCAACATCTGTTCAGGATCACAGGAAGACGTAGCGAAGATTGTTATCCTCTAAAAAGTGTCTACCGAGGTAAATAGATGTTATTGTTTTTCTCTCGCTCCCTTCTCCTTAACCTTTACGGGAAAAAAAAGTGTATCCATTAATTAGTGGTTGCTTCAGTTAGTTTTGTAGCTTTGCGAAATTACAATCAGAGGAAAGAAGATTGAGAGAGGAACCATCTGGACTGTCATGTACGTAGAAGTGTATGATAAATTAGGCAAAAGTCGCATGGATTGGGTTGTCGCAACTCACCTGGATCACCGTTCATTGTCACTGGGAACATGTAAGAAATGTCATTCCTCGTAGGATGGACAACCTGTGGTGCTAAGACAAATTGAAATGTATTAATAAGCTACTTATGATGCAATGAACTTGAATCTAAAAAATTATAGGAATAATAACAAAGACAAAGTAGTACTACTTTCCACAATCTTCGGACCAACAATATGATTTAATAATGCAGATGCAAGAGAAACTTTTAAAGGCAACATGATAGGTTTGAGAAACCTTGGCTACAACGCTATTGCATTTCAATTGAAAGAGGAAAAAAATTGATGATAACTATTAAAAAGTTACCCGCCAGATGAAATAGAAAAAGAATAAAACATACCTAGAATTGTCGGATGAAATCAAAGTTCATATTATGTGATCCTTTGCGGTGCAAAAATTAGGAGGCCTGACATTAACCAATCATTTTATTCAAAATACATCATTCTAACATGTACGACGCATAAATAAGGCATGTGTTGTATTAAACAAAACAGGCTGCCGGTTGAAAACGCAAAATCACTGGTACGGTGTAAGTTAATCTCTGAAACTATAGAATATAATAATTATGATTAGATCGACTATAATCAAATGAGAACTATCTAGACTGACTTTGAATTTGACTAAATAGTTTAAAAGGCAATATATCACAAACTAAAACTAACAGGTATAGTATACCTGACATGTGATGTATAACCTCCATTTGTAGACCTGCTGAAACCCTCCTTCCCATGTAAAGGATTTTCGCATGTAAATGTTTCTTGCACAAATTCGAGAACGGTCAATATTTTTGCTATGATTTGAGCCTCACTTTCATACCAGTTCGTTCTTCCTTTTCACAATCATTGAGATACTGCAGACTTGCTTGCGAAAGTTTCAGCAAAACTGCAATTGAATTAAAACACAATCTTTAACCAATTGGCGTTGTAATTGAGATGGTACAATCAATTTTTTCCTGTAACAGGTGTACTCTGATCAAGAATTTTTATATCGACTATGAATTTTGTGTTTTTTTCTAGCACAATCAAACTTGTATTATGTGCCGCAAATTCACAAATCATTATCATTAAGAGATTATATCGAATGGGTTGTGAGCAAATACTAAAAATTACACACCAAACATAGAGTAAACAAATGCCAAAAGCAAGATAAAAAGGTAAAATAAAGATAGATAAAACATCAAAAAGAACTTAATGGTAGAAATTAAAGTACTGAAACACACATATAATTCACAACACTGATTAAAAACAAACCATAATCAAAACACTAAATAGTAACAAACAGTATAAGATAATACAGAAGTAGTCAATAGAACTACCCAGAATTAACATGAATACCTCATCGGGTGCAGATGGAGTAAGCTAGTTTGAGAGAATCACATATACAACATGATTTCTCAGAGACTTTAACCTAGCGCCTATAGTTTGAGAAGCAGAAATTGAAAATTTTCCTTTTTTCCTTTCAAATCCTGTGAATTCAAACAAACAAAGATTAGTAAACAACAAATATGTTATACATATTACACATATATGAACATATATAAAAAAAAGTCACTGAGATTGAGAGAAGAAAAAAGACGAAAAGGAAAAGATGTGAGAGATTAATGATTTTGTGTGTATTGGTATTCTTGTGAGAGATTTGTTTATAATATTCAAATTAATTTGAATGCTGCTGATAATATGGATATTATTTTGTAATGATTTTGTTGGCTTGATTTTAGGTAATAATTTATTATTTTTTCATACGTGTGTATTTAGCTGTCAATCTTTACATTCAAAATTTTAAAAACTGCTATAATTATGGAGTATAGTTATTCTAATATCAGTTAAATAGGGTAGGTTTAATGGGTGGGTTAAATGGATTATCCATTTGGGAAATGGGTTAAGTATGTGAGAGGGATGGGTAAATTTTTTTATCCATGAGTAAATTTATTAAGAATATGTTGATGATCTAATTATGCATTATCATCAATAGACAACAACAAAGAAGTCTTGTTTTGCACTCGTACATCATACTAGTAACATTCAAAAGCCCCCACTAATTATATACCCTCCCGGCCTCCCTCCCTCTCGTGACATGACCCCCAAACTTAGGCCCAAACAGTCAGAGACTCAGAGCTCAACTTCATAGTCCTCTCCTCATTTCTTCCCATTTTCCCTGAATCTTCTTCTCCAGAGAGATTGTAAGGAGCAAATCCCCCTCTCTCTCTCCACCCCCCCTCTCTCTCTCTCTCTCCCTCCCTCTCTATCTCTCTCTCTCTCTCCCCCTCCATCTCTCCCCTCTCTCCCCTACCTGTGTATATGTGTAACACATATATACACAAAGAGTAGAGAGAAATGGTAAACGGAGGTAACAATTTGGCGCACAAGCTGTATGGAATGTCTATCAATGATTCAGAAAACAAAGAGAGTCTGTATCAAGTCATGAAGGCAGTTGAAGCTGCCGAGCTTACGATCAAGCAGCAGGTACCGTTTCTCATTTTGATTTTGTGTTTTTATTTTTATAAATGATTGTATCCTTTGTAATTCTTGTGATTTGAATGTTTACATTGATGTTGTTCTGAATTCCGGAGTTGAATCCTCGAATTCTTTATGTACACTGCTAGTCGTTGATTAAAAATTGTGAAGCATTTATCCCTACTTCTATTGTTATTAGATTTTTGGCATACAAATATGGATATGATTTCTCGTTGCGTAGTAGTATGGATATGATTTCTGGTCGTGTAGTTGTTAAGTAACCAGTCGCTCTAAAATTTTAAGGTGTTAGAGAAGGCCCAACCTGATCTTTTATGTTATTTTATAATAGTAGTAGTGAGAAATATCTAATGTGTAGTTATGTGTTCTATGTTGGTTGAATAAAAATTATTGGTATATATAACTTCTGAAACATGGATTCGAAGGCGACCTATACTTATATAGATTAAAGTTTTCCCTCGACTAGAAAGTGTGACCAGAATTTATGATTGATTAACTTTTTAGTGGTTTAGTACCATGCATACAGTCATTAAAATACGTTTATAGAATTAATTTATTGCGGTACAACTGTTGAAACACACACAGACACACAAGTCTGTATTATTTAATGGTGCCATTCTGTAGCACCTCAAACTTTACACAATGTCGTTGGATGCATTTGTAGTGAATGGCTTTAATCAAGCCGCATTGAATATATTACCCTCCTTCTATCTCCTGCATTAAATTCATGCTTCTTTATATCCTCTCTCTTACGTGCGGCCTTATCTTCGTTATTGAAAAATTTTAACCTTTTTTTTATCTTTCTCGGATCGACTCATCTCCTATAATAATATTATACTTCTTTGGCCTTCAATAATTGATTGATTGACCCATTATTATCGTAATATTCATATTCGGTCAATTCTTCGGATCAAGTTGTTATAATAAACATAATTCTATTAGTCTTTAACTTAATTAAAATTAAAATATATCAACCTTTAAAACTAAAATTTTAAAATTAAGACTATGGCAAATGTTATGAATATATTCAAATCAAATTGGAATTTACAAGTGTACTTCTTTCAAACTTGACCCCAATTCAAGTATTATAAGTTGTATTTTGACTCAACCCGACTTGAACAAGTCATGAGCTATTCGCTTGTTGTCTACCGATATTTTTTTTACAATACTCGTGCATATTCAATTTAAAAAAGTTTAAATAAACCAAGAATACTCAAATATTTATTAATTTAAATTTACTTATTTTACAGTGCGTTGTTTCAATATATAATGTTGAAATATAATATATCAAATGCTCAATACTAAAGCTAATATGACTTAAACTTAAATGATTGAATATGTACTCAAGCACTTTCAATTTTTCTAGTTACTCAAAATAAATAGGATCCAATCTCAAATTGAAGAGATTCCATTCGACATTTCTATAGATTCTCTTAATTTGTTTGCTATAAAAATTATCCTCGTTTTTAATAGTCAAATCTGACTCGAATCAAATCCAATTTATTTATTTATTTTTTTCATCCGTAGATACAAGAGTGGATAAATTTATTAATCACATGATATTATGATGCACTATCATCGAAGTGTTGTTACACACTTATACATTCTTGCATTAAAACATTCGCAAGCCCGAGCTCATTGTTAAAGTCCCACCCATGACAAGACCCCTCGACTTGGGGCTTATAAGACATACTAGACCAGGCCCAAACAGTCCTTTTACTTCATTTAGTAGCTTCTGTCTACTCTCTAGAAAGAGAAAATAAGAAACATAACTCTCTCTCTCTCTCCCTCTCTCTCCCCCTTCATGTGTTGTTGATAACTATATGTACATAGAGAGTAGAGAAATGGATGATAGAGGAAACAATTTGTCACATAAAGATCACTTGTTTCAAGTTATGAAGGCAATTGAAGCTGCCGAGGTTGTGATTAAGCAACAGGTACCCGTTTCTCAGTTCAATTTTGTGAGTTTATTTGCGTAAATGATTGTATTGTTTGTAATGTTTGTGAATTTGTTTGTTTGCATTGATGTTTCTATGAATTTCAGAGTTGAATCTAGATTATTGGATTCTTTTGTATACATAGATTGTTTTCGATTAACAATTGTGAAGCGTTTATGTGGTATTGAAATTGTAATAAGATTTTTGGCATACAAATATGAATATGATTTTCATTTTGTATTAGCGAGAAATATCTAATGTGTACTAATGTGTAATATGTCGGTCGAATTAAAATTATTGGTCTATATAACTTCTGAAGCATAGACATCAAAGGCAACCTATACTTCTATATTTTATAATTTTCCTCTTGATTAGAAAATGTGACTAGGATTTGTTATTGATTAATTTCCAGTGAGATCACCATGCATACAGGCATTAAAGTACGTTTTTGGAAATAATTTATTTGGAGTGCAATTGTTGAAACACGCGCACACACATATATATTTATTATTTAGTGGTATCTTTCGATATCTTTCGATGGCACCTCATTTTTACACAATTTCTTTGGATGTATTTGTAGTGAATGGATTTGATCAAGCCGCATTGATTACATCACCCTCCCTCTCTTCTATGCATTAAATTCATCCTTCCCTATACCCTCTCTCTTAAGTGTGTTATTTTTGTATTTGGAAAATATTAACTTATTTTCTAATCTTTCTTGGATCATCTCTTGTTATTAATTTTGTACTTTCCATTGCCTTTTATAATTTATTTCAACTTAGTATTTGATATTTGTTTTGAACCAAAATAAAAGATTTAAGTCAATCATTATCTATTTTATTCACATGTAATCATATCAATTTAAAATTGATGTCAAGAATACATGCAACTAACTTAATTATATTTGGTTACATATTTTAGTTTAAGTATCTACTTATTCTATGTTTTCATTACTAACAGCCCGTTTGGCAACACCTCCTTTAAGGAGTTTTTTACTTTCCGGAGCTTTTGCTCTGTTTAAGTCAAAATTACACTTTAAGTCAAAATTATTAAAACCCCCATTTAACTTTAAGTAAAATTACCCAAACACATTCATTCAACTTAAAGTAAACAACTTTACTTTCTCCTTTAAGTTAAAAACACCTCCATTAAGTCAAAAGTAACTTATTTTAAGCAATCCCAAACGGCCTCTAAAAAATCAACTTTAAAATAAGCTATTATAAAACCAATTTTAAAATCACACAAATAATATATAAAATATAACTACTACTATATATAAAACTTTTTAACTTTCAAACTTATATTAAGAAATGAATTGGTCCTCCTCATTTTCATCAAACTTATTATGAATTCAATATTTTTATGTGATAAGCTTATAAGTTGATCAAATTTAGTACATGATTCTCGAAATTTGTTATTTTTGTTAAAATGAATTTATTCAGCAAAATGAAATACTCGTAAAACATTATGAATAATATGAAAGATGTGATTAATCCTTGAAAGATGAGGAATCATAACGGTGTAGGAAAGAAGTAATACACGTTCGAGTGTGAATTTAATGCATAAAAAGAAGCAACATCAAAGGTGGTTGTGCTATTGCTTACATTAATTTTTCTGTTCACAGGTGGAAGAAAATAATCGTTTAAGGTCTGAACTGCTGAAGAAGAATCATGAACTGGAGGAATATGTGAGTTAGAATAAGAAACTTAACACGCTTTACATTTTTTTGACTATATTTAAAGTGAGCACTTTCTTAACGACTTCTGTTGGGATCTCAACTGTACTGTTTCTCTTATTGATTTAAATTGAATCTATCGGTTTTTTTTTGGGAAAAAATAATTGCATGTGTTGAAAATATCAAAAAAAAAGAAAAAAAAAGAGATATGTAGAACTCCACTCTAATTTATTTAAAATGGGCACTAGAAATAATGTTTTTTTTTCTGTATTTTAAAATTGATGTTGTAAATATTTTAAGGGCTTTTGACTTTATACACAAGTCTTTAGCGTTGCCCCCAATCCAAAATGCTTCTAGATCCGTCACTGCTTATTGGTAGTAACTTTATGTTTGGAACTTTTACCACATTCAGAATAATGTTGTATGGATAGAATCTAAATTTTTAAAGGTTCTCTGCTAGGCATGTTTTCTCTGTTCTAATTTCTTGTTTGTGTGATCAAGTTGGTCATAGTTATCTTCTTAAAGCAATTTTTGTGCCCGGCAGTTATTTTTGTTATAAGTTAAATCTACTGTTATGACTAAATGACTAGGTTCTCCCGGAATGCTAGCTAAGCTAATAGTCTTTATTCCCTTATGCACATGATTTATTAAGGAATTCATGTACATAACAATGATAGAAGCAGTCCCAGTTCCAGTTCCTAAAAATTATAGAAGTAAACTTTTGATAATAAATTCACACATTCCCCTAGGAAACTAATCAATGAAACTATGGCTACGCGTCCATAAATATTTTTAATATTCTTTGCCTTTCTTAGTACCTTCTGTTTGCACCAATTTTGTAATATATTTATCTTGTCTAACAGTGCATTTAAGTCGCACAGTTGTTATTGGTTTCACATAAACTTTCTCGACATTGTGGCAGAAAGTTGATGACTTAAAAGCTCGAAGTCCCTATTCAGGAAATAATTGGAACGGAGGTTCCCCTGGCCGTCCAGAAGCTCATCAATCAGCTTCTGTTTCGACAAATAAAGTAGTTGGAGGCAATAGGATAAGAAACTCTTCCTCATACTCTCCATCCTATACATTTAATCAAGGGAAAGAGGTCAGTCAAAATGTTGAGGATCCTATGATACAAATTAATGGCACGCTAAAAGAAATTAGTGGCAGTCGGACAATACCAGATAATGCAGGCATCTCTCAGTATTCATCCCCATTACCATCATTATCTTCTACCAGGTACTTGACCATAAACGAGTAAGAGGAGTGATGATTAAGAATTTGACAATGAAATCTTCTGTATAGAACTTAGTGATAGATGTATGTACCTGTGTAGATGAAGATTGTATATATATATATATTCTTTGGTTAGGTATCACATTGAAGGAGAGCATGGTCCTCAATTTGAATTATCTGCACATGGGCTGGTACCACTGGCAGATCTGAATATATCTGGCTCATTGAAGCAGGTACTTCAATTCAAGAGTAGTTGTTTACTTAACTTCACATAATGCCAAATTTTAAACTTCAACTGCCTTAAAACTGAAGACCTTCAACTGGACAGTACATTGACACCAATTATTAGTCAGATAGATAAACTGTAGATTCTGTTTTTCGGTTAAGAAGATAGGTAGATGATGCTAGTACCCCTAAGCCTTCAGTGAACAGGTTAGTAAGCTGCCCCAATTGTCGCCTTAATTAGGCAATTTTCTTTTAGAGAGTTCATCTTTACCTAGTGGACAGGTTTCAGTTGTGGATAGTTATCATGTAGTCAGGTACTCCCATTTACAGCCAATATTGGATAAGGATTTGACAGACCAGAGTCCTGATTGGCTCCAAATATAATGAAAAGCTCTTTGTTGGGCACTATATTAATATATTTATCCTAAAATGTTGGCTTATTGTTTCTGTTTGTGAGGAGACCAAGGGAAGAGGATGAGGGTGTAGGATGAAATGGTTTTTGATAGACTAATACAACGTAACTGATTGACATGCCTTACTAATTTTCTATATATTTCATCTGTTCTGATTTTTTATTGATACATAAAAAAACATATGAACCTTGTGTAGGATATACATATTTCTGGTAATAAAACTCTCACTATTACCGTTTGTATAGGAACTTGCTGTTAAGTTTCGTGAACATGAAGAAGAGATCATGCAACTAAAGAAACATCTTGCTGAATATTCAGTTAAGGTAAGAGGTTGTCTGTATGAAGTACTGGTGATTGTTGTTCGTCATCCTTCTACTAAATAATCACTATTGTTGTAGGAAGCAAAACTGTGTAACCAAAAGTATGTTCTGGAGGAGCAAATTGCCAAATTACGTCTGGTACGAATGTATATGCTTATATTCCTTTTATGCTTCCACCCCATGTCTCTGTCTCTCTCTCTCTTTCACACACTGACACACAAGTACACATTTATATGTTCACTGTTATTGAGGGTGTTATAGTTGTATTCGTATTCCTTATAGGTATTTGATCAGCAGCAACACGAACTTGTTGATGCTGAATCCAGAGCTATCAATTACAGGCAATACATAATGGAGGAAAATATACGTCTTTCGTATGCATTACAGGTGCTTGTTCCTTTCACAGAGATCTCAGTTTGTGTATGTCGAATTATGTGGTGTATTTGTTAAATGTTTCTCAAACTAAAATGTGTTCAAGTGTCCAGTATTAACAAAGCACACAGTCAGACAGACATAATATTATATATGTGTTTGTTAAGTATAAAAGCTACAAAGTTGAAAATTAATATGGTTAGGTTACTTCTGATTAAAATTTTGTAAAGAACTCTGTATTGCATGTTTGCATCATCTATAACCCGTTTTTCCTATAACTTTTTAATTCAACACGAGGCTTCTTAAAAAACAAACACTCAAAAGCTTGAGCTGGAGTTCGAGAAGGAAGTATTACTTTTTAATGCAACTGTTTTGTGAGATTTTTGTAGAAGTTTTTTTGCTAGGCCTACTTCATGTATGATCTAGGGATTCAGATTTTTTTTTTAAAACTGTTCGACTATAAACCATGAGAGTTCTTGCCAGTATTAATTAGTTATGTTAGGTTTGCTTGGTGGCGAGGTTCACCTTTTACCTTCCATATTTGTTTTTTTTTACAGGAAGCACAACAAGAAAGGTCAACATTTATATCTTCCTTAATGCCCCTTCTTGCAGAGAATGGTTTTCAGCCACAGGTTGTGGATGCTCAATCCATTGTTAGTAGTGTGAAGGTAAGTAATATTTCGTTGCAGTAAGTGACAAATTTTGTTAGAGATTTACATTTTATTGGAATCTGGCTGCATGGTTGAAGATTTAAGAATGTTGACATGATTTTGCACTTTTTGGTACTGTATGTATAGAAAGATTGTCATGGCTGTACCTAATTTCCATAAAATTATTTTTACTTGATTTTTGTGGGGAAAAAAATATTACTAAAGTTCCTAAAAGTGACACAGGCTTAAGGTATAGACAATATAAATTGTGGCCATACACAATTATAATGATGATGAACCTAATAGAACATGACATGTTGAAGGGGTAAGGAAGGTGTCATTCTCTAATATGCAGCCAAGTGGCCCGTTAAGTGTGAACTGCAATCATTTGTAGAGGTGTAGTTATGCTTAGGATTAAGGTATAAATTCATCTACAAGTTAAACCACTTATACAAGTTGCCTTGCTGCAGAATAAGAATGCTGCAGACTAATCTCAATCTAATTGTGTGATTTAACATATTCCATTGCGAAATAAGCATATGAGGTCCTGAAAAACTCTCACAAGAATGATAACTCTTACCCATTCTAGTACTGCATTAATATTCCTTCTTACAATGAAATAATGTTCGAAAATATTACCGCAACAAATTACTTTTGCAGGTTCTGTTTAAACATTTGCGGGAAAAACTTGTTGTCACCGAGGTATAACGTGTAATCTTGCTAGCAAAAGTTGATTACGAATTCTTTTAGATATTGTAGCCCTTTTTTATTTTTTAATATAGGATAGTCCTAATTTTTTTATAACTTGCTTTTTTATTCCTTTATGTACCACAGGCAAAACTAAAAGAATCTCAGTATCAAATGGCACCATGGCACTCTGATATGAACCTCACGAATTCTGCTCAATCACCATCCCATTCTTTGGGGGTAGGATTTCAGTTTTACTTTATTGATGGGTCTTAATTTTTTCACTCGATGCAATTATAATTAATTTTACTTGTCCGACAGAAAACTGGGTTGGAATTAGTGCCTCAACCAATGTATGCTAATGGAACTTCTAAGATATTGTCTGATCCTGTAAATACTAGTGATTTGGATATATTGGCGCATCACCAGAGTGTTTTAGGAGGAGGTACTGCAAAAAACTTGGAAGTAGATGATTTTGGGATGTATTCACCTATTGCAAGCAGGTAAACTAAGTCACATATTACAGCACATATTTCAGCTGTTTGCTTTTGTTAATGGGTTCTTGCCACTGAGTTCTAGAGGCTGAATGATAAATCCTTTGTACAATGCAGTTACAATAGTGACCTATTTTTAACTCTAACCTTTTCAGTCTCCACCTTTTTAAAATTATACTCCTATATAAAAATAATCAAAAGGTTTACAGTGTGGAAAAACGTGTAAGAGCTAAGGCATCAGGAATGCATCTATATAATTAGTTCTCCACCAGACAGTACTTGAGCAATTACCTCAAGTTTGTATTGTAATTGTAGATGAGGCTACCTTTAATATGTCAGGAAACCTTTAATATGAGTCTACCTCTTTTCAACTAGTAGAAGCACAACTGTTTTGAAATTTGAATAGTTTTAAGAATATTTCACAAGACTATATGTTTTCTCATAAATTTTAAATGCTCGCTTTAGTAATTATCCAATTGTCTGATGCTGTTGTTGTTTGGGAGACTTGATCAATTGTTTTGTCATGGTGGTGATCTGTAATTTGCTTAAGCATGGCTTGCACAATGACTGGGTTCCTTTTTTGTGAAAAAAGACCCCCAATATCACAATTTTAAAGTAAATGGCCCCCAATATCACAACTCAAAAACTTGGCCCCAAATATCACTCCAAAACACTGTTGCGTCTAGCGTTTTAATTTTTTTTAGTAAAAATGCTACTTCGTGTAGCGTTTTAATTTTTTTTTTTTAAAAACGCTACTGCGTTTAGCGTTTTGGGCGGAGGGATATTTTTTTCCCCCAAAGACGCTAATCTAAAGTGTGTTTTGGTGTTGGAAACGCTAAACTAAAGTGTGTTTTGGTGTTGAAAACGCTAATCTAAAGTGTGTTTTAAAAAAAAAAAAAAGTTTAACCAACACCAAACTTGAAGTAGCGTTAATAGCCCCCAAAACCAAACTTAAAGTAGTGTTACTAGCCCAAAATAAAACTTCAAGTAGCGTTTACAGTATAAAAAAAAAAAAAAGGTAGAATGCTACACGAAGTAGCGTTTCTTTTAAAAAATTAAAACGCTACACGATCTAGTGTCTGGGAGTGATATTTGGGGCCAACTTTTTGAGGTGTGATATTTGGGACCATTTCTCTCCAAATTGTGATATTGGGGGCCAACACCCCTTTTTTGTTAGGTGGTTGTCTCTATTAAATAATATAAGCTTTCTGGCAGAATAATTTGTCACCAGTCTTCAACTTGTTTCTACTGTATTATTATTTTCATGTTGGGTGTTCATCTTTAGTTATTGTTCAAGTTACCATGGGCTTACAGAACTGTCTTTGCTCTTTTTAGGAATACTGCTTCACAAAGTATACCTGCACAGTCTGCTTCGAGTCAGGGTGATTCACATCCTCATAGTGGTGAAACCACCTCATATGCTCAAGTCAAATCCAGTGATGATGTCAGCAGAGTTCAGATGGATGATTCAGATATAGAAGGGAATCAAACTGTTACAGATCCTTCTGCTAATAATTCCCCTTATGCAGCAGATGATCCCAGCCCGTCATACTCTCCTTATCTACCTCCGGTTCTTGAAGAGCCTTTTTCTTCCTTCTCTGAGGGTCAGGATTCTGATCTTATGAGTTATGAGATTTAATATTTCGCTTTATTTATTAATGGTGGTTAGCTTAATTGCAATATGCAGCTGCCGATGATGACCCATTACCTGCAGTGGAGGGCCTTCAGATTTCAGGGGAAGCTTATCCAGGACGGGAACTTCAAGCTAGTGGATACTCTATAAATGGAACTACAAGTTGTAATTTTGAGGTGCTTTAGTTATAGTGACACAAATTAATATCTTTTTAATTGCTAAATGTTGTTAATTTTTCAAGATGTTTTAAGCCTTCAGTCATGAGGTTCCAAAAAAAACGGCTCATTAACTATCCATTATTTAAACTTGCAGTGGGTACGACATTTAGAGGACGGATCTGTTAGATATATCGAGGGTATTCTATACTTTTTTTAATTGGTCCCATACATGATACATCTTATATATATATCATCTTACATTTTGCTGATGACAGGGGCGAAGCAGCCAAACTACCTTGTTACTGCAGATGACATTGATACATGTCTTGCCATTGAAGTCCAACCTATGGATGACAGGAAGAGAAAGGTAGATAATACCACTGATGGGAACGATATGTGTCCAAATCTCTCTCTCTCTCTCTCTCTCTAAATGTATGTCGATGGCACGCACTGACGCGCACACACACGCACACACGCACGCACTGATGCGCGCACACTTCTGCATAATTTGTGAGGGGCATATACCATGATGCATTCGGATTTGAGCCCCCTTTCTGGAAACAAGGTAGACAATACTATATTTGTAATTATCAAAGCGGTAGTTCATTTCCCGTGTTAATTCTTTTTTCAGGTTCAACTGTCCTGTTAATCATTTAGATTTTAGCAATATGTGCTGGAAAAGATAAATTTCAAAAGTGGATTTTATTAAATTCGAATCACTGTATGCAATATGCACTCTACGATTTTACTATATATTATGTAAATTTGTGACAATCTCTTACTAATTTTTATGTATGATCTGAGAGTAGTTGTCTGTCTCCCTCTTTCAAAATTTATTATGTGGAATTTAAAAGCTCTATTCCCATCTGGGAATGACTATGCAGCTTCTTATATAATTTTTTTGCTTTTGTATTTCCAGGGTGAGCTTGTAAAGGTCTTTGCCAACGAGAGTACGAAGATTACTTGTGGTAAGCTTACAAAGTGGATATATGTAAATATTTTATGTACTTGAATTATATGCTGTAAACTGGGTTGTTCATCAGATATTCACACACACACACAAACATGTAGAGTATTGCCTCAAGTCACTGCAGTTTTAATGGGTGTGAATCGAAAATGTTTACACATACCATACAGGAACTGGTGTAACCTTTGATTGATATACATATGGTTCGTAAGATGTAATTGTTAATGTACAATGAAATTAATTTGTTTTCTTTCCATTTTTCTCTTATTAGATTAATGTAAATTTCAAAATTGTTTTTATTTAGATTATAGTATTAGTAAGTAACACTGATCATTTTGGGACTATAGTACTTGACAAATGTAATTCCATCTCTGTATAATATATAACGATCTAGTTGTTTTGGAAATACGAAGGACTATTTGAAATCTGTGTTACCGGACTTGGTTGTATGTGTCCAAAATGGTTAATTGAATAAGTCTTTAACATGGACTATATAGAAGCTGTGTTAATATCAAGTCTTCCATAACGATTCCTTAGTATCTTGTTTATGCTCAACTATGACTCGATGATTTACAAGGTCTTTGATACATGGGCTAAACTTGGGCACAAATAATTTGAAGGTAGATTAAGAGAAAAGAAGGTTATATTAAAAAGTCCTTAAGATTGAGGTTCTGGTTAATTGGTAATATAATAGCATATTTATACCAGTTCCTGATTTTTGAAAGGACAGTTAGAAGTAAATGAACAAGAGAGGTTATCAAAAGTCAATTAAATCATACTAAAAGCAATTTTAGTTGGGTACTGAAATGTTTCAGTTCTTTCAGTAGCCTGCCCTGACGATGTCAGAATCACTAGCACAGGTCAATTTTAAAATGGTTTCTGACCAGCTGTTGCTAAATAATATCTGATTAAACGCACAGGGTTGTTCATCCAACCTCATCCATAGGGTTGCTCTCCTAGCATGTCCGATGTCTCTGGAAGTTAATTATATTTTGATTTGCCTACTTGTATTAATTACCTATAGTCACTTCCAAGTTCTATAAATATGCAGTTGGGGGAAGATATATGAATTACTAGTTAATTGTACTCGAGGAATAATTTTGGCAAGTTCTTTTTTTTTTTAAAAATATTTCTATATGCTTGTCAATGGCTTAAGGTTCGAAATCTGGTTTCGGAGATGCATACTTTGTTTTATACCCCAGCAGTCAATTTTATTAATGTATGGATATATAGGCTTACTTCAGTTGCTATCTTACAAATCTGTAATTTCCGGTCTTGATTTATTTCAAGTTTTTCCTTTCTCATCAAATACAATAGAAACTTGTCAAAGTACAATAAAATAATTGTGAGAGAAATTTTGTTTTTGGTTAATTTTTATCTTCCCTTTTGGTTTTATTTGCTCCTTAATTACTTATACTCTTGTGTTTTCTCGTTTCATTCTCAGAGCCTGAAATGCAGAATGTTATAAAGAAGACCCTGCATATTGGTCATGCTTCATATCTGGTGTCTATGCTGGTAAGATTATCATATACTGTCAAATATTGTGTGCTAAAATAAGTCTACTTGCTACAGTAAGTCATAGTCAGAAGATCCACAGTAATTGTGATGTAATCAGTTACGTAGATGAAGGCTAATTAAGCTTATAAATAGGGCTTAGGAGCTCTTGTAATCAACAACACAGAATATTAATACAGAACAATTTCTGGTGTTCATTCCTTAGCATAGCTAGGGTCTTATTTCTAACATGGTATCAGAGAAGGCTATATCCTAGGGAAGAGTTGCAGAAGAAATCGAAAGTGCAGAAAAAACAAGCTGAAATCGAAAGTGCAGAAAAAACAAGCTGCCAAAGAATTCGAAAAATTCGAACCTACCAAAACAAAAATACAATATATACCATCATACCAGGCTCAATTAGACGACCTACCAGAATTTTTTTCGAGCTAAAAACGGCCAGCCACGCGCCCTCACGCGCCTCCGCACGCGCCTCAGATCCGCCACGCGCCGGCGCGTGGACCCTCTTCCAGGCGTTTTCCGGCGACTGTTCTTCAGGGAAAGTTGATCGCCTCCTTCAGCCGAGTTCGTCCAAACCCTCCTTGTTTGAATCCAGTAAGATTTATTTCTGAAGATATAGATATATACACGTATATATATATATATATAGGACCTGGTCTTCAAGAAACATATAGATGTACAATCAGTATACGCTCCTGCATAAGTCATTTTGCGAGGAAGAAAAGGCTGCCCTCGGATAGAAGCTTGAAATTGAACTTGAGGCAGTAGAAACAAAGGGTGGAGCAGATGAAGATGAAGAGAAAGAGAAGAAAGAAAAAAAAGATGAAGAAAAACAAAAGAAGAGTGCAGGGGCTTTAAAGATGCTGTGAATGGGTTTGTTGATAATGGTGGTTTGTTTTTTGAGTAATGACAGGAGGAGTGGGCTGTGCAAAAGCCAAAGAAAAAGCAAAAGCATCCTAAAAAAAAAGGTTGCTAAAGAAAAAAAAGGAACAGAACAAAAAAAAAAGAAAAAAGGCAAAAGCATCTAAAAAAAATAGGAAGATGCTAAAGAAAAAAAATGTTGTCTACCACACAGAAAAACAAAAGAAGAAAAATGATGTGGGAGAATCGGAAGAAAAAAAAAGAAAGGATAAAAAAAAGTGATTATATGAGATCCGATAAAAAAAAATATATATTTTACATTTATTTTCTTAAGGGAAAGTAGTGTTAATATTAAAAAAAAAATAAAATAAAATCGGGATCTTTTAAAAATGTATCACTTTGATTTTAAGAATTTGCCCGGTTATAGATTTAATTGTGTAGTATTCAAGTGGTAGTTGATATTACGGTATCACTCCAATTTTTTACAATGCTGCAAATTAAATAGTTCAGGGCCATTATTCCAATGGAGCAGAAGAAGTAGTTGTATTTCAGACAACACAGTTCACTGCCACGACGACAAAGCAGCAGAAGTAGTAGTATGTATACAGACATACACACAGTTCACTGCTATATCTTGTTAATACTGAGTGATCACAACGTCGAGTCTCAGTTCCTTCAAAATAATCAGTTCAAGGACTGATTGGTGGTCATCCACCGTTGTGCTGAAAAGCAGCACTTTTTTATGTTTTTGACATGGCCTAAAATATACCATGTGGTCGCAAGTTCGAGTCCCGGTATCCCAAAAGACTCAATAAACTCAAGATCGGTCGATCCTAAAAATGGGTATAGTTGGATGCTCAGATTAAGCTCAAGGGCTACTAGTGTCCACTCTTCAATCCCAAGAAAGGTCTTTCATCCGAAGATGGGATTTCGAGTGAGGGGGCGTGTCAAATATTGTGTGCTAAAATAAGTCTACTTGTTACAGTAAGTCATAGTCAGAAGATCCACAGTAATTGTGATGTAATCAGTTACGTAGATGAAGGCTAATTAAGCTTATAAATAGGGCTTAGGAGCTCTTGTAATCAACAACACAGAATATTAATACAGAACAATTTCTGGTGTTCATTCCTTAGCATAGCTAGGGTCTTATTTCTAACATATACCATCCTATATTTTGATGCACCTGGGTTGTCGCAACTTTCCATAAATCATTTCCTGAGTAGGATTTTTCTTTGGCTCTACATGTACTTGCAGAAATTAAATGTACAGGTGGAATATAACATGTGGGAGCCTGCAACTTTGGTTATCAGGAGGGATGGCTTTAGCATCAAGGGTACTGAAACCAGTTTCGGTTCAGTGAGCGAGAAGTTTTCACCAGCCACTACTGTATGCTATCTTATTACTTAACTATCTTTCCAATTATTTCTGAATAGGACATGTAAGAAATGGGTTCGAGTAAGGGTTGATGACAACATGATAAAAGGAGATTATTATGGTCTGGTATAGTTTTGTATCTACTAGGGGGCACTGTATGAGGAAATTTTGTACTCGTGTATCTGGTTTAAAATGTGAACCCCTTCAAGTCCAATTTTGCTTCCTATGTCCATGTTTAGCAGAGTAATGCTAGAAAAAGTTAATCGAGTCTAGGCTGTAAGGTTTTAAGGGATATAAAGAAATGATGTTGTTTCACTGCTGCAACATTAAGGGTAAAAGATGTGTCAGGTGAAGATATTAGCAGGGGTCACAGAGGGCTTTCCTACACCATGCTTGCAAATTTTAAAGGAAGATGGAGAAGGCAGGAAAAGAATATACGTAGTGGTGTAGCATTGTCTTGTTTATTGCATTTTCTTTTCGTGGACAAAGAATAGGGAGGAAGTGACAAATTATATCAACGTATTTCCTAAACTTCCCAAGAGTTGGGTTATTTGGGAAAAAGAGTTAGGTTAGGTCTAATGTAATTTTTTTCTCGATAAAATCAAAATTTAGTTTGTTTCCAACAACACATCACATCTTTTAGTGTATACAGCTATGTTAATAATCTTTCTTAAAATTGACAAATAGGAGCATGGAAATTTACAATCTCTATAGGCTCACCTGTTCACTCACCAGCCTGACAAACACATTATCTGGGAGCAGTTTAGATCATTTTTACCTCATTTTCTTTCCATTGAGAGCTGCCTTTCAGTGTGTTATTCTCTTTATATACATTAGTATTCTGGGATTTGGCAGCATTGACTGAAAGGGATACATACAATTTTATATTATTACGGCCAAAACATTAAAAGTTTGGTAGCCGGTCGGTACAGTACGGTACTTCTTTACGGTACTTCTTTTTTAGTATTTGGGCTTTAGTACTTAGTTTTTATGATTTGGGTCCAAAATATAATATAAACACACATTTAGGACCTATTTATTTTAATTTTTTTAAGAGCCTTAATATGTAAAATCTATCTAATATTTTATAAAATCTATTTTGCATGGGTACTCAGCAATAGCATTAGTTTATTGCTTAATGTGCAGTGTCAAGTGCTTGACAGAACTACACACTATACAGTGTACAATCATTTAACATAGCAGACGGAATATATTGTAATTTTACCATGACTTAAATTTCATTAATTGTCTACATTCCACTTCATCATTGTTTTTTTGCTTTTAGGTTTCTATTCCTTGTGACAGTCCGACAGAATTCTCTATAATTGGCTCTGGTGGGGTTGAGCACTTTTTGAGGGCAGAGGACAGCGCAGCAGATATTGCATGGTATGTTGCAGTAGTAACATCTGCCATTTACAAATACAATTGTTGATAGCTTTCATCTTTTCCATGATAGCTTTTAATATCTACATGCACATTAGAGAGCATTGCATGTCAGATATCTGGAGGTTTTTCTTTTGCAAGTTATAACCTTGTGAATGTTGTAATTTTTCCATTAAATGCTACTCCCTCCGTCCCAATAGATTTTTTACACTTACTATTTTGGGCCGTCCCATTCATTTCTTTACATTCCCAAAATAGTAAGTTTTAACACTATTACACCCACTACTTCACTTATTTTAACAATACTTTACACTATTACACCCACTACTTCACTTATTTTAACAATAAAATCATTATTACACCCACTATTTCACTTATTTTAACAAGAAAATCACTATTATATCCACTACTTCATTTATTTTAACAATATTACACCCACTTTATACCCACTTGTCTTGTCCTCCGTGCCCACCAGGAACGTAAAGATCCCAGTGGGACGGAGGGAGTAATTGTTAATTTTCTTCCCGAAAAAATACAATCATGGAGTCCGATTACTTTTTGCATTTCCTGTTATCTTCAAAAATTGCCTTGGTGCACCACATGCAGATATAATAAATATGAGGATGTATAGATAAAAGTTTAATGAGAACGCAAGCAGGCAGATATAGGATTCTTATATGTATGCTACATGCATAAAGGATTAAGGATATTGTGAGGGCCTTGTTGTAAAGATGCATGGTAAACACATTCAGGTCGATTTTTGTAGTATTTTGGCACCTAAAGATGGCTTATATGTTAGTAACTTTTAGAGCACGGGAAAGAATAAAAACCAATTTTTTTGTTAAGGTAGATGAGTTGTAGGCTGCAATGGATTAATATGAAAATGTGAAGGTATATTTCTTGGCATAAGAAAGTACTACTTTCCTATGTTGTGACAAATATTACATTAAAAATGTATTATTATTATATATTTATTCAGTGATGTGTATCAGTAATGTACATAAAAAATAAGTAGGCATAGCCATCCTTTAACACACTTATCTCATGGTCATAGGATTGGAGCTTGCATGGTCTTTCTCCTGTATTTGTTGGATATTGTAATAATGTATAAATATTATTCCTTCCATCCCATTTTTAGTGTTCATTGACCAAATGTAACCATTTCTTCAATCTTATTTATTAAATCTATAATTACTAAGTATATATATTAATTTTCAAACATATATAATATTACCAAAAAATAATTTAACACCTAATTAACCACATTAGACTATTAGTTGAACATGGACAAATTTTAGGACAAACAGAATAAGAAAATGTGCCATTATAAATGGGATGGAAGGAGTGATGGACTTATATACGTGGATAGAGTGTATAAGTTGTATTCTTGGTTCAACTTCTCATTCTCGGAATTATCGATACTGGGAAAGTCAACATAATACAGTAATGTGGTACTGTCTTAATCTTAAACTAGTTGGTGTGAACTAGCCTGTGATACATCTGCTCCACATGCCTACTGTAATCGCAAAGCTTTTGATTTGTGTTTTTAGTGATAAAATATATATATTATTCCAGTTACATCCCGAAGGTCCTCAGCTGTTGGTAGTTGGTACTAGTACCTAGTACATTTGATATATTCACACAAATCTACAAGCATATTGTATTCTGGTACTGTTGTCTACTCTTTACATCCACCACAATTTTGTACTTAATAATGCATATAGTAGCATTCAATTCAAATTATAAGAAATAAATTCCAATTAAATTAAATTTGAATTTAGGTATGTCACTCATCCCCCACCCCCACGCCCAAAACCCCTCTTCCCTCTCCCATTCCCACTCCCCACAGTTGGTAAGAGACCCCACTATCTTAGATATAGGTGATTCTAGGTTCCAAGCTTTATGCACATTACTTGTTGTGCATATTATGATTTAGCCTTTTCTACCAAGGGCGCAATTGAAAATACAAAGGAATTATTGTATACTGTATTATTTATTAGTTTAGTTATGTTTATTGTAGAAAATTATGTATTTCTTAAATTATAGTTAAACACTCGAAAATGAAAACCCTCGAGACCAAAAAATAATATTCATTTATCAAGGTTAAAAACACACTATCTCTCTATTATGTATTTATGTTAGAGAAAATATTAATTTACCAGCTATTCTTTTATCGAGGCTCTAGTGTAGACGCTGGTATGTGGATACTGTCTAGTGTCTATAGAGATATCTAATATAATTTTAATTTAGTTTGTTCTTAATAAGCCCAAATGTTCACAAGCCTTTGTTTATTAGGTTATTTTTATCAGGGTCAATCTAATTTGAAATTTATGTAATCCTCGAGATAGTCACTTGATTTAATATGATTTATTACTGATGATGAGATTGTTCTCGATCATGGGTTATGATACATTTCAATATCCCACTTCTTCGGTTCGAAGACTCCTGGGGTTGTGGTTCTTATGCCATTTAGCCTATCATTCTTATTGTTCTTTTTCCCTTATTTATGAAATTTGTCCATTATATTTTCGGATAATTAACCTTTTCTTATATGATAGCATTATTCTCATATTTTCTTTATTTAATTTTTCTATTGTAGTTCAAGAGACACAATTGTTCTAACCTTGCGGCAATTTATCAAAAAGGTACTACTTTTTTGAGTTATTTTTTTTGAAATTAGTGCAATGCACTATGTCACCGACGCAAGAAAAGAATAACAATGAGTTATTTTCTTCTCTCCACATATTTACAAAAGTGTGAAGAAAATTTTGGGACAAATAAATAAGGAATTTCTACCCAAATCTGCAGTAGTATTGGGTGCATGTAATATTCTTTTTTTTTTTCCCCTAACCCATTGATTGTGAGTTGCATCATATATGTAAGTGTACCAATTGATCTTGCAGGCAGGCGAGAAAAAGAAGAAGAAAGGTTTATTTTTTTAACAAGTGATGCTAAAGATCTCTCCATTCAGAAAAGAAAAAGAAGAAAGGTTTTTTTTTTTAGATAGTGTTGCTTAAGTTCCCTCCATGCATGGCAAAATTAATGTTACTGTTTTAGACGCTATGAAACACTAGTCGGTAAGGTGTTCAAGTAGTAGGTGTACAAATGTATATACATATGGTTTCGTTTTTTGAAACTTTCACCTTGGAAGTTTTATCTGTGCCGACCAGATGTTCTGCTGCAATTCAAATTTTGGATTAAGTTATGTTCTGACCTTTTGGGATCAATTTTTCTGTCGTTCTTGTTCTTTTTAATTGAAATTGTAATATGAGTAATGTTAGTATGATCCGTGGGAGATAGGTTGGAAAAACAAGTCAGGTACGGAGCGGACCGTGTCTGGCTTGTGTATATGAGTTGTTAATTGTTATTGCAGTAGTTATAAATTTAACTATGGGTTTGTTAGAGTAATAATATTAAAATGCCAATCCTTTACAATGTTGGGTTACAAGTATATTTATAATGACTTAATTGGGCCTTTAATGGGCTTGACTATCTAAGTGGGCCTCTGGCCCAACATTCAGTCCCCCCCTAAGTATGAAAGTATCTTCAGATCTTTCTAATTTATTTTACACAAAGCCCAATTTTTGCAAAAAGGAAAATAAGAGGAAAAGAAAGAATTTTTTGCTCCTTGGTTTGAATTAATCGAGACACGCGGCTGTGTATGTAGTGGCTGAGGGGTTGTGTCTGTTCACTTCTCCATGTCTTGGGACTAGCACCGGCAGTTGTAGAGGTAATATATTCACTTTACTCTTCTCTTTTCTCTATAAGTTTTCTTGCTCTTTTACTTTCCGTTTCTTTGTTTCATCATCTTCTCTCGTTGCCATTCTTGATATCTGAGGTATTCTTCCTGTCTCTTCTCTGTCTTTTCTTTTATTTTCTTGCTTTCTTCCTTGTCTGGTACTATGAAGGCTATCATCGCCTCTTGTTCTTCGACTGAGAGTGTTCCCCAAAACGATGGGGGGGATGATGTGGAGAGCCCTGTTCTCGAGACTGCTACTCGTTCTCATTATCTTCTCCGTACCTCCCCTTCTGTGAAAGCCCTGTCTTTTTCTCCTGGTTGTCATGAGAGTTCTATCAGTAGGGTTCGTTCAGTTGTTGGGTCTGGTTCACAGACCCCTTCTGTCGATGATGTTGTAAGACCCCGTTCTGGTGCTAGTTTTGAGTCCAATAAGTCTTTTAATAAGCCCAGCTTCTACGCTACACACCCCTTGGACCTTGATAAGTTATCAGGGTACGTTTCTTTCTCTGCTGGTTATAATGCCTTTGCCCCTAGTGTAAATGACCGGATGTGGAAACCTCCTCGACCTGGTTGTCAAGCCATCCCTGATGTATACTTTGAATATGGGCTTAGATTACCTTTACACCCCTTCTTTCGTTTTATCCTTCAGATCCTTGGGTGTGGTTTGGCCCAATTGGTACCAAACACGGTGCTTCAGATTAATGGGGTTATTGCTAGGTGTTACGAACTCCGACAATTTCCTAGTCTTGACTTGTTCTTCTCAATCTTTCGAGTAAAGAATACTGGGATACAGTTTTATGTTGACAAAAAAGAGGGATGTAGAAAGTTGGTTGAGGCTCCTGCTTCCAATTCTGGTTGGCACCCTTTGTGGGCTTGGTATGAGGGTCACGAACTAGGAACCATAGGACCTTGGCGAACTCTCTGCGCTGGTCGTGTGAAGTCTGTAAACCTTTTGGGGTCGAGAGCCGCTTCTGACCTGCGAGTTTTTCTTGGCTCTGAAGTTAGATATCAGCCCGAAGAGTTCTTAGATGCGAAATTCTTGAGTGATCATTGTTGTAAGCTAGTATCTGTGTTCTTGTCTCTGTAGTACTTTGCTTTTCCTTTTGTTCTTATTGACTTACTTTTACCTTTTGACTTGTAGTGACTGGACCCGCACTGCTTGAACTGGTGAAACTTAATGCAAACATGCCTACCGAAGAGTTTTTGGCCCTTCTTGTGAAGAGCAAGGCTGCTGGAGCGTCGACCGTGATTCCTAGTGTTAAATTGGAAAGTGGCCCAGAGGCAATTTCGAAGAGTCTCGTTTCCCCTTCTAGTGTGATTGAGGTTGATGCTGTTGGTACTGCTGTTGTGAAAGACAAAGAAAGGAAGAGACATCGCGAAGGTCACTTTTCCAAGGGCCATCATTCAAAGAAACTAAAGGATGTAGTGGAGCTTCCGTCCTCTGATGGTAATGTTGGGGCTTTGGTGTCCCCCAAGGGTGGTACTAACGTCGTGAGAGGCCTTCGTGGCTGTAAGGATTTAGTTGATCAGGTATTCTTGTCTTTGCCTTTATTTACTTTTATTTCAATTGTCGTTGTGTATGATTGCTTCCTTTCTGAATTCCTTGAGAGTGTCCCTTTATCTTTAATTTGGTGCCTGTTTTGACCCAGTTATCTACTGAGATGGAAAAGCTTTTGAAGCTGGATGACCTTGTTGATGTTCTTGAAGTGAAGAGACTTCGTGGAGAGGTAAGTGAACTGAAAGTGGCTAACAAGGGCCTGGAAGAAACTTCTCAGAATCTGGTTAAAGAGAACACTATTGCCGCTGATAAGCTTTTTGCTTCATTGACTGAGAAATCCCATCTTATCACTGAGTGTGATGCTCTGAGTGATCAAGTAAAGAATTTGCAGTTGGATAACCAGACTCTGAAAGATGCTGTGAAGACCTCAGAAGAATGTCTTGCTAAGAAGATGGATGTCTGGATGGAAGAGAAGGCTGCTCTGATGACTAAAATGGAAGGCCTATCTGTTCAATTGGCGAAGTGTCAAGCTGAATCTTTGTCATCTTTTGAAGAAGGCTATAATGAAAGTGTTGGGCGTCTTGCTAAGGCTGGAGTTGATGTGGTGGACCATTCGTTTGATCGTTATCTAGCTGATGTTGCGAAAGGGGGTGAAGCTGGAAAGACTGGTTCATCGAACTCTGCGCCCCAGGGTTGAAGACTTGTTTATCTGCCTGGGGTATGCCCCTGTAGGCCATGTAACTTTATTTCTATCGCTTTTGTTTTATCCAAACTTTCGTTATGAATCGTTTGAACTATTGTGACCTTTTGTTTTGTTGTCTTGACTTTGGACAATGTCTCCTTGCTTTGGTGAATCTTTCCTTTTTATTGTCAGTTGGTAGCTTCTTTGTTGGCGAACCTTATTAAATACCTTTGTTTTGTGATAATGTTGATGTCGTCCGAGAAAGTATTTTTATGTAGTCTGGAGTAACCACAGTAGGAGTTGCTTGGCTTTTGTTTTTGTAATTAGCTTTGAGCATGCTTCTGTATTTGACGTGTACTCCTTTTTAGGAGTACGAGTAGATTTTCAGAGGTGGTGAAATGGAGAAATGGAGAAATGGCGAGTAGATTTTTCATTGATGGTGAACTTTACCTTTTCCTCGTATTTTTGGTGTTTTTGTAATACTTTGGCGGACTTTATCTTTTCTTTGTATTTTTGGCGTTTTTGGAGTATTTTGGCGGACTTTACCTTTTCTTCGTACTTTTGGTGTTTTTGTAATACTTTGGCGGACTTTATCTTTTCTTTGTATTTTTGGCGTTTTTGGAGTATTTTGGCGGGTTTTACCTTTTCTTCGTACTTTTGGAATTCTTCTTCTAAGTGGAGAAATTCTACCATTTGGCGAATTTGTCTTTTTCATAATTCCGAAATTGTCGTAAGATTTACCTTTTCTTAGTCGTATGGCGAATTTTTCCTTTGATAATTTTGGTAGCTCGTGCTTTTAATGGTAGCCCTTTGAAGAATTTCAACCACTTAGCTTTTTTATTTTTCATGAAGAATTTTTTCTTTTGGCGAATTTCACCCCTCCTCTTTTTTTTTAAAAAAATTCCGGAGCCGGTGACGTTTGAGGGCTGTGTGAAGTTGTCCAAGGCCATTCCAACTTGCCCTTTTTTGGCGTGAAATTTACTTTTCTTCTTTGTTGTGGCGAGTTGTTACCTTTGATCGCTATTTGCTTAGCATTCGACCGATCGTAGGCGAAGAATTTTATGGAGATCATATTCAATGTGCATATGCGATTTATAAATCAAATACTCAGAAAATGTATCATGATGCTTAATGACCTTAAATATGACAGTAGAACTAAGAAATCTTAATTTAAACAAACTCAACTTAAATGTTTCCTTAAAACATAACTCATGAGCTAAGAATGTGACTTGATTGCAATAGTACTTAATGGACTAAATAACTTAAATAACTTAAAATGATCAATGTCTTGCCTTGAAGATCTCTAAGGATAGAACTTCTTGAGGTGAATGGCGTTCCAGGCGTTTGGCACTGGGGTTCCGTCGAGGTGTTCGAGCCTATAGGAGCCGGAGTTGATGACTTTCGTGACCTTGTAAGGACCTTCCCAAGGTGGAGATAGCTTACTTTGTTTTGAAGGCATTGAAGCAGCTGCCTCTCTTAACACTAGGTCATTGACCTGAAAGCTTCTTGGTTTGACCTTTGAGTTGTAGAGCTCTGCTACCTTGTCTTGATATTTGGATACGCTGGCCTGTGTGGAGTTTCTGAGCTCTTCGAGGAGATCAACATTTAGCTTCAAACCCTCTTCGGATGATTTGGGATCGAACTTTTCAATCCTTAGGGACTTAGAACTTATCTCAACCGGCAATACTGCCTCAGTTCCATATGCCATTCTGAATGGAGTTTCACCAGTAGAAATTTTCGGAGTGGTTCGGAGACTCCACAGTACATTTGGCAGTTCATCTACCCAATTTCTGTTGGCTTCAAGCAGTCTTTTCTTTAATCCTTGTAGAATTGCTTTGTTGGTGATTTCCACTTGCCCATTCGCTTGAGGGTACGCGACTGAAGCCTTTAGATGCTGAATTTGAAGCTCAGTCATTGCGTTGACCCATTTTTCACCTGTGAACTGGGTTCCATTATCTGTAATAACTACCCTAGGAACTCCAAATCTGAAAACTATTTGCTCCATGAAGAAATGAACTGCTTCGATTTCTCTTATCCTTGCTAGTGGTCTAGCCTCTACCCATTTTGTAAAATAATCGACTGCCACAATTATGTATTGACATTGTTTGGAGCTTTTTGGCAACGGTCCTACTAGGTCAATGCCCCACATAAAGAATGGGCATGGAGTTGTTGTTGGATTGAAAGGAACTGAGGGTCTGTGGTTCATGGACCCATACTTCTGACATGGTTCACATCGCCTTGTGAACTCCTCGCAGTCCTGGCGCATCGTGGGCCAGTAAATCCCATGTCTCATGATTTTTAATGCCATGTTTTTTCCAGCCAGATGGCCGCCACAAATTCCTGAGTGTACATCTGTCATAACTATTTTTGCCTCATCTTGGTTAACACACTTGAGTAGTGGCTCAACTAGAGCTCTCCTAAAAAGCTTGTTGTCAATTAGGCAATAGTGTTTTGCCTTTATAACCATTTTTCTTGCTTCTTGTCTATCCAAATCCTCATGAGTTCCTTGAATAAATTTGATGATGGGAGTTCGCCAATCTTCTTGTACGGAAATGCAAAGCACCTCTTTCCGGACTATTGATGGTTCGTGGAGTTCTCTGAAGTATATAGGCTCTGATGTATTTGAAGCTTCCGATGTAGCCAATTTTGACAAAGCGTCTGCCCATGTATTGTTGGACCTGTCAATGTTGTTGATGGTCCATGTTGTGAAGTTCTGCAACAATTCTAGGATAATTTTTCTATATGATGCCATTTTTTCATTAAGAGCTTTGAACTCCCCCAAAACTTGCTTCACTACAAGTTGAGAATCACAAAATATGTCTATGGCGGATACCTCTAAGTGGCGAGCTAGGATCAAGCCTGCTACAAGACCTTCGTATTCTGATTCATTGTTGGTCGTAGAAAATTTGAACTTAATGACCTGTCGAATGGTGAAGCCCTCAGGGCTTGTAAGTAGGACTCCTGCCCCTCCAGCCTGTGAGGTAGATGATCCGTCTGTGAACAAAGTCCAAATTTTGTCTTTTGATTCTGAGATTTTTTCCCCTGGTTCAGAAGAGGTGAATGTGCATTCTGTGATGAAGTCTGCCAGGGCCTGAGACCTCGTTGAAGTCCTTGGCTGGAATTCCAAGTGGAACTGACTTAGCTCTACAGTCCATGAAGCCAACCTTCCTGTCATGTCGGGCTTATGAAGTACCCGACGCAAAGGTTGATTTGTCATGACAATGATTGCTCTTCCTTGAAAGTATTGCCTTAGTTTTCTGCTGGCCATAATCAAAGCATATGTTAGTTTTTCTATGTTCGAGTATCGTGTCTCAGCATCTTTGAGTATATGGCTCGTGTAGTACACGGGCTTTTGCTCTGAGTCCACCTCTTTAACCAATACGGCCGCCAAGGTTGAATCTGAAGCAGACAAGTACAGCTTTAAGGGTTCGCATTGAAGAGGCTTAGCCATAATTGGAGGGGATATCAAAAAGTCTTTGATTCCTTGTAGACTTTCTTCGCATTCCCTTGTCCAACTAAATGTCTTGCTTTTTGAAGCTTCTTTGATTGCTTCATACATGGGGAGACATTTCTTTGAAGACTGAGGTATGAAACGTCTAAGGGCTGCAATGGACCCTGCGAGGGCTTGGAGCTCCTTGAGGCATTTTGGAGCTGGCATATTCTGAATGGCCTTTACTTGGCTTGGATCCGCTTCAATACCTCTTTGAGTGAGTAGGAATCCTAGAAAGCGACCTCCACTTAAACCAAAAGAACATTTTGCTGGATTTAATCTCATGGAACTAGCCCTTATTCTGGAGAACGTCTCCCTGAGGTCCTTGACGTGATCCGAAGCTGTTGGTGACATTGCTATAATGTCATCGACATATACCTGAATATTTCTTCCGATTTGAGGAGCAAAAATCTTGTCCATTGTTTGTTGGAACGTTGCTCCCGCGTTTAAGAGACCGAAAGGAGTAACTTTGAATCCAAAAACGCCCTTATGTGTTATGAATGCCGTGTCATCTTGATCTTGTTCTGCCAACTTTATTTGGTTGTATCCCGAAAATGCATCCATAAAAGATAGTAGCTCATTTCCAGCAGTAGAATCGATGAGTTGATCAATATTGGGCAGTGGATAAAAATCTTTGGGACAGGCTTTATTGAGATCCGAGTAGTCTATGCACATCCTCCACTTGCCATTGCTTTTCTTGACCAAGACTGGATTAGCAATCCATTTTGGGAACTGAACGGGCTTAATGAAGTCCGCCTCAAGAAGTCTGTCAATCTCTTTTTCGATAGCCTCTTGCTTTTCTTTGGAGAATATGCGTCTTTTCTGTTTCACTGCTTGTACTCCAGTTTTTATGTTAAGGTGGTGGAGAGCTATCTCAACTGGGATCCCAGGCATGTCCTTGGGAGACCAGGCGAAAATATCTGCAAATTCTCTTAACACTTGGATGAGAGCTTCACGAACTTCAGGAAGCAATTTTGTCCCAATTTTGACGACCTTCTCAGGATTGTTGAAGTACAGAGGAATTTCTTCAACTGGTTCAACTGGTTCATGACTTGGAGGCTTAGGTAGTTCGATGATGTCCCTTGGGTCCATTTCAACGACTTGGTTCACCGAGGTCGATGCACCAACCGACCTTTTTGGGAGTGCTGAACTAATGTAACATTGTCGAGCTGTTTTTTGGTCTCCACAAACCTCACCAACACCAAAATCTGTGGGGAATTTCATCTTTAAATGTGTTATGGAGACTATCCCCTTTAGAGCTGCAATGGTTGATCTTCCCAATATTGCATTGTAACTTGAGATAGCGTTAACAATATGGAATTTAACCATTACCCATTTTTGGCAAGGTGGAGATCCAAATAGTACGGGCATGTCAATGACTCCAACTGTTTTAACTTCGTTGCCCGTGAAACCATACAACGGTGCATCCTTTGAGCTATTGATCTTTCTATCACCCAAATTCATTCTTGAAAAGGCACCCTGGTATAGAATATCAACCGAGCTGCCATCATCGATCATTATTTTCTTGACCACATTTGTCCCTATTTTGGTAGTAATCACCAGGGCATCTTGGTGGTCTTCCATGATTCTATCTCCAAAGTCTTCATCTGAAAATGATATCACCAAGGAAGGGTTTCTTCTTGGCTTCTTGTTATCCACCCGAAATACCTCTCTGGCATAAGCTTTCTTTGCCCTGTTTGAAGAACCTCCCGAAGTGTTTCCTCCAGATATGGTGTCTATGACCCTGTCTGGTTCATTTCTTTGTTGCATTGCATTGTCTCCTTTTTCAACAAAGTGGGATAATTCACCTTTTTGAATTTTATCCTCAATCAAATTTTTCAGTTGGTAGCATCTCTCTGTATCATGCCCCGTATCCTCATGATAGTAGCAAAATTTGTTGCTTGGAGGCCTATTGGGATTCATCGGCCTTGGAGGTACATATGATGGATCAGCTTTAAGGACTCCAAGTATTGCAATCCTATCAGTGTTGAGCTTTGTGAAGTCCTTATCACCCCGTGGTCCTTGAGGCCACTGGCGTTGTTTAGGTGGAGATTTATGTGGAGTGGGTGACCTGTTTGACATGCGTGAGGTGTCATCTCCTCTTTTTAAGTGAGCTGGAGACCTCAATTGTGATCTTCGCGCTCCCCGAGCACCTCGATCATCTCGTCGATATTCCCACTGTGAAGTATGTTCAATAAACTTGTTCATTCTTGATCTTGGGGATTTCGAAGATTGGGTGCTTCCTACAGCTTCTTGGAGAGTTAGCCTTCTTTCAAATAGCTGTATAGCTGCTTGAAGTGACTGAGGCTCTTTTTCAAAATATTCCTCCAAAATTGCATTGTGTCTATTTCTGTCCACTCCTGCTGCCAAGTACGTCATTGCTAAATTTTCTATCAAATCCGGAACTTGGATCATCTCAGCTCTAAAACGATTTAAATATTCTCTCAGACTTTCATTCGATCTTTGTCGAACATTTACAAGAGAGGCCGTTAACTTTCTTCCTTTCTTGTTTGTAGAGAATCTTGACTTGAATTTTTCCTTCAAACTAGTCCATGATTTTATTGATCTTGCTGGTAGATTATTGAACCACATAAGAGCGGTGCCCTTCAAACACGTCGGGAAGAACTGACACTTCGCTACCTCATTGTGTCCAAAGAAGGACATTCTTCCATCAAAAAGATTAACGAAGTCATAGGGGTCCGTGGAGCCATCAAACTGATCTATGGGTGGTACCTTAAGATCCCTGTTTATCTTAGCTTTTTCTATGCTTTTAATGAATGGACTCTCCGAAGAGATTTCAGTTTCCCCTGTGTGGGATTTTATGAACTCCTTGAACCTTAATATGTCCTTTGCGGATAAACTAGTTTTGTTTGATTCTCCCCTATCACTATCTTCATCCTCGTCTACCGAGTACTCTCTGTCCTCATTTCTAGATTTACGTTTCCTTGACGAGAAAGAATCAGAGGATACCTCCATTTTAGAGTGCTTACTCCCCATAGATGTTCTCCATGAAGATTCATAGTTCTCTGTTTGATACTCAGAGGAGATACGACCGCCGGACACCTCGTGGAGCTCTCTCTGTAACCTTATAATCTCTTTCTGCCTCCGAACCTTTTCCGCTAACATTTGCCTTTCTTCATCTAGTCGACGAAGCTCCTCGTCGAGGACAACGTGTCCTGACTGCTCCTTATAGTTTTCCTGATTCTGTCGTTGTTTCTTCATCTTTTCCAGATGCAATCGAGCATCGCTCGTGAGCACATGTTTCCCCTGTGGCGTTAGAACCAACTGGCGAGAGTCGTGCTTTAATCTATGAGGTCCGTTTAACGGATCTGAAAGAGCAGGACCAGGAGGAGATGAAAACAGCGCTTGTGGATTCATCGGAGCTTTAAGTTTCGTATTCCGCTTCACACTCACCACATCCTGAGTGTTTGGAGCTAGTTGATTGTCTACTTCATCATTGTTCTCGGCCATTCTTCGTTATGGATCGAAGAATTAAAGTCGATTCAATGATAATTCAGCTCGATTTGTTGTTTTGGTGAGTTGTGTTTAATGTTTTTGAATTTCCGAAATTTTGTTTTTTAGAGGATAATCAAACCTCCTTCTAGCGCCATTGTTAGAGTAATAATATTAAAATGCCAATCCTTTACAATGTTGGGTTACAAGTATATTTATAATGACTTAATTGGGCCTTTAATGGGCTTGACTATCTAAGTGGGCCTCTGGCCCAACAGGGTTGTAGGAATGCAGGAGAGGTGTGGATATAGAACTCAATTGATAAATTTACACCAAAGCGCTTATATTTCATTCTGGGAGTATTTTGAATAGGTTTTGTATTAAGTTTGAATAAATTATTATATTGAATCTAGAACTAAATTTTTTGTCGGTGGGAGGAAAATATTAGTTCATTACAGTATTTGAGTATGATCTACCTAATACTGTTCCCATTCCCAGTGTACAGGATGTGGAACCCAGGAAGTACTAACGGCCAAACCATAGCATCGATCTTTAAAATTACTCCTACTTCATAATTATTGTTTCGTAGTAATTTTTATTACTCCCTCTGTCCCGCCAGTTTCTTTACATAGGGGCTGGGCACGGAGACCAAGGATACTTAGTGGTTATAATATTGTTAAAATAAATGAAGTAGTGGGTGTAATAGTAATTTTATTGTTAAAATAAGTGAAGTAGTGGGTGTAATATTGTAAAGTGTTGAAAAAGTGGAGTGAAGTAGTGGATGTAATAATATATTTTATTGTTAAAAGTTACTATTTTTAGTAATGTAAAGAATTGGTGGGACGTTCCAAAAAGGAAATTGTAAAGAAATGCATGGAACAGAGGGAATACAAATTATTACCTAAACACAAACTTGAATTATTTTTCAAGTAAGGGTGATGGTCCTAAATACCCATTTGTGGAGATAAAATAATCAGAATACCCATAGGCAGAGCGGCTGGTCTTAAATACCCACCATAAATACCCACCAGACACGACCAGAATACCCATAGACGGAGCGACTGACCCTAAATACCCACAGACACGCATATCCCTGGGACACGCATGTATGAACAACGTGTATTTTGTAAATTGGAAATCTGACAACACATGCGTATCTTGAGATACGTTGTTAGAATATGCGTATCCAAAGACACGCATCTCAGACATGCGTGTCTTACGTCATCATCTCTCTCGCTCAGTAACCCGACAAAGGCGACAATGGCGATTTAAGATGATTTCTGTTCAAGCTCCTATTGACCATCAGTCACTTTTCTACTACGTTTTATATATCAATAGAATCGTATTTTCATGTTCTACACATCTATACCAACTTTATTATATTTCTTTTGTCGAATTCGAAACACCCAATTCAAAGTTAACTTTTCGATTCTTTTTCCGTCGAGGTTCGTACACGTCCCTGCGGGGCCAACAGAGAGAAACTGACCACGGGTGGAGGAAGGACATGCGTTTGTGGTCCTGTGGTGCTTTGGTTATATGGAGAGTAGCCTGAGAGAGAGAGAGAGAGATCGAGGGAATGGAGAAGACGTCGGCGACTCAGAGATCTGGAAAGATGGCCGCTACAGTAACTTGGGATATGCATCCCCACATGCGTATCCCGTGGGTATATTGGGCCAGACGCTCCGTCAATCGGTAATTCGGACCATGGAGGCTGGAAAACAGGTATTTTGGACAATTTCTCTGTATTATTTGCCAGAGTAAGAGTAATATATAACTTAATTTTACGATAGTTGTATTTATAATTGTTCCTAATAAATTCGTATGCAACATAAATCTTTTAGTGCCATATGTTTTTTTTTTTTTGCCAGGAGTGCCATATGTTTTAAACAAACAGTGAGTAAAATATAAATCATAACTCAGTTTTCTTTTATATACTAGATATAATGTAATTTCAACTAGCAAAAACGACAGAGAATGTATTACAATTCAAAACTGAGTTTGGTAAAAAATTAAATTATTTTAATTATATACAATTTCAGTACCTTATTTTAAAAATTTTTGAAGTTGAGATCACGTATAAATTACATGGGGGCTGGACACGAAAATCAAGAATAGTGGGTGTAATATTGTTAAAATAAATGAAATAGTGGGTGTAATAGTGATTTTATTGTTAAAATAAGTGAAGGTGTGTAATAGTGTAAAGTGTTAAAAAAGTGGAGTGAAGTAATAGATGTAATAATATATTTTATTGTTACAAATTACTATTTTTAGTAATGTAAAAAATTGATGGGACATCCAAAAAAAAAATTTAAAAAAATGGATGGGATAGCATGAATGGAGAAAATGCCCAAAATACCGACATTTGGAGCTCCAAGGCCCGAAATGCTGAAAGTAGGGGTGTTCACGGATTGGTTTGGTCCGGATTCTTGATTTTTTCGAACCAAATCAATATAAACGGTTTTTCAAAAATCAAAACCAAACCAGACCAGTTAGATGCCAAGACCAAACCAAACCAGACCATAGAAGAACGGATTGGTCCGGTTTCGAACCACGGTTTGAACTTTATACCATATTAATTTTTTAATTTTTGTTAAACTTAAAAATGAAATTGTAATTTAAATAAATATAAATAAAATTTAATAAACATAAATATTATACACTACATATATGTATTACAATATTTGTTTATCAATCTTTAGTCTCCTGTTTACGTATTACATTTATATAATTCAATTGAATTTATATAAATAGTAAACAAATTAATTTAGTGTAGAATTACAAAATATTGATAATTAACTCAATATTAGATTTATTAAGTAATTTAATTTTTTTATTAAATATACGTATATACATTACGTACTATAAGTTATAATCTTAACTTATAATTATCTACTAGATTTTTTAGCGTATTATTATATAACGGTCCGGTTTGGTTTAACCGGTTTTAAAATATTGAAAACCATAACCAAACCATTTATGCATAAACGGTCCGGTTAACCGAACCACTAACAACGGTTTTTACGGTTTCAGTTTTTGTTGGTTCGAATTGTTGTGGTCCGGTCCGGATTCACGGTTTGACGGATTGTTTGAACACCCCTAGCTGAAAGTCGGAAGTCATGGCCCTGAATACCCACGGTTCACGCATCTTACAGATGCGTGTCCTGGGATACGCATTCTGAGAATGCGTATCACCATCTTGCAGATGCGTGATGACGTCAGACGACATCATCTCGCCAGAAAACGCATCTCACCTCCCGGTGACCAAAAATCGCCCAAACAATCTCTTGTGTCCGTTCTAACTGCTCAGGCCACCTGCACAAACACTGAGAACGTCAAAATGATGCCCAAGCCTCGCTCTACATTTTACCATCTTCGTATGTTGCTTTTTGGCCCCGCAGGGGCGTACATGAGCTAGTCGGAAAAATAGATCGGAGTTGGAGCTCGAATTGGGTGTTTCGAATGCGGTGAAACAATCGAAAATCCAAAATTATAGGGTTGTAGAGGGGGGAGAGGCGAGCATTTTGGTATGTGGAACGTAACTGGAAGAAGCTTGTAGAGTGCGGTGTATTTGGTCAAAGTTTTTTATCGGAAAAAGAGACGGCGATCATGGCTGGTGACGATGAACAGTGACTTCAGATACGCATTCGGTAGATGCATATCTAGTGTCACGCATTTACAAAATGCGTATCTCAGGCCGCCATAGATCTTGCAGAGCGTGTTTTGTGAAGTACACACATGTGTCAAAGGAGTGTTCGGACACTCCTTTCCCACATGCATATCCCGTGTGTATTTAGTGCCATGTGTTCCGAAAATAGGTATTTTTGACCATTCTTTTTTGGAGATGGACATTTAGGGTCATCACCCGCATGAATGCCCGTTAAAGTATTACTTTATGCTAATTAAAGATAAAAGAAGCGTGCTGGATTTCAGCCACCTTATTCTTTGCGATGACACAAACTTATCCTAGATACCCTAACTTATGCCATTTGAAGGTCCTAACTTTTTAATATTTGGAGGTCTATTTTTTTTTGGAACAATATGTCTAAAAATTACGAATTTTATAAATCAATTTACATGTGAAATTGAAATAATTTAATAATCCAAATTTCGGTTTTTTGTATAATTTGAAGTTAAGAGTTTATTAGCGTTCTCACTTTTCAATGTGCAAATTTCTAATTAAATCACTATAATTTAGTTTAGTTAACATCATCTTCTCACTATAATCTAATTTCTTTCCGTGCTTAAAATTTCTGAAGGTTATAATATAAAAATATTTAGTAGTACGTCCCTAAGTCATATTTAAATATTTTTGAACGATCCGATCATACGGATGTAAATATTATGTCAAAATATTATTGCATAATATTTTTTATGAAAATTTAAGTTGTAAAGTATTGATTTTATAATTATATTATTTTCTTATATAATACTAACGATAGATATTAATCGATTATTTTTTGTTAAAAAATAATTTATCCAAATCACTACATCATTTAAAAATTTACATATTTATTTATTTTTATTAGATATTTATTTCCGTACGGTTGAATTTTTAATTAAGCATTCAAATATTGAAATCTAAAGACGAACCAATAGATAAGTTTTTTTTATAGTATTCAATTTATTTCATTTTTATTTATAACAATAAAAATTATTAACAATTATATACTTCTATATATTACTATCATGTGCATATATAATGACCGAAAAATGAGACCTCTAAATAGTTGGTGGCCCTAGGCAAGAGTATGGCTATACTCCCCCTAGAGCCGGCTATGGAATTAGTGCATGTGGTCAAATTAATACATCTACCTGTCTCCCAGAGTCCCAGTTTCTTCTAACAACCACCAATGGCAATATCAGTTCTTTCTGTATATATAGATGCCCCTTTATTGTAGAAACATACTATTCATTCACTGAACCACAACTACTTCAACTATCTGTGTAAAAATATCAGCTAAAATTATGGAAGCATCTTCTTATATAGCTCCGACGGCCAGAAGGTAATCCTATACAGTACTATATTTTAAGTTCATAGATCATGTAGTATTAAGCTAGATACGGTCCGCGGAATGATAAATGAATTATATAATTTACTAATGAGAGTTATGTTCAGTGTAAACCACTTAAATGAAGTTCCGATATAGAACATCATAAGTATATATAAGTATAATGTATTATGTACAACCGTTGTGTTCATATAAATACAATCGGAACTTGATTAGTAAAGTTAGGAGCTTATTTATCAATTTACACTTAAATGAGGTTTCAATACAGAACATCATAAGTATAATGTACAACTGTTGATATAATCGGAACTTAATTAGTAAAGTTAGGAGCTTATTTATCAATTTTCAGTATCTTATGATTGTAGTATAATAATATAAATTTCATTTTTGAATCATCAGGTTGGAAGGTAAGGTGGCAGTGGTTACTGGCGGCTCACGAGGCATCGGCGAGACTACCGCCCGTGCTTTCCTCCGGCAGGGTGCCAAGGTGGTGATCGCTGATATTCTAGATGATCTAGGTCATTCCATATGCGAAGAAATAAATGACCCTAGCTCATTCACTTATGTTCACTGTGACGTCACCAAAGACTCGGATGTAAAAAACCTGATCGACACAACCATAGCCAAGCACGGAAAACTGGACATAATTTTCGCCAACGCAGGAATCAGCAACGTAGACGGAAAGAAAATCTTAACAGCCGATAACGAAGAATTCAAAAAAGTGATGGAAGTGAACGTGTACGGTTCATTTCTATGTGCTAAACATGCAGCTAGGGTCATGATTCCATCGAAAAAAGGTAGCATAATTTTAATGTCGAGCGTGGCATCCGTGGTGAGTGGTGACGTTTCGCATGCTTACTTGGCATCCAAGCATGCAGTGGTAGGATTGACAAAGAACTTAGGAGTGGAGTTAGGGGAGCACGGGATTCGAGTTAATTGTGTTTCGCCTTTCGGAGTTGACACGCCTATGTTAAGGAAGGAGTTCGGGGTGGAGAACGGGGAGGGTGTTCGGGGATTTGTTGAGGAGATTGGGAACTTGAAGGGAGTGGGAGTGGATAGCGAGGATGTGGCAGCGGCAGTGGTGTATTTAGGGAGTGATGAAGGGAAGTATGTGAGTGGTTTGAACCTTGTGATTGATGGAGGGTTTAGTACTACTAATGTTGCCGTTAGGGAGGCTGTGATGAAAATGAAGCGTTAATAGAGAGTACTTGGTTTTTTTTTTTTTTTTTGGGCTTGTTGGGGATTGGTGTTCATGTTTGTTTTTTCTTCTTCTGTGTTTTTGTCGGTTTTTTTCTTTTTTTGGTTATGAACTCTGCCGTGAGCATGGGCAGTGGTGGGAGAGCCCATTTTTGTTTTTTTGGGTCCCGTTGGCGAGGCTGGCAAAAATTGGACTTTAGCTAAGTTTCTCCAATAATTAAAAAACACATCTGACTATTATTTGGTCCACCTTATCATGGTATACATAGTAGGGGAGAGCACCGATCGGATCGAATCGGATTTATGATAAAATTGAAATCGAAACCGAAACTTTTCGGGTTTTAAAATTTAAAACCGAAACCGCAATCGAAACCGGCGGTTCGGTTTCGGATTCAAAATTGTCGGATCGGATGCAATCGGTTCGGTTTCGGTTTTAAACCCGACTACATAGCAGATTTTGATCCTGAATTTAAGAAAGCAAAAATCTGGCAAAAATTGAAAGGAGGGAAAGAGTTTATACAACAGTTAGCCAAAACCAGGATCAGGAGCGGAATCCATAAAAGCAATTTATGTTGTTAAAGCATGAAACAATGTAGCAGACTAGCAGTCAATAAATAAAGACCAAATGAAAAAAAATTGTTCCTGCGCAGAGAAGGAACTGAATGAGATCAACACCCATGAGCCTTTGACGCTATACTCTAACCAGGAAACATTATAATTAGTTGTAGTGCCAAATTTTATACTGTTTCAAACATATACTCGTATATGAGTAATTAAGTTCTCATCATCCCAGGAAACATAAATGTAAAAATGCAAACTTCTAATGTATTAGTGGACTAGAGAAACATGTACGAACATTGGTAACAGTTTAAACTAGTGTCAAATAACCTCTCTTTAAGGCAGAATGTGTTAAAGCAAAGAAGCCATGCAGGGGCGGACCCAGGAATTTTTTTCTGCCCGGGCTGGAGCAAATTCAACACCACCACTAGTGATGTATGCATCTAAAATTGTTAACCACATAAATATCAGTTAACAAATTTACGCAGGGAACAGCAACCTTCTGTAATTACGGGTCTAAAAGTGGCCGACTATAATGAAGTTACAAATTATTCTGTTATCATAAAGCCTCTGGAGTATTTGAAGAAATAACTTATCAACTTACAATTCATAGTAATCACCAGTTCCATGCCTTAGGTAAAGTCTTGCACAGAATCATGCTTCTCATCTTTGAGCGGTGTCTTGAATATATAATTCAATCGACACCTCACTAACACCATGTATTTTAACAGATGCACTTATGTACCTTGGACCCTTGTTGGAAATATTTAACATGTGATTACCAAAAACATACAAAGGAGGTTCAGTTAGAAAATCCAACATAGAGGTTGAGCTCTGTTATGAAGTGCGACATTCTTTATTCAAATTTAGAAACCTTTAGAACTAAAGGTCTTTATAATCTTTAGTTGGGAATGGTTATATAAAACTCCAACAAAAAATATATACTTGAATTCAAACAAGGGTCTAAATAGCTGAAAAGTCTTTTGCTTTATGTTTCTGTAAAAATGTAGCAGTTAAGAATCGAACCTGAGTCTCCCCTGCTTTGTTCCAGCCCACAAAACAACTGAGCTACACCAGGGCTTTGTTGAAAATTGAGAATATATATTAAGAGTACTCTAAAAGTTTCACCAGGGCTGGAGCCAACCCCAGCCACCCCCTAGGTCCGCCCCTGAAGCCATGCAATTATAAGTTAGTATCGGTGTGAGGTTTATCTTCCTTTGATATTTTAAATTTTTAGCAATTATATTTCAAAAAATATGTGTATTTATAGTTATATTTATTTATATATATATATAATTTATTTATTTTAATTGGATCGGATTCGGATTTTTTCTGATCGGATTCGACAAGAAACCGAAATCGCATAATCGAATTCGATTTCGGTTTTTAATTTTTCGGTTTCGATTTCGGATCAGTTTTATACGGATCGGTTTTTAGCGGTTTTTAACGGATTCGGATTTGGATTTTTTCGAATTTTAGCTTAGCCCTAATACATAGGTCCGGTTGGGAGAGTGGAGCCGCATCTCAATTGGATTGAAGGATACTTTGAGTTGAATTAAAATGTAATATAAGCTCCTGATTCCTTAAACTTCTATCAGCATCAGTATGCTCAAATCAGTGATAATTGTTTAGTTTTGGTACAAGTGTCAATTCCAACAATTCGAGTTAATTGGTCGTGCGTGGCTCATGCTAATTATTTTTTTTAAAAAAAATCCGTCTGTATGCACATTCAAATGATGCGTGGGCTGCTTGAAAAGAGGGGTATACGCGTTCCAACCATGCTTATGCATAGTTCATTTAATTTTTCAAAATCGGGGACTAGTCTTGATTTTTTCAAAAAAAAATAATTATGGCGAAAACCCTAATAATCAAAATTTAATTTACACTGTCCAAAATGACCACGCGCGAAAAATGCGTATACCGAATATGCATTTCGGTCATGCGTGGCTCATGCTAATTATTATTTTTTTTTAAAAAAAAATCGGTCTGTATGCACATTCAAATGATGTGGGACTGCTTGAAAAGAGGGGTATACGCGTTCCAACCATGCTTATGCATAGTTCATTTAATTTTTTCTTTTTTCAAAATTTCAACAAGGCTTGCTCTCAATATCCAATACTTAAATCTCAAAATGGAACTGTTGAATTCCAAAGGTTAACTGTTGAACTCTAAGAGAATGAAGATAAAATTTAAAAATTAAAATTAAAAAATTGAATATTTCTTACTGAGTCCGGCCCTAATTTTGAAAATATCGAGGAATATTTTTTACTGCGACCCTGATTTTGAAAAAATCAGGGAATATTTTTTACTGAGTCCAGCCCTAATTTTTCAAAATCGGGGACTAGTCTTGATTTTTTCAAAATCTGGATAAGTTATGGTTTAGGGTCTATCCCTAAACCCTAAATTCGTATACGGTTTATTCGTCGTGCTGAATATTTGTAAAATCCAAAATGAAAATGTTGAACCCCAAGAGAATACAAATAAAATTTAAAAAATTTAATAAAAAATTGAATATTTCTATACTCTAAATGTAATCCGTTGAAACCTAAATAAAAACTATTTAAACCCAAAGATTAACTGGCCGTACGCATATAACCAAAGCCAAATAAAAATTATTTAATCCCAAATAAAATGATATTTTAAATGATATTTTTTTAAAAAATAAAAACAGAAAATAGCACTCCACCCGTAACTTCAAGTTACGGGCCATACAACCAAAGCTACGCATTCTATTTATGCGTGGGAAAAAAACTATACAAACTCTAAATTGCTTTCTGACCCGGGGGAGAAACAAAATATATGCATTTTGAAAATGCGTAGGTTATGTATACTGTATACATAAGCCAAATGCGTCTTTCTCTGGTTATTTTGAATGCTCTAGCCAGATATTTTGGACAGTGGGTTGTGTATTGTTAGTAGTATTTTTGTGTGTTCGTTCTCAGGGAAGGACTAAATTTAACTCAAAGTTCAGGTTTCTTATCTCTTTACGTCTAGAAGTGTGTGAGAAAAATTTTGGGTTTGTGTATTAACTAAATTATCCAAGAACTAATTATAAGCACTAAGCTAGAATTGATTTTAAACTGAGATTCAAATATATAGGAAAACAATCTAAGAACTGGGGTTCTTCACTTGGTCTCAATACATGCTCAATATTAATGTGATATCTGTGTTCCTACCTTGCTGAAAACAATTCTTCTAAAGTTATACTGTACCCTCCCAGGTTACAATATAGTGCCTACAGCTACACCCTAATTGTCACTCCCGTGATACAATCAAAGTATATCTATAAACTGTTAAGTGCCAAGAATTATATGTCTCACAATTCTCCTATTAATCTCCCGATCTAATATTCAAATTATGTCTGTTAAATCATGTACTAAGATTGCAACTTCTCTCCCAAGCTTATTACAATCCCTAGAATACAATCAAAAGTTAGCTACTCTTCTAATTGTGTTAAGATCTCATTAACAGATCAGCAAAGCAGAAAATCACGTAATCAAGCATGCATGAATACCAAGGAATACTACCCAATCCTCAGATTAGAGAATTAGTTACACATAATTAAAGAAGAAAACAAAATAATAATGATAATGAATAAAAACATAATATTGAAGAAAGAATTGAAGATTGAAAGTACCTTGATACGATTAAAAGCTATGAATTGTTCTAGCTATCAATTGTTATATCTATGAATTGTTATAATTTACAATGGTAGGATGTGTTTTAAATAGGCTCTACAAATCTTGCCCAGCAAGATATTGCCTTCTATTACAATTGGGATTTAAAGAAGGTACCCAAAACTGCCCAGAATACAATTAGAATTAGAAAAAGGGCAAAACAGTAAATTCCAAGCCTTCTTTAATAAGAACACGTGCGCGACTTTAATCAGTACGTTTCTTGCACTTGTTTCCTATCCCAGGTTGTAGAAAATCTATCAAGCTTCGCGTGGGCAGTAAGATCGCTGAAAACGGACTTCTAGAACTCCAGATATGGCCAAAACAGTATAAACTGCGCAGCCTTCCCGGAAAATCCGAATTTTAATCAATTAAATCTCCAAAAACGACAAAAGCTCAGATATTCTTGCAAACCTGCACAACTACACAAAACACATCAAAACTACACAAACTTGAGTCCAAAACAATCAATTTAAGCCGATATAGAATGTTCCAAGTGGATATAAAATCCACTTATCAAACACCTCCAAACTTAAACCGATGCTTGTCCTCAAGCATAAACAATTACAACTACCTAATTAGTACCACTTCCGTAGGTGATCACGATTTCATTTGGCATATGCAACAAGCCCTTTAAACCCCTAGGCAGCCCTAGTGGACGAGTAAGGTCTCGTGAGGGCCTATAGCGAATGTACCCACAAAATCCATTTAACCTAATGCAATGCAATGCATGAATGCAACTAATATGCAAATGCAATTAATCTAGCCTACCATGCCTTCAAATCCTCTCATGCCATATCAACTTAAGAATCAAAGTAAATACGCAATGTCTTGGTGTCGAAAGTGCAAGTATTCACATAGTCTACTCAATGAACATGCATAAGTTCTCACAAGTCCATGTCAAGTGTAAGAATAAGTTAGTAAACATGCTAAACCTACAAGAGTACATCTTTGAGACAAAACTCGGGATCTCATACGCAAAAACAAGCAAACACTCACAATCCACTCACAAAAGAATATTCACTCAAGAACAAGGGTAAGTGTATCACTCAATTCCAACAAAATCATAAACATGCTTGACATTTGGTATCAATCTAACTCTTAACACAACATACATCAATGACAATAATCAAAAGGTCTTCATTCGGTTGTAACGTGGGCTAGGGACAAGGTATGTCAAATAAGCCAAAAACAGGTGAAGTGTCAAAAGCTAGTAAGTACCATAATGAACTATTCACAACACCCTATTTTCCCCCCACATAAATTTTACTAAGAACACTCGATTAGTTGACTAAAATAGGATCACAACAAACACAAACATGCTCTCATAATATTTTTTTTCTTTTTTTTTTCTTTTTTTTCTTTTTTTTTCTTTTTTTTTTCTTTTTTTTTTCTTGTTTTTTTCGAGAGCTAAATAAAACAATAATATAAACAATAACAATGATCTCACAATTTATTACATATGCCGACTATCAAGTAAACAACCAAACCCAATCTCAATATTTTCCCCAAAAGTATGACCAACAATAAACCCCTCCTTGCACACCTTATTACTCCCTTAAGCACTTTACTAGCCTTTGACAATGTGGGTTCAAATTAATGTAAGGCCAATACAAGAAATAGGTCTAGGCAAGTAATGTGGTATGTCACCGAAAAATAGGATTAAGCTCAACGGGTTAACTAATTGATCATGTAAACATGGTGTGGTAATATGGGAAAATATGCGGTTATTCCTAATTGCCTTTATCATTTTAATCGTCAAATAATGTCATGCGTTTCAAGAAAGACCTCAAACAACTGCTAGCAATGCAAACAATCCGTGGACACTCAACCAAACGAATAAATTGCAAAAAATATGCAATATGGCTCAAAAACTCATTTGGTGGAAAAACATACTCAATCCCAAGCAAAAATCTCTCTAATGCACCAACTTGTATTCAAAGCATGCAAACTAAATCATCTTGCACATATTCATGTCCTTCTAATCACTTACAACATTCAATAAGTCTACTAGCTTCAACTTACTAGTGTATGTGTGTGCACAAGAACAAAGCATATCACTTCTCAATCAAAAGCGTCAACAACACAAAATTCCTATCAAGCATGGGTGCAAATGCAAACTATTATGAACTCACATGATATACGAAAATAAAAACAGAATGTCCTATATGAGACAAACGTAAATAATACGAACATAACAATCATGCATGAACTATCACTACTATGCAAACATGATATCCTATATGAACACAAAATACAACAATATATACAACTACAAATCCCCCAAATTACCCCCAAACTTAAAATATTCAATGCCCTCATTGAATGGAAGTAAATACAAGGGATAGCAGAAAACATACCTACTCGTCCTCCTCCTCGGAGGAATCAGAATCTGGCTGTGGATACTGCGTACGAGCTCCATAGACTGGCCACCTTGCCTGAACACTACAAAATCCCAATTGACAAGAACACAAATTCGTAATAAAAATAAGATTAGAGAAAAAGATTTACCCAATACGAATCAAAGAGGTGAACTTGCAATTAATTCCACTTTAGAATTGAATTTTTAGAGATTTAAATAAATAGAAGAGGAATTGGATTTGTATGTAGAGGTGGTATATACAAAAAATAATAATAATAAGAATAATAATAATAAGAATAATAAATAATGATAAAAATAATAAAGATAATAATAATAAAGAAAATAATAATAATAATAATAAATAATAACTATAATAATAATAATAATAAATAATAATAATAATTATTATAATAATAATAATAAGAATAATAAGAATAGAAATAGGTTTAGAATTTTTGGAGAAAAGATGGGGGGTTTTGGAATTGAAATAGGAAAAGAATTAGGTAAAATAGGGGTATAAATAGAATGGGAGGTGAATTTTTTTTTTTATATATAAACAACAGCAGCTGAAACCATCGGCACCACACTGATCAATCAGAAAAGTCACGCAAACTGCGCGCGCGCAGGGCAGAACGCTGAAAGTGCAGATGCGCAGGAGCAACCTGCGCAACAGGCAGGCAAACTGCGGCAAGGGCAGTAACGCAGGCGCAGCCTGCGTTACAGAGCGGCAGACTGCGGAAATTGCAGAAACGCAGGTGCAACCTGCGTTACAGGGCTGCAACCTGCTCAAAAATTCGATTTTTTTTTTAAAAAGAAAGAAAGAAGTAAAAATCCTATGCTACACCAAGGTACAAAAATGCTTGGGTTGCCTCCCAAGAAGCGCTTCTTTAACGTCAATAGCTTGACGTATTTCTACCTGCAAACTTCAATGAACAGAAAAAGCAAACAGATGCACATATCTACGAATTTCTAATATAAGCATATTGTGCAAATAAACCTTAGATTCATTGAAAGGTACGAAAACTTTCAAGAACCTATCATGCTCAAGAGACTTGGAAACATCAAAATAGCTAGAAAAGTCGTCAGAATAATCATTATAAGTACGACTCATATACTCCTCCCAAATCGGATCCTTATACTCTACAACAAGATTTTCAACTTCCTCAATCTTAACTTCCTTCTCTTTTATAATTGGACACTCATCAATTTTAATCTCGTCTACCAATGTATTAAGCTCAAAATTTTCTAGATTTGGTAGAATTTCAATTGCATCCAAATTATCATTAATGCGCATGGGACAATTATCAACTACACAAGTAGACTCATAAGACACAACATTATCATCAATTGCTAAACAAGAATCATGGCATAGAGGAAAATTGACATAAGGAGGAGTTCGATAACATCCTTCATACCACACTGCTCGAACTTCCCAAATAAAATTATTTAGTTTAGCATTCTCCTCGTACCAAGCTATTGAATCACATGGAATATCATTGTCACTAGCAATCTCTAAAGTTGGTTCATCAAAAACTCCCAAAGAAAGTAAAGGAGGATTAGACCGAGTTCCTTGAATTATTTTATTGAGCGCAATCTCCCAATCAGCAAGTAAAGAAGGATTAGACTGAGTTAAACTCGTATCAACATCATTACACATATATGGATAAACATCATCATGATATTGATTTTCAAACGAATATGAATAATCATTGCTAGGGGCATATGGAGCATAAAATGAGTTCTCAGAATAGAACGAATTCACCTGATATGCATTACAATCCTCATAAGCATTGAATTATGGGTAAGGATTGAAGTCTTGATATCGTTCCTGACTGTTATAGAAATTCTGAGCATTGTTCCAACCAAAATTGTACTCCATCTAGTCTCTCTCCTCAAAACCTGTTTAAGTTGTCTACCTCAAAGAACCTGTAGACACACCAAAGAAAGAAACACAAAAAGAAAGAAAAGAAAAATATATACAAAGATAAAATCCAAACTACAAGAAACAATTAACCTAAACTCAACTATACTGCCTTCCCCGGCAGCGGCGCCAATTTGTTAGTAGTATTTTTGTGTGTTCGTTCTCAGGGAAGGACTAAATTTAACTCAAAGTTCAGGTTTCTTATATCTTTACGTCTAGAAGTGTGTGAGAAGAATTTTGGGTTTGTGTATTAACTAAATTATCCAAGAACTAATTATAAGCACTAAGAATTGATTTTAAACTGAGATTCAAATATATAGGAAAACAATCTAAGAAGTGGGGTTCTTCACTTGGTCTCAATACATGCTCAATATTAATGTGATATCTGTGTTCCTACCTTGCTGAAAACAATTCTTCTAAAGTTATACTGTACCCTCCCAGGTTACAATATAGTGCCTACAACTACACCCTAATTGTCACTCCCGTGATACAATCAAAGTATATCTATAAACTGTTAAGTGCCAAGAATTATATGTCTCACAATTCTCCTATTAATCTCCCGATCTAATATTCAAATTATGTCTGTTAAATCATGTATTAAGATTGCAACTTCTCTCCCAAGCTTATTACAATCCCTAGAATACAATCAAAAGTTAGCTACTCTTCTAATTGTGTTAAGATCTCATTAACAGATCAGCAAAGCAGAAAATCACGTAATCAAGCATGCATGAATACCAAGGAATACTACCCAATCCTCAGATTAGAGAATTAGTTACACATAATTAAAGAAGAAAACAAAATAATAATGATAATGAATAAAAACATAATATTGAAGAAAGAATTGAAGATTGAAAGTACCTTGATACGATTAAAAGCAATGAATTGTTCTAGCTATCAATTGTTATATCTATGAATTGTCATAATTTACAATGGTAGGATGTGTTTTAAATAGGCTCTACAAATCTTGCCCAGCACGATATTGCCTTCTATTACAATTAGGATTTAAAGAAGGTACCCAAAACTGCCCAGAATACAATTAGAATTAGAAAAAGGGCAAAACAGTAAATTCCAAGCCTTCTTTAATAAGAACACGTGCGCGACTTTAATCAGTACGTTTTTTGCACTTGTTTCCTATCCCAGGTTGTAGAAAATCTCTCAAGCTTCGCGTGGGCAGTAAGATCGCTGAAAACGGACTTCTAGAACTCCAGATATGGCCAAAACAGTATAAGCTGCGCAGCCTTCCCGGAAAATCCGAATTTTAATCAATTAAATCTCCAAAAACGACAAAAGCTCAGATATTCTTGCAAACCTGCACAACTATACAAAACACATCAAAACTACACAAACTTGAGTCCAAAACAATCAATTTAAGCCGATATAGAATGTTCCAAGTGGATATAAAATCCACTTATCATGTATTTGTGTTAATTTGATCATTTTCTTAATAATAATGTAATATAAATTTTTTCAAAAAAATGTGATAGAAAAACAAAAATCAAAATAACTTTTGTGTTGTAGAGAAATGGGCCGAGGACTTGGACAGCTTTTTGTATGTGATCCAATATTCCAATGCTGAATTTCCGAATAAGATCCAATTTCCTATTCCCATTCCAAAAAACCAAAACCAAAACCAAACATACCCAGTATAACCCGCATGAAGCAGGGTCTGGGGAGGGTAAAATGTACGCAGACCATACCCCTACTTTACAGTAGAGAGGCTGTTTCCGTGAAGACCCCCGGCTTAGTGCACCTAATAGCAAAGTGAATTTTATACAAAGATGATAATGGTGGGTAAAGTAGTCGACCGAACCTGGGCCCATGGCCTGGATCTCATGGGGCTTACCTACTCGGGCAAGGGGCACTCCTCTCCTGATCTAGGAAGACCTCCGGCCAAGCTCCCTGCGCCTGCAAAAACAGAAAACAGAAGACAATATGAAGATGAAAAGCCAAGCTTCTAAGCTAATGCTAACCGAGAGAGCCCAACTCTGAGGCTCTCAACCACAGAACCACTCCCTAGAAGGGAATCAACAACTCTAATCTGGCGCCTCTAACAACTCCTATCAGCTATCGCGTTCTCATCCAAGTTTAAGGCCTTCAAATCCATCCTGAGCTGTTCTTCCCACGACCTCCTCGGTCTGCCTCTTCTCCTCACCCCAACAACCGTAAGACTCTCGACCCTCCTCACCGGGGCTTCCGGAAGCCTCCTACGAACGTGGCCGAACCATCTCAACCTCCCTTCCCTAACTTTCGCAGCAAAAGGCGCCACCTCCAACTCGCTCCTGAAAACCACATTCGGGATTCTATCTAACATCGTGCGGCCACAGGACCACCGCAACATCCTCATTTCAGCTGCTTCCAACTTGCACTCGAGGGCCTTCTTCGCCGCCCAACACTCCGAACCATATAACATCGCAGGACGGATAGCTGCTCTATAGAACTTCCCTTTCAGCTTTAACGGGACTTTCTTATCACACATCACCCCTGACGCAGCCATCCACCTTAGCCACCCCGCGTTGATACGATGAGTGACATCATCTTCAATCTCACCTTCTTTCTGGATGATCGAACCCAAATACTTGAACTTATCCGTACGGGGGACGGTCTGATCTTCAATCCTAACCTCCACCCCTTCCTCGTTGGCGTCACCACTGAAGTTGCACCAGAGGTATTCGGTTTTAGACCTGCTCAGACGCAGTCCTTGGGGCTCCAAAGTGGATCTCCATAACTCCAACTTCTCATTCACCTCCCCCCTTGATTTCGCCACTAGCACTATATCATCGGCGAAGAGCATACACCAAGGGATGGCGTCTTGAATCCCTCGCGACATGACATCTAGGATCAGGGCGAAAAGAAGAGGGCTAAGGGCCGACCCCTGGTGTAGCCCAATCTCCACAGGGAAATAACGAGCATCACCGACTGGGGTCCGAACGCAGGAACAAGCTTGAGAGTACATGTCTTGAATCGCCCTGACGTACTCCGACGACACTCTCATCTCCTCAAGGCTCTTCCAAATAGCTTCACGGGGGATGCTATCATACGCCTTCTCAAGATCGATGAACACCAAATGGAGGTCTTTGCGACGCTCTCTGAACTTCTCCATAAGGCGTCTGACGAGGTGAATGACCTCGGTCGTCGATCTTCCCGGCATAAAACCAAATTGGTTCTCTGAGATTTCAACCTCTCTTCTAATTCGAAATTCAACCACTCTCTCCCAAAGTTTCATAGTATGACTGAGTAATTTAATTCCTCGATAGTTACTATAGTTCTGGGCGTCACCTTTGTTCTTGAAGAAAGGGACTACAATACTGCGCTGCCACTCCTCTGGCATCTTAGAACCCGAGAGGAGTGCATTAAACAGATCTGTTAGCCATAGAACGCCAACCTCACCAAGACAAAGCCACACCTCGATTGGTATATGATCCAGACCTACCGCCTTTCCTCTAGCCATCTTTTGAAGGGCACCCTTGACTTCCTCTTTGGAGATACGATCACAAGGGCCGACGGAGCGAGCGGGCGAAAGAGTGACCTCTTGCGCCACACTGGCACCACTCCTCGTCGCCCCATTGAAAAGATTGTGAAAATATGAACTCCACCTCTCCTTAATGGCGTCTTCACTTATTAACACTTGGCCTGAATCATCCTTAATAAACTTAACAGAACCCAGGTCGCGCCGCTTTCTCTCCCTAGCTTTAGCTAGTTTAAAATATCGTTCGCTCCTTCCTTGGTATCTAGGCACTTGTACAGCCCCTCGTACGCTTCACTCTTGGCTTTCGCCACAGCCTTTTTTGCCTCTCGTCTCGCCACCTTGTATGCTTCCAGCTTCAGAGACCTCTCTGTCCCTGAACTCGACAAAAGTTCCTTAAATAACATACATTTTGCCTTTACTTTCTTTTGAACCTCCTCGTTCCACCACCATGACTCTTTATGGCCACTGAACTTTCCTGAAGAGACCCCCACCACCTTCTCGCCCACACACCGAATAGCCTTCGCCATGTTGGACCACCTAAAGTTAGCATCTCCACTAAGATCGAAACAACCTTCTTTAAACAAAGACTCCCTGAATTCGGCCGCCTTCTCGCCCTTCAAGTCTTTCCAAAGTATTCTTGATCTTGACTCTCTCGTTCTGCGAGCATCTCGGCCCCCTATGGAAAGATCCATGGCCAACAGACGGTGCTGAGAAGCACAAGCCTCACTCCGGAACACCTTGCAATCTACGCACGCCCTAGCATCCCTCTTGCGCATAAGAAGGTAATCTATTTGAGTGTTGAGACTTCCACTGCTGAAGGTAATGAGGTGTTCAGCCCTCTTCTGAAAAACAGAATTCACAATCACCAAATCTTGGGCAATAGCAAACTCCAACAACGCTGACCCACCGACGTTCCTGACCCCGAAGCCGAAACCCCCATGGGCGCCGGGATAGCCATCCGACCTCTCACCAATGTGGCCATTAAAATCTCCACCCAGCACTACAAGTTGGTCACCCGGAATACTTCCAACCAACTCATCTAAACAGACCCAAAAAGCCTCCTTCTCTGAGACGCCCAAACCGACTTGAGGGGCATACGCGCACACCACGTTCACCACCTTCTCCCCAACCACCACTCTGACGGCCATGATCCTGTCATTACACCTCTTCACGTCCACGACGTTGTCTTTAAGATCATTCGCCAAAAGAATACCCACTCTGTTCCTCGAGTTGGCAAGACCCGAGTACCACAACTTATACCCGTTCGCTTCTCTAGACTGAGCTCCCTTCCACCTAGTCTCTTGAATACATGCTACGTCCACCCTTCGCTTCTTCAACACATCCACGAGCTCCAAAAATTTGCCATTCAGGGTACCTAAATTCAGACTGCCAACACGCAAAAAATGTGACATCGATAAAATATAATATAATACTAATAGTAATGAAAGTCAATACAAGTAATTAAATAAATAGTAATAATAACAATAGTAAAGATAATAATAGTCAAAATAATAATGATAGTAATAATACTAATAATAATAATAAAATAATAATAATAATTTCAAAAAAAATAAATAATAAAATAATAATAATAATAATAATAGTAATAATAATAATAATAATAATAATACAGGAACAAAACAGAACACCAGCAAAAACGAAAAGAAAAAGGAAAGAACGAAACAGAACACGGAAAAAAAAGCAAAACAGAAACAATAAAACAGAATAACAAGACAGGCGGAATTAAAATTCTTCTACGAAGAATTTAAAAAGAGACGGGGGAAGAGAGAGGCGAGAATAAGTGGGAGGCGAGAGGAGAAGAAATAGAGGTTGGAATAAGGGCGAGTTTGGTGGAAGGAGGGTTGGGAGGCCGGAGATGAAAAACGGTGGTGGTGAGGGGTGAGGTGGAGAGGGGGAGAGGAGGCTGAAGTATTAGTTGAAGCGAACGGGGGATTGAAAGGAGTAATCGAGGGGGGGTTGAAGGCTGCTGATGTTGCGATCGAATGGAAGGGGAAGGGTGAAGTGATTTCGGATTTGCTTGATGAGCAATCGAAAACATACAGGGGGCTGAGAACAAGGGTGGACGCGGGGGGGGGGGGGGAGCTTAGTCGGAGAGGGTAGAGAGAAGAAGGTTAGAGAAGTGAGGAAAGAAATTGAATCGGAGCGCTAAGCAATGGACGTACTTGGGCGGTCAAGTAGAACGGAGAACGGAGATGGAGTTGCGGGCGATGGCGGAAACGAAAACAATGAAGATGATGCACAACAAAAATACAAATAACGGTAGCAATAACCAAATAGGGAGACACAGATCAGGAAATACAAGGAAGAAAATGTTGAGAATCGATTAGATTTCCGGCGATACGCCGGTCGCCGGTCCGGCGATACCCCCAATTTCTGTTTTACTTTTACCAACTTTATAAAGTAAAATCATTCAGAAAAATTTCCTAGATGTAAAATTAAATAAGCTCATCCAGTATGTGATATACATATATATTATTTAAAATTTAAAGTAATCCATCATATTTTATTATCTAATTTTATGTAAATAGGACCATCACCCATTTTTATTTATAACTCTCAAAATTACATATATGATTTTGTACAGGTATTACTAATTTATATTTATCAAGAAAAATTTGAAAATGTGATATTTAAAATTTAAAAATAATAGTTTATTCAAATTTAAATTAGAAATATTTTATTTTAAGAAGGTGATTTAAAAAAAATTTACAATCACCAATTTAACAACATTTTAGATCTTTGATTTTTTTTTTTGAAAGGATAAATAGTTCAATGATTAAAAGTCATACGACATCTACAAAGATAATTGAAATTTAACAAACACATGACAAAGATTAAATCTAAGTTTTCTTCATCGAAACTACAATCGTTGAGAAGATCTTCTCTCAGGTGCGGCCCCTTGCTAACATCGCTGGAAAATACAGCATTTTTGAAGGGACTATCTAACGATTTGACGTAGTGATGAACATGATGTATTCGAAAAACCAACCATAACTGTAAGCCCATATAAATCTTTTTCAAAAAACCAAAAGATCCAACACACCAAACATCCAGCAGATCTGCGATCCCGGACATTAAAACACACTAAAACAAATTTAAATTCTCACACGGATAGACAAACCAAACTCTCACAAGGAGAGACAAATAAACCCAAATAATGGGTACACAAGCCAAACTCTCACAATCCTCACAGAAGGAGGATGATTATTTAAAAGCAAAGACTAGAAGATGAAAGTAAGAAAGAAAGAGGGCCTCCGGCCGGTGGATAAATCACCGCCGGAGGAGGAGATACTTACGAAGAAGAAGAAGAAGAGAGGGGAGAGAGAAAAATGTTTTTCGGTGGAAAAGGGGTTTAGATCTTTGAAACTTAAATCCGATATAAATCGATAAAAACTTGTGAAAAATATTTGTTAACTAACTTATGAACTAAATTTACAAATTTTATAATAATAAATTGAAAATTAGTACTCCGTAGTAACATACTTTTATCCCAATTTATTTATATTTTTAATATATATTTAGTTATTTATATTTTTAATTTAATTTTGAATACATCTATCTATTCTATTATATTAAAGCCGAAACATTAAAAGTTTGGTTGGTTGGTACCTATTGAATTTACCTAATTACCCTTACTTAACTATTAACTAAATACATAATTTCCTTTTTCATATTAAACATATTACCTTTTCTATTTGTCACTAACTAATTAATTTCCCTTTTCAGGTAAAGCACAATATCTTTATTATTTTATCTAACTAAAATTTCTCCTTTCTTATAAACACTACAAGCAATTTTGAAAATAACATAATTATATTATAATTACTATTAACCAATCAATTACCTTTTTTTACCAAAACATGTTACCTTTTCTCTATTCTATAACTAAAATATCTCTTTAACTAAAATATTTTTTTTTACAAATATATCACGGGGTTCTATTTAATAAATAATAATATTATAATACTAATAATTATCAATTACCCTTTTCAACTAAAACATATCATCTTTTCCCTATTTTATAATTCAAATTCCTTTTTTCTAGAAATATCACGGGCAACATTAATTTCTCAATATCTAAAAACACTACGAACAATTTAATTTAGTGAAATAACATAAATTAAATTATAATTACTATAAACTAATTAATTACCTTTTCCACCTAAAACATGTTTCTTTTTTAATTTTCTCTAACTAACACCTCACTTTTTTCAGTTAAATCACGGCATTCTAAATTATAATTTTATAAGTACTTATAATTAAACGATTACCTTTTTGAATACCTTTTTCACCTAAAACGTATCATATTTTCCATATTTTATAATTCAAATTCCTTTTTTCTAGAAATATCATGGGCAACATTAATTTCTCACAATCTAAAGACATTACGAACAATTTAATTTAGTGAAATAACATAAATTAAATTATAATTATTATAAACTATTATATTAAAGCCGAAACATTGAAAGTTTTGGTTTTCTCCTAAGTTTTGGTTTTCACTCTAATTATTTAATTTTAAATTATTTATAATATAAAACAAATCAAATGAATTCCGTTAAACCAATACAGAGTAGTATTTTATATTTACACCATTACTAATACAGCTAAACTTAAAACCTCCGTTGCCTTACAAAACTCTATTGAAAGTTTTGGTTTTCTCCTAAGTTTTGGTTTTCACTCTAATTATTTGATTTTAAATTATTTATAATATAAAACAAATCAAATGAATTCCGTTAAACCAATACAGAGTAGTATTTTATATTTACACCATTACTAATACAGCTAAACTTAAAACCTCCGTTGCCTTACAGAACTCTATTCTTCTAAACCTCATCTGCGCAATCTTCATCAATTCAATACACAATCTTCTTCGGCTTTTCTCTTCTTTTTCAACACCATATATCAAACATAAATACTTTTCACATAGTCGTTAGATCTAATAATAAGGAATATTCTTTATTTAAATACCTCTTCCAAAGATCAAGGTTCAAATCCCATCAACAACAAATTTACATTAAGATTTTATATTATTAATTCTAATCAATACATATCATTTATTAAACTATTATTATTACTAATAAATTCGTAATAATTTTCTCTATTTTATTTAATTATATAATTTTAAAAGTATTTAAAAGTTACCCGTGCTTCGCACGGGCTATAAGCTAGTATAAATTGCAATCATGGTTGTAAAAATCGGTAATCGGTATAAATCGGTTGAGGTACCAATTTAAGATTAATCGGGTAATCGGGGATTAATCAGAAGAATTAATCGGAGTATTAATCGGATATTATAATAATATTTAATATATTAGTCTAATTTACAATTAAACATATTATTTTAATTAAATTCACAGGATTAATCGGATTTCAAAAATCAAATCGGTTGGTTACCTTACAGAGGATTAATCGGGGATTAATCGACTAAATCGGGGATTTTTAGAACCATGATTACAATTAATATATAAAATTATTATTTTTAGAACCATGATTATAATTAAATAATTAATATATCTATACTATTATATTAAAGGCGAAACATTGAAAGTTTTGGTTTTCTCCTAAGTTTTGGTTTTCACTCTAATTATTTAATTTTTAATTATTTCTAATATAAAACAAATTAAATGAATTCCGTTAAACCAATACAGAATTCCGTTAAACCAATACAGAGTAATATTTTATATTTACACCATTACTAATACAGCTAAACTTAAAACCTCCGTTGCCTTACAGAACTCTAATTCTTCTAAACCTCATCTGCGCAATCTTCATCAATTCAATACACAATCTTCTTCGGCTTTTCTCTTCTTTTTCAACACCATATATCAAACATAAATACTTTTCACAATGAATATTCTTTTTTAAATCCTTCTTCCAAAGATCAAGGTTCAAATCCCATCAACAACAAATTTACATTAAGATTTTATATTATTAATTCTAATCAATATATATCATTTATTAAACTATTATTATTACTAATAAATTCGTAATAAATTATTCTCTATTTTATTTAATTATATAATTTTAAAAGTATTTAAAAGTAACCCGTGCTTCGCACGGGCTATAAGCTAGTAAAATTATTATTTTTAATTTAATTTTTTTTTTTGAAACTTAAATTTATCTAAATTTACTACATACATTTGTTGCAGGGGTTAAATGGCATTTTGGTCACTCAACTGACTACAAACTTTCAATTGGGTCACTCAACTGAAAAAGCTTTCAATCAGGTCACTAAACACATTAAAACTTTCAACTGAAGAACCCTAATTTTGCAGAATTGAAAGAAAATTCATATAAATTCGAAATTTTACCATCCATAAAAACTGATTGCAGATTATGAAAGATGATGTTGAGAGCTTCGATTCGACTACTAGAACTCCAAATTCCGACATCGAAATCACCTCCAAATATGCGTTCGATCTCAAGAACGATATTTAAAAACATATAATTTGATGAAAATTTTTATGTGTTTAGTGATTCGATTGAAAGTTTTAATGTGTTTAGTGATTCGATTGAAAGTTTTAATGTGTTTAGTGATTCGATTGAAAGTTTTTATGTGTTTAGTGACCTTATTGAAAGCTTTTTCAGTTGAGTGACCCAATTGAAAGTTTAGGGTCAGTTGAGTGACCAAAACGCCATTTAACTCTTTGTTGCAGAAAGAAGAGACAGCTTAATAAAGGGGGATTAAGGGTTTAAGCTGAACCCTCAAGCCGTCTTTCACAGTCATGTCTACCAGGTACGCCTCCCCCCCCCCTTCTCTCTCATCTCTCTCTCTCTCTGAAATCTTTCTCTCCCTTAAAACTCTGTTGGTGTGTGCTTAAAGGGGGATTAGGGGTTTAAGCTGAATCCTCAAGCCGTCTTTCACAGTCATGTCCACCAGGTACGCCTCTCTCTCCCATCTTTCTCTCTCTGAAATCTCACCTCTCTCTCTCTGAAATCTCTCTCTCCCTTAAAACTCTGTTGGTGTGTGTTTATATATAGGCAAATGAGAGCATTCAAGAGATGGATGAAACTCAACGGCATCAACTACAGCGAAGCACTCCAATTCATCCAACACCACCAAAACGACGCCGTTTCAGTCAAGACATTGTCCAATTTACACACAGGTGACCTGGTGGCTACAATACCTAAACAGAGTTGTCTCACTATGAAGACCTCAGGTGCCAGGCACGTGATCGAAGATGCTGGGCTTGACGGTTATTTGGGCCTTTCCGTGGCCTTAATGTATGAAAAAAGCTTGGGCCCTGATTCTCCCTGGTTTGGTTATCTTCAACTTTTGCCACAGTTTGAGCCCATTCCGTTGCTTTGGTCTTTTGATGAACTTGATTCATTTCTTAAAGGAACTGAGCTCCACAAGGTTGTTTCTGTACATTATCGATAACAGTTTTAGCATGAGAACACTACTCTTGTTATGCTCCGTTTCTATATATTATCGAAAACATGAAACTTGCCATGCGCTTTTTGTATACGTTGTTTTTTTAAAAAAATTACGATATAGTTTAACTTGGATAAATGAATACCTAGGGACCGGAGAATTTTATTTATCTATCGAGATTAGAAATGCATTATACATTATCACCTAGAAAGCAGTGATTCTTCACTTACCCGCCGCACTGCGCACCCGATTCTTGGGGATTCTTGGGTGCGCGGGGATTCTTGGGGATTCTTCCCTCACCCACAAGTGAGGGAAGATAATGTAAATACTTAAAAACTTAATCAATTAACTACATTAAAATGCATTAGTTGTGTTATTGACTAATTATGATATGTAATATTAAGGATAAAGAACTTAATTAGTTGATCATTTAGTTCAATTTAAATGAAACTCTTGAAATACATACATAAAACGTATTTTTATTGCGTTAATATTTGCCGAATCCCCCCGCACCCGAATCCCCATATTTTTAGATTTGCCGAATTTTCGTATCCCCGCACTACGCACCCCCGTACCCGCACCCGCACTCATGCTTCCTAGATTATCACTGACACTTATGTTTAGACCGGGATTTTTTTTTTAATAAATCGAGTTTCTACTGTGTTGTATTTATGCGTGTTATGTGTAGGCAGATAGTTAAAGAGGACAGAGCTCTGATTAATGAGGATTGGAAAGAATGCATTGCCCCTCTGGTTAATTCAGCAGCAGGTGTTAAACTGAATCCGGATGATTTTAGTGTTGAACAATATCTCATGGCCAAGAGTCTTATTGCTTCTCGGTCTTTTGAGATTGATGATTATCATGGTTTCGGAATGGTGCCATTGGCTGACTTGTAAGTGGCATTAGCTTGGATTATACTGTGTCGCTTTTTATTCAATTTTTTTTAATATTTGTTTTTGTTGCATAATATGGTAAACGTTGTTGGTTACTGCTTATATACTAGCTACATTAGAAGCTAGGAAGTTCCATACACTCTCATATGGCTTATTCAGCACTCAACACTAGGAACTCATTAGTGATATGTATCCTGCTTGCATCTTTGAACTTTGACAAATGTTCAGCAGAATTCCTCTGACAGTCTAGAGACTAGAGTTTTAGGGGATGGTAACTGTTCTTGGATAATTCTCTTAAAGGAGGCAAATCTCACAGAGAATGCTATTATAAATCTAATTAAAAGAAGATGATTACATCTCCTTAACAGGAATAAATCCTTATATTATAAAAAGAAATAATTGTAATGCTTATTAAATATCTGAATTCTAAAATATTTATAATCAATAAATTTTATAATGGATAAAAATCCACTTCTATCTAACTAAAACGTTAAAAAAAATACCTTAAAAAAATAATATAAATGAACAACTACTAATTTAGTCATATAATGAAATTGAAAATTTCTGTCAACCTAGTTGCTAAAACCCAATACTTTTTCTTTTCCACGAGTCCTATGTAAGTGTCTACAGTTAGCTCCCTAGTAGTAGCATATTCTTTGCTACATCAACTTATTAAAATCTTGCTGATAAAACTACAACCAAAAAGACCGATGTTTTTCTATGACATCTTGCCTGCCAACTTTCCTGACTAATTAATGTTATTCTATAACTTGCTTTTAAAGGTTTAATCATAAGACCGATGCTGAAGATGTACACTTTACCTCCGTAGCATCTCATTCTGACTCTGATGAGGATTCTAAAGTAAGTGGCGATGATTCCAAAACAAGTGGCAATGAATCTGAAATAAGCAACAATGGTTCTGATAAAAAGAACGAATGCGAGAATAATATCAATGATGCTGGGAGCGAATTAGATAATTCGGATGACCCTGCAGTCATGCAAATGATAATTGTAAAAGAGGTGGAAGCAGGAGCGGAGGTTAGCACCTATTTGTGCAGTCAAATCTATGACACTTCAAATTCTGTCGTTTTCGTCTCATAAAGTTTTATTAGTGAATTTATCTATATTTTCACTCATATCATGTGAGGACATATGAAAATTATGTGGCCACTTGATTCCCCTTTTTGTCTTGAGTTGTAATTTTGTTCTAGAACAACTACGCACGTATGCTAATATTACCTCATACTCTTTTCAGGTTTTCAATACATATGGATCCATGGGTAATGCTGCATTGCTACACCGATATGGATTTACAGAGCCTGAAAACCCATATGACATAGTAAATATAGATCTAGAACTGGTTCTCCGTTGGAGTTCATCCTTGTTTTCATCTCGTTATAGTAGGAGTAGGGTTGCAGTATGGAGGAAACTTGATTACTCTGGATGTCTGGCCCAAAATTCCGAGTACTTTGAAATATCATCTGATGGGAAACCCGAAATAGAGCTACTTATCCTACTTTATGTAATGTCATTGTCTGAGGAAGAGTGCAATGATTTAAGTCTTCGATTATCAACTCCAAGTACCTGTAACAAGTTGTTGACAGGTACTGTTTTATCAAGGAATGTACATGTCATTTTGGAAAAAGGTATAGAATTAGGCGATGATGTTTTACTGACAAACACCGTGAGAAGTGCTCTTTTAGAGGTTGCAGATTTGCGAGATAGTTTATATGGTTCAAGATCTCTACAAGATGACATTAAAGAACTTAGAAGGTGTTGTTTTGTAAAAGAGAGGAAGTTATACCATTCTTTAGTACTCCGTGTCAGTGAGAGGAGAATTCTCCAGAAATTGAGAGCTTATGCTTCAAGTGGTCTGTTAAAAAAATGTGTGAGAGCTACCAAGAGTAAGAAGCTAAAAGTGTTATAGTTTGTTTGACTATGCTATGTATTTTTCAAGATGTGATTACCTCATCTATGATTTTTTTACTGAAGAGTTGCAACAGTTGCCGGGAAAGCCCTCTTTTAATATTAATGTAACTTTTACATTTTATGGACTTGTATGCTGATGTTTTGTCAAGCTGGTACAATTGACACTATTCTGTCACAGTTTTGTTGCTAGATGTTCCTCGAATGATACAGCATTTGGTTTTAGACAAGTGTGTATTCTGTATCTTTCTTTGGGTTACTTTTTTTCTTTGGGGTACTTTAAAGTTAAAATATGATCCACACTTTAGACTTGTGGGTTATGGCTCAGAGCCATGGTTCTAAAAATCCCCGATTTAACGGATTAATCCCCGATTAATCCTCTGTAAGGTAACCAACCGATTCGATTTTTGAAATCCGATTAATCCTATTAATTTATTTAAAATGATATGTTTAACTATAAATTAGACTAATATATTAAATATTATTATAATATCCGATTAATACTCCGATTAATCCTTCCGATTAATCCCCGATTACCCAATTAATCTTAAATCGGTACTTCAACCGATTTATACCGATTACCGATTTTTACAACCATGCTCAGAGCTTTATACTCTTCTCATAAAAATTATTATTAAATGAGTTCCTAATCATTTAGGATTAGGGCTGAAAACTGATCTTGACTATCCGGTATCTTGGCTTATATCCGGCTCGAAAATATGATACATGTCTCAGATTCGTTTTATAAACGATACGGATCTGGCGGAAATTTTGAGCCCGGATAAAATATGATCCCGAATCTGAGAACTACCCTACCCGCCCATATCCGGTATCATATTATTTTTATAAAACGAATCATACCCGAATCAGGTTCATATCCATAATACCCGAACCAGGCTCATATCCATAAAACTGAATACTATTCAGTTTGTTGATTATCAGAGAACTAAAATACACTAGAAACTAAAATATTATATAACTGGAGTGAAAGTTGCTATTCAAACTTTAACAATGAACAGATTAATACAAATAAAAATGATTAAATGATTATTTATATAGTTCAAATAAAAATGATACTAATGTTGATGGATCATATTTGGCTCGTATTCGATGGATCACAAACTACCCGGTTAGAAAAAAGAAAATATGATACCGGCTCATATTCGGTTTGGATCCGGACCTCAATACTCGGGATCGGATCATATCCGAATTAAACGATACCAATCCCAAATCTGGACACGATAAAAGTAAAATGATCCAAAACCTGAGCAAGAGTATACCCGGTATCACCTGGATCATTTTTCACCCCTATTTAGGATATAAATGTATTTTTCCATTTCAACAATCATTCTCAAAATTCATTTTCACTTATTTTTAATCAATATCATCGGTCCCATCCCACCCGTACCTTTGAAGTTACTGGTGGCCATATAACCAAATACTACTCCTATATACTAAGTGGCCAAAGACTGATCCTATATACAAAGTTGAGAAAGTAATAAAAAATTAAGTGAGATAAGAGAAAGAGTTTTAAATGTAAGGAGTAATTATTAGCTCTTAAATATTAGAGTTCCAAAAGAACTTTGCCATACTTTTCTCAATATCACGAGTCAATTCGGCATGAGTCCGGATTTTTATCAAAAGCACTGGAGTATCGTGGACAAGGATGTAGTGTAGATTACCCAATAGTTCTTCGCAACGGGTACGTTTAGCAATCACTTCACAGACACAAATATAGTCTTGATTCCCAAAAAACAGAATCCTTCATACATGACCGAGTTACGTCCAATATCTTTATGCAATGTAGCATATAAAATTATCTCGAAGGTATTAGCTAATAGACTCAAGAAAGTGATTAACGAGGTAATCTCGGAAACTCAAAACGCTTTTATTCCTGGACGTCTGATTACGGATAATATCATGATGTCTTATGAGGTTATGCACTTCATGAAGAGGAAAACGAGAGGAAAAAGGGGGTGGATGGCCCTTAAATTAGACATGAGTAAGGCTTATGATAGGGTCGAGTGGGAGTTTTTGGAAGCAATGCTAAAAAAACTTGGTTTTGAAGAGAAGTTGGTGAAATTATTTATGCAGTGTATCTCTTCTGTTAAGTACAGCATATGTCACGGAGGGAAGGAATTCGGGTCGATAGTTCCAGAGAGAGGGATCCGTCAAGGCGATCCTCTTTCCTCATATTTGTTCTTGATATGTATGGAAGGATTGTCAGCTTTAATCCGAAGCCGGGAGCAACAACATTTGATTAAAGGTATACAAGTCGCAAGGGGAGCCCCAGTTTTATCTCACATGTTCTTCGCTGATGATAGTTACATCTACTGCTCGGCAACGACAGCAGAGGCCACCCAAATTTTAAGTATCCTCAACACATACGAAATTGCTTCGGGCCAGAAAGTGAATAATGCTAAATCCTCTGTATTCTTTAGTCGAAATGTTAGTCAGGGGGTGAAAGAGGAGGTGTGCAACATCTTACATTTTACAGAAGCTAATGATCATACTCAATATCTGGGATTGCCTAATTTAATTGGGAAGAACAAATCATATGCTTTTGGATATTTAAAGGATCGAATGCAGCACCGAGTGGAGAGTTGGGATAAAAGACAATTATCGAAAGGAGGTAAGGAAATAATGTTGAAGACGGTCGCACAAGCATTACCAACGTACGCTATGAGTATCTTCCTTTTGCCCAACCAAATCTGCAAGGACATGGAAAGAATAATGAGTCGTTATTGGTGGAAGTCCTCATCTAAGAAGGATAAGGGCATGCATTGGATGTGTTGGGAAAGATTGTGCAAGCAGAAATCAAAAGGAGGTCTGGGATTTAGGGACATGCGAGACTTTAACCTCGCACTCCTGGGTAAACAAGGTTGGAGGCTGATTACCCAACCAGATAGCATGGTTAGCAGGATATATAAGGCTAGATATTATCCTAAAGATACGTTTCTAAAGGCAAAGCTTGGCTCTAATCCAAGTCTAGTGTGGAGAAGTGTTCTTCAGACTCAGTCCCTCCTAAAATCAGGTATGGTACGTCGAGTCGGTACTGGGACTAATATCTCTATCCTAAATGACCCTTGGCTACCATCAATCGAAAATCCTTATGTGCAAACATCTCACGATTTTTTAGTTAGCAAGAACGTGGATGCGCTTATGAACATGGCAAGTGCAGAATGGGATGTCGATTTGGTTAATAACATATTCACAAGCAGAGACGCAAACTTGATTCTGTCAATACCTATTCAGAGGTCTCAGGAGGATTCGTGGTATTGGAGGTTCGAAAAGATGGGTTTTTATTCAGTAAAAATAGCATATGGGGTGATCAGAGCCCAAAAAGAAGTGCATCAGTCCAGAGATAATACATGGTTTTGGCGTAAACTGTGGAATCTGAGAGTCCCTTTGAAAGTAAAGCACCTATTGTGGCGAGCAGCAACAGGTACCTTGCCTACAAAAGATCTGCTTCTAGCTAGACGAATTCCAGTTTGTAGCCTTTGCCCAGTTTGTAACTTAACAGACGAATCAGCTGCACACGTATTTGGTGAATGCAACTTTTCGAAATTATGCTGGGAACAAATAGATTTCATGAGAGATGATCACAATCCCTCGAGTTTTGCAGAATGGCTCTCTGGTTTGTTTCATAGGCTAAACAATGAACAGATGAAAATAACGAGCATGATATGTTGGTCTTCATGGAAAAATAGGAATGATATAGTATGGAATCAGAAAAGTTCGGAGGCAACAGCAGTGGTGAATTCAGATATTCTCGTCCTTAATCAATGGCAGAGTGCACAAGATAGGTCGTTTGATAATTCCCTTGGTTTTATAACCCCATCAGATGGCAACGAGCACTGGCAACTACCCCAGATAAATACGATTAAGGTTAATACTGATGCAGCCTTGTTCGAGGATCCTGGACGATTCAGTTTTTCTGTACTAGCTAGGAATTATGAAGGAAGCATGGTCGAGGCTAAAGCTTGCTGCAGACAAGGTAGTATAACACCGGAACTGGCAGAAGCAATTAGTGTTAGAGAGGCTCTCAGTTGGGTGAAGGAGAAGGAATGGCCAAGGGTGATAATAGAAACTGATTGCCTTCTGGTCGTGCAAGCTATCAGGAGCTCTTATATTAGTCTGTCATACTTTGGCAGAGTTATTGACGAGTGCAAACAGCTCTTGTCGGACTTACGAGGTCGATTTCTGACTCTCAACTTTGTTAAACGATCCGCGAACGTAGTAGCTCACTTCTTAGCGAGGAGCACTAGTTCCTTAGCTGATCGTAGTTGGAACCGGGATAATGTTCCCCCAGATTTATTGTTTGTAATGCTAAATGATTTGAAGTTTTAATGAAATGTTTTCTTTGTGGACAAAAAAAAAATATCACGAGTCAATTCAAGCGGTAAGATAAACACATTCATTGCAAATGAAGGCAGAGCTTGGGCCACCATTTTAATAAGAATCTCCTTCGCCGGTTTGGAGACATTCTTCACATTCCAGTTTTGGATACTAGTCTTCATTGTTGGGGAATTGAGTGATAATTACTTGGATTTTTCTGAAGTCGTGTGAACACTTTCACTCTTTCAGATTGAAGTTATTTGTGGTTCACCCAAATAATTCAATCGGATAAAGTCAGAAATTCTGCAAGAAGAGAGAATGTGTTTTGTTGTGAATTTCAAAATGAACCAACTATCTCAAAATGATCAATGCAACACCTATTTATAGATGTCAACAGATGTGTCTTTTGCCAATAGACACATCTCAAGATGTGTCTTTTCCCAATAGACACATCTCATTCCAACAATCATGTCTAATACCAACAGACACACCTCAAGATGTGTCTTTTCCCAACAGACACATCTCATTCTAACAGATGTGTTTGATGTCAATAGACATGTCTCATAAGCAATAATACTGAAATCATAACGAACTCGAACAGAGCATGCACTCCGCACTCTCCCGACTTGTTCGATGTAACATTACGATTACATTGATCAACTAGTCAATCCAATTACACTAAAATATCCAACAATCCTCCCCCATTTTAGCGTAATCCATGATTGACTAAACAAAATCACAACAAACAACAAACTTATGCATAAATGAAATATCGTGACGATTGAATCTCACATTAGTATATTACACATTCCAAATATTCGAATACCAAGGTGTCACTATGGATTGAACCTTCGTTATTCATAGTGAATACATGAAGATAATATACACATAAATTTACATTCTCAAATGTTCTTACTTGACACTATATTTTACTAGCCTAGTGTCCTAATCCTTCATAAGCATATCAAAGCCAAGTCCAAGCTTCTTGAAGCGGCTAAACTTCATGCTCATATAGGTAGTTCTTTTATTTTCGCACCTGCATATGCAATTTTTCAAAAGAACTATTAAGAAGATAAACTTCAACCTCCTTAACTTGCAGGTCTGAACACATACCTTGGGATATGACAACACTAATGTGTTCCAATCTCTAGATGTTAAGCTTTCCACATTGAATTCAGCACCTAATGTCATATTAGATGGGAATTGGGTATCTCAACATGAGAGGTTTTTGATGGACTTTAATCCCATCCCCACAGCCGACTTGTGCACAAGATCTCTACTCAACCCTTTGGTTAGATGATCGGCTAAATTATGTTGAGTTCTTATAAACTCCACTGATATAACACCATGCGTGATAAGCTCACGAATCATGCTGTGTCTGTAACACCCCTTCCCTAAATAGAAGGAAATATTACTTAATCCATAAACCTGCAAACAGAGCACTAAAAATAATCTCTAAATAACGATTAAACAGTCTAATAATCTCCGAATAAAATTAACCTCCAAATTACAGTTCAAACCAATAAATACGAAAAACCAAATCTCTAAATAAATAGTCAAGTCTAAATAATGCTAGAATTCCATAAGTCCTAAGCAACGAAATAATGGGTAGCTCTCCATCACACAGTCCCAGATCCCCCTAAGCACCTGCCAGAAAAAGAATACGGCATGAGCCAAACGCCCAGTACGGATTTGGAATACAATTTATAAAACAGAAAAACAAATAAATATATTTGACAATTATAGTAAAACATTTATTTTAAAAATATGCATGGCTGAAGCAACGAGGGGTTATGATATTTCATACCGAGATCAGAACAGAACAGATACAAATACACACATCATAGGGTACCTAATGTGTGCAACAAATCGGATAACATGTACGGCATATACAACGTCACCGCCAAATCAAATCACAAATCACATCAAATCTGGATGCACCCACGTATCCTGAAACAAATATCAAAATGCGCAAAAGCTCGCCACCTGAGCTATCAAAAGGATACGCCGTGACCAATCACACTGCCACGGAAGTGTCATGTCACTGGTGCCGCAATGACATGGCTGTAGTACCCCTACAGCTGGTTAACTCGGTATACCCTATATCGCTAAGGGTTCAAATAAAATATTTCGCAAAACTTTTAAAATCACATGAACAAGATATTTACAATATTTTCAGCAGATATAAAATGTACACAGTATCGGAAGAATCGCAGAAACAGATATTTAAATAATTCGAAATAGATTTAAAAATATTTTTCAAGGTCAAAATAAATTTTCAGAATAAAAATGATTTAAAACCAAATGAACAGATGTGGTCAAAATGAACTTAATTTAAATATTCTTAAGAGGAGTAGCGCTAAATAAAAAGAAGAGAGAATCCGTACCTCGAAAATAACAATCTCAACCACTCACGAAATCCGTAATTAATTTGCTAAACTCTCGTCCCGCGATTTAACTACAAAATATAATTTATTACTATAATATTTTCTTTCACAGTACAGAAATAATTCATATAAAATTATTTGGCACACTAGCTTAATTTCAAAATACAACTTACAAAACATATGCTACGGAGTATCAATTAAATAATATATTAAGTAACTAAAGACCATATATTAATTATTACATGTACAAACCTTCTGACTACCACAACCAGACTAAAAAACAAAACCAAACCAAACATACCCAGTATATCCCGCACAGAGCAGGGTCTGGGGAGGGTGAGATGTACGTAGACCATGCCCCTACTTCTTACGGTAGGGAGGCTGTTTCCGTGAAGACCCTCAGCTTAGTGCACAACCGAAAAATAGTGTGTGATATTTACAACGGCTTCATAAATTTTGGTAAAGATCGCAGTCATACCCGAGCCCATGGTTTTGATCACATGGGACTTACCTACGTGGGGGTTGTCCACTCCGTTCTCGAAACACTCTGATCTAGGATGTCTCCTCGCACAGATCCCTGCGCCCATGGCTTTGGCCACACTAAGATGACACCTGGCCAAGCTCCCTGCAATTACAAAACCAGAAAACAAAAGACCAAAAACAACAGAAACCAAGGCAAAAAAACAGAAAAAACAGAGAAAAGAAAACGAAAAGACGAACTTCTAAGATAAAGCTAACCGAGATAACCCAACTCTGAGACTCTCAATAACAGAACTGCTCCCTAAAAGAGAATCCACTACTCTGATCTTGCGTCTCCAAGCGCACCTATCAGCGGTCATGGTCTCATTTAAGTTTAAGGCCTTCAAATCCAACCTAAGCTGCTCTTCCCATGACCTCCTCAGTCTGCCTCTCCTTCTCACCCCAACAACCGAAAGACTCTCGACCCTCCTCACCGGGGCTTCAGCCAGCCTCCTAAAAACCACATTCGGGATTCTCTCCAAAAACCACATTCGGGATTCTCTCCAACATCGTGTGCCAAGAAGACCACTGCAACATCCTCATTTCAGCCGCTTCCAGAAGACCACCGCAACATCGTCCAGTTGCTGTACGAATTTAACAAATCAAATAAATATAATAATAAAATCCATGGCGTCCTCTTGTGCATGCATATTACAACCACATTAAAGTATGAAAAACTCTTGTAAATCGTGTAAAACAAAACCGAGGTCATTAAACTATTAAATTATTACATAAATTCATGACTGCAAAATCATAACATACATAACTATATAATAATAATCAATATGCATAATTAATAAGCTAATATAAAAATATGTTAAACAAAAGATTAGCTTTCAATAATATAATAATAACTAAAAATATCATCACCATGGAATAAAAGCTCGACTATAAATTATAAAATCACTTTTCACGAAGTAAAAATCAGTCATTAAATCATAATCATATATATCAAAATTGAATATTATAAAACTGTACTACAAAACTTGGCTAGGCCACAACAGAGGACATTACAAGCGACTTATATATGCATTCGTTACTGTCACTTACAACATACAAAGAGAAACAATCATACTATATTAATAAAACATCAATCCACAAGTCCTGATCACGTTGGTGATTCAATAGAAAACTAAATAAATAATATATAATACCTCGCACAGCAGACCAAGCACTATCCCTCACTGTTGTCTCTCTCGATTGCAGCGCAGCTTTTCTAAGGGTTCGAGTTTTATGAGAATAAAAGTGGGTCGTAGTATGTATTTATATAACTAGCCCATCAATCACCAATTGGGAATAGAACTCTACGACTTTTTTTTCCCTAAATCTTTTCTAATCAGCGGATTAAATATTACAAATATTAATATTATTAATATTATTAATATTATTAATATTATTATTATTATTATTATTATTATTATTATATATCTAAAATTCATGTATATTACATATATACCCCCTTAAAAAGGATTCCGTCCCCGGAATCTAACGAAACTAAAACTCGTACATGAATCGAATAAATGCGGATATCTCTCACGAATAGATTCTTCTAATTCCCAAGTAGCCTCTCTCTCGGGATGATTTCTCCACAAAACCTTCACAAACGGTATAGTATTCTTCCTCAAAACTCGCTCCTCTCGATCTAAGATAGCTTCAGCGTCCTCCTCACAAGTAAGATCCTCTCTAATCTTATGCAATGGATACTGAACTACATGAAGTGGATGGTACTTGTAGCCCCTCAAAACGGACACATGACAACGCAACTCTGTAAGACACTTCCCCCACTTTCTCTATAATATCAAACGGGCCAACATATCTCGGACTAAGCTTCCCTTTCATACCAAACCACTTAACACCCTTCCAAGGAGATACCTTTAAGAACACATGATCACCAGGTTCAAATCCACCAAACTTCCTATGTTGATCTGCATAACTCTTTTGACACGACCGAGCCTCTTTCAAGCTTGCCTTAGCATTCTCTACCTTCTCATTAGTGACCCTAACTAGTTCTGGCCCTTCAATAACTCTCTCACCAACCTCATCCCAACAAGATGGTGCCCTACACCTCCTACCATACAAAGCCTCAAATGGTGGCATACCAATACTCGCGTGCCAGCTATTATTGTACGCAAACTCAACAAGACACAAATACTTATCCCAATCACCAGTCCACTATAAAGCACAAGCCCTCAGCATATCCTTCAATGTCTGAATCGTCCTTTCTGACTGTCCATTGGTCTGCGGATGATAAGCAGTACTAAAGTTAAGCCTCGTACCCCAAGCTTGCTGAAATCCCTTCCAAAAACGTGATGTAAACCTCGTATCCCTGTCAGAAACTATCGACACAGGCACACCATGAAGTCTAACAATATTCCGCTGAAAAATCTATGCCAACTCATGAACAGGAGTAATCTCTCTAATAGGCAAGAAATGAGTAGACTTAGTAAGTCTATCAACCACCACCCATATAACATCATTCTTCCTAAAGGTCCTCGGTAAATGAGTCACAAAATCCATAGTAATGTTCTCCCACTTCCAAACTGGAATATCCAACTGCTGCAACAATCCACTAGGCCTCTGATGATCTATCTTCACCTGTTGACATGTAAGACATTTTCCCACAAACTCTGCTATGTCTCCCTTCATTCCACTCCACCAAAAGTGCTTCTTCAAATCTCTATACATCTTGGTAGAACCTGGATGAATAGAGAATGAAGAACTATGAGCCTCTGTCAAAATCTCTTCACGAATCGCCACATCCGCGGGCACACACAATTTACTACCCAACCATATCACACCCTCATCATCAACACGAAAATATTTCTGCTTACCTTCTGCCACCCCTGATCTAATAGCTCCCAAACCTGTATCATTCTTCTGAGCTTCCTTAACCCTTGAAACCAGATTTGGTTCCACTCTCAAACTCGCAATGCTACCATCTGATCCTCTAACATACAGCTCAATACCAAAGCGCTCCATGTCTGAAATAAGATGCGGCTGAGTAATGAGAGATGCAACACTCCCCAAGTTCTTCCTACTAAGAGCGTCTGCCACAACATTCGCCTTCCCTGGATGGTACTGGATATTAGCATCATAATCCTTAAAAAGTTCAAGCCATCTTCGCTGCCTCATGTTAAGCTCCTTCTGAGTAAAAATGTATTTAAGACTCTTATGATCAGTGAAGATATCACAAGTCTCTCCATAAAAATAATGCCTCCAAATCTTCAAAGAAAATACGACTGCTGCTAACTCCAAGTCATGAGTAGGATAATTTACCTCATAAGGTTTAAGCTGCCTAGAAGCGTAAGAAATCACCTTCCCGTGCTGCATAAGAACACACCCTAATCCTCTCTTAGAAGCATCACTATAAACCTGAAATCCTCCACTCCCTGATGGCAATGCAAGTATAGGAGCTGACACCAACCTCTTCTTTAACTCTTGGAAACTCTGCTCACGATCATCATTCCACTCGAACTTAACACCCTTTCTCATCAATTGAGTCAATGGCAAAGCTATGGATGAGAAACCTTCCACAAAGCGCCTGTAGTAACCTGCCAAGCCCAAGAAACTCCTCACCTCTGTCACATTGCTAGGTCTCGGCCAGTTAGTGATAGCCTTGACTTTCGCAGGATCCAACTCAATCCCTCTAGAAGACACAATATGCCCCAAAAATGCCACCTGCTCCAACCAGAACTCAAATTTTGAAAATTTTGCAAATAACTTCTTCCCCCTTAAGATCTCAAGTACAATACGTAAATGCTCCTCATGCTCCTCGAGTATATCAGGATATCATCAATGAAGACCACAACAAACTTATCCAAGTAATCATGAAAGACCCGATTCATCAAATCCATAAACACCACTGGTGCATTCGTCAACCCAAAGGACATCACAAGAAACTCATAATGACCATAACGAGTACGAAATGCAGTCTTCGGAATATCTTCCTCCCTCACTCGTAACTGATGGTAACCCGATCTCAAATCTATCTTCGAAAAGTATATCGCCCCTTGCAACTGATCGAACAAGTCATCAATGCGTGGCAAAGGATACCTGTTTCTGATAGTCACCTTATTCAACTCCCTGTAGTCGATGCACAATCTCATAGAACCATCCTTCTTCTTCACAAATAATACCGGAGCACCCCATGGAGATACACTTGGCCTGATAAATCCTCTATCCAACATCTCTTGCAACTGCACTTTCAATTCCTGCAACTCTAGCGGTGCCATTCTGTATGGCGCCTTAGAAATAGGCTCTGCACCTGGAACAAGTTCAATAGTAAACTCCACCTCTCTCTGTGGTTGCAAACCTGGTATTTCATCGGGAAACACATCTGCAAACTCATTAACAACTGGATAATCCTCGATGCGAGGCTCATCCTTAGACGTATCCTTCACAAAAGCAAGATAGCCATCACAACCCTTAGACAAAAGTTTACTCGCCTTTAGAGCTGAAATCATTTTAACCTCTCCTTTCGGTTGAGAACCCTGGTATACAAATTCTGGTTTATCTGCATCTCCAAAGATCACCCTTTTCCCCTGACAATCAATTGTAGCTCGATGCTCACTCAACCAATCCATACCCAGAATAACGTCAAAGTCATGCATCTCCATCATAATATTCAATTTTGATATATATGATTATGATTTAATGACTGATTTTTTACTTCGTGAAAAGTGATTTTATAATTTATAGTCGAGCTTTTATTCCATGGTGATGATATTTTTAGTTATTATTATATTATTGAAAGCTAATCTTTTGTTTAACATATTTTTATATTAGCTTATTAATTATGCATATTGATTATTATTATATAGTCATGTATGTTATGATTTTGCAGTCATGAATTTATGTAATAATTAAATAGTTTAATGACCTCGGTTTTGTTTTACACGATTTACAAGAGTTTTTCATACTTTAATGTGGTTGTAATATGCATGCACATGAGGATGCCATGGATTTTATTATTATATTTATTTGATTTGTTAAATTCGTACAGCAACTGGACGACTACCTTGTTTCTTGTTTATAGTCTGGTTGTGGTAGTCAGAAGGCTTGTACATGTAATAATTAATATATGGTCTTTAGTTACTTAATATATTATTTAATTGATACTCCGTAGCATATGTTTTGTAAGTTGTATTTTGAAATTAAGCTAGTGTGCCAAATAATTTTATATGAATTATTTCTGTACTGTGAAAGAAAATATTATAGTAATAAATTATATTTTGTAGTTAAATCGCGGGACGAGAGTTTAGCAAATTAATTACGGATTTCGTGAGTGGTTGAGATTGTTATTTTCGAGGTACGGATTCTCTCTTCTTTTTATTTAGCGCTACTCCTCTTAAGAATATTTAAATTAAGTTCATTTTGACCACATCTGTTCATTTGGTTTTAAATCATTTTGATTCTGAAAATTTATTTTGACCTTGAAAAATATTTTTAAATCTGTATCGAATTATTTAAATATCTGTTTCTTCGATTATTCCGATACTGTGTACATTTTATATCTACTGAAAATATTGTAAATATCTTGTTCATGTGATTTTAAAAGTTTTGCGAAATATTTTATTTGAACCCTTAGCGATATAGGGTATACCGAGTTAACCAGCTGTAGGGGTACTACAGCCATGTCATTGCGGCACCAGTGACATGACACTTCCGTGGCAGTATGATTGGTCACAGCGTATCCTTCTGATAGCTCAGGTGGCGAGCTTTTGCGCATTTTGATATTTGTTTCAGGATACGTGGGTGCACCCAGATTTGATGTGATTTGTGATTTGATTTGGCGGTGACGTTGTATATGCCGTACACGTTATCCGATTTGTTGCACACATTAGGTACCCTATGATGTGTGTTTGCATCCTTAAAAGATTAATCATTTCACTAGGATACCTTTCTGGTTATACACACTTAATATTTAAAATATTTAATTCCCTGAACTTATCAGATTTCACTCATATTCTCAACTTTCCCACTAAGTCCCAACTTAGTTTTGTTGAGCATTCCTTTATTAATTTCCGATAACAATATATTAACATAAACTGATAATAGTGTAAACAAACTCCCACTTTTCAAAATACAGACACAATTGTCTAATTTATTCTCGATAAAATATTCCCAATTTCTGCGTAAAACCTTTCGCAGTTGAACATACCTTCAATTTAAAAATAAATCCATCAGTTTTATCTTTCCCTTTCAAAAAATCATTTACAACCTATGAATTTTCTATATTAAGGTTGTCACACAACTTCCATATTGATTCTTCCATATGAACTCGGAATCGTCTTTAATGATTTCCCTCTAATAATTCAGATTCTCGCGATCTGATCGCTTTTATACAGGTAGTTGGATCATTAGGATCCCTTCACATCCATATATACCGAAAAATAATATAATTCATTATTATATTCAATTCCCCACTGTTATTGTAGAATTCGGGGGGTTATCGTTCGCAGGGAAGGACTTAATTAAACACAAGTTCACTTATTATTCTCACTGTTCAGAAATGTCAAGAAGAATTTGATTTGTTTGTTTTTTTAACTAAAATTAACTAAATAGCAAATTAAAATGATGATTTAACAAATATAAATAAAAGCAATCCAAGAATCAGGGTTCTTCAGTGGTATTAACGAATGTGCAATCATTTGTGATATTCAACCTCATATCTTGCTAAAAACATTTCTCTAATGAATATGTTGATCTTTCCCAAGATACAACATATTACCCACAAAAACATATTATTGTCACTCCCATGATCAATTAACACATAATTGTAAGTTATTCAAGCCCAAGAAATACATGTCTCATAACTCGCATATTAATCTCCCAATTGAATAATTGAATTACGTTCGTCGTCTCATTTACTAGAATCATAATTCATTTCCCAATTCATTACAATCCCTAAAATTACAACCTAGGGTTCATGACTCCCTAAATTGGGTTAAGTCCTCAACAACGAATTAACAAGCATGAGATATCACATAATAAATTCACACAAACATGTTAACCACTGAATACTACCTAATTCCCAGATTTGGGAATTAGTTACCCATAATAATTGAAGAAAACAAAATGATATAAAGATATGAAACCATGTTTACAAAGATAAAGAGTAAGAAATTACAACTTTTAAGATTGCAAATAGGGCTTAGGTAGAATCCCTTCTTCCTTTGCTCCACTCTCTCTTCTTCTCTCTTTGAAAAAGATATGCCTCTCCTAAAAGCACCCCAAAACTCCTCCATATCTCTTCAAAACCTAATTGTTGTGGAATAAAAACTAGGTTTAAATTATTACGGCTAGGGTTTGTGTATTTAATGCTAGGGTTCGTGAGCTTCGTGCTTTAATGGCTGCTTCTGCGTTCGAGACTTAAACGGTCCTCACAGAATGCCTACGTATCTCTGTAATTAGAGAATCAAGCCAATAAAACGTAGTTCTAGGTTGAGGGGTCTGACCCTTTATATAGGCTGAGAAGCCTCAGAATTAGGGTAGGGTTAGGAGACTTGGTGGGCAAGTCAGCTTTGAGGAAGGTTCTAGACTCCTTCCTTGTAGGAGTCTGTTTCCTTGTATGATTGTGTGGCTTGGAGGCTACTTTTCGTAAGGATAACGTCCTTATCTGACTTGTATCTCCCAGCTGTTAATTACCTCTAAATATTAATTACGAAATTAATATTATAATTGGAGTTTGGGCCCACCTGGTGGGCTCCACGTTTGGACCATCCTAGGTCTAATTAATGCCACATTAAATGTGTCCTTAGGGCTTACTTTTAGCCCATATCATTTGCCCCCCAACTTCTAGGAAAACTGATCAGGTTTTCCTTTGAAGTTATAAAGGTTTATGTACACTAGTGTTTCACGTGTATCGTCTTGAATGTAAAGTGTGGAGCGACCTACACATTTACGACGATTTGCCTTATTCGAGGTTTAAGCAATTTTTTTTGAATAACTTTTGTTATTGAAATTTGCCCATTTACTTTAAGGAATATAATTCCTCATATTTTTTCATATTTCTCCTAAATTTTTAGGATTTTTCTGGTACCCACGGGTATTTTTCTTTATTTTTGACATATCAAAAATATTAAATTGTGCTTCATGCATAAAAAATTATTTTTTCTACTTTTCTGGAATTTTTGGAAATTAATTCTGTCTTTTTTTCAGCTCATTTTCGAGCTCAGAATTCGAGCTCAAAGTGTCCCAGGTCGTGGGCTTCGAGCTCGTTTTTCAGTTGAGTTTCGACCAGGAGCCTACGACCTCAACACAATGTAGTTTCGACCTCGAATAAGTCCCAGGTCGAGAGGACTTCCCATGCTTCTTAGTTCATTTTCGACCTCGAATTAACGATCTCAATAAGAGAGAAAACGACCTCAAAAGGGGTCCCAGGTCGTGTGGTATTTCTTGAATTCCCAGTATAAATTCGACCTCAAACCTACGACTTCAACCCATGTTATAACGACCTCATATTATGAGCTCGAATGACGTTTTAAACGATCTCAAACTTAGTCCTAGATCGTTAGGATTTTCCAAATTTTCAAGTTTATTTTCGAGCTCAGAATTTTGATCTTAATTCCAGAGAATTTCGACCTCAAAATGGGTTTCAAGTCGTATAGATTTTTGGTGACTTTCTATTCTTTTTCGACCTCAAACTTACGAGCTAGTACCAGTTTATTTTCGACCTTGAATTAGGTTTCTTCTTGACTTTCCAGGTCGTTTGATCGAGCTCGGAATAGTATTGTCAAATGAGGTCGTTGGTCACGACCTCAGACAATTTTTGTTTGGGACGCTAGTTTTGCTTTTGGGCCTTAATTCTGGGCCTCTCCTCGTGGGCTCTTTATGGACTTTGACTTGGGTTTCAATTTTTTGGTCAATATGACCTTAAGTTAAAACCTTAGTTAGGTTTATTAATATGGGTTGGGCCATGACAGGCCTTTAATTGTTTTTACTAAATTTGGGCCTGAACAAGCCTAGTGTTGTTGGGCCTTTTAAAGTCCGCTTTGTGTTGACAGCCCATAAGAGTTTCCAATAGGCTATAGCCGGTTGATATTCTCCCTAACCGGTTGAAATGCCCTATTTCTGCCTTTATAAAGGCCAAGACTTTCATTTCCATTTCATCACAAAAGTTTCTAAAAATTTTCTCCTCTAAAAGTTCTCTCTAGAGCCTCAAAAGTTCTTTAAGAAATTTCCTTTGAAGAATCTGAGTTTGATCCTCATTCGTTCAAGTTTTCTGGTGATTTCTCTTAAAATCTTTGAAGATTTGAAGATTGCTCAAGGATTTCTGGAATTTTTCCATAAACTTTCCAGTTGCTGTTGAAGATTTGAAGAACACTCGAGGTATTTTCCAGAATTTCTAGTTTTTTAGCTTGAAGATTGCCTTTTTTCTGGGTTTTCCCTTCAATTCCTTTGAAGATTTGAAGATTGTTCTAACAACTTCTTCGTTTCTTGCAGATTTTCGTTGATCATCATAATTTTTCTTTGAAGATTTGAAGAAATGGCTGAAGATCGTGCTTCTCAACGTTTCCAGAAACTGCAAGTGGCCTCAAAAAGAGGTATCACCATTCGTTCTTCCTCCATGAGTTTACAGGATATGATTTTAAATCGTAAAGAAGATTTTCCATCCCTGTCACACCTTGATTCCTATAATCATAGCAACATTTTCCATGACATAGAAAAAATCACTGACTATAATAGAATGTATAAAATAGAATATCCCTATAGGCTTATCCCAGCTGAACCTGGGGATCGATCTTGCCATTGGCGCCCCAATGCACTCTGTATTTATAGGGGTGCCATTGTTGCAGGGGTTCGATTCCCTTTTCATGAGTTTATCCCTAGGCTTTTAGCAGATGTAGGAGTTAACCCTTGTCAACTTCCTCCCAATTCTTGGAGGGTGATCAACTGTTTTCTGGTCCTTTGCCTTAAAAACAAATTCCCTCTTTCTGTAGCTCTTTTTAGAAAAATATTTCAATTTAAAAATTCTGCTGAATCTACCCCGGGTTGGGTTTACATTAGTCACCGTTCTTCTACTCCTCCAATCTTTCACCCCCAATCTATTCCTGACTCCAACCCAAAGTGGAAGAAGGAGTTTATGTACTTGATATGGGATGGTGGAGATTGGGGCAATGTTTTTCGTAGTACCTTTGGTAAGGTAGTAGATGGAAGTGCCAATGACATTGAGCTGAATGAGGAAGAGACCCTTGCCTACCAGGAGCTCATCAAGGATAATTATTCTACTATGGCTTGGGATCTCCTGAATGAGTTCCAACTTAAGACTTTGGGACTTTCCCGAGTGGGCAATAAGGGTAATTTCCTTTCCTTTTACATTCCTTTATTTGAATATGATTATCTCATACCCATTATTTGTTTTCTTTGTTTTGTGATTGCAGCTGCAGCCTTTATCAACAAAACCAACGAGCCAGAGGATGGGGACACTGCTAGGCTAAAAAGGGCTCGTTCAGGGAAAGATCCTCGAGCCCCAACAGCCTCAGATGCCTACTTGAGGCCCCATGTGGCTGATGTTGAGGAGGTAGATGGCTCCTCCAGGAGTGCTTGGCGCCCCAACTGGGGTATCAGGAAGAAGGACTCCATTGTTGGAGACTGTAAGCATGCTATGGATTGGTCCTATCACTCCATCACCCCTGGTGACTTCAAGGACTATGTGTCTGGCTCCACTCTTGAAGGAGCTGAGAGTGCTGGAGCTCAGGCCTTTGCAGCTGTAAGCTCCTTATTATCCATTCTTTTATGTATTTGTTTCGTCACCTAAACCGTGGTTTTAACTTTGTCTTTTGCAGGCTAATGCCAACTTCCAGGGGGTTGTCTTCCAAGCTAAGACTTGGCGTTCCAACTACGAGACTTACAAGGCCAAGTTTGATGACTCCCAGGATGAACTGGGCTCTGTCAAGGCCACCTTAGCGAGGAGGGAGAAAGAGCTTTTAGAGTCTCAGGCTGAAAATGTCTCTCTCAGGAAGGACAAGGATGACCTGATTGACGAATACCTTGCCTCCCAGGAGTATGTGGGCTTCATGGAGAAGCATGATGACTCTCTATTCCCTTATCAGTTTACTCAGGGATGGAACGAGGCACTTGCTGAGGTTACTAGCAGATTTCCTGGCACCCTTAGTGTCTCAGACTTCCCTAGCCCTCATGCTCCTATGGCCTTGGCAGTGCAGGACACACGGGAGGAGGACCCAGAGGATGATGAGAGGATCCTAGAGCCAGATTCCTCTGCTCACCCTGGTGCAGCCGGAGAGGATGAGCATACTGGAGATGCTTAGTAGCTGGCATATTTATCTTTATATTTATGCACTTTGCCTTCGGGCATGACTTTGTATGTTTGTTAACTTATCTTGAACTAGTTGATTATGTACTCTGCTTTCGGGCATAACTTTTAAGTTCGTAATTCCTTGTCCTTAATGCTTTTCAACTTATCTATATTCGTATGTGTAGTCTGGTATTTTGTGCATATATATCAATGAGTCGGGTTCATATCTTATGCGAAAATGTAGGATAGTCTTATTAATATGAAGAAGCGGGCACAGCCCTTACATAGATACTCTACTTCCAATATCACAAGTTTGAAAAACTTGGAATGGTTTCATCAACCTTATTTCTACTTCTATTACATAGGCAAAAAGCTAGGTCCTTTTCAGGAGAGCTTAAACATAATAAACCTTGAGGTTCAATGCATGCCAAGTCCGGGGCACCTCAACCCCGTCCAAGGTTTCCAATTTGTAAGATCCTCGTCCTAGTGTCTTCTTGACTCGATACGGCCCTTCCCAGTTTGGGGCTAACTTTCCTTTCTGACCAACTCCAGAAGCCTCGATCTTCCTAAGAACCAAGTCACCTTGCTGAAAGAACCTCTCCTTAACCCTGTGGTTGTAGTAGAAAGATGCTTTCTTTTGATGCTCCGCATTTCTGGCATTTGCCTCATCCCTGACTTCATCAATCAAATCTAAGGCGAGCCTCATGCCTTCTTCATTAGCCTCTGGCTCGAATGCTTCAATTCTAGGTGATGCATGCATGATTTCTAGTGGTACGACTGCCTCGGCTCCATAAGCTAGTAGGAAAGGGGTTTCCCCAGTTGTTACTTTGCAAGTAGTACGATATGCCCAAAGTATAGGCAGTAATTCATCCACCCAAGTATTTCTCGATCGTTCGACCCTCTTCTTAAGTCCATCAAGAATAATCCGATTGGCTACCTCAGCCTGTCCATTAGCTTGCGGATGAGCTACCGAAGTAAAACGAAGCTCGATAGCATTTTCCTCACAGTACTTTCTGAACTCTTCATTGTTGAATTGTGTCCCATTATCTGTCACAAGAATTCGGGGAATTCCATACCTGCAGATTATGTTCTCCCAAAAGAACTGGGAAACTTGTTTGGTGGTTATCTTGGCTAAAGGCTTAGCCTCAATCCACTTAGTGAAATAATCAATGGCGACAATCAGAAACTTCCTTTGTGCTGAAGCTATGGGGAAAGGACCAAGAATGTCCATCCCCCACATTGCAAACGGAATGGGAGAGCTGATTGAGGTTAACCTTTCAGGCGGCTGCCTTACAACAGGGGCATGTTTCTGACATCTATCACACTTCTTGACATAATCCTGGGCATCTGCTAGCATCTCCGGCCAATAGAATCCTAGGCGGGTAATCTTGTGAGCTAAGGCTCTGCCCCCCAAGTGCTGCCCACAGATCCCTTCATGAACTTCTTCCAGTGCTTCTCTTGCCTCTTGGGGCCTTAGGCACTTCAAATACGGGATGACAAACGATCTCTTGTATAAGATGCCTTCAATCAAGGCATATCTCAATGCTCTCACTGACAATTTTCGTGCCTCCAAGGCATCATTAGGGAGCCATCCGGTTTCTAGATGAGCCTTAATAGGATCCATCCAGCAGCCTCCAACATCGATAGGTGCTACCAACTTAGAATTGATGGTCGGGGCCTTCAAGACCTGGAAGTAAACACTACCTGCATAATTCTCTATTTCAGAAGAAGCGAACTTAGAGAGGGCATCGGCCTTAACGTTCTCTTCCCTAGGAATGTGCTCCAGGTAGCACTCCTCAAACTGAGTCATAACAGCTTTCACGACTCTGAGGTATTTTGCCATAGTTTCATCCTTGGCCTCAAACTCACCATTCACTTGCGAGACTACCAGTCTTGAATCTCCACACACCTTGAGGTTCTTGACCCTCATGACTCTGGCCAATCCCAATCCAGCTATTAATGCTTCATATTCAGCTTCATTGTTGGTTGTAGGAAAGTCCAACTTCAAAGCGTACTCAACCGTGAACCCATCGGGGCTTTGCAAAACCAAACCTGCACCACTAGATTTTGTTTTTGATGCTCCATCAAAATAGAGCACCCAATACTCTTTCTGATCAGGTACAAGTTCTTCATCCTTACTCTCAACTCCAGGGGTGGTTACTATCTCCTGCCCCCCGACTTCTTGATTGCCAATGGTACATTCAACCAAGAAGTCAGCTAATGCCTGAGCCTTGATGGCTGTCCGAGGCTTATATGCAATGTCAAATTCTCCGAGTTCGATTGCCCACTTAATTAACCTTCCACTGACCTTAGGGCTGTGCAAGATACTTCTCAACTGCTGGTCCGTCAGGACTTCAATCTTGTGTGACTGAAAATAAGGTCGTAGTTTCCTTGAAGCCGTCACCAATGCTAAAGCAAACTTCTCAATGGTGGAATAGTTCAACTCAGCTCCATGTAACACTTTACTCACATAGTATATAGGTTTTTGAACCTTGTTCTCTTCCCTTATGAGGACGGCACTCAATGCTTGCTCAGATACCGCCAGGTATAGATAAAGAGTCTCTCCGATGCTAGGCTTGGCCAACAACGGGGCTTCAGCCATGTACTTCTTCAATTGCTCAAAGGCCTCTTGGCTTTCAGGGGTCCATTCAAAATTCTTTACCTTCTTTAATGTTTGAAAGAAAGGTAAACACTTATCACCAGATTTAGAGATGAACCTCCCTAAGGCTGCTACTCGGCCTGTCAACTTCTGCACATCTCTTATCGAACGTGGTGGTTCCATGTCTAAAATCGCCTTGATCTTGTCAGGATTGGCCTCAATGCCTCTCTTTGAAACCATCAGTCCTAAAAACTTTCCAGATCCAACGCCAAAGGCACACTTAGCGGGATTCAACATCATCTTATGGTGCCTCAGCACTTCAAATGCCTCTTCGAGGTGCTTAATATGATCAGCTTTGAGTAGGCTCTTGACTAACATGTCGTCAACATACACCTCCATGGTTTTTCCAATCAGATGGGCAAATATCTTATTCACCAAGCGTTGGTAAGTAGCTCCTGCATTCTTTAGACCAAATGCCATAACAAGATAACAGAAGACACCAAAGTCAGTTATGAAAGATACCTTAGGGATGTCATCTTTGTGCATTTTAATCTGATTATAGCCGCTGAATCCATCCATAAAGCTTAACATCTCATGTCCAGCTGTGGCATCTATCAGCATGTCAATCCTTGGCAGGGGGAAACAATCTTTTGGACATGCATCATTCAGGTCGGTGAAGTCTATACACATTCTCCACTTCCCATTCGCTTTTTTGACCATCACAGGGTTTGCTAACCATTCGGGAAACTGAATTTCTTCAATGAAACCAGCTTCCAAGAGCTTATCCACTTCTTGCTTAATGGCCTCTTGCCTCTCCGGAGCAAAGTTTCTCTTCTTCTGCTTTATTGTCTTCCTCTTGGGATCAACATTCAACTTATGGGTTATAAGCTGGGGGTCAATCCCTGGCATATCAGCTGCTGTCCAAGCGAACACGTCGCTATTCTTTTGTAAGAATTCTATCAACTTGCCCTTCAAGGGTTCTTCCAGAGATGCTCTAATATAAGTAACTTTTCCAGGATCGTTCGGCTCTAGAGGTATGGGAATCAGATCCTCTGCTGGCTTTCCTCTATGCTCTTCATCATCGCGGACATCCATGTCTTCAATTGGAAGGACCTGCCCCCCAACTCCATCGGCCCTCAATGCGGCCACATAGCAACTTCTTGCCATCTTCTGATCACCCTTCTGTTCTCCAACACCATTCCGTGTCGGAAACTTAATCTTCATATGATATGAAGAAGCCACAGCTTTGAATGCATGTAGTCCGGTCCTTCCAAGGATTGCATTGTAAGTTGAGGCTGCCTTAATCACCAAGAAATTCAGCATCTGAGTTGCCTCCTTAGGCTCCTGCCCAATAGTCATGGGCAACTGAATAGTCCCTTCAACGTTGGACTCTACTCCATTAAATCCGTATATAGGCATGTTTGCAGGGGTCAATTGAGAGTCGTTGTATCCCATCTTTACAAACGCATCATGAAACAAAATATCCACAGAAGCTCCATTGTCTATCAAGACTCGTTTTACTTCTGAATTTCCAATCACAGGAGTTATGACCAGCGGGTCATCATGGGGGAACTTCACCCCTTCCAAGTCCGAATCATCGAACCCAATTACCATCTCAGTTTTAGCACGCTTCGGGGCCTCTCCCACGATGTGCATTACCTCCCTTGCGTATGCCTTTCGAGAGTTCCGAGTTGTACCGGCCGCTGTTGGGCCTCCCCAGATCATGTTGATAACCGGCCCTCGGGGCTGCGTGCTACGGTCACGATCATTATCCCTTCTGTCATTGTTTCTCCTGTTGTAATCCCCTCTTTGGGTTCCTTGATCTCCACCCTTTGTGAAATTGTTCAGCTTTCCTTTACGGATCAAGAATTCAATCTCGTCCTTCAACTGTCGGCAATCATCCGTGTCATGTCCTACATCTCGGTGGAACCTACAGTACTGATCCTTATTCCTCTTTGCGGGGTCTCCCCTGAGTGGCTTCGGCCATCGGAAGTCTTTATCCTTTTCAATTTCCAACAAGATTTGACTTCTAGGGGCATTCAACCTTGCATAGTCAGAGAACCTTGGTCCCAAGTTCTTTTTTGGTGGCGAATCAGAGTCTTTGCTAGTTCGGGGATACTTGTCCTTAGCATCGTACTCCTGCCCTTGCTTACGCTTTTTTGTATCATTGTTCCCCTGGCCATTGCCTAACGTGACTTCCTTCTTCGTGCTATCCTCGGCCTTGATGTATTTAGAAGCCCTTCGTTGGAGATCAGCCATATTCTCCGGGGGATGCTTTGCCAATGATCTCTTAAAGTACAGGTCGGTGGTACCATGCTCCAAGGCTACCATTGCAACTTTATTGTCCAGATCAGTGATGTTCAGAGTTTCCTTGGTGAACCTCTTAAGATAGTCTCTCAGACTTTCGTTCTTCCCTTGTACTATATACATAAGAGATGCAGAGCTTTTCTCATGCGTTCTTCCGCTGATAAACTGACTAATGAAGGCAGCACTCAATTCCTTAAAGGAACCAATCGAGTTTGCAGGAAGCCGACTATACCATCTTTGAGCCATGCCCGACAAAGTTTGAGGGAAAGCCCTACACTTCAAAGCGTCGCTTGCAGGCTGCAACAGCAGTGCGTTTGAGAACGTTCTAACGTGGTTGGCAGGATCACCCATTCCATCATAGGCTTTGATTGTTGGCATCTTAAACTTCTTTGAGATACGAGCATTCATCACGTCCTCAGTAAACGGAGGTGTGGGATCATCAGGGTCCCCAAGCGGCAGCAGATCCCTGGGGTTGCTTTTAGGGGTTTCCACCCTTGTAGTTCTTTCAGGTGGGACGGTAGTCCTTCTTTGCCTCCTTGGAGGCCTCTCCAGATCTATGAAGGGAATCGGTCCTGACGTGGGAGGTGGCAAAGTCTGTTTTGATCTGGCTTGCTCCCTGGCCATATCTTCCTTTAACTTTAGGATCTCGGCTTCATAAGCCTTAATCCTTTCAGCAGCTGTTGAAGGGAGTCCATCATGGATAGTTCGAGTTCTTCCCATAGGCTCTTTACTTGCACGTCGCCTCCTCGGGGCTTCATCACGCTCGTAATCATCGCCAGAAGATGATTCATCTGAATAAGGACCAGAAAAATCGCGATAATCTCGATCTCTAATATACAGGGCATGGCCACTCGGTCCAGCTCCGTAATTGGTCATCCCATACATTGAATTGGTGCTTATGGGGAGATCCGTAGTGTGGATCTGAACCCCTCGTGTAAGGTTGTTGGGATCTACAATCAGAGAAGAAATCCCCGTCTGAGGGGGGTTAGTCCCTGGAACTGTGTGGATGATCGGAGGTAGCGTACTCTCAACATGGGTAGTCGTCCCTAGGGGTTGAGAAACTTGGTACGAAACGATAGTTCCGGATGCCGGAGGTACTTGCTCAGATGTCGGAAGTACTTGTTCAGTAAGGGGCGGAGCAGAGCTAAGAGGTAGAGCCTCGGTAGCGATTGGCTCCGTAGTGCTTGGTGGAGTTCTTCGTGTTTGAACCATGGTTGATGTCTTCTTCCCACAGACGGCGCCAAATGTTGTGGAATAAAAACTAGGTTTAAATTATTACGGCTAGGGTTTGTGTATTTAATGCTAGGGTTCGTGAGCTTCGTGCTTTAATGGCTGCTTCTGCGTTCGAGACTTAAACGGTCCTCACAGAATGCCTACGTATCTCTGTAATTAGAGAATCAAGCCAATAAAACGTAGCTCTAGGTTGAGGGGTCTGACCCTTTATATAGGCTGAGAAGCCTCAGAATTAGGGTAGGGTTAGGAGACTTGGTGGGCAAGTCAGCTTTGAGGAAGGTTCTAGACTCCTTCCTTGTAGGAGTCTGTTTCCTTGTATGATTGTGTGGCTTGGAGGCTACTTTTCGTAAGGATAACGTCCTTATCTGACTTGTATCTCCCAGCTGTTAATTACCTCTAAATATTAATTACGAAATTAATATTATAATTGGAGTTTGGGCCCACCTGGTGGGCTCCACGTTTGGACCATCCTAGGTCTAATTAATGCCACATTAAATGTGTCCTTAGGGCTTACTTTTAGCCCATATCACTAATAATCATAATAATGATGTTTTTACAATGTTTCCTAAAATAAGTTGGGCCTTTGTAAAATTCGTACTACTGTTCAAGGCTGATTCTGGACTGCTACATAAGGCTGGTGACTGCTGGGCCGGTCTAGACTTGTAGATTTTCTCGATACCTTCGTGTGGGCTGTAATTTCGCCCCATTCTGATTCCTGGAACTCGAGATATGGCCCAAATAAGAATTGCTGCGCAGGCCCACCGTTAAATCCGAATTTCCACCTGATTTTTATCCAATTAAGCTCATTTTCTCCCAACTTTAGGAATTATTTATTACCTGAAATAAAACAATAAAATATAATCAAACTTACCCAATTATTTGCAAAATCCTATAATTATGAGAATAAAATCCTCTAAAGTGTATATAAATATACACTTTATCAAATATCCCCGCACTTAGTCTTTTGCACGTCCTCGGGCAAACTAAATAAAATACACTAAACTAACTAACTAGTACCACTTCCGTAGGTGATCACGGTTGCATTTAACATATGCAACAAGTCCTTTAAACCCCTAGGTAGCCCTAGTGGACGAGTGAGGTCTCGTGAGGGCCTACAGTGAATGTACCCACAAAATTCATCTAGCTCATGCAAAAGATTATATGCTAATACAACACCACACATGTAAGTCCTCTCATGCCATATCCACTTAAGAATCAAAATGAGTATGCAATGTCTTGGTGTCGATAGTGCAAGTATTCACATGGTCTACTAAATGAACATGCATAAGCTCACAAAATTCCATGTCAAGTGCAAAAATAGTTGGTAAGCATGCTAAGGCCACAAGAAACACATCTTTGAGTCTAAACCTGGGATCTCCTATGCCAAAACAAATAATACCTCACCTTTCACTCAAAAATGAATATTCTTTCAAAAACAAGGCAAAGTGTATCACTCAACTCCAACAAATCATAAACACGCTTGGCACTCGCAATTAATCTCAATCTAACACAACTTACACCACTGATGATAATCAAAAGGTCTTAATTCGGGTTGTAATGTGGGCTAGGGACAAGGTATGTCAAGTAAAGCCAAAACAGGTTAAGTGTCAAAAGCTAGTACCCAACAATATAATTCATTCAACTCCCTAAGTACCATCCCCACACTTAGATCTTTTTATTCCATTTTATTAAATAACTTGATAAGTCGAAAGAAGAAGGATCATAAACATAAGTATGCTCTCGTATAAATAATATTCTTTTTTTTTTTTTTTGAAGAGCTAAATATAACAAGTACGATGATCCATGGTATTATTACAAGATTCGACTAACAAGTAAACAACCAAACCCCAAATATTCCCCAAAAGTAATGATCATAAATAAACCCCCCTTTAACACCTTATCACTCCCTCAAGCACTATACTAACCTTTGACAATATGGGTTCAAGATTAAAGTAAGGCCAATACAATAAAAGGATATAGGCAAGTGATGTGGTGTGTCACCGAAAGAAAAGGATTAAGCTCAAAAGGGTAACTAATTGATCATGTTTAAATGGTGTGGTAATCTGGGAAACATGAGGTTATCCTAAGTGCCTTTATCATTTTATCATCAAATAGTGTCATGCATTTCAAGAAAGACCTCAAGTAAGTGCTAGCAATGCAAACAACATGTGGACACTCAAGCAAACGAATAATAATGCAAACGATATGCATATAGGCTCAAAACTCGCTTGGTGTGACAAAACATATTCAATCCCAAGTAACAAGACTCTCTAACGCACCTACTTGTGTTCAAAGCATGCAAACCAAGTCATCTTGCACATATTCATGTCATTCTGATTACTTAAGACATTCACTAAATCTACCAGTTTCAACTTGCTAGTGTAAGTGTGTGCACAAGAGCAAAGCACGTCACTTCTCAAACAAAAGCGTCAAGAGCACAAAATTTCTATAGCATGCATGGGTGCATCAAGCAAAGTACAACAACTACTCAATTTGCATGGCTAGAATTATTTTTGGTATTTTCAACTTTTTAATTTTTTAGTTTTTTTACAACTAATACTATTGAGAACACATCCCCACACTTAAATGGGTAAATGTCCTCATTGACACACAAAACAAATAATTCTACAATATAAAAGAATGAAAGAAGTACTCCCCTATGCATAAGCATGAAGCGCCGCGATCCGTGACTTGCTTGGTGATTTTCTATTTGTTGCATGAGCATGCTAATTAACTGCACGAGCATGCCAATCCAGTGCATGATCATGTCAACATGCTTGCGTGATCATGCTAGATGTCCATAATATAAGCGTGTGTTTTCTTGTTATGGTGCATGAGCATGTCGTAGAGCTGCGTGACCATGCTATTAGCTTCAAAAAGGGTCGTGGGAACATGTTTGTGCTGCATGGGCATGTCATCAGTTTGCGTAGCCATGCGAAATAAAGAAAACGTGTACGTAGTCTCCATGTCTTCCTGCGTGATCATGTTAAAATGCTGCACGACCATGCCAAACCACCAAATTTCCACCGTTAGCAACTCTTCGTACATTGTGTGCATGTCAAATAGCTGCATAAGCACGCTCAATCCATGACAAAGGGTCGATAATCTAGGTTTTTTTCTGCATGACCATGTTGGACACTTGCGTGATCATGCAAAACCATCAAATTTCTGTCGTGAGATTTCATATCATGGCACTTTCCCTGCGTGAGCATGCTAGCTTGACTGCATGACTATGCCAACAGCTAGAAAAACAGTCGATGGTAAAGATTAATATCCACTTGAGTTGCACGATCATGCCTAATAATGAATGAACATGCCCAACCTTACAAAATATCATTGTAAACACCTGAATCACTACAAACAAACACGTCAAGGCAACATGTGGGAGTAAAAAAAACTATTAAAAACTAATATTAAAATCTTGGGTTGCCTCCCAATCAGCGCTTGTTTAACGTCTTTAGCTCGACGCCGTCAATTCTTTTAATCATTATGGTGGAAATTTCGAAACCACGAGTGGTCCGATTTCATCCACCTCAGCCATACTCTTCTCTCGAAATTCACTTGCTAGAACAAGTTGTCCATCAATTTTCTCTAGCTCCTCGCGAGTATCTTTCTCCACCTTTTTAACAAGTTCTTCAACAATATCCACTCCATAACACGTAGAACTAATGGATGGGACTTTCATACCTTGATTAAGAGCAAAGTGAGCTTGTTCTTCTCCCACATTCAATGTAACCGTACCAGCCTTCACATCTATGTTAGCTCCTGCAGTCGCTAAGAACGGTCTTCCCATAATAATTGGAATGTCAACATCCTCATTCATCTCCAAAACAACAAAATCACATGGGATGACAAATTTATCAACTTCTACAAGTACATCCTCAACGACTCCCAAAGGATACTTAACAGTGCGATCTGCCAACTGAAGTGAGATTCTTTTCTTCTTGAGTTCTCTAAGACCAATTCTCTTATAAATGGAGTATGGCATCAAACTCACACTAGCCCCCAAATCACACAAGGCTTTAATGTTCTCCATTTTTCCAATGGTGCATGGCAAAGAAAAACTCCCAGGATCCTTGAGTTTAGGAGGAATTTCGCGTTGAATAACAGCACTACACTCTTCATTAAGAGTGATTGTCTGTACCTCCTCTAACTTCTTCCGATTGGCCAACACCGCCTTCATGAATTTTGCGTAAAGAGGCATTTGAGCCAAAGCATCGGCAAAAGGAATGCTAATATGAATTTCTCGAAACATCTTCAAAAACTTTTCATACTGTTTCTCCAACTTCACATTCTTCAACCTTTGTGGAAAAGGAATCTGTGGCACGTATGATTTAATAGGAGCTTTAGATGTAGGCTTCTCTTCTTTAGGCTCCTCCATACTTTTCTCAGAAATCTCCACATGGGCTTGATAAGATTTTCTCTTTTTAGGAGGAAGAAGTTCAACTTGAAGTTCCGGAGCTCTAATTTCTGGTAGCTCTTTGCCACTCCTCAAAGTGATAGCCTTGCAATGCTCTCTTGCAGTCGTATCAGGTTGACTGGGTAATGCTCCTTGCTCACGAACACCAACCTTATCAGCAATTTGGCCAATCTGCGTTTCCAACATCTTTTGAGAAGAAGCCATCTGGTCCATCCTAGACTCCATCTTTCCGAATTTTGTTTCAATATTGGCAAACGCCCCTGTAGTCCCTTGTATCATTTTACTGAGTGCCACCTCCCAATCAGCAGGTTCTTTCTTTTCCTTTGGTGGTGGTTGAAATTGCTGTTGTGCTTGATACTGTGGACGCGACTGAAAACCAGGAGCCTGATTCTGCTTAGGAAATGCATAAGAAGGGTTAGCCGCCTGATTACTACTATAAGATAGATTATTATTAGGCCTCTGATTAGGATTGTAGTAAGAGTTATTCTGCACAGGCCACGACTGTCTTCCCTGAATAAAAGCTGCTTCCTCTGGGAATTGTGGTGGATAAGAATTTTGATTAGCACCATAATCATTGTACCCGTCCATTGGAGAAGAGATAGCATTGACATTCGCCCTTTGTCCACGTACCTCTTGAGTAAGAGCATCCAATTTAAGAGTCAGCAAGTTCATCATCTCAGTATCTTGTGCTGATTTAGCTGAGCTCGTCCCACTAGGTGCCCAAGAATAGTTATTTGCGGCCAATTGCTCAAGAAGTGCTTTTGCCTTATGAACTGGTGTTTTCTTGAAATCTCCACCAGCTGCCACATCCAAACTCAAACGAACATCTGCATTCAAGGATCCATAAAAAGTACTCAAAATCATCCATTCCGTACAACCGTGATGTGGACATTTTCTCAAAAGTGCCTTGTATCTCTCCCATGCCTGATACAAGCCTTCACCTGGTTGTGTCTTGAAACTGAGAATGATTGTCCTCATTTGTTGAGTCTTGTCAGAAGGATAATATTTGGACAAAAACTCGGTAGAAAGACTTTCCCAAGTAGCAACTGCGGTTTCAGGAAGCTGATGGAACCATTCCATGGCTCTCCCTTTGATAGAGTAAGGAAACATGTGAAGTCGAATCTGATCTGCAGTAACTCCAGTGATCTTGAATGAACCACACATCTGAACGAAGCGCTCAAGATGACGGTGTGGGTCCTCTCGCTCAATGTCCCCTTCGAAAGCTGAATTGCTCACCATCTGAATTAAGCTCGGATTGATGTTGTACTGAGTTGCGCTAATCTCAGGAGTCTTGTACCTGCAGTTCGCAGGATTGGGAGTCTCATGATCCCAGATAGAAGTCTCATCAAGAACTGGTGGGTCAGGAGGATTAACAATTTGACGATCTCTTGGTTCCTCCATATGGTTTCTTTCTTTCCTTTGCTTTGTCTCTCGCCTTAAAGCTCGAAAAGTGCGTTCAATTTCTGGATCAAATTCTAGATTTCCAGCACTTGTAGAACGTCTCATGCAAGAGTAGTAGCACCTGAAAAGACAAAACCAATTAGATAGGTCTTGGAAACAATTTTGTAAAATCTAAACAATAAGAAATAATTAAACTGAACTTCAAATTGCTGCCTTCCCCGGCAGCGGCGCCAATTTGTTATTGTAGAATTCGGGGGGTTATCGTTCGCAGGGAAGGACTTAATTAAACACAAGTTCACTTATTATTCTCACTGTTCAGAAATGTCAAGAAGAATTTGATTTGTTTGTTTTTTTAACTAAAATTAACTAAATAGCAAATTAAAATGATGATTTAACAAATATAAATAAAAGCAATCCAAGAATCAGGGTTCTTCAGTGGTATTAACGAATGTGCAATCATTTGTGATATTCAACCTCATATCTTGCTAAAAACATTTCTCTAATGAATATGTTGATCTTTCCCAAGATACAACATATTACCCACAAAAACATATTATTGTCACTCCCATGATCAATTAACACATAATTGTAAGTTATTCAAGCCCAAGAAATACATGTCTCATAACTCGCATATTAATCTCCCAATTGAATAATTGAATTACGTTCGTCGTCTCATTTACTAGAATCATAAATCATTTCCCAATTCATTACAATCCCTAAAATTACAACCTAGGGTTCATGACTCCCTAAATTGGGTTAAGTCCTCAACAACGAATTAACAAGCATGAGATATCACATAATAAATTCACACAAACATGTTAACCACTGAATACTACCTAATTCCCAGATTTGGGAATTAGTTACCCATAATAATTGAAGAAAACAAAATGATATAAAGATATGAAACCATGTTTACAAAGATAAAGAGTAAGAAATTACAACTTTTAAGATTGCAAATAGGGCTTAGGTAGAATCCCTTCTTCCTTTGCTCCACTCTCTCTTCTTCTCTCTTTGAAAAAGATATGCCTCTCCTAAAAGCACCCCAAAACTCCTCCATATCTCTTCAAAACCTAATAATCATAATAATGATGTTTTTACAATGTTTCCTAAAATAAGTTGGGCCTTTGTAAAATTCGTACTACTGTTCAAGGCTGATTCTGGACTGCTACATAAGGCTGGTGACTGCTGGGCCGGTCTAGACTTGTAGATTTTCTCGATACCTTCGCGTGGGCTGTAATTTCGTCCCATTCTGATTCCTGGAACTCGAGATATGGCCCAAATAAGAATTGCTGCGCAGGCCCACCGTTAAATCCGAATTTCCACCTGATTTTTATCCAATTAAGCTCATTTTCTCCCAACTTTAGGAATTATTTATTACCTGAAATAAAACAATAAAATATAATCAAACTTACCCAATTATTTGCAAAATCCTATAATTATGAGAATAAAATCCTCTAAAGTGTATATAAATATACACTTTATCACCCACTCGAGTGGAACTATTAATTTCTTAATTACAACCATATCTAATGGTTCAATACCAATATTCAGAACATGACCACAATATTCATTTCGATCTACTTCAACACATGCCTCAATTTATAAACACACAACTTCCACTTTTATTTCATTTCCATGAAATAAAATTATTTCGATTTCTCGGTTCCCTCGCTACAAAAAAAACATATTTCACTATTATATACATAATAGTTTTTCATCCACTCAATTGGATTTTTAAACATTTCTTATTCAATAAAATAATTCATTACCAATATTCAGATCCGACTCATTATTCTCGATCGATATTGTTAAACAAATCATAAAGCACTCGTTTCAAAAAAATAGTTAATTTTCGTGCTCTTCATTACGAACGACAAAAACAACTATTTTCTCTGTATCCTGAGCATTTCTGTTTAAATAAAAAATTCAATATATTTTCTAATGATAATTTAAAAATTATATTGATACCTTTTCTCGTTCTTATAGAAAACAACATATTCTTATTTATTTGATTTCGGACACTTGTACCAATTTTCTTATCTTTTCCGCTCTCTATTCTGAGAGCCACAAAATATTCTCAAACGCAATATCGTTTATTTCAACGATAAATTTCAAATTGTACTTATACAATTTATTTCTTATTTTCTTGCTCCACTCAATATAATTGGATTCATTCAATTTCTCAAAAATAATTTAATTCCTATTTTTGACACGCAATTAATAGCGATCGAAACTTTATTTGTTTTATATACTCTAATTCCGAGTATTACTAGAATTTTCTCTAGTACAATATAATTTATTTATTTTTTTTAATAATAACTTTCAAATTATTTAAAATAATTTATTTCTCATTATTCGACTACACCAATAAATTGATGTTTCACTTGCTCTTTATTGCGAGCAATATTAAAATTTTCTTTTAATACAATACCATCTGTTTCAACGGCAAATTCCCGTTCTCGCACAATCCAATAACAAGCCATTTAATAAAATAGAATAACAAAACCAAGGCATGCGGGCAGGCAAGAACAGATAATCCATATCGATCAAAAAAAAGCGCAAAAATAAATAAATTATATTAACACAATCTAAGCACAAACTATCACAACATAGAGAAGACACGAGAAAAAAATTGGATAATACAACAAGGATTGAACACAAGCCAAAAATCTGGAGATCAAAAAAAAAAACACAGAGTACACAATAAACCACAGACTGCAAGTCAAGCAACAAAAAAAAACTGGACACCAAAAATCCACAGAATGGGTGGCAAGAAGGTTGGTCACAAAAGACAAAAAAAATTCCTAACGCATCCACTAACAACCAACATGATGGGGAAAAAGAAAAGATAAACCCATGCATCCAGTCAAATTATCGAATCAGGGAAGGAATTTGTACAATGAATAAACAATATTAGAAGCAATATATATAAGTGAACAAATTATTTCTTATGATAACAACTTTACAGTACCACTAAACCAAACCAGGTACATGAAAAAAAACTATTCACAAAATTATATAGATAACAAACACACGTAGACAAGATAGGACATGGATAACAAAAATTATAAAACTCACATAACAAGAGTATAAGAACAACCAACAAGATTACCATTAATTAAAACAATATAAAGTGACTTCCCTAGAAGACGAAAAGGATATATATTGAACAGGCAAAACATAGGGGCACAAACACCGAGGTCACAGCAAGAGTGGGAAAAAAAATTGTAGAATCAAAACAACCCCAAACTAAATCATGGGAAAACCAGTAAACAAACCGATGGTCCACCGAAAATAAAAAATCCTTCGCTCTGATACCAATGAAGTAAAAAGGATCTCTAAATAAACTATGATATGATTTTATAGATTTCTGTAAATAGAAAATTGATAGGGTGAATTGGGGTTCCGGTAGAGAATGGAACAGGCTTCAAATCTCTCTCTCATTGAGTACCTCTTTCTTATGGAATATATCCACTATGTATAGGCTATTCTCTCACTACCTCCACCCCATATCGTAACTGCCTTAATAAATTTCCATTAATATAATTAATGTACAAATATATAACTCCAAATATAATTTACATAACTCATGTAATTATTATATTCATTACATTTAATAAAAACATTATTCATGTATTTATTTCTAAATTAATTTGACAAATAAAGTCAAATACAACATAAAGAGTCACCAAAATTAAGTTTTCTGAGAGTTTGGGGATGTAGAGCAGTTGTAAGACTCACTGAACCCAAAAGAAGAAACTTGGGTGAACGAGATATAGATTGCATATTTGTTGGTTATGCTGAGCATTCCATAGCATATAGATTCTATGTGTTAGAATCTAATGATTATGTATCTGTGAACTCGATTATCGAGTCAAGAGATGCTATATTTGATGAAAACAGATTTACATCTATACCTAGACCTAGGGACATGCTTCAGAATTCTTCTAGTAGGAACTTAGTTTCTAATGAAGATGTGAATGGACCGTCTGAACCAAGGAGAAGCACTAGAGCTAGAAAAGCAAAGTCTTTTGGAGATGACTTTCATCTTTATCTAGTATAAGGCTCTAGAGATGAAATTGAATATCAATATCAATACCAATATTGTTTTGTTATTGAGGAGGATCCAAATACTTTTAGCGAAGCTATGAAATCTAGGGATGTTGCATTCTGGAAAGAAGCTATCCAAGATGAAATGGATTCTATCATGAATAATAATACTTGGGAATTGAGTGATCTGCCCCCTGGCTGTAAAGCATTGGGAAACAGATGGATCTTCAAAAGGAAAATGAAGGTGGACGGTACCATAGATAAGTTTAAAGCCAGATTGGTAATCCAAGGTTTTAGACAAAAAGAAGGGATTGATTACTTTGATACTTATGCTCCTGTTGCTAGAACCTCCACTATTAGGTTGTTAATAGCACTTGCTGCTATACACAACCTTGTCATTCACCAAATGGATGTGAAAACTGCATTCTTGAATGGTGAATTAGATGAAGAGATTTATATGAAACAACCCGAAGGGTTTGTTATGCCTGGTTGTGAGAACAAGGTGTGTAAATTGAAGAAATCAATTTATGGTCTGAAACAAGCACCGAAGGATTGGCATGATAAATTTGATACTGTGGTCTTGTCTAACGGTTATTTTCTCAACCAAGCAGACAAGTGTGTATATAGCAAATTTGATGCTTCTGGTAAAGGAGTTATAATTTGTTTATATGTGGATGACATGTTGATTTTTGGTACTGACCAAAATCAAGTGGATAAAACCAAGAAGTTCTTGTCATCTAATTTTGATATGAAAGACATGGGGGAGGCTGAGGTGATTCTTGGTATAAGGATCAAGCGTGAGAACAATGGTATTTCAATTTCTCAATCTCATTATATTGAGAAGATTCTGAAAAGATTTAACTTTAAGGATTGTTCTTCCGTTAGCACTCCTCTTGATCCTAGTATTAAACTCCTACCTAATACAGGTGTTGCAGTATCTCAACTTGAATACTCAAGGGCTATTGGTAGTCTCATGTATGCCATGATAAGCACTAGGCCAGATATTGCCTATGCTGTTGGAAAGCTTAGTAGGTATACTAGCAAGCCAAGTTCACATCATTGGCAAGCCTTAAGCCGAGTGTTCAAATACTTGAAAGGAACCATGGATTATGGTTTGACATATACTGGATTTCCTTCGGTTATTGAAGGTCATTCAGATGCAAGTTGGATTTCAAATAAGGAAGATCATTCTTCCACAAGTGGATGGGTATTCCTTCTTGGGGGAGGTGCTATCTCTTGGGCATCGAAGAAACAAAGTTGCATTACTGATTCAACGATGGAATCTGAATTTGTGGCATTATCAGCGGCTGGTAAAGAAGCTGAATGGCTAAGAAATCTGATTTATGAGATTTCATTGTGGCCTAAACCGATATCACCCATATCTATCAGATGTGATAGTGAGTCTGCCTTGGCTAATGCTTATAGACAAGTGTTCAAAGGCAAGTCTAGACACTTAGGTGTTAGACACTGTAACACCCCCCTTCCCTAAATAGAAGGAAATATTACTTAATCCATAAACCTGCAAACAGAGCACTAAAAATAATCTCTAAATAACGATTAAACAGTCTAATAATCTCCGAATAAAATTAACCTCCAAATTACAGTTCAAACCAATAAATACGAAAAACCAAATCTCTAAATAAATAGTCAAGTCTAAATAATGCTAGAATTCCATAAGTCCTAAGCAACGAAATAATGGGTAGCTCTCCATCACAAAGTCCCAGATCCCCCTAAGCACCTGCAAGAAAAAAAATACGGCATGAGCCAAACGCTCAGTACGGATTTAGAATACAATTTATAAAACAGAAAAACAAATAAATATATTTGACAATTATAGTAAAATCATTTATTTTAAAAATATGCATGGCTGAAGCAACGAGGGGTTATGATATTTCATACCGAGAGTTCTCGATATACAGGTGTAGGTGTATGTATAAATCAACAGGAGAGATGGGGAAGAAAGAGTGAAATGAAATAAGAGAGAAAAAGAAAAGGTGAAGGGGAGGGAGAAGAAAAGGTAATAAAGCTTGTAAAGAGCTACGGAAATTCAGAGAACCAGAGCTTAAGAAGCTCGGGACCGGAATCAATGGTGGAGAAGAGCTCCGGTCGAGACATTTTTTTTAAGAGAAGAAAGAGAGCAGTGGGACTGTGGGAGAAGGGTATAGAGAAGAAGGGATATAGAAAAATAAAAGAAAAATAAATAAAAATTATTTTGTGTTTGAAATTTTTTGATTTAATTATAAGTTAAAAAAATGACCTGGCATCATTTAACGGTGCACGGCGCCAACCCTATTGGTATTGGGGAAACGATTAATGCGGGAAAAAAATCACTAGTTGTATCATATGCGCAAGTAGTCGGAGGTTCGATGTTGTGTAATCGATTGACTTGACTTAGCATATTTAATTTGTCTAGTGAATGGATACGAAAGAAATCCTAATAAACCTAGTGATCTGTTGTGAATAGGATAATGAATTACAAGAAGTGTACATTGCACCACTAATTGGTTATAAGGCAGACGTGTCTGAAGTTATTGGTTGTTACGGTGCAGTTTTTTGAAGGTGATAAGATAATGAGAATTCAACTTCGGAAGACCTATTTATTTATGATGGATTCGAAGTTGGGAAAGTAAGAAACATGAATGTGTTACAAGAATTGAAAGTGACAATGTTTAATTATAGATTATGAATTTTTTTAACAGAAGTTATTTCTGTGAAAGTATTTATCAAGTATTTTGGTTTGATGGACTTAAATATAGTATGTTATTCTGACGAAGGTTTAGAATACATATAGACTCCAGAAAATGTGGGAGTCATGAATAATATTTGACAAATAGTCAAGTGGGAGATGTTGTATTTGACTTTATTTGTCAAATTAATTTAGAAATAAATACATGAATAATGTTTTTATTAAATGTAATGAATATAATAATTACATGAGTTATGTAAATTATATTTGGAGTTACATATTTGTACATTAATTATATTGATGGAAATTTATTAAGGCAGTTACGATATGGGGTGGAGGTAGTGAGAGAATAGCCTATACATAGTGGATATATTCCATAAGAAAGAGGTACTCAATGAGAGAGAGATTTGAAGCCTGTTCCATTCTCTACCGGAACCCCAATTCACCCTATCAATTTTCTATTTACAGAAATCTATAAAATCATATCATAGTTTATTTAGAGATCCTTTTTACTTCACTTTATACCAAAGTTCATAAGGGGTAATCTTATTCCTCTTACTAGGAATTCGATTCAATAAATGACAGGCTGTCAACATAGCCTCACCCCAAAATCCCTCACTCAAACCCGAGTAGGATAACAAGGAATTAACCATTTCTTTCAAAGTCCTATTCTTTCTCTCTGCCACACCATTTTGCTGTGGTGTATAAGGAGCCGTGGTTTGATGTATTATACCAGTAGATTGAAAATAAACCGGATCATAATACTCACCTCCTCTATCAGTACATAGATTTTTAATCATGGTACTTTGATGTAGCTCTACTTCTTCTTTATAAATTTTAAAGAAGTCAAGTGCTTCATCCTTAGCATGCAATAAATATACATAGCAATATCTTGTAGCATCATCAATAAAAGTAACTACATACTTTTTATTTCCTAATGATGGTGTAGAATGGAAATCACACAAATCACTATGTATTAGTTCTAAAACATCAGACACCCTATTAACGTCTTTAAAGGGCATTCTAGTTATCTTTGTTAACATGCATGTTTTGCATTTTTCATTGTCTAAATCAGTAGCAGGTATGAGACTCATTTTTGACATATCCTTTATTCTTTTGTAATGTACATGTCCTAGTCTAGCATGCCATAATTATGGTTTATTCAAATTATTGCTAGTACTAGTAGAAGCCATGCAAGCAGATTCATCAATAAATGGAGTATTTACATTCAACATAAACATACCATTACACAAATAGCCAAAGCCAACAAAAGAGCCATGTTTTGACAATATATATTTGTCACTTTCATAAACTTGTTTAAATCCACAATTGTTCAATACAACACCAGACAAGAGATTCTTACGAATCCCAGGAACATACAACACTTTATTTAACAATATACATTTGCCAGAAGTAAAAACTATCTTGACATTTCCTAGTCCTTTGATCGGTTCAGTTGCAGCATTTCCCATCTTTAAGATAGATCCATCTTCGATTGGTTGAAAGTCTATGAACCAACGAAGATCTTTGCATACATGACTCGTTGCTCCTGAATCAATCCACCAAGAAACATTGTCATCCTGCACGTAAAATGCCTCAGATATTAGTGATACATAATTCTGACCAGAATTACAATTTTGCATTAAAATCTGACCTTGTTGCTTTTCTGGATCCTTGGATCCACTTGGACCAGCATTTTGCTTTTCTTGCTTGCATTTACCAACCCGACAATCCTTCTTGAAATGTCCAGGTTTGCCACACTTCCAACATGACATCTTAGGCCTTTTGTTGGAAGAATTGTTGTTATTTCCTTTAAACTTTCGTTTATCACCCTTGCCATTATTAGAGTTCTTGGAAGATCCACCATCTTCAACCATATTCACAAAAGAGTTACCGACTTGGTTCTTTCCCTTAGGATTATTCTCAATTTCTTGAGTCCTCAAAGCCTCTTCAATTCTGAAGTGACTTCCATGTTGAACCAGAGTCATATCATCTTTATTATGTTTCAAGGAGTGTTTAAAATCCTTCCATGATGGTGGTAGTTTGTCTATAACACCAGAAACCGAGATAGATTCATCCATCTTCAGATTGTGTTGGGCAAACTGTCCCAGAATCCTTAACAATTCATTGTATTGTTCCATCACCGGTCTAGAATCGACCATTTTATAATTCATAAAATTACTGACCAGAAACTTCTTACTAGAAGCATCTTCTTCCATGTACTTGGATTCAAGAGAATCCCACAATTCTTTCGCTGACTCAACATTTTGGTATATATCGAAAAGGGAATCAGACATACCATTTAAGATGTGGCCCCGACAGATGTAGTCATCATTTTCCCACTTGCACCGCTTCCTAGTCTGTTCAGTGGTTTCATTTTCGATCACTTCTGGCATAGGGGTGTACTTAGAACGTACACAACCTTCAACGTGGTCAACAGAAAATGCATCTTTTTCTGCCATCTTCTAAAATCCTGACCCTCAAACTTGTCCAATTTTGCAAACTTGCTTGTCATATCTTTTGCAGATTCTGCGTTCGCCATCTTCAGAAAATCGATAACTTCAATCTTTGTTGGGGAATTGGGTGATAATTACTTGGATTTTTCTGAAGTCGTGTGAACACTTTTAGATTGAAGTTATTTGTGGTTCACCCAAATAATTCAATCGGATAAAGTCAGAAATTCTGCAAGAAGAGAGAATGTGTTTTGTTGTGAATTTCAAAATGAACCAACTATCTGAAAATGATCAATGCAACACCTATTTATAGATGTCAACAGATGTGTCTTTTACCAATTGACACATCTCAAGATGTGTCTTTTCCCAATATACACATCTCATTCCAACAGTCATGTCTAATACCAACAGACACACCTCAAGATCTGTCTTTTCCCAACAGACACATCTCATTCTAACAGATGTGTTTGATGTCAATAGACATGTCTCATAAGCAATAATACTGAAATCATAACGAACTCGAACAGAGCATGCACTCCGCACTCTCCCGACTTGTTCGATGTAACATTACGATTACATTGATCAACTAGTCAATCCAATTACACTAAAATATCCAACATTCACCCTATCTTTCAAATATCCAAAAACAACAGACTTATTCCTACCTAAGATGTTAGGCAGTCCCAGGTATTTTGCAGAATCATCAGCTTCTTTAATCTGCAACTCTCTACAGACCCTTTCCTTTTTATACTCTATAACATTAGCACTAAAAAACACTGTTGATTTGTCTCTATTAATTCTTTGACCTGAAGCCTTCTCGTATGTATTCAACAGCTCTAGCACTTTGATTGCTTCCCCCATTTCTGCTTTGCAGTATAAGTAGCTATCATCAGCAAAAAGCATATAACTAATGACTGGAGCTTTTTTACATATTCTAATACCTTGCAACCATTTCATCGCCTCGTACTTTCTGATCAATGCTGTTAAACCCTCAGCACGTACAACTAATAAAGAGATATGGAGATAACAGATCTCCCTGTCTCAGGCCTCTACTAAGATTTATGGGACCAATTTCGAACTCCCCATGCACAATTTTATACTCAACTGATTGAACACACTGAAGAACTAAGTACGTCCACCATTGATTAAAACCCATCTTCAGAAGTACTCTTTCAGAAAACTCCATTCTATTCTGTCATAAGCTTTAGACATATCCAACTTCAAAGCCATGTAACCATCTTTCCCAAATTTCTTCTTTTTCAAATAATGCATGACTTCAAAAGATATCATGATATTGTCTGAAATCAAACGACCAGGCAAAAAGGCACTTTGAGTATCTGAAATGACAGACTCCCACACATTCTTAAGACAATTCGCAATCACCTTTGTAATAATCTTCATCGCCACATTACAAAAAGCTATCGGTCTCAACTCTGTCACTAGAGTTGGATTTTTCTTCTTAGGAATCAGAACAATGTTTGTATCATTCACATTCTCCATTAGCACCACTACACCATAGATCACATATTGCAACACCACAAATACATTGCCTTAAGACCAATTTTCGTTGCAGTAGACTCTATTGCAACGAATGTGAAAATTTTTTAGCGTTGCATCCGCTCGTGTTGCAATAGCTCGATTTAGCAACGATTTCTGTACCATATAGCAACATTAAAAATCATTGCAAAAAAGGCTTGTAGCAACATTTTATAGTCTTTAGCAACGTTTAAAAATCATTGCAATAATAAATGGTTGGTAAACAAATCACTTTAAGGCAACATTTTTAAGTTCAATTGCAATGATTTTTTATAGATTAATGCAACATATTTTGGCCCTATTGTAACACTTTTCTATAAAAAAAAACAGTAGCTACATGTTGAAAATATAATAAACCAAGACAACTTATAGTAAAAAAATTCAAGCATCATCATTCCATAAAACAAGGCAACTTTATGCCAAAAATCCAACTACATATGTTTGTTCAATGTCAAATAAAGTTACACTTCTTATACATTAAATTGTTCTCAACAATTATTACATCAGAAAATCAAAATAAAGTTAAAAATTACATATGCTAATTGCTTTTTTTCATATATTTGTGCTTGGCTTTTTCAAATCAACAACGAGAAATCCATCATGAGCCTAGAAAGAGTATTGCATCTTGTGTCCGAGAATGCATAAGCCTATGCATATGCGTGAGTATCCCACCTGCAATCATAAAAAAGAACTAGCTGAAGAACCGTTTTCAGTTTTTTCTATCAAATAATTACATTTTTTCAAATTTTTTATACTGGACAAAAGCAAGAGTGTCAGAATAGAATCTGTTTAAATATCATTTTTCATTCGATCACTTCAAATCTGGTTGTGTGTGTGTGTGTCCACAAACAGCAACAAGAGTACTAAACAGTATAGCTTGTAAAGTTTAAAAGATGTTATACAATATAACCATTTGTTTCAAATATAGGTCAATGCAAACTGAAATAGAAAACAGATTTAAATGAATTATATCAGAGTAACAATTCTTATATAGATTTGTGATTAAAATTACCCCTTTTGATCATTGATATTATCACTTGTATTTCCTATAAGCACTAATATGTGCATCTGAACTCTTAAAGAGAGGAGCGTATGGTCTCAGAAGTTGAGATTCAGAATTTTTTTTAGACACTCGATGTTAGGAAATTTGCCAAAATCATGACATCTTGAAATGTGTGCTCTAGAGAATCATAAGGTTCTCACGTGAAATACATTTTTAATTTCCTTATATTGTTTCAAAGGATTGCATTGTAACTAAGTGATTGGTGGCAAACTGAAGTTCTATATTGTCCGTGGACAGCTTGAACGGAATCGCCATTATTCCTGCATTATTACTAACAAAAAGCAGGGGTCAATAAATTAAACAAACATTGTCTAGAACTAATTGAAGGAAAAACACCATGTATAATAATAATACTAAACAAAATTACGAAAAGTTATCTCTCTTTTCTGCTTACATTAGAAGATTCAATGGACGACCCGATCTATTGTAGTCTGATGCAAATTTTTTGACAGAAGCCAGAGAGCTAAGATCCAGTTCTAATGCATCAACTTTGGCAGTGGGAATTTCTTTTACAACATGGGCACCACGCAATGCAAGGACACGGGCAGTTTCAGTTCCAATACCACTAGATGCTCCTGTCATCAGATTGAGTATTATAAAAAGACCAGATGATTAGTTGTACTTAAAATTCAAGGCTTGGGTGCTGGTTGGTTCGGTGGAGTTGCTGGTTCGCTAAGGAGGGCATTGACGGTGCAGCGCTAAAAAAGCGTTTTTATCTAGACTATGTGGGTGGCACCCTTTATTAAAAATTATGATCATGGTCTGAAATATGTGATTTGTACTAAAAAAATGCCACACTTCATCATGTCACTTCCTAAAATTTTAATTACATTACTAAATATTCTGAAATTTAATTTCCCCGAATCACTTGTAAAAAAAATTATTGTAAACATTCCTTCCTCTCGGATTCCCCTACTGCTCGCACATAAATATCAACAAACCAAGTTCAAACAAGTAGCAGGCATGAAATACTTTATACATCCTAGTTGTTTGCAAAATATAGTACCAATAATGATGGCAGTGAGGCCTGAGGCATCAACGCCGTGCGTGACTTCCTCAGTAATAGATGAATCTGTATTGTTCAAGAGCCACTATACTTTTGGTGCAATGCCACAAAAGACTGTAATTTTAATTTGATGGCTGCTTATTTATAAAAAGTTATCAGCAATTATAGCATTTTGTTAACTATAATCAAATTTAAGGTTTTACTAACCTGTCTCACTCCCAAAGCAGCTTGTACTGGCGTCATGGTATCATAAGGAATCTGCATCAGAAAATATAACATTATAGTAAAGATTTTCCATAAGTTCACAGAATTAGCTTCTACTCAATTGTACGCAACTTGACAGTTTAGCATGATAGATTGAGCTAGAGATACCTTCGCTGTTAGGAACATTCTTATGGTTCAGGAACATGCAAATCTCTGCTGCTTTATTTTACTAAACTGGTTTGTACTCTTACTTGCACCATATCAAACACTTTGTGTGCAGCGCTTGGTAATTACTTGAAGGGATTAACGTAATCAAATTATAAAGCTCTTATTGAATCAAATAAATAAAGCATAAACCTCAAACTTATTTAACTCACCTTGAATATACAGTTGATTGTAAAAGCTTCAACTTCAAAACAGAGATAATGATTAATGAGAAATGACCCTGTTGACATATAATTCAATTTACTTGTTAAGAAAAAATACAACAAAAACATTGACAGTGCTATAAACACATCACCTGGGCAACAGACTCCTCGAACTCAGTTGGTTCAAGCCCATTGTCCTTTGAAATTTTCTTTTTTGAAGTATACATTTACAGCAAAATACAAACACAAGCTAATACAAAACACAAACTAAGAGCAAAATAACAATTTAAAACCCCTAATTAACAAAATTAAATTAGAATCCCTAATTTTAAATTAACAAAATATCAATGTAAAAGCTTGTTTAATATAAACGAACAGAAAAAATCTACAAATCGATTTAAATACAAGCACAAATTAACATATAAACCCTAATTGATAGATGCAAAATTCATCTAAAAGCAAATTTTAAAAATGATTTAGGGAAAGAAGATACCTTTTTCGAGATTGAGTGTTTGAGCTTGAGTGTTCTTTGAGTTCGAATCTTCCAGGTAGAGTCGATTTTGATCTCTCTCTCTCTCTCTCTGTCGCCTTGTGTCTCTCTCCCTTGTCTCTTGAAATCTCTCTCTCTCTCTCGCCTTATCGCTCTCTCTCTCTCTCGCCTTATCTCTCTCTCTCTGTAAAGTTTGTGTCTGTGTTGTGTGTGTTTGTGTATGTTTAGTCAATTGTTTTTTTTTCTGTCAAAACTCTTTTACAAAGCCCGGCAAAACAAATTGGCAAGCCCGCTTAAGAAGCCCGCCAATTGTCCCCCAAAAATTTCGAAACTTATTGCAACGTTTATCTATATTCGTTGCAATTTAATCCGAACTTTGCTTAAAATTTATTCAATTGTAACGATTTTAAAAAACATTGCAATACCTCTAAATTTGTCAAAACTTGTCAGTCAATTGCAACGATTTTTAAGCAATTTTTTCAGTGGGTGTTGCAATAGCCCATCTATGTTGTAGTGCACCCCTGTCTGAAAGAACTCTCTTGTCATCTTCACCACTTCTTTTTCTACAACCTTCCAGTTTTTTTGAAAGAAAGCCGGGGTCATGCCATCTGGCCCCGGGGCTTTATCCGGATGCATACAAAAAAAACCGCTGCTTTAACTTCTTCATCAGTCACTTCCCTCATTAGATCAATATTCTGTTACTCAGACACGGTTGTCGGAATACAATTCGACACAGACTCACTCTGACTTTGCTCCCCTGTAAATAGATGTTGAAAATGCTCTTTTATCATCTCCTGTAACCCACCATTCCATTCAACCCACTCTCCTTCTTCATTCTTTAATCTCTGAATATGGTTACTCCACTTTCTTCTGTTACACGAAGCCTGAAAATATTTTGTATTCTTTTCACCTTCTTGCAACCACAGTTGCTTTGACCTCTGCCTCCAAAATATTTCTTTCTGATCCAACACAAAGAACAGTTGCTTTTTTGCATTCTCATACTCCTCTATCGACTGCATATCTCGTTTATTCCTCAGTAATTTCAATTTGATATTACATTCTTTAATACGCTTACTGAAACAACTAGTGATTTCCTTACCCCCACACCTCCAAGCTCATAGCACAACTATTAATTCTCTGCACCACATTATTATTCCCATCCTCCTCCCATCTGTCCTTGATTATTTGAAAACACATTGGCTCCGTAAGCCACGCGTTCTCGAAGCGAAAATGCTTTCTTTTACTACCCCTGATATGAATCTCTGGCACCAATAACAAAGGACTGTGGTCAGACGGGGAACCTTCCAAGTTATACACCTTAGCCATCGAAAATATACTAAGCCATTGATCATTTTCTAATACTCTGTCTAATTTCACTTCGGTCCAATGGTTCGTATTTCTTCCTCTCTCTCATGTAAACTGATGCCCGATTATATCCATATCATGAAGCTCCGTATCATGTAAGCACTCATTAAAACCTTCAATAAGATGATTCGGGTATGAAGGACCTCCTTTTTTGTCTGCTTGAGAAGTAACATTATTAAAATCTCCAACTAAACACCATGGAAGGTTTGCATCTCGAGATAGATTTCTCAGAAGCTCCCAAGTCTTGTGTCTATCAGATCTCGCAGGTTCACCATAAATCCCTGTCAAACGCCAAATATTATTACTAGCCATGGTGACTGTCACATCTATATGGGAACGAGAAAAACTCATTAGCTTCACATTCTCTGCATTTTTCCAAAACATGGCAATTCCCCCACTTTTTCCTTGCGGTTCCACAGCCATGAACCCCTCAAAACCTAATTTACTGCTTAATCTCTCCATTTTAACGTAACTACTAATAGTCTCACTAAGAAACATATACTCCGATTTTTCACTACGGGTTACATCTTGGAGGAACTGAATTTTCCTAGGTGAACCCAAACCCTGGCAGTTCCAAGCTAGAGCATTCATAATGGCCGGCTAGCTTGCAATGCAAGCGTAGCCAAATCATTTTTGTTGGTTACTGTATAATCCTTTCCAGAAAATGCAGCCCCCTTAACCTGCTCCACACTATTGTTCAGTTCTATCCCTGGCAAACTGTCATCTGTATCCATTACAATTTTAGACTCTGGCCCAATACGTTTTCTTTTCCTCTCTTCTACATCCAACCCAACTTCCTCTTCTATTTCTAGCCCATAGGAGATTTGGCCCAATGAGTTAGGCCCGGTCCCATGTAAATTCCCGCCTTGAGTAATCATTAGAGATTTGTTTTTTGAAATCTCCCCCCTAACGTTCCTACCATAACGCCCCATATCTGATCCCTTATCTTGCTCCCCTGAATTTCCGCCCGGAAAAAACGGACAGTTATTTTCATGACCCACTCTCTCCGTCCATCCAACGTCGTCCTCCTCCCTTAACCACTTACTGCCACCTTGCCCAGCTCCTCTTCGCAGTGGTGCACGTAACCACGACCCCCACTCCTGAACACCTCCTTCACTCCCTGTATCAATAGATTTACGACAAAACCTTTCAGTGTGAGTAACTAATCCACAAGCAAAACAAAAATCTTCTAACCTCTCGTACTTGCAGGTTACAACAAACTCCGAACCATTCTTCCTCTTTATTTTCTTTTTCCTCTTCAATGGTTTCCTAACATCCAACTGTATTTTGATTCTCATACATTCTCTCCATATACTACTGTTATTTTTCGGATCATAAGCCACAAACTCCCCAAAGAAATTTCCCAATTGATGTCCTACAGCTTCAACCATAAAACCACTCGGTAAATCATGTATTTGTATCCAAATATTCAGCCACCATAACGGAACTTTCAGCGGATCTTCTCATGTTGGAATTGGCTCAATTAGAAGCATCGCGTTATCAAAACTCCAAGGACCACCGTTCATAACCCATGCCCTGTCCTCCTTATGATAAAATTGGAACAGATAGATACTTGGTTCCAACTCCTTTATATTAATACCCATCATAGGCTTCCAGATGTCTGCAATCTTTGTCTTCATGGCTTGAGTATTAATGTTTTTTTCCGTCAGAAATCTTCCAACCAAACATAACTCATACTTGTTGACTTCCTCCTCAATATCGCCTTCAAAGATTAGATCTTCATTTTCCTCCTCCTCCACATTAAGGTTTGCAAACTGATCACTAATATTCTGGTAACGTGCCATTGAATCGACTCACACTAATCTGATACACAGATAAGGAGAGAAAAACAAACTCTCACATATTAAGGAGAGAAAAACTTTGTGGTGATTGGAACTTGATTCCTTGAGTTGAATAAAATTTAGTTCTAATGACGAAGAAACAAAAACAAATCGATGAAGAAATGGTATTATAGTAAATTAACAAAGTGAAAATTATAAATAAATATATAAGGATATAATTTATAATCCAATGGATCATATGCTGCTTTTGGTACCGCAACCAGACAAAAATTTGGATAAAATCTTCATTATGCTTATTATATAAGACTAGCTTAAAACCCGTGCGATGCACGGATTTCTTTTAATATTATATGATTTGTTTTATTAATTCAATTTACTTTTTTTAAAATATGAATTTTGGAGGTTTAAAATTTTAAATTAGATGATTTGATAATAATTATATAAATGTTATCCGTTATATTTCTATGAAAAGAGGGATTTTAGTTAGAAAATATTGAAAAGATGATACATCTTAGTTCAAAAAGGTAATCGGTTAATTATAAGTACTTATAAAATTATAATTTAATTTCAAAAAGGTAATCGGTTAATTATAAGTACTTATAAAATTATAATTTAATTTCATTAAATAGAATGCCGTGATTTAACTGAGACAATAACCGAATTTATTTGATTTGTTTTATATTTTAAATAATTTAAAATTAAATAATTAGAGTGAAAACCAAAACTTATTTAGGATTAAAGACAATAACCGAATTTATTTGATTTGTTTTATATTATAAATAATTTAAAATTAAATAATTAGAGTGAAAACCAAAACTTAGGAGAAAACCAAAACTTTCAATGTTTCGGCTTTAATATAATAGTACTAGCTTATAGCCCGTGCGAAGCACGGGTTACTTTTAAATACTTTTAAAATTATATAATTAAATAAAATAGAGAAAATTATTACGAATTTATTAGTAATAATAATAGTTTAATAAATGATATGTATTGATTAGAATTAATAATATAAAATCTTAATGTAAATTTGTTGTTGATGGGATTTGAACCTTGATCTTTGGAAGAGGGATTTAAATAAAGAATATTCCTTATTATTAGATCTAACGGCTATGTGAAAAGTATTTATGTTTGATATATGGTGTTGAAAAAGAAGAGAAAAACCGAAGAAGATTGTGTATTGAATTGATGAAGATTGCGCAGATGAGGTTTAGAAGAATAGAGTTCTGTAAGGCAACGGAGGTTTTAAGTTTAGTTGTATTAGTAATGGTGTAAATATAAAATACTACTCTGTATTGGTTTAACGGAATTCATTTGATTTGTTTTATATTATAAATAATTTAAAATTAAATAATTAGAGTGAAAACCAAAACTTAGGAGAAAACCAAAACTTTCAATGTTTCGGCTTTAATATAATAGTATAGAATTTAAAATTAAATAATTAGAGTGAAAACCAAAACTTAGGAGAAAACCAAAACTTTCAATGTTTCGGCTAATAAAGAATATTCCTTATTATTAGATCTAACGGCTATGTGAAAAGTATTTATGTTTGATATATGGTGTTGAAAAAGAAGAGAATAACCGAAGAAGATTGTGTATTGAATTGATGAAGATTGCGCAGATGAGGTTTAGAAGAATAGAGTTCTGTAAGGCAACGGAGGTTTTAAGTTTAGTTGTATTAGTAATGGTGTAAATATAAAATACTACTCTGTATTGGTTTAACGGAATTCATTTGATTTGTTTTATATTATAAATAATTTAAAATTAAATAATTAGAGTGAAAACCAAAACTTTCAATGTTTCGGCTTTAATATAATAGTATAGAATTTAAAATTAAATAATTAGAGTGAAAACCAAAACTTAGGAGAAAACCAAAACTTTCAATGTTTCGGCTTTAATATAATAGTATAGTATAGATAGATAGATATATTAATTATTTAGAGATTTTTTTTGTTGTTGTATTATTCGTTGAGATTCTTTCCTTGTATCTTTTTCTGTAAAATTGATAATGAAAACTTGGTAAATTTATAATCTAGACAAGAAATACGGCATTACACCAAGACATATCAATCAAGTTGCGCCAAATACATGCAAAGAATATTGCACACAGAATCTATGATTGTGTAAATTCACACAAATTTTTCGGGGGGTGATGGCCCAAAATATTCATATGGGAGCCATGCTGGCCCTTTTTACTGACTGAAAACGCTACACCGTCTACCGTGATATAAGGGGTGTTGCGGAAGACCGTGTTCCGTATCATGGGGTGTTGCGGAACACCGTGTTCCGTATCATGAGGTGTTGCGGAACACCATATTCCGTATCATGGGGTGTTGCGGAACACGGTGTTCCGTATCATGCTAACACGGAAGATGGTGTTCCGTATCATGCATAATACGGAACACGGTGTTCCGTATTATGCTAATACGGAGGACGATTCTCCGTATCCCGTCGGTATTTCGGGCCATTTTTTTCAAAATCAGTATTTTGGACAAAAACTTGTGAAAAATAGGCATTTTGGTAATTCTCTCTTTTTCGGGCCTGTACGTAATCCACATTATATAAAAGAGTAGTGCTAGGTACACCAAATTGGGTACCAAAAAAAGTTACAAAATGACATGGCAGGAGTGATTTGGCAGTTTGGAAAGATTTAATTGGTGAAGTTAATGTGTATACAGGGGGCCCCAATTAATTATAACCAATTAACTTAAGACACATGTCATTTTGTAACTTTTTTTGTACCCAATTTGGGGTCTGTAGTATTTTCCTATATAAAAAAGACTGAACGAATTCGAAGGCACAGGAGAGAAAAAGAGAAAGCAATGGGTTCAGGAGGAGCAATAAAGGAGACCTTTTATATATCTCATGGATCACCCACGTTGTCGATTGACAACACTTTGCCTGCTAGAGGTTTCTTGAAATCCTTCACAAAAACTGTCTTTTCTCAACGACCCTCTTCGATTCTTGTTATTTCCGCTCACTGGGACACCGATGTGCCGTCTGTTAATGTTGTTGATGGCCCCCTTGACACCATCTATGATTTCTATGGCTTCCCGGATAACATGTATCAGGTTAGTGACGGAACCAGAATTATAAAATATCGGGACTACAAAAATTTGACAAAATTACTACTTTTTGTTCTACATTGACAGGCGTTTGAATGAATATTTTATTTATTAGCTCTCGTATGTTGGAAGTCAGAGCGGCTCTGGCCTTCTAAGCCCTTCCTCTGCTTATGCCACTGGCTATATATTAGTATATCTGTGAATGAATATGCTTTTAAATTATACAGATGTGTAAGGTATCACGTATATTATATTAGTGAGTTGTGCTGACATGCATATGGAACTTTTCATTGTTGTGTGCTACTTTGCTAACATAAAATTGTTTCATGTCTTTGGGGGTGATTTTGTGATACTAGATCAAGTATCCGGCTCCGGGAGCCCCGGAATTGGCGAAAAAAGTGAAGGAGCTTCTATGTGCATCTGGATTTAACACAGTCTATGAGGATAAGAAGAGGGGTTTGGACCATGGTACATGGGTTCCACTCATGCATATGTATCCTGAAGCAGATATTCCTGTGTGTCAGCTGTCTGTTCAGGCGCACAAGGGTGCAAAGTATCATTACGATATGGGGAAGGCTTTGGCCCCTCTCAAAGACGAAGGTGTTCTCATCTTTGGCTCTGGAGCTGCAACTCATAATTTAAGGGCTCTGCGCAATGAGAACTCTATTGCACCTTGGGCAGAGGAATTTGATTCCTGGCTCAAAGATGCTCTTGAAGGCGGAAGGTAATTTTTGTTCCAGTGAATTTCAATGCATGATGGACATGTCTTGCTTTATACAGGAGAACCAAAAATTTGGTTGTAAATTCTGAGTATAAGAATCTTAGTCCTTAATGCCAGTTAATGGAACTTGGAAAGTTATGATGTTAATCCTCCAGGGTCTGTCCTTTGCCATCTTTTCAGGTGGGCATCCTAATTATCCATTTCCAACATGGAGTTGGATAGCAGTAACTCACTAGTTCGTGAACTTGAATGACATATAATATTTAATTCTACCCTTTATATATTTATGCTCAGTACTTGCCCAGACAGTAGGTATATAGAGCACAATCTTAGCTTAAAGAGATAGGAGCACAAGTGAACCATTACTAGGAATTAGGAAATAAAGATTGCTGATTTCTCCTGTCTACTCTATTTTCTTTAGAAAATGATCTGGACATTGGCATTGGAGACATATGAGGCCTATATTTTTAACCTACGAAGGATTTTTATAGGCACTAAGCTAGTAAGCTGACTGTTGAAGGACCAGAATCTATGCAGAAGTTGTTCTGCATTTGTTGCCTACAGATGATACTCTTGTTTCAAATGTTGCATATGAGGACTGTGCCTAATGTGCTTTGAGGTTTCCCATGGCTGAAAGATTAATTTGTTCCCATGGCTGAAAGATTAATTTGTAGAAGGGGTGCTAGTAGTTGATATGAAAATTTTATATATGTTGAAAGATTATTTACCTAAGTCTCATATAGGTTGGATAATATTCTTCAGAATTCCTTAATTTTCCAGCGGGTTGTGAGATAGTCTCCCGAGACAACATATTTTGTCCAACATTCAACTGTTGTATGGAGTGCAGCAAAGTTAATATTTGCACCTGCCTACTCTATGTATTGTGTGTGCACATGCTTTGTTCTCTACTCCATTTGCTTTTTTCTTCAGCATGAGAATGCAGTATTCTGATGCTAAGAGCTGTTTGTTTCTTCTTGCAGGTATGCTGATGTAATCAATTATTTGGAGAAGGCACCGCATGCAAAACAAGCGCAACCGTATCCTGATCACTTCTATCCATTACATGTCGCCATGGGTGCTTCAGGTGAAGGTTCAAAAGCCGAGCTTATCCATCAGAGCTGGCAACTTCATACCCTTTCATATGCCTCGTACAAGTTCACTGCAAAATAGATTAGCATTTACAAGAAAAATTCGTAACGTGCATCGTTAAGTTGCATACAAATTGGTTCAGTGTCTGCTATAAGCATATACCATCTACAGTACTTAGCTAGATAGACAAGTTTACATCAGATGAACCCGCATATTTGTGAACTAATGTGTGCATTATTTACCTTTGTTTAGTATAATATGGCACAGAATCAAATAAAAATCGTAATAAGACAATTTGATAGCATGTGCAAGTGATCTCTTAATCCATTTATCTTATCATTTTGCAACTTTTTATTTCTATCTAGAAACAGAACTCGGCAAGCAGTAAACTTAGAAACAACTGTTATTTTATTTTCTTTCACTCTATATAAGAGCTGGATTCTGATATTATTGTATGCTTAAGCTCATTTAGCGCCATCACCATCTGGCTTCTTCGTTTTGGGTTCACTATCTTCCATCTCAAAATAGGGATCCTCACTATCTGTTTCAATGGATTCAACTCTACCGTATCCATTTCCACAATCATTATTCGGACAGTGTGGCTGCTGATTGCAAGTATTGCAAGGCGTTGGCTGTGGCTGTGGCTGAGGCTGTGGCTGAGGCTGAGGCTGTGGCTGAGGATACTGTGGAGTGCATGGTGATTGCACTGGCTGAACATTTTGGCATTGTGGAGTGCAATGCACTGGCATTTGGCATGAAGGCGTAGATATTTGGCATGGAGGAGGGTAACAATCACTAGACATGCAGCCACTGCCACTAGAGCACGAACTGCCACAGCCAGACATGGATCCACTGCCACCACCACTCGAACACGATCCGCCACCTCCATTACTGCACGAGCTGCTACCACAGTTGCCAGAAGTGTAGCCACCACCAACAGAAGTGTAGACACCACCTCCGTCATTACCACAACTATAACCACCATAAGTACTCACAGCACTGGTTGTTACTTGAGTTTGTGCATTGTTTTTCTTATCATCATCATTGGACTTGGATCCGCTGGTTGTTGCTTGAGTTTGTGCATTGGTTTTCTTGTCACCATCGTTAAACGTGGATCTACTAGTTGTTGCTTGAGTTTGTGCATTGGTTTTCTTGTCATCGTCATTGAACGTGGATCTACTAGCATAGCAAAAGCTTACACACATTAAACTTAATAACAGAGCAGAAACAAATTTTCGAGATGAAACCATTTTGTTAACTGATAATTTAGTTTCGAAGTATACGTTGATTACATTGGCTAATGGGGCTATATATATGTGTGTGTTCAAGTCATATAGTAAAAACCAAGCACCCTTGATGTTGCTTTCCAGGTTCTGGGATTTCGGCTCACGAGGCCTTAATGTGCGACAGAAACTACTATGAGGTTAAAATTTCATGACAAACTAATTCCCTATATGTGTGTTACGGCATAATTTCGGTTGCCTCTATTATCTCCCAAATTTCCAAATACGAATCTAGTAATAATTAACTTAACCCCCAAGTTAATTATTTCCTCTCTCTGAAACGAGGAAAGAATCAATCCCAATCAATTTATGATAGAAAATATCTCTAAACGATATCCTTCAAATCAGGAGAAAAGCTGGTTGAAAAATCTACTAATTCCCAAAATACATCCCTTAACAATCATAGGGATTAAAAACCAATCTTTTTTTAACAGAACTGCGTTGGTTTGATCCTTATAAATATAAGGTACGCAGGCATTTTGAAAAAGGATCCGATACACGAGACAAATCGAGACACTTCTCAAGTCCAACCCCAAACATCCAAAATCCCAAATCCCCCTATTTTCATAATTCGTTATTCCAGCAAACTCCGAAATTTGTTATCACCAAATTCCTCCGTTAACAATTGGCGCTAGAAGGAGGGCATTATTTATTGATTGTGGAGGACAATCAATTCATACGCATGGGGTGTTATTATGGATCTGGAGCTGCTTTAATGGAGGAGCTAAGCGGTGGAGGCGGTGGATCTATTCCGAATTAAGATAAGTTTTCTTATGATTTTGTTCATACAAATCTGTTATCTTATAAAATTCGTAGTAAATTCAATACATGTCGGATTTTGATGATTTTTAATGATTCGGAAATCTTGTTAAATTGCCTATAACTTTCGTTTTTTGAGTTTTCTCAGATTATATCTCGATCTATTCTCGAAATCACAAAATACAATCAGATCTCGTTTTTCAGCATCGAGAAGCAGATCAGCAGACGTTTTCTTTGATTCCCGATTCGGTATAAGTCCGTTTTTGATGAGCCATATATTTCCGGAAAGATATTTTCGTTATCTACAACTTTCGTGTTTTGTGTTTTCCAAGAAAAAGTCGTTCAAATGGTCAAAAACGTAAAAAACAGATCTGGACAGAATTTGAATTGTGAAGATTTTCAAGATTTTAGGTGTAATCTTCGTGGTAGATTTTGGAAGGCTCTTAATTGAAGAGTATATTATTTTGGAAGGCCCTCCTTTGTGGGTTTAATATTTTGGAAGGCTCTTGTTCGAAGAGTTAATTATTTTGAAAAACTTTCCTTTGCATGGGTAATATTTTGGAAGACTCTCATTCGAAGAGTTGATTATTTTGGAAGACCATATTTTGATGAGGATAATATTTTGAAAGATGATCTCCTCTAAGGAGAGTCTTAATAAAACTATAACGATTTTCAGGAACATTATCTCCCGGGAGGAGAGTGTTTCTGGAATTTGGATATGACCTCCCGATAGGAGGGTATCACCCGATAATTTAAATCCTTGCAAAAACCGTACTTCCGGGGGGGATGTCCGTACTTCCGGCACCTCATCAAGGTACGATTTTTCAGCTACATTATCTCCCGGGAGGAGAGTGTTTCTGGAATTTAGATATGACCTCCCGAGAGGAGGGTATCCCGATAATTAAATTCTTGCAAAAATCGTACTTCCGGGGGGGATGTCCGTACTCCCGGCGCCTCATCAAGGTACGACTTTGGGAATATGATCTCCCGAGAAGAGGGTATTTCTAGAATGAGGATACGACCTCCCGAGAGGAGGGTATTCCGAGATATATTTTTCAGATTTTTTAGGAATACGACCTCCTTGAAGGAGGGTATTTCTTTCTAAGTTTGTTTTTCAGGAAATTGCTTGGAATGCTTAGTTATTTCAGTGACTCAGAAAATTTGGAAGATCGAAGCATTCTTAGTTCTCCACTGCAGCATGCTACACTGAAGAACTGGGGGTAGTTGTTACGGCATAATTTCGGTTGCCTCTATTATCTCCCAAATTTCCAAATACGAATCTAGTAATAATTAACTTAACCCCCAAGTTAATTATTTCCTCTCTCTGAAACGAGGAAAGAATCAATCCCAATCAATTTATGATAGAAAATATCTCTAAACGATATCCTTCAAATCAGGAAGGTATCCCAACACGAATATAATTTAAAGAGATAAAATCTACTAATTCCCAAAATACATCCCTTAACAATCATAGGGATTAAAAACCAATCCTTTTTTAACAGAACTGCGTTGGCTTGATCCTTATAAATATAAGGTACGCAGGCATCTTGAAAAAGGATCCGATACACGAGACAAATCGAGACACCTCTCAAGTCCAGCCCCAAATATCCAAAATCCCAAATCCCCCTATTTTCATAATTCGTTATTCCAGCAAACTCCGAAATTTGTTATCACCAAATTCCTCCGTTAACAATGTGCATTAAAGAAGTGAATCATATACTAGTACGATGGTTAAAAATGCAAATTACATTTAGACAGACAGATAGTAGATTAGTAGTAGAGTTAACTCGGTCAATAAAGAAATCATTGTATCAGATTAAAACAGATTAAAATTGTTTGTGCGACTGTGTCGAAGAAGGTTCTGTTTAGCAGGCTTTTGGGTTATTGATTAAAATTGATATTGGTCCATTAATTTTTTTTTTGTCAGGTACTATTAACTCTAGTTTCTAACTTCACTCTTGGTTTAAAGACTGATATGGATCGTTATTGTGTTGAGAATTGAGAAAATGACCAAACTACACCACTTTTCTATAGAAGCTGCCCGAAATACCCATATGCGGGAGTGTCCGCCCTTTTTAACCACTGACTACGCATGTCAGTGATGCGGAGTCTACGATACGCATTCTGGGTATGCGTATGTTGAGTCACGCATTCACAGAATGCGTATTGACGTCAGATGACGTCATTTCTCCATGAACGTGAACGGAGCTCAGACGGGCGAAAAATCGCCTGAAAATCGCCTCTTCTTATCCAGCCAATTCCGAGCACCTCTACAACAACTGAGCACATCAAAAAGATGCCCAAGCCTTGCTCTACATTTATACAACGTCGTTTATTGAGATCTGGCCCCGCAGGGGCGAGTTCGAACAGATCTGAGAACGTGAACGGAAAAAAACTCGTTTTGGGGATTTTGATTCCGGTTAAATTAATGATAATTGTTTGGTATAGACTTGTAGAGTACAAAGAGGCGATCATTTTGATGTATAGTATGCCAACGGTAGATGCCTGAAAAGAACGGTGGAAGTGATCGAAGTTTTCGTCGAAAAACGCCTCTGGCGGCTGCTGTGGAGACGACGAAGTACTGTTCAACTACGCATCTTTGAGATGCGTATAGGACTACACGCATTTCCCAGATGCGTATACGGTGTTACTGTTCATGAATTCATTTATCAGATTTACAAAGTTTACGCATTGTAAACATGCGTGGCCTCCGACCACGCAATTCCCAGATGCGTATACAGACCACGCATGTGTGTAATGCGTGGTCCGTGGGTAAAAAGGGCGGACCGAAATGGAAACAGGTATTTTGGGCAAATGGAATGGAAATGTGGGTAGTTTGGTTTTTCACCCTTGAGAATTTATGTAAATGGATAAATATATTTATTATATTAATTTTGTATTTAATACATCAATTTTGCATGAAATTTAATAGGATTATTCAATAATTTGAAATGTTTGAAAATTAGTGTTTTTGAAATTTGTAATGTATCATCTGTTTTTTTTCATGAATGAATTTTATCTTTCCCCACAAAAAATAATAATAATGTAAATGCAGGGTGGAAAACTAAGAGCATCTCAAATGGGAGAGACCTCTTAGGTAAAATTTAAAATTAATTACCATAAATAAGAATTATAAAGAATGTGTAAAAAAATTTGCACTCCAACGGGATAAAACCCTTGTCTATAATTATAGATAATCTCTTGATGTTGGCTATATTTGTCGAACTTCTAGAGACCTGTAGTGAATTGCCACATCACTTATTTCTATATTAGAATTATATATTCCATTAATAACAACTTGAAATATTAATAACATACCATTTTTAAAATATAACCAATCATTATAGCCAATACCCTCGGAATACAATGTCTTACAGCTTCGACAAATTTTACATAATCAATATTTTGTGTAATTTAGCCAATCATTTTTAATTAACGTTATTGGAGATACTCTAAACCAATTAAATACTTAATAACAAATGTTGAAAATAGGAAAATATTTAATACTTAACAATTGTGGTTAACATTTTCCTTAAAAAAATAAGTTCAATTTGGTGTATTTGTGAGCCTGTAAAAACTTAAGAGGGATGAATGTCAATTCAATTTATTGAGTCAATTTATAAAACCTGTAAAAACTTATCTCAACTCAATTTATTGAGTCAATTTATAACTCTGATAAGCTAAGCTGATAATTTGAATATTAGTAACAATCACGTACTTTTTTCTCAACTTATTTTTTATTATTTTGTTTTACTCCTTGTTTAATAATTTAAATTTTTAATTTTGTGTTTTTAAATGTCTTTTTAATTTTTTTTTGTTAAGAATATACATTCTCGTATATGAATTGTATCGAAATACAATACTGGCAAAACCGGAAAAAAGAGTTTAGTTTCTTTCATTCAATAAAGTTTACCATCATATCCTCGTATATGAAGGACATGCATAGATGTCCTCGAAAATTTAGATAGTAAGAGTTACTTCCCAAAGTCTTCTCACCTGAAAAACAACAAAAAATTGATTTAAAAATAATATTTATAATTAATATTAAAGTACTTGACAAAAAATATTAAAATAAATAACACAGCAAAAATTATTCCTAAATTCTAGTGATATTAAAACATTATTTCAAAAAAATAAAAGTAAAATCTAATAAACTGGAAAAAAAAATCTGATCAAAGGTAAACCCTTTGATTAGACACAGAAACACACACCCAGACCTATAAAATTTAAGTACACAGACATACAAACAACTAACTAATAGTCACAAACACAATAAGTAGTTTACCATACCGATCTCCTGGCGGCGCTTCTATAAGACGGGAGAAGCAATGACTTTAGGGTCAAAAAATTTTAAGTCTCTAAATACATACACATCTGTATTATTATTTAAAAATTTTTTAATCTTTTTATTCAACAACAAAAAAAGTAAAAATACTTAATGAAAATTGTAAAAGAAGAAACTCATAAATAACAATATATTTATTTTAATGATAACTATTCTAAATTATTATTAATTGCTTAGCCAAAAAAATATTATTAATTATTCATATTAATAATTGCTTTTGAAAATGCTATTAGTGCTGCAAAAGAAATTGTTTTTGAAATGAATATAGAAAATGAGTAATCCATAAAACTAGACATTTTGATGATAATGTTGGCAATGAAACTAGAAAAACTCCCAAAGAATTTTTTAAAATTGATTATTTTTTGTATATAGTTGATCATGCTATTTCATCACTTAGTAGTAGATTTGAACAATATAAAATATATGAAAATATAGTAAAGTGCACTTTGTGTACCTGTCCAAATGCTATGAGGAGATTAAACAAGTAAGCTTTTTCCTACCATGTCTAATGTCTATTTTATTGTACATTAAAATCATGTCTAATGTCTATTTTACCATGTCTTTTAGGGCTGTTCAAATGACTAAAGGGTGCCATGTGATCTGGTCTAGGGGGCAAAGTACTTGGTGACCATGTCAGAAGGGGGGTATCAGATGGTAGTGGACCTGGATGCTAAAAAATGTGCATGCAAAAAGTGGGAATTAAGTGGAATACCCTGCTACCATGCATGTGCTTGCATTGCATGGTCAAAAAGGAAGTATGAGGATTTTTTTCCATCAATGCTATTTAAAGGACACCTTCATTGCTTGCTACAGCCACACCCTTGAACCCATATGTGGTGAAGAAGAATGGGTTAGGACTGATTATCCCAGGCCACAACCCCCTGTGGTCAAGGTTCAGACAGGAAGGCCAAAAAATCTAGGAATAAGGCAAATGATGCAACAACACCTGGTGCAACTAGGTTAAAAAGACAGAACACAAAGGTGAAGTGCAGTTTTTGCACTGAATATTCTCACAACACAAGGATTTGTCCAGCTAGGGTATGGTTTTCAATTTCTTGTTGTCCAACTAGGGTATGCTTTTCTTTTCTTTGATAACTTATGATGGTGCTTCTTTTTTCACAGGCACATGACAGGGCTAATGGATGTGAGAAACAGACCAACAAAAAGACCAAAAAGGCCAAAGAAGATCACAATGGAACTGAAGGGAATTTCACAACTCCTGCACAAGTCAATGTAGGAAGCTCAACATTAGGGGAAGGCAGCCAGGGAGGGGTGTTTGCCAACTCAAACACTTCTGAAACAGCCTACACTTCTCAAGCTGCCAACAACCCACTTGGTGTCCAACCCCTGATAGAGTATATTTTTATATATATTCTAGATGATTTTATTCTCATATTTATTGTGTTTTGCATTGATTTGGATTTTTATTTAATAGATTTGATTGTTTTATTGTAGGAAATAAAGAATTCATGACTTGGAAGGATTTGGAGCAAAAAGAGCTATTTTGGAGATAAAATAGGAGAAAATTCGTATTATTGGGCTACACGGGCTGTTTAACACTGTTTGGGCCATATCTTGAGTTCCAGAAGTTAGAATTTGACGATCTTACTGTCCACGCGAAGCTTAGGGAATTATCTTTAATTCAGAGGTGGTCCAGTAAGCAAAATCCAACTGGAAGAGCCCAGAAACAGAGGAGAAAAAGAAGTGACGAATTTTACAAGAAAATCCTATTTAATTATGGATATCTTTTTGTAAATTGATTAGAATATTAAAAATTCTTTTATTAGGAGATAGAGATCAGATTTTATTAGGGAGTTTTATTATAAAAGAGAAATAGAACGTGAAAAGAGATATAGAGACATATACAAACGCTTTTACAGAAGCTAGGGTTCTTATTCTTTGTTCTCTTCATCTCTTCCTTTGTAAGCACTTGGTTTAATTTGGATCTTCATTGTTCTTCGTTAATACAAAGTTTGAGGTATTCTTTATTCTCTTGTTTTATTATTATATGTTTTATATGGCTTCTTTCATTATTCTTATTGTTTTGACTTCTAGTATGAGTGAGTAGTTTAATTCTAGGGTATTAAGGGGAGCCATGTTTGCACCATGATTTGGGTTTAATTTGATTAGTAGATTAATGGGTAAGGAGTAATTCTGATTGATATGTTATAATTCTTAATTTGTGTAATTGCGCAATATCATGGATTAATTGATTGCAATAGGAGTAATAGATCGAAAGATTTTACTACTAGAGGCTTACATACAATTAACGGAATTGAAGGTGAGTGTGAAAACATCATTAGATATTCTGAGAGTGTTAATGCTTGAAAAAGATTAACCATTGCTTTAATTACTTTATCCCATTGAAAAGCTATACTTTTGTGATTTGTTTGGTGTAAGCATGGTGAACCTGAATTGCCCTAGATCCCTTAATTAATTGATTTAAAACCTTTGGTAAATTTGTTTTATTAGTTAATAAAATTCTCAAATAATCGTTTGTGACTAGAAACAATTGATAATAGTTGAATTGAAATTTAAACTATCTCCTTGAGGAATCGACCCGTATTTGCTAGTATCTACTACAATTGATACCGTGCGCTTGCGGTTAGACGTAATTTAACATATCAAGTTTTTGGCGCCGCTGCCGGGGAGACGCCTAGTTTCTATTATTTTAGTTTGATTGTTTTAGATTGTTTCTCTTGTCTCTTTGGAACTCTTGTTCCAACTGAGACCGATTTTACTGTTTTTCCTTGTTTAGTTGTTGATGCCCAGGACCAGGTCTCAAACGAAAGAAGATCAAGCGAAAGAGGATACAACTCCTCTTAGTCCAGATTCTGGAATTACTTGTCAACAATATATAGATCAACAAAGGAAAGAGAAGCAGCAAAGGATATCTGAACCAAAGATTGAGATGGCGGACCTTCCTCCCAAATCTTTGAAGAACTACTCACAGCCCTCTCCGAGTGGGGTACCTACTGGCCTTGCTATGCCAGCGATTCAAGCAGCAAATTTCGAGATCAAGCCTGCTTTGCTCACTATGATCCAACAGAATCAATTTGCTGGGCTTGCCTCTGAAGACCCTACAAATCATCTACAACGGTTTCAACAGCTCTGTTCTACAATTAAACATCAGGGAGTCACTACAGACCAGTTTAAAGTCATGTTGTTCGGTTTCTCTCTTCGTGATAAAGCTAAAAAATGGTTGAATGATATTGACTTGACCGAGTGGGATAAGATTGCTCAGGCTTTCTTAACTGAGTTCTTCCCTCCTAACAAGACCGACGATTTGATCGACAAGATGATGGGTTTTAAGCAAGATTATGGTGAATCTCTACGGGATGCTTGGGACAGATTCAAGGATTATCAACGTGCATGCCCTCACCATGGTCTTGAGAAGTGGTTTCTGCTGAAACGCTTCTACAATGGTCTAGATCCTGAAACAAAAGGTATGGTTGATAATGCTGCAGGTGGTGTATTTCTGGATAAAGGAGTTGATGATGCACATGCTTTTCTTTCAAATTTGGCTGCTAATCACTTCAGTAATCCGAGAGCAGCCAAGAAAGGGGGTAAACTTGAAGTGGATGCTTATTCTTTATTATCATCTCAACTCGCTGCATTGACTCAAGAGATCCAATCATTGAAGACATCTCAGCCCTCTACTCAACCTATGAGTATCAATGCATTGTCATCCATGGCTCCTGTGAATAATCCTGTTTGTGAAGTCTGTGGCATCCAAGGCCACTATGGTAACGATTGCCAATACAATGCTCAAAATTCACAACATTTTCAGATGGAGCAAGCAAATGTTTTCCAACAGAGGCAGCAGTACAATCCGTACTCCAACACTTACAATCCTGGTTGGAAAGATCATCCGAACTTCTCATATAGGAACAATAACACTCAGAATTCAAATGTTCCTAATCAGCAGTCGTACCAGCCTCCTCCACAGCAATAGTATAGGCCTCCTCAAGGACCTATGAATCCCCCTGGATTCCAGAGGCCTCCTCAGAATTATGCTCCTCAAGCCAATCAAGCTGCACAGGCTGATAATCAAGGTGATATGATGAAGATATTGTTACAAATGCAAACAAAGATGAACCAGATGGAGATACATAATAAGATGCTGGAAACTCAGATTGCTCAAATGGCCAGTTCTTCATCTACAAGGCAACAAGGCTCTCTACCAGCACAATCAACTCAGCCAAAGGAAAATGTGAATGCCATTGCTCTTAGGAGTGGTCGTACATATGATGCTCCTCCAATGCCTACTGACGATGTTCCTACTGAGCAAGAAAAAGAGGACTCTGAGGAAGACAAGGTAGAGAAAGTTGTTGAAGATGCAAATGAAGATGAAACTGAGGAAAGCAAGAAAAAGGACAAAGAGAAGACTGCAGTTACTCCTCCACCATTTGTGCCAAAGCTCCCATTCCCTAGCAGGATGAACAGAACTAAGGTGGACCAGCAGTTTGGTAAGTTCATGACACTTGTCAAGAATCTTGAGGTAACAGTTCCTTTCACTGATTTAATTTCTCAAGTTCCATCATATGCAAAGTTTCTTAAGGATATTCTCACTAAGAAAAGATCTTTTGGTGAGGTAGAGACAGTAGCTTTTACTGAAGAGTGTAGTGTTGTTTTACAAAATAAGTCTCCACTTAAGCTTAAAGATCCTGGTAGTTTTTCGATCCCGTGTCATTTAGGTGCATTGTTTATTGATAAAGCTTTATGTGATTTAGGCGCTAGCGTCTCAGTCATGCCTCTCTCGGTTTTTCAAAAACTAAATATGGGAGAATTAAAATGTACACAGATGACTTTGCAAATGGCAGACCGTTCGATAAAATATCCCCTTGGAATTTTAGAGGATGTGCCTGTTAGGGTTGGAAAATTCTATATTCCTGTAGACTTTATAGTTCTAGATATGGAAGAGGATAGCCAGATACCTATTATTTTGGGTAGACCATTTCTCTGTACTGCAGGTGCTATTATTGATGTTAAAAGTGGGACTCTCACATTGAGTGTTGGTGATGATAAAATTACTTTTACTCTAACCTATGCTCTTAAATCCCCTTTGCTTGAGAATACTTGTTGCAGGATTGATGTTGTAGATGAAATTGTCCAAGATTATACTCCTCAGATTCTATTGAATGATGCATTGGAAGCAGTGCTCATGCTTGAAGCTTCAGAAGGCGAAGGACATGCTGAAGTCGATTCATTGATTCTTGAGTTGAATGATCACAACATTGATTCCATTGACAGTTCTTCAGTTCGAGATCTCTCGAGTATTAAGCTTGGGAAACTTCCACCACATTTGAGGTATGTCCTTTTCAATAATGAGCTAGTGATTTTTGAAGAGGGGCATGATAACGTGTTGCGAAGGTGGAAAACCAATGATAAGGAAGAAGAAAGTTTTGTTCAGCTGGTTGAGTCGGAGAAGCACCTAAGAGGTGTGAAGAAGAAAAAGAAGAAGATTTGGCCGTTGGGTAGTTAAATCAAGTTGAAGTCTGATGGAAGAGCTTTGTGGAAAGCAAGCAACCAAGATGTCAACGTTCGTAGGAATGGTTTTTCAATTGCGGACGGGTCAGTTATTCTTTTGTGACCGCCTTGAGTTGAGGAAGTAACGTCAAGCTATTGACGTTAAAGAAGCGCTTCGTGGGAGGCAACCCACGCATTAGTGTAAAAAAAAAAGTGTTGTATTTCTTAAAAAAAAAAAAAAAAAAAAATCGAAATTTGGTGTGTAACGCAGGTTGTGCCTGCGTTTCTGCAATTGGGGCAGGTTGCGCCTGTGTAACGCAGGTTGCCTGCGTTACTGGAGTTGAGGCAGTTTGCGGGGTTGTAACGCAGCTTGCGCCTGCGCAACTGGACTTGGGGCAGAGCGTGAAGCAGAGAAGCTGACAGTTGATTGTTGTTGTTCAGTTGCTGTTGTACATTTATAAAAAAATAAAAAATTCTTTTCACCCCCATTCTTTTTATACCCCTATTTTATCTAATTCTTTTCCTATTTCAAATCCAAAACCCCTCATCTCTCCTAAAAAAATTCAAATTCCTATTTCTTTTCTAATTCTTTTTCTTTTATTCATTAAATATTTTTTTCTATCCTATATCAAATTCCAAATTCCACCCAAATTTTTTCCTTTTCACATTAAAATTCTTATATTCATCCTATCACTCCATGGCCTATATATACCCATACATACACACCCAATTCATTATCTTCCTCCTCTACATCTCTTAAAAATTCAAGTTTGGGGGAAAATTGGTACAAGTTCACCTCTTCAATTCGTAGTTGGGATATCTCTTCTATATTTTATTTTTTATTACGAATTTGTGTTCTTGTAAATTGGGGGTTTTGTAATATTCTTGTTAATTTGGTATTTTTGGAGTGATATTGCTTGGTGGTTTTTGGTGGGATATTTCTTGGTGGATGTTGGTGAAGCTATTGTTGAGTGGGGTTTTGGTTATTATGGTTCCTAAGCGAATGAGGGGTGGTTTTCACACTCGACACCTTGATTCCAGGGGAGTTTTCTTTCTTTTCTTTTTAGTGTAGTTTTATTTTGTTTTTAGTTATAGTTTTGTATCTTGTTCATTAGTTCATTGGGGACAATGAACCGCTTAAGTGTGGGGAAGGGTTCTTAATGTTAAGAGAATTTAAAAAAAAAATTATTAAAAAATTAAAAATACCAAAAATAATTCTAGCCATGCAATTTGATTAGTTGTTGTATTTTGCTTGATACACCCATGCATGCGTAGAATTCTTGTGTTTATGGACGCTTTTGTATGAGAAGTGAAGTGCTTTGTTCTTGTGCACACACTTACACTAGCAAGTTGAAGCTGGTAGACTTAATTGGATGTTGTAAGTGATTAGAATGACATGAATATGTGCAAGATGACTTGGTTTACATGCTTTGAGTACAAGTAGGTGCGTTAGAGAGTCTTGTTACTTGGGATTGATTATGTTTTGTCACACCAAGTGAGTTTTGAGCCTATATGTATATCTTTTGCATGATTATTCGTTTGCTTGAGTGTCCACATGTTGTTTACATTGCTAGCACTTACTTGAGATCTTTCTTGAAATGCATGACATTACTTGATGATGAGATGATAAAGGCAATTAGGTATAACCTCGTATTTCCCATATTTCCACACCTTTTAAACATGATCAATTAGTTAACCCTTTGAGCCTAATCCTATTCTTTCGGTGACACACCACATTACTTGCCATTATCCTTTTTATTCTATTGGCCTTACATTAAATTTGAACCTAAATTGTCAAAGGCTAGTATCGTATGGTATAAGCCTTTTGGGGTCTCATTCATTACACGGTTAAATAAGCATGTGTATTGTATATAATATTATGTAGTATAGAAATAAAAGCATGAATTTCTGTCTACCTTGGATAAGGGGGGAGGTGTTCCTAAGTTATGGAGTGTCTACAGTCTATTCTAGTTATAAACCTGTGATTGTCTTGACAAAAAGCATGTATGATTTTTGACCTAGTTTTGGGAGTATTTCTGATGAGCATCGCACACATGCACGTTTCTGTTCATGTATTGTTAGTATACGGGGACTTAGTCGAGCTCTGCTTGGATTTGTTGCATTCTTCGAGATATTTGCTTGTTAGTTGGTTTTGGTGAGTTTGAAGGGGATCTTGCATATTCATATTAGTTACATTCATGCATTGTATTGTATTAGGTTAAATGGATTTTGTGGGTACATTCACTATAGGCCCTCACGAGACCTTACTCGTCCACTAGGGCTGCCTAGGGGTTTAAAGGGATTGTTGCATATGCCAAATGCAACCGTGATCACCTACGGAAGTGGTACTAATTAGTTAGTGTTAGTTGTTTATGCTTGAGGACAAGCATCGGTTTAAGTTTGGGGGTGTGATAAGTGGATTTATATCCACTTGGAGCATTCCATATCGGCTTAAATTGATTGACTTGGTCTCAAGTTTGTTGTATTTTTGATGTGTTTTGTGTAGTTGTGCAGGGTTGTAGTTATCGGTTAGTGTTGGTGTTTCTAATCGTTATTAGAGTGGAATTAAGCATTGGAATGAAGATTGGACACTTGTGTTATGTTACCAAGGAGTTACATGTGTCATGGTATTGAGGATGTTAGCTAATGCAAAAGAAACGGAGGAGAAAGGAGCAAATTGTGTAAAATTCGGATGGTTGCGCAGTCTTCACTGTTTTGGCCATATCTGGAGTTCTATAAGTCCGTTTGAGGCCCGTAAGCTGTCCACACGAAGCCTGGGGAATTTTCTTGAAGTTTGAAGCAAAATCAGATTTCCAGCAGAATGGCACCGCGCAGACTGCGCCAATTTCAGGCAGACTGCGCCAGAACAGAAGCTGGAATGCAGAATGGAGCTGAGCACCCTGCGCCAATCCTGAGCAGTCTGCTCCAAGTCACGCTGAAAATTACAAAACTGCCATTATTCAATCTCAAATTGTATTTTAAGCAGTTTTTGGTACCCAAACCTATTTCTAATTGTATTCTAGGTTGTTTTTCTTGCTGGGCAAGATATATAGGCTTATAAAAACACATCTTAGCTTTGTAATTTGTATCGCTTATTATTGTAACGTAGAATTGCAAGGGAGAAAAGGAGAAAAGGATTCAACGCTCGTGACAAGCAACGGATCTAGATCTACTTCATCTTTTGTGTTATTCTAGATTATAGATTTGTTTTCTCAACTTTCTATTTTATTAATATTATTGTTTCTTTCTTTCATATCTTGTTTATTATCATGTTTTCATCAAATCCCATGACGATGAACGGTTCAATTATGGGCTAATCGTTGTCATGGGATTCTAACGGAGTTATCTATGTAGCTTAGTAGTTTGATTGCTTTAAAGATTACGTGTGGTGAATTCTTGATATCCTCGTATGGTTAATCTTAATGCTTTTAGATGCGTAGCTAACATCTAAATTGAATTGTTAATCTCTTGCTAAACCAGAGTGGATCTTGAGATTTAGAACTTGTCATGCTAGCATAGGATAGGTTGGTGTTTTAACATCATGATTTGTGGCATCAATAGAGATATTATGCTGCCCTATGTGATCTTAATAGACAACTTGTTCTTCAACCGTTATGTTTTCAAATTCTATAGAGATATAGGGTCTAAGCATAATTGGTGTCTATTCATCTTCTATCTCTTTTGTGGATGTATGTTTAGTTTGGTATTCGTATACTGAGAAGTATCGTTTACTTGTTTCGTGTTGTCTGATCAGATATCAAAACCATCACGTGCATTGATTAAAGGCATCAACTCTAAGTGAAGTAGATAATGAAGTTAGAGTCCCATGTTTTTATTCTCATAAGTAACTCGATTTCTATTCTTATTATTTAATTTAATTCTTAGTTTTATAATTTGCATCTTAGTTTAATTTAGTTAATCAACCCCAATTTGTTAATTGTCTTAGCAGTGAATTAAAACCATACATTGTTGCATAGGTACTAAATTGAAGTAAAAACCTGATCTCTGTGGGAACGAACTTGACTTATATCTATATTACTTGTGACCACGTGCGCTTGCGTGATTTTGTGTTAACAAGTTTTTGAAAAACTTGTTAACACAATTTCACGCAAGTATACGTGGTCACAAGTAATACAATTAAAGTTCGTTCCACTGAGATCTGGTTATGGTTCTTTTCAGTAAATGCACCTATTCAACAATGTATGATCTTAATTCACTGCTAAGAAAAATAACAAATTGGGGTTGATTATCTAAATTATGCTAAGACGTAAAATATTAAACTAACAATTAATTACTAATGAGAATTGAAATCGAATTACTTATGAGAATAAAAACATGGGACTCTAACTTCATTATCTACTTCACTTAGAGTTGATGCCTGTAATCAATACACATGTGGGATTTGATATCTGATCGGACAACACGAAATAAGTAAAAGTTACCTCTCGGTATACTAGTACCAAACTACGCATGCATCCACAAAAGAGATAGAAGATGGGTAGACACCAATTATGTTTAGACCCTATATCTCTATAGAATTTGAAAACATAGAGGTTTAAGCACAAGTTATCCACATAGATCACATAGGGCAGCATAATATCTCTATTCATGCCACAAATCATGATGCTAAAACATCAACCTATCCTATGCTAGCATGGCAAGTTCTAAATCTCAAGATCCACTCTCGCTTCACAAGAGATTAACAATTCAATTTAGATGTTAACTACGCATCTAAAAGCATTAAGATTAACCATACGAGGATATCGAGAATTCACCACATGTAATCTTTAAAGCAATCAAACTACTAAGCTACATAGACAACTCCGTTAGAATCCCATGACAACGATTAGCCCATAATTGAACCGTTCATCATCATGGGATTTGATGAAAACATGATAATAAACAAGATATGAATAAAAGAAGCAATAATATTAATAAAACAAAAGTTGAGAAAACAAATCTATAATCCAAAGTAACACAAAAGATGAAGTAGATCTAGATCCGTTGCTTGTCACGAGCGTTGAATCCTTCTCTCCTTTTCTCCCTTGCAGATCTAAGCTATGTTACAATAATAAAGCTATGATAATGTGTATATCTCTATTACAATGGTATGATGTGTTTAAATAGGCCCTAAAATTCTTCCCCAGCAAGAAAATACAAAAACAGAATTATAATAGAATTTCTGCAAAATACGTTTCCTAAACTGATTCTGTTTTTTAAGGGAAATTCGTAGCTGACTTTTCTTCAGATTTTCTGGAACGTCCCAAACGTAATTGGACCTCTGGACCACCTTAGAATGATAGAGAATTCCGTTATCTTCGCGTGGACTGCTTACGGGCCTCAAACGGACTTCTAGAACTCAAGATATGGCCAAAACAGTGTAGACTGCGCAAGCCCTTCTCAGAAATCCGAATTTTAATCAATTAATTCCCAAAAAATTATAGAAGCATCCACCTTAGTCAACATTCTCGTAAATCTGCACAACTAAGCAAAACACATCAAAACTATAAGAAACTTGAGTCCAAGACAATCAATTTAAGCCGATTTAGAATGCTCCAAGTGGATATAAAATCCACTTATCACACCCCAAAACTTAAACCGATGCTTGTCCTCAAGCATAAACAATTACAACTAACTAACTAGTACCACTTCCGTAGGTGATCACGGTTGCATTTGGCATATGCAACAAGCCCTTTAAACCCCTAGGCAGCCCTAGTGGACGAGTAAGGTCTCGTGAGGGCCTATAGCGAATGTACCCACAAAATCCATTTAACCTAATGCAATGCAATGCATGAATGCAACTAAATGAAAATGCAATTAATCTAGCCTACCATACCTTCAAATCCTCTCATGCCATATCAACTTAAGAATCAAAGTAAATACGCAATGTCTTGATGTCGAAAGTGCAAGTATTCACATAGTCTACTCAACGAACATGCATAAGTTCTCACAAGCCCATGTCAAGTGTAAGAATAAGTTAGTAAACATGCTAAGCCTACAAGAGTACATCTTTGAGACAACACTCGGGATCTCATACGCAAGAACAAGCAAACACTCACAATCCACTCACAAAGAATATTCTCTCAAGAACAAGGGTAAGTGTATCACTCAATTCCAACAAAATCATAAGCATGCTTGACATTTGGTATCAATCTAACTCTTAACACAACATACATCAATGACGATAATCAAAAGGTCTTTAATTGGGTTGTAACGGGGCTAGGGACAAGGTATGTCGAATAAGCCAAAACAGGTGAAGTGTCAAAAGCTAGTAAGTACCATAATACATCATACACAACACCCTATTTGTAATAACCCTAACTTTGGCAATGCTACAGTGATCCTATGAATAGTAAATTTCGAGGATGTAGAGAAATGGTATATAGGTACTCTATAATGGAAATGAAAAATGAATAAACAGAAACCATATTAGTAGTATACATTGAAAATAAGTGACTCGAAAAGACGTTAGATTTCAGAAATTCCTGAAGCATGAAATTTTGAGGATTTTGAATTCGAATAAGCTTCTATTGGACACTAAGGAGCATGGAAACATTATAAGAATTATATATTGAGGGATTAGTGAATTTAGAATTTGAGCCAGGGGATTTTTAAGTTAAGAGAATACCAATGGAATTTGGATTGTTAAACGATCTCAAAACCACTGAGATAATGAGGTACATTCGTAACGAACCACAATTAGACGAATATGGAGATTAAGCAACCAAGATTATTAACATAACAAGGATACATACCACATTTTTACTTATCAAGATCATTAGTATTATACTTAGAAATTAAAATGGAATTATTAGGTCATCAAGATGATGTCATCTTCCACTAAACCAAATTTAAGGGTAGATTAGTCTTTTAACATATAGATTTTTTTCACCAATCTTCTACAACACTCTAAAGATTAGATATTAAGATGAGATTAGAAAAAGAACACAAGAAAACTCTCTCCCTTCCTTAGAACACCATTCGGCCAAAGTAGAAAAAAAGAAAGAAAATAAAAATCAAAACCCTAGTTAGCATCAAGATCAAATCCAAGGAAAAATCATGGAGGTTCTTGGAGACTAGAAAGAGATATCCACCAAGTTTCATAGCCATCTAACATCATTTGCCAAGGTAATAAAATCATTCAAGTGCAAGATGAATAGTAATGAATAGTAGTTTTCAAGTTTTAATCTTTGTTTTTATGGCTCCTTTAGTTAATCCAAGCTAAATCAAGGTTGTTCAAGGTGTGTACAAGGAATATTAAGGATCATTAAGTATTCTTCAAGCTTCAAGGAGGTATAATAACCCTTGCCCTTTTGTATTTATAGTAGATATTGAAGTGGTTAATAGTTAAGTGTTGTTAATGGAAAGTTTATGATGAATATGTGTTATGAATGGTTGAGTTGGATATGAAATTTGTGTTGTGAACTTGGAACCATGGCTGGAATGTAGTCCACATGGTGTGAGGTTTGATTATGGTGTTTGATGATGATTTTGGAGGGGTGAAATTTTGGAAAGTATGAAATTACAGCAGTTATAATGTCCGATTTTCGTTAGAACTACAAACTGCCCTGTTTTTGGACACCAATGCAGTACGGTACCTTACTGTTTAGCACACTTAGTGACCATGAAATGATAGAGCTTAGTTCATAGATCGTTTTGATATAAGGTGCGTTAAAATCTGACGTACGGTTTAGGAGAAAAGTCAGTTTTAGTGAAAGACGTTCGAAAGTCGAGAAATCGTAATTGTACCAAATTTGAGGTTATAGTTACCATGCTTTAACATGTTTAAAAGTCACGAAATTTTGGGAGATGGTAGTAGTGTGGTCAAAGAACTAATACCAGTTGACCTTGTATTAAAATTCGAATTCTAAAATTTATAAGAAATTTTACAGTCGAGTGTGGTTGTTAGGGGAAATGGTAAAAACCCCTGAAACTTCGATTGAGCTTATAAATAGTCAAGTTCTTGAACCTTTGGGGTAATAATAATACGTTAAACATATGTTAGAGTGTAAAGGGTTTTGTTATATAAGAGGGTAGTGAGTAAGAGATGTAGTATGCTAATGATGGACCTTTTGTGTTTATAGAAATTCCAGAGGAGGAACCAGCCCCACTGTCAGGATACAGAAATCGAGGCAAGATCCTTCTATCCCTACTTTAAAAATTATTTATCTTCGGAATAATAATGATATCATGGAATATATTTATGTATATGTGATGCTTTTGTTGCTATATTGCAAAGAATATATCTTCTTGATTGTGGGAGGTTAAAGAGAGATGGAAATGTTTTCTGAAATATGAATATAGAGATGATTATGAATGGAGCGAATATGCTCTAGGGTAAAAGAAATATGAAAGAGAATGGTATCAGTTGTTATCTAGGGTTATATGATTTATAATGCTATATCATAAACATTCTTTTAGTGTATGTTATATACATATATTTTATAGAAGTAATGTGCGAGAATGGAAATGAGATAAGTGAATGACATATGGAAATGTGAAATGGTGTTGATAAATTGAATAATGATCTTATAAAAAGGGGGATTAGCAACAAACTTGCATAAGAGGCTATGTCAGGGCTGTGTGCGACATAGTCTAGTATTCATGATTCGGCACGAAGATGCCAAGGGAGGATGTTAGCAGGTGCCTTCCTCCAGGAGGATGTTAGCAGGTGCCTTCCTCCAGGGATGATGTTAGCAGGTGCCTTCATTCCTTCTACTAGTAGTAAACAGAGAGCGGATACGGTCAGGCGACTGATCATCGTCCTACGTATCTGGCGCCAGTATAGATCCCCAAAACTTGAAAGAGAATTGAAAATGGTTTTCAGATTTCTATAACTGAAAACAGAAAGATGATATGAAATGATGAAGTTATTGATATAGATGAAGAGAAACTGATTTTATATTAATTTATAAAATTACTGTACAGGAGGGAAATGAGAAGATGATAGTGAGGGATTTATTCAAGTATTTATGTTATTTTAAAATACTATACCAAAAGGGTATATTGATTGTTATAATATTTAAGAAGAGAAACTGATACTGTATTACATTAGATTTCTTTCTTATAATAGTAAGTGGATGATGTATTATTAAATAAAAGTTTTATTCTTTCTTAAGGTTTATAAATTGGTTACATTTTAAATTCTAGCTTTCAATGTTATCTTGCTGAGCTATTATAGCTCACTCTTGCTACTTATCTATATACAGCTAGGTATGCCAATACTACGCAGAACGCCCCGCAAGAGGGTAAGGGAAAGGCGACCTACTGAGAGTTCGTTAGCATCAGTCCCCGAGGTAGACGACCAGCGCAAGGGGTTTAGTGAGCTTATGTATATTAAGTGTGTAAGTTTGAAAGATTGTAATAAATTTGGTTGTTGAAATGCTTCTTGTAGAAGCATCACTCAACAATGTACTGAAGTATGATTCTGGGTTGTAATAACTTTTTAAATTCTAAACTCTTATTATGGTGAATGTTGTTCTCTGAGCATATGACTGATGTGTGTGTGTATATTACTGTGGGGTCAATTGTATAAGTATTTATAAAAAAAAAAAAACCCAAGAGATATTGAATTTGAATGGAAGTTGGTTCATGATGGCCCAAATTCATGACCCCGGATTTGGGGCTGTCACAGTTGGTATCAGAGCTAAGAGTCATAATGCTCAGGAACAAGAGTGATAATAATATTGTATCATTTATAATATTAAATTTTGAACTTCCATCAAGTTCAAGGGTGGTATATCGCAGGTAGTTTTATTTTTAAGCATTGATTATAATTTTATAAATTATTACTAATATAGTTTATGTTTACCTTATAGGGAGAGGAGATGGGAGAGCCCAGTCATGTTCGTGAGATGGGTGAGCCGAGCCGAGACCCCCAGTGGCTAGGACTACCCGAGCAGGAGATTAGAGATTTGTTGCTGGTAGGTGTAGAGGTTCCAGAGTATGCTATTGATGACCTCAGGGAGAGACGACGGGCGAGTGCTAGAGAGAGATATGAGCAGAGACTGAGGGAGGAGGCTGAGGAGCGCAGGCAGAGGGATGCTGTGGCCATAGTGCCATATTCTGGTAGACCATATGTAGGACCTGATGGGGCCGGACCTTCCCGAGTGCGGACGGATATTCCTGAGGAGGAGATGCCTTTACGTAAGAGGCCTAGGTTATCTATTATACCTGAGGAGCCGATTGAGTGGAGGGACATTCACGTGACTCCTACTCCTGTCCCACCTGTCCCAGTTCCATCTCCTTTACCTAGCCCCGACCCTTTTGAGGATCCAGTTGAGCAGTTCACTCCACCAGGACACTTTATCTTATCAGAGGATGAGTTGGAGGATGACCCTTCCGAGGATGCGGACACAGAGCCAGTTCCTCCATCCCCACCATTTGCACCACCACCACCTCCACCAGTGGATGCACCCCCACTTGTAGATGTACCTCCCCCAGATGCTATGCCACCTCAGGAGGCACCTATGTTTCCAGCTGGCCAGTTGCCAGCTATTTTCTTGTCAGAGTACTTTGCCCTTCAGGGACAGCTGGATGAGTCCCGTCGGACTATAGATACGCTTATACAGAGGTTAGACAGGGCGAGAGGAGGAGGAGGTGTGATACCAGATGGGTTGAATTTGAGCATAGTCAGTATCGAGCTACGGGCACTCGGTGACATTAGGACGATGTTGGGAGACAGAGGGGATCCAGTATGGAGGGCTCATATAGTTGATACAGTCACCACTATGGTAGCACAGATCAGGGACGTTATCAGGGCGTCGTTACCATGATTAGGAGTAGTAGTTTCGGATACTAATCAGACTAGTCATCTTGTGGATGTCATTTTGGGGATTAGGTTAGTTGTTTACTGTCTTAATCCCAGTCTGATTAGAGGACAGCTAGTAGTGCTTTTGTTATAGCGAGTTAGTATGTACAGTTATGCTTTTGGGGTTTCGAACCTTGTACTTTATGATGTATGATATTAGTAGTAAAAGATGTTGTACCCAAGTTGTAAAATATTTATGTAAATTAATGAAGTTTATGTACTTTGCCTAATTTTATTGTATTTTGATATTAAATGTTGAGATTCAGAAATATTGGTATACATGAGGTGTTTGACTTAAATGAAAAGGTTATTGTGCTAAAGGTACTAAGCTTAATTGTCAAAGTTGTATTATGATTAAATATTACTTGTGTGAATTTAAAATATTGGGATGCATAAATAAGATTAACTAATAATATAGTTGTGCATATATGGAAATGATGTATATTGTACCCTAAATTTGGGTGATTAATGAAGAATATTATTATATACAGAATCATGCCGCCTAAGCGTAATAATAGAATGAATGCAAGGGAAAATGATAGAGAGGAAGCAAGTCAGAATAGGCAGGATGAAAACGCTCATAATGAACAAGATCGTGAGGAAGAAGAAGACGAATCAACTGGCCAACAGGGAAGTCAGGGTGGTAACCTTTTTAACCAATTTATGGAACTAATGAGGCAGAATTTAGCTAATCCACAGAATCCACCACAACCACCTGTTCTTCCCAACCAGGCAGCTAACTCCTTTCGTGCTTTTAAGTCACTAAAACCCCCAGAATTTGAGGGAACCACTAACCCAGTAGCAGCCAGGGCATGGCTGAAAGAGATGGAAAAGGCTTTTGAGATACTGAGGGTAGAGGAAGATCAGAAGACAGTTTTTGCAGCCTACCTCCTAAAGGGAGAGGCAAATTACTGGTGGGAAGCTAAAAAGAATTTGGAAGGAGCGGGAGTGATAACTTGGGAGCGTTTCACTAGGGTATTTCTAGACAAATATTCCCCTAGGTATTTGGAGAATCAGATGGAAATTAAATTTTTGGAACTAAAGCAGGAAAACCTATCAGTGGCTGAGTATGAAACGAAATTTACCGAACTGTCTAGGTTTGTTCCAGAATTTGTGCGTACTGAAGAGCAACGAGCGAAGAGGTTTCAACAAGGATTGAAACCATGGCTACGTACTAGAGTGGCACCATTTGAGTTGACCGATTATGCTGCGGTGGTTCAGAAAGCATCTATTATCGAAGCTGAGAGTGAACAGACTCAAATAGGACGAGAGAGTAAGAAAAGAAAATTTGAAGGTCAGAAGGGAGGTTCAAGTGAGGGAAGCTATTTTAACAAATTTGGTAAAGGGCAAAAACCCCAGTTTGGAGGAAAGTCAGGAAATAATAAGACTACCAGTGAGACTGTGAATCAGGGTGGTAGATCCACAGGAACTTTTCAATCTAGTCAATCTCGAACACCATTTCCAGACTGTAACACGTGTGGTAGGAAGCATACGGGAGTGTGTAAAGCGTTAGAAATAAACTGCTATAACTGTGGACAAAAAGGACATTATTTTAGCCAGTGCCCATCTGCTAATACCAATCCTAAGAGGGACATCAAGTGTTACCAGTGTGGGAAACTAGGACATATTGCCAGAGATTGTCGTTCCGGGGGATCATCCGTGCCAGAACAGAGTGTGACTGCTTCAAATAAACCTACTGCCAGGGTGTACAATATGACTTTAGGGGAGGCATTAAGAAAGCCGGATACAGATGCAGGTGAACATTTTTCTAGTATTTAAATTTTTAGTGTAAACGTTTGGTTAGGAATCAATGTGGTCAATGAATGGTATAGGTAGGTTGATAATCTAGATAAGGAAAATCAGTATCTGTTAGGGGTTAGAAATTCTATAAAAAGGAGAATAATAGTATTTTGGGGGTAAACCATAGACTCATTTAAATACGAACAGGAAATATATATTATAGGTAATATTTTCTTACAATTGTTTCAAAGAATCTTATTCTAGTCGGATTTCTGGAAGATTTTACAGAGCCAAGATATAATAAGAGCGAAATATGTATATTTTATGTCATGATAGAGATCAATATAGGAATAAACCATAAGTGAGATACACTACCAGTCAGGAGAGGCCAATGTAGTGGCCGATACCCATAATTAAAAGAGGAATGTTGATGAATGACAAGCAAGTTTATGTTGGTGTAATTCTGCGCAAACAAGATAGAGATATTATGAAGGAAAAAGGATGGAGAAAGTGATATAGAAGTTATAAGGTGTAGATAAAAAGGTATCTATGGACAATTTTGACGTGATTCCGGGACGGAATCCTTTTAAGGAGGGAAGGATGTAATAACCCTAACTTTGGCAATGCTACAGTGATCCTATGAATAGTAAATTTCGAGGATGTAGAGAAATGGTATATAGGTACTCTATAATGGAAATGAAAAATGAATAAACAGAAACCATATTAGTAGTATACATTGAAAATAAGTGACTCGAAAAGACGTTAGATTTCAGAAATTCCTGAAGCATGAAATTTTGAGGATTTTGAATTCGAATAAGCTTCTATTGGACACTAAGGAGCATGGAAACATTATAAGAATTATATATTGAGGGATTAGTGAATTTAGAATTTGAGCCAGGGGATTTTTAAGTTAAGAGAATACCAATGGAATTTGGATTGTTAAACGATCTCAAAACCACTGAGATAATGAGGTACATTCGTAACGAACCACAATTAGACGAATATGGAGATTAAGCAACCAAGATTATTAACATAACAAGGATACATACCACATTTTTACTTATCAAGATCATTAGTATTATACTTAGAAATTAAAATGGAATTATTAGGTCATCAAGATGATGTCATCTTCCACTAAACCAAATTTAAGGGTAGATTAGTCTTTTAACATATAGATTTTTTTCACCAATCTTCTACAACACTCTAAAGATTAGATATTAAGATGAGATTAGAAAAAGAACACAAGAAAACTCTCTCCCTTCCTTAGAACACCATTCGGCCAAAGTAGAAAAAAAGAAAGAAAATAAAAATCAAAACCCTAGTTAGCATCAAGATCAAATCCAAGGAAAAATCATGGAGGTTCTTGGAGACTAGAAAGAGATATCCACCAAGTTTCATAGCCATCTAACATCATTTGCCAAGGTAATAAAATCATTCAAGTGCAAGATGAATAGTAATGAATAGTAGTTTTCAAGTTTTAATCTTTGTTTTTATGGCTCCTTTAGTTAATCCAAGCTAAATCAAGGTTGTTCAAGGTGTGTACAAGGAATATTAAGGATCATTAAGTATTCTTCAAGCTTCAAGGAGGTATAATAACCCTTGCCCTTTTGTATTTATAGTAGATATTGAAGTGGTTAATAGTTAAGTGTTGTTAATGGAAAGTTTATGATGAATATGTGTTATGAATGGTTGAGTTGGATATGAAATTTGTGTTGTGAACTTGGAACCATGGCTGGAATGTAGTCCACATGGTGTGAGGTTTGATTATGGTGTTTGATGATGATTTTGGAGGGGTGAAATTTTGGAAAGTATGAAATTACAGCAGTTATAATGTCCGATTTTCGTTAGAACTACAAACTGCCCTGTTTTTGGACACCAATGCAGTACGGTACCTTACTGTTTAGCACACTTAGTGACCATGAAATGATAGAGCTTAGTTCATAGATCGTTTTGATATAAGGTGCGTTAAAATCTGACGTACGGTTTAGGAGAAAAGTCAGTTTTAGTGAAAGACGTTCGAAAGTCGAGAAATCGTAATTGTACCAAATTTGAGGTTATAGTTACCATGCTTTAACATGTTTAAAAGTCACGAAATTTTGGGAGATGGTAGTAGTGTGGTCAAAGAACTAATACCAGTTGACCTTGTATTAAAATTCGAATTCTAAAATTTATAAGAAATTTTACAGTCGAGTGTGGTTGTTAGGGGAAATGGTAAAAACCCCTGAAACTTCGATTGAGCTTATAAATAGTCAAGTTCTTGAACCTTTGGGGTAATAATAATACGTTAAACATATGTTAGAGTGTAAAGGGTTTTGTTATATAAGAGGGTAGTGAGTAAGAGATGTAGTATGCTAATGATGGACCTTTTGTGTTTATAGAAATTCCAGAGGAGGAACCAGCCCCACTGTCAGGATACAGAAATCGAGGCAAGATCCTTCTATCCCTACTTTAAAAATTATTTATCTTCGGAATAATAATGATATCATGGAATATATTTATGTATATGTGATGCTTTTGTTGCTATATTGCAAAGAATATATCTTCTTGATTGTGGGAGGTTAAAGAGAGATGGAAATGTTTTCTGAAATATGAATATAGAGATGATTATGAATGGAGCGAATATGCTCTAGGGTAAAAGAAATATGAAAGAGAATGGTATCAGTTGTTATCTAGGGTTATATGATTTATAATGCTATATCATAAACATTCTTTTAGTGTATGTTATATACATATATTTTATAGAAGTAATGTGCGAGAATGGAAATGAGATAAGTGAATGACATATGGAAATGTGAAATGGTGTTGATAAATTGAATAATGATCTTATAAAAAGGGGGATTAGCAACAAACTTGCATAAGAGGCTATGTCAGGGCTGTGTGCGACATAGTCTAGTATTCATGATTCGGCACGAAGATGCCAAGGGAGGATGTTAGCAGGTGCCTTCCTCCAGGAGGATGTTAGCAGGTGCCTTCCTCCAGGGATGATGTTAGCAGGTGCCTTCATTCCTTCTACTAGTAGTAAACAGAGAGCGGATACGGTCAGGCGACTGATCATCGTCCTACGTATCTGGCGCCAGTATAGATCCCCAAAACTTGAAAGAGAATTGAAAATGGTTTTCAGATTTCTATAACTGAAAACAGAAAGATGATATGAAATGATGAAGTTATTGATATAGATGAAGAGAAACTGATTTTATATTAATTTATAAAATTACTGTACAGGAGGGAAATGAGAAGATGATAGTGAGGGATTTATTCAAGTATTTATGTTATTTTAAAATACTATACCAAAAGGGTATATTGATTGTTATAATATTTAAGAAGAGAAACTGATACTGTATTACATTAGATTTCTTTCTTATAATAGTAAGTGGATGATGTATTATTAAATAAAAGTTTTATTCTTTCTTAAGGTTTATAAATTGGTTACATTTTAAATTCTAGCTTTCAATGTTATCTTGCTGAGCTATTATAGCTCACTCTTGCTACTTATCTATATACAGCTAGGTATGCCAATACTACGCAGAACGCCCCGCAAGAGGGTAAGGGAAAGGCGACCTACTGAGAGTTCGTTAGCATCAGTCCCCGAGGTAGACGACCAGCGCAAGGGGTTTAGTGAGCTTATGTATATTAAGTGTGTAAGTTTGAAAGATTGTAATAAATTTGGTTGTTGAAATGCTTCTTGTAGAAGCATCACTCAACAATGTACTGAAGTATGATTCTGGGTTGTAATAACTTTTTAAATTCTAAACTCTTATTATGGTGAATGTTGTTCTCTGAGCATATGACTGATGTGTGTGTGTATATTACTGTGGGGTCAATTGTATAAGTATTTATAAAAAAAAAAAAACCCAAGAGATATTGAATTTGAATGGAAGTTGGTTCATGATGGCCCAAATTCATGACCCCGGATTTGGGGCTGTCACACTATTTCCCCCCCACATAATTTTTACTAAACAAACACTCGACTAGTCGACTGAAATAGGATCATAACAAACACAAACATGCTCTCATAATATTTTTTTTTCCTCTTTCTTTTTTTTTTCTTTTTTTTTCTTTTTTTTTCGAGAGCTAAATAGAACACAAACAATAATATAAACAATAACAATGATCCCATGAATTTATTACACATGCTGACTATCAAGTACACACCAAACCCAGTTTTCAATATTTCCCCCAAAAGTAAGACCAACAATAAACCCCTCCTTTGCACACCTTATTACTCTCTTAAGCACTCTACTAGCCTTTGACAAAGTGGGTTCAAATTAATGTAAGTCCAATACAAGAAAAAGGTCTAGGCAAGTAATGTGGTATGTCACCGAAAAAAAATAGGATTAAGCTCAACAGGTTAACTAATTGATCATGTAAATATGGTGTGGTAATATGGGAAAATATGCGGTTAATCCTAATGCCTTTATCATTTTAATCGTCAAATAATGTCATGCGTTTCAAGAAAGACCTCAAACAACTGCTAGCAATGCAAACAATCTGTGGACACTCAAGCAAACGAATAAATTGCAAATTTGTAATAAGGCTTAAAACTCACTTGGTGGAAAAACATACTCAATCCCAAGCAAAAATCTCTCTAACGCACCTACTTGTATTCAAAGCATGCAAACTAAATCATCTTGCACATATTCATGTCCTTCTAATCACTTACAACATTCAATAAGTCTACTAGCTTCAACTTACTAGTGTATGTGTGTGCACAAGAACAAAGCATATCACTTCTCAAATCAAAAGCGTCAACAACACAAAATTCCTATCAAGCATGGGTGCAAATGCAAACTATTATGGACTCACATAATATACGATATAAAAACAGAATGTCCTATATGAAACAAACGTAGATAACACAAACATAAATGCATAATTTACTACTACTAATATGCAAAGCATGAAATCCTACATGAACAAATAATACAACAACAACTACTAATCCCTCAAACCACCCCCAAACTTAAAATATTCAATGTCCGCATTGAATGGAAGTAGCTTCACAACTAAGAACAACACCCAAGTTACAAATTTGAAGAACCTGGAGTTAGCAAGAAAGAGAAGAGAAAGTAGGCTCAAACAGAAGCCAATTTGGAAGCTTTGATCTTTTTAACAGATTAGGGTTCTTTTGATAATGATGTATTTTGGAACTAGTATAAGCCATTTTGCAGTATGGCTCTTTTGGAACCTTGTTATGGTATCTTTTGTAACCTTATGATGGTAGCTTTTGTAACCTTATGATGGTGTCTTTTGTAAACTTATGATGGTCTCTTTTGGAACCTTGTAATGGTCTATTTTGGCACCTTGTAAAGGTCTCTTTTGTGATTATTATGTGCAATGTTTAAGCACTTAAAACAACACCTTGTCTTTTATTTACCAATTTATTGTCACTTACATTTGGATTTTATGTGCAAAGAAGGTACAACACAACGACATACAATAAACTTAAGAACATGGTTCCATTGCAGACCAAAGCTTAACAAGATTAACATTCAACAGACAATACATGACTTAACAAGCTTAAATCCTAACAAACCTCTGCCATAATACATACCAAAGCTTAATAGACAATGACATTCAATAAACCTAATAGTTCTAGGACAACCTAACCAAAGCTTCACTCATCAACAGAATCGTAGTCATCATCCTCAACTTCAGTGTCATCTCTCACTGTGTTCATCATCAAATTGACAAGCACATACAGTCCAATAATAGCTACAAACTGCTGCTTCTTCTTCAATTGCAAGATCTCAGCTTGATGCCTCTCTCTCATACGATCCATCCTTCGCCTATACCTTTCCTCCCTCTCCAGATGTGACTCCTGCAACTCCTTAATAATCTCTAAGGTGAGAGGGCCAAGTTCCTCATCAATTCATTCTTGGTAGCCACAAAAGTTGCTCGAACATGCCCTGAATCTCCTCCCTAAATTTGGCCCAAACCACTGAGTCTTCATTACACTCATTTGGTCACAGTAGCAAGCAAGATCCAAGATGGCATCGATTTCTTCATCCGTACGAGGTCTGGCAGCCATTTTTCAGTTTGTGGAATCAATTAGGGTTTGCAATTAGAAGTGAAGAAGAATGGGGGTTGCTTCTGTGTATATAAAGCTGCAATTCCCGCCTACTTCGCTCAAGCCGCGCCAAAAACAAGATTGAATGGACAATAATACCCCTGGGCCTTTTAATGTCGTTTCAGCAAAATAGACGGTAGTACACAAACTTTAAGTAGTTAGCTTGTTTGGTATTGCCCGTGGCAGTTTTGAAACTATGGTATGCGAAGTGGTGTCATCGCCAAAGTACAGGTACACACAATGCACTTTACTCGTGAAAATATTTTCAGGCGAGTTTTTGCCGGTTTCTAGGTTTCTTTGAAGATTTTCTGGGCTTTTGTTGCATCTTTATCTTCTTTACTAAAGTTTCTGGGCTAGTGCATTCATACTTTGAAGATCAATGGTGGATAAGTCAGCACAACGCCTTTTGAAGATGAATTCAGCTTCAAAAAGAGGTAACGATATCGAAATTTGTTCTTCTTACATGAGTTTAACTGAAATGATCAATATGCGCAAAGATGATTATCGCTCATTAGCTGATTTAGATGCTTATAACTGCTGTAACAAGTTTCATGATGATGATGTAATTAAAAATTACAACAAAACTTATGAAATCAAAACTCCCTATAGGCTCGTTAAGGCTGGGCCTGACGACAGGCCTTGTCATTGGAGGCCCAATGGGCTATGTGATTTTAGAGATGCCCTCATTACTGGGATTAGGTTCCCTTTTTATGAGTTTATTCCCAAACTTTTGGCCGACGTTCAAGTTAGCCCATGCCAACTTCCATCCAATGCATGGCGATCCATTTTGTGCTTTATGGTCTTGTGCCTTAGGAAAAAATTCCCTCTTTTTGTTTCTTTGTTTAGAAAAATATTCCAATTCTATAATAGCTCTTCTGTTCAACCGGGATGGATCTACGTTAGACAGTGCCCTAAAATTCCACACATCTTTAACGGCCACTCGGTTGTCGACAACAACCCTAAGTAGAAAGAAGAATTTATGTACTTGGTCTGGAAAGGGGGTGATTGGGGCACCCTTTTTCGAAGTTCTTTTGGTAAGGTGGCCGATGGCAACCCTAACAAAATCGTTCTCAACACGGAGGAGCAAGCGGCTTATGACGAGCTTATCAAAGACAATGGAGAAATTCTGTGTTGGGACCTTATTAATGAGGAATCTTTGAGGGCCGTGGGCCTTTCTTCTGTTTCAGACTTGGGTAATTTTCATTCCTTTGTGAGTTTATTTTGTTTCTAGATGAGCTTATACCAACATTTTAATTTGTTGTTTTATGCAGCTGTTATGAAAATAATGCGAGAAACGGATCCTGGTGAGGAGGAAACTGCTCGTATGAGGAGAGCAAAGAGGGCCCTTGACACAAGGGGCAAATCTAGTGAACCATCTTTTCTGTACCCACACAAGGTGTAGAAACAAGACTTGGTTACTATTGATGAAGAAAATGGACCTGTGCAAGTGAATGTCCAATCGACTGTGTATAGACCTCCATGGGGATTTAGAAAGCAGGACTATGTGGTTGGCTCCACAAAGCATTCGATGGATTCGTCTTTGAACTCAATAACTCCTATTGACTACAAGGATTTCATAACGGGTGGAAACATGGATGAGGCTGAGCATCTGGGGGCTCAAGCCTTGGCATCTATATGTTATTCTTTACCACTTCTTACTTTTCTTTATGCCATTTTGATGTTGTAGCTCCTTATCGAACTAACATCTTTGCAGGCGAACGTGCATTTCCAGAGCATGGCTCACCAGGCCAAGGCTTGGAAGAACAAAGCCAAGTCTTTCGAGACTAAATTTCAGAAAGAGGAGATTAAGCATGAAGAAACTGAAGAGAAACTGAAAGGGAAGACAGAAGAGTTGGAGGCGGCCCAGGCTGAGTTGGTGCACTTGCGGGCCAAGAAAGAGGACCTCATCGATGAGTACATGGACTCCCAAGATTTTCAAACCTTGATGGAGAAGCACGATGGGGTGCTCTATCCTGTCCAGTACACCGATGGTTGGGACGAGGCTTTAAAGGTCGTGCTTAAAAAGTACCCAGGATTATTTTCTCCCAATGACTTTCCTAGCCCACACCCTCCTCCTGCTCTTCCTGTGGAGGAGGAAGAAGGAGAGGATGAAAACATTGAGGAAGGGGATAGGATTCTTGATCCCGAGGCTTCCCCTCTTCGAAGGGATTCTGATACCACCCATACTTTCTCTCCTCATGCTGCAAAGGCTTCAAAGACTCAAGATGACGAGGAGGAGTCTGGCTCATCTCAAGCTCCCTAGACTTAGTTTTTTATATTGGCCCTGTGTGGCATCTTTCTATGTTTTCGTTGTTTTTGTTTTGTAACTTATAACTTATAGCCTTCGGGCTTTTATTCATTCGTGCACTTTCGATCTTTACTTAATTATTTTGTCATTTGTATTTGGCCTTAACAGGCTTGCAATTTATTCATGCATTGATACATATCAGACATAAAATATAAACAAGAGGAATATTGGAAATCAAGCTGCATAATTGTATAAATCCTGAAATGGGTCCAGCCCTTACATAGATACTCTACTTCCTACTCAGAGTTAAAAACTCTGAAATGGTTTCGTCGACCTTATTTCTACCTTTCTAATAAATATAAGATATGCCCTATATAGGACAATCAAACATAATAGATTTTAAGATTTGATGCATGCCAAGTGCGGGGCACCTCGTTCCCTTCCAAAGTTTCCAACTTGTATGATCCACGACCCAATGTTCCTTTGACACGATACAGACCTTCCCAATTTGGTGCCAGCTTTCCCTTCTGTCCAACTCCGGATGCTTCAATCTTTTTGAGTACTAAGTCCCCCTGACGGAAGAACCTTTCTTTCACCCCCAGGTTGTAATAGAAAGAAGCCTTCTTCTGATGTTCAGCATTCCTGGCATGGGCTTCATCCCTTACCTCATCGATCAAGTCAAGGGCTAGTCTCATTCCTTCTTCATTAGTGTCAGGATCAAAGGCCTCCACTCGTGGGGATGCGTGTATGATTTCTACTGGTACCACAGCCTCAGCTCCGTAAGCTAACATGAACGGAGTTGCTCCAGTAGTCACCTTCCAGGTGGTTCGGTATGCCCAAAGTAAGGGTAATAATTCATCCACCCAAGTGTTTCGGGAGCGTTCCACCCTTTTCTTGAGTCCATCAAGGATGATTCGATTGGCAACCTCAGCTTGCCCATTAGCTTGAGGGTGGGCAATTGAGGTGAACCGAAGCTCGATTCATTTTTCCTCACAATAATCTTTAAACTCCTTGTTATTGAATTGTAACCCATTGTCCGTAACCAGGATTCTGGGTATTCCATACCTACACATGACGTTCTCCCAGAAGAACTGCATAACTTGCTTGGTTGTGATTTTAGCCAAAGGTTTGGCCTCAATCCACTTTGTGAAGTAATCAATAGCTACAATCAGGAACTTTCTTTGAGCAGTGGCCATTGGAAACGCCCCAAGTATATCCATCCCCCACATAGCAAAAGGAATGGGGGAACTAACGGATGTCAACATCTATGGTGGTTGCCTAACCACTGGTGCATGTTTCTAGCACCGATCACACTTTTTCACGTATTCCTTGGCATCAGCCATCATCTCAGGCCAATAGAATCCGAGTATGACTATCTTGTGAGCCAGGGCCCTGCCCCCCAAGTGTTGTCCACAGATTCCCTCGTGGACCTCCTCAATAGCTGACTTGGCCTCTTCGGGCCTCAAACACTTTAGATATGGAATCACAAAAGACTTTTTTTAGAGTATCCCTTCAATCAGAGCATACCTCAACGCCCTCACAGATAATCTTCGTGCCTCCATGGCATTAGTCGGGAGCCAACCAGTTTCAAGATGTGCTTTTATGGGATCTTTCCAACATTCTCTCTTACCCCTATTGGTACAACTAGCTTTGAATCGATAGTAGGGGCTCTCAGAACTTGGAAGTAGACACTACCAGAATAATTCTCTATCTCGAAGGAGGCAAACTTAGATAAGGCATCAGCCTTGATGTTTTCCTCCCTCGGAATGTGCTCCAGATAACATTCATCAAATTGAGTCATCACTGCCTTCACTAATCTCAAGTACTTGGCCATGGTTTCATCCTTTGCCTCAAACTCTCCATTGACTTGGGCCACAACTAGCCTTGAATCTCCACAAACTTTTAGATTTTTGACCCTTAGCGCTCCTGCCAAACCAAGTCCAGCTACCAGAGCTTCATACTCTGCCTCATTATTGGTTGTTGGAAAGTCTAATTTCAGGGCGTATTCAATTGTGAATCCATCGGGACTTTGTAGGACAAGACCTGCACCACTTGTTTTTGTTTTTGATGCTCCATCAAAATAGAGCATCCAGAATTCCTTCTCTTCAATCACTGGTTCCTTGTCTTCCTTATTGCCTTCCTGAGGTATCTCCTGCCCCCGACTTCTTGGTTGTCAATGGTACATTCAACCACGAAGTCAGCAAGTGCCTGAGCTTTGATGGCCGTCCTTGGCTTGTACTTAATATCGAATTCTCCCAACTCAATTGCCCATTTGATGAGCCTACCACTGGCTTTAGGGCTATGCAGAATATTTCTTAATGGCTATCCTGTAAGAACTTCGATCTTGTGTGCCTGAAAATAGGGCCGTAACTTCCTAGAGGCAGTTACCAATGCTAAGGCAAACTTCTCAATGGTAGAGTAATTCAACTCAGCTCCATGTAAAACCTTGCTCACATAGTATACGGGTTTCTGAACCTTGTCTTCCTCTTTTACCAGTACCGCGCTCACAGCTTGATCCGAAATCGCCAAGTAAAGATAGAGGATTTCTCCCATACTTGGCTTGGCCAACAACGGGGCTTCAGCCATATACTTCTTCACTTGCTCAAAAGCCTCTTGGCTTTCTTCTGTCCACTCAAAGTTTTTTACCTTCTTCAAGGTTTTAAAGAATGGCAAACACTTATCCCCGGATTTAGAGATGAATCTTCCCAATGCAGCAATTCTTCCGGTCAACTTCTGTACGTCCCTTATGGAACGTGGTGGTTCCATGTCCAGGATAGCTTTGATCTTGTCGGGGTTAGCCTCAATTCCTCGCTTTGAGACCATAAGACCCAAGAACTTCCCTGACCCGACACCAAAAGCACATTTGGTTGGGTTCAACATCATCTTGTGGTGTCTCAACACTTCAAATGCCTCACGTAGGTGCTCAATGTGATCGGCCTTGCGTAGGCTTTTCACCAACATATCATCTACATAAACTTCCATAGTCTTTCCAATGAGATGAGCAAAAATTTTGTTTACCAACCTCTGATAAGTAGCTCCTGCGTTTTTTAGTCAAAAGGCCATGACTAGGTAACAATACACACCAAAATCAGTGATGAATGATACCTTAGAAATATCGTCCTTATGCATCTTGATTTGATTGTATCCACTAAAACCGTCCATGAAGCTTAGCATCTCGTGCCCAGCCGTGGCATCTATCAACATATCGATCCTTGGCAAGGGGAAAACAGTCCTTTGGGCATGCGTCATTCAAATCAGTGAAGTCTATACACATCCTCCACTTTCCATTAGCTTTTTTGACCATTACGGGATTGGCCAACCATTCCGGGAACTGGATTTCCTCAATGAACCCTGCCTCTAGGAGTTTGTCAACTTCCTGTTTTATGGCTTCTTGTCTCTCAGGTGCAAAATTTCTCTTCTTTTGTTTCACCGCCTTCCTGTATGGATCTACAATCAGGTTGTGTGTGATCAATTGGGGATCTATCCCTGGCATATCAGCTGCTGTCCACGCAAAGACATCGCTATTATCTTGCAAGAAGGCAATCAACTCGCTTTTCAAAGGGTCCTTCAGAGATGCCCCGATATGGGTGACTTTCTCAGAATCTCCCAACTCCAAAGGTATGGGAACCAAGTCTTCTGCTAGTTTTTCTCTCCGTTCTTCATCCTCACGAACGTCCATATCCTCAATCGGGAGGACCTGCCCCCCGATTCCGTCCGGCCTCAGTGCGGCCACATAACAACTCCTTGCCATTTTTTGATCTCCTTTTTCTTCTCCCACACCATTTCTGGTTGGAAATTTAATCTTCAAATGGTAGGTAGAGGCAACCGCCTTAAAAGCATGAAGTCCCGTCCTACCCAGGATAGCGTTGTAGGTAGACGTGGCTTTGATAACCAAGAAATTTAACATCTAAGTGGCCTCCTGAGGCTCCTGCCCAATGGTCATGGGTAGTTGAATTGTCCCTTCAACTTTGGACTCTACTCCGTTGAACCCATATATGGGCATATTTGACGGCATCAACTGAGACTCAGTATAACCCATCTTAAAAAAGGCATCATGGAATAGAATGTCCACTGAAGCTCCATTGTCTATCAAGACTCTCTTCACTTGAGAGTTGCCGATCACTGGAGAGATTACCAATGGATCATCATGGGGGAACTTCACCCCTTCACGGTCCGAGTCATCGAAACCAATTGAGACCTCTGTCTTTGCACGTTTAGGTGCATCCCCAACAATGTGCATCACTTCTCGTGCATACGCCTTTCTTGAATTCCTACTTGTCCCGGCCGCTGTTGGGCCACCAAAAATCATATTTATTACCGGCCCTCGAGGCTGTGGATTGCGATTGCGATCGTCATCTTTCCTATCATAATCTCGTCTTGGGTTTCCTTGATTCCCATCTTTACAAAACTTATTTAACTTTCCTCTGTGGATTAGAAACTCGATCTCATCCTTCAATTGCCTACAATCGTCAGTGTCATGTCCTACGTCTTTGTGGAATCGACAATATTGATTCTTATTTCTTTTCTCAGGATCAGACCTTAGTGGCTTCGGCCATCTCACGTCCCTATCCTTCTCAATGTCCATCAGGATTTGGCTCCTTGGGGCATTCAATCTTGAGTATTCAGTAAATCTCTGTCCCGGATTTCCCTTTCTAGGAGGAGCCGAGTCTGAATCCTTGCACGTGCGCGGGTACTTGTCCTTGGTATCATATTCTTGATACGTCTTACTTTTCCTAGAATCATTGTTACTCCCTCCATTACCTGTTGTGGTCTCTTTCTTCATACTATCCTCGGCTTTGATATATTTATCAGCCCTTCGTTGTAACTCAGCCATGTTCTCAGGGGGATGTTTTACCAACGACCTCTTGAAGAAGAGGTCAGTGGTTCCATGTTCCAGGGCTATCATGGCCACCTTATTCTTTAAATCTGTGATATTCAATGTTTCCTTAGTGAACCGCTTGAGGTAGTCTCTTAGGTTCTCATTCTTCCCTTGCACCACATACATAAGAGATGCAGAACTTTTCTCATGAACTCTTCCACTGATGAATTGGCTAATAGAAGCGGCACTCAATTCCTTAAAGGAGCTAGTCGAATTTGGGGGTAGACGGCTATACCAACGTTGTGCCATACCCGACAGAGTTTGAGGGAATGCCCTACACTTTAGGGCATCACTTGCCGATTGCAATAAAAGTGCGTTTGAGAACGTCCTTACATGATTAGCGGGATCTCCCTTTCCATCGTAAGCCTTTATGGTGGGCATCTTAAACTTTCGTGATATGCGTGCATTAATCACTTCCTCCGTGAACGGAGGTGTTGGATCATCAGGATCCCCGAGGGGCATTAGGTCTTTGGGGTTGCCTCTAGGGGTTTCGACCCTTGTGTCTCTAGGGATCTCAGCCCTCCTTTCTCTCCTCGGGGTTTCTTCCAAATCAACAAATGGAATTTCTCCTCCTGTCGTTGGTGGGGGTCGACCCTAATTTTGTCTTTGTTGCTCCCGTTCTATATCCTCTTTTAGTTTCTGGATCTTGGCCTCGTGAGCCTTAATTTTTTCAGCAGCTGTTAGGGGGGGTCCATCATGGATTCTTCGGCGGTGTTGTCCAATGGGTTCCTTACTTGGACGACGCCTCCTGGGGGGTATATCCTCATCTTCTGAGGATGAATCATCAGAATACGGACCAGAGTAATCTTGGTATTGTTGGCCTTGATTGGGTCCTAGACCCCTTATGTAAGGTGGGACGTACGGATCGCGTATCTGAAGGGCGTGGCCACTTGGCCCAGGCTGATACGGGGGATAATTTAGCAACCCATACATCGGGTTCGTGCTTGCTGGAATCACAGTAGTAGAGATCTGAGCGGTGGGGGGAATGGACTGACCCCCAAGAGGGGAGACTATCATCTATAGGGGATTCGTCCCTTGAGTAGAGGGATCCGTCACCAAAGGTAACGACCCATGAGCTTGCGCTTCGATCCCTTGAGTCTGAGTAACTTGCGTCTGGGAACCCGTCCCTGGGGGTTGCTGTTCCCCAACCGGGGGTGCAGTGGTGTTGGTGTTGGTTTCAGAAAGAGTTGGTGTTCTCCTGGTGGTAACCATGGTTGATATCCGGTTCCCACAGACGGTGCCAAATGTTATGGAATAAAAAATAGGGTGTATTTATTGCGTATTGAATGCTAGGGTTAGAGAAAGCTTCGAGCTTTTACGGCTGATCGAGTGTTTCGTGACTTAATCTGTCCTCACAAGATGCCTACGTATCTTGCAAATATCAAGAATCAAGCCAAAAACGTAGTTCTGTTTGTGTGGAATCAGATCCTTATATAGGTGATGAGAACCCTGGAATTAGGGTAGAACTAGGTGCCTTGGCGGGCAAGCCACAGTTTAGGCCCAATTCTAGATCCTTCCGGATGGAGGGTGGATAAGCATTACAGTTATATTCCTTGGAGGCTACTCCAAAGATGATTTGGTTTCCTTTTGGACTCAATAACGGAGTCTTTTATTTGGCTGATTTAATAGCTGCGAAATTATAATTATATTTAGGGTTCTGGGCCTTGTAATTGGGCTTTAACCTTGGGCCTTTCTGGGCTAAATTAATGTATCATTAATTGTATTCTTAGGATTTACTTTCAACCCACATCAAGTCTATTTAAACAATTCGAGTGAGCTACCTCGTGTAAAATTACACTTAAATGAGCCTAATCTCTTGCCCGAACTCAACTCATTTAATTTCACGAATTGAGTTGAACCGACTCATTTAGTTAAACGAGCTCGGTCTTGTGTTCGAGCTCGGCTCGTTAACGAACTCGAACCGAGACGAGATCTGTTAAACGAATTCGAGCCAGGCGAGCTCACGACGAGAATCAAATTACAGCCCTAGATTCGAACATTATCGAAAGGGGATGTTGGAATGCATTTAATTAGCAAAAGAAAATAAAATTTAAGTTTTGTTTATAAAGCAGCATTCCTATTATTTTTATCATAATGAGTTGATGGTTTTAATTATATTTTTTTTTGCAAAATAATTACTATTTTATAATTATTGACATTTATTGAAATGTTATTTTTCAAAAGATGATTGCATTTTTTTAACGGACGCCATGAATTCACGATATATATGTTTATTTGCATTTCCAATTTTTTATTTGTGTACTTTGATGGTCTATATTGTTATTTTTATGGAACAAAAAAGAATATTTTTTGATTTTTATAAACCAATATTTTTATTTATAAATAATTTAACTAAGTTGTAATTTTAATATACTTAACAATTTTTGAGATTTTATATCAAAAAATTTATATATATGATTTGATTTCTAGCAACGGATACTAGAAGAATAAAAGAAATTGAAAAATGTAAATAAACAAAATTTTGAATGAATTGAATAGAAGAAAAATCACTTAGTGTTTTTTTTATAAATTTATACTATATATATTAAATAAAAGTGGATATATTTTATTGTTTGATATCCCCTCATTTTTTATTGAAAAATTGCCTAAAATACCCACTTTTTCCCTACCCACTATCCAAAATACCCATTTTCCATTACACTGACCAAAATACCCCTTGGACACGCCACTCCAAGTAGCGTATTTCTTCTACTGTAGCATATCTCCTTCGTTCCATCTCTCTCCCAATCTCCCCGCCTCTCCCAAATTTTTACGCCTCTCTCGCCTATCTCCGGCCACCTACACTGAATCTAAGCACAACAAAACATCACCGTACCTTCCTCTCCAGTTTGCCCAATTTATTTTAATGAATCTGGCCCCGCAAGGGCTTCAACAAACTCGCCGAAAAATCGAGGGAGAAGATTGGGTTTGATTTGGGGGTTGAAAATTCGGCAAAACAATTGGTTTGAAATTAGTGTAGTTATATAGATCATCGAAAGGCGGTTTGATTGGTATATAATACACTATGGAAAAATGATTGGAACGGACGATGGCTGGGTTTTATGTTTTCCGGTGAAAATCGTCACATGTGAGCTAAGGTCGCGTAATTCTCAGCAAAAATGATGATGACGTCAGATGACGTCATCACGCATGTAGCAAATGCGTTACATTGGATACGCCGAACAATAATGCGTATCTTCGCTCATACGCTGAACAGTATTACGTATCTGAGTTCTCTTACTACTATGGTGCAGACGTATGCTTGTGATACGTTGGTGGCATAGGCGTGATTCCGGATACGCTACACGCAATAGCGTGTCCCCCGGGTATTTTGGGCGGTGCATTCGCGCAGTGGGTATTTTGGTTATGAAATAATAAAAAGTGGTTATTCAGGGCATTCACCCTATTTATTATCCTTTTAATTCACAACCAATAATTAAAAGAAATTCAGAATTTTAATATTGCATCATGCATGTTGAGCCTCCGGCAACTGAGTCGTGGAATATAAAAACACTTCACTTCACTCCATTTAAATTTTAAATTTTAATATTGATTGTCCTCTTTTTGTATCTCACGGCTCACGCCATCTTGTGCAGGCAACGCGTGTGGCCGCTGTTTGAAGAAGAAACGGAAAAATAATGCTTAGTTGCTTCCAGCTAATTCAAGGGTATCTTCGTAAATTTACAGATTACTATCCTTTTTTGACCCATTCAAATTATGGATATAAAATCGAATTTCCTATTTTTAGCCTAAAAGCGAATTTACAACCACATCCCCACACTTTCCCTCTTCTTCTTAGTTAAAATATTAAAATTATTTCACTTAATTTTGAAAAAATTATTAAAAATATTTTCCTAGCCTTGGTTAAAATGTCAGTTCTAACCTCATGGGGTGTCTCAGATGATCGGGCAGTGTTCCGGGATTAAGTGGGCTACCATGCTCGAGGGTATGAGTGTGCTAGTATGCCCTCCGGATTAGTCAAAGTGCGCGCAAGCTGGCCTAAACACCGGATTATCAAAAAAAAAATATCCGTTTTGAATTCTCTAACCATTTTTTAAAAAAAAAACTGTTTTATGCTTTTTTTGAATAATTAAGTTTAGATTCCTTACAAATGAGTATCTGTTTTGAAGGATTAGCGAGAATAAAACCCCCGTATCTGGGACGACAAGAGATAAATTCTTAACCATTACTTCAACACTACATCTAACGAACACTACATTTAACGTGATAATAAAACAATAGGGTAAATAAAAATGTCATTGAAGAAAAGAAAAAATGCCATTACTTCTAAATTTCTTTCAAAATCAAAAATATGTTAATAATAATAATAATAAATTTATGTTTGATTAACATTTTAATAAGGCTATTTAAGTAAATCTTCCTACACAGGGATACATCCGTAAATTCACAAACATGCAAAACTTAGCTAGTAAGATTCAAAACGTAAAAAAAAATAAAAAACTCAACAACTCCCTCCACATTCCACTCTCTTCTTAAACCGCCTCTGCCCTAGTCACCCCCCTTTTATTTAGTTTCACAGTTCCCCAAAAAAACAAATAAATTAAAAATAAATATAAATACATATTTATACACATCTGATGTTCCAAAAAAGCCCCAATTTTCACAAACCCTAATCTCCCCCAATTTCCCCCTCTTTCACTCCATCTCTCTCTCACTCTCTCGCCGCCGATCACTCTCTTTCTCTATTCTTTCAATTTTCCACCGTCAAACCACCAATTCATCCAGATCTGAGGTATAATACGAGACTTATAGACCCCACGCGCCGTCGTAGAGTGCTCACGCGCCGAGATCTGACGATTGAGTTTCGAAAAAATATGGTCGTGAATGGCCGGCCGTTGAAGCGAATGAAGCGGCGAGTCACGGCCGATATCAACGACTTTTTCACCTTCCCGGCCGGCGATTCTCCGGTCGACGGTCCCTTCCGGAACAGCGTGAAGTCGTTTGTCGCCAAGTACGCGCTGCTTCCGCCGCCGTCGTCGCTGTTGCCGCAGCTCATGACGCGTCAGATCGTGTTCCGAGTCGGCGACTCGGCTGAGTCGAACTCGGACGGGGATGATCTCGCCACCGTTTGTCTTGACGTCGTCGAAGAAAACGTGGCGAGATCTAGATCCGTGTATTGCGATCAGTGCCGAGTCGTTGGTGAGTTCCTAAACTTACCGAGTCAAAGAACGAGTCAGTAGTTGGCGGGAAACACGAGAATAGTTAATGCTACGATTTGTTTAACAAGCTAATCTGTTTCCTCATTTCCGGTATTATTTACAAAATATAATTAAAAAAATATTAATTAATTAATATTGGACGGATATGATTTAATTATTCAAGTGTGAGAAAGTGAGTAGAGGTACGTGGTGGGTCCGTTGTCTAAACTTATCTTGTTTGTTCTTTTTGGCCCCACTTTTTGTTTGGTAAGATGTAGGTTTGGTAGTATTTCATATACATGGACACGTATTAATCAAATAATATTATTAATTTACTTTTATTTTTAGCTTTTATATAATATTATTATATATTGGCTAAAGTCTAAAGGGGACCGCTGTTGACTACAAATTTTAACGTGATGACCCTTGTCACTGAATTGTCACGCAAAGTATGTGTAATTTTGTTTTTTGTAACGTATTGAACAAGCTTTGGTAATTTGTAACAATTTTTTTTTAAAAAAATTTATTAATTGTGTTAGGTTGGAGCGGTAATCCAGTTTGTGCAAAGCGATACCATTTTATCATCAAGGCAGATGGTCAATCAATTGGAGCTTATAACAAGCCGTGTTCCAGCTGTGGTGACAGCTTATTGGGCTCCGACTCAAGGTGAGGGTAGTTTAAGGTTTTTCGGTTTTTCTGCTTTGTAGTGGAACATGTTATACGTTTTCTCTGAAGTAAGTTTGAAAAAGGAATTGTAACTGTTTACATGCCTGTAGATATAGAATTATAGAAAGATTTGTCGAGGTTTCGTGTTTCCAGAGACATTGCATTTTGTCTCCAATTCGGGAGTATGAAATCTATGATGCCAAATGCAAACCACCAAACAATCATATATGCAGTAATCTTATATCCTGAACAGACCTTTTCTTAAAAGAGTTACAGATCATGATGGTCTGTCAAATGTGTTAGAATTTGGAATTGGCGTTCTATAATTGATCATCTTGCAACAATATGTAAACAAAAAAAATCAACCAGAAGTTCAATTTCTGTGAGCGATGAAGTATTTATGTTGGAAGATTTATTTCCCAACAATTTTAATGTTGTATCGTTGAATTAGAGGTATTATTGTTAAGAAGCCTATGCAACTCCATTATAATATGTTATGCTAAATAATTACCGCATACAGTCAAACACATGTTAATTCGTAAATTAAGGAACAAACTATCCTACAATTTTTATTAACTCTTTCAGTCACATATTGGAGTCTTGGATGCCCTTGTGATATTTCGGCTTAATTCATTTTTAAGATTTTCTAACAACGGAACTAATGCACCTTACTTACAGGTGCAAGTCATGTAACCATGAGATGACTGCTGAAGATGCGGAAGATTGGATGCATAACCAGCTAGACGATACAACTCATCTCTTACATGCCGTTGTCCATTCCAATGGTTATGGCCACCTTCTTAGAGTCAATGGTAGAGAAGGTGGATCTAGGGTACTCTCTGGATGTCATATTATGGACTTTTGGGATCGCCTGTGTAAAGTCCTTGCAGTCAGGTGAGTGTTTGCTACTTGTGAAAATTGAAAAGATATTACCACAGCATGTGGCTGCTTTAGGCTTTATGTATCCTTATGCCCCCTAATATACTGACTTTTGGAATTTATTACTTTCCCTATCTAATATTTTAATGTTGCAATTATTTACTCTAGAGGGAGGGGGGGGGGATGAGGATAATTCAGGCTTCTGTGTATTTTTTTTTAAAATGGCAAGATATTTTTAACTTACCGCTTCTGCAAAACTAACTTTTAAACCTTGTATTTTTTTGTGTCCCTCATATGAACAGAAAAGTCAGTGTCATGGATGTCTCGAAAAAATATGGGTTGGAATTTCGCCTTCTACATGCCATCACTAAGGGCCATCCATGGTATGGTGACTGGGGTTATGAGTTTGGTGCTGGTAGTTTTGCCCTAACAGTTGATGCTTATAATATGGCTGTGGAAACCCTCTCAAGTACGCCGCTGTCCATCTTTACTTCTCAAGGACGGAAACCAAGAACTAGACTACAGGATTTAATATCATTATATCAGTCAATATCCGAGGACAAGCTTGTAAATATCAGAGATCTCTTTTGTTTTTTGATGGATTTGATACGTGCTGCACATAAGTCTCCTGTGAGGGTTGACGATGCCACCTTTAAGAAGCGTAAGTTATGTGACTCAAGGATTCTAAGTGCATGGACTAATAATGATATTGCTCGAGTGGAGGAGGCATTGTTCAAAGTATTAAGGGCTATTACTGGATCCAATTGGGTTAGTTGGCGTGCGCTTAGGGGAGCTGTTTGCAAGGCAGGCCCTCCTGAACTACTGGATTATTGCCTCAAGGAACTTAAAGGAAAGCATGCTGCGAATGGAATGGTTGTTAATTCGCGGTGCAGTCCTGAATCCGATGCTTTGGAGTATAGGTAGCAAACTAGTATATCAAATTATATTCTTTTTTGTTTGTTATAGCTTAAAATTTTGAATTAGTTTGTCCAATCGGTTTAGTATTCTGTATATTTAGCTTGAAATCCGGTGCTCATGTTTATGCAGACTTGAGCAAGGAAGTGCTCCTGTGGATGGAGGCTCAGCTTGTTGCTATCCTTCCAGTACAAACCACCCGGCCGAATCAAATCTCCTTCATGATCTTAGGTACCTGTATGAGGCCATGCTTCACCCCCAAACCATGTTGAGCTTTGTGCCTGAGATCAAGTGGACTAGTTCGATTGAATCTGCTAGGAAGCTGCTCGATTGCAAGCAATTTGTAAAGAATTACCATCCTGAGAATTTTCTAACTGCTATGCACCCATCTGCTGTACAATTATCATGTGAATTAGATCTCATGGATCAGTCTGAGGACGATGCTATAAAGCCACCTCCTGAAGTTATCATACTACCTTGTAGTGCTACCATTTCTGATGTGAAGCTTGAAGGATCAAAAGCATTTCAAGAAGTATATCTGTCGTTGAGAAGATTTCAAGCAGAAGAGATAAATGGCTTTGGTGGTGTACTTGAGTCCACCCAGGTCAAACTTCTGTTTGGATCAACTGAAACGATTAGAATCCGGGGGAAATGCCTGGGTAAAAATGGGTTAACTAAGTTTAGCATGGAAAGAGGGGTTGAGAGCTGGATAGTGGATTGTATTTGCGGGGCAAAAGATGATGATGGAGAGAGAATGCTGGCTTGTGATCTATGTGGTGTTTGGCAGCACACTAGATGTTCTGGGATTCCGGACCATGATGCTGTTCCTGCAAGGTATGTCTGCCGCATGTGCTGTGCTAGCTCTGGCCGCGGGACAAAAGCCAAGGGTGCAATAGTCAGCCCTGCTTATGGAAGTGCTAATGGCAAGATTAGGGTGAACTGGACAACCAAAGCTTGATTGGGTGCTGTGCATGTTGGGAATATGTATATGCTTTTAATTTGTTCGGTCTGAAAAACAATGTGTAAATATTTAAGACCGGACCTCTCTACAATATGCATCAGCACTGTTGATATTTTTTTTTAATCTAGTCAAGCTTTTGAGTTTCTTTTATGTATGTTTTTCATCCTAACTTATGTTTCAGGCACGCTTGCGTTCTGTGCAAACTAGTGGCTATTAACAGTTGGACGCAAAAGAACTTTTAATGTGCTTTATATTGCATATGTTTTTCTGATTTTTGCTGTTCCGAGTAGGAAAAGCGATCACAAATTTTTAGCATGGAATTTATGAAGTTTAACCTTGCAGGTGTGTATCCATCTAAGGTGAGCCCCTAGTAAACCCATCTGTGCTGCACCTTTCTGTAGAATTTTTACTGAAGGATAACAAACACAATGTATACATATTGTGAATCAACCTAGTTTTTCAACCCCGCACTACTACCACGCATGGTGCATTTTCATCTTAATAAAACATGGAAGTGTGCAAATTTGCATGAAAAGGGACCACTTTTTGCCAATTGTTCCAAGAAGATGTCTTTGTGGAATGCACAACGAACCATAATCGGAAGTTGTCAAGTGCAGTACGAGATTGTTTAACACCTCTCAATCTCTCATACATACACGTCTAACAAGTTTTCAAATATCTGGACCGGAAACAAAATTGAAAGTTCTAGACATGTAGCGATCAAATTTTTTTTCTAGATATAGACCTATACATGTAAAATACTCCATTAGAGTATTAGATTAGTTTAGCCTAATTCACCAAAGGCTGATGTGATATCCTGAGATGCAGTTTAGCTTACATTTTTTAATCAAATTGCACACAGAAAACTGGAAAATTTTCTTCAGCAGTCACTTTAGAAACGAAAGGACAGGTAACCTTCAACAGATTTAAGAAGGGGTGACAGTGTTCTCCACTAATATCCAAAGTCCAACAGGAAGAGAGCTCTGGATAGCCACACCCTAGTTCCTTCATCACATAAACATGTGATGATCATGGGCGGAACCAAGTGGGGGCAAGCTAGGCTGGAATTCAGGCTAGACAGAAATTTTTTATAGAGAAATTATTTTCAGATCACAAATTTTAGTTAAAAATCGGTTTAAATTTCATTTTGAGCTCTGGCTAGTATCGGAAAATTAGCGATAATTCAATTTAGCCCCGATTGTTTTGGGATCCTGGTTCCGCCACGGGTGATGACCAATAAGTGAATAATGAATGTGATAGCAAAGGAATGCAAGAGACATGGACATCAACAAACAAGAACCAAACAACATTTGACTACATATTGACAGTTGACTTCACATATATTTACGTAAAGTCGACTTTCTGGCATCCAAATTGAAAAGAGACAACAGAGTGCATAAACAGACGTGTGAGTGCCACTAAAATAAACTGGCATGCTGAATTGTACGCGGGAATGCAACTCTGAAGAAAGATAAGTATTACTCCACCTCCACCTTCTAACTAAAAAGGAATTTTGAACATGGATACCAGCTCTTTGCACTATATAGAAGTAGCTAAAGAGGGGCACTGGTATCATCATATTTTCCACTACCCGAATTGACACTGATAGTGATATGTACTGATGATTTTCAGTAGTCAATGCAAATTAACACTAATTATAGATTCTTTAATCTTTGATTCTACTACATGTCTACATTTTAGTTGTGCATGTGATCATTGTATCAAATTCTTGTTTTAATATTACTCCACAAGTAACCGACTAACAAATTACATAATTTAATGATGATACTGAGCAGTGGCGGAACCAGTAGAGGTAATTCAGGCTGAATCCTGAGTGAGTTGGAAGACTCAGTACAAATTGTTAGAATATAATATAAGATTCATATACGGCCTCCCTCTAACACCTTAAGGTTTTAGATGAGTTGGTTACTTAACATGACCTCCCTCTAACACAAATATCATATTGTCCTTAGACATCAGTACAAATTTTACTTTCATCCCTGGCAAATCCTTATTAATCAATGAATTTTTTGATTTTTTTTTGCTTAATGTTTCAGCCCTGTCTCATTATCAATCCTACAACTGATATTGAGATCACAACTCTATTAGTGGTGTCAAAACCATAACGTAAAGTTGCGGTATCATTACATTGTTAAAATCATTACAGAATAGCTAAATGATTCTATTAAAAAAAATTAAGGTTGGTTATTATGTTGAACAACTATTACAGCTTTATGTGATCTTTGAAATTCTGAACTCATATCGAAGGTGTACATGTAACATGTACAAGAAATTTCAGATCTCCACTTACAGTTGTTGGTGTAATACACGTCAAATTACATGCAGATAACAAGCTTTAAACTAATACCTTACTCACACATAAAAATTTACATATAATCTTAATTAGGTACAGAAAACTATGGACCACAATTTTGCTTCCACTGATGAATTTGAAATCGTAAATTTTTAGAATATTCCACTAAAGAATTATAATTTAGCAGTACATTGCCTTTAATCATCAGCCGACCCACTGGCCACTCTATATAATCTTCTTTACGTTTCCTGCACCACTGCACAGATTATAGCTGATGAGTTTATCAGTTGCTAAATAGATCTCTGTGAGTGTACTGTCTTGGAGTTCATTTTCTTAATTACAATCATATAAACAAAATCAGGAAAGATGGTTACAAAAAACAGTACTTATAATAAATTTTCGGTTGTTATGTTTTTGTTATTAAGTGGTTTAACAATGTTTAGAGCCGCAGAAGCTCTTAGTATGAATTACTATATAATGAGGTGTCCAATGTTAGAGCTGATTGTGAAGGACACTGTAAATAGAGCTCTGCAATCCGATCCTACACTTGCTGCTGGTCTTATTCGAATGCATTTTCATGACTGCTTTATTCAGGTTCGTTTCTTTTACTTGTTTATGTTGTTTGTACTTTTATATTGTACATATTATATTTATCACTGATTTTTTGTTTAACGAAACAGGGATGTGATGCTTCGGTTTTACTGGATTCAACAAAGGGGAATACGGCAGAGAAGGATTCTCCAGCAAATTTGAGTTTGAGGGGTTATGAGGTTATTGATGATATTAAAGATCAGCTTGAAGATCAATGTCCTGGAGTGGTTTCTTGTGCTGATATAGTTGCAATGGCTGCCAGAGATGCTGTTTTCTTTGTAAGTTAACATATAACACGTACAACAAGGTTATGTATTAATAGCCGCATATTCAAGTTATTGTGTTGGATAGTGGAGGTGGTTATCTTTGCTGGTGCAATGGTGTATCACATGCATAATATAAGTTATACGTAATTGTTAACATTTACATTTATTCTGGTTGGAATGTATTTTCTAGACCAGATCACGAGATGATAAGAGCAATCAATAATTTTGGTTTTGATTGCAATATCAGGCTGGAGGACCTGTTTATGATATACCAAAAGGAAGAAAAGATGGAAGAAGGTCAAAGATCGAAGATACAAGAAACCTCCCATCACCAACTTTCAATAGTTCTGAGCTGATCGGGATGTTTAGGCAGCATGGTTTCACCACTCAAGATATGGTGGCTTTATCAGGTAATCTATTAACAATATTCCACAATTTTTTCTAATATACAGATGTACATATTTGGAGTCCCTCAAGTTAAGAACTGATATCTGTATCGGGGGACATGGTTTTGTTTTAGGGGGACATACACTAGGAGTGGCTAGATGTTCATCCTTCAAAAACAGGTTGGCAAACTTTGACAGCACTCATAATGTAGATCCAGACATTGATACAAGATTTGCCAATACCTTGATTAGAACATGCAAAGCTGGAGACAATGCAGAGCAACCATTTGATATGACTCGAAATACATTTGATAATAACTATTTCATTGCTTTGCAAAACAAAGCCGGAGTACTGAGTTCAGATCAGACCTTATTCTCCAGTCCGCAAACTAGAGGCATTGTAAATAATTATGCCATGAATACAGCCATGTTTTTCCTTGATTTCCAGCAGGCTATGGTGAAGATGGGTTTATTGGATGTTAAAGAGGGTTCCAAAGGAGAAGTACGACAAAATTGCCGCAGAATCAATTAATCGATATATTTACTTATCCAAGGAGGTCATAAATCATCTCATTGTTTCTACACAAAGATTCTAAATCATCCACCTCCATCCCAACTCAGGGTTAATTCCACTTATGCAATATAGTTTTGCTAAGTTTTTGTAATAAATAAATTGTTTTAGACCCCTCTTATCGCCAAATCATCGTGTATTGTATATGTATACAAGGACTTAATGCAGATCTTGTTTGTAAAGGTTAATTATAAGGTTTCATAGAGCTTTTCTTCATACTTTTTCTTTCTTGTGGATGGCCGAGTTTCATGAAATATTTCTTTTTTCTGTTGAGTTTCCTGAAAGAGGCAATCAGTATGTACCAAAGAAAAGAGAATTTAAACAGAAAAGCAAAGATAAACAAATTGCTTTTACTTTTTCGAAAAGATCAAACAAATTACAAAGATGTAACTGAAGCAGGCTGAGGCACCTAAATGTAAGCAGGATTTAAGGGGTACAAGTCATATAAAGTAATACTTCAAGCATAGGCTATTTGCCTGTTACACTTTAGCTTGTTTTTTAATAATTTATTGTTATGGCAATATACAGATTAATATGTGCTGGATCAATGTAAAGTTATATTTTCAAAAATTGATATTATTTGAGAATTCTGATACCATGTAAGTTGCTGGTTTAGTGTTAAAAAAGGAGAAAGGGAGAGAAAAGAAATCATAATATTATTTGGTTGTCAAAGAGAAGTTGGACACTTCAAAAATTTCCAGCATTTGTGCTCCTTTTTCCAAATAAAGAGTTTTGAAGCTTTTATTACTTACAAAGGTTGTTAAATTCTTTTCTTTTTTTTTTTAATGTAGCATCAGCTGCATTGATCTCTCAGAGAAAACCTGCTACAGAGAGAAAAGGGCACTCACATAGAAATGTTAAGACTACTAGTATTGATTCTTTCTTCACTTGTGATGGTTTTCGGAAATGGGGAAATGGCTTCACCAAAGTTCTCAGCAATGTTTGCATTCGGAGACTCGTTAATTGATCCAGGAAATAACAATTACCTTACCTCTCTGGCCAAAGCAAATTATGTACCTTATGGTGTTGATTTCTATCAAAGCCGCCCTTCTGGTAGATTCTGTAATGGTAAAACCGTTATAGACCTACTTGGTAATGACAACTACTTGTAGCCTTTCACAGTTTTATCTCCCTACACTTGTCTAGATGTATTGCAACTCCAACTCTTCAAGTAGATTTTTACTCAACTTTTTGCAGGAGAATTGTTGGGACTTCCACTTCTTCCAGCATATGCAGATCCTTTAGCCACCGGACATAACATTCTCAAGGGGGTCTGTTTTGCTTCAGCTGCTGCAGGCATTCTTGACGAGTCAGGGCAGAATCTGGTAATGTTCATAGGACTATTCAACATACATCTCCTATCATATTATACTCTGTGTTTTCAACTATCAATTTCAAAACCAACCTTATTTCCAACAGGGTGAACGATTCAGCTTTAGGCTACAGGTTCAAAACTTTGAGAACCTCTTAAATCAATTGAAGAATGATATGGATGATCAGGAGCTTATAAAGTATTTGAGGTCGTCTTTAGCAGTGGTAATTCTTGGTAGCAACGATTACCTTAATAATTATCTGCTGCCTTCTTTATATACCACGAGCTACATCTACAATCCTGCAAAATATGCTGATCTCCTTCTAAAGCACTACACAAGGCAAATCCTAGTATGACTACTAAATACTTTGACTCCTCGTACACAACACATTTTTTAAGCTTGATCTAAAGATTTTTAACGAGAACTTAAATTTCCAAACATATGCTAAAACATCCCAGGCTACACTTCTTTCTTTTCCAGGCACTCTACAGTCTAGGACTGAGGAAGTTCTTTCTAGTTGGAATTGGACAACTTGGTTGCATTCCCAATCAACTAGCTTCCGGTCTAGCTCCACCAGGAGAGTGTGTATCTTCTGTAAATGTTATAGTTGGACAATTTAACATACGACTTCGATCATTAGTCGATAAGCTAAACAAGAGTCACCGCGATGCAATCTTTGTTTATGGTAACACGTATGGTGCATTTGGCGATCTCTTAAAAAATCCTACTGCCAACGGTAATTAAGAACAAACCAAAAATGTTAAAATAATTTAGCCATACTCATGAAGCAAGTGTTTTAGTAGTTGTTAATATCGAACTGCATGTATTTACAGGATTTACGGTTACTGATGAAGGGTGTTGCGGCATTGGAAGAAACAAAGGGCAAATAACTTGTCTTCCATTGTCAGTACCTTGCACAAACAGGAAAGAACATTTGTTTTGGGATGCATTTCATCCAACTGAGGCTGTCAATCAAATTCTTGCTACAAGGGCTTACTCAGGCACTCCTGATGATTGTTATCCAATCAATGTACAACAAATGGCAGACTATAATTAACTTTGGGGGTGTTTGGTGTTGGAAAACAACTCTTGTGTTTTTCTCTAGAAAACAACTCTTGTGTTTCTCTCTTTTATTTCACAAAGTATATTACAACTTTTCTTTTTGGTGTTATGTTTTACAAGCTTGCTGGGTGTCCTATTTATAGGCTCTAATTTAACCTACTGACATCATTGCTTACATTTATTATCACACGTTTTTGACTTTCTGTAGCACACCATTTTTGAGAAATTGCATGGCTGTGCCTACCTTATTTGACTAAGGGTTTGAATTCTAACACTCCCCCTCAAACCCGACTTTCCATTCCGAGTGATTTCCGAAACTCATCAATCTTTGTTGCAGATAAGCTCTTCGTAAATATATCTGTAACCTGATCTTCAGTCCTGACTGTCTTCATGTCAATATCTCCTTTAAGTACTTTTTCTCGTAAGAAATGATAATGCACTTCGACATGTTTGGTCCTAGCATGAAAAACCGGATTCTCGGCTAAACGGACTGCTGATATATTATCACAGTGTAATGGAACTCCATCTTCGGTTGGTTGGTTCAAGTCCTTCATGAGTTGAGTCAACCATGCACACTCTTGTGCTGCCATCGCTCCTGCTCTATATTCTGCTTCAGTAGTTGAGAGAGAAACAGTAGGTTGTCTCTTACTGCACCATGATATAGCTCCTGACCCAAGATTAAATACATATCCTGTAGTCGATCTCCTGGTGTCATGATCTCCTGCATAATCCGCATCACAGTAGCCGCTGACCTTGCTTTGTACTCCATTCTTGTAGAAGATTCCCCAATCAATTGTACCTTTAACATATCTCAAGATTCTTTTAACTGCTTCAAGGTGTGTCTTCTTTGGGTTTTGCATGAACCTGCTAACAACACCTACTGCGAAAGCTATGTCTGGTCTAGAAAGAGTTAGGTAGATAAGACTACCTACTATTTGCCTATACATTTTTGTATCCTTCAAGTCTTTTCCATCGTAGGCACACAACTTTAAGTTTGGCTCCATTGGGGTAGAGATCGGCTTGCACTCAGCTAGCCCATACTTTTGAATGATATCTCTTGCATATTTTTGTTGACCAAGAAATATACCAGCTTCTGTTCTTTCAACTTCCAATCCTAGGAAGTGCTTCAACTCACCAAGCTCCTTCATTTGAAATCGAACTGATAAGTTTTTCCTTGTTCGTTGAATCTCATCTTCGTCATCTCCAGTGATGATTAGATCATCTACATATACAAGGACAATTGATAATTTTCCCCCTTGAGATTTCACGAACAAGCTAGAATCTGCTGGGGCAACATGATAACCACTTTGTACTAGGAACTCAGCAATCTTCCCGTACCATGCTCTGGGTGCCTGCTTCAAGCCATATAATGCCTTCTTCAACTTGCACACATAATTTGGCTTTTCATGATTCACAAATCCTTGGGGTTGATCAATATAAATGTCACGATCAAGTTCTCCATGTAGAAAAGCATTCTTCACATCCATCTGCCATAATTTCCATGACTTACTTGCGGCTAAGGCTAGTAAGACACGAACTGTAGTAATCTTTGCCACTGGACTGAATGTCTCATCATAATCTAGGCCATATTCCTGAGCGAACCCGCGAACAACTAATCGAGCCTTGTACCGCTCGATCGTACCATCTGGGCGAATCTTTAACTTGTAAACCCATTTACAGGATATGGGTTTAACAGCTTCAGGTTTTGGCACTAAATTCCATGTTTGATTTTGTTTAAGTGCCAAAATCTCTTCTTCCATGGCCTTTCTCCACTCTGGACTCTTTGATGCTTCATCAAAGTTAGTTGGCTCTTTGACCTCAGCATAGGCAGCATCTATATACTTTGGATTTGGGCGTCTATCTCTGTTAGACCTTCGTACTTGATGTTGTGAAGGCTCTTGTTGTTGTTCTTCCGGTTGATTAGTCTGTACTTCATCTGGTGTTTCATGAACACCTGTTTTCCAAGGGCTTCTTGACTTGGATCGTACCTCCAATTGATCCGTCGGGGATTGTGGTTCCTCTGTATCGTCATTGTTTTGAGATGAATCTAACTGTAACTTGATTTGTAGCTTCTCTTGCAGTTCCTGTGTATCTGGCAATGCTACCTTGTTTGTGTACCATGAAGATGCCTCATCAAATACAACATTTCGTGAGACATATATCTTGTTTGTATTGGGATCACAACATCTCCAACCTTTCTTCTGTTCGTCGTATCCCACAAAAATGCAGCGGATTGCTTTCTTATCAAACTTACTACGGTCTTCATCTGCAATAAACACATAACATACACAACCAAATACCCGGAAATAATTGACAGTTGGTTTTAGGTTATGCATCTTCTGAAATGGTGAAACAAATTCCAACCTTGGTTGTGGTAGCCTGTTAGTGATATAGACCACCGTCTTCATGCATTCTGCCCAAAACCTTGTATCAACATTCTTGGCATGTAGAAGACTTATACACGTCTCTGCTAGATGCCGGTTCTTCCTCTCCGCTACTCCATTCTGTTGTGGAGTTTTTGCACAAGTGAGTTGTCTCCGGATGTTGAACTCCTTGAGGTAGTTGCTGAACTCATTTGAAGTGTATTCTCCTCCATTATCAGTGCGAAGGCACTTGATTTTTCTCCCGAGCTCGCGTTCTACCGTGTCCTTGAATTCCCTGAATTTTTCAAAAACCTCATCTTTATGTTTTAAGAAGTATACCCACACATACCTCGAAAAATCATCAATGAAGGTTAACAAATATTGATAACCACGAGTTGATGGTTGTTTGATTTTTCCAAGAACATCTGAGTGCACCAGCTCCAACGGCTCCTTTGCTCTAAACTTTGACTCCTTGTATGGCAATTGATGTGCCTTACCATATTGACATCCAGCACATACAGTATCATGTCGGATCTCAATTTGTGGGAGTCCCTTCAACATTGACTTTTGCATCATAATCTTCAATTTGTTGTAGTTGACATGCCCGAGTCGTGCATGCCACAAGTCGCCTGTGTCACTCTTTCTGGCCTTGTCTACATAAGCCTCTTCAGCTGACATCACATAGATAGCCTTCATTTTTGGTCCTTCTATGAAAGGTGTACCTATGACTTTTAATTCTTTATACACCTTCACATCATCTGGGCCGAATAATACGTAGTTACCTGAAGTTGTTAGTTGGGGTACTGACAGCAGGTTCTTTTTCATCCCTGGGACATGATAAACATTTTCTAGTTGTATTCCTTCATGTCCGTGCTTTTGTGGCAGCTGCGTTTTGCCAACATGGGATATTGGTAAATGTGTGTTATCTGCTGTTACGATAACACGATCTCCTATGTACTTCGTTATGCTCGACAGTTTTGACTCATCTCCGGTCATATGATTGGAACAGCCTGAATCAACGATCCAATCATTCTTGTAGTCGACTGACTCCTTACATACAGCAGTAAGTGCATGTTCTTCTGTTGGGCCTTTCCCTCGTGCATCAACAATGTCTTTCTCTTCCACAAAGAAAGAAGTGTCGAAGTTCCAATCTTCTTCTCCAGCGTCTTCGGTTTTAGAAGATGTTGCGACATTTCCTTCAATTTTCTTGGACCAACAATTTCTTGCGTAATGTCCCTTCTTGCCACAATTAAAACATTCCTCACTTTGACGATCCTTTTGTTGCCACCGGTTCTGACCACCCTGATTATTTTGAGCTCCTCGAGCTCCCCCTGATTGGAAACCTCTATATTGATTTCCTCGAACATCTCTTTCTTGACTATTGAATCTCCCGGCACCACGTCCTAGTCCTCGACCTCTACCACGACCACGACCGCGTCCTCGACCGTCTCTCCTGTTGGTGAAAAGAGCCGTCTCTTCACGAATGGTTGATTGATTAGACATGGGTTTTTCTAGATCCTCTTCGTTAATTAGCAAATTCTCCAGATCTGCTAAAGTTGGCTCGGTGGCCCAGCCCCGAGTTGCCGTGATAATACTCTTGTATTCCGGCTTTAGTCCATGGATGATAATTCTTTTCATCCGGGTTGGTGTAATACCATTTTCTGGATCTAGTTTGGAAATCTCGTCACATAGAGATTTTACTTTTGAGAAATATTGACTCACGGTCATATTCTTTTGGGAGATGGACAAAAGCTCATTTTCGAGCCTTTGTAATTTTGCGTCATTCTTCTTAGCGAAAACTCCTGTTAATATGTCCCACGCTTCTTTCGGCGTTTGGGCATCTTTGATTCGCTGTAGAAATTCATCCTCCACAGCTACGGTTAAAGCGTACATGGCTTTGCCTGCCTTAACCTTCCATTTCTTTAAGATCTCAGGGTCAGCTACTTGTTTTTGAGGTGTAGCATCTGGTCGTGCCGGTGTTGAGGTTGAATCGTCGGAACTTGTGACTATACTTTTGGCCTCCCTTGGTGGTGTTGTATCACTACCATTTACAACATCCCATAAATCCTGTCCAAGCAGATAAAACTTTATACGGGTACTCCATGACCCATAATTACTGTTGTTGAGTTTCTGAATAGAGTTTGTAAAATCTCCCATAATTTTTACAGTGAACAGTATTGTCTGTATGAACAGTATCGTCTGTATGAATAGTACCGTATGAACAGTACCGTATGAATAGTACCGTATGAATAGTACCGTATGAATAGTACCGTATGAATAGTACCGTATGAACAGTACCGTATGAACAGTACTTCGTCTTCTACGGCGTGAACAGTAACTTTGCCGGAATAGTAACTTTCGCCGGAAAATTTGCAGAATTTGCAGATTTTAACAACCAAGCTCTGATGCCAAATGTTGGAAAACAACTCTTGTGTTTCTCTCTAGAAAACAACTCTTGTGTTTCTCTCTTTTATTTCACAAAGTATATTACAACTTTTCTTTTTGGTGTTATGTTTTACAAGCTTGCTGGGTGTCCTATTTATAGGCTCTAATTTAACCTACTGACATCATTGCTTACATTTATTATCACACGTTTTTGACTTTCTGTAGCACACCATTTTTGAGAAATTGCATGGCTGTGCCTACCTTATTTGACTAAGGGTTTGAATTCTAACATTTGGAAGTTAGAGGTTTGGGATAAAATTAGAGGTTTGGGGACTTGGGGTAGATTAGAGGTTTGACCAAATGAAACCTCTAATGTGAGTGTTTGGTTGTTAGAGGTTTGAGTTAGAGGTTTGGGATCAAAAAGCTAATTTTGAAAAACCTCATTTTAGGAGCTTTTTCAATTAGAGGGTTTGCTATGTGTCACAAAAAGTTATTCAAAAAGCTATTTACCAAACACTTTTATTCAAAACAGCTAATTTCAATCCGCTAGTCAAAACAGCTAATTCAATCCGCTAGTCAAAACAGCTAATTCAATCCGCTATCAGCTAACAGCTATCAGCTAATTGCCAAACAGGGCCTTTGGCTAATATGTAATCAAAGTTGAAATTTTTAATTTTTAATTTAATTTAGAGCTTACTTTTCCTGAGGTTACCTCAGGTAAGTTTCCTGACTTAATTAAAAAAACAATACAAAAATAAGGTTATTTTTGTAAATACAGAAGACCATGATAAGTTATTACAAAATTGCCCCTACGGGACCAATTATTTTATAAGGATTATCTCAGGTAAGTTCCTGAGGTAACCTCAGGAACATTCTCTTTAATTTATTAGCTTCAAAATAAATATGTATGTTTTGAATAAATACTGAGAATTTTTATTTCCTGATGTTTAAGCTTCCCTCATTCATTATCATGACTATAAACCTTCCATCTGCTCTTCTAAGTTCTAAATTTAAAATGAGGTTAAGCTTTTCTTATAGTACCAACCAACACATAATTACAAAATATTCAAGATAATGAATTTAAATTCATGTACTAGTAAGGAATTTAATTCACAATGTGAGGCATCTAAAACAAAAAAGAATAAATTAGAAGCGGGTTTTATAAGAGTTTTATCTGCAACACACAAAATAAGAAAGAGGTTTTTTGAAAAATACATACTACAAATTTAAATTTTTTTGCAAAAATACAATTTTCCTGAAAAAATTGTAAAAATACAAATTTTCTAAAAATATTTTGCGAAAATACAATTTACAATTTTGCAACCCATATGCAACTGCTTACAAGCACATATGAAACTACTAAATTGCTAAGCAACCACATATGCAAATTATTAACCGGTAAAACAACGGTAACATCCTTTGTCAATTAAAACCAACCACGAATTAAACTTCAAAATTTTCGCAATCCATCAAAACTAGCATGAAAGCCCGTGCAAAGCACGGGCACCATTTAAATTCTTGTAATTCTTTTTTTTTTTTAATTTTTGAAGTAGATGACTCGTAATTTCATAATTTTTGAAATATTATACGTTATTAGTGTGATATATTTAATCAAATATATATTTTATGAAGATTTATAGTAGTCGAATTTCTTACCTGAATTTCAGATATTATCGTAACATTTTACTTACACTTAAGAATTCGTATGCATTTTTATAAATAAATTAAAAAATTTAGTTTAGAAAGACAGAACAATAAGTATTTTGAAAATTTTATCCTTGACTTAGGAGACTCACGTATAGACATATATAGGAAAGTGCTCAAATGATAACTCATATTACAATGAGGACTGAGAACTAATCTCATGCTCAAATGTATAATGCGTGCATATATACACTATTCTCACTCAATCATTCATTCGTGTCACCAAATCGATCATCACTCTAGCAATAATTTATGAACATTTTTATCACCGAGTTCCAACCACATTCCCGACCCCACATTCGATAGTTTATTCATTCCATTTTTCATCTTCTAACAATATAAATGAGTTTATAAATCCCCGCCGATGTCGTTCTCACCCACTCTACCACCATCAATGCCATCACCAACTCCTTCGAATACTATCAAAATTTCAGATTTGGAAATTTTTGGTAATTTGTATTCAAAACTTTTAGTATAATTTTGGTGATTCAAGTTGAATTTTCTTTGATTATGCTTTGATTTTGGTGGTGTAAATGGTGGTGCACATTTAAATGTAACCTACATCTCCAACTTTACCCTTCCACCTCTACTATTTTTGAAGATTTTTTTACACCATCTTCGACAATACAACAATGTCATCACCACCTCTTCTCCACTTGTATACATTGTGTGTATACATCTATACACCTTCCTCACTTAACCATTTCTTCGTGTCACCAAATCGACCAACACTCTAAAAATAACTTGCAAACACGTTTATCATCGAATTCCAACCACCCTACTCCGCTAGCTAATTCATCTCGTTTGTTGTCCTCTCACATAAGATACGAGTTTATAGAGCTCCATCGATGTCATTTTCACCCACTTTACTGTTAGGTCGATTACACAATAAATAATCAAGAACTGTATAAATAAGTAACAAGAACACACGTTTTAACTCTTTAAAACTGTTTTGGAATTAATAATTCCTCTCTCGGTGATGTAAAGTATCACAGAGAGCTGCTTAGGTTACAAGAATGATGTTCGTTCACGTTCGATACCCTTCTAGGGTTAACCTAACTGTATTTATAAGATATACAGCTACGTACAATCGTAAATTGATTCTCCTAAAATTAAGCTATACAATTGATATCAATTACGATTGCTACACGTCTTCTAAGTCAACTCGATCTCTTTGACAGCTATCCAATCTTCAAAGATATCGCTTCCATATTAATATTAAATTAATCTTCAAACTCTGTTGACTTGTAGACGCTCCCAGTAGACAGACTTTAGCAAACTCTGTTCTCTCCACGCTAACAGCGTTTGCGCTTCCATGTATTCAGCTATCAGTGTTTACGCTTTCCTCTGTCAGCGTTTGCGCTTCCAGCAATCAGCGTATACTTAAACACTGCTTTCAATAACAAGTTAAACTCTCTTTACCTGAAACACTTAAACACTGACATTAAATCACATCAATTATATCTAACAATCTCCCCCAACTTGTTCATTAGAAAAATGTACAAGTTTACAATAATTGATGATGTCAAAACAAACGAATAAAAACACAGTGTTTAACATATAATCAGAGTTTAAACTTGACTTAGCAAAATTTACAGAAAATACGAATCACTTACAAATTCTGTCTACCTAACCTCCTCAAGATCTGGAGTTGTTCTGAGATAATCAATCAACAATCTCCTTTCAGCATTTTCAAGTTCAATTTCCATAGCTTGCTTGATCTCTCTTAACTCTGGATCATTTTCATCCGTTTGAAAAATAGCAGCCCTGAGATCATAGATCTTGTTCCTCCTCATTTCATTACCCAATCTGATGTACTTTAATTCTTCAGACTTTACATTGAAATCAAGAACTGTAATTCCAAGATCAGTCTTCAACCTTGTAGTTCCCTTCTGCATTTCAATCAGATTTCCATTCCAGTCTCTGTATTTTGGAACATACTTTTCAGCAGACTTTGTTCCTGTAGCAGCTTTAGCTTTCAGCATATGCTTCCTTATAGAATTAGCAATGATCTGTGTTCTTTGATTTCTAACTCTGAAGATATGCAAGACATACTGAAGTTCCTCAAATAATTTTAACTTGATTGCTTCTTCATTCACTCTATACACTGACCCATCTGCCATAAAGTATAGTAGAAAGTGAATATCTAAGCTTCTTTGATGAACTACCTGAACTGATTCCAACTTGTCTAGATTTTCTTGATTAATACCAGAACCAAGAGATACAAGTGCAGAGGGATCTCTTGGACTGTTACTAAATCTCAAATCTCTTGTTGCACCTAATCCAGAAGTATTTCTCCCTGGTGGCTTTCCTGAACAAGATTTATTATGTTGATACTCACCAGTTACTCCTGCTTGTTCTTGCACTGGAATCTTTGCCCTTGAAAAACCAGGTAAGGGTTTACTTTGTGTCTGTACAACTTGTGTAGCAACAGAGGTTGTAACTATCATTTTGCCCTTGCTCTCTTCATCAACTTTCCCTTTTAACTTCAACTTAGCATCAAGAGAAGACTTTCTAACCAGCTTTCCAGTATCTTCTTCTTCTTCTTCTTGAATACCAGATGGTTTTTCTTTAATTACAATTCCTTTCATCACAGGCTTTGCAGACTTTGAAGTTTTAACAACTTTCTTCACTTTCTTGGACTTCACAGCTTTTAGATGTTCTTTCTGTAACAACTTCTCTTCAGCTTGAATATCCTCAAGTGTAGCTTCAGCATTCTCTTCTCGAAAAAGTTTTGCAGCCAATTCTTCATCTGTTTGTGGATTGTCAGAGAATAACAAATCCTTTGGCTTTGATCCTGAAGTACTCTGAGCATTTGAATCTATCACCAAATTTGGCTTTGACCTTGAAGACCTCCCATGTCCTTGTCTAAGATCCACATTTCTTAAGCCCTTATCAGCATTGGCTTCTTCATCATCATTTTGATCTTTCTTTGACAGAGTTTGATCTTTCTTACACTTAGTTTTAGAAACTCTCTCCCCCTTTTTGACATCATCACTGTCTTGAATCAGTATGGAGGTGATTAACTCAAGAGAATTTGCTATTGAATCAACTTTCTCAGCCAGTAAAGTCTGATTCTTTTCAACTGTACTCAGTCTGTCATTCAAATTAGATTGAGCTTTGGCAAATTGTTGAAAGAGTTTAGCATTAGCTAGTTGAGCTTTTTCCTCATGTGTAGCAACCTCTGTGCGAAGATCAATGATAGATTTCTGAGTGTCATCAAATCTATTATGCAACGTTTTGATTTGAATCACTGTGCCTTGCAAACAAGTGAAAATCTCTGGATTTTTAATCTTCTTGGAATTGACTTCAAGAAACTTTTCTGCCCTTCCAGGAGGAAAAATACAGTCTGATTTGTACCATTCAGCAGTTTGCTTGGCCAAATAACCATCATCAATTTCATTATTAGAAGGCCCAGCAAAATCTGGTTTTTCACCTGTTTTCTGACCATCTGGCTGATTTTGTGGTTGGTCAACTCCTGTACTATTAGCTTCAACAGAATCACTCATTGATTCACTAGTAGAGGCAACAGAAAGACTAGGTTCTGGAGCAGCAATTTGTTCTTGAGCAATTTGTTCTGGAGCAACAATAGGTTCTTGAGCAACCTGTTTTCCTTTATCAATTGGAGTTTGCTCTGAAGAAAGAACCTTCTCTGGTTTATCAACCTCCTCACCATGAGCAGAAATATTATTGGCATCAGAGTTCAACTCAGTGTGTGATGCAACCACAGTGTCTTCAAGAACAACAGTTGGCCCATCAGCAACACCAGTATCTATAGACATTGTAACCTCCATGAGTGGTGGAGTAGATGCTTCATGATTAAAAGACATCGGAATTTCAGCAAACTCTTCCATTGGAGATAAAACATCTCTAGCATCTTCATTGTCTTGAACCTTATCAACTTCTGGTTCAGCAACCTTGACTCCTGATTCTGGGATTTCAGGTTCTATGATAACCTCTGGCTTACCAGTAGGAATATCAAATGAGATTTTCTCTTGAGCCTCTGCAACAGGCTCATCATCAGAATCAGTCAGAATAAGCTTCCTCCTCTTAGCTTGAGGTACTGCAACCTGTTCTGCAGCTTCACTGGAACTCTCACTAGAACTTTCCTCAACCAAAGGTGGTGAAGGTCTGTTTGCCCTTTGTATGAATCTTCTAGAATAAACAGCCTTTGGAGTTGACTGTTTAGCCTTAGCACGTTCAGTGTTGATTGCAGTATGTTTCTTCCTTTTTGGCTTTGGAGGTGGTTGTGGATGAGTAGTAGAGACAGGGTTTGTTGGTTCAGTGTTCGTTTGGTCAGGTTTGGTTTGAGGTTCTGTTTGTGTTGGAGGTAATATGGTTTGATCAGTGGTTGTTGGTGTGGGTCCAGGTGTTTGAGTAGGTTGAGATGGTATGTTTTGTGTACGATCAGTGGCTAAAGGTTCAGGCATAGGCTGTGAGTCTGGTTGTTGTGGTTGATGTGTATCAGTGTCTTGTGGCTGATTAACAAAATTTTGCAAAGCAAGCGGCAATGCCAAAGGAGGCAAGTCTTTTCCAACATCTTTGTTAGACATATCAGAAAATATTCTTTTAGTGACTCTAAAAGGTTGAATTTCATCAGCTTCATCAACAGTCAAACCAGGAACACATGCATTGAATAGAAGTTGACAAAATCTAGCAAAGTAAACTGTAGTAGACTCTGACAACTTATCACCCAAATTCATCAAAACATATCTACCAAAATCAAAATTACTACCATAAAGTAGAGAATACCCTATTTGTAGACTGTCCATTGGAATAGCATCCCAGTTGGTGACCTTCTTCTGGAATGTCCTTGTAATGCAATCAAAGAAAAAATTCCACTCTTTTCGCAAGTTTGGCCGCCTCACACTGCCCAGCTTGGCAAGTGATTCCATGTAACCAATCTCTGTGAGCATTTCCCTCAGATTTTGCTCAGAGACAACAGCATACGAAGTATGTGTGTCAAAGTCCATGACATCACGAACAGTTTGTGGAGTAATCACAAACTCTTGTTCTTCATGAGAAAAGATAATAGACGGAGTTCCATTCTCTCCTCCTTCAATATATCTTGAGTTTTGCCAGAAATTAACGACTTGGGAAGCAGATAGAGTAGCCGGTTCAACCAGCGCTTGCCCAATTTCAGAATCTCGAAGAAAATTTTGCATAAGATGAAACGGCTCTGGTGCTCGGTCATTCTCAAGCAAAGCTGCATAGTTGTTAGGCACAAAACGTAGACCAAAGACAGTGAAAGGTTTAGTTGCCATTGAATCAAGAAATAAGTAAGAAGCAACTGTGAAAATGTTTTGCAAGAAAGGTGTTTGTGAAAATGCCAAAGTGAAAAACAAGGATATTCTCAGTTTTGGTAAAGTGAATACGTGTGGATAAAAATGATTGTGGCAAAAAGTAATTTGAGTTGTAGTTAAAAACTAAACTCAAGCGTTTTTTTTTCATGAAAACACGCAACTGTTCCCTTGAAAAGTGTAAAAGGGAGACATAATGATGAGTGAGTGGGACAGGTGTCACACATGCAACGGTTCACTTAAGACAGGCGCAGTAAAAGCCATTATTACCGCTGTCGTTCCATTTTTCAAGACACGTTACCACTAATGACACTAATTAACAGTTGTCAACTACTCCATTTACTCCAAAATTTTCAAATTATCTTAATGAAAATATACCTTAGAGTATGTAGCACAATCAATCAGTGTTTGTCCAATTTTCAATCTTTATCACAAAAACCCTTTCAAAAACGCACAGTCGTGATTTTCGTGTGTGAGTAGCAGAGTTTACCAAATCAATTTTTATAGCATCTAATATTTCATAGAATCCATAAATCAAAACAATAAACACTGAATGCACAAACTCTCATATTAAACACAGAGTATATGATGAATGCTAAACTCTGTAGTTCCTTAATTACAGAAATCTGAATATCTCTGTTCCAGTTTATGATCATGATTATCCACATAAGCACACAGTCATTAAAGACAAAAAGATCAGGAGATAAACATCATAGCATCATTCAGTGAGTTACATGTCAAGGTTTTTCTCACAAACTCTCACATCACACAAGTGTTTAGGTGAAGTGTTTACTCTCAGATTCAATCATTAAAAGCAGATACTACCATAAGCTTGAATTTCCACCAAATCTACACCACTTCGATTACATATATGCACAAATCAAAAGGACTTTGTTCAGGGTTGTAATTGAGTGAAATCAAACAGATGAGAAGAGATGTTTTCAAATGAGAATTTCGAACTGAACAATTTATTTGATCAAAATGTTCAGTCAAATGGTTAGTACATTTTTGTACAAGATGATCAGTATATATACATTTTTTTTTATTTTTTTTTCTTCTTTTTTTTTTTTTTTTTTTTTTTTTATTATTATTATTGACATATATATATATACTGAGTAAGATATCTTTTCTTGAGAAATACTCACCTGTTTGAATCAGATTTAACAAAAGAAGATAACTGCTCTTAATACTTCAGTATTCAAGAAAATGAGCAGTTAATTAGGCTCAAAAGGGTTTACTACGGGTCATGTTTATGAACAGAGTTTATGAACAGTGTTCAAAGATGTTGTGAACAGTGTTTGAAGAAAAATGGTTAATCCTAATGCCTTTATCATCTTCATGCACACATATATCACGTAGTCCCAAAATGGTTTAATGCAAGTTCTAGAGCAACATACTTACTGATGAATATCGCACAACAATAAACTCTGATTGATATAAAATGTATCAATCACTGATTCGGCTCAAAATCTCACAGGGTACAGACATGAACTGTTTCTCACCAAAATCATCAATGACACATCTCAAGTTTTAAAATTTTCACAAGTGCAAACACAGAATCATCAAGAATCAAGTATAGCTTGGAAACAGAGTGTCACTAATCAGAGTTTAGAGTTCATCAATATCAGTGTCATTCATGAGAGGCAATGCATGAAGTCTTCATAGATTCAGAGTTTAGGATCAAATAAACTAAGAGATGCTCTAAATATGAAACAGTATCATGCTGTGTTAACTTACTGTGCAATTTCTGATTAGATTACAGTGACTCAAAAAGAATCTTGATTTATCACTGAAAATCATGCTCTATACATTTTTCTTCATCGGTATTTTCATTCAGACAAAAATCAATTCAGAATTCACAGAGTTTAACAAACGTATTAACAGTGTATGACCAACAATCATGCTAACAGAGTTTTACTAATAAGGTTCACATAGCACTATAGCAATTTACAGAGACATGAGCAACACATTTTATTTGAAAGAGTTTGAGTCTAACCAACATGTTTAGTCAAAACCAGATACCATCCCTAGTTCATTGACCAGTCTTGTAAATGTTGCTTCACTTAGAGGCTTTGTGAAAACATCTGCTAGTTGTTGATCTGTAGGCACAAAGTGAAGCTCAATATTGCCTTCCTCTACATGCTCTCTGATAAAGTGATACCTTATGCTGATGTGCTTGGTCATTGAGTGTTGTACTGGATTACCTGTCATTGCAATAGCACTTTGATTATCACAGAAAATAGGTATCTTGGAATACCTTAATCCATAATCCAGCAGTTGATTCTTCATCCATAGAATCTGTGCACAGCAACTACCAGCAGCAATATACTCTGCTTCAGCTGTAGATGTAGATATTGACTTCTGTTTCTTACTGTACCAAGATACTAGTCTGTCACCAAGAAATTGACAACTTCCACTTGTGCTTTTTCTGTCAATCTTACATCCAGCAAAATCTGCATCAGAGTAACCAAGTAGCTTAAAATCTGATTCTCTTGGGTACCACAGTCCTAAAGTTGCAGTTCCCTTGAGATATTTGAAAATTCTCTTCACAGCTGTTAAATGTGGTTCTCTTGGATCTGCCTGAAATCTTGCACACAGACAGGTGGCATACATGATATCAGGTCTACTAGCTGTTAAATAAAGTAGAGAACCAATCATCCCTCTGTAGCTTGTCATATCCACTGATGAACCTGTATCTTTGTCCAGTTTTGTTGCAGTTGCCATGGGAGTTGTTGCAGATGAACAGTCAAGCATGCCAAATTTCTTGAGTAGATTTCTGGTATATTTTGCTTGATTAATGAAAATTCCATCATCTGTTTGCTTCACCTGTAAGCCTAGAAAGTAGCTTAACTCTCCCATCATACTCATTTGATATCTTGACTGCATGAGCTTGGCAAATTTCTTACAGAGTTTATCATTAGTAGATCCAAAAATGATATCATCTACATATATCTGTACTAAGAGCAGGTCATTACCAGATTGAAAGTAAAACAGAGTTTTGTCAATAGTACCTCTGTGAAACCCACTTTCTAGCAGAAATTTAGCAAGTGTTTCATACCATGCCCTAGGTGCCTGTTTAAGTCCATAGAGTGCCTTGTCTAACCTGTAGACATGATCTGGATATTTTGGATCTACAAAACCAGGTGGTTGTTCAACAAATACTTCTTCTTCAAGTTTTCCATTCAGAAAAGCACTTTTCACATCCATTTGAAAAACCTTGAATTTCTTGTGAGAAGCATAGGCAAGAAACATCCTTATTGCCTCCAACCTGGCAACTGGTGCAAAAGTCTCATCATAATCTATTCCTTCCTGCTGTGAATAGCCTTTAGCTACCAGTCTTGCTTTGTTCCTTGTGATCACACCATCACTGTCAGTTTTATTTCTGAAAACCCATTTAGTACCAACAATAGATCTGTTCTTTGGCCTTGGTACAAGAGTCCACACCTCATTTCTTTCAAACTCATTTAGCTCTTCTTGCATTGCTGTTATCCAGTCAGCATCTTTAAGAGCTTCTTCCACTTTCTTTGGCTCAGTTTGTGACAAGAATGCATGAAACAGACATTCATTTGTTGTTGCACTTCTTGTCCTAACTCTTGCATCTGGATCACCAATAATTAAATCAGGTGTATGTGACTTAGTCCATTTTCTTGCAGAAGGCAGATTGCTTCTGTCATCATGTGATCCTCCCCCTTGATCCATGCTCTCCTGATTTTCTTGATGTCTCTCTTCATTTTCAGATGCTCCCTCTGAATGTGACTGCTCAGAATTTGAATGATCAGAGTTTGAATCAACAGAGTTTGATTCAGAATCATCAATTGAGTCACTTTCAGTATTTGACTTATCACTTTGATGTGATTCTTCATGCTCCCCCTCAACTGGTTCTTCCCTTGTTTCTGATTGAAAAGTTTCTTCAGTGTTTACCAGTAGAGGTTCAGAATTGACCTTAACAGTGTTTGTCAGATCTGTATCATCCGAGTTTAATAAATCTTCATTTTCAAAGTGCAGTTGATCATGCTCATTAACATCTTCAAGTCCAGTTATTTTCTTGTCATCAAATGACACATGAATAGACTCCATGATCACTCTGGTTCTCAGATTAAAAACTCTGAATGCCTTTGTTGACAGTGGATAGCCAACAAAAATTCCTTCATCTGCCTTTAGGTCAAACTTGGTCAACTGTTCAGGATGTGTCTTCAACACAAAGCACTTGCATCCAAAAATATGAAAATATTTTAGATTTGGCTTCTTCTTCTTCACCATTTCATATGGTGTTTTACCATGCTTGTTGATCAGTGTTGCATTTTGAGTAAAACAAGCAGTTTGAACCGCCTCTGCCCAGAAATATGTTGGCAATTTTGCTTCATCTAGCATGGTTCTGGCAGCTTCTATCAAGGTTCTGTTCTTTCTCTCCACTACACCATTTTGTTGTGGAGTACCAGGTGCAGAAAACTCTTGTTTTATCCCTTTACTCTTGCAAAATTCTTCCATTGATGAATTCCTGAACTCAGTTCCATTGTCACTTCTGATTATCTTCACTTGATTCTCTGACTCTTTGTCCAGTTGTAATATATGTTCTGTCAGTGTTAAAGCAGTTTCATCTTTCTTTGCTAGAAAATACACCCATGTATATCTGGTGTATTCATCAACAATGACTAGAGCATATTTCTTCTTTCCAAGTGACATGACATTTACTGGTCCAAAAAGATCAACATGTAGGAGATGATAAGGATCAACAATTGAAGACTCAGATTTGCTCTTGAAAGAGGTTTTTCTCTGTTTGGCCTTTTGACAAGAATCACACAGGCCTTCTACATTCAATAATGACTTTGGTAGTCCTCTTGCAAGATCATTCTTTATGAGCTCATTGATATTGTTCAGATTCAAATGAGAGAGTTTCTTGTGCCATTTCCAACTCTCTTCACTGGACATCCTTGTAGACAGACACACTGCTTTGCCATCAGTGTTTGTTGACAATTTGATTTCATAGATGTTGTTGTGTCTGTTTCCAACTAGAGCAACTTTCCCTGTAGATTTGCTGATAACTTGACAATATTCAGGCTGAAAATCTACATGATATCCTCTGTCACAGATTTGACTCACAGATAGCAAATCATGCTTGAGTCCTGGAACTAGAGCTACATTTGTGATGATGACATTTCCAAGATTAATGTTGCCATATCCCAGTGTATGTCCTATGTTGCCATCTCCATAGGAAACTTCTGGGCCAGCCTTCTCCTCATACTCTGATAGCAGGGCTTTATTTCCTGTCATGTGTCCTGAACATCCACTGTCCACGACTAAGGTACTGACCCTGGTGCCCTGCAATCACAAACAATCACTGATTATTAGTTTTAAGGATCCAGACTTGCTTGGATCCTTTGGCTTTCTTAAATCTGTTAGCTTTTGCAGCGGAATTCAAATTAACAGAGTTTAAGCTAACTTTTTCAGAGTTTACATTTGCAGAGTTTACTTTAACCCATTTCAAATTTGGTTTGGGTTCATAGTAATTATAATAAATAGCATGATAATCTCTGCAAGTGTAAATAGAATGCCAAGTACTTCCACAGTGTTTGCATAAAGTCTGTGGTCTAGTTCTCACATAATCACTCTTTACTGCAGTTTTAGAAGGCAAAGAATTAATGTTCTTATTCTTACTGCAGAAACTAGCAAGATGATTAGTGCTACCACAATTAAAGCATGTTTTCCTGGGAGCTAATGAAGCAAGCATTGGCTTAATTCCTGAGGTTATGCCTACCTTTCCATTTCTGTTTTTCTTAGGCATACTCTGTTTGTTTACAGATTTTATCTCCTTAAGCTTATGCTTGAGTTGTTTATCTGTCATTAAGCCAATGTTAGCCTCTTTAACAAAAGTTTTAGCATATGACTCTTTAACAGCCTTTTTCTGTGCTTCAGTCTTAGGTCCCCCTGTTCCCATGACATTACCCTCAGATGAACAATATGGTCTTACTTTTACCTTATTTTCAAATCTAAGTTCATCTCCTACAGAGTAACCTAGACCTACTGTATCTGACTGAAACACTTCTTGAGTGTCTTTACCAGAGTGTGTCCAAGTTTTAATGATGTGTTTACTATCCTCCAATTCTGATTCTAGTTGCTTATACTTACCTAGCAACTCCTGTTCAATAAACACTGCATCATCTCTTTCTTTTTGAATTTTATTCATGTTCTCTAGCTGTTCCTCAACAAATTTATTTCTTTCTTTGAGTTGAGAACACTCAGACTTTATCCTCTCATTTTCTAAGGTCTGATCCCTATAACTGATATGCAATGCTTTAAGATAAATTCTTAATTCAGTTATATTATCAGTGTTATAAGCATAGGTAGTTGGAGGTACCTTGAGATCATCATTTTCATTCTGAGTAGTAGCCATGAGAGCATAGTTGACTTCCTCATCTGAATCTGAAGTGTCTGCCCAATCTCTGCCTTTGGTGTAGAGTGCCTTTTCAGTTTTACCCTTTTTGCACTCAGGAGCATAGTGACCCATCTCCTTACACTTGTAGCATTGAATTTCAGACTTGTCTTTCTTTCCAGATTTGAAGTCCTTTCCTTCAGATTTCTTGAAATTCTTCTTATCAAACTTTGAGTAGTCCTTGGAGAATCTCTTTCCCTTCTTGAAGTTCTTGTATCCCATCTTCTTGAAGGTCTTTACCATCAATGCAGCCATTTGCATCATTTCTTCATCATCTTCAGAATCAGATGAATCATCTGTGTTTGAGTCAACATCAGTGTTTGATGACTCATTCTCTGAATGGATGACTAAGGCTTTCCCTTTTGCCTTTCTCCTTGATGCCTCCTTCTTTGATGATTTCTCCTCAACCTTGAGAGCAACAGACTTTGACTTTCTACTAGATCTTTTGTTTCTCTGCTCCAATTCCAATTCATGGGTTTTGAGCAAACCATAAATTTCATCAATCTCTGTTTCACCAAGTTCATAATTATCTCTAATAGTGGTCGTTTTCACATCCCACTTTTCAGGTAGAGAGAGAAGAAATTTGAGATTTGAATCTTCCAAATCATACTCTTTATTCACCAATGACAAATCATTGAGCAGTTTACAGAATCTGTCAAATGTTTCTGTCATGGTTTCATCAGATTTTGCCTCAAAATGTTCATACTCCTGTGTGAGTATGTTCCTTCTGTTCTTCTTAATTGCAGGTGTTCCTTGACATCTAACCTCAAGTGCATCCCATATCTCCTTTGCAGTTGTGCAGTTTATCACTTTATTAGACATAACATTGTCTAATGCACTGTGAAGTAAATGCCTTACCTTCGCATCCTTTGCAATAGATGAAAGATCCTCAGCAGATAGATCTTTCTTCTCTTTTGGTATGACTTTTGGTTCCTCACCAGCAGCAGCAGCAGATAACTTTGTAGGTTTGTGAGGACCTTCATAAATTCTGTCCAGATATTCTGGATCTGTAGCCTCCAGAAACATGGTCATTTTCACCTTCCAAATTGCATACTCCAATGGCCTCAGGATAGGAACCCTAATTGTTTCATACCTACTTACAGTAGTAGGGGCTTTTTCAGATGGTGGAGGTATCTCTGCCATTGATTACTATTGTGTTTGGATCTTTAACTGTAATAAAGTAACAGATACCGCTCTGATACCACTTGTTAGGTCGATTACACAATAAATAATCAAGAACTGTATAAATAAGTAACAAGAACACACGTTTTAACTCTTTAAAACTGTTTTGGAATTAATAATTCCTCTCTCGGTGATGTAAAGTATCACAGAGAGCTGCTTAGGTTACAAGAATGATGTTCGTTCACGTTCGATACCCTTCTAGGGTTAACCTAACTGTATTTATAAGATATACAGCTACGTACAATCGTAAATTGATTCTCCTAAAATTAAGCTATACAATTGATATCAATTACGATTGCTACACGTCTTCTAAGTCAACTCGATCTCTTTGACAGCTATCCAATCTTCAAAGATATCGCTTCCATATTAATATTAAATTAATCTTCAAACTCTGTTGACTTGTAGACGCTCCCAGTAGACAGACTTTAGCAAACTCTGTTCTCTCCACGCTAACAGCGTTTGCGCTTCCATGTATTCAGCTATCAGTGTTTACGCTTTCCTCTGTCAGCGTTTGCGCTTCCAGCAATCAGCGTATACTTAAACACTGCTTTCAATAACAAGTTAAACTCTCTTTACCTGAAACACTTAAACACTGACATTAAATCACATCAATTATATCTAACATTTACTACCGACCATCAACACCAGCACCTCCGAAAACTATCAGAATTTCAAATTTTAGAAATTTTGGTAATTTGCATTTAAAATTTTAATGATTTGGGTTCAGTTTTTGGTGATTCAAGTTGAAAGTAAAGTAATTCTGCTTTCATTTTGATTTTTTTGGTAGTACAAAGGGTGGTGTTGATGTGATTGCATTAAACGTTTTAGAGATTTCGCTCGTGATTCTAGTGTTGTTTTGTGGTAGAGACGGTATTGTGGTGGTATGGTAGTGATGGTAGTAGTGGTGTTAGCGATGTGTTGTTAATGGTGGTATTGATAGTGATGTATCCATCAAGAAACACACGACTTTTATATAGTATTTTCTTACATATTGATTGTTAATATGAAATACATGATCTATGATTTTTTTATGTATTATATATAAAAGCTTCATAAGTAACTACTAACAATTATATAATTGTGTATACGTACATTACATGTAATCTTATTTTAAAAACACTTTTAGTGACCTATAATTTTGAATTTCTTTTAAATACAATCTAATTAGTTATTTTTTGAATTTATCTTTTTAAATTCAATCATTTTTACAGTCCTTAAATTCAACTAATTGATAATTATAATTTGTGTATTTTATACAATTTAGTATTCTCTTTTTAAATATCTATCTTTCATAAATATAGGTATAGATCTTAATCTCATAATTATTTGTATTGAATCTACGAACTAATTTATAATATCGTTTTCTAACCCAACTACAGTTCTTTTATTTAATTAAAAAATTAATACAATGTTTATAGTATCTCACATGTAAATTATTTAATTGATCACAAAATAATGTTTTAAATTAGTACAAGAGTTCTCGTCAAAAAATCATTTTGGCCTGTACTAAACACAACACAATTCATTTTGATAATTTTAACTTGATTAAATCTCAAAATAAATATTAAATATAGTAAAGCATGCGTATTATTTGTGCATGTAGTAAATGATTTTTAAAAGTCACATGTACTAAACATAATAGGCAGACAACTGTACAATTCATTTTAACAATTTTAACTTGATTAAAACACAAAATAAATCTATATATATTATAATGTCAGGAGACCGAAAAGTTACCAGATTCATTTAAGACAGTTTTCTTGAATTTTCGTATTTTTGATTTTTTTATTAAAATTCTTTTGTTTGTTTTGCATTAAATAGCTCTTGATGATATCTTAATTCGTCATTAATTGCACCTATTAAATAGATATTAATTTTACTTCACTTTTTTTATTTAAAAATTAGCAAACTTTGTAAAGAAAATTAGTAAACTTTATTTGTGTACTATAATTATTATTTCAATATATAATTATTAATTAAATAAAAATATTTAAATTTATTTTAAGGTAAAATGACGACTTAAAATTGATTACATTTTGTCCTTTTTATTTCCTATTTAAGATCACTGATTCTCTGCAATTTCTTTTCGGACGACTATAGCACAGACGACCTTAAGTTCTCAAACAATCTTTATTATTAATGATTGTGGAAATTGTAATAAATTATAAAAGTATATAGATCTTTGCTTAATATTTGAAATTTGTATACAAATAATACATATAAATTTTTACCTTTGCACATGATTAAATTACACATTGATTATGACCAAATCGGTTAAATTAAATAAACCCAACCATTTTTATCGGTAATTAAATCGATAAAAAAGTTATATACCCTTTGTTTCATTAAATTGTCTCGACACAAATTAATATTCTAATTAAATAATTTTTACATTGTTATTAAATATGTATATTTTGATATGGGTGTCAACTTTAAAAAACGTTATTGAGTTACATTAAATATTTATAACCTTTGATCGTAAAGATTGCGTTCGTATTGTAATTACTATTTTTTATGTTTATAATTTTTTTTTAAGATTATCAAAACTTTAAATATATAATGAGAGTCTTTTTTCAACTAAAAATTCATGTAAATTGTTTTAAATTAATTTATTTAGAAAATTCTTAAAACACCTATCAGTTTCTAAAACGACTTAGAATTGTATACATTAAGTCCTTTTTTTATTCCGTATTCAAGATCACTCATTCACTACAATTTTTTTTTAGACGACTATAGCATAGACGATCTTAATTTCTCAAACAATCTAATTTTTATTATCAGTGATTGTGAAAATCGTAATAAATTATAGAAATATTTAGATCTTCGCTTAACATTTGAAATTTGTATACTAATAATAGAGACAGATTTTTACCTTTGTGCATTAATAAATTACACATGAATTATGATAAACTGATTAAATTAAATAAGCACACCCATTTCTATCGATAGATTAAATCGATTAAAAGTTATACACCCGTTATTTCATTGTATTGTGTTGACATACATTAACATTCTAATTACATAATTTTTTACACTATTATTGGACATGTATATTTGAAAGGGGTATTGGCTTTAAAAAACGTTATTAAATTATATTTAATATTTATAACTTTTGATCAAAAAGATTATGTTCCTATTGTAATTGGTACTTTTTATGTTGTCCATATTTTTTAGATAATCAAAACTTTAGATATGTAATGAAAGTATTTTTTTTAACTAATTATTCATGTATATTGTTTTAGATCTTTTCATTTTAGGAAATTCTTAAAAAACCAGTTAATTTTTAAAAGTAAAAGAAATTAAATAATCTATTTTTAATATTTAAAATAAAAATATATAAACCGCGCGAAGCGCGGATAAATTGCCTAGTATTAAATAAAGTAGAGCGTGTGAATTATTTGTGCATGTAGTAAATGATTTTTAAAAAGTTGTTGTAAGTTTCTTCTTTGGCTTAGTAAAAATATGTTTTACACCTCATTTATCATTTCTTGTATTAATTTAATAGTAAACATATTCTGGTCATTCGACTAATATAGACCTAATTGTTAAAAGAGAAATATTGTAATAAATTTTGATATATCTATTTTCACTTCCGCACGTTTACCTACTTGAGATAAACTTCTACTAATTTTCGGTGACCTACCTCCTTCACTTTGATTTTTTTTTTACCAATTTTCGGCCACCTCACTACCTTTCATACTTAAAATAAAATATTATACTGATATCGAGTAAAAATATGTTATACACTTCATTCATCAATTTTTGTAACAATTTAATAATAAACATATTCTGGCTATTTGACTAATATATAGACATAATTTTTAAAAGAGAGAAATATTGTAATAAATTTTTATAGATCTATTTTCACTTTCGTCCGTTTACCTACTTGAGATAAACTTCTACTTATTTTTCGTCACCTACCTCCTCACTTTGATTTTTTTGACCAATTTTTGGCCACTCAGTACCTTTCATACTTAAAATAAAATATTATACTCTTATCGAGTAAAAATATGTTATACACTTCATTCATCCTTTTTTGTAACAATTTAATAATAAACATATTCTAACTATTTGACTAATATATAGACATAATTGTTAAAAAAGAGAAATATTGTAATAAATTTTTATAGATCTATTTTCATTTCCGTTCGTTTACCTACTTGAGATAGACGTCTACTTATTTTTCGTCACCTACCTCCTCTCTTTAATTTTTTTTGACCAATTTTCGGCCACTCAGTACCTTTCTTAATTGACTTTGACGACATCATCTTTGTCAATCTATATTTTCCCTCCCCGACTACCATTTTTTACTATTAAATGTGAAAATATTTGAACGATTTTTTCCCAAATAAATCATAAAAATAAACGTGAGCATAAATTTATGAGTATATGAATGTCATTGTTTTAATTCTTATCAAAATTCAACTTATTAAAATGAGTAAAATTATGTGGGCACTTTTATCCTGAATAAATTATAAAATAAATATTGCTAATTGGTGGTTATTTGAGCATGTAGTGAATGAGATTAAAATGTTCCACAAAAAAAGTGATTTTGTCTAGTGGTTGGATATGTAAACATAAAGTTATAGTTGTTGGAAGGTTACAAAATAAATATTGCTAATAGGTGGTTATTTGAGCATGATGTAGTGAATGAGTTTCAAATGTTTCACAAAAAAGTGATTTGGTCTAGTGGTTGGACATGTAAACATAAAGTTACAATTGTTGTAAGGTCATGGGTTCAATTCCTTCCAACTTCAATTTTTTTTAACATTAATATAAATGTAAGGACAAATTTGTAATTTACTAAATAGGCATAAAACCCATGTTGGCCCATAATAGATATCCCTCCTAGAGAGGCATTTGTTAAAAGATATATCTCCTCTTCTAAATAGTGACATTTTGAATTATTTTGAATTCCCACAACTAATGAAAGCCTATAGCTTTCGATAATCAGACATGCTTCGATAATCAGACATATACACAAACAATATTTACCACTGCTGTCCCAGTACCATAAGTACATAAACAGTATTTACACAATTAATAATATTTTCTTTGAATGAAATTACTGAAATTACCACTATTGTCCTCGCATTGCCAGAATAATTATCATTCATAATATTATTTTATTATTTATTTTAATAATTTTAATGATTGTGTCGAAATATGATGTGATATTTTCGGGTATATATTAATGATTATAAAATTAGTTTTAAATCAAAAAGTTAACGTGTTTTAATTTGAAAGAGAATATTAATGCTTGGAAGTTATGATACGATTGATATTTTTAGGTCTTTATAAAAAGTAAGATATTCAACTAAAAGTATATGTAAAAAAGGCAATCGACTAATTATTATTAATTATATTATGTCATTATTTATTTTAGGTGTTCTAATAGTATAGATATCATATATATTTCTATGAAGGGTAAATAAGTAAATTCACGACGTACCAAAAAACAGGTTCCAAAACTTTTAATGTTTCGGCTTTTATATAATAGTATAGATTTGTAAAAATATTATCGAAAATTGTAATATTTTAATATATTTATATATTTATTTTAATTCTTATTATAATTAAAATAGCACGAAACACGACACGAAACGTACACGAAACGAAAGTACACGAACACGAAATGAGTCAAATGACACGAACCTCTAAACGGGTGATTTTGGGTTTAGCATTCAGCTACACGAAAGTACATGACACAAAAGTACACTGACACGAACGAATTGACAGGTCTACATGGGAATATCCCCATACACGCCTTTGTCTTTCACATATCACCATTTACACGCCTTCGTCTTTCACATATCCCCATGCATAGCGTTTTCCTCTTCTCTTTTCTTCTTCTTCTTCTATTCATATTTAAACCCCTTTTCTTCATCTGTTCTTTCTTACAACCTACAATCCTCCATACCTTTCTAATTCTCAAACCCTTATACCCTTTCTTCCTTAACCAGTTTCTTTTGCTTTTCAAAATGGCCAAAACCAAAAGAGGATCGTCAAAGAAACCGCCTCTTTCTCCCACACCATCAAAGAAACCGAAGTTTTCACAAACCATTCTCTCTTCCAATGATTCCCAAGGATCTATTGATAGCAATGAAGATTCCCAAACTCTAAAGACCCTTCGTTCGCGTGGCCGTTCGTCTTCTCGCTCAATTCTCAAGGAACGACTTGTGGATATGGATCTTCTGAAGGAAGCTGGAATTTTCCAACTTTTCGGTTCGGTGGGTTGTCTCTCTCTTCTCGAGCCGGAAGTTATTTTTTATCCAGATCTTGTTCGTGATTTCTACTCCAATTTTACGATTCGGGGAGATTTGGATCATTCTTTAGTCAAGGGGAGTTCAGTGGTTTTCAATGCTCATCTCCTGTCCTTAATTATTTCTGTTTCCAACAAAGGGCCCTGCCCTTTCACGTCGTCTCATATGAGGATTTTGCTTTTGATCGACAAGTGGAGTTGAACGTCTCCGACGATTCTTCCAGTTCTAAACCATTGGTAAATAATCTTTCTCCTCGTTCTTTGTGTCTCTTTCGTTTAATTCATACATATGTATGTCCTCGAAATAGTGGTCGTGATCGACTTACTAATCAGGATATCATTTTGCTTGCTTTATTCAATTCTGATGTCTCATTTGATGTTGCTTCTTTCATCATTAAACATATGTCCCATTGCGTGTCACATGATTCAATGCATCTTCCTTATCCGTCGCTTTTGACAAAGGTATTTCGTTATTTTGATTTAATTACCGATTCTGATAAACAAGACAAAATTGTCGATTGTTTTGATCTTAAGGTTTTAAATGCGAATTATTTGTGCATGTAGTAAATGATTTTTAAAAAATTGTTGTAAGTTTCTTCTTTGGCTTAGTAAAAATATGTTTTACACCTCATTTATCATTTCTTGTATTAATTTAATAATAAACATATTTTAGTTATTCGACTAATATAGACATAATTGTTAAAAGAGAAATATTGTAATAAATTTTGATATATCTATTTTCACTTCCGCACGATTACCTACTTGAGATAAACTTCTACTAATTTTCGGTCACCTACCTCCTTCACTTTGATTTTTTTTTTTTTACCAATTTTCGGCCACCTCAGTACCTTTCATACTTAAAATAAAATATTATACTGATATCGAGTAAAAATATGTTATACACTTCATTCATCAATTTTTGTAACAATTTAATAATAAACATATTCTGGCTATTGACTAATATATAGACATAATTTTTAAAAGAGAGAAATATTGTAATAAATTTTTATAGATCTATTTTCACTTTCGTCCGTTTACCTACTTGAGATAAACTTCTACTTATTTTTCGTCACCTACCTCCTCACTTTGATTTTTTTTGACCAATTTTCGGCCACTCAGTACCTTTCATACTTAAAATAAAATATTATACTCTTATCGAGTAAAAATATGTTATACACTTCATTCATCCTTTTTTGTAACAATTTAATAATAAACATATTCTAGCTATTTGACTAATATATAGACATAATTGTTAAAAGAGAGAAATATTGTAATAAATTTTTATAGATCTATTTTCACTTCCGTCAGTTTACCTACTTGAGATAGACGTCTACTTATTTTTCGTCACCAACCTCCTCACTTTAATTTTTTTTGAACAATTTTCGGCCACTCAGTACCTTTCTTAATTGACTTTGACGACATCATCTTTGTCAATCTATATTTTCCCTCCCCGACTACCATTTTTTTACTATTATATGTGAAAATATTTTAACGATTTTATCCCTAATAAATCTACTGATATCGAATAAAAATATGTTATACACTTCATTCATCATTTTTTGTAACAATTTAATAATAAACATATTCTGACTATTTGACTAATATATAGACATAATTGTTAAAAGAGAGAAATATTTTAAGAAATTTTTATAGATCTGTTTTCACTTCCGCCCGTTTACCTACTTGAGATAGACTTCTACTTATTTTTCGTCACCTACCTCCTCACTTTGATTTTTTTTTTGGGACCAATTTTCGGCCACTCAGTACCTTTATTAATTGACTTTGACGACATCATCTTTGTCAATCTATATTTTCCCTCCCCGACTACCATTTTTTACTATTATATGTGAAAATATTTGAACGATTTTATCCCTAATAAATCATAAAAATAAACGTGAGCATAAATTTATGAGTATATGAATGTCATTGTTTTAATTCTTATCAAAATTCAACTTATTAAAATGAGTAAAATTATGTGGGCACTTTTATCCTGAATAAATTATAAAATAAATATTGCTAATTGGTGGTTATTTGAGCATGTAGTGAATGAGATTAAAATGTTCCACAAAAAAAGTGATTTTGCCTAGTGGTTGGATATGTAAACATAAAGTTACAGTTGTTGGAAGGTTACAAAATAAATATTGCTAATAGGTGGTTATTTGAGCATGATGTAGTGAATGAGTTTCAAATGTTTCACAAAAAAGTGATTTGGTCTAGTGGTTGGACATGTAAACATAAAGTTACAATTGTTGTAAGGTCATGGGTTCACCTACTTGAGATAGACGTCTACTTATTTTTCGTCACCTAGCTCCTCACTTTAATTTTTTTTGACCAATTTTCGGCCACTCAGTACCTTTCTTAATTGACTTTGACGACATCATCTTTGTCAATCTATATTTTCCCTCCCCGACTACCATTTTTTTACTATTGTATGTGAAAATATTTTAACGATTTTATCCCTAATAAATCTACTGATATCGAGTAAAAATATGTTATACACTTCATTCATCATTTTTTGTAACAATTTAATAATAAACATATTCTGACTATTTGAGTAATATATAGACATAATTGTTAAAAGATAGAAATATTGTAAGAAATTTTTATAGATCTATTTTCACTTCCGCACGTTTACCTACTTGAGATAGACTTCTACTTATTTTTCGTCACCTACCTCCTCACTTTGATTTTTTTTTTTGGACCAATTTTCGGCCACTCAGTACCTTTCTTAATTGACTTTGACGACATCATATTTGTCAATCTATATTTTCCCTCCCCGACTACCATTTTTTACTATTATATGTGAAAATATTTGAACGATTTTATCCCTAATAAATCATAAAAATAAACGTGAGCATAAATTTATGAGTATATGAATGTCATTGTTTTAATTCTTATCAAAATTCAACTTATTAAAATGAGTAAAATTATGTGGGCACTTTTATCCTGAATAAATTATAAAATAAATATTGCTAATTGGTGGTTATTTGAGCATGTAGTGAATGAGATTAAAATGTTCCACAAAAAAAGTGATTTTGTCTAGTGGTTGGATATGTAAACATAAAGTTACAGTTGTTGGAAGGTTACAAAATAAATATTGCTAATACGTGGTTATTTGAGCATGATGTAGTGAATAAGTTTCAAATGTTTCACAAAAAGTGATTTGGTCTAGTGGTTGGATATGTAATCATAAAGTTACAATTGTTGTAAGGTCATGGGTTCACATACTTGAGATAGACGTCTACTTATTTTTCGTCACCTACCTCCTCACTTTAATTTTTTTTTGACCAATTTTCGGCCACTCAGTACCTTTCTTAATTGACTTTGACGACATCATCTTTGTCAATCTATATTTTCCCTCCCCGACTACCATTTTTTTACTATTGTATGTGAAAATATTTTAACGATTTTATCCCTAATAAATCTACTGATATCGAGTAAAAATATGTTATACACTTCATTCATCATTTTTTTGTAACAATTTAATAATAAACATATTCTGACTATTTGAGTAATATATAGACATAATTGTTAAAAGAGAGAAATATTGTAAGAAATTTTTAAAGATCTATTTTCACTTCCGCCCGTTTACCTACTTGAGATAGACTTCTACTTATTTTTCGTCACCTACCTCCTCACTTTGATTTTTTTTTTTGGACCAATTTTCGGCCACTCAGTACCTTTATTAATTGACTTTGACGACATCATCTTTGTCAATCTATATTTTCCCTCCCCGACTACCATTTTTTACTATTATATGTGAAAATATTTGAACGATTTTATCCCTAATAAATCATAAAAATAAACGTGAGCATAAATTTATGAGTATATGAATGTCATTGTTTTAATTCTTATCAAAATTCAACTTATTAAAATGAGTAAAATTATGTGGGCACTTTTATCCTGAATAAATTATAAAATAAATATTGCTAATTGGTGGTTATTTGAGCATGTAGTGAATGAGATTAAAATGTTCCACAAAAAAAGTGATTTTGCCTAGTGGTTGGATATGTAAACATAAAGTTACAGTTGTTGGAAGGTTACAAAATAAATATTGCTAATAGGTGGTTATTTGAGCATGATGTAGTGAATGAGTTTCAAATGTTTCACAAAAAAGTGATTTGGTCTAGTGGTTGGACATGTAAACATAAAGTTACAATTGTTGTAAGGTCATGGGTTCACCTACTTGAGATAGACGTCTACTTATTTTTCGTCACCTAGCTCCTCACTTTAATTTTTTTTTGACCAATTTTCGGCCACTCAGTACCTTTCTTAATTGACTTTGACGACATCATCTTTGTCAATCTATATTTTCCCTCCCCGACTACCATTTTTTTACTATTGTATGTGAAAATATTTTAACGATTTTATCCCTAATAAATCTACTGATATCGAGTAAAAATATGTTATACACTTCATTCATCATTTTTTGTAACAATTTAATAATAAACATATTCTGACTATTTGAGTAATATATAGACATAATTGTTAAAAGATAGAAATATTGTAAGAAATTTTTATAGATCTATTTTCACTTCCGCACGTTTACCTACTTGAGATAGACTTCTACTTATTTTTCGTCACCTACCTCCTCACTTTGATTTTTTTTTTGGACCAATTTTCGGCCACTCAGTACCTTTCTTAATTGACTTTGACGACATCATATTTGTCAATCTATATTTTCCCTCCCCGACTACCATTTTTTACTATTATATGTGAAAATATTTGAACGATTTTATCCCTAATAAATCATAAAAATAAACGTGAGCATAAATTTATGAGTATATGAATGTCATTGTTTTAATTCTTATCAAAATTCAACTTATTAAAATGAGTAAAATTATGTGGGCACTTTTATCCTGAATAAATTATAAAATAAATATTGCTAATTGGTGGTTATTTGAGCATGTAGTGAATGAGATTAAAATGTTCCACAAAAAAAGTGATTTTGTCTAGTGGTTGGATATGTAAACATAAAGTTACAGTTGTTGGAAGGTTACAAAATAAATATTGCTAATACGTGGTTATTTGAGCATGATGTAGTGAATAAGTTTCAAATGTTTCACAAAAAGTGATTTGGTCTAGTGGTTGGATATGTAATCATAAAGTTACAATTGTTGTAAGGTCATGGGTTCACATACTTGAGATAGACGTCTACTTATTTTTCGTCACCTACCTCCTCACTTTAATTTTTTTTTGACCAATTTTCGGCCACTCAGTACCTTTCTTAATTGACTTTGACGACATCATCTTTGTCAATCTATATTTTCCCTCCCCGACTACCATTTTTTTACTATTGTATGTGAAAATATTTTAACGATTTTATCCCTAATAAATCTACTGATATCGAGTAAAAATATGTTATACACTTCATTCATCATTTTTTTGTAACAATTTAATAATAAACATATTCTGACTATTTGAGTAATATATAGACATAATTGTTAAAAGAGAGAAATATTGTAAGAAATTTTTAAAGATCTATTTTCACTTCCGCCCGTTTACCTACTTGAGATAGACTTCTACTTATTTTTCGTCACCTACCTCCTCACTTTGATTTTTTTTTTGGTCCAATTTTCGGCCACTCAGTACCTTTCTTAATTGACTTTGACGACATCATCTTTGTCAATCTATATTTTCCCTCCCCGACTACCATTTTTTACTATTATATGTGAAAATATTTGAACGATTTTATCCCTAATAAATCATAAAAATAAACGTGAGCATAAATTTATGAGTATATGAATGTCATTGTTTTAATTCTTATCAAAATTCAACTTATTAAAATGAGTAAAATTATGTGGGTACTTTTGTCCTGAATAAATTATAAAATAAATATTGCTAATTGGTGGTTATTTGAGCATGTAGTGAATGAGATTAAAATGTTCCACAAAAAAAGTGATTTTGTCTAGTGGTTGGATATGTAAACATAAAGTTACAGTTGTTGGAAGGTTACAAAATAAATATTGCTAATACGTGGTTATTTGAGCATGATGTAGTGAATGAGTTTCAAATGTTTCACAAAAAGTGATTTGGTCTAGTGGTTGGATATGTAATCATAAAGTTACAATTGTTGTAAGGTCATGGGTTCACCTACTTGAGATAGACGTCTACTTATTTTTCGTCACCTACCTCCTCACTTTAATTTTTTTTTTGACCAATTTTCGCCCACTCAGTACCTTTCTTAATTGACTTTGACGACATCATCTTTGTCAATCTATATTTTCCCTCCCCGACTACCATTTTTTTACTATTGTATGTGAAAATATTTTAACGATTTTATCCCTAATAAATCTACTGATATCGAGTAAAAATATGTTATACACTTCATTCATCATTTTTTGTAACAATTTAATAATAAACATATTCTGACTATTTGAGTAATATATAGACATAATTGTTAAAAGAGAGAAATATTGTAAGAAATTTTTATAGATCTATTTTCACTTCCGCCCGTTTACCTACTTGAGATAGACTTCTACTTATTTTTCGTCACCTACCTCCTCACTTTGATTTTTTTTTGGGTCCAATTTTCGGCCACTCAGTACCTTTCTTAATTGACTTTGACGACATCATCTTTGTCAATCTATATTTTCCCTCCCCGACTACCATTTTTTACTATTATATGTGAAAATATTTGAACGATTTTATCCCTAATAAATCATAAAAATAAATGTGAGCATAAATTTATGAGTATATGAATGTCATTGTTTTAATTCTTATCAAAATTCAACTTATTAAAATGAGTAAAATTATGTGGGCACTTTTATCCTGAATAAATTATAAAATAAATATTGCTAATTGGTGGTTATTTGAGCATGTAGTGAATGAGATTAAAATGTTCAAAAAAAAAGTGATTTTGTCTAGTGGTTGGATATGTAAACATAAAGTTACAGTTGTTGGAAGGTTACAAAATAAATATTGCTAATACGTTGTTATTTGAGCATGATGTAGTGAATAAGTTTCAAATGTTTCACAAAAAGTGATTTGGTCTAGTGGTTGGATATGTAATCATAAAGTTACAATTGTTGTAAGGTCATGGGTTCACATACTTGAGATAGACGTCTACTTATTTTTCGTCACCTACCTCCTCACTTTAATTTTTTTTTGACCAATTTTCGGCCACTCAGTACCTTTCTTAATTGACTTTGACGACATCATCTTTGTCAATCTATATTTTCCCTCCCCGACTACCATTTTTTTACTATTGTATGTGAAAATATTTTAACGATTTTATCCCTAATAAATCTACTGATATCGAGTAAAAATATGTTATACACTTCATTCATCATTTTTTGTAACAATTTAATAATAAACATATTCTGACTATTTGAGTAATATATAGACATAATTGTTAAAAGAGAGAAATATTGTAAGAAAATTTTAAAGATCTATTTTCACTTCCGCCCGTTTACCTACTTGAGATAGACTTCTACTTATTTTTCGTCACCTACCTCCTCACTTTGATTTTTTTTTTGGTCCAATTTTCGGCCACTCAGTACCTTTCTTAATTGACTTTGACGACATCATCTTTGTCAATCTATATTTTCCCTCCCCGACTACCATTTTTTACTATTATATGTGAAAATATTTGAACGATTTTATCCCTAATAAATCATAAAAATAAACGTGAGCATAAATTTATGAGTATATGAATGTCATTGTTTTAATTCTTATCAAAATTCAACTTATTAAAATGAGTAAAATTATGTGGGTACTTTTGTCCTGAATAAATTATAAAATAAATATTGCTAATTGGTGGTTATTTGAGCATGTAGTGAATGAGATTAAAATGTTCCACAAAAAAAGTGATTTTGTCTAGTGGTTGGATATGTAAACATAAAGTTACAGTTGTTGGAAGGTTACAAAATAAATATTGCTAATACGTGGTTATTTGAGCATGATGTAGTGAATGAGTTTCAAATGTTTCACAAAAAGTGATTTGGTCTAGTGGTTGGATATGTAATCATAAAGTTACAATTGTTGTAAGGTCATGGGTTCACCTACTTGAGATAGACGTCTACTTATTTTTCGTCACCTACCTCCTCACTTTAATTTTTTTTTTGACCAATTTTCGCCCACTCAGTACCTTTCTTAATTGACTTTGACGACATCATCTTTGTCAATCTATATTTTCCCTCCCCGACTACCATTTTTTTACTATTGTATGTGAAAATATTTTAACGATTTTATCCCTAATAAATCTACTGATATCGAGTAAAAATATGTTATACACTTCATTCATCATTTTTTGTAACAATTTAATAATAAACATATTCTGACTATTTGAGTAATATATAGACATAATTGTTAAAAGAGAGAAATATTGTAAGAAATTTTTATAGATCTATTTTCACTTCCGCCCGTTTACCTACTTGAGATAGACTTCTACTTATTTTTCGTCACCTACCTCCTCACTTTGATTTTTTTTTGGGTCCAATTTTCGGCCACTCAGTACCTTTCTTAATTGACTTTGACGACATCATCTTTGTCAATCTATATTTTCCCTCCCCGACTACCATTTTTTACTATTATATGTGAAAATATTTGAACGATTTTATCCCTAATAAATCATAAAAATAAATGTGAGCATAAATTTATGAGTATATGAATGTCATTGTTTTAATTCTTATCAAAATTCAACTTATTAAAATGAGTAAAATTATGTGGGCACTTTTATCCTGAATAAATTATAAAATAAATATTGCTAATTGGTGGTTATTTGAGCATGTAGTGAATGAGATTAAAATGTTCCACAAAAAAAGTGATTTTGTCTAGTGGTTGGATATGTAAACATAAAGTTACAGTTGTTGGAAGGTTACAAAATAAATATTGCTAATACGTGGTTATTTGAGCATGATGTAGTGAATAAGTTTCAAATGTTTCACAAAAAGTGATTTGGTCTAGTGGTTGGATATGTAATCATAAAGTTACAATTGTTGTAAGGTCATGGGTTCACATACTTGAGATAGACGTCTACTTATTTTTCGTCACCTACCTCCTCACTTTAATTTTTTTTTGACCAATTTTCGGCCACTCAGTACCTTTCTTAATTGACTTTGACGACATCATCTTTGTCAATCTATATTTTCCCTCCCCGACTACCATTTTTTTACTATTGTATGTGAAAATATTTTAACGATTTTATCCCTAATAAATCTACTGATATCGAGTAAAAATATGTTATACACTTCATTCATCATTTTTTGTAACAATTTAATAATAAACATATTCTGACTATTTGAGTAATATATAGACCTAATTGTTAAAAAAGAGAAATATTGTAAGAAATTTTTAAAGATCTATTTTCACTTCCGCCCGTTTACCTACTTGAGATAGACTTCTACTTATTTTTCGTCACCTACCTCCTCACTTTGATTTTTTTTTTGGGTCCAATTTTCGGCCACTCAATACCTTTCTTAATTGACTTTGACGACATCATCTTTGTCAATCTATATTTTCCCTCCCCGACTACCATTTTTTACTATTATATGTGAAAATATTTGAACGATTTTATCCCTAATAAATCATAAAAATAAACGTGAGCATAAATTTATGAGTATATGAATGTCATTGTTTTAATTCTTATCAAAATTCAACTTATTAAAATGAGTAAAATTATGTGGGCACTTTTATCCTGAATAAATTATAAAATAAATATTGCTAATTGGTGGTTATTTGAGCATGTAGTGAATGAGATTAAAATGTTCCACAAAAAAAGTGATTTTGTCTAGTGGTTGGATATGTAAACATAAAGTTACAGTTGTTGGAAGGTTACAAAATAAATATTGCTAATACGTGGTTATTTGAGCATGATGTAGTGAATGAGTTTCAAACGTTTCACAAAAAGTGATTTGGGTCTAGTGGTTGGACATGTAAACATGAAGTTACAATTGTTGTAAGGTCATGAGTTCAATTACTTCCAACTTCAATTTTTTTAACATTAATCTAAATGTAAGGACAAATTTGTAATTTACTAAATAGGCATAAAACCCATGTTGGCCTATAATAGATATAATGGATTTACCAATTACAACACCAAATTTGCGAAAATCGGCCACTAAACAACTTAAATCTCTTAACCAATAACCATAGATTAACCTTCGAGTTTAGCACTTTCGAGTTTAGCACTGTTGATTTCTTCATCGTCGGATAATTATATTTTACAATCGAACGAATGTATATAAACGCACAAATACATGTCTATACTATACTATTATAAGCGAAACATGGTATATTTGGTTGTCGGTTAGGTACATTTTTTTTGGTACACTCAATAACAATAGCAACCATTGGATTTTGAGACAGATTAGTGAGAACCGCTGGATCTAATACTAAAAAAATATTCTTTTTCTAATATTTAAAATATTTTCATTCGTTAAGTTCGAATCCCCCAACAACATATACTTATTAAACATACTAGCTTATAGCCCGTGCAAAGCACGGGTTACTTTTAATATTTTATAATTTATTTATAGTGTAATATAATATTATAAATATTAATTATAATATGTTATTGAAAAAATTCGAAACTTACATATTTGTATATAATAATTTTTAATATTAAATATAAATTAATATGTTGTTGGCAGGAATCAAACATTGTACCTCTGCATATAACAACTTTTAGTATTATTATATCTAACGGTCATGATCTTTTTGAATTGCTGATCTAACGGTGATAAATGAGGGATAACCAAAAGTGAGGATAACCAAAAAAGGGGTTAACCAACTACAAATTATACTCACTTTTGCTTATTATAATATAGTATAGATATATTATTTTATAAACTATTTTTAAGAGTTTAAAGTTATATTCCCATCAATATCATATTATAATCAAAAAAATTTATTATCCTTTTTTAATAAAGTATTATTATATATTTATATTATCTTATAAACTACTCCCAAAAATTTCCGTCAATAATATATTATAGTTAAAAATTAAAACATTATCGTTTAAAATACTGTCAAAAATGTATTATGATATTTTATTATCGTAAATAATTTTTTTCCTACTAATTAAATATATATATATATATGTGTGTGTGTGTGTGTGTGTGAAAATATGAGTAATAAGATAAAAATACTGAAAAAAACAAAATACTTGTATGTAATATTTTTATATATACATATGTATTTGAAAGTAATAATTAAAATACATGATTAGAATAATATTTATATTCATGATTTTTATAAAATCAAAAAAATATTTTAATAATAAAAACATATACGCAATTTAAAATTTGAACAAAATATAATTAATTTACAAGCAACCATCGGGGTTAGAGCAACTCCAACCCTCATGACCCATTATGTAAAATTGACGTGGGAGGCCCAAAATAGAGAACCAAAACAGAAAAATCAACTCCAACGCAGTTCACCCCTTCTGTAAAAGTTTAGAATTTTGTATATGGATTTTCCATATCTACTAGTGTCTCCCATTCTCTAAAATCACTTTCCACCTAGACTCCCGCTATTCTCAAACTCCCGCTCTCAACTTTCTTCCATTTCCGCTATTTCTTGAGTGCATATCTTGATTACTTGCAAAACTTTAGCAATTTACTCTCAAACTTTCTTTGGTTCAAGAAATCAACATCTAGCTATGTGAGTTACATATTTGATTTCATGTTTATTAATAAAAAGGGAATTTTTTTTCTTATTAGTGACTCTATCTTAGCATTTAGTAGTTTACATGTAACGACCCGGAAAATTACGTGTAATTTATTATATTAAAATATATTTTTAGTTGATTTTAATGTGTGTTAGTTTATTTTTAATGCATCTAAACGCGTTTTGATTTTTATAAAATAGGAAAATTATCTCATACGTGTTATGTGACTTCTGTGTATCATAGAATATTTTATTCTATTTTTCTGTAATTTTTATATTTTTAGAATACAGTTATTTTGCATTTTAAATTCCGGACCCAGCCCCTTTATTGAATTCGAGGTCCTGTTTTTCATAAAATTATTTTTATATAATAATGGGATGTTCAAAAATGTATTATTTTGTAATTTATGTAATATTCGTAATTTTTGGAGAATTTTGGCATTTATATCATATTTGTTTAAAAATAAAATTTTTACATTTTTATCCCATAAAAATTATTTTTAAGGCTTAATAATTTTAATTAGGGGCTAAAAATATTTTTGGGGTATTAATTTTCAGATTAATATAAATAGCAGATTTTTATTTTTAATTGTTAAAATTAATCAAAAATCAGATTTTTGATTTTATTTTTTTTGAAAATTCTTTGAATATTGTTCTTGGTGTTCTTGGAGATCAAACACACTTTTGACAGTGATTCCGGCATCCAAATCGTTCATATGGGTAACCAAACTGAAGCTCTTGATCTCTACTACATGTTTATGTGTGTTTTAACATCCTAAATTGCTTGAATCGAAAATTCATAATTTTAGTTTAATATTCGAATTTTCTCGAATTTATTGTGGATTGTAGGATGATTTGTTGTTGATGTGGTTAGTGTCTATAGATTGTATACAATCTCAGGAGCATCATGATAATTTTTGTTTGATTTTTAGTAGCTTAAAACTCGAAATCGAAAATTTGGGGGTGAGATATAATTTTCAATTTTCCGGATTTCTTGATGATTGTTTGGTGTTTTTGATGATTGATATGAGTCATTGAACTCCTGGGCTTTGATTTGGTATGTAGAACGTTTGATTTGGTTGAGAAATGAGCAAAAACGAATTTGATCGGATAATCTTTGAAGGTCGCCGGATTATTTCGGTTTTTGGCCGGATTTTTGGTTTGGTTAATTCTGGAAATGAATGAATGGTATGGTTGTGTTTGGGAGATGATTTGGAACGATTTTAAGCTTAAAAAACGTAACGAATGGTACGTTTTTGAGGCCGCCGGAGTTCGCCGGAAATTTTCTCCGGTCGCCGGTTTCTGGGAAACTGCCATTGATGTTGGTGGTGTTCTTGAAGCATTCATGTGAAGGTGGTGATGAATAGTACCAGTTTAATCTTCAAAATCTGATAACATTTTCTGGAAAGTGATTTTGGAATTTATTTTTACTTTTTACCAATTATTTTTACTTTTATTTACTTTTATTTACTTTTATTTACTTTTATTTACTTTAATTAATTTATAATTCTGAATTCAATTATTAATTTCAGAAATTTTATTTTCTGAAAATGTTTTTTTAAATCTAGAATTTATTTCTGAATTTTATTTTAATTATTTCTTTATTTATTTGTTTTTAATTCGAAATAATTAAGAATTAAATTCTTTTAATTATATTGATTAATCTCAAATAATGATTTAATTAATTTGATTATCTAATAAATGTAATTATTTATTAGATAATTTCATTAATTAATTATTACTTGACTCTAATTAATTTATTTAGGATTATTTAATTTTAATTAACCAAATTTTCTGTTTAAAAGTGATTTAAAATAGAAAGAAATTGTTTTAAATTCTAAAAATAATCCGGGAACGGTAAAAATAGTTTTAAAATTCTAAAATTATTTATAAACCCGGATTAGATAATTATAAAAATATTTTGGGGATCCAATAATTACCCAGAGGGTTTATTAATGATCCTTTTTGATTCAGGAAGGGTTATTTAAATCATTTAAAATTCTTTTAATTATTCTAAAAATACTTTTAAATATTATAATAATAATTTGAGTGCTCTTTTAATGGTGAGTCGTATCCGCGCTATGTGTTGATTGATTACGTGACAAGTATATATGTATTTGATTTGAGGATTAATGATGTATCTCCAGGATTAATTATTGTTTCGAGGAATAATCGTGTCTTGAGGATTAATTGATTATCATGTTTCTTTATCGAAGAATAAGATAAATGTTTTGAGGATTATCTATCGATTAAGTTGATTAATAAATAATTAATTTGAATATTCAATTAATTTAATTATTAATTGAATTATTCTTATTAATTGCGTATTAATTAAACCGTTTGTCCGTTTTCAACGAGAAAAGTATTTCTGGAATTAGAAAAATGACCCGGTTCTTATAAAAATAGTTTTAAGTTATAATTCAACTTTTAAATTTGGATCGACTTTTTACCAAACCTTTTTATTGAGTCGATTATATCCGATAATTAGGGTTTGACTCGTTTTCTGTTTTAAAAATATTAGATAAAATCTTTTTATGATCTGATCAACGTGCTATGTGATTATGTGATCTACTTATTGAGTCTCTTTACGTGCAATGTGAATTATTAAGGTATTAAGTATCGAGGGTTATGATATAATTCGAGTTTTGCCCGATATATATTTAATTGGTGATTAATTGTTTATATGATTTATGTTATAAGATGTCGCTAAGAGTAGACGATGTTTTCATTGAATTACTGACTAGGATTGTCAAAGTTATATTTCTTTTTGAGGACGAAGTGTTTGTTTCGAGGGTTAAGTGTTATATTTATATTTCTATTTCTTTATCGAGGATTAGAATAAATCTTTCAAGGATTAATTGTTGAATATTGACTTAGGTTTGTCAGCGGAGATAAGTAAATGTTTAATAAAGGAAGTTGGAGATGGATGAAATATTCTTTGTGGGTTATGAAGAAGGTTGGAGATGGATGCGAAATTATTTGTGGATTGTAATAAAGAAGGTTGGAGATGGAGGCAGTATTGTTTATGGAATTGATGGTTTACTTGTGAGGTGTTTTAACACCGGGAAAAACGTCTATGTTCAAAGGGGACATTTCCAATTATTTTATTCGGGCAGAGATATTGGTAAGCATGGTTAATACGTGTAACTTGAGTTTGTAAGCGTTTATAAAATATCAGAATCTCGTCTAGAGGCTGAAGTATTGTCTGGGGCGTGACTATAGAAGTAGACGCGCATGCTCAATGTCAACGGATCAGACTCGTGGCAATCGCAAGAGCGTCAAACCAGCGAATGATCAACAGAGGACATGATGACGTGAGATAGAAGAAGATAGTTGTATTACTTCGGCACTACGCAATAGCAAAGGACCAGAGGCAAGTATTTTCCCCTTGATCATCTTATACACTGTTTATTTTATGTTCATTGATTCATATCATGATGAATAGCTATTGTTCAGAGCTATTTGTGATTCTTAAATATTTTTGTGCGAACACAGTTGCTTGATATTGTTACCCTTGATGTGGGGAATTGTTTAAGATAAACTCTTCATATCCTTATTATAGTATTAAATAATAAGGATGTGAACTGTATGTGAAACTAAGCATTTCCTGTTGAATTCGGAAATTGCTCTATTGGATTGGAAAATAGTAAAGCGTAGGAGGCCACATCGAGTAGTTGGTCCAGCTATATTTAAGGAGGATATGGTAACCATTCCATCTTCCTATAGGCTAACATTACTTGCCTATTTTGGTACCCTCAAGAAATCCGAATTATAGCACGGGTATCGTAACGTACCAGTGACTATAAAGGGTCCCATTGCTTATGAACCTGATCAGGGGGCAATGGTGGTTTGTGTTTCAGTTATATAAGTGTATCCAATCCATATCGCCCGAATGGCTATTATATATTGTGAGTTGGCAGATGATTCATTTTTATGACATGCCAAATGATTTCAGTTATGATTTGAATTATATCACAGTTGTTGATTCAGTTTCTCTATAAACTGTTATACATTTCAGTTGATTTTATGCCCCACTTACCCTGGTTTTATATCAAAATTTTTATATGCTTGCTGAGCATTTCTTTCGCTCATACTTGCTGTTGTAAATTCTAACATTTCAGTAAGGTAGTTTGGCGAGACGTATCCGCACAACTCAGGAAGAGAAGAAGCGTGCTGCTATTTCGAAGATGACTTGGCTCAGGATGTCTGGATTTAGTGTAAGATCTATTTTATATAATTGAGTTCTAATATTTATTATTATTATGTAATTGTCTAGTTAGCCTGGCGTACTTCTTATCGAAGTTACACCAGTGGTTTAAGATTTGATCAAAGAGAATGTTGTAAAGAATGAATGCTTTCTATTTAATGGAATTTGGATTCTTGTTTCTAGCCCTATAACCTTAAAAGATCTTGGTATGTTGGGGTCACAGATGTTATATTTCCAGTGTTGGACAATCACAAGTGAATGATTATTATTAAACAGATGTTTTATTTTGAGGATTTTCGCGTGGCAACCAAATCTCCTGACCCCGGATTTGGGGGGTGTCACAGTTGGTATCAGAGCTGAGGTTATAGTAAACTAGAAACGAGAGTGTGTAGGAGTGTGTATAGCTAAGTAAGGAACGTCCGAGCTCATGTAGAGTTCGTATTGGACTATTGGATATAGTGCCAATTAATAAGTTGAGATTGGAGTACTCGTCTGAGATAGTTGTGCTGAATTGGATAGATCGCCTGGCGAATGGAGATGTCTACTGTGGAATCTTCAGAGATTATTACGAGTTGACGATGACATACGATATCGATATTCTTAAAACGTGGAACGGAAGAAGCTTAAATTCGAATGACGAGCTATCGAAGGAATTGGCAAAGAAGGCATAAGTAGTGACCTTGGCAATACCTTTTCTTTCTATGAATTATTTTGATATCCCTCCTAGAGAGGTATTCGTTAAAAGATATTTCTCCTCTTCTAAACAGTGACATTTTGATACTTGTGTTCAATCTCCATTTTGAATCTCAATTGTTTCAGTGGTTACTATGAAACCTATTATTAAATTTTTGAGACTTTCAACTTTTTGTTTTCTCCAATGATTAATAACCTTATTTGCAATATAGTACCACTTGTTCGGTACTTTCTTCCTGGTTCTCCTTTTCGGAAAATAACAAATTTGGAATTCCTTTCATATTTCTCTAATCCTACTGGGACGAACAACCCTATTTATAGGGGACACCAGGTATATCTGTCTGTGTGATAGAAGTTGGATGGGACGCCATCACTGGTGTGTTGTGTATTACAAGAAGGCTGATCACCTTTAATTGTAAATGTCGGAGCTAAGACACACAACGTCGGGTTCATGTGATCATATTGATCTCTCAGTTATTCTCTTATTTCAAATCAGGTTGCTTTAAAATTCATAAAATTCATAACCACAATTGTGGAACATTTGCTATGATATGGAATCTGTTCTCTTCAAAATTTTATGATTCTTGTCATCTCTATTGAAATTCAAGGGTATGCCAATCTGGTTAGAATAAGCGAAATTCGCAGATAGAAATTTGATTCGCAACGGAATCGCCAAGAGCAAGAACGAGTCCTAAAATGATTAGAATATCAGTGACATATCAATGGAATCAGTTCTCTCTCTCTCTATCAAGGATATTATGTTAATGGAAAGTTGGTCGAGCCATATTTGAAACGAATAATGATGTGTTGTAAGACTCCAATGATAACTGTGTCAGATAGAGACCCTATAATTGAACTGAGATTTTGGAGAAGTTGTTTATGAAGGAGCACTATCCCCAGTTTTGTAAAGCAAGTGTTGATGATGAAGGAGTTAAGGAACCCTACTAGTTGCCTTAGCTGATTCCGAGGACGGAATCCTTATAAGGGGGGAAGAATGTAACGACCCGGAAAATTACGTGTAATTTATTATATTAAAATATATTTTTAGTTGATTTTAATGTGTGTTAGTTTATTTTTAATGCATCTAAACGCGTTTTGATTTTTATAAAATAGGAAAATTATCTCATACGTGTTATGTGACTTCTGTGTATCATAGAATATTTTATTCTATTTTTCTGTAATTTTTATATTTTTAGAATACAGTTATTTTGCATTTTAAATTCCGGACCCAGCCCCTTTATTGAATTCGAGGTCCTGTTTTTCATAAAATTATTTTTATATAATAATGGGATGTTCAAAAATGTATTATTTTGTAATTTATGTAATATTCGTAATTTTTGGAGAATTTTGGCATTTATATCATATTTGTTTAAAAATAAAATTTTTACATTTTTATCCCATAAAAATTATTTTTAAGGCTTAATAATTTTAATTAGGGGCTAAAAATATTTTTGGGGTATTAATTTTCAGATTAATATAAATAGCAGATTTTTATTTTTAATTGTTAAAATTAATCAAAAATCAGATTTTTGATTTTATTTTTTTTGAAAATTCTTTGAATATTGTTCTTGGTGTTCTTGGAGATCAAACACACTTTTGACAGTGATTCCGGCATCCAAATCGTTCATATGGGTAACCAAACTGAAGCTCTTGATCTCTACTACATGTTTATGTGTGTTTTAACATCCTAAATTGCTTGAATCGAAAATTCATAATTTTAGTTTAATATTCGAATTTTCTCGAATTTATTGTGGATTGTAGGATGATTTGTTGTTGATGTGGTTAGTGTCTATAGATTGTATACAATCTCAGGAGCATCATGATAATTTTTGTTTGATTTTTAGTAGCTTAAAACTCGAAATCGAAAATTTGGGGGTGAGATATAATTTTCAATTTTCCGGATTTCTTGATGATTGTTTGGTGTTTTTGATGATTGATATGAGTCATTGAACTCCTGGGCTTTGATTTGGTATGTAGAACGTTTGATTTGGTTGAGAAATGAGCAAAAACGAATTTGATCGGATAATCTTTGAAGGTCGCCGGATTATTTCGGTTTTTGGCCGGATTTTTGGTTTGGTTAATTCTGGAAATGAATGAATGGTATGGTTGTGTTTGGGAGATGATTTGGAACGATTTTAAGCTTAAAAAACGTAACGAATGGTACGTTTTTGAGGCCGCCGGAGTTCGCCGGAAATTTTCTCCGGTCGCCGGTTTCTGGGAAACTGCCATTGATGTTGGTGGTGTTCTTGAAGCATTCATGTGAAGGTGGTGATGAATAGTACCAGTTTAATCTTCAAAATCTGATAACATTTTCTGGAAAGTGATTTTGGAATTTATTTTTACTTTTTACCAATTATTTTTACTTTTATTTACTTTTATTTACTTTTATTTACTTTTATTTACTTTAATTAATTTATAATTCTGAATTCAATTATTAATTTCAGAAATTTTATTTTCTGAAAATGTTTTTTTAAATCTAGAATTTATTTCTGAATTTTATTTTAATTATTTCTTTATTTATTTGTTTTTAATTCGAAATAATTAAGAATTAAATTCTTTTAATTATATTGATTAATCTCAAATAATGATTTAATTAATTTGATTATCTAATAAATGTAATTATTTATTAGATAATTTCATTAATTAATTATTACTTGACTCTAATTAATTTATTTAGGATTATTTAATTTTAATTAACCAAATTTTCTGTTTAAAAGTGATTTAAAATAGAAAGAAATTGTTTTAAATTCTAAAAATAATCCGGGAACGGTAAAAATAGTTTTAAAATTCTAAAATTATTTATAAACCCGGATTAGATAATTATAAAAATATTTTGGGGATCCAATAATTACCCAGAGGGTTTATTAATGATCCTTTTTGATTCAGGAAGGGTTATTTAAATCATTTAAAATTCTTTTAATTATTCTAAAAATACTTTTAAATATTATAATAATAATTTGAGTGCTCTTTTAATGGTGAGTCGTATCCGCGCTATGTGTTGATTGATTACGTGACAAGTATATATGTATTTGATTTGAGGATTAATGATGTATCTCCAGGATTAATTATTGTTTCGAGGAATAATCGTGTCTTGAGGATTAATTGATTATCATGTTTCTTTATCGAAGAATAAGATAAATGTTTTGAGGATTATCTATCGATTAAGTTGATTAATAAATAATTAATTTGAATATTCAATTAATTTAATTATTAATTGAATTATTCTTATTAATTGCGTATTAATTAAACCGTTTGTCCGTTTTCAACGAGAAAAGTATTTCTGGAATTAGAAAAATGACCCGGTTCTTATAAAAATAGTTTTAAGTTATAATTCAACTTTTAAATTTGGATCGACTTTTTACCAAACCTTTTTATTGAGTCGATTATATCCGATAATTAGGGTTTGACTCGTTTTCTGTTTTAAAAATATTAGATAAAATCTTTTTATGATCTGATCAACGTGCTATGTGATTATGTGATCTACTTATTGAGTCTCTTTACGTGCAATGTGAATTATTAAGGTATTAAGTATCGAGGGTTATGATATAATTCGAGTTTTGCCCGATATATATTTAATTGGTGATTAATTGTTTATATGATTTATGTTATAAGATGTCGCTAAGAGTAGACGATGTTTTCATTGAATTACTGACTAGGATTGTCAAAGTTATATTTCTTTTTGAGGACGAAGTGTTTGTTTCGAGGGTTAAGTGTTATATTTATATTTCTATTTCTTTATCGAGGATTAGAATAAATCTTTCAAGGATTAATTGTTGAATATTGACTTAGGTTTGTCAGCGGAGATAAGTAAATGTTTAATAAAGGAAGTTGGAGATGGATGAAATATTCTTTGTGGGTTATGAAGAAGGTTGGAGATGGATGCGAAATTATTTGTGGATTGTAATAAAGAAGGTTGGAGATGGAGGCAGTATTGTTTATGGAATTGATGGTTTACTTGTGAGGTGTTTTAACACCGGGAAAAACGTCTATGTTCAAAGGGGACATTTCCAATTATTTTATTCGGGCAGAGATATTGGTAAGCATGGTTAATACGTGTAACTTGAGTTTGTAAGCGTTTATAAAATATCAGAATCTCGTCTAGAGGCTGAAGTATTGTCTGGGGCGTGACTATAGAAGTAGACGCGCATGCTCAATGTCAACGGATCAGACTCGTGGCAATCGCAAGAGCGTCAAACCAGCGAATGATCAACAGAGGACATGATGACGTGAAATAGAAGAAGATAGTTGTATTACTTCGGCGCTACGTAACAGCTAAGGACCAGAGGCAAGTATTTTCCCCTTGATCATCTTATACACTGTTTATTTTATGTTCATTGATTCATATCATGATGAATAGCTATTGTTCAGAGCTATTTGTGATTCTTAAATATTTTTGTGCGAACACAGTTGCTTGATATTGTTACCCTTGATGTGGGGAATTGTTTAAGATAAACTCTTCATATCCTTATTATAGTATTAAATAATAAGGATGTGAACTGTATGTGAAACTAAGCATTTCCTGTTGAATTCGGAAATTGCTCTATTGGATTGGAAAATAGTAAAGCGTAGGAGGCCACATCGAGTAGTTGGTCCAGCTATATTTAAGGAGGATATGGTAACCATTCCATCTTCCTATAGGCTAACATTACTTGCCTATTTTGGTACCCTCAAGAAATCCGAATTATAGCACGGGTATCGTAACGTACCAGTGACTATAAAGGGTCCCATTGCTTATGAACCTGATCAGGGGGCAATGGTGGTTTGTGTTTCAGTTATATAAGTGTATCCAATCCATATCGCCCGAATGGCTATTATATATTGTGAGTTGGCAGATGATTCATTTTTATGACATGCCAAATGATTTCAGTTATGATTTGAATTATATCACAGTTGTTGATTCAGTTTCTCTATAAACTGTTATACATTTCAGTTGATTTTATGCCCCACTTACCCTGGTTTTATATCAAAATTTTTATATGCTTGCTGAGCATTTCTTTCGCTCATACTTGCTGTTGTAAATTCTAACATTTCAGTAAGGTAGTTTGGCGAGACGTATCCGCACAACTCAGGAAGAGAAGAAGCGTGCTGCTATTTCGAAGATGACTTGGCTCAGGATGTCTGGATTTAGTGTAAGATCTATTTTATATAATTGAGTTCTAATATTTATTATTATTATGTAATTGTCTAGTTAGCCTGGCGTACTTCTTATCGAAGTTACACCAGTGGTTTAAGATTTGATCAAAGAGAATGTTGTAAAGAATGAATGCTTTCTATTTAATGGAATTTGGATTCTTGTTTCTAGCCCTATAACCTTAAAAGATCTTGGTATGTTGGGGTCACAGATGTTATATTTCCAGTGTTGGACAATCACAAGTGAATGATTATTATTAAACAGATGTTTTATTTTGAGGATTTTCGCGTGGCAACCAAATCTCCTGACCCCGGATTTGGGGGGTGTCACATTACATGTTTGCTGAATTTTTATTGTATTATATATCTTGATTTTTTTGTAGAAAATGGATCCATTTTTTACTCAATTGCTAAATGATGTGTATATAATGATAATGAAGAACTGAGTTCGCAACCACCTCCACCATCACAAACAAAAGACTTAACGAGCAAATCAAAAAAGGGTAGATCGAAAAATTTTACAATCCAAGAAGATATGCTACTTATATCCGCTTGGAAAAATGTGAGTATGGACCCAATTCAAGGGAACAATCAAACACAACAAACATATTGGTCTAGAATTACAAGCTACTACAATGAGTATAAAACGTTCCCAACTGAACGAACTTCAAGCTCCTTATGTAACCGATGGTCATCGATACAACTTTGTGTGAGTAAGTTTCAAGGCTTTTATAATAAAATAGAAGAACGAAATCAAAGTGGAATGAGTGGAGAAGACAAGGTACTTATATTTATATTAGTTTCATAGTTTAATTATTTGGTATGGAGTTTTATGCTCATAACAGAAAGGCTTGTTTTGTTCAGGGAACTCCTTAACAGCATTTGTCTTGATAAAAAACAAGTAAAAACAAGTAACTTCAAGTTACTTGTTTTGTTCTTACTTACCAAAAACAAGTAACTTCAAGTTACTTTTGTTTTGTTCTTACTTACCAAAAACAAGTAACTACAAGTTACTTGTTTTGTTCTTACTTACCAAAAACAAGTAACTTCAAGTTACTTGTTTTGTTCTTACATTTTTCCAGAGCAGTTTTTGCATTTTTCTTGCAGTTTGTATGTAGCAGTTTTTGAAATTCTCTGCAGATTTCTGCACATTTTTTTTAGCAGTTTTTTCCCACACTTCTGCGTGTTAACATCCATCTCTTATTGATGTACTTATTCAGGTTCGTAAAGCATGTGCAATGTACCAAACTATTCAGAAAAATGCATTTTCATATATGCATTGTTGGACAGAATTGCGATATTCGCCAAAGTTTGCATCAAATTTGTCTAAACCAAAAAAAAACAAGACTTCTCCAAATGATAAGTCATCTCCCACACCATCTACTGGAAGTCCAGTGAGTGTTAGTCTTGAAGCAGAAAGTGATGAAATGATGGAAAAACCTATTGGAAGAAAGGCAACTAAAAGATTGAAAAATCAGAACTTTGAAGCCAAAGAAAATCAATTCAAATTGATACTTGATGAAATGAAAGAGAATTTGACGGTTATCGCACAACAAAGAAACGAGGCATTTGACAAGGTAGTCAAGATGGAGGAAGAAAGACATGAGTGGAAGAGAGCAAAGGAAGAACGAGAAAGACAATTGTACGAGACCTGGAAAAATATACTAGTACCATGGAGCCTCATCTTGCTAGTTACTATAATTCTCTCAAAGCAAATATCTTGAAAAAAATGTCCTAGTTTAACAGTTATGTTATGATCTTGTAGCCTAGTATGTTGACAATTAAGAAATATGTTTCTTTAAAATGTTCTCAAAGCAAATATAACTGTTGAAAATGTAGCCGTTGTAAATATAGCATGTTAGAATTTGAATAATTATAAAATATTGATTTCAAATTATAGCTAACGAATATAGAGAATGCCATTGGAACAAAACAGTTTTTTGATTCTTTAAAATTGAGAGAATCATTATAATACATTATTTTAGCTAATCATTATAAAGAACGTGGTTGGAGATGCTCTTATAGGCTAATATATATATATATATATATATATGTTAGAAAATGGAGTTTTTGGAGCATAAGTATTTTATGTTCTTGATGTTAATTCCGAATTTTAACGATTGGAAATTGTTCCTTGCTATGAGGACTTAAATTTTCATATGTGGGTCTAAGTAATTTTCTTAGTGAAACCCATAGAGAAATAGAGTTGAAGTGGGTAGCTTGAAAGAGCTTGAAATGAGAATGTGTATTTGTCCCACATTGAAATAAATAAAAGGGGTTGTTGGCTTTATATAGAATCACACACATGGGTAGTGTACAACTACTAAGGTGTATGATGGTGCATGGTGTTACTGTGTGCTCCACGCGCACACACACGCGCGCGCGCGCCGCCGCCCGCCCCGCCTCGCCACGTCACGTCTCGACTCGACTCGACTCGGGTCGGCTCGGTCGAAGGGCGATTTGGGCGAATGTCATCAGTAACTGGTCAGACATCTAATACTGATGGGCCAAGTCCTGATGAAATCCTGAAGGTACTACCAGATCCTGATTCTTGATCAAATACTGATGGACCTCAAGTCATAACAGTATCAGATCCTGATGCTTGATCAAATACTGTTGGACCTCAAGTCCTGACGGTACCAGATCCTGATGATCAAATACTGATGGACGGACATTAGTTCCTGATGTTGAGTTCTGAACAGAGTTTGATAATATATATTCGTATAATTAAAATAAAAACTGATATGTGTGGATAATATATATATACGTAACTGTTACGATTTATTTTATATAAATCAGCCGTTTTGATTATATTAAATCAACCGTTTCATTCTAATTAATTGGAATGGGAGTTACAATATTAATTGGGTGGCATCAGTTACGTTTGGCCTCTCCTATTTATAGAGAGCTAAGCTACTGATTTTTTGTGAGATACTGACCACACCCTACATTCTCTTCTCTATACTCTCTGTTCTCCCTCCTGCCATAGTTTCTTGTACTTAAGGTTTTTCCTGGCGACTGAGGTGCTAGTCGAAGTTGAGCCTTTTGATTACTGTGATCATCTTGCTCGGAGCTGTTTTATCCTGGAAGAGTCATTGCAAGCATCCCATCACAGTGTAAGTGGGGGCAATTATCTCTTCAAGAACAATCAGGACTTCTTTGCAAGGCCTGGTGACTCAGCTGATTGTTTCATAATTTTATACCTGCATAGCTATGGCTTCTGGTATGATTTCTTATCTTCCTTTGTTCTATCAGTTACTGATGTACATATTTTATACCTTCGTGTTTTGTTTCGTTAATTGTTTGCTTGGCCTTGGCTTGTTAAATACGATATATAACTGCCTCTATTTTACTATATTAGTTAATATTTCCAACATTCTTGAAGAGATAATTGGTTATATAGTATTTAGCATAATGGTTAACGAGAGTGAAATTCCTGCTAGTGGTAGTTCGGTTGCATCTGCTGGGGTCATAGATTGGACCACTTACAGTTTTCCACAACCCGTTGAATTGACTGGCTTGCCAGAGAAATTCAATGGGGGCGTTGGCTTTTCTCGTTGGCAGAAAAGGATGAAGTTGTGGTTGACTGTAAAGGGTCTATGGCCTGTTGTGGAATATGAGAAGCCGGTTGTAGATCAAGAGAAGGCTGAATCAGTTAAGGGTTTTGCGAAGTGGGATGAGAAGGATGGGGTGGCTAGGGCAGCCATTTTGGCTGCTCTCACGAACACATTGTTTGATGTGTACTCCTCTGATGCCTACACCGCAAAACTCTTATGGGAGAAGCTGGACCAGACACATAATACTGACTCACAAGGTCTGGAAAAGTATTCTGTGGCTAGGTTCCTTGATTTCAAGCTGGTGGACAATAAGTCCATGACTGTGCAAGTGCATGAATTCGAGATGATAGTGCATGCTTTGAAGGATTCTGGAATGGACCTCCCCAAAAAGTTTAAGGTGATGAGTGTGATTGAAAAGCTTCCAAAGTCTTGGGAAGAGTTCTCTCTCTCTCCCTGAAAAGACAGAAAGGAGAGATCACCTGGACCAACCTTATGCTGGACATCTCGGTGCAAGAACAACACAAGTCCAAACAGGGACATGTTATGCCAACTGAGCATGGAAGTTCGAAGGTAAATGTAGCAACTGTAGGACAGAAAAGGAAGGTTGTCTCTAAGAAGGGTAATAGTAATAAACCTAAGAATGACAAGGATAAGGCCAAGAAACCAAAGGCAAACAAACCATGTTGGTCTTGTGGGCAGGTTGGGCACTGGAGTAAGGACTGCCCTACAAAGAAAGCAAAGAAAGCCGAGGGGGTAGCTCAAGCGAATGCTGTGCTTGGAACCTCAAGTGGGCCTGTAGCGAACATGGTTGTTGGTGAGGCTTTGGCTTCTGAAACCAACGTTGACCGGTATGTTACCTACAACCCTGTACTATTTTCCACTTATCTGTCAAATGAATGGTTGATTGACACTGGAGCTAATGTGCATATTTGTGCTGACATTAGTTTATTTGTATCTTATCAACAGAGTCATAGCTTGACAGTGACGATGGGGAACGCAAGTGCTGCTCAAATACATGAAATAGGAAACGTGGACTTGAAGTTTCCTTCGGGTCGTATTCTATCCCTGACGAGAGTGCATCATGTTCCCAACATGCGTAGAAATATAATAAGTGGAAGTTGTTTAGTAGCTAATGGTTTTGAAGTCTCTCTTAAATGTAATAAAGTAGTTCTTATTCGTACTGGTACTTTCTTTGGCAAGGGTTACTTGTCAAATGGTTTATTTGTAATAAATGCTGAGCCCGTTTTGGGTGCTTTGAAAAAAATTACTCCTTCTGTTAACTTTGTTGAATCTTCAACTGTATGGCATGCTAGACTTGGTCACTTAAATTTTGGTGCTCTTAAAAATATGATGAACTTAGAGTTGATTCCAAGACATACCATAGAAAAGAATTCTAAATGTCAAGTATGTGTGTCTGCTAAACAAATAAGGAAACCTTTTCATAATATTGCTAGGGATTCAGACTTGTTAGATTTAGTACACACTGATATTTGTGAATTTGGTGGTGTGTTGACTAAGGACCAGTTTAGATACTTCATTACCTTTATAGATGATAGTAGTAGATACTGTTATGTCTATTTACTTAGACATAAGGATGAAGCACTTAGTAAATTCATTATATATAAAACTGAAGTAGGAAAACAAACTAGTAAGGTACTTAAATGGTTGAGATCTGATAGAGGTGGTGAGTATACGAGTAACTCTTTTAATGAATTTTGTGCAAGCAATGGTATAGTTCATGAAGTTACCCCACCATACACACCTGAGTCTAATGGGGTTGCTGAGCGAAAGAACAGAACATTTAAAGATATGATTAATAGTATGCTTATTAATTCTGGGTTGCCTAAATACATGTGGGGAGAAGCTCTGAATACGGCTTGCCATATTCTGAATAGAGTTCCTCTGAAACACATGGATAAGACACCCTATGAGTTATGGAAGAGCAAGAAGACTAGTCTTAAGTATCTTCGTGTGTGGGGGTGCCTTGCTAATTAAGGTACTTGTCCCTGAACACAAGAGAAAGAAACTAGGTCCGAAGACTGTTGATTGTATCTTTCTAGGCTATCTTGAAACCACTACAGCTATGAGATTTTTAGTGTTAAAATATGACATAGATGGTATAGTGGCAAACACGATAGTTGAGTTTCGTGATGCTACATGCTTTGAGGATGTTTACCCTATGAAGACTGGCATGCCTCAAGATACTTCTACTGAAGATCCTACTCACACATCAAGTTCTATTCCTGATCATGTGGAAAAGATGACAAATGTGGGGGTGGAACCTAGTAGTAGCTCTACTCCTAAGGAGGTAGAGGAACCACGAAGGAGTAAGCGTGCAAAGGTAGTCAAGGATTTTGGAAGTGATTTTATCACTTACAATGTCGAGGACGAACCTTTAACTTTCCGACAAGCCATGGATTCTTCAGAGTCTAGGCACTGGAAGGGCGCTGTAAAGAGTGAAATTGACTCTATTGTTTCTAACGGAACATGGGAGTTAGTTGATCTCCCTCCTGGGTGTTCTACTATCGGGTGCAGATGGATCTTTAAAAGGAAGTTGAACCCTGACGGCTCAGTAGATAAGTACAAAGCTAGACTGGTAGCTAAGGGTTTTAAGCAAATGGAGGGCATTGATTACTTTGACACATACTCTCCAGTAGCTAGAATGACAACAATCCGAATGCTTGTAGCATTGGCTTCCGTATATGGTCTTATCATCCATCAAATGGATGTAAAGACAGCTTTTCTTTATGGTGAACTTGAAGAAGAGATTTATATGGATCAGCCTGAGGGATTTGTTGCATCTGGTAACGAAAGGAAAGTATGTAAGTTGATCAAATCCATCTATGGCTTGAAACAAGCTCCTAGGGATTGGCATAAAAAGTTTGATGAAACTATAGTGTCGTTCAGTTATGATATTAATGATAGTGACAAGTGTGTCTACACCAAAGTTAAAGGTAGTGAGTGTGTCATCATGTGCCTATATGTTGATGACATATTACTGTTTGGAACCAATATAGAGATTATTAACGAGACAAAAGCTTTCTTGAAAAGGCATTTTGAAATGAAGGATATGGGTGAGGCTAGTGTGATTCTTGGTCTCAAGCTGACGCAGTCAGCTGAGGGAATAACTTTATCGCAGTCTCATTATATAGAGAAATCTATACTTGAGAAATATGGTTATTCACAGTGTAGAATCGCTAGTACACCCTATGATCCTAAAGTTGCCCTTGTTAAGAATACTTCAGGAGTACCTGTGTCTCAGTTAAGGTATTCTCAAATTATAGGGAGTTTGCAGTATCTTGCTAACTGTACTAGACCAGATATTTCATACTCTGTGTCTAAGTTGGCTAGATATACAAGCTGTCCAAACAGAACTCATTGGGATGCTCTTGATAGAGTACTTAGATATCTGAAAGGCACAATGTATCTAAGTTTACACTATAGGAGATTTCCTGGTGTACTTGAGGGGTACAGTGATGCAAGTTGGATAGCTAAGAAGTCTGGTTCCAATGGAGTGACTGAATACGTGTTCACCTTAGCAGGGGGAGCAATATCCTGGAAGTCGACCAAACAGACTATAGTAACTCGGTCTACATTTGAGGCTGAGTTGTGTGCACTTGATGCCACGGGGACGGAGGCTGAATGGTTACATGGACTTATGTCCGCGATACCTGTAGTAAGCAGACCGCTTCCTGCGTTTGCTATTCATTGTGATAGTAAAACAACTATCGACAAGATTAGCAGTAAAAAGTATAATGCTAAAACAAAGAGGCACATCCAAGTTAGACTAAAGTCTATAAGGGGTTTAGTGTCTGATAGGATTATAGCTATAAAGTTCATAGAAACTCAGAATAATATAGCTGATCCTTTAACTAAAGGACTGGAACCTGCAGTGGTCCTTAAGTCGAGGTTGGGGATGGGGCTGTCAACCCATCATAGTTCATCATCAGTGGGAACCCAATACACATGAGAGGAGATCCCTTGAAGTGTATTCAATGTGGTAATAACAAGCTGTAAGGATGAATTGGTAGTACCTTTGCTACATAGATGATACTGTTATATCTGAGTCTATCCCATGTAAACCTAGAAGGTACTGACACTGCTAGTAAGCAAGAGTTATTATAACTCTGAATGGGGTCAAGTCATTCGACGAGATGGTAGCAGTACATCTTTGGAGATGCCCAGCTAAGCGAACGTAATTATGTGGTCGCAATTAGAGGGAAGGGTTATTCTTTGAAACATTCGACGAACAGGATCGAGACAAGACCATTAATGTCTCAAAGCCGTAGATTGGCACCATAGCCTTTGACTTGTCGTCGTCTATGGAACATGATTACATCAAACGGATTAAGATTCAAGGTGAAACATTCCATCTGAATCCGGTAGTCATCGAAGTAGGGGACTTAGGAGGGTTCAAACCCGGAAGGGTACCGACTCTGAAAAACAAGTCATGAAGAGAAACCTGAAACATTTCTGTATGGATTTGTGGGGGATTGTTAGAAAATGGAGTTTTTGGAGCATAAGTATTTTATGTTCTTGATGTTAATTCCGGATTTTAACGATTGGAAATTGTTCCTTGCTATGAGGACTTAAATTTTCATATGTGGGTCTAAGTAATTTTCTTAGTGAAACCCATAGAGAAATAGAGTTGAAGTGGGTAGCTTGAAAGAGCTTGAAATGAGAATGTGTATTTGTCCCACGTTGAAATAAATAAAGGGGGTTGTTGGCTTTATATAGAATCACACACATGGGTAGTGTACAACTACTAAGGTGTATGATGGTGCATGGTGTTACTGTGTGCTCCACGCGCGCACACACGCGCGCGTCGCCGCTGCCCGCCACGCCACGCCACGCCACGTCACGTCTCGACTCGACTCGGGTCGGCTCGGTCGAAGGGCGATTTGGGCGAATGTCTCGGCGTCTCGCGTACGCGAGGCGACCTGGGCGAGGGATTTTATTTATGTGTTTAATTAATCTAATATTGATGGGCCAAGTCCTGATGAAATCCTGAAGGTACTACCAGATCCTGATTCTTGATCAAATACTGATGGACCTCAAGTCCTGACAGTATCAGATCCTGATGCTTGATCAAATACTGTTGGACCTCAAGTCCTTACGGTACCAGATCCTGATGATCAAATACTGATGGACGGACATCAGTTCCTGATGTTGAGTCCTGAACAGAGTTTGATAATATATATTCGTATAATTAAAATAAAAACTGATATGTGTGGATAATATATATATACGTAACTGTTACGATTTATTTAATATAAATCAGCCGTTTTGATTATATTAAATCAACCGTTTCATTCTAATTAATTGGAATGAGAGTTACAATATTAATTGGGTGGCATCAGTTACGTTTGGCCTCTCCTATTTATAGAGAGGTAAGCTACTGATTTTTTGTAAGATACTTACCACACCCTACATTCTCTTCTCTATACTCTCTGTTCTCCCTCCTGCCATAGTTTCTTGTACTTAAGGTTTTTCCTGGCGACTGAGGTGCTAGTCGAAGTTGAGCCTTTTGATTACTGTGATCATCTTGCTCGGAGCTGTTTTATCCTGGAAGAGTCATTGCAAGCATCCCATCACAGTGTAAGTGGGGGCAATTATCTCTTCAAGAATAATCAGGACTTCTTTGCAAGGCCTGGTGACTCAGCTGATTGTTTCATAATTTTATACCTGCATAGCTATGGCTTCTGGTATGATTTCTTATCTTCCTTTGTTCTATCAGTTAGTGATGTACATATTTTATACCTTCGTGTTTTGTTTCGTTAATTGTTTGCTTGGCCTTGACTTGTTAAATACGATATATAACTGCCTCTATTTTACTATATTAGTTAATATTTCCAACAATATATATATATATATATATATATATATACATATACATATATACATATATACGAATTTATAATCAACTTTAGTTCCAAAATCATATAAAAATTGAAAATTTTTGTGGAAGAGTATTTTGGACCAAGGTTAGGCGATTTAGCGTTAATAAAAAAAAGAAAAAAATTCTCTTCCGAAATGTTAAGTGATCTAGCGTTATTAAAAAATTCAGAAATGCTACGAGTACGATATTTGGGACCAATATTTTGAATTATGACCTTTTAAACCAAATATTCTAAAATTGTAATATTGAGGACCTTTTAATCGTATAATTGCAAGAATTGTGAAAATATGATAAAATTGCAAATAAAATTATAAAAAATAGTATTTGATAAATACTCAATAAAAAATATTCTAATTATTTATCAATAGTGAACAAATGCGTTCATTCATCAATTTCCAAATTAATTAAATTATTACGAATAATATACATACATAAACAATTTAATTAACGATGTTTAACACAAATATTTGATAAAAAAATAGAACTTTCAAAAAGTTATTCAACATCAATCAATATATATATATAAAGGAGGGTACGCGGGAGTTTAGGTGGCGCTCTAAGATCGTCTCAATCTATTTTTCTAATTTTCTAGAATTTTAGAATTTTAAACACTTATAAATATAAAAATATCATTTAACATATTAGAAGTAGAATAGGTGTTCGAATTTATAGTGGTGAAGATTTCGAATTTATAGGAAGACATATGATTAGAAGTTCTATTGTAAGTAGAATAAGTATTTATAAAGCATATGATTAAAAGTTCTATTGAAAGTAGAATATAGGAGTTCGAATTTATAGAGATAAGAGTTCAAATTTATAGAAAAAACATATAAATAAAAGTTTCTATTGGAAGTAGAATAAGTATTTATAAAGCATACGATTAAAAGTTCTATTGGAAGTAGAATAGGAGTTTGAATTTATAGAGAGTAAGAGTTCGAATTTATAGAAAAACATATAAATAAAAGTTCTATTAGAAGTAGAATATGTGTTTGAATATATAGAGCATCCATATAACTAAATATTTTATAGAAAGTATGATCTTAAATTATATATTTTTTATATAAGTTAATTATACTTCTATTAGGAAAATTTATTCATAAATCCAATACTATTATCATAAAAAAATCATCGTATTTAAAAGAAAAGAATTGATGTGTTAACATTATAAAAGAACATTCTCATGCAGGAATCCTAAATAAAAATAGGAGTATCTATAATATAAAGAGAAAATAAGATGTGCTTTCATTTTCTAAAACTCCATAAATTTTAGAAAGTCTAGATAAAGTATAAATTGGAATTTACTCTATTTTTTAGGTTTTAATTTTAAGGAAAAAAGTTGTTGTGTAAGATAAGTATCAATAATAATATGTAATGAATTTGGAATTTCGACTCAATATATATATATAAAGGAGGGTACGCGGGAGTTTAGGTGGCGCTCTAAGATCGTCTCAATCTATTTTTCTAATTTTCTAGAATTTTAGAATTTTAAACACTTATAAATATAAAAATATCATTTAACATATTAGAAGTAGAATAGGTGTTCGAATTTATAGTGGTGAAGATTTCGAATTTATAGGAAGACATATGATTAGAAGTTCTATTGTAAGTAGAATAAGTATTTATAAAGCATATGATTAAAAGTTCTATTGAAAGTAGAATATAGGAGTTCGAATTTATAGAGATAAGAGTTCAAATTTATAGAAAAAACATATAAATAAAAGTTTCTATTGGAAGTAGAATAAGTATTTATAAAGCATACGATTAAAAGTTCTATTGGAAGTAGAATAGGAGTTTGAATTTATAGAGAGTAAGAGTTCGAATTTATAGAAAAACATATAAATAAAAGTTCTATTAGAAGTAGAATATGTGTTTGAATATATAGAGCATCCATATAACTAAATATTTTATAGAAAGTATGATCTTAAATTATATATTTTTTATATAAGTTAATTATACTTCTATTAGGAAAATTTATTCATAAATCCAATACTATTATCATAAAAAAATCATCGTATTTAAAAGAAAAGAATTGATGTGTTAACATTATAAAAGAACATTCTCATGCAGGAATCCTAAATAAAAATAGGAGTATCTATAATATAAAGAGAAAATAAGATGTGCTTTCATTTTCTAAAACTCCATAAATTTTAGAAAGTCTAGATAAAGTATAAATTGGAATTTACTCTATTTTTTAGGTTTTAATTTTAAGGAAAAAAGTTGTTGTGTAAGATAAGTATCAATAATAATATGTAATGAATTTGGAATTTCGACCCAAACGAGAGCGGCTCGAAACGTGTTTAACAGGAAGACGGCTCACTATAAAAGATTGTATTAGCTATTAAAATATCATTTTGATGTTATAAATTTTATTTTATTTTTAGGATTTGATTTTTATGGATAAATATTATCATACAAGTGATACATGTAAAAGTTAGGTTTTGGGTCTTAACTAGGGAGCAGATAAATAGTAATAACCGTGTTTAACGAGAAAGCGATTCATTAGAGAAGACCGTATAAAAATGTTTGAATATATAAGGAATACATAAAATAAAAATGTTTTATTAATAAAAGTAGAATACGAGGACGGTGGAGACGTCTTACACGATTTTTAAAATTATATATCTTTTTTCCTAGAAATCATTTATTTTATCTTTTTTATACAAGTTAATTATACTTGCATTAGAAAAATATATCCATAAATTTAATATTATTCCCGTAACGAAAAGTCTTCGAATTTAATTTTTTTATATGTTAACATAACAGAAAGACATTCTCATGCAGAAGTTGTAAATAAGTACATGAATATCTATAATATACAGAAAAAATAAGATGTATTTTCATTTTTAAAACTCTATAAATATTAGAAAGTTTAAAGAATATAAAAATTGGAATTTACTTTCTTTATATAATTAGTTAGAATTTCGGTTCCAAATAAGAGCGACTCAAAACGTATTTAACGAGAAGACGACTCACTAGAAAAGATTGTATTAGCTATTAGAATTTGATATTGATGTCATAATTTTTTTTATTGTTCGATTTTATGGATAAAAAATATTATATAAGTCTTTATAATATATGTTAAAGTTGAGATTTTGATTTTAATGAGAGAGCGGCTCAATCGAAAGAATCGTGTTTAACAAGAAATCGATTCATTAGAAAAGGATATTTAATTATTAAAATTTAAAATTAATATTACAATATAACGTAAATGTATTAATTTTTTTAAAAAAATTTTATAACGCCGCCGCGAAGCGCGGCTTTATCGACTAGTTATATTATATTATAGTGGTAATTTTATATTCATCAAAGCAGAACAAAAGGTGTAAATATAGTGTTATTTTATTCTAAAAAGTAAAAACGTGTAAATATAATGTAATTTTATTCTACAAAATATAAAATCTCAACAAACCTTTTAAATTAAATAAAATACTGTAATAATAATATCCCATGACAGGATTATATATTTATGAATTATCATCCATTATATCTATTATATGGCAACATGCTCTTTCCACTTATTTAGTAATTTACTAAATTACCCCTACAATTATGTTAATGTTAAAAAATAATGATTTTCAAGGGATTTGAACCCATGACCTCCAAGTTCTAAAGTTTTTATGTTTGCATGTATTACCACTACATTAGAACATTTGATGATACATCTTTTCAAATCAATGATTGCATACATATACAAATCATTTGCTAAATATTTTTTAGTATGACCTCCATGTACCAAAATTTTTATGTTCACATGTATTAGTACTACACTAGAATATTTAATGATACATTTCTTATAATCAATATAATTGCATACATAGACAATTGACTTGCTAATTTTTTTTAATGTTTATTTTCACATTTATTCATAATAAAATTAATTAAAATGATAAGAACATGTAAACTATTTTGAATTGAATGTACGTGTATTTAATATAAAATTTTAAATATATAATTCACATGGTACACGAAATAACATAAATTTTAATTTTAATTTCTGATACATGTATATTAATATTTTTATCTGAACACCAATTGTAATATTTATTTATGTTTGTTACGTGGTACACGTATGAATGAGCATTTCACCATATCTACCCGAACTGATTTCCTTTCCTGTTTGGATTGTGGATTCGGGAAATTTTTCGGGTCAACATGAAATATTATAGAATAAAAATTCGTGCAAAGGTAAAAGGCTCGGGGATTAAGGTATCCCGGCACGATCCCCGCTTCCGTTCTCCGACTGATTATCATATTTAGAAAAAAAATTAAACATATATTTACTAGATTATTAAAGAGATTGAAAGTATGTGTATTTAATATAAAATTTTAAATATATAGGACTCGAATTTTAATTTATGGTACGTGTATATTAGTTTTATTTTGTAAAATTATAAATTATATTAGTTATCTATGTTTGTTATTCTCATAACAAAATGAAACTAATTCACGTGTAACACGTAAGGATGAGCATTTCATCATGTGACCTCGATCTGACCTGTTTCCCATTTTTCTTAGGTATTTGATAAATTTTTCGGGACAACATGAAATATTATAGAAAAAAAATTGGAGAAATGGAACGACCTCAGAGATTAATGTATCCCAGTCTGATCCCTGATTTCGTTCCCCAAATGATTATCATATTTACGAAGAATAATTTTTAAAAATATATGTTTACTAGATTATTAAAAATAATATAATTCAAAAATTCAAAAATTTTATAAACTTAGAATTTTTGATATAAAATTTAACAAACTAAAATATAATTTTAATACTATATTTCATCTTTTTTATTCAAAAATTAATTCAAATCTCTATTTATAATATAATAATAATTTTATCATGATTTATCAAATTTATTTTATTATCCGATATATTCAAGAATATATACATTTTAAATAAAAAAAATTAAGTATTTCCCATTTTTTGCGGGGATCCTCGTTCCCCGTTCGTGCTAAGAATCATGAAGCAAAATAATCCTCATTCGGGGATCGATACGGGTTCAACGATTATGTTCAAAAATTTAACTAAAAAAAATTTAAAATCCACGATTTCTCGCGGGAATCCCTATTTCCCTTTCGGGGCAGAAATCTAAGAACATAATGATCCTCGTTCGAAAACCGGGATGGGTTCAATAATTATGTTCGAATTCGGGGAGTGTGATGGGTATAACACTACCCGACCCTGAATTGACCGACCTGATGCCCATCCCCAAGTATACATACAATATGAATTCGTTTATTGTTAAATTTGGACATCTAGATACGAAATACACTCAACTAAATACCAGCAAAATAATAGGTACATCAATTTTTTTATCTAACTTAAAAAAAACAATAATACAACTAAATACGGTACAATAAAATGTTAATCCAATTTGTTGATAAATATTAAAAGTATTTAATTGAAATTCAAAAAAAATAATGTTACCAAAATAACATTCGAAAAACGTATACATGTTTAATGTGCGAGAGATATAACAATTAACTATTTTATTATAATAACACCTATTCAGCTCGTAAAGACAACAATAGTAATTTTATATAAACATGGAAACGCAAGTCGATGAGAGATTATCAAAAATGAATGAGAGATGATTGGAGAGAGAAAAGACGAACAAACTTAAGGTTGTTAAAGACAAAATAAAGGTGGTGGGGCAAGATAAATGTGCATATATAATGTCGTTGGAGGAAAGAGAGGATCTTAGAGGTATAATGAGGTGGCTGGATAGTGATCGTAAAAAGGTCGAAGTGAGAGTGCACATGATCAGTAATAAATTGGAGTAGATATGAGGTAGACATATGCGTAGAAGAGAAAATAGATATTCAAAAAATGTTGTGCTAAGATCGAAAGTAGTTAAAAGAAGACTTAATGACCTTTTGGTCCCTCAAGTTTGCACAGTTATACCCGTAAAGCTCTACAGTTTTAAAGTGTTCCTTTTCACCATTTCAACTTCAAAAATGTACCTTTTAGCCACAAAACCGTTGTCTTTTTGACAAAAAACCGTCGTCTTTTAGAACGAATAGATGACGGTTTGTGGCAAAAAGGTAGTAAAACACATTGACAAGAGGATATAACGAACTACATCCCAAATTTGAAAAATATTATATGAATTAAAATGTGGCTCGTGCCTTGCAGGGGCTATCATGCTAGTTAACTTATAAAAACAAACACGGCCCAGTCGACGAGACCATCGCGAGGGTTTTCTCAACACAGCCGTTTTATCCCTAAAATCTCCAGGAGAGACGACGGTTAAATTCACAAACAACGATTAATCGAATTACATATAGATACAACAATTTGTATCTATAACAATTACTAATTGTTACTAGTATGTATCCTTCTCGAGGGACTAACAGTAACTACGGTCAGCCCGGTCAGCCGCAGCCCGCTAAACCCTACGATTCTCAATCTGCTTATCGCCACAGCGTATGCTTCTAATTCTATTTATTTTTGTTTTTATTTTACTATTTTTGTTTTAATTTAGGTGTATTTAATCAATTTCATGAATGCATTGCTTATTTTTATGTGTAAGTTGTTTGGGAGTGTATATGATGAACGGATAGATGTGAATTACGTTTAATCGACTCGAAAGTGTTAGACAGTTCGAGGAAACAATAAATCGGAATTAGGTTTACTCGACGATTTAGGATTGTTATCTAGCCTATATGATGAATTGAACACATAAAATTGAATTAGGTTTTTGTGATGATCCAGAATTGTTAGCTCGTGGAGGGGATATAAATTCAGATTAGGTTTTGTTGATGATTCAGAATTGTTATTTAGTGGAAGGGATTAATTGCTCCGAAGGCTGAATGTATTAGTATGATATTGTTTTATACATCTCGTTTGGAATTATTTAGCAATTCGTGGTGTTTTATTTGTTTTCTTGATTGTTGGACGTAATGGAAGATTACTTGTATATAATTGCTTCGATTGCTTGAATTTTCTTTATATTCTGAAACTGTTGTTTTTTGATTTAATTAAGTGGTCCCTTATAATGTTATTTGAGTTTACACTCTTTTGATGCCATTTTTGATGGACTTGAAAGCTGAATTATATTGTTTAAATTCTAGATGGAATTTAATTTTACAGTCTTAAAAGAAATTTGAATTTGAATTGTAGTGTTTAAAGTTCAGATGGATATTTCATGCAATAAACTGGAATTCCAAGTGATTAATCTTTTTATACAAATAAGTATATAAATCTTTAGTTTATTGGTTTAGCAGTGGCTGCAGTTGAAGCTTCTTTTATTCCAGTTATCTTGATTTTTAAAATATTTTTTAATTGTCTTCCAGTAGCATATACTATCATTATGGCACATGGTATAATTGTTAAAATATGAAAAAAAAATTATAGTAAGATTAATAGGTAACCAAATTTCGACAATGTTACTAAATCTGCCCACTTTCTGGTGTTGATTTCTGTTTTATGCATTTTTTTTCTAGTTAATTTTTAATCAAATATTGTTCTTCTTTGCATTTTGCTTCTTGTGGTATAGTTGGCTGCGGCCTATTCTGCAAGTGCAGGTGGAGGGCCAGATGACTCTTCTCAGCTATCTATGGCTTCACGACATTCATCTATGCTAGGGGGTGGTGGTTCTCATGAAGCAGCAGATATTGGTGGAGGATATAGAGCTCATCCTTCTGCTGCAACCCATTATGGAGGGCAGTACAGTTCAGTGTATAGTTCAGCTGCTTTAAGTAGTACCCAGGTTGGTACTTTTTGATCAATTTTTTTTTCTAAAAAATATCATTATAAAGTAGTGTAGCAGTTGCATAAATGTTCCAGAACTACCGTTATTTATCATGTATCTACTTTATTTACAACTAGAAGAAAGAATCGCCAGTGGCACCGCTAGTACTAATTGAAAATAGAAGCATTATATTCGAAGCAGAAACCAGTGAGAATATTGAATTTTTGACATGAACCTACTACAAAAATTCATAAACTCCATTATTCCATAGATTGTCTAATTTGCAGTGTAAAAGGGAAACCTAGTGGAAGTTTGCCGTGCACTAGGTTTTTGCACATCTCAACTTCTTAACTGTTCAAATTATTTTTTGAATGCCAAATTTTTTCGGCATTTAGTTAAAACAAAAATCCCAGTTTCAATGATTATCTGACACTAAACCAAAGAAAAAAAAATGTGTTCTTACGATTTATACTTTTCTTAATTATTCGTAATCACCTGTAAAAAAGCTTAAATAAAGGTGTTCACAAATAGTATGTTACTAAAGCTGTTCTGGGTGCATACCATTTTCAGTTTATGTATTCTTTACTTGAAAATAATGTTTTTTTTTTATGATGAAAAGATTGAAAGTTTATCTGGCAGTTGTTCCCACTGAACGCAGTGTGTTAGCCATCTGTTGTCGTACTATATCTAACTGTACATCTGTCTAGGTTGAACCGTCTGAATTCAGTCAATGCCTTTTTTATCTAACTGTACATCTGTCTAGGTTGAACCGTCTGAATTCAGTCAATGCCTTTTTTTCCATATATCTTTCCATCACACAATCATTCTAATTAGTATCATCCTTCAGTACATACAAGGAGCCAAGTAGACCATGTTTTTGTTTTAGTGAAGTCATTTAATGATTTTTGATCTTTGTCCTAGCTAGTAGTACAATTTTAATGATTTTTGTTTGTTCTTGTGAGTTTATTGGATTTTAAAATCTGTTAAACAATTATTTGTGCATAATTTCTTTCTGTAGCTTTCTGCGCAAAGTGGAAAAGGGGCTGCACCTACTGCTCTGGAAAGTCGACGTGGTTATAGCTCCACGATACCAGACTCACCTAAATTTGTATCTAGTGACTATGTCTCATCATCAATCCATGGATATGGTCAGAAAGGTGATCAGTTATATGTGGATAAGCTTCCTGATTATCCATCAATTGACAGACGCCAGTATGGTGAGCGATCAAGTGCCTATCTAGGCAGGGAACAAAATGAATCAACTGGTCGTTTTGGAGATTCACTTGGTTTTGCGCATCAACATCAGGTACGGGTCACTAATTAAATATTTTACTCTGCAAATTCTTTTCAGTGTATATATGTAATTTTATTTATGTCTATGTTTCTCTCCTTTACTCAGTGAGAAAATATTTTTGAATGCAGGCAGACATGTATGATCGCTTGGACCAGGCCTCAGTGATTCGACATGAACAGATGCTAAAGGTTCAGTCACTGCAATCGAAACCTCTTGACGGGGGTTCTAGGTAAATTGTCTTGTGTTATTCCCAGTAAATATTTTACCAGTCCATATAGTCGGTTCTCCAATTAGTATGTATCTTCATTCTTCACTACATTTTTCTTATCTGCAATCCACCAAAAACATAGTTCTCGCCTTCCGGGTTGATAGTTTAGTTCCGGTGTAATAGTACAAAGCATTATTATGAAGAGATTTATGAGATATGAATATATTCATGTTAGTACACTGAGTGGCAACATATTTCTGGCAGACAAGCTGATTATCTTGTGACAAGGGGTGCTGCTATTCGTCATCCAGCTGACGATCTTTTGTCTTATGCTAGTAGAGTGGATGCTGATCCACGCAGTTTAACAGTTTTAAGTGGTTCACATGGTGGACAACCACTTGCTCCATCAATTTTAGGGGCCGCTCCAAGAAGGAATGTCGATGATCTTGTTTACACTCAAAGCTCTTCAAATCCTGGTTATGGAGTTAGCCTGCCTCCTGGGAGGGACTATGCGACAGGAAAAGGGTTTCACGGTGCTTCACTTGAGTCGGATTATCCAGGTAGCTTGTTGTCACGTGGCAGTCTACCAAGAATGGATGATCGTAAAGATGAGAGAGGTAATTATGCTCGTGAGCTAGAAAGAAGAGACGAGGAACGGCGCAGGGATCTCTTGCGTGAACGTGAAAAGGAACGAGAAAGGGACAAGGCAAAAGAACGGGAACGGGAACGTGAAAGGGAGCGAGAAAGAGAAAGGCAACAAAGAAGGGAGCGTGAACGACGAGAAAAGGAAAGAGATCGAGAGACCAAACATGGATCTGAAGTTAAACGTGAACGAACTCCACCAAGACTCTCTAGGGATCGCCGTGGTTCCTCATTGTTAAAAGAAGGGAGATCTGTACGACGAGATTCACCACGTCATGAAGTGTTACATAGGTGTTTTTTTTTGAAATTTTGCGTCTTGCTCTAGTTCTCTATGTAAAGCTGCTAGTGTATGTTGCAGCCTTCATGACTAACTTAGTGTTCTTTCATGCTGAAGGCGTCACTCACCTGTTAAAGAAGTACGAAGAGAATATGTGTGCAAGGTAAAAAGCTATACAAGAGATTGGGAATTTGCCCCGTTTTGGACTACTTGTTGAAGGATTGGAAGTTAATTTTTTTTTCATTCCTATCATTTGCCTTGAAAATTTTGGAGTTGCATTGCCCCGCCATTAATATAAATACCGCCTCTCTCTCAACTTGCCTTTGTTTCGAGCCTTCTGATCTGTATCATTACTCGTGCAATCACTTTGATGCTCTCAAGAACTGTTTACTTCATTGGGGGTTTCCTTTGCTCTTCTGATGTATCAGAATGTCCAATGCTTTACTGTAGATTCCTTATAAATAGCTTCCCCCCAGACTTGCATTTTTCTTTGTTACACCTCAACATTTCCCTGCCTATGTTCCATAAACCTTTTCTCCTCATATTTTTTTTTGGTTTGTAGTAACTTTTTTAATTTCTAGCCTTGACCAAAGCATGATATATCTTAATATGATGGAGCTTCAGGTGTCGTGTAGTTTAACTAACACTTTTATGTTTATCAACTCTGGCATGATTCCTAAAAACATTTCAGAAGATTTCATTGCTGTTACTTAAGTTACATCTGCCTACACAGGTTTACTCGTCAAGTTTGGTAGAAGTTCAGAGGGATTATTTATCAATGGATAAGCGATATCCCAGGTTATATGTAGCTTCAGAAGTCTCAAAGGTATTTCACTTACTTTTTAAAGTAAAACAAATTCAGAATGTTACCAAGCAGAATCTGACATTCCCTGTGTTTAGGTAGTTGTGAACTGGCCAAGAGAGGATATGAGGCTCTCTATCCATACTCCTGTCAGGTAATATAGCTATTATTAACAATATAAGTTGCATTTTATGAGATCTATGGTCGTTCTACTTACCCATATGAACTTTAGAGCTGTCTAATGCATATTTGGGTTTTGTTAGCTTGTTTATTGTATTTAAGTACCTCATTCCGTGTATGTAAATATTCATTGTAATTATGAGTCAAACTTATTCGCATATATTTTTCTAATTTATTATTGTCAACTGTTAAACTGTTTTTAATGATTGTAAAGAAACTGCCAAAGAAATGTTTTTAAAGATACGTGATCAAACAGTTTTGAGCATGATTTCGTCGAAGATGAGAGCGCTGCTGAGCGAACTTTGTCACCACCAAAATCGTTGGACGATGGACGCTTCAAGCCAGAAAAAGAAATTACTGTGTGGAATGCGAAGGTACATTGGTCTATTGGTGAACTTGTGATGAAAGTCCTTGTTAAGTGTGCTTTCTAGTCATGTGTAACATTGTATGGGTAAATTGACTGACATGTCTAATTATGGCTATATATTTCCCAGTATTTGGACTATTCTGGTAATAAGAAAAATGTCGTATTGATTCTTTATTTGTGTGAATCATCCTTTGCATTTTTTTAAACTGAAGGCTAATTAAATTTACTGAGTCTAATGCTTTTCATAATACTTAAACTGGGGAGAAAGTTACCGAATTGACTCTTTTAGTCTTCTTATTGTGTTTATCTTATGATTTGACTCTTTCCACTCTATGTTCCCTGCTTAGCTTAGCAAGACCTCAATCTGAAGTTAATATATTGAGCATTTATGTCAAGCATACAAATACTTACAGTAACATTTACTACCATAGGGTTGGCCTTTAGTTATCTTATTTGAAGAAAAAGGCTCACTTACCGTTCACACAAATCTGCTCCTGGAATTCTTAGTCCCCCAAACTGACCATTGCCATACCTAGGTGGTCACACACACACACATGCTCTTACAATTCTTAGTCACACAAACTGACCAATGGCTATGCTCTTACAAGTCTCTGTGGCACATTTTCTATTTATTCTATCACACTAGCAATAAATTTAATAAGATTTGCTAAAAAAGCAACATTAGTTAGTATAAGTAACATTCGTCACAAGTAAATACCCACCATACATTGTTATGCATTATCTAGTGAGAAAATGCTCCTTTTGGCACAATTTAGCATAGCCTAATTCAAATTCCCCTTTCAGCACTGAAAAACACAATTACGTTTTTTTGGTAAAGTTAAATATTTGGGTAGTTGCAGCGTTCAAAAGGCTGATGTTTGCACCAGAAGACGCAGGTTCAAATCTTTTCTAATGCATTCATCTTTTTCCTGTTTAAGATGTGTGAGGTGGGAAGCTTTTGTAATAACACAAGCAAAATTGTGTGAATACTGCAACCATGTATTATGTTCATTGGGTATTATGTTCATTGGCACTAGCAGTAATTAAAAAAACCTTTATTCTTGCATGATAGATAAACATTATTGTATCATTCGGATATAAACACAATTACAACATGCTTTTTTTTTTCTTTGTAACAACTGTAACGCAAATTTTAAATTCATTTTTAATGATAACACAATCATTAAATGTGTTTTTAGTGTAGCAAAAAAAAGGGCAATTTTTTGATAACTGTGCTGTTTTGGGCATTTTAACTCCAAAATGTGCTAAAAAGAGCAAACACCCTTTCTAGTGTAGATAGAAAGCATGCAATTAATCTGGATATAGATGCACATGTAGGCCCGGGGACCACTACTTTTGTTTGACAAATTGTTCTAGTCAAACCGTTTTTTTATACATGTTGTGAACAAAATTACTTTGTCTGCTTAACAATTTGGCATCCTTGTCTTTTTGTGAGTGTAGCATATTCTTGGGTACATATGAAGCCCTGTATATTTCCCTATTACATATTATTTCTTCTTGCAAATTTAATTTTCAGCCTGTGCATGGCTGTATCTTCAAACCTTAGTCATTTGAGTTCCGTTTTGTATTCTGATTCTCTCATCACTAACTTGTCTATATTTTGTTAAAATACGGTATCTTAATTATTTTGTTGGTGTTTTATTAATTTCTTTTTCTCTCTTCAATTGGTTCAGATGATTCTGATGAGTGGGCTTAGTCAAAATGCTTTAGAAGAGCTCTCATCGGATAGAAGATACGATGATAGGATACCCCATTATTGTAATATGCTTAGATTTGCTCTTCTTAAGAAGGATAATGCTTTTATGGCAATTGGAGGCCCATGGGATGCAATTGATGGTGGTGATCCATCAGTGGACGACTCTTCACTAGTTCGAACTGCTATAAGGTTCGTGTTAGTATGATTACGTCTACCATGCAAACATTTCATGTTTACCCAACTTAATCTGTGTTATATGTACATTCAGATATGCTAAGGCTGTGACTGGACTGGACCTGACTAGTTGCCGCCGGTGGAACCGTTTCCTTGAGGTAAACTTTTGTAGTACAAACTTATTTTTTTGTAGGTCGTAACAATTTTTTTCATTTATTTACCCAAGTTTGTAAATTGTTCCAGAATAGATGAGCAAATGATTTTCACTTAATTTGCGGGAATTAGATTGGCCTTTCACAATTTAGTAGTTTAAGATAATATAAACGGAGGTTTATATTTAATTTTTAAAAATTAAGAATAAGCGTTCAGTAATCTTGCAAGTAATTTGAAATTCATGAAAAAACTATGTATTCATCTTGGAATTAGTTATGACTCACAGATATAGGTGGTAGCTGTCACTCTTAAATCTTTATATCTACTTCTTTTTCCAAAATGGCAATCTGTTCTGGGAACTATATAATATGTTACTCTAGCGGTTTAGCCTGCCAAAAAATGTCATATGGTGATATGGATACCTGTATCAGTATATTCAATTAATGTCATGAGTCATGACTCAATGACAGTTATGAGTACCTATAGTTATAACCTACACCTTTGATATTTGAGGTAATGCGACAAACTGTGGAACCATTATTTATAGGTATTCAATGCCAATGAGTTAATTTTGTGTCATCGAAATAAATTAATACCCAGTTTTTCCGTATTCTTTTGTAGGGCAGATTAGTAATATAACTACACTAAGACCTCTTGTTATACGAGAGATTAGTAGTAGATGTGAAGGCCTCATTTGATGATAGCTATACAAGAGTTGTGCTGAACCATTTCTTGTTAAGATTGTTTAAGAGTTGCTTTTCGAGTTGTGCTGAACCATTTCTTGTTAAGATTGTTTAAGAGTTGCTTTTCTTAACTAAATGATAAATAACTCCTGGAAGACTTATCTTATGAATTGGTGATTAAGTGTCCAGAAATTATATGCATGCCCGGCCTCACTACGATAAAACAAAGTAGTACATTTGTATCTAAAGAACAAACAGTAATGTTTTTAATTTACACTTTAATCATAAACTAAAATAAACTTTGCTTCGCTGTTACAAAATCTCTATATTAAACGAGTAAAATATAAAATGTATGTAATATAATCATAATATAATTATTATGCTTTATAAACTATTATTGTAAGTAATAATTTTGTCATTCATATAGAATATGTTTATTATATACATTGATAATATGTCGTAATTTGTTTATTGTCTACTATAAATATGCATATAACTGTAATTAAATAATAAAATAACATCATATATTTTATTACTGACATTATTAAGATTATTATTTAACAGTATTAAAACTTTGTAGATATATAATACTCCCTCTGTCCCATCCAATTCTTAACACTTTTTTTGTCACTTTCTGGCACGCATTTTAAGGTGAATTTTAAGGATAGTTCCATAACTTATTTTTAAAATTTTCTTTTTTTGTATAAAAATAGGATTGTTCTATTTTTATACAAAAAAAAAAAGAAAATTTCAAAAATAAGTTACGGAACTATCCTTAAAATCCACCTTAAAATGCGTGCCAAACACCCCTTTTTGAAATGTTAACAATTCACCGGGACGGAGGGAGTAGGTAAATTAGTGTTTAGATTATGCATTCATCCAGATTTTTTTTTAAGAATTTTGATAAATGTTGAAAGCGGCATCACTTTCTTTCCACTATTAAATCAATATCACTTTCTTTCCACTATTAAATCAATATTTCTAATTAAGTTCCTTGAAGCTGGTTATTTAATGCTAAACAACATGGATTTTTGCAGATACACTATGATAGAATTGGGAGGGATGGCTTGTTTAACCACAAAGAGGTTACAGTGTTATATGTCCCAGATTTATCAGATTGCCTGCCCTCGTTGGAGATTTGGCGAGAACAGTGGCTTGCTCACAAGAAGGAAGTTGCTGAGAGAGAACATCAGCTTGCTATGAAAAAAGAGGTATTTAATATGTTTTTGACCTTTAATAATTATACATTGTCTTCCATATTTTGATAACATGCATTTATTATCATGTCTTTACCTTTCTTAAGCCGTGGTCCTAAACAACATCTCTACTCCTTGTAGTGGGGGTTAGGCCTTACCCTCTTTGACCCTACTTCCCAGTGGTATATACTATATACTAAATATGTTTGGTTGTAACATAGGTAATTTCTTTATTGGATTGTTAGGCACGTTATATAAAATTGTACTTTTGGTGTATCATATTGTCTGCTCAAGTGATCATCACTAAATATTTAATAAAATCATAGATATATCTTTTTACGCTGCAAGCATTTGGTATGTTACATTAATTGAAGTGTGGCCATTGGTGTGCGGGTACATGTCTATGGATTGTGTATAATCTGTTTTGCATTATCTACTTGTATTTGTTTGTTTTCATGTTTAGATCCCTGTATAACTAATTACATTCATCTCTTCACTGCAAATTTATAAAATTGTACTTTTGGTGTAACAATTTGTCTGATCAAGTGATCATCACTAATTATTTAATAAATCATAGATATATTTCTTTTTACGCTGCAAGCATTTGGTATGTTAAATTAATTTAAGTGTGGCCATTGGTGCGCGGGTACATGTCTAGGGATTGTGTATAATCTGTTTTGCGTTATCTACTTGTATTTGTTTGTTTTTATATTTACATCCCTGTATAACTAATTGCATTCATCTTTTTACTGCAAATTTAGAAACGAGGAGAGAAGAAAGATGGCGTGAAAGGTAAGAAACTTGTATATAGTTTTTCTTCTCTTTGCCTTAAGTTTAGTTAGTTATCATAATCATCGATGTTTTCAATTAGATAAGAACCCTGATTCCGTCAAAGATCCTAAGAGTGATGTGAAATCAGTGAAGAAGTCGAATGAATCATCTGGAGAAAAAGTAAAAGCAAATAAAAAAGTGAAAGAAGAGAACAAGTTGATCGGGACTTCAGCTCTACAAGTGGATAGTGTAAACAATAAGAAAGTCCAGGAGAAGGATGCCTCCGAAATTGAGGGAGGAAAACAGTCGGAGAAGAAGGTACAGGAAGAGAATCCTGTTCAAACAAGTGGTGGCATAAAATCAGGTAAAAAGAAAATTATCAAGAAGAAAATTGTCAGACAGAAAGTTTCGGAAAAGAACTCAGTCGCAGAGAATTCTACAGCACAGAGTGATAAGTTAGAGGACAAGGATGTCGTAGAAAAAAATTCAAACTCAGAAGTTACGGATCAGTTGGCCAAGCCATCTGCTAGTCCAGCTGCGGCTAAGACATTGATTAAGAAGAAAATTGCCAAGAAGATCGTAAAAAAAATTGTTCAGAAAGGAAATGTGGTGCAGCCTGAAGCAATATCTGTGAAGGAACCTGAGGGTTCTGAAGGATCTAAGGGAAAATTGGGCTCAGGCAGTGCTGCTGGGTTGCAAGATGCAAGTGTGAAATCAACTGTAAAGAAAAAAATAATTAAGAGAGTGCCTAAACGGAAGGCCTCTGCTTTGGGAACCAGCGATGTTGCTAATGAGAGTGCCAAAGATGTTAACAAGGATGGAGCTAAGTTGAATCAGGCAGAAAATAACACAAAGACTACAGGAGAGCAAACTACAGATGCTAGCAACCAAGGGAAGGAAGTCGAGTCAGAAAACAAACCGCTTCCTAAAATGAATTTGAAACAAGCATCTGAGAAGCCAGATAATATGGGTAGTTCAAGTAAAAAGGCGAGCAAGGATGTGGAAGGCAAAAGGATGAAAGAGCATAACAGCATCTCCGTAAAGGAGGCAGGCACTGACGAGAAGACAGTGAATCAAAAAGGCAGTAATGAGAAGCCAGGTGAAAAGGATAAATTAAAAGCGGAAAAAGAAAGAAAAGACAAAGATGAAAAAGATGAAACTAAGAATAAATCAAATAGAGATGTAAAAGAAAAGAAAAAATCTGAAGAGCCTCCTCGGCACCCTGGATTGTTTCTATGTACTAAAGGGAGCAAGAACGTGAAAGTAGGTTATATAAACCCAGGACATGATCTCTTTACTTATTAAGTACCATTTTTTACTCTTTTTTTCTTTAAAAAAAAATATTTTGTAGAAGGATTAATGGCCTTACATTTGCTTACAGCTGCGTTCTTTGTCGCTTTCTCTGGATTCACTTTTGGACTACACAGCCAAAGATATTGAAGAATCGACATTTGAGGTTTGTTTTATCTTTGAAGTTCTTGCCTTCATTACACTCTGCAAGGGATGTCAAAGGAAAGGGTCTACACCTTAAGTGTCTGACTTAGTTATTCATATCTAATGCAGTTTCTTTAGTGTTTTATTGTAATCACAATCTGTTAATGTTTTTCGACCAATTTACAAAACTCTTACAGTTCTCTTGCAACATTATTTTGGCAGCTCTCAGTTTTTGCTGAGACCCTGTATGAAATGCTTCAGCATCAAATGGGTTGCCGTCTATTGACCTTTCTCCAGGTTGGTTTCTTCTAATTTATCGTCTTATTATTAAATGTAATATTCCGGATTTTTACACAAATATGTAATTTCCCCACCCCACATGGTTTTTTAAAAATGGTGTAATGTGCAGAAATTGCGCATTAAGTTTGTGATGAGAAGAAATAAACGCAAGAGACAAAGGGATGCATCTGCCAAGAAAAGTGAACTAGTGTCACCGGTAAAGCGTGTGAAGACTGACAAGTCTACTGTGGAGGTCAAAGTGATTAAAACAGAATCAAAAGATGAATCTGTTAAACCTGAAATCAAGGGTAAATCTCAGTCAAATCTTGTTGAATCGATTAAATCTGAAACAAATAATGAGACGCAAACAGATGCTGGAAAAATCACAATCATGGAGGATGGTAATTCCTCTATCAATGAGGCCACAAAGGTAACACCTGACGACGAGACAGATGAGGATGAAGATCCAGAGGAAGATCCTGAAGAAGATGAAGAAATGCCGGATCGAAGCCCACATGCCTCCGCTAATGTGGTAAGAATATTAAATCTACTTATCATGACCCGGTCTATCTGACCTGTTTTGGCTTTTGGAAGTTAACTTTAATAATTTACAAATTCGAGATCGATGCACCATTTTTTGCTTTTATTGACACAAATTTGGACACTTTGAATCTCAAATGGTGTCCTCTAGATGAAAATTGTCAGATTTTGCATTAAATCATTATTGATGTTTTGAAGTCTATACGGGTAACTCATTCTAGCTAAATAGACTATAAAATCAATCAAATGTAATTGTTACTTTCCATCATCTATGTTCCAGTCACCCATTATCATAGTGATTATTATTATTATTTTTTAATTCACTCACGATTATGAACACACCTGCTATGTTGCAATATTTTCCATTTGTAATTATATATGGTGTTACTAGATTTGTCTGGAAAAAGAATTGCGGTGACATAGAAATCTCTAAAACTAGGTTCTTGAGAAATTTGGACTTTCTAGAAAATGTGTAATGCTAAGAGCATAAGACTAATCTTGTGCTTTAATTATAGTTGGTTTCATCTTTATGTACTGCTATTTTAGTTGCAACAGGAAAAGGATGTGGCTAATAACAGTGACAAGCAAGCTGCCAAATCTGAAATGGTCTCCGAGGATGAGACGAATGAAAATCAGAAACCTGCAAAAGAAACATCAGATACAAAGCCCAAGCCGGAAGCAGAGCGCAAACCAGAGGAAGCAAAGACGGAGAAAAAGAGAAAAGAAACTCAAGTTGTGGTGGATAAAGAATTGTTGGAGGTGCTTTTTTTTACTAAAATAAATAGCATTATGCGTTTTGTTTTTCAGCTCCTAAATAGTAAAAACATTTAGTTATTAGTTTTCTAAAATTTGATTTCTTATTTGAATCAGGCGTTCAGATTTTTTGACCGAAACCGAGTTGGATACATCAGAGTAAAGTTTTCTATTGGTTTTCACTTCTGTACTGGAATATTCCGGATTTCAAGTGTTTGATGTCAATATTTATTGTTTTACAGGTTGAAGATATGAGGTTGATTATACATAATCTTGGAAAGTTCATCTCTCACAGAGATGTCAAGGTTGGAGACCTCTCTGTGTAAAATTATGTGATGTAATTGTGCAAAATTGAATATTTAGAATCGTTACGATCTTTATTTGTATGATTTGTTTTTCTCCTCAGGAGCTTGTGCAAAGTGCACTGTTGGAGAGCAACACTGGTAGAAATGACCAAATTCTCTATGATAAGTTAGTGACAATGTCTGACATTTGAAGAATATATCGTGGAAGGATCAGTTAAGATTCTGCAACACAAATAGGTTTCTGGATTTTATGCCCTTTTGAGTTGAATATTTTTCAGAAGTTTTTCAGTTAAATTGGAAATTGTAACTTTACTTTTTTGTTTGGGTTCTATAACTTAATCCGGCAGTCTGCTTATTTATAAAGATACCTGATTTTTCACATGGATTTCCCATATTTTTGGCTCTCTTTGTAAGGTGGTTATATATTTTGATTTTCGAATTTAGCAAAAATAGTACCCGTAAGTATTTTTTTTTGTATGCAGAGTCGGGAGTAGGGGTACACCTGAAATTTGGTCGGGCTTTCTTTGTTCATGAACAAAATCGTTTTAATTCTCAGGAAGGAAGAATTTTTTTTGTAAATTTTGTAAGTAGGAATTAAGGTGACTTGGTTTTTGATTAAAAAAAAAAAGTAACTTTGTTTCTACTTTCTAGATGGGAACATGTGGAATCTAGAAAAATTAATACCGATGCCATCAAATTTTATGCGAAGATCTGATTCATCTGAATGCATTTATTGTGTTACGTTGTTTAATGGGGTGAATGCAATTCTGTCGCTGTAACTGTTTATTTGTATGTAATGCTTGATAAGAGGTTTATTTTTTAAAATATCTTAGGAAACCCAATTCTGAAGTCGCAACAAATTTGAAATTTTTTTGGATAGTCCTTTTCATACACAGAGCAGCTTTTAATTACCAACAGCCTTCGTGGCAAGATTTAAGAAAAATTAATCATTTATACTATTATATTAAAGTCGAAATTTTAAAAGTTTGTCGGTTTGGTTATCCTAATTATTAAAATAAATAATGACATAATATAATTAATGGTAATTAGCCATTGCCATTTTCACATTTAATTTTAGTTAAATATATTACCTTTTATAAAAATATCAATTGTACTATATTTTCAAATCATTAATATATCCTTTCTAATTAAAATGCGGAGAAAATGACCAAAATAACATAAAAATACAACCCAATTGCCCAAAATGACGATGTGCGCGAACAGATTCCAAAATAACGATGGAGCCACGCATTGGCGGTCTGCGTAGCAGGGATACGCATTCTGATAATGCGCATCTGGGGTAACGCATCTACCAGATGCGCAATGACGTCATATGATGTCATTTCTTCACAAACTGAACCGGAGCTCAGACGACCAAAAATTCGCCTCAAAATCGCCACCTCCCGTTCTTCACATTCCGGCCACCTCCACAAAATCTGAGGATACCAAAATTATGCCCAGACCTGTATCTACATCTTCTCATATTCAGTTGTTAAGATTTGGCCCCGCAGGGGCGTGTACGAACAGATCTATAAACTCTATCGGAAAATGATCTCGATTTGGGGCTTTTAATTCCGGCAAAACAAATGGAAAAAAATTGGTATAGGCGTGTAGAGTAGAACAAGACGATCAGTTTGGTATATAATATGGTAATCAAAGATTGCTGGAATGGGTTGAAAATTGTGGTTGAAATTTTGGTCGAAAATCACCTCCGGCGGCATTCGAAGGGGACGATGAGCAGTGCCATATACGCATGTTCAACATGCGTATCACAGGACACGCATGCTCAACATGCGTAACACGACACTGTTCACAGATTTAGAAATTGAATTTTGTAGAGTCTACGCAGTGTAAGAATGTGTGGTCAACATAAAGGGTGTACGCATCCCGCCAATGCGTGACCCTCTGGTTATTTTGGGAAACTTTTCCTCAATTCGTTATTTTGGGCACAACACTTTAATTTTTAGTTATTTAGGGTTTTCACCCTAAAATGCGTTACCTTTTTTTATTTCAAATTAATCTTACAATCATTAATATATATACCCAAAAATATCAAAACACAAATAAGAAAATATTAGTATAATACGTAAATATGAGTATATTAAATTAAAATTTAAAAAATTATTAAATTGATAATTATATGTAAACATAATTGTACTATTAACTAAAATTTAATAAATACCTAAAATATCTTATCTTTCAGTTAATTTAAAAGACGTTTACTTTTAATTGAACATATTACCCTTTATACACACCTAAAATATCGTATCTTACAATCATTAATATTTCTTTTCTAATTAAATAAACTACCATTTAATTGAAAACATAAATTTACAATCATTAATGTATATCCAAAAATATGACACCATATTACCGTTAAATTTTTAGTAATTAATAAGAATCATTAGATGTAATTATAAGGAATATTTAATGATTAAATTACTTTACTAAATATTCAAGTTTCGAATCCCGTATTTAACTTAAAATTTTATTATATAAATTTTAAATCATGCAAATCATTTATTAAATTTACTTCAAATTTTATTAAATTAATTTTTAAATATTTTTTAAAATTATTAATTATATAAAAACATAATTATGATGATAGAATTAACAGTAAAAGATGTCGAACCTTACCAAAACTGACGTTAATAACTGAGATCTTGAGAACAAAAAAGGTAAGGCACTATTAGATCAAATTTACATACAAGGTAATTACTAATAAAAACCTTTTTGAGAGCATGATTGGACAAGTGGTAAGGTTTATCTTCTAGGCCATTATTCCAGGATTTGAGTTGGACTCTGACTCAATTCTAAGATTATAAGTCTAATTTTTACAAAAAAAAACCTCTTCGATGATGTTTACATAAATATAACATGATTCAGCATTGTATGATTATAAGTCTAATTATTAAAAGAAAAATGTTAGAGGTACTAAAATTAGGTACCAAAAATTGTTACCAAATGATGTGGCTTGTTTTAATTGGTTATAGTTATAGTGGGCCCGCCAGGGCTCTCCACTCAAAATATTTTAAATTGACAAGTGTGTGTTGCCATGTCATTTGGTACCCAATTTTGGTACCTTACATAAATATAACATGATTCAGCTGGAAATTTGTAGACCGGCAAATGGCAAGTAACCTTAACACGGCTATAAATAACAAATTTTCGTTGTAAATTTTGTTTTAAGCTTAGTAATATTATTCTGAATTCCTGCTGGAAAGTAGACTCGTATTATTCCATCTTCTGCTTCGGTTCTTCCAAATTTTTCGAATCACGTACTGGTATAAGTGGTAAAATATATTGTTCAAGGTTTAGTGATAGTTGAGACAAGCCGACCAATAAGTAGTTCTTGTGGCTTTTTGATGTATTTGTGAGGAATTCAAGAATTTGCAAGGGGCAAGACAAATTGAAGCAGGAGTATAGTTAAAAGATAATTTACTTGGATTGCTGAAGATCGGATTTAAGGTAATTGTCATGTACTCTAGTTAATTTACTTGGTTACTTGCATGGACGTTTATTGCTTTGTGCAACACTTTAAAGAGTCATTGCTCGTAGGGGTTAGGTTCCTGACAAACGTACTTCACGCTTATAATTGACGAGAATCCTAATCTTTTTATCGTAAGTGCAAGTGAAACATAAAAAGGAAGTGTTACTTTTTTTCACGGATGATAAAAAGGAAGTGTTAGCTGGTGATCTTTTTTTTTTTTTTGTTAGGACTTTGGTGAATTTTTTGAAGTAAAGTAGTCATGTACTTATTCATGTTGGTCAAAAAATCACCAACATTTTTTCCACAAATGCAGGACCTTGACTGAATTAGTGCTCTAGCTTGTGTTTCTTTCATCCCTGTGAAAAGTGAAAATAAATTTATTCAGAAACATCTCAATCATATATTCATAATTAGCCAAATCAAGGCTAAACATCTACAGTAACCCCTCCAATCTAGCATTAGTTGGGACAACTACCCAACTCCCCACATTAAATTCCATTGCCAACCATTTAAGTTGTTCACATTAACTCTCTGTTTGTATTAATACACACACGTCCCTGTTTCATACCACATACTTCTCAATCTTTCAAACAAGAATTATCTCATCAGCTAGCCTGACCAGTTTATATACAAGTTTAATACACATGTCACTTCTTTTCTTAATAAACATTTTCGCATTCTTCGTGTGAATCATATGGGCATTGCAATGGATGATTTTAGTTTCCCGCAAGTAGCTGATGATCAGATTGTTAATCTCACAATTACACCGTCTTTGTGGCGAATATCTTCTCTTGTTTTTCCAGAGTATAATCATTATAAAGAGGAGGACGACACGAGTAGTATGCATAATTTGCGGATAAAGAGCTCAGGCTCAGAGGAGGAGCACGACACACATAGTATGCATAATTTGCGGATAAAGAGCTCAGGCTCAGAGGAGGACTACGACACGAAGAGTATGCATAATTTGCGGATAAAGAGTTCAGGCTCAGAGGAGGACTACGACACGAATAGTATGCATAATTTGTGGATAAAGAGCTCAGGCTCAGAGGAGGACTACGACACGAATAGTATGCATAATTTGCAAATAAGGAGCTCGGGGTCTGGGGCAGAGGAGAAAATGGACACCTTGTGGGAGCACATGAATGATCATGATTTTCATTCTAAACGTTTGGCAATTAATGAAGCGGTTATGCAGTCCTCGAGGACCAACCATAAAAAATCATCGAAGAAAAGCAAGATTAATACAGTGGTTATCAAGGTAACAAGAAAGCTATTCTCTCTTCGAAACATGGCTGGTGCCAAAAGGTTTTAATTGTGTTTCCTAATGTAAAGGGAACAGTCTCATACTGTATTATTAGTGAGATCGATATACCGGCCGATATGTTAATTAGTTTAACTCATGCTATTTTAGCCAATTAGAGAGGACATGCCTTGGAGTTTTGAGTTGTTAACTAGACAGATTTGTTATATACAGACCAGTGAGTTATTCAATTGTTACAATTCAGTGATATGTTCATTAGTTACTACTTTTTTTAGTCCAGGGGACTGTACCATTTGTTTGACAGTTGTTGGTTCTGAAATTATTGTAGCAAATTACACAACAGGAGGATTCGTTTTATATTGAAAATGTTTAGGTGGCTGAACCTATTTTTATTCATCGCAGTGTCTTGTAATGCAGATAATTTCTGTCTAAGATGTTGTCCAAGGAAAACTTGGTTAGAATCTAGCTTGTTTTGTTTCATGTTTGCTTTTCCAGATGTATAGTATACTGTCATACTGATAATCCCATGCGATATCATCACTAAGAAGCAATTTTGTGTTGTATGTTGAGTCTGGTCGTGACTAACCGGCTTTAGTCTCTTTGTGTTGAATTATAACAAACGAGGAAAGTTTCCAAGTCAGATTTGTCCCTGTTAAAAGCTACTCCCTCTGTCCCCCTTGGTTCTTTACCTTGGGGGACGTAATTCTGGCACGGATTTTAAGGTGCAATTTGCGGATAGTTTCATAACTTATTTTTTAAATTTTCTTTTTTTGTATAAAAATAGAATTGTTCTATTTTTATACAAAAAAAGAAAATTTAAAAAATAAGTTATGGAACTATATTTTTAGGAGCCTTAAAATGCGTGTCGAGTAGTGAAAAAGAAATGTAAAGAAATGGGAGGGACAGAGGGAGTAGAAAGATACAGTATAAAAAAGGTATGTATGTCCTTACTCCTTACGGAAACTTTTTTGAATTTTTTAGCATTAATCTAAAAAATTTACCTTCGTAACTCAAATTTTTAAATAACTAGATGATGACCCGTGCGATCGCACGGGTTCGGAGATTTATGTTAACTAGGTAATAAAGCCGCGCGCGGCACGAAAATATTTTTAAAAATTATATATATAACGTTGTTGTTCGTTGAGTTTTAATATTTGAAAGTTTATATAATAAATTGAAACTTGTGTAAATGTAATTAAATAGAGAAAAATATTAGCAGAAAGAAAACATGTTTTAGTTAAACTCTTAAGTGTTAATAATAATATTTTCGAAAATATTGATGACATATATTTTGTTGCATAAAAAATGCTTTTGAAATTCAATTGATAAATATTTGTAAAGTTTGACAATAGATAAGTAAAAGTAACACTTTTGAAATATTTTTGTTGTCAATGCCATTATGAAAGACGTGATTGCTTAGTTTATTGATAATTTGTTTGTATGACGGAAAAACGAAGCAAAATGTAAATGTGATTAAAAGTATGATTGATTTAACTTGTCGATAAATTTGGTTGTATGACAAACAAAATAGAATTCAAATGCTAAGTCATGCTTCATATTATCAACTTCAACAACTACATAAAGGCCTCTTATTTTTTTCCATACCAAATTACAATGTCAACATAATTTTTGAAATAAAAATTTATAAATATTAAATAAAATGTTATTCAAAGCCGACGCCCATCTCAAAACATACATGCGCGATTAATTGATTAATAATAGTATAAGAATGTGTTTAGTTAGAATATTAATTTATTCCAACATAATATATAGAAACAACGGATGTATAACTTTTTTATTAATTTAATCAGTAAAGAAAAAGGTTGGATTGGTTCAATTTAATCGAGTTGATCACATCCCATGTGTAATTTTGTTCATATGTAAAAGTAAATTATATAATATTACTTGTATTTTAAATTGTAGATTTTAATTGGAAAATTTATATAATTCCGTAACTTATCATGATTCTTACAGTCACTGATTACGAATTTATCGAAAAGTTAAAACCGTTTATTTATTATTGCCGAATTTTTTTAGTGATTTTGAATAAGGATTAGAAATGAACTATATAAATAATTCTATTTTATCATTTTAATTTGAAATAATTGTATTTTTATATGGATAATTAGTATTTTGTATTAATATAATAATTAAAATGTTCTAATAAACAAATAATAATAATTTAAATATTTTATATAGATAATTATAATAATTATTGGCTAAACTTTTGTTTTAAGTATAAAATAAAGTATATTTAATATAACTTTAATATGTACAATTAATGACTAATCATAATCATATCAAATGCAAGGAATTGTTTAATAAAAAAAAACAAAAATGTCAAAAATCAAGAAAGATATTTTGAAGTTTTAATTTATCCGCGCTTCACGCGATTTATAAAATTTTACTTTAAAGTATTTAAAATAGATAAATTAATTTCTATTATTTTTAAAAATTGATTGATCTCTTATGAATTTCCCTAAAAAAATTGATTTAAACACAATTTACATGAATTATTAGTTGTAAAAATGCTCTCATTATATATCTAAAGTAGGGATAATCTTAAAAATTTCACAAACATATAAAAATAAAAATTACAATACGAATGTAATCTTTACGATCAAAAGTTACAAATATTGAATATAACTTAATACTCCCTCCGTCCCTTTTGATTCTTAACATTTCACTTTTTCAAAACTTTCTGGCACGCATTTTAAGATGCATTTTAAGGATAGTTAAATAACTTTTTTTTAAATTTTTTTTTCTGTATAAAAATTTAAACATTAAATTTTTATACAGAAAAAGAAAATTTTAAAAAAAAAGTTATTTAACTATCCTTAAAATGCACCTTAAAATGCATGCCAGAAAGTTTTGAAAAAGTGAAATGTTAAGAATCAAAAGGGACGGAGGGAGTAATATTTTTTAAAGCCGACGCCCCTCTCGTAATATACATGTTCAATAATAGTGTAAGAATTTATTTAATTAGGATATTATTTTTATTTTGACACAATATAATGAAACAATGGGTGTATAAATTTTTTATTGATTTACGATAAAATGGTTGGGTTTGTTTAGTTTAATTAGCTTGGTCATGACTCATGTGTAATTTATTCATGTTCAAAAGTAAAAATCTGTCTATATTATTTGTATACAAATTTTATATATTAAGTACAGAACTGTGTACTTCCATAATTTATTACAACTTCCACAATCATTGATAATAAAGATTGCTTGAGAAGTTAAGGTTAATAACGTTTTTTTAAGCCGACACCCCTCTCATAATGTACATATCAATAATAGTGTAAAAATTTATTTAATTAAAATATTAATTTATTTCGACACAATATGATGAAACAATGGGTGTATAGCTTTTTTTATCAGTTTTATCTTCCGATAAAATGGCTGGGTTTGTTAAATTTAATCGATTGATCATAAATTATGTGTAATTTTTTCATGTGCAAAATTAAAAATTTGTATATGTTGTTTGAATACAAATTCTAGATATTAAGTTAAGATCTTGTACTTCCATAATTTATTACGATTTTCATAATTATTGATAATAAAAATTGCTTGAAAAGATAAAATCGATCCATGATCCACAATCATCTGAAAAGAAAGTACAGTAGTGATCTTGAATAGGGATATAAACAATTTTTAGTTATCATTTTACCTAAAAATAAACTTAACTATATATAATTAATATTTAATATTGAAATAAAAACTATAATGTTCAAATAAAATTTGCTAATTTTTAAACAAATTAAATAGAGTAAATTTAATATATATTTAACAGGTGTAATTAATGACTAATTAAAATATCATTAACAGCTATTTAATGCAAGAAAATAATTTTAATAAAAAAATCAAAAAAACAAAAATTCAAGAAAAATACCTTAAATTCTTCTCATGCATTTCCGATATTCAGGCATTATAATATATATAAATATATAAATTTTATTTGGTTTGTTGGATGGGAATGTGAGATGAGGGAGTTTGGGTTATAATATTGTGACTTGTGAGTTGACTCATTTTTCAATGTTGTTTCGAGCTTTACAAAAAAGATTAATGTTATCATGAATCTGCAAAAGAAAATAAAAGAGAGAGATAAATTAGGAAAATGTCAATGCCTCAATGCAAGTCCCACGTCCAAGAAGAATAGCTAAAAAAGACTTTAATGACATTTACCATACTTTAATGACATTTACCTTCATTTAATAAAACATTTAATAAATTAAGGTAAAATCAAATAAAAAATGATTAAAATTAAAAAAATGACTATTTTTAATATTGCAAGAAAACTATTTTAAAGAAACCTGGAAACTTTTTGATCTCCTGCTATTAGTATATACTAGCTTAAAACCCATGCGATGCACGGTTTTGTTTTTAAATTATTATATGAATTTTTTTTATTAATTTGAATTAATTTTTTTTAAAACATGAAATTTGAATGTTTAAATTCTTAAATAAAATGATAATCATAATTATATAAATGTTACTCCCCCTGTCCCCTTGGTTATTTACCTTGGGGGACGTAATTCTAGTACGGATTTTAAGGTGCATTTTGTGAATAGTTTCATAACTGATTTTTTTTTAAAAAAATTGTATAAAAATAGTAATGTGTTTTGGCTGGAAAAGGTAACCCGTGATATAATTGGGAAAAGAGATATTTTGGTTAGAGAAAATAGAAAAGGTAACATGTTTGACTGAAAAAGTTAATTGATTAGTTAATAGTAATTATGATATACTTTCTAATTAGATAAAATATAAACAATATTATATTTTACTTGAAAATGAAATTACTTAATTATTGAAAATTTGAAAAGGTAATATGTTTAACGTGAAAAAGGAAATTGATTAATAAAGAAGAATTTTTCTTTAGATAAAATATAAAGATAAAAATTAATTAGTTAATAAGATGGATTTTATCTGTAATTAAGTAAGGATAATAAGTAAAATCAACAGGTACCGTACCGACTGACCAAATTTTTAATGTTTCCGCTTTTATATATTTTACCTGAAAAGGAAATTACTTAGTTATTGAAAATATAAAAGGTAATATTTTTAACCTGAAAAAAGAAATTGATTAGTAAAAGAGAAATTTTAGTTAGATAAAATATAAAAGTTATAAATAAAGGAAATTATTTAGTTATTGAAAAATTGAAAATGTAATATATTTAACCTTAAAAAGGAATATACCATAATTTTTTTAGTTAGATAAAATATAAAAGATATAAATAAAAGAAATTATTTAGTTATTGAAAAATTGAAAAGGTAATATATTTAACCTGAAAAAGGAAATTGATTAGTGAGGGAGAAATTTTTGGATAAAATATAAAAGATATATAATTAAGTAAGGGTAAATAAGTAAAATCAACAGGTACCAACCAACCAACCAACCAACCAAACTTTTAATGTTTCGGCTTTTATATAATAGTATAGATATAGATAATTATTAATTTTTATTTAATTAAATATTTATAAAATTATATTACAAAAATTATAAAAAAAACTATGTTATCTGCATAAAAACTTTTTGCGATTAACAAACTATAAACTTAGATTATTTAATACAAGTGCATGAAAACACGTTTAGGTTGTTTTCATTGAAAAATATTTAGGATAATTGGTCGCAATCTTTTTTTATTATAAGTTATAATAAAATTTTTGCTAATACAATGTAAGAATAAGAATAATAATAATAATAATAATAATAATAATAATAATAATAATAATAATAATAATAATAATAATAAGATTTCAATTTTATTATATTTTTTAAGAAAAAAACATATACTCGCAGCGAAGAATGTTCTAGAGTGGTGTACAGAAACATGTTCTAGTTGTTCTCCTTGAAAAATCTTTTGAAGAATTGGTCGTATTATTTTTTTATTCTAAATTATGATTAAAAAATTGTATTATAACTATAATAGGATTTCAATTTTATTATTTTCTTTAAAAAATAACATCGAATTGTAAGTGAATATGATTTTAGGGATGAAACTACTTTTTTTTATTTAAAGTTGTAATAAAAGAATTATAATTACAATAGGATTTATATTTTATTAAAAAATAACATAGCTAGAGTTATAGTAAAATAGGATTATAGGGGTGAAATTAAATATGGTGCGAACCAAAAGTGGTACCGTTAAAGGGGTTTCCTTAAAAAATCTTTTGGAGAATTGATCGTATTATTTTTTTATTCTAAATTATGATAAAAAAATTGTATTATATTTATAATATGATTTCAATTTTATTATTTTTTTTTAAAAATAACATATATAGAATTATAAGGGAATATGATTCTAGGGATGAAACTATTTTTATGATAGAATTATAAGGGAATATGATTCTAGGGTTGGAACTATTTTTAACACAAAGTTGTAATAAAAGAATTATAATTATAATAGAATTTCTATTTTATTATAAAACATCATACAATTATAGTAGAAATAGGATTATAAGGGGTGAAACCAAAAATAGGGATGAAAGTGAAACAAAAAATGATACCGTTAAAAGGGTGTTTCGCTTAATAATAAAGGCTATAGATTCTCCAAAAAAGTTCCCAAATGTGACTTGGCAAAAAAGAAAATTTTAATTGGGGATTCATATGAACGCCGAACCCATCACATTAATTATTTAGTCACCAATAATAAGAAGACATGTGTTATTTTGGAAACTTTTTTGAAACTTTTATTTGGTTCCCTAGCATTTTTCAGTCCAATGGACGCAAAATCTAACTAAATTAAATCATGCTTATAAAATTTGGCAAAGTTGCCCTATATGCAATCATGATATAAATAATCCAAAATTTTCCAACAAAATACTATCCAAAATTGGTTTTTCACCACAATTCATTACTCGATTTACTTATAGAAAAGCACTCTAATCTTGGGCATCAAGTATTTCGATTTCTGCCACTATAAGTAGAGCTATATGATATGACAATTTGTTACAGTGCATTATATGATATCATAGCCAAAGTAAGATGAATCATTGGGGAACATGGACGAGCATGGGATCTTGGGTTGGAAGCCTAATGTTTGTGTGGGCAATGGTGCAGCAATTTATTCCTTATAGCTTTTCAAGATTGCTCAGCAAATACACGAGGAAGATAGAGTCATATTTTGATCCTTACATTCGAATCAGATTCGATGAGTGTACTTTTAATGATGATCTTTCTGAGGGTGAGCGCAGCACAGCTTACGTTGCGATTCAGCATTACACTTATTTATTAAAGACATGAAGTTAAATGAAATTAAAATTTTACACTTATTTATTAAAAATTTTGTTTGTAAAAATTTGTTGCACTAATCCACCTTTACATTTTCAGTACCTCTGTGGAAAAACGCGAAAGAAAAATTTTTACAAACAAAAAGCAGAAGACATGGTCTTGGTCTAGGTCTACAAATAAAAGGTGGATTAGTGCTGTGTTTGAGCATCCTGATAACAAAATGATGTAAAGCAGAATGCAATAAACTCAGAGAGAAGAAAGCAACCAAGGCTCATAATACAAACTTGCACAAAAAGATATGCAGCCAAATCTCTTTGTTTCAGAGTAACAACCTGTCCTCTTATCCTACTAACACTACTTGTCTCTACCGCCCTACATTAATGTGTCACAATGGACCACTAAGACTGAGACCCTACATACTCAATCTGTATATGCTAGATGAAGCTACAGACAAGGATAGCTACAGAGAGTGAATTTATTTAACATCAGTAAATAAGATAAATGCAGCTTCATTTGATGGTAATTGCCTTCATTACTCCCCCTCAAGTGGAGAGGAATGCTTCGCAGAGGCTCCAAACTTGTCCAGAAGATAGTAATGTTGTTTGACTGAAAGAGACTTTGTGAGGATGTCTGCAACCTGAGCATAAGATGGAACATGAACTGTTTGAATATCTCCAGCATTGATTTTATCCCTTATGTAATGGCAATCAATCTCCACGTGCTTTGTGCGTTCGTGTAGGACAGGATTTGCTGCAATCTGCAATGCTGATTGATTATCGACCTTGAGGATGGCAGGTGGCAATTCATGAAGTCCCATATCCTTTAGCAAGGAAGTAAGCCAAGTGATTTCACAGGCTGTTAAGGCCATAGCCCGATATTCCGCCTCTGTGCTTGATCGAGCCACAACCGATTGTTTCTTTGTCTTCCACGAAATGGGGGATGAGCCAAGCATTATGCAAAACCCTGTAGTAGATTTTTTGGTGGAGGGACAACTTGCCCAGTCACTGTCACTGTATGCAACTAGCTGGGCTGCTGACGAAGATGCTAAGAGAATGCCCTGTGCAGGGTTTCCATTAAGATATCGAAGGATTCGTTTTGCAGCCTGCATATGAACAGTTGAGGGCTGTTGCATATACTGAGTGAGTATGTGAACTGGGAACGAAATGTCTGGTCTTGTTACTGTGAGATAGATTAGTTTACCCAGTAGTCGCTGATAATGATAAGGATTAGGTAAAGGGTCACCTTTTTCTGGAGTTAGTTTCAAATGCACGTCCATAGGCAGCTTGAGAGGTGTACAATTCTGCAAATTGTATTCTTTCAGGAGGTCCCTTGTATACTTTTGCTGAGACACAAAAAAGCCATTGACAGTTCTATCAATCTCCAGGCCCAAGAAGTAACGTAGTATTGCTAAATCTTTCATGTGGAACACGTTCGAGAGAACAGTTTTGAGTTCATCAATTGCCTCTTGACAGTTGCCAACTATGAGCAAGTCATCCACATAAACAAGGATTAGAGTAATAGTAGTGGACGTGGTTTTAGAAAAGAGACTATAATCAGCTTTTGACTGAACAAAGTCTGAGGCCAGTAGAGTAACAGACAGTTTATGGAACCACAATCTTGGAGATTGACGAAGACCATACAGGGATTTCTTTAATTTGCACACCAGGTTTGTAGGTTGCTGCTCCCCCTGATTTTGAGAAATCCTGCTGCCAAGCCCTGTATATCCTTTAGGCAGCTTCATATAGATTGTCTCCTCCAAATCCCCGTGCAGAAATGCGTTTGTAACGTCCATCTGGTAAGCCAGCCAATCATTCATGGCTGTGACAGCAAGGATGGCTCTCACTGTAGCCATTTTGGCGACAGGGGCAAAGGTTTCCCAGAAATCAACTCCATGAACCTGTTTGCAACCAAGTATTACCAGCCTGGATTTGTATCGTTCGACCGAACCATCAGGGTTGTATTTCGTCTTGAAAAGCCATTTACAGTCAATGGCCTTTTTGTTTGCAGGTAGAGTGGTCACTTCCCAAGTGTCATTACTTTCAAGGGCTTCCAGCTCTACATTCATAGCAGTAACCCAATGTTGTTGTTTAACTGCCTCTTTGAAGGAGGTAGGGTCTGCAACTTTAGTAATAGATGCAAGGAAACAATGAAATACAGGTGGTATAGATTGAGAAGTCACAGTGACTATATTAGCAGACTTATGAGAGAGAGGATTGACATAGGGATCAAGCCAGCTGGGTGGTTTAGTGGTTCTCGTGGTTCTTCTCAGAACAGGTTCAGGTGGTGGTTCAGGAAATGCTGTTTGTGGACTATATCCAGAGGAAGGTGTTTGTGGTGGAGTAGGTGTAGGTGTAGGTGTTGGTGTATGTGAAGAGGTTGGAGTGTCACCAGTTGCAGGTACAACTAACCAATCATCAACAAATTGATTATGAGGCAAATCAACTGGGACAGGAGGGATATAGTGATGGTAATTACTATCATGCAAAGGAAATATATGTTCATGAAAGACAACATCTCGAGTAACAAAACATTCTTTTGTGGTTAGGTTTAAAAGTTTGTATCCTTTAGTGTGTGGGGGATATCCGAGGAAAAGACAGGGGACGCCCCTTGGTGCAAATTTATCTGAAGTAGGTTTAGGATTGCCAGCAAAAGTGAGGCATCCAAATGCCTTAAATCTGTCATAGTCTGGGACTTCTTTGTATATGAGTTCGTAGGGAGTTTTAAAGTTGAGCACAGAGGAGGGCAGTCTATTTATTATATAGACTGCAGCAAGCACACAGTCACCCCAATGAGTCAAGTCAAGACCAGCCTGAAATTTCAATGCTCGAGCCACCTCTAGCACGTGTCTGTGCTTTCTCTCTGCCCTGGTATTTTGCTGGGGCCTATAGGGACATGATGTTTGATGAATGATTCCTTTTTCTGCATACAACTGTTGACAAGCCTGATCACTGAACTCCAAGGCATTGTCTGACCTTATAGTTTGGACAGATGTTTTGAAATGATTTTCGACATAATTAAGGAACATGAGCAGAGTTTTGTAGTAATCTGATTTGAACTGAAGAAGATAGACCCACGTCATTCTAGAGAAATCATCTACAAGGGTTAGAAAATACTTGAATTTGCCTTTAGTGGGCACTTTATACGGGCCCCAAATGTCTGTATGAACTAGTTCAAAGGGAGCAGTGGAGTGAGATTCACTCAATGTAAATGGAAGTTTAGTGAACTTAGACATGGGGCAGGTAACACACACTTGTTGATGGTCTTTGACAAATGGTTTGACACAAGGTATATGAATTAACTTTGAGGTGGAGGCATGACCAAGCCTGATGTGCCATAGGTTAAAGAGGTCGTTGCTAGGTTTGCCAGATTTAGCAGTGAAGCAAAGGGAAGGCTTATCATTGTTTAAATAATATAACCCTTTAGTGAGTGTACCAATGCCTCTAACAGTTCTAGTTTCTGAGTCTAAGATCAAACATCTCTCTGGATGAAACATGACATCACAAGAATTATCTTTCGCAAGCTTGTGTATAGAAAGCAAGTTATGTGTAAATTCAGGGACATATAACACATGTAATAGTTTCAAACCACCAGGCAATACAATATCTCCAACATGAGTAATAAGAGTAGTATCACCTGTAGGTAGATTGATTGTACAGCCAGGAGGAGCAGACTGAATGTTGGTCATTTTCTGCATAGAGAAGGTCATGTGATCTGTGGCCCCCGAATCCATAATCCATGCTTCATTATTCTGCTCAGAAGTTCCAGCAAGCACCATACCAGAAAAACTGTAGTCAAGTTCATCATCCATTTCAGATGTGTGTGGCTTAGACAATGGTGATGTAGGTATCATGTTGAGTAGTTTTTCCAACTGTTGGGATGTCACCATCACTCCAGAATCTCCATTCGTTGGGCAAATGCCTTGAACTGCATTAGCCATCTTTGGTGGTTGTGGCTTGTTTCCACTCCATCTAGGCTGTTGCTGTGTCTTCTTTTGAGGTGGAGGCCTATATCTGTGGTGCCATCTCGGAAATCCAACCACAGACCAGCATCTGTTAGAGGTGTGATTTCTGCCTCCACAGTTGGTGCACATCACTGGTCTTTCAGTTTGTTGTTGTGGCCCCTTGCTATACATTGCTGAAACATCAGTGTCAAAAGCTAGTGCATTTTGCAAAACGTCTCTTTGAGACTCTTCCTGTTGGAGTGCAGAACAGGCAACTTCAACAGTGGGCAAAGGGTCACGCATCAAAAGTTGACTTCTCATAGGACCATAAGCCTCATTTAATCCATTCAAGAACTGGAAAAGCCTAGACTCTTCTTTATAAGTATGAACAGCAGCAAGAAAGGCAGTAATTTCAGGGGTGACAGTCTTAATGACAGGCAACGTACTCATAGATTCAATTTCTTCCCACAAAGCACTCATCGCAGTAAAGTAATCATTCACACTTAAGGCATTTTGTTTCAAGGCAAATAGATCTTTATTAAGTTTGTATTTTCTTGAACCATTGGTAAGAGAAAATCTCTTTTCAAGCTGTTGCCATATTTCAGAAGCAGAGTTGATAAAAAGAACAGACCTTTTTATGGAGTCTGAGATATTGTTATGAAGCCAGGCAATGACCATGTTGTTGCAAGTCTCCCATTGCAAAGCCTCTGTATCATCTTGAGTGTTCTTGACAATCGAACCGTCTACAAACCCAAGTTTTCGTTTGGACGAAAGCTGTATCTCAAATGAGCGTTTCCAAGATCTATAATCTGCAGCTCCTTGCAACTTTGCAACAGAAATAGATGTAGGGCCATCTGAGGGATGCAAGAAAAAGGGGTTTTGTAGATCCGTAAAAGTGAATTTACTACCAGATGCCATCGTATACTGAGTACTCTAGGTGACTACCTATCTCAGTTTTTTTTTAAAAAATATTTGAATGACAAAAGGGAGATTTAGCAGCCTTAGGTATAAATAAAAATCACTTTCTTCAGTCGGCTCTGTTTAATGCATTTGCGTCTCTGATACCATGATAACAAAATGATGTAAAGCAGAATGCAATAAACTCAGAGAGAAGAAAGCAACCAAGGCTCATAATACAAACTTGCACAAAAAGATATGCAGCCAAATCTGTTTGTTTCAGAGTAACAACCTGTCCTCTTATCCTACTAACACTACTTGTCTCTACTGCCCTACATTAATGTGTCACAATGGACCACTAAGACTGAGACCCTACATACTCAATCTGTATATGCTACATGAAGCTACAGACAAGGATAGCTACAGAGAGTGAATTTATTTAACATCAGTAAATAAGATAAATGCAGCTTCATTTGATGGTAATTGCCTTCATTACATCCAGCCACGTTTGAAACTTTGGCATTGGATCCAGAGCTCAAAAAAGATATCATGAATGATTTGATCAGTTTCAGCAAGGCTAAAGATTATTATGCGAAAGTAGGAAAGGCATGGAAAAGAGGGTATCTTCTTTATGGTCCTCCTGGTACAGGAAAATCCACTATGATTGCTGCTATGGCTAATTTGTTGCAGTACGATGTGTATGATCTGGAGTTAACTTCTGTTCAAGATAATACAGAGTTGAAGAAACTACTTATCGAAACTTCTGGAAAGTCGATAATGGTGATAGAGGACATTGATTGTTCTCTTGATCTCACCAAGCAAAGAGAAAAGAAGAAAAGTGAGAACGGAGAGGATCCAGTTAAGAAGGCAGTTGCAGACACAGGAGATGGTAAAAGTCAAGTTACTTTATCCGGGCTACTGAATTTTATTGATGGTCTTTGGTCTGTTTGTGCTGGTGAAAGAATCATTGTGTTTACAACTAATCATGTAGAGAATCTTGATCCTGCATTGATTCGAAGAGGACGCATGGACAAGCATATTAAGTTGTCTTAATTGTTCGTTCGAAGCATTTAAGGTGCTTGCTAAAAATTATTTGGACATGGAGTGTCATGAACTATTTGGAAGAATCAAAGAATTGTTGACAGAAACCGATATAACCCCAGCTGATGTTGCAGAAAATTTGATGCCTAAATCTGCTGATGATAACGGTGAGAGTTGCTTAAAATGTTTGATTAGTGTTCTAGAGAATGCAAAAGCAGTAGCCACGTCGAAAGCTAAGGAAGAAGAGGAACTTAAGGCCAAAGCTAAAGAAGAAGAGGAACTCAAGGCTAAGAAAGAAGGTAAGATGAACGAAATGGTCCAAGTTATTGCTGAAGATGTTGGAAATATTGACTACTACAGCAACATAGAGGCAGTTATATATCGTATTTAACAAGTCCAGGCCAAGAATACAATTAGCGAAACAAAACACGAAGGTAAAACACATGCAAATCAGTAACTGATAGAACAAAAGAAGATAAGAAATCATACCAGAAGCCATATCTATGCAGGTATCAAATAAGAAATAATCAGCTGAGTCACCAGGCCTTGCAAAGAAGTCCTGATTGTTATTGAAGAGATAATTGCCTCCACTTACACTGTGTCAGGATGCTGGCAATATTCTTCCAGGATAAAACAGCTCCGAGTTAGATGGTCACATCAACCAGAAAACTCAACTTCGACTAGCACCTCAGTCGCCAGAAAAACCTACTGGTGGAGTACAGAATATAAAGGGAGAACAGAGTGTATAGAGAGAACAGAGAATGTATGGTGTGGACAGTATGTTTTTATGTATATAACAATCAGTAGCTTAGGTCTCTATTTATACTAGAGGCTAAACGTAACTGATGCCACCCAATTAATATTGTAACTCCCATTCCAATTAATTAGAATGAAACGGTCGATTTAATATAATCAAAATGGCTGTAACAGCTGATTTTATATTAAATAAATCGTAACAGTTACGTTATATATATTTATCCACATTATGACTTCCAATTAATAGAATAAACGCTCAGACTCTACTGTCAAAATCACGCAGAAGTTACTGTCAACAAGTCCTGACAGTACCTTTAAAGTAACTGTCAACAGTTTGAACTTGACAGTAAGTTTACTTCTTTGACAGCAACCTTGTTTCTGACAGTAAGTTTTACTTCCTTGACAGCAACCTTGTTCCCGACAGTAAGTTTTACTTCCTTGACAGCAACCTTGTTCCTGACAGCAAGTTTTACTTTCCTGACAGCAACTTTGTTTCATGACAGCAAGTTTGCTCTTGAGAGTTTACAGGACTTAACAATCCAACTCTTGACAGCATGTTTATAATATTAAAATAAATCACTAATACATGCCATAAAATTCCTCGCCCAGGTCGCCTCGCGTACGTGAGATGCCGAGACATTCGCCCAAATCACCCTTCGACCGAGCCGACCCGAGTCGAGTCGAGTCGAGACGAGACGTGACGTGGCGTGGCGTGTCGTGACGGGGCGGGGCGGGCGGCGGCGGCGCGCACGTGTGTGTGTGTGTGCGCGTGGAGCACACAGTAACACCATGCACCATCATACACCTTAGTAGTTGTACACTACCCATGTGTGTGATTCTATATAAAGTCAACAACCCCCCTTATTTATTTCAATGTGGGATAAATACACATTCTCATTTCAAGCTCTTTCAAGCTACTAACTTCAACTCCATTTCTCTATGGGTTTCACTAAGAAAATTACTTAGACCCATATATGAAAATTTAAGTTCCCATATCAAGGAACAATTTCCAATCGTTAAAATCCGGAATTAACATCAAGAACATAAAAATACTTATGCTCTAAAACTCCATTTTCTAACAATCCCTCACAAATCCATACAGAAATGCTCCAGGTTTTCCATCATGACTTGTTTTTCAGAGTTGGTACCCTTCCGGGTTTGAACCCTCCTAAGTCCCCTACTTCGATGACTACCGGATTCAGATGGAATGTTTCACCTTGAATCTTAATCCGTTTGATGTAATCATGTTCCATAGACGACGACAAGTCAAAGGCTATGGTGCCAATCTACGGCTTTGAGACATTAATGGTCTTGGCTCGATCCTGTTCGTCGAATGTTTCAAGGAATAACCCTTCCCTCTAATTGCAACCACACAATTACATTCGCTTAGCTGGGCATCTCCAGAGATGTACTGCTACCATCTCGTCAAATGACTTGACCCCATTCAGAGTTATAATAACTCTTGCTTACTAGCAGTGTCAGTACCTTCTAGGTTTACAGGGGATAGACTCAGATACAAACAGTATCATCTATGTAGCAAAGGTACTACCAATTCATCCTTACAGCTTGTTATTACCACATTGAATACACTTCAAGGGATCTCCTCTCATGTGTATTGGGTTCCCACTGATGATGAACTATAATGGGTTGACAGCCCCATCCCCAACCTCGACTTAAGGACCACTGCAGGTTCCAGTCCTTTAGTTAAAGGATCAGCTATATTGTTCTGAGTTCCTATGAACTCTACAGCTATAATCCTATCAGACACTAAACCCCTTATAGACTTTAGTCTAACTTGGATGTGTCTCTTTGTTTTAGCATTATACTTTTTACTGCTAATCTTGTCGATAGTTGTTTTACTATCACAATGAATAGCAAACGCAGGAAGCGGTCTGCTTACTACAGGTATCGCGGACATAAGTCCATGTAACCATTCAGCCTCCGTTCCCGTGGCATCTAGCGCACACAACTCAGCCTCAAAAGTAGACCGAGTTACTATAGTTTGTTTGGTCGATTTCCAGGATATTGCTCCACCCGCTAAAGTGAACACGTATCCAGTTACTCCATTGGAACCAGACTTCTTAGCTATCCAACTTGCATCACTATAACCTTCAAGTACACCAGGAAATCTCCTATAGTGTAAACTAAGGTACATTGTGCCTTTCAGATATCTAAGTACTCTATCAAGAGCATCCCAATGAGTTCTGTTTGGACAGCTTGTATATCTAGCCAACTTAGACACAGAGTATGAAATATCTGGTCTAGTACAGTTAGCAAGATATTACAAACTCCCTATAATCTAAGAATACCTTAACTGAGACACAGGTATTCCTGAAGTATTCTTAACAAGGGCAACTTTAGGATCATAGGGTGTACTAGCGATTCTACACTGTGAATAACCATATTTCTCAAGTATAGATTTCTCTATATAATGAGACTGCGATAAAGTTATTCCCTCAGCTGACTGAGTCAGCTTGAGACCAAGAATCACACTAGCCTCACCCATATCCTTCATTTCAAAATGCCTTTTCAAGAAAGCTTTTGTCTCGTTAATAATCTCAATATTGGTTCCAAACAGTAATATGTCATCTACATATAGGCACAAGATGACACACTCACTACCTTTAACTTTGGTGTAGACACACTTGTCACTATCATTAATATCATAACTGAACGGCACTATAGTTTCATCAAACTTTTTATGCCAATCCCTAGGAGCTTGTTTCAAGCCATAGATGGATTTGATCAACTTACATACTTTCCTTTCGTTACCAGATGCAACAAATCCCTCAGGCTGATCCATATAAATCTCTTCTTCAAGTTCACCATGAAGAAAAGCTGTCTTTACATCCATTTGATGGATGATAAGACCATGTACGGAAGCCAATGCTACTAGCATTCGAATTGTTGTCATTCTAGCTACTGGAGAGTATGTGTCAAAGTAATCAATGCCCTCCTTTTGCTTAAAACCCTTAGCTACCAGTCTAGCTTTGTACTTATCTATTGATCCGTCAGGGTTCAACTTCCTTTTAAAAATCCATCTGCACCCGATAGTAGAACACCCAGGAGGGAGATCAACTAACTCCCATGTTCCGTTAGAAACAATAGAGTCAATTTCACTCTTTACAGCGCCCTTCCAGTGCCTAGACTCTGAAGAATCCATAGCTTGTCGGAAAGTTAAAGGTTCATCCTCGACATTGTAAGTGATAAAATCACTTCCAAAATCCTTGACTACCTTTGCACGCTTACTCCTTCGTGGTTCCTCTACCTCCTTAGGAGTAGAGCTACTACTAGGTTCCGCCCCCACATTTGTCATCTTTTCCACATGATCAGGAATAGAACTTGATGTGTGAGTAGGATCTTCATTAGAAGTATCTTGAGGCATACCAGTCTTCATAGGGTAAACATCCTCAAAGAATGTAGCATCACGAAACTCGACTATCGTGTTTGCCACTATACCATCTATGTCAGATTTTAATACTAAAAATCTCATAGCTGTAGTGGTCTCAAGATAGCCTAGAAAGATACAATCAACAGTCTTCGGACCTAGTTTCTTTCTCTTGTGTTCAGGGACAAGTACCTTAGCAAGGCACCCCCACACACGAAGATACTTAAGACTAGTCTTCTTGCTCTTCCATAACTCATAGGGTGTCTTATCCATGTGTTTCAGAGGGACTCTATTCAGAATATGGCAAGCCGTATTCAGAGCTTCTCCCCACATGTATTTAGGCAGCCCAGAGTTAATAAGCATACTATTAATCATATCTTTAAATGTTCTGTTCTTTCGCTCAGCAACCCCATTAGACTCAGGTGTGTATGGTGGGGTAACTTCATGAACTATTCCATTGTTTGCACAAAATTCATTAAAAGCGTTACTCGTATACTCACCACCTCTATCAGATCTCAACCGTTTAAGTACCTTACTAGTTTGTTTTTCTACTTCAGTTTTATAAATAATGAATTTACTAAGTGCTTCATCCTTATGTCTAAGTAAATAAACATAACAGTATTTACTACTATCATCTATAAAGGTAATGAAGTATCTAAACTGGTCCTTGGTCAACACACCACCAAATTCACAAATATCAGTGTGTACTAAATCTAACAAGTCTGAATCCCTAACAATATTATGAAAAGGTTTCCTTATTTGTTTAGCAGACACACATACTTGACATTTAGAATTCTTTTCTATAGTGTGTTTTGGAATCAACTCTAAGTTCATCATATTTTTAAGAGCACCAAAATTTAAGTGACCAAGTCTAGCATGCCATAAATTAGAAGATTCAACATAATTAACAGAAGGAGTAATCTTATTAAAAGCACCCAAAACGGGCTCAGCATTTATCACAAATAAACCATTTGACAAGTAACCCTTGCCAAAGAAAGTACCAGTATGAATAAGAACTACTTTATTACATTTGAGAGAGACTTCAAAGCCATTAGCTACTAAACAACTACCACTTATTATATTTCTACGCATGTCGGGAACATGATGCACTCTCGTCAGGGATAGAATACGTCCCGAAGGAAACTTCAGGTCCATGTTTCCTACTCCATGTACTTGAGCAGCACTTGCGTTCCCCATCGTTACTGTCAAGCTATGACTCTGTTGATAAGATACAAATAAACTAATGTCAGCACAAATATGCACATTAGCTCCAGTATCAATCAACCATTCATTTGACAGATAAGTGGAAAATAGTACAGGGTTGTAGGTAACATACCGGTCTTCGTTGGTTTCAGAAGCCAAAGCTTCACCAACAACCATGTTCGCTACAGGCCCACTTGAGGTTCCAAGCACAGCATTCGCTTGAGCTACAGCCTCGGCTTTCTTCGCTTTCTTTGTAGGGCAGTCCTTACTCCAGTGCCCAACCTGCCCACAAGACCAACATGGTTTGTTTGCCTTTGGTTTCTTGGCCTTATCCTTGTCATTCTTAGGTTTATTACTATTACCCTTCTTAGAGACAGCCTTCCTTTTCTGTCCTACAGTAGCTACGTTTACCTTCGAGCTTCCATGCTCAGTTGGCATCACATGTCCCTGTTTGGACTTGTGTTGTTCTTGCACCGAGATGTCCAGCATAAGGTTGGTCCATGTGATCTCTCCTTTCTGTCTTTTCAGGGAGAGAGAGAACTCTTCCCAAGACTTTGGGAGCTTTTCAATCACACTCATCACCTTAAACTTTTCGGGGAGGTCCATTCCAGACTCCTTCAAAGCATGCACTATCATCTCGAACTCATGCACTTGCTCAGTCATGGACTTATTGTCCACCAGCTTGAAATCAAGGAACCTAGCCACAGAATACTTTTCCAGACCTTGTGAGTCAGTATTATGTGTCTGGTCCAGCTTCTCCCATAAGAGTTTTGCGGTGTAGGCATCAGAGGAGTACACATCAAACAATGTGTTGGTTAGAGCAGCCAGAATTGCTGCCCTAGCAACCCCATCCTCTCAGCCCACTTTGCATAACTCTTAACTGATTCAGCCTTCTCTTGATCCACAACCGGCTTCTCATATTCCACAACAGGCCATAGACCCTTTACAGTCAACCACAACTTCATCCTTTTCTGCCAACGAGAAAAGCCAACGCCCCCATTGAATTTCTCTGGCAAGCCAGTTAATTCAACAGGTTGTGGAAAACTGTAAGTGGTCCAATCAATGACCCCAGCAGATGCAACCGAACTACCTTTAGCAGGAATCTCACTCTCGTTAACCATTATGCTAAATACTATATAACGATTTATCTCTTCAAGAATGTTGGAAATATTGACTACTACAGCAACATAGAGGCAGTTATATATCGTATTTAACAAGTCCAGGCCAAGCATACAATTAGCGAAACAAAACACGAAGGTAAAACACATGCAAATCAGTAACTGATAGAACAAAGGAAGATAAGAAATCATACCAGAAGCCATAGCTATGCAGGTATCAAATAAGAAATAATCAGCTGAGTCACCAGGCCTTGCAAAGAAGTCCTGATTGTTATTGAAGAGATAATTGCCTCCACTTACACTGTGTCAGGATGCTGGCAATATTCTTCCAGGATAAAATAGCTCCGAGTTAGATGGTCACAGCAACCAGAAAACTCAACTTCGACTAGCACCTAAGTCGCCAGAAAAACCTACTGGTGGAGTACAAAATATAAAGGGAGAACAGAGTGTATAGAGAGAACAGAGAATGTATGGTGTGGACAGTATGTTTTTATGTATATAACAATCAGTAGCTTAGGTCTCTATTTATACTAGAGGCTAAACGTAACTGATGCCACCCAATTAATATTGTAACTCCCATTCCAATTAATTAGAATGAAACGGTCGATTTAATATAATCAAAATGGCTGTAACAGCTGATTTTATATTAAATAAATCGTAACAGTTACGTTATATATATTTATCCACATTATGACTTCCAATTAATAGAATAAACGCTCAGACTCTATTGTCAAAATCATGCAGAAGTTACTGTCAACAAGTCCTGACAGTACCTTTAAAGTAACTGTCAACAGTTTGAACTTGACAGTAAGTTTACTTCTTTGACAGCAACCTTGTTTCTGACAGTAAGTTTTACTTCCTTGACAGCAACCTTGTTCCCGACAGTAAGTTTTACTTCCTTGACAGCAACCTTGTTCCTGACAGCAAGTTTTACTTTCCTGACAGCAAGTTTGCTCTTGAGAGTTTACAGGACTTAACAGTCCAACTCTTGACAGCATGTTTATAATATTAAAATAAATCACTAATACATGCAATAAAATTCCTCGCACAGGTCACCTCGCGTACGTGAGACGCCGAGACATTCGCCCAAATCGCCCTTCGACCGAGCCGACCCGAGTCGAGTCGAGTCGAGACGAGACGTGACGTGGCGGGGCGGGCGGCGGCGGCGCGCACGTGTGTGTGTGTGCGCGTGGAGCACACAGTAACACCATGCACCATCATACACCTTAGTAGTTGTACACTACCCATGTGTGTGATTCTATATAAAGTCAACAACCCCCCTTATTTATTTCAATGTGGGATAAATACACATTCTCATTTCAAGCTCTTTCAAGCTACTAACTTCAACTCCATTTCTCTATGGGTTTTACTAAGAAAATTACTTAGACCCATATATGAAAATTTAAGTTCCCATATCAAGGAACAATTTTCAATCATTAAAATCCGGAATTAACATCAAGAACATAAAAATACTTATGCTCTAAAACTCCATTTTCTAACAGAAGATTCATTAGCAGTAAAAGATGTTGCAGCTTAAAGGATGGTTACTACATACATTGTGTAGGAAACTTGTTATAATATATTTACTATCTTGTTTGTTTGTTTGAAATTTTATGATGTGTTGCTTGCTACTACAAATTTCTTAATGATTTTGATAATAATTATATACAGAACTGTAATAATTATTTATTCGAGCACTAGTTGGGGTTGAGATTTTCTAAGGATTTGTGTTTTCAGTGTGTTATTATAAAAGGTGTAGGCAGGTTCAGATATTGATATTGATATCCAAAACAATTACGGTAGATTTGTGCAGCAGGAAGCATACGATAATGAAATAAGGATTGACATAATACATTTTTCCTCTATACTAAAATGTTAAATTTAATTTTTTTTTTTACAAAAAATGAAAAAATTTCTCAAGCATACATTTTTCGTAAGAGTTTATCTCTTGTCGTCCCAGGTTCTGGATTCCATTCTCGCTCAACCCCGATATTTGTTAGAGCATGTAAGTCTAAATAATCAAAAAAAAATATTAAATTTAATTTTTTTCCAGAAAGTAATAATATACTAATGTATGCTTTATTTTTTCTTTGGAGAAACGAATAAAAATTTCTGATTCCAAAACACATGAGCAGTCAAGTAAAGTGGGGGAACGGGACTAAATAAATAAAAATAGAATCCATTGTTTGTTTCTACTGGCGGGAGCTTTAGCTTTATGTATAGCTTCCCGGTGGTGTAGTTGATCTTTATCTCAAAAATATGTGGAGGCCAACTAGATACATATGCATTTGTAACCCATTGCAGATTCTTCTATGCACACCACCTGTTTGATTAATTTACCCACCTAAAGCTGTCTTGTAACTTCTTGAAATTTTTGTCTCCTGCAATGTTAAGGAATCTTGTTTCTACACCTGCTAAGCGAACGTATCGCTGTGCTTCCACAAGTCTTGCATTTGCTTCATCAGGACCATCATCTCGATCGCACAATCAGTTCTATAGTCCTTCTTACAATAATGTAGCTCTTTCGTCATTAAACTTTAGCACTCATCTGCAGCATTTTGGTTTGCCAGTTTCAAAATTATCGTCGTTGGCAAGTTTGCAAATGGTTTCTTGCGCAAGTTCTAATGTTGTTTGTAAGTTGTTACTTCCAACAGCTTCAGTTAAGGCCAACTTTTATTGTTCTGAAACTGCACAGATGGACTCTATGGTGTATAGTTGTACAAGTGATGCTGATAAGGTGTATACGACAATTGTTGATGGTTCTAGTGCAAATGTTAATATGGAGAAAAATCTTCAACTACTTGGTGTGAATTTGACTACTCCGTTGGTGATGATGGTTCTCCAAAGGCTTCATTATGAGGAGAAGTTGGCGTTTAGATTCTTTACGTGGGCAGGACATCAGGATAATTATGTTCATGAGCCTCAGGCTTATAATGAGATGATTGACATACTGTCTAGTACAAAATACAAGGTTAAACAATTTCGGATTGTCTGCGACATTCTGGATTACATGAAGAGGCACAACAAAACTTCAGTTCCGGTTGAGGTCTTGCTCAAGATTTTAACACAGTACACTGAGAAGCATCTGACCCATCTTCAGAAATTTGCCAAGAAAAAGAAGATACGAGTGAAGACGCAACCAGAAATCAATGCCTTTAATTTGCTGTTGGATTCACTTTGCAAGTGTAGTCTTGTTGAAGATGCAGAAGGCATGTTTAGGAGGATGCAAAGTAAGGTAAAACCTGATGCTAACACATACAACATTCTGTTCTTTGGGTGGTGTAGAGTTAGGAACCCTACTAGAGGTATGAACATACTTGATGATATGATTAAAATGGGTTTTACACCTGAGAATTTTACTTATAATACTGCCATAGACACCTTCTGCAAAGCAGGAATGGTAACAGAAGCTGCGGCACTTTTGGAATTCATGCGGACAAGAGGCACAACCTTGTCTTCTCCCACTGCAAGAACATATGCAATTATGATTGTGGCTTTTGTCCAGAGCAATAAAACGGATGAAGCTTTTAAACTTCTAGGCGAAATGATAGGCAGTGGAACCCTCCCGGATGTATCCACGTACAAAGAACTGATTGAAGGCATGTGTTTAGCTGGAAAGATAGAAGCAGCTTATAAGTTCCTGGATGAAATGGGAAACAAGGGTTATCCTCCTGATATAGTGACTTACAACTGTTTTCTCAAAGTTCTTTGTGACAGCAAAAACCGGGAAGAAGCAGTCAGGCTGTACAAGAAAATGAACGAGGTGGGATGTGTGCCCAGTGTACAAACCTTTAACATGATAATTACAATGTATTTTGAGATAGGTGATCCTGATGGAGCCTTTGAGACCTGGCATGAGATGGAAAAGAAGGGCTATGTTGCAGATACTGATTCATATTGTGTGATGATTGAAGGCCTTTTTGGTTGTAATAGCACAGCAGATGCTACTTTTCTCTTGGAAGAAGTCGTTAACAGGGGATTGAAATTACCATACAGAAAGTTTGATTCGTTTTTGATGCAGCTTTCTTCTATTGGTGATTTACAGGCCATCCATAGATTATCAGATCATATGAGGAAATTTTACAACCCTGCGATGGCAAGGCGTTTCTCATTAAATCAAAAGCGGAAGAGCATGAGCATCAAAGGGAGATAAAGAGTATCCTCGTTGTATCAAATAGGATTTCAGTTTATGTAATAGGTACCTGATAAACAACTTCCGATTTATTATTTTATAGAAAAGATAGTGTTATCCTCGTTTTCATAAAAAGACTCAGTCGAACCCCAAACTAAACTTATTTTTCTTTGAAGTATGCCAATCAAATACAACTTATATATACAATTTCTGGCCAAAGTCATACTGGTGACCAGTGGCGTGAACAATGATAGAAAAACAACAACGGCGTGTCAATGAGCTTGAGATGCAAAACTTTCCTATTACATCATAAGCCAGCATGTAAAAAATGTTTTTCTTTCACCGAAAAACAAATCACTATATTACAAGAAATAAAGAAAAACCAAAACTAACCAATCCTGCTCTTTTTGCATGTGAGAGGAGGTTTAGCCTGCTCTAGTAATTTCTTCGCTAATATGATCTTGTATAGCATCTCAGAAAGGAGTTTCAGTTACTCTGTAGAAGATCTTCTAGTTTACAATTCAGAGTCTGCATTCTTACGTCTTTTGTTCATCCTTCAACGTCTGTCCTGTTCTCATCCCAAAATGACTTGTATAATCACTTAGGAGATCCAAGACCTGATGCAGTGAAAAGCATGGATTCACCATACAAGAGTCTCCATAACCAAAAGAATATATTATCTGGTAATGCTAGCTAAGCCTGTCCGTAAGGGTAACATTACTACCGGAACTGCCAGGAGTCCCTCATTTTATAATTGTGTTAATCGGCTTCGGGGCACTCCCTTTGAAAAATTTAGAACTCATTCTTGGTTAAGCATAAATAAAATCTCCAAACTTATCATGAGAGAAAAAAATATGCTTCACCCTTCTCTATACTTTTGGGTGATGACTTTCCAACCAACCCAACATTTATCGGCAACCTATCCACTTGTCCACTTATCCACCACATTGAAGCCAAAATCTCGTCGATTATAACAGGATGACAATAGCTCTCGCCTACAACGATTTTTACTTTACATCTACTTCACTATGAATTCTTAAGAATATCGAGCTGGACTGTAGGAATCTCGCAGGAACTTGGACTTTATGTACATCAATCATGATACTTGCATTTTACAAGCGTCCATATCTAAGTTTTGCTCATCTGGCCTTTGTTCATTCTCCTTTGGCTTCTTTAAAACAAACCAAGCATTGGGCGAATAGCCTTAATATCAAAATTTTCTGATTAAAAGCGTTTCACTAATAACATTATTGTATGCGAGTGCAACCTGGTACCTTCCTCAATCCTCTTTCACGCATTTTATTTCTAACAAGAGAAACATCCAGCCACCTATCTTCTTCAGCGTAGATGTTAGACAACAACACATAATTACCTGCATTCAGGGGTTCAAGCTCAAATAACCGATTTGCTATCTCTTTTCCTAGTTCAATCTCTGAATGTAGCTTACAAGCCCCAAGAAGGGAACCCCAAGCACCAGCATAAGGCTCAATAGGCATCGATTTTAATAGATCGTAAGCTGTTTTCAGCTTTCCTGCTCGGCCAAGAAGATCAACAATGCATGCATAATGGTCAGGAGAGGGAACAATAGAATATCTATTAACCATGATATCAAAGAATTGGCAACCTTCTTCAACAAGCCCAGCATGACTACAAGCTGAGAGGATGATAGTGAAGGCAACATTATCAGGAACAATCCCTTCACTTAGCATACTAGAAAAGAGAGCAACAGCCTGGGATCCACACCCATGAATCGACAGCCCTTGTATCATTGAACAATAGGAAATCAAGTCCCGTTTAGGCATTTTCTTAAACAACATCGTCGCCTTCTCCATATTCCCACACTTGGCATGCATATCTACTAAAGCTGCAACAACATGAGGTCTACGTAAATCAAGCGAACTCTGGCTAACATATGAATCAACCCATTTAGCCAGTTCCAAGCTCCCAACCTGGGAACAGGCAGACATCAAACTAACTATTACGTACTCATCAGGCTTAACATTTTGCACACGCAAGTCAGTGAACAATTGTACAGCTTCATTAGGCTGTCCATTCTGAGTATACCCTGATATCAACGCAGACCACAAAACAACATCCTTACTCTCCGATTGATCAAACAAAAACCTTGCAGACGCCATATCACCAGACTTAGCATACGCATCAATCAACGTAGTAAACGAAACCACATTCCTCTCAGGCATCAGATCAAACAACTTCCTAGCACTCCCCAAATCCCCCAACCTCACAAACACATTAATCATCGCATTCCAAGATCCCACATTCCTACACGGCATTTCCTCAAACAACTCAACCGCCTTCTCAAAATCACCCACATTCGCATACCCAACAATCATAGCCGTATACGACACCTCGTTTCTCACAGACATTTCATCAAACACCTTACGTGCACACTCAATCTCTCTACATTTCCCATACAAATCAACCAAACTTGACCCAACAAACACATCTTCTCCAACCCCACATCTCACAATCAACCCATGAACAACCCCACCTTCCCTAACCGCCAATTCACGAGCACAAACTTTAACTAAAGACGGAAAAGTATACTTATCAGCACAAACACTCGAACACCTCATCATTCGACGAAACAACAAAAATGACTCTTCAACTGTCGAATGTTGTGCCTGAAGTTTAATCAGCGTGTTCCACAGATATATATTAGGCTGCTCTACACGATTAAACACATCAGTAATGTAAGTAATATTGTTAGAAAGAGAGTTGTATAGAGAGATGAACTGGGTTATAATAAAATGGTCTTGTTCGAAGCCTTGGTGGATGATTTGAGAGTGGATTTGATGGAGAGTTGAGAGGGTTTTGCAAGATTTAATAAGGTTTAAGATAGAGTGATGATAATAAGGGGAAGATAATGAATGTGATGATGATTCGTAGAAGCTTATACATCGACTGATAAAAGTCATGTGGAGCAAAAACAACTTAAGCATACGCTTGGTAAACAAGAGGACGATGGCTTTTAAGTTATTGTGGGTTTTATATATTTTTTATTTTTATTTTTATTTTAAAAGTATATTTTAATGTGTATATTTTTCTTCATAATTGCTAAATGTAATAAAAAAAATTATTTTACGCAGGTAAGTCATTAATTAGTAATTACTAATATTAGCTTAAAACCCGTGCGATACTCTGATATTTTTGAATATTATACAAAAAAAATCAAATTTGAATTTTTAAGATATAAATTTTGCAGACTTAAAATTTTAAATGATACAATTTGATAATAATTATATCTATGTTGTTTGTAATATTATTAGAAATGAGACATTGTAATTTGAAAAATGGAAAGGATGATACGTTTTAACCGGAAAAGTTCTTATTTATTATAATATTATTATTTACATTATTTAAATTAAATTGCTCTAATAGATTTTAATTAGTTTGAAAAAATAGAAAAGAAAAAATATTTTGATGAAAAAGGTAATTGGTTAATTATAAGTTTATATTTTTATTATTTTATTTTATTAAATAGAATTGTCTGTAGAGTTTTTGGAAAAGGTGAAATTTTAGTTGAATATAATATAAAAGATAATTTGTTTTACCTGGAAAAGGGTGAGTGCCCTAAATACCCACTTTTTATTGTTTCATAACCAAAATGCTCAGATCTCGCGTTGTACGCCCAAAATACCTATGGAATACGTCTACGGTTGAGGAGTATCCTCGAATACGCCTATGGTAAAGGAGTAAATGGTGGAATACGCTTATTGTAGACAAGTAAACTGTTAGTTACGCCTTTGCCATAGGCGTATTTCTTTGAGATGCGCATTTCTGTCTGGCGCATCCTGTGTCACGCATTTGTGACATGCGTGATGACGTCAGATGAAGTCATCTGTCACTCTTCCTCAGATTTACGCGAGCTCTCCCCAACAATGGCGAATTTCGCCGGAATAATGAAATCCTTCGTTCAACACTATCCAGATAATTTCCCATAGCGTATTATACACCATTGGAATCGTCTTTCGACGATCTATATGACTACATGAATTCGAAACCATTTATTTCGCCGAATTTGCAACAACCAGGAGATTAGTTCATTTTTCCGATGTGTTCGATATTTTTACGATTAGCTTCGTTCAACCTCTCCGTTCATCATCCATTCACGTATTATACATCAATCGAATCGCCTTTCAACGATCTACACAACCATACCAGTTTTAAAGCATATTCAATCCTAGATTTTAAACCCCTAAAATCAGTTCCGATATAGACGACGGAGTGGAGAGATTCAGACGGATGAGTGGTTGCTACAGTACTCGTGGGATGCGCCGTTTGGAGTTGCGTGTCCCATGGGTATTTTGGTCAGTTTATTGAAAAATGGGTATTTTGGGCAATGGGTAGTAGAAAAGTGGGTATTTTGGGCAATTTTTTGAAAAGTAAATTAATTAGTTATTGAGAAATAGAAAAGATAACATGTATTGTTTGAAAAGAAAATTGATTAGTTATTGGTAATTATAATATGATTATTTTATTCAAACTATTATATCCTTATATATAATAAGTATAAGAGGGATCTTATCCATAATTTTCGTCAATGTACTACCAAAATAATCTCAACCGTCGAATCTATTATTTTTAAAAATAGCGATCAAGATTATATCATAATAAAAGAAAAAATTATAATCTAAAAATGATATGATTAGAAAAGGTTGCCTTAGAAGAGAATTTTAAAAATAAAATTATAATCTAAAAAGGATATAGTTAAAAAAGATTGTACTAGAATTGAATTTTAAAAAGAAAATTATAATCTGAAAAGAATATAATTAAAAAATGTTGTATTAGAATTGAATTTTATTTATTTTTTATTATAAAAAAATATTCATATTTACTATTTGGGATATATCTTGAGATCTAAAAATCAGATTTGGATGATTTTATAATTCACGCGAAACTCATAAAATTATCTTTAATTTAGTGATGATTTAATAATTATTATTCAAATGGAAACACCAATGGTTTTCATATATTTATTTTAAGATTTAACGGTTCTTATTTATTTTGACCACTACTGAATATCAAAATTTTTGACGAAATCTCTCATACACTTATTATTAAAATTGTATTTTATTGTTAGTAGAACTATCTTCAAACAATAACAAGGATATTTTGAAAATCAAAACAAATTATAAGTAGAATTCATAAATCGAATAGAATTTTCAACGTAAAAAATTGTCAATTTCTTCTATCTTTTGTTTCTGAGTAGGTTTAATCGGAAAATAATTGTTAAACCATCACTAAATTAAAGATTTTTTTGTTAATTTCACGTGGGCTGTAAAATCTTCGAAATTCATATTTTAATAATTCAAGGTAGAGTACAAATATTAAATCGAATGTATAAAATCTTATGTATTATCAATTTTTTAACAACAATTTGATATGTAAATTAATAACATGTAAAATTAAAAAAGTAATATAATTTTAAAAATTTAAAAAGGAACCGTGCGTTGCACGGGTTATAAGCTAGTAATAATAAGTAAAGATAATTAAGTTAAAGAAGTTAAAAATGTTAAGTAAGTAAGGATAATTAATTAAAATAACATATACCGTATCGACCGACCGACCAAAATTTTGATGTTTTGTTTTTTATAAGTTAGTAAAGATTTCTGATTGATTTTTGATACAAGATTGTACAACATTGACCGTGATTAATATATTAAACAAATGTATTTATTAAAAATAATATTTAAGAAAAAAGATATGTTGTATTTTTATTTATTTGAAGGTTAAACAATTCATTAATCACAAATTCGCATATACAATAATAATCAAAATTCAACAATACATTAGAAAGATCAAATCAAAAGTTTCTTCACTAAAATCATCATTTAGTTTAGTAGAGCATTCATTGTGACACATCGTATTGTTGAGATATACAACTTTTTTGAAGAGACAATACAATGAATTATACAGTCGTGAAGATTATTTGATCATTTTTGGGTTTATTGCCCCCTTCAATTTTTAGTTAGAAATCACTACTTATTTGGCTTAATGACCTTTTCGCCCTTTAAGTTTACACAATTATACCCATAAAGCCCTAAGGTTTAAAGTCGTTCCTTTTCGCCCCTCCAACTTCAAAAATGTACCTTTTAGCCACAAACCGTCGTCTTTGGCCTTTAAAAGGCGACGGTTTTGTGTAAAAAAGACGACGGTAAAGTGGTTAAAAGGTATATTTCTGAAGTTGGAGGGGCAAAAAGGAACGACTTTAAACCTTAGGGCTTTATGGGTATAATTGCGCAAACTTGAAGGGCCAAAAGGTCATTAAGCCTACTTATTTTTATGTTAAGTTACTTTTAATCAAGTCTTGGATGTTAATTGTTGGTTCAACTATTTGGTTATTTTTGGATTTAAAGCTCCTTTCAATTTTTTGTTAGAAAGTGAAAATTTTGTCTCATTTTTATTTATATCAGAACAATACGTATAATTATTAGGCGGAATCTCAGTCCTATTTTTATATCTATAATAATACATTATTTCAATTTTGACGGGGGTAGGAAGGATAATATCTTCCTTATTCAAGGGCGGTGTTCATTGTTCATTTGAGGATTATTTGTGTATTTGTTTTTAATGTCAACTGCTCCTTTTCAATTCAGAACGATTTGCTCTGTCACACTAGAGAATCTGCACCTTCGAAATCAAAACTGAAGCTCCTTCTCCTTGTACTACAAGCTTTTTGCTATCAGATTTGGCGTCAATGGAATGAACTACTTTACGATGGTGATTCCCTTGATTCCACTACTCTTTTAGCGGTGATTATTAATGATGCTTGGCGCTGAACATCTACCTTCACCTGGTTTATCAAGAGAAAGGCTTGACTTCCTTCAAATATAAACAACTGGTTTGATTAGGAATAATTGTATGTGCTTGATTATGCTTGATGTATATTGACTAAATTTTGTGTCTTGTACAAACTCCAAGTGATATCGTGAGTTCTTCATGTAGAAATGTGTAGAGGAAGAATAAAGAACTTTACAATGTATTCACTTACTTGAATTGTTTACAAAAGATGAATATATATACAGAGAGATCTAACAAACTCTTGTAACTAACTGAGTAACTAACTTTTACATACAACTACTATTATACCCTTATAATATGCTGCTATGAGTGTATAGTCTCAATACCCTCCCTCAAATTGGAAGGATTAAACAGGTTTAAGACACCCAATTTGGACAAGAGAAGAGAAGAACGAACTGCTATCATGGTTTAGTGAACAAATCAGCTGGTTGTTGTTTAGTAGACAGATAGCGAAGCACAACAAAGCCATCATTAACCTTGTCACGAAGTAAGTGAATATCAATCTCTATATGTTTAGTACGTTCATGTAACACGGGATTTTCAGCAATTTTGATTACGGAAGTGTTGTCACACCATAATGGAATAGGAGTTGAAATAGGAATATGTAATTCCTGAAGAAGATTATAAAGCCAGGTAAGTTCATAAACAGCTAAGGCCATACATCGATATTCTGCTTCAGCAGAAGAGCGTGCCACAGTGTTCTGTTTTTTACATTTCCAAGATATTAGAGAGTTGCCTAAAACAACACAAAAACCAGAAAGAGATCGCCTGGTCATAGGACATTTAGCCCAATATGCATCAATATATAAGGACAGAGACATAGAACTAGATGCAGAAAGTAATAGACCTTGACCAGGGGCAGCTTTAATGTATCTTACTAATTTCAGAGCTGCATCCCAATGAACAGTAGTGGGAGAAGCCATAAATTGACTTAGAATGTGAACAGGGTAAGTAAGATCAGGCCTAGTAATAGTCAAATATATTAATTGACCAACCAATCTTCTATATTTAGAGCCATCTGCAAGAGGTAAGCAAGTGGTAGGGGTCATACCATGCTGAGCTTCCATAGCAATTTTGCTAGGTTTTGAAGCTAGAAGTCCTGTGTCAGCTAAAAGATTCAAGGCATATTTCATTTGATGGATATAAATGCCTTTATGAGATCTAGCAATCTCAACTCCAAGAAAATAATGAAGATGACCCAAGTCCTTTATTTTAAACTGAGAAGCTAAAAAATCCTTAACTGCAGTAAGCTGATCAGGATTGGATCTTTTGAGGAGTATGTCATCAATATATACTAACAAGGTTATAAAGTGAGCAGATGTATGGAATATGAATAAAGCAGGATCACATTTGGATTGCTGAAAGCTTTTGAGAATTTTGTAAACCACTCTCTAGGGGCTTGCTTAAGTCCATAGAGAGACTTAATCAGTTTACAAACAGGTCTGGAACCAGTAAAAGAAGCTGGAATCTGAACACCAGGAGGAACAGACAAATAAGCCTCCTCATACAGATCCCCATGAAGAAATGCATTGGTTATATCAAGTTGTGTAATTTGCCAATTCTGAATTGCTGCTACAGAAAGGAGAAGCCTCACTGTGACCATTTTACCAACAGGAGCAAAGGTCTGAAAATAGTCTAATCCATATGTTTGAGTGAAGCCTTTTGCTATAAGACGAGCTTTATACCTATCTAGGGTACCATCTGCCTTATACTTTATCTTAAATAGCCATCTGCAACTAACCTTTTTTTTCCCTGAAGGTAATTCGGTAATAACCCAAGTATTATTGACTTCAAGAGCTGTCAACTCTATTTGAATGGCCTTGTACCATTTTGGATCAGTAATAGATTGAGCATAAGTAGTTGGCTCAAAAATGGTTGGGGTTTTATATCAAGCGGGCCACTAATCTCATTAAAAAGTATCAAGTAGTTCCCCAGTCTACACGGAGACTCATTTAAACCACTAAACTAAGAAATATATCATTTGTCCCCCCTGCATTCACAAAAATAATAAAATTTATGGTGGCCTAAGTGTCTTGGATAAAATTTATGGTGGCCTAAGTGTCTTGGATAAAATTTATGGTGGCCAAAAAAAGTTCAATCTTGGATAGATTGTATTATTCTCACTTAGACCACCATAAATTGTATTATTTTTGTAAATGCAGGGGCAAATGATATATTTCTTAGTTTAGTTGTTTAAATGAGTCCCCGTGGAGACTGGGGAGCTACTTGATACTTTGTAATGAGATCAGTGGCCCGTTTGATATAAAACCCAAAATGGTTGTGGAATTTGCCACAAATTTCTGATATGAAGGTTTAAAAGACTGGACTATATCAACAGAGCTAAGAGGATATAAGACAGATGAGTTAACATGTGAAGTATGCAGCTGTGATGGTAGACCAACATAATCAGAGTATCTTGCAGGTAATACTCTGGATCTTACAGGTCTGGGAGAAGGTGCTGAAACAACACTAGGAGCTGAGATAATGTCTTGATTAATATGAATGTCAGAAGATGGAGAAGAAGTACCCTGAATAGGACTTGAGATTTCAGGTTGAGTAACCGTAGACTCAGAATTAATAGGATAGGGAACATGAACTCTAATATCATCAATAAATGTTGTATCAGTAGGAAACATTTGATTGACAGATGGAAATATTAAGTCCTGTTTATAAGAAAACTGATCCTCATAAAAGTGAACATCTCTAGATACTAGTCTTTGACCAGAAGAAATGTTGAACAAAATATATCCTTTCTGACCTTGAGGATATCCTAGAAAAAGACATTTGGAAGCTCTAGGACTAAACTTATCTTGTCTCTTGGATAAAGTAGAGACAAAGCATAAGTATCCAAAGACTCTTAAATGAGATATATGAGGTGGTTTATGAAATAAAGCCTCATAAGGTGAGATATTTTGCAAAGTAGAAGTGGGAGTCCTATTGATTAGATAAGTGACAGTCAATAGGCAATCTCCCCAGAATGACAAAGGAACATTAAACTGAAATCTAAGACATCTAGCTACTGCTTATAGATGTTTGTGTTTTCGCTCAGCTATACCATTTTGTTGAGGAGTTTCAACACATGAATGTTGATGTAAAATTCCATTAGTCTGAATATAAGCTTTAATCTCATGATTAAAGAACTCACTTCCATTATCAGTTCTAAAAGCTTGCACAGAAATCTTAAATTGTCTTTGAACATAGGCACAAAAATGCTTAATAAGAGTTGGTACTTGAGATTTACTAGCAAGAAGATAAGTCTAAGTTGCCCTTGTACAATGATCAACAATAGTAATAAAACCATTACAAGTTGAATAGTTTTTATGCCTATAAGGCCCCCAAACATCATAATGCACAAGCTGAAAAGGTTTTGATGATTTGTTCTCACTAATAGGAAAACTATTTCTACACTATTTTGACATATGACAAACATCACAAATGAAGTTATTATTTGAATGAACCTGTGAAGAAAGATCACCAATTTTGGAGAAGACATGAAGAGGAGGATGGCCATATCTTTGATGCCAGAGTACTGTAGTAGCTTTGACAGTAGAATGAACAACAGACTGAACACAATTCTTAATAAAATTTGTTGTAGGAAGAGTTAGCTTGTAAAGATTCCAAAAAGCTTTACCAATCCCCTTCACTTTCTTCTGAGTAAGGTCCTGTATGACACACATAGTTATAGAAAATTTTACACAACAAGATAGAGTTTGTGTTAGTTTACATATTGAGATCAGATTAAACTGAAAACTCGGTATAATTAAGACATCATAAAGAATAATATCAGTTGTTAACTGAACTATTCCTTTAATACTAACTGATGTGTAATGTCCATTAGGAAAACAAATGTCAATATTGCAAGGTTGAGGATTTTGAAAAATTGAAGAATCACATGTAATGTAATCTGTTGCTCCAGAATCAAGTATACAATCTGCAGATGAATGATTATTCACTAAACACAATGATGTCATATATGAGCAAGTATGACTACCTAATTGAGGAACAGTGGCAATAGTAGAGTTTATCTGACTTTGATTGAGAAGATTCAGTAGTTGCTGATACTGTGTTGAAGGCAGACAATTGTCAATTGAAACATTGTCTTTAGTTGAAGATTTGTCTGCAGACACCTGAGTAGATGATATAGCCTGATCTACTGAAGTAGCATTAATCTGAGCTATCACTTTGGTGCTTGTAGGTCTAGAATTAGTAGTAGATTTATTCATGGGAGGAAAACCAATGATATGGTAACAGTTTTCTTTAGTATGATTTTTCCCATGACTGTATAATTGAGGCATAGGAACAAAATGATTGTATAATTATGAACAAAATTTTGTTTTGCTTGCTATATGTCAATTCAACTTTAAACATATATAAAGCCACGCAGAACGCACAACCCACAACACAACTACAACTCACAACATACAACACACTTACTTTCAGACACACAACACACTTACTTTCAGTTTGCATGAGGTTCTCTCTCTCTCCCCCCACACACCCAAACTCCTTCCCCCTCCCCCTTCTCCCTCCCTCTCTCCCTCTGTCTCTCTCTCTCTTCATATGTATACCATGCAGAAAATTGTTTTTTTTGTTTGTATAAACTAGGGTTTTAAGTCCTTGAGTATCTAGCACTCTGCAACTACACCTCTCTCTCTCTCTCTCACACTTTCTTTTTCTCCGTACTGTATATTATTTTATATTCTAGTTAGTGTTATGTTTTACATTTAGAATCATAGATGTTGTGATAATATTGTGGGATGAACAGTGTACGGCAAGAAGTGAAATGCTACCACTGCAAGAACAAAGAATTCAAAGGAAATGCGGCTTCCATGGATACCCACATTCGAAGGATGCATTCAAATATAATGAAGATGAAGACAAAAGTCATTTTTGATATGTGTGGGACTGTGTATCCCACACAAGCCCAATACGCTGAACATCAGCAAGATGCTGATGTTCACAAACCACCACCTATTGATGATGATGAAGACGAAGAAGAAAAGTAGCTTACGGTTATATGGGATTGATGTAGTTTCAAAATTCTGTTATTATAGTAAATTGATGTATCACTTGAACTTTTTCAGTATTAACATTATGAAATATGTATTAGCCTTCCTTCTAAATAAAGTATACCATAATTCTAACATATAGTCTCAGAATTTTTTAATATTTTGTAAGAGCCAATTAGCCAAATGATAGAGTATATTTTTATATATATTTTAGATGATTTTATTCTCATATTTACTGTGTTTTGCATTGATTTGGATTTTTATTTAATAGATTTTATTGTTTTATTGTAGGAAATAAAGAATTCATAACTTGGAAGGATTTGGAGCAAAAAGAGCTATTTTGGAGATAAAATAGGAGAAAATTCGTAATATTGGGCTATACGGGCTGCCTGCACTGTTTGGGCCATATCTTGAGTTCCAGAAGTCAGAATTTGATGATCTTACTGTCCACGCGAAGCTTGTGGAATTATCTTTAATTCAGAGGTGGTCCAGTAAGCAAAATCCAACTGGAAGAGCCCAGAAACAGAGGAGAAAAATTAGTGACGAATTTTACAAGAAAATCCTATTCAATTATGGATATCTTTTTGTAAATTGATTAGGATATTAAAAATACTTTTATTAGAAGATAGAGATCAGATTTTATTGGGGGGATTTTATTATAAAAACGTTAAAAGAGAGATAGACATAGACAGACGTTTTTACATAAGCTAGGGTTTTCGTTTTTCTCTCTTCATCTCTTCTTTTGTAAGCACTTAGTTTAATTTGGATCTTCATTGTTCTTCGTTATTCAAAGGTTTAAGGTACTCTTTATCTCATCTTGTTTATTATTACATGTTTATTATGGCTTCTTTCATTATTATTATTAGTTTTTATTCTACCATGAGTGAGTAGTTTAATTCTAGGGTACTAAGGGGAGCCATGTTTGCACCATGATTTGGGCTTAATTTGATTAGTAGATTGATGGGTAAAGAGTAATTCTGATTGATATGTTATAATTCTTAATTTTTGTAATTGCGCAATATCACAGATTAATTGATTGCAATAGGAGTAATAGATCGAGAGATTTTACTACTAGAGGCTTACATACAATTAGCAGAATTGAAGGTGAGTGTGAGAACATCATTAGATATTCTGAGAGTGTTAATGCTTGAGAAAGATTAACCATTGCTTTAATTACTTAATCCCATTGAAAAGCTATACTTTTGTGATTTGTTTGGTGTAAACATGGTGAACCTGAATTGCCCTAGATCCTTTAATTAATTGATTTAAAACCTTTGTTAAATTTGTTTTAGTAGTTAATACAATTCTCCAACAATCGTTTGTGACTAGAAACAATTGATAGCAATTGAATTGAAACTGAAACTGTCTCCTTGAGGATTCGACCCGTATTTGCTAGTATCTACTACAATTGATACCGTGCGCTTGCGGTTAGACATAATTTTACACATCAAGTTTTTGGCGCCGCTGCCGGGGAGACAGCAAGTTTCTATTGATTTTAATTTAGTTGTTTAGATTGTTTCCATTGTCTCATTGGAACTTTTGTTCCAATTGAGGCAGATTTTACGTTTTCTTGGCTTTGTTGAGTGTCTACAGGTTTGCAATGGGTGAAGTTGATACTTTAGCACTACTCTCTTCCATGTTGGAGGCACGCACTCAAGAAATTGCCTCATTCAACCCTACAGAGCCCACTATGCGTCCAATGAGTATCAATGAGATGTCACAAGTGGCCCCTAAAACTTACAACTTCTGTCCAATTTGTGGTGTCCAGGGTCATTATGGTTTGGAATGCTATTACAATGTCTATAATTCTCAGAGTGCTCAGTGCGGACAAATGAATTCTTTTGAAGAAGGATATGGGTACAATCAGTATTCAAACACTTTTGATCAAGAATGCGTGAATCAACCAGATTTCTACTACCAGGACAATGGTGCTCAAAATTTTTCATATCATAATCAGCAACAGTTTGAGCAACAATATTATCAGTCATATGAGCAGCCGCCACAGCAAGAATATCAATATCCTCCACAGCAAGAAGATCTACATGTTTCTCAATCCAGTGTAGATGTGCAAGCTGATCAGACAAACGAGATGTGGGATATCTTGAATAAACTACTAAAGAGTTCTGAAGAACAAGCCGAGAAGATCAAAGGATTAGAAACTCAAAGTTTGGCGATTGAATCTCAAATTGTAGAGTTGGCTAACTCTTCTACTACAGGGCAGCTCGATTATTTACCATCATCATCTATCCGATCCGAAGAGGACCTGATTGCTATCAATCTCACAAGTGATCAGGAATATGATAGTTTCTCCATGTATGTTGATGATGAGGCCATTGATAAAGAGAAGGAGCATGCCACCGATGACGAGATCAATGATGTTGCTGCTCCCAAGGACAATGTGACTGATGATGAGGCTACAAAGGAAAGCAATACAGAGATGGTTGTTGTTTCTCTTCCACAACCTGTGACTAAGCTACCATGTATTGATAAATTTGCTCTCGATCTAGCCTCTACTTACAAGGCTTCTTTGCTCAAGAACACTTATTTCAAGGTTGATGTGATAACAAATATTGTCCAAGATGATATTTCTCAAATTCTGGTTGAGGATCCATACAAAGTGGCTCATACGTTTCAAGCTCGAGAAGAGGGAGAAGATGGAAGTGTCTTATTAGCCAATGATGTGATAAGCCAAGATATCCGAATGGCTCCAGTGAAAGTGAGGAGTGAAGAAAAGCCACCACCAGAACCTCCACCTTATGTCAAGGGAGTTCAATATTTTTGTGGTGTTGAATTTTATCGCTGTTTTATCACAAAGTTTTCCAAAACTGCACAAGCACTATCTCTATTGCTTATTAATGACATATTTTATTTTACTGATGCTTGTTTGGAGACTTTTTACAGGATAAAGACAATCACTAACACTCTTGATACTTTTTGTGGTGGCGAGTTTATGATCGAGAAAGTGGATATTACGCCTTTACCGGAGTATTTTTGAGGAGGTCAAGCTAATGACTCTAAAAAAAAGCGCTGCTTGGGAGGCAACCCATGATTTTTATAAGGTTAGTAGGTTTTTTATTTCATTTTCTTATTAAAAAAAAAAATTGTGTTGTATGTGTTTTATTAAAATAAAAAAATAAAAAAAAAAAATTTTGTTGTTTTTTCAAAAAAAAAAAAAAAAAAAAAAAAAAAAAAACTGATTTTCGAGCAGGCTGCAACTCTGTCACGCAGGTTGCGCCTGCGTTACTGACTTTCAGGCAGGTTGCGCCTGTGTCACGCAGGCTGCGCCTGCGTGTCTGACTTTCCCGCAGTCTGCTTCACTGTAACGCAGTCTGCCCCTGCGTTACAGCCCCCAGAATTTTTTTTTTCTGCCGATTTTTGTTGTTTTTCAACACAAATTCAACCCCAAATTTGATTCCAACTCTCATCCCCTAAATTCCTAAATCCTATTTTTATCCTAGATCAATTCCATACCATCCTAAATCTCTCCTACACTCTAAATTTTTTTTTATTCAACCTATCCATCATCTTATATTTATACCCACCTATCCATAACAAATCCAATTCCTTTTCTATTTCTTTAAATCTCTAAAAATTCAATTCTAAAGAGGAATTAATTGCAAGTTCACCTCTCCAATTCGTAGTGGGTTTATTTCTTCTCTAAAATCTTATTTGATTACGAATTTGTGTTCTTGTAAATTGGGATTTTGTATTATTTTTGGAATTTGGGCTATTTTTGGTGTGATATTGCTTGGAAATTATTGGTTGAGCTTCTTGTGAGTTGGGAGAGGTGGTGCTAGTGTTGGGAAATTGCTACAGAAAAGGGGGTTTTTGCCTAACAAGCATGTTGAGTTGCGATGGGGAAGGATATGGAAGGCGCGCCTTGTAGAAATTAAATTTGAGCAAGCACATACTTCTTCAATATTTTCAAAGGCCACTTCATGCTTATGCACTAGGGGAGTATTCTACACCTTTCTTTGTATATTTGTTATATTTATTTTTTTTTTCTTTATTTTCTTTCTTTTCTTTTCTATATTTGCTCATTGAGGACAATGAACCACTTAAGTGTGGGGATGAGTTCTCGATGATTAAAAAAAAAATCCAAAAAAATTAAAAAAATTAAAAATACCAAAAATAATTCTAGCCATGCAATTTGATTAGTTGTTGTATTTTGCTTGATACACCCATGCATGCGTAGAATTCTTGTGTTTATTGACGCTTTTGTATGAGAAGTGACGTGCTTTGTTCTTGTGCACACACTTACACTAGCAAGTTGAAGCTGGTAGACTTAATTGGATGTTGTAAGTGATTAGAATGACATGAATATGTGTAAGATGACTTGGTTTCCATGCTTTGAGTACAAGTAGGTGCGTTAGAGAGTCTTGTTACCTGGGATTGATTATGTTTTGTCACACCAAGTGAGTTTTGAGCCTATATGCATATCTTTTGCATGATTTTTCGTTTGCTTGAGTGTCCACATGTTGTTTTCATTGCTAGCACTTACTTGAGATCTTTCTTGAAATGTATGACATTACTTGATGATGAGATGATAAAGGCACTTAGGTTTAACCTCGTATTTCACATATTTCCACACCTTTTGTACATGATCAATTAGTTAACCTGTTGAGCTTAATCCTATTCTTTCGGTGACACACCACGTTACTTGCCATTATCCTTTTTATTCTATTGGCCTTACATTAAATTTGAACCTAAATTGTCAAAGGCTAGTATCGTGCTTAAGGGAGTAATAAGGTGTTCATAAAAGGGGGGTTATTGATGATCATACTTTTGGGGAATATTAATTTTGGGTTGATGCTTGCTAGTCGAAATTCATAAAATATCTATGGATCATTGTGTTTATTCTTTAGCTCTCAAGAAAAAAAAGAAAAAAAAAAGAAAAAAAAAGGAAAAAAAAAACAGAAAAAAAAAGAAAAAAATAAATAAATTTGAGAGCATTCTTATGTTTGTATGATCCTTCTTCATTCGACTAGTCAAGTTATTATGTAAGGGTTATTGAAAAATCCAAGTGTGGGGAAGTATTTTAATAGAAAGGGAATTGAATAATGATTATTGTTGGGTACTAGCTTTTGACATTTAACCTGTTTTAGTTTTACTTGACATACCTGGTCCCTAGCCCACGCTACAACCCGAATAAAGACCTTTTGATTGTCATCAGTAATGTATGTTGTGTTGAGAGTGAGATTGATTGCGAGTGTCAAGTTGTGTTTATGATTTTGTTGGAATTGAGTGATACACTTAACCTTGTTCTTGAGTGAATATTCGTTTTTGAGTGAAAGGTGAGTTATTACTTGTTTTGGCATAGGAGATCCCGGGTTTAGACTTAAAGATGTGTTTCTTGTGGGCTTAGCATGATTACCAACGATTTTTACACTTGACATGAATTTTTATGACCTTCTGCATGTTGGTTGAGTAGACTACGTGAATACTTGCACTTTCGACACCAAGACATCGTATGTTTGCTTTGATTCTTAAGTTGATGTGGCATGAGAGGACTTGTGTGTGTGGTGTTGTGTCAGCATTGATCTTTTGCATGGTTAGATGAATTTTGTGGGTACATTCACTATAAACCCTCACGAGACAACACTCGTCCTACTAGGGCTGCCTAGGGGTTTAACGGCTTGTTGCATATGCTCAATGCAATCGTGTCATCTACGAAAGTGATGTTTGTTAGGACTTAATTTTTATTTCACTTATTTGCCCGAGGACGTGCAAATGCTAAGTGTGGGGATGTTTGATAGAGTATATTTTTATATATATTTTAGATGATTTTATTCTCATATTTACTGTGTTTTGCATTGATTTGGATTTTTATTTAATAGATTTTATTGTTTTATTGTAGGAAATAAAGAATTCATAACTTGGAAGGATTTGGAGCAAAAAGAGCTATTTTGGAGATAAAATAGGAGAAAATTCGTAATATTGGGCTATACGGGCTGCCTGCACTGTTTGGGCCATATCTTGAGTTCCAGAAGTCAGAATTTGATGATCTTACTGTCCACGCGAAGCTTGTGGAATTATCTTTAATTCAGAGGTGGTCCAGTAAGCAAAATCCAACTGGAAGAGCCCAGAAACAGAGGAGAAAAATTAGTGACGAATTTTACAAGAAAATCCTATTCAATTATGGATATCTTTTTGTAAATTGATTAGGATATTAAAAATACTTTTATTAGAAGATAGAGATCAGATTTTATTGGGGGGATTTTATTATAAAAACGTTAAAAGAGAGATAGACATAGACAGACGTTTTTACATAAGCTAGGGTTTTCGTTTTTCTCTCTTCATCTCTTCTTTTGTAAGCACTTAGTTTAATTTGGATCTTCATTGTTCTTCGTTATTCAAAGGTTTAAGGTACTCTTTATCTCATCTTGTTTATTATTACATGTTTATTATGGCTTCTTTCATTATTATTATTATTAGTTTTTATTCTACCATGAGTGAGTAGTTTAATTCTAGGGTACTAAGGGGAGCCATGTTTGCACCATGATTTGGGCTTAATTTGATTAGTAGATTGATGGGTAAAGAGTAATTCTGATTGATATGTTATAATTCTTAATTTTTGTAATTGGGCAATATCACAGATTAATTGATTGCAATAGGAGTAATAGATCGAGAGATTTTACTACTAGAGGCTTACATACAATTAGCAGAATTGAAGGTGAGTGTGAGAACATCATTAGATATTCTGAGAGTGTTAATGCTTGAGAAAGATTAACCATTGCTTTAATTACTTAATCCCATTGAAAAGCTATACTTTTGTGATTTGTTTGGTGTAAACATGGTGAACCTGAATTGCCCTAGATCCTTTAATTAATTGATTTAAAACCTTTGTTAAATTTGTTTTAGTAGTTAATACAATTCTCCAACAATCGTTTGTGACTAGAAACAATTGATAGCAATTGAATTGAAACTGAAACTGTCTCCTTGAGGATTCGACCCGTATTTGCTAGTATCTACTACAATTGATACCGTGCGCTTGCGGTTAGACATAATTTTACACATCACCAAATGTAATGTTTTTAGGGAGATGTTTTGTAAGATCTCTGTCTTTTTTAAAATTGAATTGATAATTTTACCTTTCATGACTTGTACTCTTGTAGGTTAAGAAATAATGAAGGGGGCAAGGGCAAGGAAGGAAGGAAGTGAAATGTTATCATTGCAATAAGACATTCAAGGGAGACATTCTTTCGATGGACATGCACAATAAAGGCGTTCATGGGAGGATCTGGAGCCTGAAGAGCAAGGTGATCTGTGAGGTATGTAGGACTGTGTATCCCACACACGCTCTTTACGTAGAGCATCAGCGGTGTGAAGATGCTCATAAGCCAGCAGCTACACTTGATGAGGAGGAAGATGTTGTTTGTTAATGCTTCAAATTACATCAATCCTATATAACCGTAAGCTACTTTTCTTCTTCTCCTTCGTCATCATCAATAGGTGGTGGTTTGTAAACATCAGCATCTTGCTCATGTTCAGCGTATTGGGCTTGTAAGTTGTATGGGATACACAGTCCCACACACCTCACAAATGACTTTAGTCTTCATCTTCATTATATTTGAATGCATCCTTCGATTGTGGGTATCCATGGAAGCCCAATAAACAGTGAACAATGTTAGTTATAGGGCGAAGATAACGTAAGTTTATTTATAAAATAAAGAAATAAAAATCAGCAACATCACCAAACTTTCTACTCTTCTCTCATTTCAACGATGTTGGTAATGGCTGTTGATGGTGGGCTTTCAAAGTTATCAATCCCTCTCGAAATAGTTTGGAAATGGACTATATCATTTATTGCAAAGATGGAGTGTCTGATATGAATGAGTGGCCATCTAGCCGTCAAAATATTCCGAATTGGCATTGCTATGATAGAGTTATTGGTAAAAGAGTTTATAACCAAGAGGATGCTCAATACTGTTGGGCGTATGCATGTGCAGAGTGCGTTTTTTCTTTGTATTATCTTGAACATGAAGTGGGAGGATCCAGAGTGTCAAGAGTGACACCACAAGAATTAGTCGATCGAGTAATCAAAGCTTACCCTTACATTAAAAATGAGGATGGTTTCACAATACATGAACGTACCAAAACTTATGGGACAGAATATACTCATGATTTACAGTATTGCATAGAATATGGTCAGGGGCGGCTCAAGACATTTAGAGGTCTAAAGCCAATATAAAAATTGAGGCCTTTTATAATTTTTATATTATTATTATTATTATTATTATTATTATTATTATTATTATATAAAATTTATTTTTCTAGCTTTCTTTGAAGTTTGATGCAAATTCTTTAATTGTATTTTCAAAATTTAACACTAAAGGCAAACTAGAGAGATGTTGAGAGAGAACCTTTGTAATATTTTTTTAAGTCCAAAATCAAAGTCGATGAATATCTTGTGACACAATTTACATATATATTTTGAAATTAAATGGTAAAGGAAAAGTCATCACCAAACCCTAAAAAATTGAAGGAGAGAGGTATGAATGCTTTGGGAATGAAAAATAACTAGTTAAAAGTTACATTTTCTTGTCTAATCATACATCGGGATGTAATTGATATTTAAAAGTCAATCGTACAAATAAAGTTGAACTACTTTTGAATTTTTCTAGGAAGTTTTGTGGTTTTGGGAAAATGAATAATTAATAATTATTTAGAATAGTTATTATTAAAATGAATATATCGTTAAACGTAAATAAAAAGTAAAATTTAAAAATTGCGATTTATGAGTTTTTTTTATAATTTCCATTAAGTATTTAACTTTTTTTTTGTTGAGTAAAAAAATTACAAAATTTTAAATAACAATACACATATGTATGTATTTGGAGGCCTAAAATTGTTGAACTAATTTTGATTTCTAGAAAGTTTTGTGGTTTTGGGAAAAATGAATAATTAATAATTATTTAGAATAGTTATTATTAAAATGAATATGTCGTTAAACGTAAATAAAAAGTAAAATTTAAAAATTATGATTATGAGTTTTTTTTATAATTTCAGTTAAGTATTTAACTTTTTTTTTTGTTGAGTAAAAAAGTTTCAAAATTTTAAATAACAATACACATATGTATTCGGAGGTCTAAAATTTTCAGAGGTCTAAAGCCGTTGCTTATCTTGCCTAGTAGAAGCACCGCCCCTGAATATGGTGTAGGGTTGCAGGCCAAATATCCCTTGAATTTGAAGGGAATGTGGGATGAACAAAAATCATTTCCTCCTGCCGAAGGTGAGAGACCGCGGATCTATATTGAAGGATTTGAGTGGCTTGGAGATTGTTTAGGCAATAAAAATCATTGTCATAAAATCTATAAAGCCCTCTTTAAGCAACACTTGATCGGAAATATTGACGTCATTGCAAAATTTCAAAAATATGATGGTCTGAAAATTTACAGGGGTGATGAGGGAGATGTTTTAAATCAGCATAATGTACATATTTTGGGGGTAAATGTGGAGGAGAATTATTTTATAATTCTCAATTCATAGGGTGAAAGATGGGGGATTAATGGAATTGGATTTGTTGACTGTGATTTGATCACTGAAATTTCAAGGCCGTATGGATCCTCAATTAGGAAATAAATGTAGATGACTGCAAAGCTACTGGGAATTACTCGAGGATTTCAGATCCAGTTCCAGATTCAGCATGGGGGTTGAGAGAGCAGGATGAAAGTAAAACTATTGGGCTGCCATCGCCGTATTTTTTTTTGGATTTTGCTAAAAAAAATTAAAAGAAATTGTACTAAAATTGCTTAAACATGTGACGTACATGCCGATGAATAGTCATCTAAGATTTTTATTGTCCAAAAAAAAAGTCGATAGGCAACAAAATTTATCGATGCATCGATTGAAGATATGACAATTTTATTCTATTTCTCAGTAAGAATATTATTGATCAAAGATACCAAACATGTCGTCTAAAAGTTGGGGGCAAGGTGGAAGACATAGTCTATATCTGCTTGTGACCTGCCTTCCACTTACGATTTATTTAGTATAGTTTGATAAGTTTGATAATAGTTACTAAAATTTGAAAATAATTCATTCATTAGGAAAATAATTCAAAATTGAATCGATCGAATTGATTATAAATATCATTATTAAAATATAATTATCAACATTAAATTGAAATATAAAAGATAAGACATTATTTTATTAAAAGTTAGTGCCAAAAATACCTTAATTGCATAAGTATCGAAATCAAATTGAAATTATAAATAAGACATATGTTATATAAACAAGAATCTCCAGGTATATATGGCACTTCGAAATTTTACAAACGTTATTTTTTTAATTTTTTTGAAGAATTCAAATTTAAATAGTAAAAATTGAAAATTTCTTTTCTTGATGCTAATTTGAAAAGAAAAAGTGATTACATGAAAAATGAATTAACAATTATTATTGTTTATGTCTAATTTAATAAGTAGGATTTTGTGTTTATTAATCTATCTCATATTGCAAATATATATATTTTTAAATTTTTTAATAATTTGAAAGTTTTGTTTTCAGATAAGCTATACTAGAGAGTTACTTTCTACACGTAAAATATAGTTTCAAAAATTATTTTTAACCTTTTTTGAATAAAAGTTAGCACTTCAAATTTTATTCAAAATAATTTTAGATATAAATTATGGAATTATATTTTATATACATACAAAAAGTATTAATAAAAGTGGGACTAGGGATGTTTTGACATGTACATGGAGACAGAAACGATAAATATAAACGAAGAAAAATGATAAGGCAAATAAGCCTACTTATTTTTTTATGATATTAAAATGATATTTAAAAAAAGAATGAAAGGGATGGGTTTTTCGAATAAGTGGATTAACTGGGATATGCTACGTGTTACTACAATCTCGTACACTATGACCATGTTTGTTTCGAGGGATTATAATCCTAGAATAATAATTCAGATATAATAGTCCCATCATTTGTAATCCTTCTATCTCATGCTTATTTTGAGGGACCTATGGATTGAACTATTATTCTTTAAAATTTCTAATCCTATATTTGTTTTTGGAGGTATTATAGTGAAGGGACTATAATCCTTAAGAAAATGACTTTTGGAAGGGGATTAAATAATACATTCTCCAACAACCAAGTATTAGAGAGGATTATAATTAAATCACTTATCCTAACCAAACAAACATGATTTAATCCCAAGTAAATTTTTACAAAACAAACACAAGATTAAAATTTTTAATGGATTATAGTATTATCCTCTACTTAATAAACAAACAAACATGGCCTATATGCTTTAATGGGTGAAGTGTAGGTCCTGTAGTTCCGAGAAAGGATTTACGCTAAGGAGACCTGCTTTCATCATATCTCTTTCTTTTATATGTTTTGTCGAACACTAAAACGATTAGAATCGGAAGGATCACGGGTAATATTACTCATTGTAGACTTACTTTTTGTGGTTGACAATATTTTATTCTATAAAGTTGATAGAGATGAAGTCTTAACTGTTAAGTCATTGCTTAATGCAAATGAATGTCAATCTCGTTAGGCAATTAATTTTCAGAAGTCGGAGATTTTCTTTAGTGCAAATGTACGTACAGATAAAAAACAAATTGTTAAAGATTGGTTGTTAGTTCAGAATGATTTGAGTAATAGCAAATATTTTGGCCTGTCATCACTAGTATGGAGATCGAAGGAGGTCATGTTTGATTTTTTTAAGGAGAAATTAAGGAAACACATTCAGCGATGGAGTTCAAAAATTCTATCTCCGGTTGGTAAAAATGTACTAATTAGGAATTAGGCACAAATAATCTGCTCGTATTGCATGTCATATTTTCTTTTACCTAAATTGCTATGTCAAAAAATTGAGAAGACGGTGAATAAATATTGGTGGAATACAAACTCGACAAATAATAGAGGAATTCATTTATTGGCATGGGAGAATATGAGCAAATATTTGGCAAGAGTCAGAACCATTTTTTGCAGGTCTCCTGTGGGGGTGGGGCAAGTTTTATTTGGTCAGAGATTTGGAGGGCTATAGAGGCTATGAAAGAGGAATTTCGATGGATGATGGGAAAGATATAGACGAATATGGTGATCAGTGGCTTGGGGATAAACCAGATTCCAGGATAGAGATGGATCATATTATTAGGTGTGAATATTCACCTTCATGATTGTAGCTAGCAATCAACATATTAATTGTAAATATCAGCATGTATCCCAAGATTATAGCCACTGTTATATCCCCAAATCAAAGCATACAATCAGCCTAGTTTATGTTAGCTTAGATCATGGCAACTAGTTAGGAATGAATCTAAATTATAATGTATCTCGGTATCTGTATCATATTATAAAAGCAGCTCATTGTAATTGTATCATATACACTCAGAAATAACAACTACTGTTATCTTTTCACAAGGTATCACAAGGGATATAAATCCTTGACTTAAAAACAAAGAAAATTTTCATATCTCGTGATGTTATCTTCCACGAAGAACTTTTTCCTTTTCATGATGCATTACCTATGCAACCTGATTTTCTTCATTCAAATAATTCTTCCGAGTCTCTTTATGATCCATCGGATGACTCACCAATCCAAAGTTCAATGGATCTCCATTCTTCTTCACCAATAGTGAGTTCCCAAATTACAAATATTGATCCTCCGACATCTCAACCTGTTGGGAATGATTTTCAACAACATTTGGCACTTTCACCAGGTTCCACTTTACCGGTTGACTTGTCACCTCCACAATCTTCATCTTCTTCCTTAGATAGCTCATCTACTGATATTACTCCTCCACCTGCCCGCCCTACACGTACTCATCGTGCTCCACAGTGGATGGATAATTATCAATGTAAGCTTAATCTCTGCACTTCATCATCAGAGTATCCTCTTACTACTTCTTTTCCATTCCATCAATTTCCTTCCTCTCATCAAAAGATTCTAGCTTCCATCATTAGTACTGATGAACCACGCACATTTCAGGAAGCTATGAAATCACCACAGTGGAAAGAAGCCATGGCCACTGAAATCAAAGCCTTAGAATCCAATAATACGTGGACTGTGACTACTCTTCCACCAGGAAAGAAAGCAGTTGGTAGTAAGTGGGTTTATAAAACTAAATTCAAACCCGATGGTTCTGTTGAAAGGTTCAAAGCTCGCATAGTTGCTAAAGGTTATACCCAACAATTATACCCAACAAGAGGGCATCGATTATCATGATACTTTTGCCCCTGTTGCGAAACTAGTTACTGTTCGTGCACTATTATCCATTGTCGCTGTCAAACAATGGCCCTTATATTAACTCAATGTCCACAATGCCTTCTTACAAGGCTATTTATCAGAAGAAGTATACATGCGTATGCCACCAGGTTTTCAAAGAAAAGGTGACACGCGCGTTTGTCGCCTTAATAAAACTATTTATGGTTTAAGGCAAGCTTCACGTGAATGGTTTGCCAAATTCTCATCTGCACTGATTGATGAAGGTTTCTCTCAATCTCGTGCTGATCACTCTCTCTTTACACACGTAACCTCTAACTACTCCATTTATGTACTTGTGTATGTTGATGATATCATCATCACCGGTGATAATTCAGTTCAGGTATCATCCTTAATCTCTAGACTTGAGTCCCGATTCCCCATTAGGAACCTCGGACCCCTTCGTTATTTCTTAGGAATCAAAGTGTCCAGATCATCTAAAGGCATATTTCTTTGTCAACGTAAATACATATTGGATATTTTACAAGATTCAGGCTTTACTAACACTAAGCCTTCTCCGTTTCCAATGGAACAACATCTTAAGTTACTTCCATCTGATGGAACTGATTTACTAGATCCTAGTCAGTATCGTCGTCTTATTGGTCGACTATTATATATCACTGTTACTCGACCTGATATTGCATACTCGATCAACTATCTTAGTCAATTCATGCAACATCCACGCACTACCCATCTTGATGCTGCATTTCGTGTCTTACGATACCTTCGAGGCACTATCAATCATGGAATTTTTCTTTCTTCCTCTAGTTCCTTGAAATTGCAAGGTTACACAGACTCGAATTGGGCTGGTTGTCCAACTACTCGTCGATCTACCACGGGATATTTTACAATGCTCGGTGCAAGTCCAATTTCATGGAAATCAAAGAAACAACCCATTGTCTCTCGCTCTTCTGCAGAAGCTGAATATAGAGTGCTTGCAAATCTCACCGCGGAATTGCAGTGGTTATACTATCTGTTTCATGATATAGGTGTTCCTTTTCCTGATCCCATACCATTTTACTGCGATAATACAACAGCTATACATATTGCTGAAAATCCGGTTTTTCATGAACGAACTAAACACATTGAATTGGATTGTTATTTTGTTCATGAAAAAATTCTCTCTAGACTGATTTCACCCTCTCATATATCTACTACACCACAAATGGTCTTTGCCAACACTGAAAACCGATGTTGCCACGTTAAATGTTGCCTTAGATGCTAAAAATCGAATAAATTTGATATAAGCCAACATCATAACTGGATGTTGCCATTCATGTTGCCTTTGATTAAATTTAATATTCAATGCCAACACATGTACTGGTGTTGCCTTAGACACCAGAAAAAATGTTAAAAATGTTGCCGCTATTACTGAAAAAAAAAGCCCGCTTAGTCTAACTCAAAAAGCCCGCTATTTTACACTTTAGACTTTATAGTAAAACAAAAGAAAACAAAATTAAAACAAAATAAGAAAACTCACTCTCATCTCATCTCTCTCACTCTCATCTCTCCCTCTCATCTCTCTGGTGTTCATCTCCGATCTCTCTCTCTCTCTCAAAATTCTCTGGTTGAAGCTCTTGCTCTTTCACTCCGGTTCGAAACTCATCTCCGGTTGATGCTCATCTCCGGTTCGAAGTTCATCTTCGTCTAATTAGTTCGTGTAGTTTATAGTTTACAAACCCTAATTTTTGGGGGGTTTTTATTTTGTTAATTTTGGGGGTTTACAAACCCTAGTTTTTGGGAGTTTTTTCTAATTGGGACTTTTTTTGGGGTTTGTTGAATTCAACACAAACACTTGAAGAAAAGAGAATGTGAAGTTGGTTTTAGTACTTGATGCGGAAAAATTTGTTATACCTAGTCTCTTCAGATAGATTATTGTTTTAGAAAGTGTACTAATAATTCGAATGGGACAATATTACTTGACTATTTCATGAAGCGTATATCTATGATTCAGAGTCTTTATCGAGCAAATTCATCTCACTGACATATCTCTATTGGCCTTGAATTTGAGGTATGCCTTCTGTTTATTTGAGTTGTTATTTGCTTAATTTACTTGTGTTCTGATTTTGGGTTTGCATTCCACTTTTTGGATTTTTCACCTTTAAGTGTTTGTAAATTTTAGGAAAAATTGGAATTATGTGTTTGTGCCAATTCTTTTGATTTCCTCCTACTTTCGATGTCATCCGATTTTGGTAAGTAATCACCTTTCTTTATGTTCATGTTTGGAACAAATTAAAATTTGATTAAAATTTCAACAGTTAATCTCTCACCATACGGGTGTTCCACAAGAGGTGGAAGTTGTAATGGGAAGAATATTGCAGGTAATTTTTCTGCAACTATGCTTTGTCAAGGTTTTTTACAGTATGAATCTTGAAAGTTTTACCTTATACATCTATCTGGTCAAGTTCCTCTTGGAGCTAATGGATGTGTAAACTTTACTTTTGAAGAGCTTTGTGACAAACCTCTTGGAGCTGCAGACTATTTTGGATTTGTTGGCTAGAGTCTTAAAAAATTATGTCATTTTTCCAGGTTTTGCTTTGACTCATATGGATGAGGTTATTGATGAACTTTTGACAAAAGATTATTTTTGTGATATTTCCCTACCGCGATTGAAGAAAAGGTAATTTTTCTTATAATAGTTTATCCGCTTCTTCTCTGTTAGATTATTTGGTTATGGTATCCGTTTATTGCATCATATTTTTTCTCAAGTTTTTTTAATTTTTTGGATTAGTAATCTTTGCCTTTCAACTTCTGCTAGTACTTGTTTCCCTCTTTTTTGATTGGTTTTGTTGATGTTACTTTTATTGATATGTTATTTGCTAGGAGTTATAACTCATGGAGTCCTGTAACACTCTTCAGGATTAGTAAGACTTTGATGTTTTTTTATTTGCCAATGTATATTGTCAAAGTTTAGCATTTACTACCATTTATCTTAACTAAAAATTTATTCAGATTGAATATTATGTTGAACTATTATCTCGTTATTTTATTTTTTTAGGAACCATAGTCAGGGCCTTGTTTTATGTTCTTATAAAAGAATTACATGTCAATGCTGTGCAGTATTCATTGTGCATAATTTTGCATAATTTAAGCTGGGTTGTGCTGTGCTATAGCTCTGCACAGAGTATAATATCACTGTAGTTCTCAGTCGAGAAGACTGTGTGAGGGCTCTAAAGGAATTCCATTCAATATTTTATTTGTCAAGAACCACAATAGCAGTGGGTATTGTCAGACCTGGATTGAATGGAGCCACTTTACTTGACCAGCTCAGGGATCAGGTAGATAGTTAACTTCACATCAAGTTCTTTCTTCTACTTCTTTAATTTTCTCAGTCTGGGTAGTTTTTATACTTGTCAGTGTTTCAAATATTTGGGGTTCTAATGTCTGTTCTTGGATTGTCTCTGGTTTTGACATTTGATTTTTTCATATCATGAATATATGATGCAATTAATTTAATGTTTGTAACTTTAGTACTGCATTTCTGGACTAGACATATACTCTTAAAATAGTTTCAAGGCAAGCTAGCATTTTGATAAATAAGGTCACTTATGAGTTGCCTTGGTTTTTGGAATTGTTCGTTGTTTTGACAATACTCATGAACCAGATTTTTGCAGCCAAAATATAATGAATATATGACACTGATGCATTAATTTTGGGTAGCACAAAAATTGATGTTAGTTCTGTGGCCAACTAGTATGTATTCGCTTTGACTGGTTATTCTAGGATTTATGTGTTCTATTTAACCCTGGTCATATTTATATATCTTTTTTTGGCTCCGGTGGAATGATTTGCTTGCAGAAGCTTTCTGAGCTGAAATTGAAATAAAAAACATTCCTCCGAACTTAAAAGTCCATCAAGCTGTAGTGTTTTACTTCTATTAAAACATTCCTCTGTAGTGTTTTATTTACCTCCTTCTTTCGGAGTAAATTGTTTTCGTTGTCACATTGTGTTACTTCAAGAAAAATAACGAGTCTCGAATCATTTTATCAGCTACTCAAGTAATGCTTGTCTATTTGTCATGTTTTTTGAGATCTAGGTCAGCTAAGAGCTAACTGACTTGTATACTTTTTGTAGGCTAACTGACATCCCTTTTACTTAAAGGACTGGGCTTCCCATCCAGCACTAAGATTTATTTGGTAGCTGGTGAAGCTTTTGGAAATAGAAGCATGCAAATACTGTAAGTTCTAATCCTACTTGATATAAATATAATTGATAATGTTACGTCCACTTCTCTTTGATAGAAAATATAATCAGTGTCTAGGTTTGTGATTTTAGAGGATCTGTCCCCTATTTAAGAGTAACTAAATCTGTTTTAAAAAAATCTAATCTGTACAGGAATTAAAATGATATCAAAAATCATAGGAAAATATCTTGTCTAGTGTTAATATGAGAAGATATGCGTTCTAGTTATTTAATTTTAATTGTTTATTGTACCAAAGGAATCTCAATGGGCTTTCGTTGGAAGGAATATTAACACCTGATCTTGGAAAACTTGCTCACCTGCGAATTCTGTAAGTACAACTTATACTTCAGCTTAAATAACCAGATTAATGTCATAAGCCTTACTTTATATGTCGCCCTTCCAAACGTCGCCATTTAACCTCTTTAGCAGTTTTGGCACATTGTTTTTATTGCAGATTGATTTCATGTATTATTTAGTTTTTTGCTCCAATTACTGTAGCATTTGCCTGAATTTAGCAAGTGAGCTGGCGCACAAGGGTGCTAGTCGACGTCGTATATGACTGGGCAAGGAGATTCATTTTTGGGAGAGACTCAAGTCGTGTTTGAGATAAAAATTTATGGTAATGCTAGACCGACTGCGTGAAGAACACTTGTCCGTGGGTTTGTTGTCAGTCCAAAAAATTCAATGTATATTTGCTAATTATGTATTCATGATCAGTTGATCAGTAACGGAATAGGACCAGAAACGGAATAAGGTATTCATGGAAAAGGAGTTGAACAGTTGGCTCATGTATATTCACGTGATAAATGGAGTGTAGATTTAGTTGTATAATGATTTGACTTGTGTAATTAGTAATTTTTTGTAATTGAATTAATGATATATTTTAGTTTTATAAAAGTTGATAAATGTGATTTGTTCAAATTATATTTTAGTTTACCTTGACTTGCTTTAATTTCTTTTTGTATTTTTGAAAATTTGAAGAATATCAGAAGTAAAACAAAATCCAAAAAAAAAATTATAAATTTTCAGAAAATTTATATCAACTGGTGTTGCTGTAGAGGGACAAAGATGTTAGAATAGGCTATATGGCAACATTGCAAGGTTGTTGGTGTTGAGTACATAGTGTTGCCATAGATTTTATGCCAACACCGAAAATAGTGTTGCTATTTTGCACGAAATGTTGGCATAAGTGCCTAAGGCAACATGATGTTGATGTTGCCATAGTTTTGACAAAATGTGTTGGCTTAACCTCTAAGCCCACATGCAAATTCCCAACACCTTCAAAATTGACCAAAGTGTTGCCTTAAATCCTATAGTAACATTTTTCAGCATTTTTAACACTTATTTTGGGTGTTGCCATAGACCATTTGTGGTGTAGTGAACATATTAATTGTAAATATTAGCATGTATCCCTAGATTATAGCCACTGTTATATCCCCAAATCAAAGCATACAATCAGCCTAGTTTATGTTAGCTTAGATCATGGCAACTAGTTAGGAATGAATCTAAATTATAATGAATCTCAGTATCTGTATCATATTATAAAAGTAGCTCATTGTAATTGTATCATATACACTCAGAAATAACAACTACTGTTATCTTTTCACACATATAAATTCTCACATGAATGTCAAGGTATGTGATTTATTAAAATATAATGCGAAGGAATTGGATGTTGATAAAGTCAGGAACTCGTTTAATGAATGTGATACTGGTGCAATTTTGGTAACTCTACTCCCTCAAAATTAGGGATGTTCACGAACAGAGCTTTTAACGAACAACTCGAGCTCGGTTCGATAAGAGCTCGGTTCGAGCTCGAACAAGTTTTTTGTTCGTTAAGCTTAACGAGCTCGGGCTCGTTAAAACTCGAAAAAAATCAAAATTTTTACTTTTTATTTTTTTTATCTCCAACCAAATTAATTTTTATTTTTTTGAAAATTTGGGAATATCACTAAATTAGATATATCTTGACATCCGTACGGTTGGATAGTCGAGAAATATTTTTAAAAATAGAAACAACAATTCGTGACAAAGTACTAGTTACTAGTACTAGTTAGAATAGTAGTGATCTACTAAGATCTCGAACAAAATTAATTTTTTATTTTTTGAAAATTTGGGAATATCACTAAATTAGATATATCTTGACATCCGTACAGTTGGATCGTCGCAAAATATTTTTTTAAAAATAGAAACAACAATTCATGACAAAGCACTAGTTACTAGTACTAGTTGGAATAGTAGTGATTTACTAAGATCTCCAACCAAATTAATTGTTCGCGAACAGCTCGAGCTCGGATCGAGCTCGGCTCGGCTCGGCTCGAGACTATTCGTGAACAACTAGAGTTCGACTCGGTTCGGTCAAGGCTCGGCTCAGTTCGTTAAGAAATCAGCTTGGTTCGTTAAGATCAATCAAAGCTCGACTCGATTTGGTCAAAACTCGGCTCAGTTCGATTTGTAAACAACCCTACTCAAAATCAACGAAAGGAACTCGTTTAATGAATGTGTTGTGTGTTATGGATTTTGTTCCTAATTATAATTGAGAAATAGTAATTGTGTTATATGAATGATTTTTCTCTTACTTGAAATTAATCTGCACAAACAATTTTCGGAAGCACGTCAGCCAATTAACTTTGATGAAGTTATTTTTGAACCATACAAACTTGATTGGTAAGGGATAGTTGGAAAAGGAGGTTAAAAGAATATATATGGGGAAAAAGGTGGGATAAGTCTGTGATTGATTTGAGTGACGGATGGCAAACAAAAGTGGGTGGTCGGCCCTTTCACAAAATCTCGCATGCCACTGTTTTACAGAAAAGATTTACATCATCCTCCTATTAACTTCTTTGTTTCCTAGTTCTCTAAAGTCCAAACATACAGATCCAAAGGATTACAGTTTAGAGCATCTCCAAGAGATTCCTACATTCATTCTTCAAAATAATATAAATAAATGGCTCTTAGCAAGTTATTACATTAGTTTATATGTCAAATTCCAACAATCCTCTTTATATTAGCTCTTTATTTATAATTTATTCATAAATTAACCCCACTATAACCAAAAGTTGTGCAAGAATTGGTGGACATGTATATTTTATTATTAAAATACAACTTAAGAACTACTAGTGGCTTTTAGAAATGAGGAGAGAGAAGAGGCTCTTAGTCTTTTTAAGAGCCACTAAGAATCTCTTGGAGCAAAATTTTCATTATCTCTCCTCATTTTTTGAGTTAAAAGCTTGAATAGAGAGACTCTTGGAGATGCTCTTATGTCATAGTACAATTTTAAAAATAATCGAACTGTATTCTCTGTGTACAGACAACAATAATACTAAAAATTATGGAGATGATAATGTATACGTACCTCGGTAACGAGCAATCAAATTTTAATAACCTATACATATTTCTACTTTCTACCCGATTTACTGCTATTCATTTCAGTGTCTCGGCTTCTTAATCCCGAGATAAAGTGACTCGACACAACTCTGACTGAGCTAAATATAGGTTTAGTGTAAAGGGAAAAAGGACAGAGAGAGTTAGTATGATCTGTTATCTACACATCCTTATTCTTTGGACCTACTATCAATTAAATACATGTTCAATATATCTGCTAATAAAGTGAGCTAGCATGCAGTTATGGCTTCTTCTTCTTCTTCTCCAAAACCCCACAAAATTTACCAAATGATAAAGCTAAATGATCAAGAAAAAGCAAAAGCAGAAGAAAGAGATTTGCTTGAGCTCCGTTTAGGTAGAGGGTTTGGCTTAACTTCCAAAAATTTGTACATGGGTCCTTCTTCTTCTTGTTCATCTTTCTCTTTACAACAACCTAAACAGCAACATGTAGGGTTAGATTTAGGATTAGGACTAGGCTGTTATCCAACAGCTGATCGGAATCATGCACTGCAGCCAATGCCTTCAGTACCATCATCAATGCCATTTCGATTGAGACCTCAGCCTGGATTATGGTTTTCTCTTCGTTCTTCCCCTAATAGGTAGGTTAAGGTTGATGTTTGCTCTGTCTTCTTTAATTGTTTATTCTATCTAACATTGTGCATGTATTTAACAAATCATTTGTATAATGCATGATGAATTTGAGCTTAAAGTTCATTGTTTCATTTTGGTTTTGACCAATATAGATGACAGTTATGTACACAACTACTATAAACTGTGAAGTATATACTTCCCAACAAAAAATTGAATTGAATGCAATTAATTAATTATGTTAGTTTATGTATAAACTAATTATTAAATTAATGCAGGAAAAGAGAGATGTTGCTGCCTCAGATACCAAAAATGTATATCAGAGTCAAGTGAGTGGTGCACGTTAGAAATCATACACGATCACGTCAAATGTCAAATGTCATTTCCTTTGTTACTCAATTTTCTACTTGTTAATGATGGCGCTTCAATGAAATGAGTGGAAATATAAGAGCTGACAGTGCCTTTGTTCTTTACCTTTTTAATTTCTTTTTGGACCGGACCGGTGTTTCATCTTTTCTTCTTACACTCTTTTGTTTGTCATTTTCATTAGAGATGACAAGGTGACAGTGCTAATGGTCAAGACCTACCTAGTTACCAAGCTTGGATTGTCCAACGAAGCTGAGGTAATGTCTAGCTTTTCTCTACTTACCACAATGCATATCTCTCCCTGAAGTTATGATTTTGGTATATAATGATTACTGTCTATGCATCTGTCATTTGCATGCAAGTGTTAAATTGAGGTGACAAGGTTTGATTACTTCTTCATTTGAATGTTAATAATTTCCATGAAATTAAATGATGGGTATTGGGTAATATTGTTCCTTATGAAATGTTCCCATACATACATTTTATGACATGGTCATTTGAATGATTTCTATGAAATTTTAAAGAAACTTGACATTTACATATATCTAGCCCGAACGTAGTTAGTTGTAAGATAGACAAGATAGTTATGATAGTATATATTCTCATATGTATCACCAAGAGTTACACCAAACTTTACGTTAAATTAATTAAAGAGGTCCATGTAGATGATATTAATATGTGTACTCCCTCCGTTCCTAAAAGATTTTCCTGTTTGCTTTATCACGTTTGCCAACGCACACTTTTGATCGTTAATATTTTCAATTTCGTGTTAGTTTTAAATATAAAAACTTCACTGTATTAAAGTACTCACAAATATGAATCAAACAAGATCACTCATGACTATATTTTATCTTATAAATTATGCGTAAATTAGTAGTCAAGCGCTTACAATGAACAGGAACAAAAAAGTCAGAACAGGAAAAAGAAAAAGAAACAGAGGGAGTACTATTTATTTAAGGCGCTTAAAAACCCTAATACTCTAACCTAGATATAAAAGCGGTACCGCCCACCCTAAGTCATGTGAAGTTACATGAATTAGTAGTAGTACTTACTCAGTCTTTTAAAACATTTTCTGTTTATTATTTCGGGACATTTAAAATATTTTTTTTTTCTATTTTAAGTTAAATAAAACAATATTCAATACCCATACTCCTTAAGAACAATATTCAATACTCACTATTCCATCCACTACTTTTTACAAACAATATTTAATAACCATTACTTCCCCCACAACTCTTTAAAAACAATATTCAATACCCACTAATCCACCTATACTCACTATTCTTTAAAAACAATATTCAATATCCACCACTCCATTAAAAAACATTAATATTCATTACCCATTATCTTAAAATCCGTGTTTTTAGTCAAACGGAAAACGTTTAAAGAGACAGAGGGAGTAACAACAAACAATTTGAGACAAATTAAGTATAATGAATTCTCAATTTTAAGAAGAAAATAGTTAATTTCATTTCCATTTTAAATATATATAATCATTTTAACATTATAAATTATTAACTATATAAATTTATAAATTGGTTTACCAAAATTTATAACTATATAAATTTATAAATTTGTTTACCATAATTTATCAAGATATGATTCTATAAATGTTTTTTACTATGAATTTGGTTGGAACTTATTTCTAACTTTTATAATTTATAGTTGTTTACTTAAAATATAAAGCCAGTTGGAATATTTATAAGGGTGATGGCCCAAAATATTCATATGGGAGCCATGCTGGCCCTTTTTACTGACCAGACACGTTAAACCGTGTACCGTGATATGGGGTGTTGCGAAACACGATCTTCCCTATCATGCATAATACGGTACATCGTGTTCCGTATCATGCACGAACACGGTACACCGTGTTCCGTATCATGCAGGAAATACGGAACACGGTACACCGTGTTCTGTATCACGCTAATACGGAACACCGTGTTCCGTATCATGCATAATACGGTACACGGTGTACCGTATTCAGCTAATACGGAGGCCGAAATTCCGTATCCCGTCGGTATTTCGGGTCATTTTTTTCAAAATCAGTATTTTGGGCAAAAATTTGTGAAAAATAGGCATTTTGATAATTCTCTCTATTTATAACTATATAAATGTGAATTTTATTTATTAACAAATTTTTACACATTTCATTTTTTATATTATCAATAGTGTATTAATCCAGTATGTTGTGGTAACATAAAAATACTAGATACTTTCAAAGCATATACATAATTTTTTTTATATTGATAAATGTTACCAAAGAAGAATACTGCTTTAATAGTTCCTTAAATTAAAAGGTCTCCAAAAATAATGTAAATTTACCATATAAAACTAATATATATATTTTAACATATTTGTTTTTAATATCTATTTGAATTTATAAAATCATCATTAGATAATAAATTAAATCAGTTAATAATATGTTGCTTTGTTTTGTTTAGCTAATGGCTAGCTCGTGCATGTTTTATTGTATTTTAGAATAAAGATCTAGTACATTTGGCTAGAGTTGTATCTTTATACCTGCAAACCTAGCTATGGAACTTTAGTTCTCTAAAATAGCTGGACATTAGTTTATTACTGGAGTAAGATTTACTAATTACAAGATGCTAAAGGTATGTAGGTCTAGCCTCAAAGTTGTTGATCCATATTGCATGCGCACCATACTTTTATTGCCATGCATATTTATGTTATTGACTTGCAAAATAAAGCTAGAGAGAATACATAACCAAAAGATGTTGTATGTGCAGATAGAAATGTCATGCAAAGGACAAAGGTTAGTGAGTTCACAGATGTTAAAGCACGTAAGGGACACCATTTGGCTACCGAGATTAATGGAATCAGTGATCAAATCAGGGGAAAGTACAATCATTTCAATATCAAATGATGTACCGGTGAATCATTTGATGTGTTTAGATTATGAAAGAAAATGCTAGCTTATATGTATAGCTTTTGCACTCAACTTCTATCAACAAGCAAGTAGGCCTAGTAAACTATTTGATCTTAGAGTTAGAGATGCTTGTTAATTATTTGAAGCTTTGCTAGTAGCTTAATAACAATAGCATGTAAGTTTATAAAAAAAAAAAAAAAAAAACAATACTAGCATGTAAGGTTGATAATTATTAAGTGACTATATGACAGTTTGTACCCCTTATGTATATGGGTTTTGTCAAATTGGTCCAGATTTACGTTTTTTAGCACTTTGCAACCCCTATCTTCAAATTTCACTTCGAATTACAACCCTTCACTAATATTCTAGACCAAAAAGGAAGGTTTTTATTGATGAATGAGACAGATGCATAAAGGTTTAAGAGGTACTATGTTTGTCTTGAAACCTTAAAGGCCTACATCCATCAAGAAAGACTTCCTTTTTGGTCTAGAATATTAGTGAAGGGTTGTAATTCGAAGCGAAATTTGAAGATAGGAGTTGCAAAGTGCTAAAAAACGTAAATCTGGACCAATTTGACAAAACCCATATACATAAGGGGTACAAACTGTCATTTAGTCTTATTAAGTTTCACAACCACCAAAATCTACTGCATGCATTCCATGTTATCATATGCCGTTTGTAAATATATATTCGAAGGGCACCGAAAGAATGACAAGAATATCAAGTTCTAATTTAGCATATTTTTTAGCCAAAATAATAGTTTCGGATTAAGGTCACTTATATTGATTCTAATTAATACCGTAATTAAGAAATGTGTATCTTGATCATTTTATTTTCGGATTGCTCGTCGTGAACATTAACGTTCGTCTTCTCCTTATTTTCAATAGATCTATATGTATTCAAGTCGGTACACGAGCTCGCTGGTACTAAAAATAGTATCAAATTGGGTAAAAAAGAATAATAAAGCTAGTAGCAATGGAAGTTAGGACACGGGAGTGAAGAGGAAGGACTCTCAAAGTCTTAGGCGAAGACATGATCGTAGTGAGATGCCTCTACATGAGATACTTCTTGGTGAAATACCTCTACGTCGAGGAGAGGGGGGACGCTCCCGATCCTTGGGGAGAGGGGGGACGCCCCCGATCCTTGGCGGCAATGAGGAGGTCCTTAACTACCTCAGTACACCAAGAAGATCATCTATCAAACAAGCCCCTTGCTGGGTATGGACTTCACTAATATCAGCGTACATTTTCCCAATTTGAAGAAGAACTCATAGTGGGGTCATATTAAATTCTCTTCATTACAAATGGTGTCAACTCCAAATAATACAAGAAGGTTGCTGAAACATGTTGATTCCTCATCAAATCTACAATTATAATAAGGACTCGGGAGTAGTGGCATTACATAAACACCACTCCTAGCAGGACATTTGAAAATTTGCAAGACAAGGCCAGCACCTATCGTTGCGAGGCCGTACCTAGCGACGCGAGGCTGCAAACTCGACACCTTGCGATGCGAGGCCTCTCGGCCCCATAGGCGCAATCAGGATCATTTGAAGACCCCATCAGCTATTCTAAAACACTTGGGAAAAATTTAACAGATATGAAGAGGCGTTATGGAGGAATCTATACATGCTAAAATCATGCAACATGAGTCCCTTGTGCAAGCAGATACGAGGCCTATGGTACTTTGCAATATTATAAACATCAAATAAAGGAGCATCAATAAAGCAAGCCAATCCAGGTTCAAGGAGTATCCAAATAAGTAAAAGAAATTAAGTCTACAAACGCGAGGCAAATAAAGGGAGTGCCCGCATCTCCACTGAGTCTAGCAGATAAAGTTTAAAAGCAATAAAAAGGAAGTCATGGGGTTCCATTTGCCGCTTCTTCATTCATCTCCATCTTGAGGTTATCAGCAAACTTCCCAGTTTTTTCGCCCAACCGGTACCAATCAAAGTCGTCAACCTTTTCGCGGAATTTTTTCATGAAGTCAATAAATCCTTGGGTCTCAGCCTCCTCAATGATAGTGGGAAGAGCATTAGCAGCATCTTTAGCTTCCTTCTTTAACTCAGCGACGCGGTCTCTAAGCTCCTTGATCTGGGAGTCTGACTGCTCCCTCTCAACAGCATGATCCAGCTTAAGCTTCTTTCTAGCTGACTGCTCCTCGTGAAGCTCTCTCTTAAGCTTCTCAGTCGTGCCTTTAAATTTTTTCCTCCAACTATTTTTTGCGTCCTCGGCATCAGCCTGAGCCTGTGCAAGTATGGATTTGAGATTCACAATCTCTTCGCTCATCTTACTATTGGAAGAAGCCAATGCTCGAACCTCCTTGTGGTGACGCAATTGATGGAAGAAAAGCTCATCTATAGCTTTAGTCTTGGAAGCATTGGACTCCTCCAGAGATTGTAGGGACCAGGAATACATATCAATCTCAGAAACATGGGCATGTGCCAATTTACCATATGTCTGGCGGACCAGTCCAGGAGAAGGATGAAGGGGAGAGAGACTCATGTCGTCCTTGTTCTTTTTTAGTGGTGGTTCTTCATGAAGACTCGTTATCTTAGTTGATTTTTTCCTGCTAGGATGGAGGGAAGAAGATGATTGTCGAAGAGGCATTGTGAGAGTGGTCTGCTTAGGAGGAGGCATGACAACATCAGACTTGGTAGCTGAACCCCCAACAAGGGAGGAATGGTGAGTAAGATCGCCAGAAGGGTTAAGAGAGGTACTCGCAACTTTGTCCTTCTTCATGAAAAGGATCGCGGAATATTTCTTGGAAGCCATGCCTGTAAGTATACAGAAGAAAATACCTCAATACAAGGCAAAATGGAAACCAAAACATACACACTTAATATTCAAGCTGGTGCGAATTGGTTTGCGAGGAGAATTAAATTTAGGAAGCAAGCAGATAGCTTGCATGGTAGAAAAATAAAGCGTAGCGAGGTGGCCAGTACGAGGAGACATGGGCTCGCATTAAATTAAAAATTTGAAAGTTGTCAAGCGAGGAGGCTTCCCGACAAATCAAATAATTATTTTGATTTTATTTTTGAAGAAATTTTGAAGACCAGAAAAAATAGTTCTCCGCTACATCTGCGTGCACCGAAGAACTGGGGGGTAGTTGCTATGCTTGAAAATTGATACAAACTCTAAGCAGACTCATTACAAGAATTGGGGCGGTCCCGCAACGTATGAGGCTGCGAGGAGGCCTCGCGACGTATGAGGCTGCGAGGAGGCCTCGCAATATATGAGGTTGCAAGGAGGCCTCGCAATGTAAGAGGCTGCGAGGAGGCCTCGCAACGTATAAGACTGCAAGGAGGCCTCGCAACATATGAAGCTATAAGGAGGCCTCTCATCATAATAACAAGGAGCAAAGGAGAACACTTCATCATACTTTAAGAAGACCTGAATATATAGGTGAAAGTCCAAGCTCACATATCAGAAGGATAGAAGATATAATTACAACAACTTATGACTGCAAGGCCCTATGGGGTCGCCTCTCAAGATCCCTATAGGACCTCATTACGCTTGGAAGAACCCTTCGAGGTCACCATCACTCACTTATACATGGCTTCGCATTAATTGAAAGACACACAACATATGTCATCATCTTAGCAGCTGGGAGAAGATCTCGAAATATGACAGTTGTATGGAACCATTAAAATTCATTGGGATCGCGATGCAATTCCAAGGTACTTGAGATAGCTATGCTTTCATCTACAACAATCTATAGCGAGCACAGGCTTCGCATCGAAGTTTTGACAAAGCAGTTTTTGAGTCCACATCACATCTTCAATGACAATATGGACTCGGGGTAGTTGTTATGTCCAAATCTTGGCATAAGCCCTAAGCATGCCTAATGGGCTAGAATAGAGGTCCATAACTCATAATGGGCCTAGAGATGAAGATTGGGTCACTAAAACCCACCACCAGGAGTCAGTCCAATATACTATCAAGCACAATGTGGAAGTTTGCGACCCCAAGCTGCGGGTCGAGTTCGCCAGCAAAGTCCCTAGTATGGGATAGCATCTATCATGCATGTCTCTACAAGGTCCAGTGTGGCCTAGAGGTCCAACGTGGCCTAGAGGTCCAACGTGACCTAGAATACTCTCTCTGCAAGGTCCAGCGAGGCCTAGAGGTCCAGCGAGGCCTAGAGCATATTTATTATGAAGGCTTACGATCAGGCCCAGCGACGTCGCGTGAGTATAATTATCTCCGTACAGCGTGGACCACCTTGCATGACTAGCCCAGCAAGGCCGCATGCGAGGCCATGCAGCTTCTCCATTCTCCTCGTCAGCAAGGTCAGTTGATTTAAGCATCATGCTAGCCCGGCCTCAAGGTCGCATCTATAGGAATCACCTCTTGTATTACTCCCGTCAAGGGATCACTTCGCTACGACTTCCCTCATTGGGATCGCTTCGTATTATCATCACATCCACATACTACACGAGATCGCTATCTCATTCTCTGCTGGAAGGCTCATGACGCAGTCTCTCGAGTAGCATGAGTATCAATACACTTGGGTTCGTTTCGCATGACTCAACCCCTCGAGGTTGCATGTTACACCCTTGTTACTTCTCTATTAGCCTCGCCCAAGAGGTCCCAACTCTAGCCATGCGAGACCATTTGCTTCCTTCTTTGGACCATGAATCATGGATAGAATAAATGGGTAAAATATATCAGCCCAAGAAGACGTCTAGTGGATTTGGGCCTAGTCGAGCCCAAAGAAACCCTAGCCCGTCTAGATAACTTCTTCTCCAAGAGAACTACGTATGGCTTGATCCCTATAAATAGGGTACGTAGGCATCTTGTAAAGGATGATTGACAGCTCACCCCTGAAAACACCATACAAGATCAGCCACAAACGATCTTCAATCTCCTTCCGTGTTCTTCGTGTTCATAGCAGAATATCCGTATTTTGCTCCATGATTCCAGCAAACCTCCAAAATATTGTTATACAATATTCTCCCTATAACAGTTACAATGACATGGCATTATTTTGACTGGTTATAATTGGATGAACATGACGGATCCATTACAATTATAACCGATCAAAATAATGACACATCTTTTTATAATAATTTTTGGTACCCTATTTGGTATCTCTAGCATTTTTCCTAAAAATATGATGTATATTTTTTTACGAGGATTTGGAAAGGTGTATCGAAAGATACATGATGCGTTACATGATGCGTTGAAATTGGTCTTTGTCCAAGGGCATTTATATGATGGACACATGTTTATTATCACTTGATCCATCAAATTTGCTTGATTTGGTTTATAAGCAACTGGTCGTTTAACATAATGAAATATTTGACTGTTAATTATTAAGGTCACAAAATTATTTTATGCATATAATCAATTTTATTCTACCAAACAGTGTTATAGAAATTGGCCGTTCAGCCGATAAATCGGTCGATACATCGGTGAAATTGCTATCGACGATCTAGTTCCGGAGAATCGTTCCATTATACGGTTTTGGTCAAATCGGGTCAAAACTCGGGTCCAACAAGTCAAATCAGGTTAGTTTTTAGAGAAGAATCCGGTGCTGAGTGTTGAATGAGAGCTGAGTGACTGTGTTGATTGTTGGGTTGTTTAATAGTGTAATCGAGGGTTTTAAATGGGGGATATACATATATAGGCATGTACTAGTAGTGAGTTTGTGTGCATTGGTCGGCGATCACTTTAATATTAAAAGAGAGGCTGGGGTGCATTGTTTTGGTACTTTGGTAGTAGTTGGCAAGTTGATCCACTAAATGAATTTTTGTTTCCTTATTTTGATTTTGATTTATATTTTAATGTATATATAATTATATTTATTAATTATTAATATTAAATTGCTCCAATTTATCTTCCGATTAATCCCCAATTCGACGATTAATCCTTGCAAGGTCATGTAACCGATCTTGTCCGATTACCGAATTCTACAACACTGCTACCAAGTTTAATTTCATATAGGCTTAAAAGGATTAAAATTCATAGTTTTATTAGAATTCTTTCAACCAACATATCTCACGCATATCTCACGCTAACAGTTCAAGAATTATCAGGCTTCAACATTGTTTTCTCCAGCAACATGATTTTCTTTCATTTTGACTTCCCTTCCAACCCTAAGCTTTTCATCTTTCTCGGTTTTCGCAATGGCTACTGCTTTTGCATTTTCGAGAGCCCTTACCAAACATTCTAAGCAACGCCCAGCATCCTTTTCGCCAGATTTAGGCATCAAGTTCTCGACAACATCTGCAGGAGTCATCTTTGTTTCTACCAAAAACTCCTTGATTCTTCCGAATAGTTCATGGGATTCGGTGCCTAAGTAATTCCTGGCAAGCACCTTAAAAACTTCGAACGAACAATAGGACATCTCAATGTGCTTGTCCATTCGCCCTCTTGGAACCAAAGCAGGATCAAGTTTCTCAACATAATTGGTTGTAAAAACAAGGATTCTTTCGCCACCACAAGCAGACCAAAGGCCATCAATGAAATTCAATAGCCCGGATAAAGTAACTTTAGTACCATCAGCCCCGGTCCTTTTCTTCTCAATTGCCTTTATAAACTCATCATCCTTTTCATCCTCGGGTTAAGTACGAAAGTGGTCTGGAAGCCATATATCAATTCGTTCACCGATTTTTACGGGGTATCATTTGAATCATTAAAGTAATAATAAATATCAAATGGATATCTTTAAAATGTACTCGAAAAGCAAAAATAATTTTTCATTGAGTTTTACGCATTTTTCTTGAATGCTTCCATAACCAAATGAAAGATTAATAATTCTAGTATTTCTGATAATATAATTAGATTTTAAAAATTCATTTACTATTTGTTTATAATTTTACTATCATTTTCCTTGTTTTAATTAAAAATAAATAGTAAATAAACTTTTTAAATTCTGAATATATTATCAAAAATACTAAAATTCATAATCTTTCATTTGATTATAATACTCCCTCTGTTTTTTTATATTAGTCTTTTGACTTTTTTGCACACATTTTTAGGTGCATTGATCACATAGTTAAAATTATTATTTTTGAATTTTTTTTTTGAATAAAAATATGTAATCAAAATTTTAATTCACAAAAAAAATTAATTGAAAAAAAAAATTTTAACTATGCAGTCAAAACACTTAAAAGTACGTGCAGAAAAGTCAAGAGACTAACATAAAAAAATAGAGGGAGTAGCATTTAAGAAAATTTGTAGAACTCAATGAAAATTTACTTTTGCTTCCCGAGTACATATATACAGGTATTTGTTTGATATTTATTATGACTTTAATGACTCAAATAATACCCCATAAAAATGAACAAATTGATATTTGGCTTTGACTTTAGTGACCACTTTCATACTTAACCCTTTCATCCTCAGTCTCCACATTATTCTCTCTTTCTTCTTCCTTTGCCCTGTGAGATTGAGAGAACAGTCAATGTCCTCGATCACAATGATTGATTTTCCCGAAGTATTAATAAGCAATTTCCTCAACTCTGTGTTACTCGCGACAGAAGTTAACTCGAGATCATACACATCATAGTGTAATAAATTAGCCATAGCAGCAACCATAGTAGATTTCCCTGTCCCTGGAGGGCCATAAAGAAGATATCCTCGTTTCCAAGCCTTGCCTACACTCGCATAATAATCTTTGGCCTTACTGAAAGTGATTAAATCATTCATAATAACCTTCTTCATTTCCGGCTCCAATGCCAGTGTCTCGAATGTAGCTGGATGCTCAAAAACCACATGACTCCAAACACTTCCAGATGTCTCAGCTTGTTTACTATTTGTGTACAGCTTTCGTCGTCGGTTCCTCACAGCAGTAGCTTTCCCTTGAGCCAACACATACCTCAAGTAATTCTTCGTGATCAAATTACGATACTTCTTGTGAAAAGTCAGAGTATAAAACCTCTTCTCATCGTCTCCAGGATACAAAGAAATGGACTGTCCCTTCGATACAGTCACGCTAGAAGTCCACCAAACTTTAACCCCCTGATATTCATCTACCACCTCTTCATAATCATCCATGCTAAGAACAAGTGTTTCGCTGTCTCCGACCGACTCAGCAGCCTTCAATCTCTTGGCTGTCTCAATAGAATTGGCTGACAAGTAACGATGAATCGCGACATAGGCTGTGCCACGATCAAAGCTGTCTCGAGAATACTCATGGAACGTAAAAAAACCAGACTAATTTGTAAGCATGTCTCTGGAAAAAAGGGACAAAATTGTAAGGAAAATATTTGCTAAGCATTGCCCAAATAAACATCATGGTTGCAAGCAAAGAGCCTACACTAGTCCATGTTTCCCCTTTCATCTTCGTTAGCTCTAAGTGTATAGTACTAATACTTAAGGTTTGTGACAAGTTTGCTGCTGCAAGACTATAACAAGAACTTAATATTCCAATATGAATGAATAATTTGCTTTTAAAGGTGAAATGTAAGATCTTTGGGCTGATATTCCAAAGTTATTACTGTTTTAAAATAAAATCCGTTTGGGGGTATCTAATTAAGATTTTGGTTGGGAGGTTTTGGAGTATTTAACGGATAGTACTTAATAAAAATCCAAAGGTAACAAATGAGGATTTTGAAAAGAAATCTTATTAAAAGGTATAATTATTAAAAGCAAGTTAATGGCAGTTACATGTAAAACATACTCCCAACCGAAAGCAATGACAATAAGGAACACAATGCATGAGACCTATCTTTTTAGTTGGGATTTAAGTTTAAAATTTATTGTTAAAAATAGAGGAAGATGCAGCTGATGTTTGGTAAATTAAACTACAAACTCAAAACAATTCAAAATTATTCCATTATTTGAACGTTTCGAGATTTAACTTTTTAAGTTGTAGGTTATTTCTTCTTTTTTTTTTAAAAAAAAATAAATTAATCTAGGCTTTTTTCTAAACTTTATAGAATTGCAAAAAGAGGTATTGTTAATGACAGTAATAGTAAATAAAAAGGAATACACAGAAGAAACTGATCTTGAATCTGAAACAATATCTGACTAGATTTTAGAACAACTGGTGGCAAAAGATAGAGAACACTATTTGAGGTTTATCAGTGGTGGAAACTGAATAACTGATAAGATAAATTAAAAGCTACGTTCCTGCAGTGTCACATGTTATAATTCTATAGCCATGAATTAGAAAAGAGATGGAACAAATGCTCTGTTGTGTTTGCCGCGTTGTATTATAATTCAAAATTTACGAACAATTACATAGAATTGAAAATGTACTATATACATCGACAGAATCAGGTTCCGGTAACATTCAAATTGACAATAGGCTGACCTGAGGATTCCATTACATCAAGTACCATATAATATGTGCTCAATAGTGTGAGCATGTTCTCCCTTTAATTCTAAGCTGGGTTTTCTAATGTCGGACTGTGAAACAAAAAAGAATTAGCATATACGTTCAGCTATTCCGTAAGTATGAACAACTTACTTATCTCTGTGATAAGAGAGAAGTAGCTAAGTAGCTAAGAGCCTTGCAAGACTTTGGTAACTGCATCTTGCAGCAAAGCGACTGACTCCACCGCAGACTTCGTGAGCCAACTGACTCCAACTTTAAGCCGATGCTCATCAGTTGGTAATCTGTACAGATATGCTAGTTTCCTTGCTGCAATGACCCATAAAATGAACACAGGCATTAGTATATATATCCATTTTAATTAAAGTTTTTTGAGGTTGGTGAGTCACCCCCCCCCCCCCCAAAAAAAAGCATCGAGAAAGGTCAAGTAAGAAGGTCCCAGTTCAACCCAATTCCCTTCAAATTATTGTTTCAAGGCCTATCAATTCACCCACTAACAAGACAGAAGGTTGGTTATAAATCAAATAAAAAACGCCAAAAGCAAGCAACAAGGAGCAAATTTTACCAGCATGACCTATAGGACCTTCAAAAGTTAGCCCCTCAATGAAAGTTGGCGAGAGAGCAGCATCATTTCTCCCTAAAACCATCATCTCGCCTAAATTCTGATACCTGCAATAATTCACTATTTAGTGCTTCGTATAATGTTTAAATGGTCTGAGAAATCCTGTGAAAAACTCTAGAAGAAAGGGAAACAAAATTTAGAACATAAGTTGACCAGCAATTCGTAACATGTAGATATAAGCATGTCAGAAATGTCTAGACCAAGTAACAAAACTGAATCAGTAACATAAGACTAAACTAGAAACTCATGAAAATGTATGCAAATGACCACGTAGCAGTAGCAAAGATCAATTCTTTTCCTCCATGAACAGATTTTTATGACTATGGACATGGTATTCAACATTTCAACCAAGTAAAAACTAATAAGCTTAGCTGTAATGTAGCTAGTGTTGGCCATGATTTTTGGTATGACATTGACAAGTAGATACATTTTTAGCACATACCAGGACCACTGTATATTTGACCTATTGACAAATAACAAGCACACCTTTAACCTTAAGGCTTAAGTATTAAAAGAGATTTTATTTGACATGGTAAATGCTCATTGAACTGGCAACATGAACAGTACAATAGAGTATCATTGCGATAATTACAATACAAAAACACCAACTACCAATATAAACCATAACCACATAACCCAACCCAACTCCACTAGAGATTATTTAAACTGTCTGGGTCGTTTACGAGAATGCTTTGACAAAATGATGCACCACAACATATCAGCTTGAACAGATCATATTTAGACCAAGTCATATGTTCGCAGCAACCCAAGAATTAGATCCACATAACAATATAACCGCTCCAAAGATTACTAAACTTAAAAAATGATAATATCACAACTACATTGTAAATTATAAAATAAAAACGCAATCATGCATACCGGCAGAACTTACACAGGGTAAACCAATATAAATGTTCCTGTGATATCTCCATTTTATAGCAATAAGCAGGTATCTCAATTCTCAAATAAAGTTAATCAAGTAATACAAGCAGCAGTAAACCATACTGAAAGATCGTCCAAACATGTCTTTATTAATATAATTCTACTAATATGTTTATATCGGAGATGTACATAGTTCCACACCTGAATGGTAGTAGAGGTCGATTGTTAATTGCAGCCCATAGATTCCATCCCGCAAAATCTGCTTGCTGAAAAGCAACCTGGCCAGATTTTGACAATATTCATTTTCATATTATTTAAGGTGAACAAATAATGCAAAAATAAAAAAATGCTGCAAGATAAGTAGAACTAAAATCTGATATATCGCCAACTAGAGACCTGTGCAGTAGGTGGAAGCAATTTTCCTTTAGAGTCTCTTGTTGCAGAAGAGTCTCCAACTGCAAATATGCGTGGGTGGCCCTTAACACGAAGAGTTTCCTCAGTTTCTACTTGTCCCCTACCATTAAGTGGAAGTTCATAGGGTTCACAAGGCTCCAGTTGAGGAAGTAGTGATCTAGACCCAACAGTCCATAGAACTAAATCTGCCTCCAATAGTTGACTTTGTTGGCCCTTTTCAGTAGGCTGCAATTCAAGAAATAGCTTATCAGGGTCATAAGCTCCTGGAGTGCTTCCAATATCTTCCATATCTGTCTGCTTGCCTGAACTTCTGATATCTTTACTCTGTCTTATACAGCTCACAAAGTAACCTTGTAGAAGTTGAACTTTCCTAGATGAGAGAACCTGGTAGATATAACAATTTGAGATATATAAATGCTGCATGCGAGGTCTAATATAATATGTTTGTGCAAACAGGATCTGCAGACAATCAGGAAAGTAGTTGGAATTTTCGCATGACTTATCCATATTATTTATGTTTAGCACTCTTAAAATCCAAAATACAGTGTTAGTCCAGTCCATGATGCTGGTCGTACACTAAACTTGTAACTATCATTATACTTCACCATTGTAAAGGTTATTGGAAACAAATAGAAATTTAAATATAGGATACTAAGGAAGTCCTTTACTGCTCCTTGAATACAACTCATATGACTATGACCGTTTTCTAAATTTTTATACAAGGATCTGATAGTATAATTTTATACAAGGACCTCATAATATAAAACAAATGTAATACATTTACATGATAATCTGTCACATCAAGACTTCAAACTAGTCAAAATTAGACTATGCTTACACTATCAATCAAACCATATATTATTAAACTAGTGAAACGTAATACAACAATAAATGTGCAGAAAACAAAAAGTTTTATACGTCTTTCATGTAAAATCGATTATAATTTTTTACAATTGCAAAGGATGATTTCTATTCTGGATAGGTGATTTATTTTTACATAGAAGGGGAGGCAGTTGCAAGTCGAACTCTGGACCTATTCTATCACCAGGAGCACCTTTGCTACCGCTTCAGCATTCCTTGATTAGCAAAACAAAATATACAAAAGGGAAACTCCATGAAACATAATCTCGAAATTTGTTAATAAAGATTCCTTACTTTCTGGGCAGCTTGCCTGTTGCCAGGTGGAGCATCTGGTATAATTTCATTTCCAACATTAATGGCTTTTACAATTCCCCTGTTTTGCAATCGTTCAGCTATAGTTGCTGCTAACTCTACCCCAGAGTAACCACATCCTACAACAGCAACACAAACAGGAGTGTTTGTTCCAAAAGTTTTTCGCTCCAATATTTTCAACTTCTCATTAACCTTCTGTATCACAAGAATATCAACATACAGATGGTAAGGAAGAGCATAAATATATATATGTCAACTCTTAAATATGAAATGGCTGTTGATACTGACCCATGCATCTTCCAAGGTTGAGAATGGTATGGCAAATTCTGCGGCACCAGGTACAACATCTCTTTTGGAATCAGCTCCTAGCGCCAGCACCAACCTGGCTGCCCAGATTCAAATATGTAAATTCAGGTACTACATAGTTCACATAAAACATACCTTCAAATATTTAATGTTTTTTTTTTGCTAAATAAAAAAAAGAAAAAGTTGGCTAAATACATAGTTCACATAAAAAACACCTTTACACATATTATGTTTAGTAACAAGTACACTTTAATTCCTTCTATCAAAGTACCTACGTAGATAAAGAATGAACACGACATGGTCGTGGCCATGTGGATCTGGGATATGAGTTTGATCCCTCATGTGTGAATTCGACACTTTCACCTTTGAGTTGTCTAGTCCAAAGTGATTCCTAATGCCTCAAACCAACATGTTCGGTAATAGACATTTTTTCTTACAAATATAAGTATACAAACATTTATATGCTACCCTTGCACAGTTACACTTGCATGCCAAATCATAGCACCATGTCCGACTACCGCGCCCAATTACGGATAACTTTGACTATGACTCTACCGTCCAGAATTCATTCTCCAAGGAAATTTTTTATCTATCAGTAGAGATTTTAATAACCAAACGTCAAGTTCCTTACTGCAGTCATTTATCGTATCATTTTAGAATATAGTCTCTAGAGTTCGTTCTTCGGAAAATTACAATATATTCTAGTGTATCGTTTTCAATCTATTGTTTTCTATGATCTCACTAAAGTTTATAACATGGACTGTATCTTACATATGAATACATTTTAATTGTCCAGTTCAATTAGCTCAGAATTTGGGCTTTCAAATCTATAATGTTTTTTTTATAATGTGTTTGAGGTCTATACATCCGTCCCTACCCATCATCATAGGTAGAAAAACATGAACCATATTAGTAATTGCAAAACCAAATATATGAACAAGAAGCATAATGTAAAAATACTAGCATTTGACAATATAAAGGAAACAAAATTTGTCCTAAAAAATAATTTGCGTTATTATTATTATTATTTTTGGTTATTGATTCAGGTTGGCAATATAGAGGTAAAATTATGGGAACAATATTAGTGGTTGTCAACCAGAATGACTTAGTCCAACAAGCTTGTTATATTTTTCGTTTTATGTTTTGAATAGCTTAGCCTTTCGATATATATTTATATCCATAAGAAACAAGAAGATATTGTGGCCATGGTAGATAACAACTACATTCATTAAATAGTTGGTGTTCCCCGGTCAAAGGTGGGACTGTAAGAATTACCAGTCATATTCAATTGTGAGCCCACTTTCAAGATGGACAGTTCCTCCATAACTAGATCTTGTAGGCCCGCCCCTTCTCAAATTATCAGATGGATGTAGAAGTTTCACTCTATCTTGGAGAAATTGCACACTAGTGTTTGCTAGCAAATCTGAAAAATGTGGAGCTATTTCCCATGAATCTACTTCTGCACTTGAACATTCTGTCCGTGAGCAGGTGCATTACATAACAAATAAATGTTGAATGTAGAAGTCATGGTATGTACAATCTTAACATACACTTTAATGATAATGTACCTCCACTAAGAAGTTCATATAACATTGGCTTAAAGACAAATCTTTCAGACTGGTCAATCAGCAGCACCTGTTGATCTCCAAAACATTTGAGGTGTCATTAAATTGATTTATAGATAATAGAATGGTATGCTTTAAGAAATGGAAAATGCTAGAGACCCCAAAATTTGTCCCAAAACTTTTTCCAAATGCTTATGTGTCATATATTTAATTGGTAACTTTCCTAAAATGAGACCCTGCGTGTATAAATATGTGCCCACAAATCAAAATGTGCCAACTCATATTTGGGAAAAAAATTGGGAATTTTTTTGGGGTATCTAGCACTACTCTTAAGAAATACTACTGGGCTACTGGCACTGACATGACATTAAATTAAGGAACAGATATGTTGCCTGGAGTTTACAGGGAAAAAGAAAACACCTCTGACCGGATATCCAACACAATAATGTTGAACAAACGCAGTCTTAACAGGAAACACTACAACATGTGTTAGATATTGTCCAAGTAAATCAATCTGAGATAATTCTCGTAACTAAGAGATGGCAGATATTCAGAGTAGTTGTGGAGAAGAGTGATTAATTAATTTTAGATTTCCTACCTAGTCTCATTAATCTTAGTGTTATCTACTCCAGGTCAAAATGTCAACAGATTTGTTATAATCGAGTAATGGGAGCTGCTGCACAATATTACCCCAAGTTTAAAGTGCAAGCTGAAACCATATGAGTGTGAGAGTTCATTCTGATCAATGGCAACATGGATATGATTTTAATTGCTGTCGTGACCAAGTTGTTGATTGTCAGAGTTACACAAAACTAGAAAGTGGAAATTTTGAATTCTGCTTCTTAAAAGAAAATATATAAAATGAAAGCTTATGTCCAAGAACAGAACGGCATGATGAACGTAATAGAAAAATATGAAAAAGTTATGCTTAAGGGTCAGGGTGGTGACTAATTGGAACATGGTGAAGTTAAGGTATGAATGCACATATGTTCTAGGAGCCTAGAGATAAGTATGATCAGGAGTCGCTAGATGTAACTAGTGGCAATGCACAAAGTTCCTCAAAGATAGTACCTGTTGTCAATCTACACTATATTTAGGAGGGAAAGAGAGGATATAGAAGATAATAGCTGTTGTTACACTACACGACTATACGAAGAGGGGGGGGGGGGGGGGAGGATAAACTGACATCTAGAGTATAACTAAAAAGATAAAAGAAATGTCAAATATCACCACCTCACCCCACACAGATACACAGTCCACCTGCTTATCAGCAGGTAATCCTTAAAGTGCATAATACCCTGATTTAGAAGAAAAGTCTTTTAAAAAGCACAGGAAGAATGTAAAAAATCATCTGGAATACAGCTAACCTGAGGTTTTTTATCATCAGGCCATTCAAGTGATTCTAGTCTTAGAGAAGTATAAAGACCTCCAAATCCACCACCAAGTATGCACACCCTTGGCTTCTGTAAAGCATATATGAAGTGCTATTACAATAGATAAGAGATATAACATCATACTTGCAAAATATATGCCAATGTATGGAAATAATTAATTAATACAACGAACATCAAAAGCAAGAGCATGAGGAGCCATATAGTGTCAATCATTGATACTATATGACTTGCTTAATTATACCTTCAAATTTGATTGACATAACACGATAACAAATTTTAATAATTTCAACAAATGTTAATGCATATTAACCTTTTCATCACGCCAAACAAATTTTCTAGGGGCTTCTTGTTCTTGGGAGATATCTACGTTACCCCCATTCTTAGACATTGCATTGAATGAAACAATAGGTAACTTATTCCTTCCATAGCTTTCGGAAAGCAAAGGACTTGAAGCAAATTTAGCGGAGGAACATGGAAGTAAGCTAATTCTTGTAGTTCTCTCTCCTGAAATCACCAAGTACAACAACAAGAATATATATTATACATAAGTCGAATAAATTCATAGATTGGACAATTAAGTTAATGAAATGCAAGTATAATTTGCCAAACAAAGAAAGAAAATAGTTAAATTGTACTTCTATACACACATTGAAAGAGTGGGGAGAGAGAGAGAGAGAGGGAGAGGGAGGGAGAGAGAGAGAGAGAGAGAGAGAGAGAGAGAGAGAGAGAGAGAGAGAGAGTAATACTGTTGAAAGATGCAACTGGTGGTGAGGGTGAAAATGGAGCTGTATATGCTGCAGCCATTAGGTTGAGAAGAATGCTGTGAAAAAGCAATTGTAAAAGGATTTTAAGTGGCAAAAGAGGACAAGAAAGGATTTTAAGTGGTAGTGTTTGGTACCACGAACAAGAAGACACGCGTCTGTCAATAATCCACACAGATGACTAGGTGAGTATTTTGTAACAAACAGATACGAGTATATAAATTTAACAGAAATAAATTTTATATAATGCAATTAATAAATAATATTGTACTGTATGTCTGTATGTGTTTTTGTTACTTCGAACTCACCAAAAGTACGTAGTAAACTATGCATAAACTGACCGTCCGGTTTGGAAAGCAAAGTAAGGTTGTTTTGGTGTTTTTAAGAAAAGAATCACATTCTGGTCAAGAAAGATCACAACAATAAGCAAAACACACACAACAATAACCAAAACACACAGTAAGAAACCAAGAAAAAGATGGTACCTTTGAAGCTAGTTCGTTCTCTAATCTCAGGAACCACCCTTAACAACCCTCTTCTTCTAACCCCATCTCACCAAACCCCCCAAAAATCAAACACAAAAACCCCATTACTCATCTTCATCCCAACCCAAGAATTAGTCACAGATACATACAAACTAGCCACTTTAGCTAGACTCATTGGGCTTGATTTTTGGCCAAGCCCATCTCTTTCTCACCTCATTTTCTCATCCCCATCATCATCTTCATCACTCTCTGCTACCATTTCATCATTTTCATCAACCTCATTGGCATTGCCAAACGGTGCCGTTTCACTGCCTTTTCCTGATCTTATTGCTTCTTCTGTGGCTCATTTGCGTTGCTTTGTTGGGATTTCAAAGGGGTTTTTTAAGTTGGGTTTCTTGAAATCTGATTTGAATTTGGAAAATGATGGGATTGATAGGAAGAGTAGTAATTGGGATTGTTGTTCATTTTCTTTAGTTTTGAGAATGTCGAATTGTCGAATTGTGTCAATGGATTGTTTTTGTAAGGCTTTAGCTGGTAAAGGTTGGACCTTTTTCAAGACTAAGTATAATGCTTGTGGTGATTCGAGTGATAGGCCTGTTTGGGGTACCAATGCGGTTTATTTATTTAGGAAAACGGAGTCTGCTCGGGGTTTTATTAGGCAGGGTAGTGGTGATGGTGGAAGTGAATGTCGAATGAGGGAGATGAGGTTGCCACCATTGGACTTTCGGAATGCACCTTTGAGGATTTTGCAGTACATTCTTCTGATGACTGATGATATCTTTTATCTAGCCTAGTAATAAGGTGCCACTTTTATCCCTTCAATTACTTTTAATGGTGTATAAGCTTGTCTGTTTGCACGTATTAATTTTCTCGTTTTTGTTTGCTATGGATACATTGCTAGGTAACAATTAAAGTATGTGACTAACTGACTATTAATATTTCAGTTTGTATGAAAATTATCTAGTATTGTTCTACGTTATCCGTATTGTTTCAATTTGTCACTGAATGGTAATCATACATTGATGATACATAATTTAGATATGCATGCTGGTATTTAAACAAAGAAGTTATTTTGGTTCTGGATAGGACTGAGAACTAATATAAATATAAATTGATATAATGAATTTGTTAAGTTACCACTTACCAGCTATTCCTAAACCTTATGGTGATAGATAGACTAATAGGAGAATAATATGTATATCATAATCATATGTTAATACTTAATAGATTGAATGACGGGTGATGTTTCCCTTGAGCCACACAAGAGGCGGCTAGTTTACTTCAGTAGCCTACGGGCGAATTGAGTGACATACTGAAGGTGACATCAGTTGCTATAAATTTTTCTAAAGTTATAAATCTGAGCCGTGGTGAACAGGTGGAATCTGATTCTGGAGGAGGCCAACAATCGATAATTTGACCGAGAGGGCAAAAGGGATCCATATCCCGGTCTGGAGAATGGCCCTAGGTAGGGGTGTCCAGGTGTACAATATTGGTTTGGTCGTGGAGAAGTGCCAAGAATTGATCATTTGACCGAGAGGGCGAAAGGGATACCATATCCCAGTCCGGATACAATTTCCCAGTCTGGAGAATGGCCCTAGGTAGGGGTGTCCAGGTGTACAATATTGGTTTGGTCGATGTCTACATTTTATCCATTACAATCACTGACATGACTTGTCAACTGCAAAATTAATAAATTATAGTTCAGAATATAATTTAATTGGTAATGGATAGGTTCTTTACTGATCTTAATTATCAGTTCACTTTTAAATTATAGATTGCCAATTCCTTGAGTTACTACCAAACCATGTATGCCTCTTGATTTAATTCACGTATACTCACATGGTATAACCGTATAAGTATCAAATCAAACTAAGAGACTGAAATCTTGAAACAGATATATCTGATCACTGATGACTCCAGATGATCACGAAGTCCAACCAAAATGGTCTTCAAAAGGATAAATTTCACTGAGGGAGCTACAATTGCACTTCTATTCAGAATTCTGAACCAGATCTGAGCAGTCGTGTTCCCCAGATTCACGTCTTCTCTTTGTACAGGTAGTGTTGTTGTAGCTACACAGTCAGAAGTTATGATCAAGTGAGCTGTTGACGTGCTGATCAAGAATGAAGATGAGATGCACCCTTAGACTTCTTGCAGTCCTCAACAAAGACATTAGAGATCATCGAGGATGTGTATATCTTTCCCAACACGTTGTCTCCGAAATTACTTTATATTACTATTTCCCTATGCATAGCTAATATTTGTAAATGTAGACTAGTGGTTCAAGATATGCATATACTTGTTTCTGAATTTACATTTGCTACTATAATCTGATCAATCAGTGGCTATTTTTGAAGAGTTTGCCTTTAGAGTTTAGAGACAGAGAGTTGATTATGGTAGAAAGCGTATTAAACGAATGGTGTTTGTAGCCTTTTACCATGCCCATATTGTTATCCTTAGCCTTTCCTACGTAAACAGGAGGGGTACAAGATCTTACTATGAATATGAACACGACTGAATACTATTTCAGGTTCTCAACATCTCCCAAATGTGGCTTTGAAAAAGGTTGGCCATGCATCTTCATGACAATGAGACTCCTTTGAAAAGAATGTGATATGTTGATTATGTTGAGAAAGTGAATAAGATTCATTTTTCATAATTTTGTGACTAGTAGGTTGTGGAATTGTAGTTCAAATGTACTTTTCATAAGAAGTTTTTGATTTTAAACTAGAGAAGAATTTGTTGTGAGAACCCAAATCAAAATGATGTTCCCATATTCTGGTATTGGTTGAGGAGTTTGTTAAGACCAAATGTAAAATCCATTCTCATTGTCTGAACAATCATCACTTACCTCATTTTCATTCACACTGTCATTTTTGCCAACTATCAAATGCTCCAAAGTGTCTATCAATGACTAGATGCAAGAGTTTGCTTCCCCGGAAAATCTCAAACTTTCCGGCAAGGCAAGTAAGCGTTAGGCTTCTTATACCCACACGACTAGCTATACGTGCATCGCTTGGTAAGACAATTATGTGATGGTGTTTTGTTTTCCAAATTGTAGTTTTCTTTTTTTAACAAATGGTGGCTTTTATAATTAACTGGTATTTGACATATATTTTTTTTATCAAAACAATATAGAAAACAAGAAATATAATTTCAAAATAGTTGAATTGCCAGGAGAGGAATTTTTCAAATTTTTTAGAATAAAAAACAAATTTGTATATTTTTAAATAACATTTTCATGTTTCTTTTCGGTTTTCTTACCTTTCTTTTTTGAATCCCTATTTGTAACAATTTATTTTCTTAAAAGTGATTGAATTAATCTTGTATCATTGTTCGTTTATTTTGTGCTCATTGTTTATCAGTTACGGATACATCACCGACTAAAATTGCACCTAATAAATTTTGCACTCGTAGAGGCGATGGTAACCAAGAACCGAAGTCCACAAATAAATAAATAGTTGCTGCACAATAATTAGTCCAAAAATTAGCAATGTGATGGTTACAAAAAATATTATTATTGTTCATGTAATGATAAGGTAATCAGGTTTGTGGATCCACCCAAGTCCCAACTTCCAACTAGAATAGGAAAGCCACTGTTAGTTATTCAAAATCCTGTCCGGAGTCCGGACCCATAATCGTGAACGCCTAAAAACACCATCACCATAATATACTCGGTATATCCTAAGGTATGAGGAAGGTAGGATGTACGCAATCATGCCTCTACACAAAGATAGGGAGATTGTTTCCAGTTTTTTATCCCGGCAGAAATCGAACCGTGACCTCACGATTCACGGATTGGGCACTTACCTAAATGATGAAAAGAGTCTATACAAAATCACACATTTGGTGGTGCTATTTTGAAAAAAGAAATAAGTTAATTCAAATTGTATATATTTTGGACCCGTTTGGGAAATCTTATTTTTCAATTATTTATTCAGGAAAAAAATTAGGAAATATGTACTTTTTTCTGAAATAAGTAACTTATTTTTGCCAAATAACGAATATTAAACTCTTCATACACGTTTTTCATTTTTCTCTAAAAAAAAGTATGTAAATACGAATTTTTTTCAGAAATAAGTAACTTATAAGTTAGTCAGTAATCAGACGGACACATTATTGTGTCTTAACTCTAAAGTGTTTAAAAATAATTATCTTTTTGGCACAAATATAATTGTTACCGTAGTATTATCTTTTTATATATAAAGTGTCTAAAATATAATTTTTGGTTTATTAAGAAGCAAGCAAATAAGATAACGCATTTTTTAGTTAATAGCTTTATTGAGGCCCATTGAGGGTTTAGGGTCCAATCCGTAGATGAATTAGATGATCAGTGAGGCTTCCAAGGGTCCATGGTAGCCCAGGAGAACTATTCTAGAAGGATCATTGATAGATACAAAGCCTAGGGTCCCAGGAACTAGCTTCCCTTGATTAAATCCCTAGCTCCCAGCTGTTATTATAAGGCTCCCGGATATTAGGCTTCCATAGTCAGCCTACCATCGGGGTACCATGAGGTAAATATTAAGTAAGCATAAGGCTTAGGATCCCAGGGCATGACCCCTTAAGGATAACCTGCAGCCCATAATTACTATAGCAAGGTAACTAGGACAGTTACCAGATAGGGCTTCCAGTACGGTTACCACAGCCAGCCAGCTGGGCTACCGGAGCCTAGCTACCGGCGGTACCCCAGCTTCCCCGGAAGCCTGGCAGAATCACATATTCAGATAAGGACAGCCTCCTATCTTTTAGGAGCACGCCTCTACAACCAATATACACTTCATATCAGATAATTACACGATTATTCAGAGATATACATCATTATTACTTGATAATCCATGCATTCATGAGATAAACATCAGTGGATAGGCTTCCAACAGTCCTGATAAGGCTTGGAAACCTCATAACTACATCACAATCAGTTGATAAGCGATAAATACAATGATTATCTCATCAGATACGAGATAACTCATCACAAATAACCGAACATATCAATCAAGAACTACATACGGGCTTGATCCACAATAAATAGTGGTATGTAGGCAGTTTGCGGGATCTTCTTCGACACTTTACACTCATTGAGTAGCTAAAGCACGTGTACTCTTGTGTGACACAGTCAAATTATGGTTCTTGGCAGGCCAACACATCGACATTGTACGGCCCTTGAGCTCTATCCCGCAGATTCAGTCCCAATCATCATAAAAACACCTTCACGTGTTCTTCGGTAACCCCTAGCCGTGTGCCTTCCTGGGCGGCTAACCTCAAATCTATAGCTGTGAGCCTTTCTGGGCAGTTACACGATTCCATATTCAACGGCGCTATTCCAGCAACGGCCTCCACGTAGTTGTGCTAAAATCCTTCAACAACAATTGGCGCTAGAGGGAGGGGCCTTATTATCGTCTTTTGGAGGAAAAGATGTTTGACCGCTCCGGCAATGATGAAACGCCGTCTAACGGTGTCAATAATGAAAACGGTGATAAAGAAGAGATTATTACCATTAAAGACATGTACCAGTGCATCAAACGAATGGGAGAAAAATTGGATTCCCTTGAAAGAGCTTCTGAATTGAAGAAGGAGTGCGAAATGGAGCTTAGTCCATTGTCAAAACGAGATGAACAAGAAACGATTCCGGGACAAAACTCGCATGAAGAAGGGCCTGAAGATATTTTTCGAGATGATATGCAGGGGTATGAAATTCCGTCAAAATATGAGATGATCAATAGTGGCATCATTGGTGCACAAAATGAGCCGAATACGGGATGGATGGCCTGATTGTTGGTCGGAAATCGCAAAGAATGGGCGAAAGTTCCCCTGCAAGAAGTAATCTGAAGAGATCTCATATGGGGGCTCAAAAGGACCTTCGAGGACCACAGCAATCAGGGTGCCAAGGGGGCTTCCACCAGGGATCCCGCCTAGGGGTACCATGGCATCATCATGAAATAATGGGCGAAAGTTCCCCTGAAAGAAGTAGTCGAAAAATATCTCAGATGAGAGCCCTAAAAGACCCTAAAAGCCGAATGCAGTCAGGAAGCCAAGGGGGCTTCCACCAGGGATCCCGCCTAGGGCTACCAAGGCATCAACATGAAGGGCTCCCGCTGGAAACCCATGAATGCCAAGGTCAAAATGAATCTCAAGCGTACGGCCATGACAGTGAAGGAAAGTTCTTATCCTTTGGAAGCCCAGGAGCCGGATTAATAAAGCATAAGTTAGGGCTACCAAGGCATCAACATGAAGGGCTCCCGCTGGAAACCCATGAATGCCAAGGTCAGAATGAATCTCAAGCGTACGACCATGTCAGTGAAGGAAAGTTCTAATCCTTTGGAAGCCCAGGAGCCGGATTAATAAAGCATAAGTTAGGCTTCCAGCATACTTGCGGACTTGGAGGCAACCGGGAAATGAATCCAGACAATATGGATGAAGAATACATACCTTTCAACGGGCAACCGGACCCATTTATTATTGAAAGGCTGAACAAAACCTGGAATATAGATGAGCCACCACTCCCTAAGTACTGTGCAACGAGTGGTAGCCCCAAATATGATGGCAGCTCTGACTCGGTAGAGTACCTACATCGTTTTAATGCAAGAATGGAGGCAAACCATGTGGAGGAATCCTCCAGGTGCAAGATATTTGTTACAACCCTTAGTGGAAATGCTCGCCTGTGGTTTGAGCAGCTTCCAGTGAAATATCCGGAATCGTGGGAACAGATGGGAGAGCAATTTGTAACACGCTTTCAGGCTCCCACAATATTCATGCCAATTGAAGAAGCACTGGCAGGTATTAAACAAAGAAATAATGAATCTTTAATGGCATATATCCTTCGATTCAACAGTGAAGTTTCCAAGATGAAGAAGACACTCGAGGAAATTTTCCGAGGCTTCCTTATCACAGGAATCAGACCAGGTAGCCGATTTCTAAAGGTGCTCCAAAAACATGAGCCAAAAACTCTAGCTGATGTCTATTCTTTGACAAAGACAAAAAGAGGAAAGGAAGGTCCAATAAGGAGCCTGCAAAGACCTCTGGGGGTACAGGGTCTGGAAGTGAATGATTGGGCAAGCGAAACCAGGCTTCCAGCACCGAAGATGGAACCCCTACAAAAAGAATTCGGGGAGCTGCAATTCCCTGTATAGGGAACCCTGAAACGAATAATGATTCTTCCTTTACGGGTGTGAGCCCTATCACTACTAAGGCAAAACGCGGAAGCCAAACCCCGTTGAAGGCCAGTTATCGTAAATTCAGAAGGTACACACCTTTAAAAGTTTCTACAGGATACATCTTCGAGGCGATGAAGATAAAATCCTTCGAATTGCCTCTTCAAAGGCACTGAATAAGCGGGCCATACCCTGTGAATTACTGTGCATTCCATGATGCTTATAGGCATGAGACTTCTATTTGTGGCCACCTTAGGGATCACATCGAAAAGCTGGTCAGACAAGGATATCTACGTGAGTTTGTTGCCCCAACATTGGAAGCACTAGGAGAGAACATAACTGATCATACTGAGGTCGGGGAAACCCAAGAAGCTAAAAAGGGTGACCATCCCAGAAGCCCTAGCAATGAGGCTACAGATGGTAATAGTAGAGGGGCTAGCTCCAAAGAAAGAAAGCATGTGGGGGTGTCCAAACCACAATACTTCCACGGTGGAAGGCATCTTGGTAGCCCTGGATCCAGTAGCCCTGAAATTCGGTAGCCCTAAACTTGATCTCCTTCACGCTTTCGGAAGCCCTGGATCCGGTAGCCCCGACGACAAAACACCAAGGGGCAAACCAGCCACATGATTGGATTGGAGTCCCAAGAAAGACACCCTGAATTGCTACCCATTAGGAAGCCCCAACGAAAGTCCTCTTTCGGGCATAGGCTCAATGATATACAACTTATCAGTTGTAGCTGTATAACTTTAAACTCAGTTATCATGAGTTTGTCATTCATAGACACTCAGGGGATAGCGCATGTGCACCACCCGTGGTAGTAACAAAATGTTCTACTAATTGAATATCTATAAAGCTGGAAGCAAATTCCTATTCACTGTCTTCATAGGTAAAATGCCTGATACACTTGACAAATGAGATCAGTAGTCAAAAAAGATAAATCATGATGATGTTCTAAACATGTGGACAAAAAGTCAGTAAAAAGAAGATATGCACACATAATATGGGGCTTCCATCATGGAAACCTCATGTCAAGGTTTTCAATTCGTTCGGGGGGTAGCACCACCAATAATATTGATGTTGGAAGCTGGTAAGAAAAATCATGGAATTAAAAAACTCTTCCTGATGAGCAACTTGATACTGTGGAAGCAAAGACAGGGCTTCCGGTGCAATGTATCAGCATTCCGGAACGCAAATGCCATGCAGAAATGAGCGACCTACCAGCCACGTTGCTAAAAAGGAACAACTCAGACGATGAGAAGGTCCTCAAATATGATTCTAGTAAAGCTGAATTAAGGCATACCCTATAATTCTGTGAAAGGGTTACCGACTGTAAAAGAAAAGTGAGTGGTAGCCTCAATTGTCGTTTGACCACGAGGCTTCCCATCCAAAATAAGAATGGTTGCCTAAAAAGGCCACTAATACAATCTTGAAGAGCACTACCAAGTCTCTCACCCAAGAAGAAAAGGCATGTAAGCCCTTAAGATGAGCTAACGGAGGTGTCAATGCAAAAAATGCAAAGAAAGCTTTTTTGAAAGGGGGTAACCAAATTCCTGGCAGCTCCAGGCAACAGGGTCATGATTGCAGCCTGACCAGAAGCCTCATAAGAGTGGAAAGGATGGCTAAGTACTAGATGCTCCCAAATAAAGAAGGCCTATATATATATCATGGCCGCCTATGGGAAGCCTCTCCAACAGTTGAAGCTCAAATCATGAGATACCTTTGAGGAAGAATTATGGAAGCAAGCAAAATTCTGGAAAGCTACCACAAGAATATCAAAGGGATACCGATGATCTCCTTACCAAAAAGGAAGCAATATGAGGCCCACGTATGGCATGCCACTTGGGTTGCCACATACTAGGCTACCAATTATCTGGCAAATATATAATGGAAGGTTATCCTGAAAGTATGCAAGGAAACCAGAGGCAACTAAAAAGGCCTCATAATCAAAGAAAAACCTCTCAAAGAGGTTGCTGTGGGAAAAGGATGGCTTCCACCTAAAAAATATGGATGGAAGTCTCCCGCACAAAAAAGTGGTGAAAATCTAAAGTGCCCAATGGAGGGTCTACATGAAGATGCTCACGAGAGCAACCAATCCAAAGTAAGCAAAAAGGAGGCTCCCTATCATGAAGAAAATGGGTACAGACAAGAAAATGGGTACAGACCTCCCAGTGATGGAAAAAAATGCGGCTTCCCAATTGAGGTTCGTGAACCTGACAAGAGCTGCAACAAGTTATGATACAATACCCAGCTTCCCGGGTATAGATTCAAACCTTCTAAGGAAAGAAGTGAGAATATCAAAAATAGAGCTGAACCAGAGGCTCGGGGGGTAGTAATAACCATGCTACCTAAAATGATTATGAGAAAATGCTCAACTCTCAGAGGATTGGCCCGGCAATCAGTTCAGGTTCCGAGTCCATAACCAATAGAAGAACCGGGCTTCACCAAATTAGAAGTCCAGGGGTCTATGTTGTCAAGCTACGTAAGAGACTTCCCCATCCTTTACTCGATGAGCTTCATTGAAGTATACTCAGAGTGATACAAGAATTGAGATGATAGAAACTAGATTGGTGATGAAACGAAATTAGTTCTCCACCATAGACAAGCTGTCCTGAAGAACTAGGGGGTAGTGGATAATATACTTCTCAGAGTGGCATCTTGAAAATGACAAGTTTTAAAGCAATTAATACCCGTTCCTGATCGAACATTTCTCTTATTGAGGGGGTTGTGGTAAAGTCCTCCTATAAAAGAGCTACCATAGCAAAATACCTCTTATTCATGCGAGTACAAATCACTTACAACTTACAGGAGAAGTCCTCAAAATACTCATTGTAACACCCCCAGATCCGGGGTCAGGTATCTGGTCGTTACGGTCTCAATATCCATCCACAAAACCAACATAATTTAAAGTACAACCTTGTGACCCAAAACAACAACACAAAACACACCGCTGTAGTCCCAGAGATGACATAAGAGTAATTACCAAATATTATTAATCGCAAGATTCAGTTCTTACAACCCAAAAGGTTTACAATTAACAAGTACATACTCTTTGTCATCCATTCGTATATGCCATATAATAAATACATTTGATGTTCAATTGCTAACAACTAGCCTACCAGAAGCTGCATCCTCACCAATGGTAGCTATGACCTCAGCGGTTAATCCTCTGTCGGCTGACACCTGCCTATGCTGGGTACGCCTTGCGCGGCCATCTGGTCTAGCTGTTGTTGTGATATAAATAAATAAATCAAGGGTGAGCAATAGCCCGCCAAAAATATAATTGAACAGTGATAATGTATAACAGTCCAAAATATCTTTGAAACCATATGCCATGCATTAACGAACGTAGTACCAATATAAGGTATGAGATGAAGTTACAAGGTAACTCAAAATATAATTGTTCCGAAGAAATATCTGCTATGTCAAAGATAAGCCAGATATTATCAAATTTTCATAATAAAGGAACTTGGAGGAAGAATATTGCAATTCCAGTTCACACAATATTTAAACCTGCCAACAATGATAATGTTGCAGGAAATTTTCCAACATTGAGAGATGAACTAATGCTGGAGTTTGACGCGCCAGGAGACATAGCATTTACACGATGATCAGTCGCATGTTATGCTCCCCACCTCTTGTTCTCTACATGTAGAAGGAAGCACCGACGGATTTACTTGTCTACTGATAAGTGGATTTTATATCCACTTGGAACATTCTATGTCGGCTTAAATTGATTGTTTTGGACTCAAGTTTGTGTAGTTTTGATGTGTTTTGTGTAGTTGTACAGGTTTGCAAGAATATCTAAGCTTTTGTCATTTTTGGAGATTTAATTGATTAAAATTCGGATTTTCCGGGAAGGCTGCGCAGCTTATACTGTTTTGGCCATATCTGGAGTTCTAGAAGTCCGTTTTCAGCGATCTTACTGCCCACGCGAAGCTTGAGAGATTTTCTACAACCTGGGAATGGAAACAAGTGGAAGGGACGTGCTGAATAAAGTCGCGCACGTGATCTTGTTAAAGAAGGCTAGGAATTTATTGTTTTGCCCTTTTTCTAATTCTAATTGTATTCTGGGTAGTTTTGGGTACCTTCTTTAAATCCTAATTGTAATAGAAGGCAATATCTTGCTGGGCAAGATTTGTAGAGCCTATTTAAACACATCCTACCATTGTAAATCATAACAATTCATAGCTTTTAATCGTATCAAGGTACTTTCGATCTTCAATTCTTTCTTCAATATTATGTTTTCATTCATTATCATTATTATGTTTTCTTTATTAAATATGCGTAACTAATTCTCTAATCTGAGGATTGGGTAGTATTCCTTGGTATTCATGCATGCTTGATTATGTGATTTTCTGCTTTGCTGATCTGTTAATGAGATCTTAACACAATTAGGGGAGTCATGAACCTTTGATTGTATTCTAGGGATTGTAATAAACTTGGGAGAGAAGTTGCAATCTTAGTACATGATTTAACAGACATAATTTGAATATTAGATCGGGAGATTAATAGGAGAATTGTGAGACATATAATTCTTGGCACTTAACAGTTTATAGATATACTTTGATTGTATCACGGGAGTTTATTTGCACAATATGCTTATATTAGAAATTCGTAGATATGTGCATCTGTTTGCTTTTTCTCCTCATTAAAGTTTCCAGGTATGTATAAGTCAAGCTATTGACGTTAAACGAGCGCTTCTTGGGAGGCAACCCAAGCATTTTTTGTACCTTGGTGTAGCATAGGATTTTTATTATCATTAGAAAAAAAAATCGAATTTTTGAGCAGGTTGCAGCCCTGTAACGCAGGCTGCACCTGTGTTTCTGCTGTTCCCGCAGTCTGCCTCTGTGTAACGCAGGCTGCGCCTGCGTTACTGCTCTTCCAGCAATCTGCGCGCCTGATGCGCAACCTGCCCCGGCGCATCTCTTCTTCATGCAAAGTGCCTCATACGCGTGCAACGTGCGCTTGTGCAGGAGATTTCAGAGAAATTTTTTTTGCTGTTCACCTGTTCTGTCCGTGTGCACCTGTTGCATATATATATAAAAAAAAAATCTTCTCACCCCAAATCTTTTTATACTCCCATATTTCCCCTAAATATTTTCCTATTTCAAATCCAAAACCCCTCATCTTTCCTAAAAAATTTCAAATTCCTATTTCTTTTCTAATTCTTTTTCTTTTATTCATTAAATATTTTTTCTATCCTAAATCAAATTCCAAATTCCACCTAAATTTTTTCCTTTTCACATTAAAATTCTTATATTCGTCCTATCACTCCATGGCCTATATATACCCATCCATACACACCCAATTCATTATCTTCCTCCTCTACATCTCTTAAAAATTCAAGTTTGGGGGAAAATTAGTACAAGTTCACCTCTTTGATTCGTAGTGGGATTTCTTTTCTCTATTTTATTTTATTACGAATTTGTGTTCTTGTAAATTGGGGTTTTTGTATTATTCTTGTTACTTGGGTATTTGTGGTGTGATTTTTCTTGGTGGTTTTTGGTTGGATATTTCTTGGTGATTGTTGGTGGTGCTATTGTTGAGTGGGGTTTTGATTATTATGGCGCCTAAGCGAATGAGGGGTGGTTCTATTAGGGTGGAGAGATTTTCTTCTCCGGATGCGGAGGTTGAGTATAATCGGTTGTTATCAAGGTCGGTGGCGAAAGAAAGGGGGTTTATGCCAACTCGTCATTATGGGTTGGTTGATGTGATTAGTGAGTTACGTTGGGGAGAGATTTGTAAGGCACCTGCTCCAGTTCCGGTGAATATTGTTAGGGAGTTTTATGCTAATGCTAAAGGTGAGCCGGATGAGGTGTGTATGGTTCGAGGTAAACAGGTGGATTATAGTATTGATGCTATTCGTGCAATTTTGGGGCAACCACCTAAGCTTGTGGGGGATGAAGATTGGGCAAGGAAGACTAGTAAGGATGTGGATATGGAGGCGATTGTTCGTGAGTTATGTGTTCCTGGTACAGTTTGGAAGTATAAATTGGGAACTACTGAGCTGATTAATTTTCTGTCTTCTGCGATGAATAAGTTTGCACGAGCATGGTATTTATTTATCTGTGCGAATATTATGCCTACTTCTCATACGGGTGAGGTAACAGCTGATAGAGCGATTCTTCTTTGGGGCATTCTAAAGGGAAAATACATTGATGTTGGTTATATTGTTTATCAGAATATTGTCAGATTTTTAAAGTCTAATGCGCTTTCATCGATGCCCCATGCTTCTGTTATAGCTGGTTTATGTAAGGATAGTGGTGTTATCTGGGGTGCGGATGAGGAGTTGCAGTCACCTTTGCCTTCCATTACTGATGTGTCTATTGATCGAATGCCTGACTGGCAAGGTGGGGTTCCACATCCGAGGGGGCTTGGTTATATTGTTGATAGGGATGGGCATCGGGGCACTTCGGGGCCGGGGAGTGCTATCCCCGCCCCCATCCCCGAATTCAAATCCGATCCCCGGCCCGATCCCCGTCGGGGATTATTTTTTATTCCCCGTCCCCGGCCCGAACGGGTAACGGGGATTCCCGCGGGGAATCGGGGAATTTCATTTTAAACAAAAAATAATATTTAAATAATATTAAACATTAACTATAGTTTGAAATAATTTTTTCTTGTGATATATAGCGAAATTAGCAACTATAACTAGATTACATGTTAAGATAAAAAAAATTACTTAAACAAACAATTATAAATAACATGGAAATGGAGTTATTTAACTACTAGAAAGACAAACATATAAGATTAAAATATCATTTTGTTTACAATATAAAGTATTGGAAATTCGTATATATTAATATATGATTAATAATATATATAGTTATATATATATTTTAATGTGGTGAAATCGAGTCGGGGATTGAGAATCGAGGCGGGGTTCGGGGATCGGGCCGGGGAGACCTAGAATCCCGTCCCCGGCCCGCTCCCCGCTTTTTTTTGAAAATTGTCCCCGCTCCCCGGCCAGTCCCCGAAAAAATCCCCGATTCCCCGCCCCGTTCGGTGCGGGGAACGGATCGGGATCGGGCGGGCCGGGGTGAATGCCCATCCCTAATTGTTGATGATGTTGGTGCTAGTGGTCATGTAGCGGGCGCTCAGCCACGTGTTTCAAGAGTACCGAGAGTTTTGGATGCCCACTTTAGGCGTTTGTATAGGCGGATGGATGCTATTCATGCTTGTAACAGGGAGTATGCTCAAGATATGGCTACAGCTTTGAGAGATGCGGGTATTCAGGCAAGGTGGCCAGTCTATGGAGCTCGTACGCAGTATCCACCGCCAGATTCAGATTCCTCCGAGGAGGAGGACGAGTAGGTATGTTTTCTACTATCCCTTGTATTTACTTCCATTCAATGCGGACATTGAATATTTTAAGTTTGGGGGTGGTTTGAGGGATATGTAGTTGTTGTTGTATTATGTGTTCATGTAGGATTTCATGCTTTGCATATTAGTAGTAGTAGATTATGCATTTATGTTTGTGTTATTTACGTTTGTTTCATATAGGACATTCTGTTTTTATTTTTTCGTATATCATGTGAGTTCATAGTACATTTGCACCCATGCTTGATAGGAATTTTGTGTTGTTGACGCTTTTGATTGAGAAGTGATATGCTTTGTTCTTGTGCACACACATACACTAGTAAGTTGAAGCTAGTAGACTTATTGAATGTTGTGAGTAATTAGAAGTACATGAATATGTGCAAGATGATTTAGTTTGCATGCTTTGAATACAAGTTGGTGCGTTAGAGAGATGTTTGCTTGGGATTGAGTATGTTTTTCCACCAAGTGAGTTTTTGAGCCATATTGCATATTTTTTGCAATTTATTCGTTTGCTTGAGTGTCCACGGATTGTTTGCATTGCTAGCAGTTGTTTGAGGTCTTTCTTGAAACGCATGACATTATTTGACGATTAAAATGATAAAGGCATTTAGGAATAACCACATATTTTCCCATATTACCACACCATGTTTACATGATCAATTAGTTAACCCGTTGAGCTTAATCCTATTTTTCGGTGACATACCACATTACTTGCCTAGACCTTTTTCTTGTATTGGCCTTACATTAATTTGAACCCACATTGTCAAAGGCTAGTATAGTGCTTAAGGGAGTAATAAGGTGTGCAAGGAGGGGTTTATTGTTGGTCATACTTTTGGGGAAAATATTGAGATTGGGTTTGGTTGTTTACTTGATAGTCGGCATATGTAATAAATGGTGGGATCATTGTTATTGTTTATATTATTGTTTTATTTAGCTCTCAGAAAAAAAAAAGAAAAAAAAAAGAAAAAAAAGAGAAAAAAGAAAAAAAAAATATTATGAGAGCATGTTTGTGTTTGTTGTGATCCTACTTTAGTCGACTAGTCGAGTGTTCTTAGTAAAATTTATGTGGGAGGAAATAAGGTGTTGTGAATGGTTCATTATGGTACTTACTAGCTTTTGACACTTCACCTGTTTTTGGCTTATTTGACATTCCTTGTCCCTAGCCCACGTTACAACCGAATGAAGACCTTTTGATTATTGTCATTGATGTATGTTGTGTTAAGAATTAGATTGATACCAAATGTCAAGCATGTTTATGATTTTGTTGGAATTGAGTGATACACTTACCCTTGTTCTTGAGTGAATATTCTTTTATGAGTGGATTGTGAGTGTTTGCTTGTTTTTGCGTATGAGATCCCGAGTTTTGTCTCAAAGATGTACTCTTGTAGGCTTAGCATGTTTACTAACTTATTCTTACACTTGACATGGACTTGTGAGAACTTATGCATGTTCATTGAGTAGACTATGTGAATACTTGCACTTTCGACACCAAGACATTGCGTATTTACTTTGATTCTTAAGTTGATATGGCATGAGAGGATTTGAAGGTATGGTAGGCTAGATTAATTGCATTTGCATTTTAGTTGCATTCATGCATTGCATTGCATTAGGTTAAATGGATTTTGTGGGTACATTCGCTATAAGCCCTCACGAGACCTTACTCGTCCACTAGGGCTGCCTAGGGGTTTAAAGGGCTTGTTGCATATGCCAAATGCAACCGTGATCACCTACGGAAGTGGTACTAATTAGGTAGTTGTAATTGTTTATGCTTGAGGACAAGCATCGGTTTAAGTTTGGGGGTGTTTGATAAGTGGATTTTATATCCACTTGGAACATTCTATATCGGCTTAAATTGATTATTTTGGACTCAAGTTTGTGTAGTTTTGATGTGTTTTGTGTAGTTGTACAGGTTTGCAAGAATATCTAAGCTTTTGTCGTTTTTGGAGATTTAATTGATTAAAATTCGGATTTTCCGGGAAGGCTGCGCAGCTTATACTGTTTTGGCCATATCTGGAGTTCTAGAAGTCCGTTTTCAGCGATCTTACTGCCCACGCGAAGCTTGAGAGATTTTCTACAACCTGGGAAAGGAAACAAGTGGAAGGGACGTGCTGAATAAAGTCGCGCACGTGATCTTGTTAAAGAAGGCTAGGAATTTACTGTTTTGCCCTTTTTCTAATTCTAATTGTATTCTGGGTAGTTTTGGGTACCTTCTTTAAATCCTAATTGTAATAGAAGGCAATATCTTGCTGGGCAAGATTTGTAGAGCCTATTTAAACACATCCTACCATTGTAAATCATAACAATTCATAGCTTTTAATCGTATCAAGGTACTTTCGATCTTCAATTCTTTCTTCAATATTATGTTTTCATTCATTATCATTATTATGTTTTCTTTATTAAATATGCGTAACTAATTCTCTAATCTGAGGATTGGGTAGTATTCCTTGGTATTCATGCATGCTTGATTATGTGATTTTCTGCTTTGCTGATCTGTTAATGAGATCTTAACACAATTAGGGGAGTCATGAACCTTTGATTGTATTCTAGGGATTGTAATAAACTTGGGAGAGAAGTTGCAATCTTAGTACATGATTTAACAGACATAATTTGAATATTAGATCGGGAGATTAATAGGAGAATTGTGAGACATATAATTCTTGGCACTTAACAGTTTATATATATACTTTGATTGTATCACGGGAGTGACAATCAGGGTGTAGTTGTAGGCACTATATTGTAACCTGGGAGGGTACAGTATAACTTTAGAAGAATTGTTTTCAGCATGGTAGGAACACAGATATCACATTAATATTGAGCATGTATTGAGACCAAGTGAAGAACCCCAGTTCTTAGATTGTTTTCCAATATATTTGAATCTTAGTTTAAAATCAATTCTTAGTGTTTATAATTAGTTCTTGGTTAATTTAGTTAATATACAAACCCAAAATTCTTCTCACACACTTCTAGACGTAAAGAGATAAGAAACCTGAACTTTGATATTAAATTTAGTCCTTCCCTGAGAACGAACACACAAAAATACTACTAACATCTACCGCCCTCTGGAAACCCCTCGGCCAACGGTTGGGCCATTTGCTGGACCAACGCCACTGGGTCACTTACGCATCTCCTAGTTCATTTCACATCCATAACTTTGAAACGTAAAGTTCCTCCCCCTTTCACCAAGTATATTACTTGTTGATAGGACTCCAAAGTAGTCGTATCTAGTTGGAAAGGAAAATTCACCAATATTTCCCAAGCTGATGCTTGTTAATGGTTATAAACTTGTTCCATCAATTCTTACCCCTCGAGTGTTGAGGAGGTAACCAAACAGATTCATATCGATGTTTGAAAGAATCAAGGTGTGAGTGACAGGATAGTTTAGCAAGTATATGACCGGGCAGTCCAATAAATAACATCAGCCCAATAAATAACATCTCTCAAGTGAGGTTCCCTTATATATTTTTGGAAGTTGAGCGGGTATTTAAATCTTCTTATAAGATAGATTTAAATGAAAATAAAGTTTTGAGAACCTCCCCTTGATAACATAGTCATAACATACTCCGAAATATTTTCTGTCATATCTGAAGGTGAAAAACAATCTTTGAATAATATGAATTATCATAAGAGGAACTTAAAAGAATTTAAATAAATATTCCAAGAATATTTATTAAATCAATAATAATTAAGGAATATGATTAAATCATAATACTGCTCTTAAGTAATCCTCGAATGAATATATAAAATCATTTACTAAATAAATCTCTTCTTACATGAATAAATAATATTCATTAAATAATTCAAACCTTAAATGAATATTCAAGACAATATTCATTAAATAAATAAACTTACATAAATATTTAAAATAATATTCACTAAATAAATCAAACCTTAAATGAATATTTGAAAATAATATTCATTTAATAAATAATATTCTAAATGAGTATTCAAAAGTAATATTCATTCTATAACCAAAACTTTAAAGGAATATTCGAAATCATATTCCTTAAGTAAATAGAACTTCAAATGAATATTCTAAAATAATATTCATTAAGTAAATAACACCTTAAATGAATATCCGAAAGGAATATTCATTTAATAAATACTATTCTAAATGAATATCCAAATAATATTCATTTAGTAATCGACACTCTAAAGGAATATTTGAAATAATATTCCTTAAGTAAATAGAATTTCAAATGAATATCTTAAAATAATATTTGTTAGATAGATACAACCTTAAATGAATATCCGAAAGTAATATTCATTTAATAAACAATATTCTAAATGAATATTGAAATATATTCATGAAATAATCAAACTCTAAATGAATATTCGAAAATAATATTCACTAAATATTTCTCGACTGAGATAATACTCAAATAACATTCCTCGAAAGATTTCCAAGTAATTAATACTTTATGGAAATATAATTAATGTTTAATAATAACATTCCTTAAAAGGAATACTAATCTGTCGCTGGAATCCCTCCGGGTTTCCACGACTATCTCTATATTACACAAAATACCGACGCCCGGTCTATATTTGAAGAATGAAGATCATATGTCCTTCACTAAGGGTCTTACCAAAATCCGGCTTATAAATAATAATCCCCATCTAGTCTATAAGCCAATATCAATTCAAGGAACAAGTATTTCAATAGACTTTGAAAGTAGGCATGCATGCTATGGCATATGTATAACAACAATCATATATATATTATCACAACAACAGCCTTTAGAAAGGATTTGAAACTTGCCTGGTAATCCTGTAGGTGTAGTGTGCCTTGGTTCAATCCGGTGATCTATAAATAATCACAACATTCGAGGTTAATCACTTTAACACTTCGAAAGGCTAAGTATATATTTAACTTAGGCTAAAACACGTTTTCAAATTATCCCGTTAGGCAATTCCTAACATAACCCTTATTAATACCGTTATAATCCGACACTCGTCCGTTATCAAGGCACGTCATTGCACTTATACTTAATGCTTAAACACTAAAGCAATTAACAAACAAGGCACTACGGGGTTTCCCTAGACTCATACGAAGTCCATGTTAATCAACGAACTCTTAAGTCGTAAGTTTAGTCCAAATCACTCCTCGAATCCATCCTTAATGTCGGATCTTTCGTACATCTCACTTAATCATTTATAGCCTCATTCTTTGCAGCAATGTGTTGTCTTGATAATTCTTAACAAGTTTCATGTTTTAGTCGACTCGAGATTCCTCTTTTAATCTAGCCAAAATAGGTGGCTAAAGTAGTACCCCTAGAGTTGACTTTTCTGAGAATTACTATTCCGTGACTCGCACTTCAACACTTTTAATAAATTACTGGAAACGTATTTAATTACAAAACCACTTTTAAAATCATCTTTGGTATTTTTAATATTTATCATAAAATTTCCAATTCGAAAACACGGGTCTAGATAGGTGAAATGTATTTTCAAAGTTCAGTCAACGGCGGATTTTCATTATTCCCACCTCTTTCACTAAAACGTTCATAACTCGGTAACCGTTAACTCAAATGACGCACCGTTTTCGCGTACATACTCTAGAGAATGTCTATAAGGTGGCTAGCTCAAAATCTGACTTTGTTCAGAAGATAAATTTTTCCAGATTTTACTAAAACAGGGCAGGAGCATTCGAATGAATAGTGTTTTCTCTGAAAAGGGGTTCTTCGCACTTAACCTTGATTCGAACATTTTTATAAAAACGGAAAACGATCCGTTTTACATGAGGTTTTCTCTCACACCTTCATTTTTATCTCTAATATTTAATTATCAAGATTCGCCACTGATTTCGTAGTATTAAAGGAATCCAATTTCAGTTACGAACTTTCATTTACGGTTTCGAACCACTTTTACGAATTTAATCATAACTCCTAAACCGTAAATCCATTTCATACGAACTTTATATCAAAACGAAGCTTATAACATAATCTATCTTAACATGGAAGATTACGAAGCTATGCAGTGAGTTAAGCCTACTGTGATGCACGGTTTTCAATGGTTAACGAAAATCGGACATTATGACGGCTATAAATCGAACGTTCTAAAAATCATAACAACAATACCAAGCCACACCGGGCACAAATCCAATTTATACACATGATTCTCATCCTTATCAGTCCAAGAACATCATGCTAAACCAACAAGATCATCATCTCTTACTAAAATCACTAAACCACTAACTAATCATGCTTATAACCTCATTTAGAACATATTACTCTAAAATCATCAAGAACAAGCAAAATCTCAAAGTAAGATCTAGGGTTCTCAAGACTTATACCTTCCTTGGAGTATGATCTAGCCTTACTAAGCTTGGTATGGTCCTTGGGAGTGCTTAAGCTTGCTTAGATCAACCATGAAAACAAGAAAATCAAAGATTAGTTCATGAAAACACTATTCACCCTCCTCTTTAATGATTTATTTGAAAATGGAAAAAGAGGAGATTAAAGCTAGGATTTTTAGGAGATCACTTTTATGAAATATAGAACTCATTATAAAAGTTTGGAGCTCAAATGATGGTTGAAAGTAAGATTTTGATTTTGAAATTAAGGGTGAGGCCGAATGGGAGTAAAAAGAGAGAGATTGTGTTCTTGCTTGCTTTTCTCTTGCTTGCTTGGTGTTAGAATGAATTATTGATGAGTAAAAGATAATATCTTAGCATAAAGTAGCTTTATTAAAGGTATGATGCACTAGATGATGTATTTAGCAAGCCATGTGTTGATATTTTTGGTGGTTTAAGGCTAACCAAGTGGTTTGATTGCTCATGTACTAGTTGATCTCTAATGGTTCTAGTTAGTAATGTAACTAGATTGGTTACTAGATATTTTCTAATACCACATGCATGCATCTAGCTTCCCCTGCTTGTTTCTTTGTCCGGTTATTGCTCAATTCGATTGATCATTCGTAGGAATATCTCAATTGTTTCTAGTTAGGGTTTTACCAGAAACCTTCATAATAATTATAATACCATTCTCCATCTTTCTTAATACTTCTCGAATTTAAATTCCTTAAATATTAAATATTAAATCTTTAATCTATCAGTGTCTAGGGAAAATCTCGAAGAAAATGAAAGTGCTGTTTTTCAGAATCCGACAGTCTTTACATACACTTATTTTCCCCTCGGATCACTAATACGAACTCAGAAATTCATTCTGGGTACTTCTATATAGTGTCGTCTCATAATATTCTTATTTCCATCAAAAACACTATTCATCACTTATTCTCTTTTTTTAGTCCTGGTACTTAGAAAATATCTTTGTGCTTCCTCGAGCGTTCCTTAACTCTTTCATGGAACCTCCGTACTTGTAACCGATATTGATCTGGATGACATGAGGGTATCTATTTCTCTCTAGGGAATCTTATCTTAACTTTCTAGGAGATAGATTATTCTAATCTAAGTTATCACCCAATAGCATCCTTCAGGACATATAACCTTGGAATCTATATCCTTTCATTATTCATTCATTAAAGCCAGTATTACATTGTAGTTGTAACCACTGTTCACTCTTACATCAATACATAATAAAAAGTTTTAATTCTATCCAAAAATCTGTGTTCTTACACTCATTACAGGAGAAGTCCACAAAATACTCATTACATGAGAAGTCCTCAAAATACTCATTACAGGAGAAGTCCTCAAAATACTCATTATAGGAGAAGTCCTCAAAATCCTCAAAATAATTATTCAAACATTTCTTGGTTGAGAGGGCTGTGATTGAACGCTCTTGTGAGAGGCTATCGCAGCGCAACTCCTCCTACCTAAACATCACAGCCTGTGACAAGTTCCTCTTGAGTGAGGGCTACCATGGATGCCTGTAGTAGAACACTCGATCAGGAGGCTGCTATGGTTGCCTGTAGTAGAACGCTCCCTCAGGAGGCTACTATGGTTGCCTGCGGTAAAGTCACCATATATGAGGGGTTGTGCTACACACCTCTATACGTATATGCGACTATCGAGATGCCTGTGGTACGCTCCTCTTGAGTGAGGCCTACCATGGATGCCTGTAGTAGAACGCTCCTGAATGAGGCTACTATAGTGAAATACATTTGAGAATGAGGGTTGTGATGGAACGCTCTTTCGAGAGGCTATCACAGCGCAACCTCATCTCCTAAATGAGGATTGTGATGGAACGCTCTTTCGAGAGGCTATCACAGCGCAACCTCATCTCCTTAAATGAGGGTTGTGATGGAACGCTCTTCCGAGAGGCTATCACAGCGCAACCTCATCTCCTAAATGAGGGTTGTGATGGAACGCTCTTTCGAGAGGCTATCACAGCGCAACCTCATCTCCTTAAATGAGGGTTGTGATGGAACGCTCTTCCGAGAGGCTATCACAGCGCAACCTCATCTCCTAAATGAGGGTTGTGATGGAATGCTCTTTCGAGAAGCTATCACAGCGCAACCTCATCTCCTTAAATGAGGGTTGTGATGGAACGCTCTTCCAAGAGGCTATCACAGCGCAACCTCATCTCCTTAAATGAGGGTTGTGATGGAACGCTCTTCCGAGAGGCTATCATAGCGCAACCTCACCTATCTAAATATCTCATGAAAATAGAAGCTCGCAGGATAAGGCCCCCGGAACAAGCGCTTCCAGGTTGGGTTACCAGTGCTAGGCTTCCACGGACAGGGCTCCCATAATCAGGCTTCCGGGTGACAAGCTCCCGCAACGGAAGCCCGTAAGATGGAAGTTGCAACCTCAAGGGATAAGGTACATGCAACCCCATATGCTTTTGAACAACCTATACGGGTATGTGAAAACTAAACTCACCCCTTTGAATTATGGTAACGCTCATATGCTCTGTTACTCTTCCAAGCTTTCGATTAAAAATGCAGCTTATCCACTGATGTTTAATTAAAATTCATATGCATACTTTACGACTATAAGAGAAAAGTGATTAAACATCTAGAAGTAGACCTGTGATTCCCCTTTAATAACTTGCAAAGGCTACCTCCCATGTGTGAAAGCCTTATATGATTCCTATCCTCACTTAAGGAGTGTTTTTTTTATAATAGATTACAAGATTAAAACTTCTTTATACCCTGTTCACTTAGAGAATCATTTACCATAATGTTAAGTAAATCATTAGCCCCTAATAGTTGAACCGAAGATCAGTTAGGCTGCCTTGGTTATTGTTAGGTTACCTATGCATTAGGTAGTCACCCGAACACTTTAGACGTTCATTGTTAGGAAGCAGGTACCCAGTAGCAACGTATGGATGGTATCAACATGTTCCTATGGTCGATAATAATCTAACTCTACCGAAATACATGCACAAGACATTATAAAAGCATGCATCGAGATTGATAATATTAAGTTCAAAAAACCATAGCAAAAGCGAATAAAAGTTAAAGTTACATCCGCGGAGCATTTGAGGTGCCCGCCCCCTCATTTAGAAACCAAATTCATGATAAGCCAAAAGCATTTATGAAACTAGGATGGAACAAATGTTAAGAAGAACCAAGTACTTAAAAAGATTGTATAGCAAAAGGATTGACCATTCAAGGATTGGTGGTGGCATCTGGGCTGGAAGAGTCCTCGGCAGGGTCCCCTTTCTCGAGTGTGTGACCCAGAGCTTCCTCGACCGCATTCACGGGGACCTTAGTATCAGTTCCAGAGTCAAGAGTAATCTCGTCATCAGCCTTGGTAACCTCAATGGATGGAGATGCGGCTTGCTGAGTGGTAACCTGCAACTTGGCAACTTCAGCTTTAAAGCCTTCAACCTGCTTGACAACATCATCCCCTAGGAGTGCCCTTTGGCATCTTGACCCAAGTGGATCTCATATAATCTCGCACCCCATTTGTAAATCCCATTTTATACCTGTCTTCCAGAGCATGACGATAACCTTTCATGGCAGCCTGCAAACCATCCACTTGTACCTGTAATTCTTTCATTTTGATAGCCTGGTCTACCATTAACCTTTCTTTTTCTGCATCCTGATCGGCGACAACCTTGCTTAGCGTCTCTTTGTTCTTATTTAGAGAGGCTACCTCGTTCTTAAGCTTCTTGTTGCCATCAACAAGCTTCTTCCTTTCCTCTTCGCTAGACCTTAACTCAGATTTGGCATTCTTAAGCTCATCACGTAGCCTGGCATCACCCCTAGCAGCAACTACGAGCTGGTCCTCAAGCCTTAGTCGGTAAAAAAGACTCTGAGCGGAAGCTTGTAGGGAAGCACTAGCGGTGTCGCTACCCTTTGACTTCGACCATTCCATTATAGTTTCCAAAGGGACCAACCCCCCAACCATCTTGTTAAAAGCTTGAACCTCATGAGGCACTGAAGGAGCAGGAGTCCCCTTAGCCCTCTTAGTGGATTGAGTTTCCAGAGTGGAAGCAGGGCTACCGGCAGTTCGAGCAAGTTTCTTCTTGTCAGTCGGGATGCCTACACCCCTATTTGCAGAAAGAGGAGGAACCTGGGAGGCAGGGGTAGCAGTAATTATGGCCACCAGCATTTCAATATCATTGTCTTTAAATAAATCTTCATACTTGACGGAAGGTTAGATGAATGATGGTACGGAGCCAGACATCCCTGAAAGGTAACAAAATAAGAAATCATATAAGAGATATACGAAGAAAAGAGATAATAGTAAGCCTACACATGCAATAGTAAAGGATTATGGAGTATGCAGAACACAAACATGTATATTGTGTAACACACGCATACGACAAGAGAAAAGGAGAACCACTAAGGTAACTGACTCCCTGTATCACATATAACTAAGGGCTAACCAGAGTCTAGGCCACCTGAAGTTGTAAGCTGGGTTTCTCTACCACCTATAGAAAACCCAAGCTCGAGTCCCCCAAGGGCTTCCGCATCAACATCCTCTCCTATAGCAAGAGGCATGGAAACCCCAGGCAATGAGAAGCCTAACCTCTCCAAAGTTTCAGCAGTCAATAGGCCATCACCATCTCCTAGCTCGGCTGCTAATTTCGCTACTTTCTTTGCTCGTTTCGCCTCACTCCATGTCAGGGAAGTTTGTTCCGGAAACCGTAAAAAAGAATAATGGAGTACGGGGCAACTTAATAAGTATGGAGCTAATTGGAAAGCAAGAGAATATTTAGTAGCCAAGAGCAAGACTTACGTGGAAACATGTTGAAATCTTTCCTAACTACACCACAATCATAGCAATACAAAAAGTGCTCATGCCAGTCGTACATACCTCTTTTGTTCCCCTTAACGCACTGGCCTTGGCGGTTATTCCAAGCGGTCAGATAAAAGATACTAGGCTTCTTGCCAACATCCTTCAGTTGGTAAAAGTAGCACAGCTCTCTAGCTATAAGAGGTGTTGTAAACTGTTGATCATAAAGGACATACATACAGGCTGTCATTGATACTCCTTAAGTTTTGATGATCACAAACAGTAAGCTATTTGGCTTTTTAGTAGATATAAAATAGCATGCTATTTGTATATGTACTAACTTGGTTTTGCAGGATACTCTAGCTTACTGATTGTATAATCAGTCTATCTAACAACAAGCCAATTGGTGCTACAAAAGTGACAGTTTGGCAAGCCATTTGTACACATTCTCACAAACAGCAAGCCATTTCCAACTGTTCAGAATTCCTGTAGATAAAGATCAACTAGACATATCTATGCTCTCAGGAAACTTGGTTGATGATATGAAAGGGCAAAGACTCAAACAGCAAGCCAAATGCATGGACAAACAGCAAGCTATTTTCACAAACAGCAAGCTATTTGTGTCTGCCAGAATTAAAGAATCATTCGGATATTTAAAGAGCATCAAGTGGGAACATTGTTAGAAATATTTGTAAGGGCCCTCTGATTATTTATTAATTATCCTAACCCACCAGATCATAATTCAACTCATTGGGGAACAATATATTCTCTACTTTGATTATAAGAAAAGAAGCATGACACTTTTGACTTTTTTATTCCAATCACATGCTCTTGTCTCTCTTGATATCAAATATTCTTTCTCCTTGCACGTTCAACATATCTTCTTCTTCATCAGTTGAATTACCAGCCCCTCCCACGTTCTTGAGAATCAAAGCAAATCTAATCTCATATTCAACCTTTTGATATTCCTCCCGTTGGAGCCATTTCAAGCCTTCATTCAAATACTCTTGTTTACCTATAAAAGAGATGTTAATGTTCAGTTCTTAATAGCAATACACGAGCAGAAAACAAGAAGATATATTCAAACACAAAGCCTTCATTGCAAAATCTTACAAACCTCTCAAACCCTACATATACGTATATATATATATATTTTCAGAGGGTTCATAGGTTAAATTTTATTATTCAAATCTGTATTGTTCAAGGTTGTAATTGTTTTGTTGCTGTACAAGATTGGCTTCAGGTTTTAGGGTGAGTCGAGCTAGACTAGAGAAGTATACTTGGGAAGTAGTACTTAGAGGGTTAGTTCAACACAAGTAAATAGCAAGTCATTTGTAAGCAGCAAGGGTTAAGGGAGATATATTGTTGTATCTTGTAATTGGATTATAGTTGATCAATAATATATTCTCTTACCAAGTTTAGTAAAGGACCAGGACGTAGACCATAGGGGATTAGGGGTCGAACCTGGCTAAAAGATTGTGTGCTCTTTTACTTACTGTTTATATTCTTTCTGCATTGCATTTTAGATACAAACAGCGTGTTGTTTGTGAACTGTGTTATTACAAACAGTAAGCTGTTTTTAGTTATTTTCAAAACAGTTCATAAATTCATATTGTTAATCATAAACACCTATTCACCCCCCCTCCAGGTGTTGTTTTTCAATTGGTATCAGAGAGAGGTATACTAACCATTCTGTAACAGGAAACTGTATCGATCATGGCATGAAGCAAAAGCCGATTATAGAGCTCCTCTCCTCACTGGATCAGAAAATTACAACTTGTGGAAATGTAGAATGGAAACATTCTTATCCAAAAGGCCACTGGTGTTAAGAGTTGTAAAGAAAGGAGACTATCAATTCTTGGATGAAAATAATCAACCGAAAGATGTTGATGATCTCACCATGGATGAGATTATCAAATGTGGTTTTAATGGAGAAGCTAGAAACTCCATAATGAATGCTCTAGATCAAGCTGAGTATGACAAAGTCTCCTCCCTAAAGACAGCAAAAGAAATGTGGGATGCTTTGGAAACCTATCATGAAGGATAAAAAACCTTGAGGAAGGTGAAACTTAGCAAGCTAATGAATGATTTTGGAAACTTCAAGCTCAAGGATGATGAAACTATCAAAGAAGGTCAAGCAAGATTCCAAGTTACCATAAATTCATTAAAAAGACTTGGAAAAGATATTCCACAAGATGAAATTAACATGAAAGTGTTAAGTGCGGTACCATTTATTTATGAAGCCAAGGTCACGGCTTTGGAATCATCATCAACAATCGATACCATGGATCACCTAGCTGTGTTTGCTAAGCTAGAACAATTTGAAAGCAAGATAAGCAAAGGTCAGGTTGAAGGTGTTCGGGTTCCTCTAGCCAAAATGAGGAATTTGGCTCTTCATTCTACAAACAGCAAGCCAGAATCTGCAAACAGCAAGCTGTTTGAATCTGATGAAGAATCTGACGAAGAAATGGCACTCATCTCACAGAAGATCAAGAGGCTGATTGAAAAGAAAAATAGAATGAAAAGGGAAAGAGGTGATTTCTCCAAAAAGAAAGCCAAGGAGCAAACTTGTTTCGAATGTGGCAAGCCAGGCCATTTTAAGAAGGACTGTTTTAAGCTAAAGTCTAAACAGCAAGCTGCTTTCAAGGACAAGAGAAAAGCAAAGGCTCTACTGACTTGGAGTGATGATGATTCAGACTCCAGTGATGACTCAAGTGAAGACATGGTGAATTTGGCTCTTGTAGGTCTAAATGATGAAGAAAGCTCACTAGGATCCATAAAAGAAGATTTTGTGGATAGTGATTATTCGGATTCAGAAGATGATACAAGTGAGGTAAATTCAATCTATTCTGATTTAAATTCCTCTCATATTATGCTGGAAAAACTAACCATGCAGGTACCAAACCATGTATCCATGATTGAATTTATGGAACTGAAAAATAAGAACAGCAAGCTGGAAAAGAAGAACAATCAGTTGAAGAAAATTATTTCTGATTTAATGGCTGAGAAGGATCCAGAAATAAATCATGATGATCTTATCACTGACTTAAAAGAGAAACTTAGTCAAATCGAAGGAGTTAACAAAGTAATTCTACAAAGGAATGAAGCACTCATGAAAGAACTCAGAAATCTGAAGTTAGAGATTGAGGCTAGAAATGAATGTATAAAATCACTCAAGCACAAGGAATCAAGTTAAGCCGAATCCTCAAAAACTGCTGAGAAACAAAAACAGCAAGCTGAACTCATCAAACAGCAAGCTGAATTGATCTCTCTTCTGGAAAAAGAGGTCAAGGATCTCGAGAAAGGGATGGAAACTTTTGTTCAAGGAGAAAACACCTTAAAGACAATGATGAAGAAGGCAAAAGTCCCTTTGGTCAGAGAAGGAGTTGGCATGGACATACACAAGAAGCTTGGTGTACTCAAATATGATGGTAAAAATGGCATACCCTATGATTATGCTATGCCTTGGAAAACATGCAACAAGTGTGGTGGAAAAGGCCATCTGGAAATACATTGTGTGGTTTAAATCAATGATAAAGGGAAAACAGCTTACCAGAATGGACCAGTTAGGCGACAAACAGCATGCCAGAATGCTCCTGACAGAAGACAAACAGCATACCAACAGTCACCAAAAGTGATCCAAAAGTGGATCAAGAAAGCTAATTTAAATGTGTTATATATTCTTGCTACTAACCAATCTGGACCCAAACCTATATGGGTACCAAAACATTAAGTTGGTGTTTGTTTGTTTTGTAGATATGTCTTGCCGCCAAAATAAAATCGAAACAATGGATTTTGGATAGCGGTTGCACTAGACATATGTGTGGAGACAAGTCTCAGTTCATAAGTCTCAACATGAAGAAAGGTGGAAGAGTTACAATTGGTAATAGTAAGACTCTTCAAATTCTTGGTATTGGTTCTATTGGTAATAGTAATATTTCGATTGATAAAGTGCAATATGTCAAAGGTCTTTCATATAATTTACTTAGTGTCACTCAATTATTTGATGATGGACATTTTGTTAAGTTTGGCATAGATAAAACTGTTATTACTATTGGTGCTAACAAAATCCCCCTAGTTGCTAGAAGGGAAGGGAATATATATGTATTAGATTTCGAAATGCAGGAAACAGCATGCTGTTTGGCAGCAATCGACAATGATCCATATATATGGCATAGGAGGTTGGGACATGCACACATGGACTTGCTTAATAAACTATCAAGCAAGAATCTGGTCAGAGGACTACCAAAACTGAAATATTCTAAGGTTGAAGTATGTTCAGCATGCCAATTGGGTAAACAAATTCGAAGCACTCACAAGGCTAAGAAAATGGTATCTACCTCTAAACCCTTAGAGCTTCTGCACTTAGATTTATTTGGTCCAGAATCTTATAAAAGTATTGGAGGTAAACAATATGGTTTTGTAATTGTAGATGATTATTCTAGATTTACTTGGGTATTGTTTCTTAGTACTAAAAATTGTGCTTTTGATGAATTTGAGAAACTGATTAAATTACTCGAGAACAAGCATGATACAAGACTTGTAGGTATAAGAAGTGATAGAGGAGGTGAATTTGTCAATGATAAATTTATTACATATTGTGAACAAAGAGGAATCTTCCATGAATTTTCTGCTCCAAGGACTCCACAACAAAATGGAGTGGTGGAAAGAAAGAATAGGTCACTTCAAGAAACAGCAAGGACCCTACTACAAGAAAGCAAGCTACCTAGAAGCTTTTGGGCCGAAGCTGTGAATACAGCATGCTATTTGTTGAATCAAATTATAATCAGGCCAATGTTGGACAAAACTCCATATCAATTGTTGAGAAACAAGAAGCCAAATATCAGTTACTTCAAGATTTTTGGTTCTAAGTGTTTTGTTCTCAAGACAATTGGTAAAGATGGTAAATTCGATGCTAAATCCTATGAAGCCATATTTCTTGGTTATTCTTTAACAAGTAGAGCTTATAGAGTTTATAATGTTAATAAGCATATTGTTGAAGAATCTATTGATGTTACTTTTCAAGAACCTAACAATGATCTACCAAGAGATGAGGAAGAATTTGCAGGTGAAAGAGATAGTATGCAACCTCAAGTCTCTGTCAACCAGCAAGCTGGAAGTGCAAATCAGCAAGCTGGAAGTGCAAATCAGCAAGCTGGAAGTGAAAAACAGCAAGATGGAAGTTCAAATCAGCAAGCTGGAAGTGCAAATCAGCAAGTTGGAAGTGAAAAACAGCAAGATGGAAGTTCAAATCAGCAAGCGGAAGATAAAAGTGTCACTGAAAGTCAACAAGCCAAAGAGGATGCAGACACTGACAATCAGCAAGCTGGAAGTTCAAAACAGCAAGCTGAAATGGAAGATACAATTTCAAAAATAGCAAAAATGACTTTGGAAGGTCCTAGAGGTTCTAGGGCTACTGAAAAATTGGCTCTGTATAATGGAGATGATCAGCCACCACCATCAAAGATGAGAAAGACAACTCATGAAGAAATAGCTCAACATTCTTTACCAAGGGCAACAAGAACGGTCAAGAATCATCCACCAGAGTTGGTCATTGGTGATATTACTGATGGAATTACTACAAGAAGAGGGAAGGCAAATTATTGTGCTCATGCAGCCTTCCTAGCTCAAGAAGAACCCAAAAACATTGATGAAGCATTAGAAGATGAGAATTGGATAATGGCCATGCAAGAAGAATTAAATCAATTTGAAAGGTGTGATGTTTAGGAACTTGTCAAGCCACCAGAAGATGCTTCACTCATAGGAACAAAATGGGTATTCAAGAACAAAGTTGATGAATTTGGCACCATTACTCGAAATAAAGCAAGGCTTGTTGCTCAAGGCTATAACCAACAAGAAGGCATTGACTTTGATCAAACCTAGGCTCCCGTAGCTCGTTTGGAATCAATAAGGATGCTCCTGGCCTATGCATGTTTCAAGAAAATCAAGCTATATCGAATGGATGTGAAGAGTGCATTCCTAAATGGCGTGCTGGAAGAGGAAGTTTATGTCAAACAGCCTCCCGGATTTGAAAATGAACAATATCCAAACTATGCATTCCAGCTAAAGAAGGCTCTTTATGGATTAAAGCAAGCCCCTAGAGCTTGGTACAAAAGGCTTAGTAAGTATCTAATCCAAAATGGTTTCACTCGAGGTAAAATCGATCCCACATTATTTATTATGCAAAATGGTAAAGATATTCTTATTATTCAAATATATGTGGATGATATTATATTTGGTGCCTCTAATGAATCTATGTGTAAGTGGTTTTCCAAGTGTATGCATAATGAGTTCGAAATGAGCATGATGGGTGAGCTCAATTATTTCTTGGGTCTTCAAATCAAGCAATCTAAGGATGGAATTTTTGTACACCAATCCAAGTATACAAAAAATCTACTGAAAAGATTTGGCTATGAAGATGTCAAGTCAAAATCAACCCCTATGGTTCAAAACAGCAAGCTGTTTGCAGATGAAAATGGTATGGCCGTTGATATTAAAAGATATCGAGGTATGATTGGAAGCCTACTGTATTTAACTGCTTCTAGACCTGACATATGTATAGTGTATGTGTTTGTGCAAGGTTTCAATCAAACCCTAAAGAGTCTCACTTAAATGACATTAAAAGAATATTCCGATATTTAAGTGGTACCATTTCTCTTGGTTTGTTTTATCCTATCACAAATACTTTTGATCTTGTTGGGTATAGTGATGCAGATTATGCAGGTTGCCTAATTGATAGAAAAAGTACCAGTGGTGTTTGTACTTTTCTTGGACAAAGCCTAGTTTCTTGGCAATGCAAGAAACAAACTTCGGTTGCTTTATCCACTGCAGAAGGGGAATATCTAGCAGCAGGGAGCTGTTGTTCTCAACTACTATGGATGATTCAAACCCTAAGGGACTTTGATATCAAGTGTAGAAAAGTTCCAATAAACTGTGACAACACTAGCACCATTAGCATTTCTAAAAATCCGGTGAATCACTCAAGAACGAAGCATATTGATGTTCGACACCATTTCTTGAGAGATAATGTTGCTAAGGGCAAGATAGAGTTGCTCTTTGTTCCAACTGAATTCCAACTAGCTGATATTTTCACAAAGCCTCTTGCAGAAGAAAGATTTTCAATCATTCGAATGCAACTTGGTATGTGCTCTATGTAAATCAGCACGCTGGAAGGTAATTTCTTAAGATTTTTAGTTTTTGATGGATTAAGGGGGAGAACTTTAGGAGAATGGCAGAATGACACTTTAGGAGAATGGCTTCTAATTATTCCGAACATGCATGTTTTAACATATGATCTTTAGTGTTATATTTCTTACATGTTAGATCATCGTTTTATATCTAATTTTGAGATGCATGGATTTAGGGGGAGTTATTCTAATTCTCCTAAATTAGTTGTAATCATCAAAAAGGGGGAGATTGACACTCCTTAAGTTTTGATGATCAAAAACAGTAAGCTATTTGGCTTTTTAGTAGATATAAAATCGCATGCTATTTGTATATGTACTAACTTGGTTTTGCAGGATACTCTAGCTTACTGATTGTATAATCAGTCTATCTAACAGCAAGCCAATTGGTTCTACAAAAGTGACAGTTTTGCAAGCCATTTGTACACATTCTCACAAACAGCAAGCCATTTCCAACTGTTCAGAATTCCTGTAGATAAAGATCAACTAGACATATCTATGCTCTCAGGAAACTTGGTTGATGATATGAAAGGGCAAAGACTCAAACAGCAAGCCAAATGCATGGACAAACAGCAAGCTATTTTCACAAACAACAAGCTGTTTGTGTCTGCCAGAATTAAAGAATCATTCGGATATTTAAAGAGCATCAAGTGGGAACATTGTTAGGAATATTTGTAAGGGCCCTCTGATTATTTATTAATTATCCTAACCCACCAGATCATAATTCAACTCATTAGGGAACAATATATTCTCTACTTTGATTATAAGAAAAGAAGCATGACACTTTTGACTTTTTTATTCCAATCACATGCTCTTGTCTCTCTTGATATCAAATATTCTTTCTCCTTGCACGTTCAACATATCTTCTTCTTCATCAGTTGAATTACCATCCCCTCCCACGTTCTTGAGAATCAAAGCAAATCTAATCTCATATTCAACCTTTTGATATTCCTCCCGTTGGAGCCATTTCAAGCCTTCATTCAAATACTCTTGTTTACCTATAAAAGAGATGTTAATGTTCAGTTCTTAATAGTAATACACGAGCAGAAAACAAGAAGATATATTCAAACACAAAGCCTTCATTGCAAAATCTTACAAACCTCTCAAACCCTACATAAACGTATATATATATTTTCAGAGGGTTCATAGGTTAAATTGTATTATTCAAATCTGTATTGTTCAAAGTTGTAATTGTTTTGTTGCTGTACAAGATTGGCTTCAGGTTTTAGGGTGAGTCGAGCTAGACTAGAGAAGTATACTTGGGAAGTAGTACTTAGAGGGTTAGTTCAGCACAGGTAAACAGCAAGCCATTTGTAAGCAGCAAGGGTTAAGGGAGATATATTGTTGTATCTTGTAATTGGATTATAGTTGATCAATAATATATTCTCTTACCAAGTTTGGTAAGGGACCAGGACGTAGACCATAGGGGATTAGGGGTCGAACCTGGCTAAAAGATTGTGTGCTCTTTTACTTACTATTTATATTCTTTCTGCATTGTATTTTAGATACAAACAGCGTGCTGTTTGTGAACTGTGTTAATACAAACAGTAAGCTATTTTCAGTTATTTTCAAAACAGTTCATAAATTCACATTGTTAATCATAAACACCTATTCACCCCCCTCTAGGTGTTGTTTTTCAGTCATCCAAAGGAATTGGGTGTCAACTGCATAGGGGCAAGATCAAGGTATTGGAGCAATTCCAGAAAGAACGGATGCATGGGTAACGAAAACCCAAGTTTGAATAAAGAAACCGACAAGACAGCATTAGGAATAGCATGACCAGGGGAAAAACATCAAACCTATGGCATCTCTCGCTAGCGTACGGTGCCACCAATAAGCAGCCAGGAGTACAAGACTCCAACAACTTTTCTAACTTGTCTTCATTCATGCTTGAGTCTAGGTTCTAACAAGAGGGTTTCGAATCGATATCCCTACGTGAACTCCTCTCAATATTAGTGACAAGCTTCACCTCAACCTCATCATCATCCCCCACTGCACAATCATTATCAAAGAAAGGCGTTTCAGCCTGGTTCCAAAATTCGCTCACCGTTTGCTCATCCTCATTGGAGCTAAGATTGATCATATCGGTACCCTTACTACCTGGACTCAGCGAACTAAAAATGGGACGTCTGCTAACAATCTCATCCTCTAAAGGGTTAATCACCTCAACTCGAGAACGGGTACGGAGACTGATAGATGGTTACGATTCCAATAAAGGTTGAGAGACCAGGAGGCCATTGAGATGGGTGGACCAGGAGTCCGATGGTTCCCCAGAGGCGGGAGACAGGTTACCGGAGGGATAAATAGAGCTTCTAGAAACAGATGATGCATACATCTGCAACCAAAAGGAAAAAGTCTGTCAACCAAATGAACCCCAAATGTTGAAAGATTGAATCAAAAGGGAAAAAGACCCATGCCCTAGGGTAGGTTTACGGGAGCTCGAAAGACTCAACAAAATCAACAGAAAAAGAAGTTCACAATACCACCTAGTGGTTGATTTGGAAGAACAACTATGTCTGGATGCATAAAGCTAAAGACGCAAGGGATGGTCAATAAGAATATGAGTACAATCAAGGGGACCTATGCAACCCAAGCGATGCGAGTACGGAAACATGAATACCCAAGGAAAGTTGAAAGGGTAATCATTAAGAGTACTAATCGCATCAAGAAAAGCGAATCTAAAAGGAAGATTTCATATTGCTTACTACGGATAAATATCAAACAGCCTAAATGCACACATACGCAAATAAAAAGAAATAATGAGGCTACAAAGATAAAAGCCCCTTTCCCAAAGTATGATATTCAAACATTGATTCAAGGCAGATCCATGAATTTGAACTACAAATAGAGCTACAAGACACTCCGCATGCGAATCAATTAAAGATGGAAAACCAAAAAAGGATGCTAAGTAAGGAAACAATCACAAAACGTTAGACGCACACAAAGTGGAACACCAAAAGTACATGCAAATCAAGAAAGCATGGAATAACATATTCAAAGACATGCGTACAAATATGTGTGTGTATATGCATATGAGCAGATACACCTAAATGAAATACATCTAAACAAGAATAAAAGCCGAAAGTGCAGCCAGAAATAGTGAGGGAAGTGATAATATGCCTCGATTTTGGTAAAAGAGTAAGTCGTCGGAAGGAAGAACGGTAGTCGGAAGCCTAAGATGTCTCTGGGCACGCCTATGTCTTCGTGGAGGATGAAAAGAGTGAAGTAGGTTCTTTTTGAGAAAAGAACTGAAATAGCTAAGAAACAAGTCAATATATAGAAAATTGAAAAGGCATGGTTGAATAGTAGTCTGCTACAAATGTGGAAAGGAGGGTCACATCTCTAGAGACTGTAAAGTGTCAGGTCCCACGGCATCACGATAAAGCAGTGGAGTTAATAGCAACCAATCAACCGCTAGGATTTTTAACATGACATTGGCCGATGGCATAAAGGAGATGGACGAGATAGCAGGTAGACGATTACTTAATATCGTAAATGCGTATATAAATGATGAGCCAGTATGAAAATAGAGGTATGTTAAAGAATGAAATCATAGATGAAATAGACAGTATAGCATGGGAGTTTATAATCGAAATATGAGAGCATAAAACTGGTAAAAAGTGATGAGGGGATATTGGAGAGTAGAGTGCGAAATAAGCAACCTTAGTTATTGCCTACGTTGATTCCGAGGACGGAATCCTTTTAAGGAGGGAAGACTGTAATATCCGCGAATTTTCGAATAATCTTTTCCTTCTCGATATTTAAATTTTTATTAAGAGCGATGCACTAGTATATTTTAATTAGCGCATTTTTGGTAAAATTTTGAAATTTTATATATTTCGTATGTAAGTAAAATTTTATTATATCTATTTATTTATATTTATTTGGTTTTATTAAAATTAGGGAAAATAAAATTTTAATTTTGGATCGAATTTATTTTAGAGAACGAAATTAAAGTCTAGTTTTAATTCGCCAGCCGGGGAGAAACGAAATTATTATTACTGCTTTAATTAATCAAATCGTTAAGCATTAGGAGCAGACAGATTTCACAAATCACGCACAAAAGCATTGCTAGTGGCTTAATTCCCGGAGCACTAAGTACTCCATCATTTTGTCCCCACGTTTTTTATTTTTTTTATTCAATAAACGAACCACCCCATTGACCCATTCTTATATCTTTATAATACACATACATTACAAAATTTTTCCATAGAAATAAAACACCCCATCTTTCAGACCCATCTCCTGTCCCTTTTACAATCTCGACCAAAACCAAATTATATACACACAAAAACAGAGTTTTACACAGGTAGTTTATTTATTTATCTTTATTTCCTTCCTCTATTAATTGTTTTGATTTCGTTTTCATTTTCTGGAATCTGGAGTATAGTCTTGATATTGGATGGGTTGGGTTCAATCGGAGTTTTGTGTATTATTCGGTAGCAGTGTTGTTGTGGGTGTTTGTCTGTGTTGTGAGGGGAATGAACCGGAGAGGGAGAGAGTGACGGTGAAGGGAGACAGAGATGAGGGATCGAGACGAGGAGAAGGTGAAAGGGAGAAGGAGGTGGTGTCCTTTGGGGGTTGGAGGTATGTTAGTGTGATGTGGGGATTGTAATCGAAGAAGGGGGAGAGAGATGAGGTTGTGGTGGTGGTGTTTGTTAATTGTGTTGTCGGAAAAGAGATAGAGAGGTGAGAAGATTGGGTTTGGAGTTGTGGTGTAGAGAGGAGGTGAGGCAGAGGCGGAGAGAGAGAGATGGAAGAAAGAAGAGAGGACGGGAGAGAACAGAGGGGGAGAGAGAGAGAGGGAGAGAGAGATGTACGAGAGAGAGAGAGATGGGGGATCGAAGAGGAGAACGAAGGCGGAGGGAGAGATTAGAGAGGTGAGATCGAGAGAGATTTTCGGAGAGGGAGAGAGGTGGGGCCCACGAGGGGGTGAGGTGGGGTCCACGATAATTTCTGTTAAATAATAATAATAAAATATTAACGATTGAATGTTAAAGTCGGGATTTAATTATCTGGATTGTTATTTAAAATAGTTGGTATTAATAATTTACTAAAAATGGTATAATTGATTTATTTAATTATTTAGTAATAATTATGGATTTAATCTGAATAAAAATGGATCCTTGAATAATTTTGTTGTGAGATTATTATTAATTAAATTAGGGAATTTTTTTAGAATTTATAAGAGCTAATTTAAATTAGAAGTGTAATTTGAATAGTTAATTATTAGCAATTAAATAGAAATATTTTGTGATTATTTGGGCATAATTTAGAGACTTAATGATTCATTGATAAAAGGGGTATTTAAAATGATGAGGGTATTAAAGTGGAATAATTATTATGGTTTTAAATTGAATAAATAGGATTAATTGTTATCTTGAGGATTTATTTATTTAATTCGAGGATTAATTGTTGTCTTGATGATTTATTTATTTAGGATTAATTATTATCTCGAAGATTTATTTATTTAAATTAAGGATTAATTGTTGTCTTGAGGATTAATTTGTTAAATATGTTTCTTTATCGGGGAGTAAGATAATTGTTGAGGATTATTTATTGAGCGAAATTTTATATGATTATAGAGCACCAGAGACGTGGAGCAAGTTGGAATATCGCACCGCAGAACACAGGCAAGTTTACTATTTCGTACTCCATTGTTCGGAGTATTTGTATTTTTAAATATGCTGATTAAATTTTCGCTATACAAAAATCAAATATTCTTTTTAGTGGTTTATATCAGATTTTATTCATGCAATCTACATACATATATATTATTATACGAGGTGTTGATATTATTATATGAGGTGTTGAAATTATTATACGAGATGTTGAAATTATTATATGAGGTGTTGAAATTTATTTCATGAGTTTGTCCATATTGTTAGGACTTTTATTGAAATACTTCATTCGTATTCGTAGAGGAGATGATAAAGATATATTTAATTATATTTTCATACTACAAAATATTTATATTTGAGAGTGGGGTTATATATATATATATATTAAGTAAGTTGTGATTTATTGCTTCTAAAAGCAAAAGTGACCGGAGTAACGCACCGGCCCAATTAAGGGTGATGGGCCGAGAAAGACGGCTCACCCTTCTGAGAAGTATTTAGGGTGGTTCGAGACGTCGACCATCCTTTCTATCGATAGAATTGAGATGTGACAATGGATTGATCATCCATTACTCGAGATGGCGTTTGAGAAGTAGTCCAATCGTCAATGCTCTACTATTAATCGATGCCTTTGTGGTTCGGTTAACTAGGGTGTTGACCTGAGAAGTTGTGTTATTATTTTATTTTCTATCCATTGAGAAGTTCTGAGAAGTTATCGAGATGTGTTCTTTATATGAGAAGTCGTTTTATTATATTATTTCAAATCAATTGAGCAGTCCTGAGGAGATATTGAATTATATGAGTGGTATTTTGAGAAGTTAGTGAGATGTATTTATTCTTTTATATGAGTAGTATTTCGAGATTTATAAAAAGTTCCGAGTTGATCTCTTTTCAAAAGTATATATCTTATAGAGTGGTAAAAACATATTTTGAGTGAGTTGTTGTATTATATGATATATGCATATACTTGCTGGGCATTCTTTGGCTCATTCTTGCTATTTAAATATTATTAATCAGAGGCATCTAGAGACGGCACTAGCATGGCGAATCGTGGCAAAGGGAAGGGGAAGGGCTATTAATTCAAAACATTAGCCTTATAGTATCGAAGGAGGGTACAAGCTGGAAAGAAGTTGTTTAATGCTTTAATTATCTAGTATTTTGAAGTTGTAATAATATTTCAGAAATTCTGGGAGGTGAACTTGTGTTGTAATAACGTTTGAATTATTGAGTGCTTGTTCTAAGACTATAACCCGTAGAGTAAAATATGGAGTTGTTATGAATATTGTTGTAGATTATATTATGAGCAGGTGATTGAATATTCCGCAAGAGGTGTAATGACCTAGATTCCTGTAAGGGATTTGGGGGCGTTACAGTTGAACACACGCACATGGCAGGAGTCGAACTCTTCATCTTTCTTAGGGAAACCAAGACCTCAACCACTGCACCAACCCTTTGTTGGCTTAATTTTTTTATTAATTCAATAAAATCTAAATTGTAAATATAGAAAAAATAATACACTTTATCTGAAGAAGGTAATCGATAAATTATTAATAATTATAATCTTTTATTAAATAAAATATGTAATTTTTACCTGAAAAAGAAAATTGATTAATTATTGAAGAAATATAAAAGGTAACATGCTCTGAAAAAGGAAATTGATTAGCTATTTATAAATATTTTTTTAATATTTTGGTTTTGATATAATAGTATAGGTAGATATAAATAAGGGTATTTAGATGAAAAATATAATAATATAGGTAAAAATAATTAAGTAAACTAATTAAACCAAAAAATAGGTTCCAAAAGATTGTTTGGTAATTATGAGTTGTGCTTTACTATTTTTTTCTATGGGTTTCATGTTCCTGAGGTCATCCTCAGGTAATTACCTGAGGTTAAGTAAATTTTCCATATTAATGCATGAGGCTATAATTGTAATTACAAGATTTGTTTAGAAAATTTTTAATATTTACAAAAATGCCCACCATCTATTACACTACAAATCTTTTAACCTCAGGTAACTCCCCTGAGGTCAACCTCAGGGACATTTTTCTCTTTTTCTATTTACAGTTCATTACGAATTTTGAAGGATTTTATGAATTTTAAAAAACTAGATACATTGCATCTGGCTTGAAAAAAGTATGCTGAAGTAGTGAAGTTGTATGAATAAGAATTTCAAAATATATACTTGTTTGATTTTTCTTAGTTAAATTGATCAATTTTATAATTTAAAATACGTATCATATGTTAAATATAGTTAATGAAAAAAATATGATAAGAAAATATATATCATATATTATAACCTACATTTTTTAGATTTACAAAAATATTAGTCGATAATTTTTAAAAATTATTCAAAGTTGGATTAGTTTGATTAAAAAAAAATCAAACACGTCAATTTGAGTGGGTCAAATGGCGGGAGTATTTAAAGTCTGAATGTATATAATCTAGAATTTTAAAATTGATTAAATTTTAGTGGTATCAAATTTTTAAAAAAATATATGAAAATTTGATACTATTCAAAAATCAATGAATCTTTTTGACTTAAATAAAATAAAAATATTTGATAACTTTACTAGTTTTTTTCCCAAAAATTGATAGAAATTTTGAGAAATTTATCTCAAACTTTACTTAATTAGTTAGACTCTGCTAAATATTACTTGGGTGATGGCCCTAAATGCCAACCTTCCAAAATAAATGGTCCAAAATACCTATATGCGGGAAGGAGGGTCCAAAATACCGACCAGACACGCATCTGGTAGATGCGTGTACCAGACACGCATCTGAAAGTAACATGTCTTTCGTTAATTGCAATCTGAGTATCACATGCGTGTCTCAAGACACGCATCTTGCTAATGCGTATCAAGGGACACGCATGTATGGCTTGCGTGTCTTACGTCACATCACATCTCTCTCGCCCAGAGACAACAGAGGCGACTTCGATGGCGAGTTCAAGCTTTCAGTCCAAACTCTTATTCACATACCAAGCGTCACTTTCCAAACACGTACGATATACCATTCGAAACACAATTTCATTACGATTCCGACCATACCAATTTTATTACGTTTATTTTGCCAGATTATAAACACTCAATTCTCATAGCTTTCCGATTCGTTTTTTTCCGACGACGTTCGTACATGTCCCTGCGGGGTCGGTGGAGAGAAACTGACCAAGGGAGGAGGAAGGAGATGATTAGCTGATCATGTGGTGGTGTTTTTGTTAAGGAGATGAGCAGCTGAGAGAGAGATCGAGGAAGGACGACGGCGCCGGCGGCGACCAAAGCTCAAGGAAGAAGACTGCTACAGTAACGAGGGATACGCATATCCCACATGGGTATCCCGTGGGTAATTAGGGTCACTCAGATCAGCAATTCGGACCATGGGACTCCAAATCTAGATATTTTGGGCAATTTCTCATATTACTTTAGTTAATAATTAAACTCGCGTATAAAAAAAATCAAGAATATAGTAAACGTGATTTACTTTTACCAACAATGACCCTTGCATGGTGGCATCCTGGCACGATATAAGAATAAGATCCGCAGTAATAATGTAATTGTTGAATCATGACTTCAAAGTTCAAAAAAACAAAAAAATTAGGATGTATTTTTTTTTTATATAAGAAAAATTAGGATGTACTTGATTGATCTATTATGAAATATGAATGTACGTAATTGAGTGACAATTTAACATGAGAGCTTTACAAAAGTTTTGTGTATATTACATTAACAAACCAACCCATAAGTCCATAACAAAGGGACCTAATTTTACGTACACGTACCAAACAAAAAGGTAGGAAGATAGCTAGTATAACATAAGTGAGTAAGATAGTTACAACATACTAACATACGTGAATGATAGTCATATACGGAGAAATAACTAACCTACTGATTCATCCCTTATCGTATAGGAATATATAGGAATGAATAGTGTTACGCATCCGAATATTCTTTTTGAAAAAAAAATAACATGATATTTTAATTTGTAGGTATATATGACTATACGTAGAATCCCATCTTATTATCAAAAAATTATAATACCATATTAGTATTTAGAAAAAAATTTGGGAACCGTTTCAGAATATCTAGCATTTTCGTAAAGAAATACTTACTACATACACAAAAAAAAATATATTACAGTAATTGGAAAAAAAAAAAACGAAAGCCAAGCTTTTGTAAAACAAACATCAGATTAGTACATAATCTCTTAAAGCATAATTATCCCCACATAATCTTTGAAATTAAATGCATTAATCTTTTTATTTATGGTATAATGACAGCATCATATGAATAAATATTGTACTTTTTGTTAATAGAATAATTACAGTACTTCTGATTGATGAATTTACACCATTTTCAATTTTGTTTCCATAAAACCACCTCTCCCTATTTTTACTTTTACTTTCACATTTTATATCTGTTCATTTTCCACCGCCAACATTTTTTTTTTAATATATTGTAGGGTATATTTAAGCATGGTTATAGTCACTCTCACTTCTCTATTCTTCAAGTTTTGTTAACCTGCAGATATATCACACACACATAATTTATGTGTGTGTGTTATAACTAGGGTTTTAGAGAAGAAAAGGAGAGAATGTATGGTTTTGGAGTATTGATTTAGAAAAGAACGAAGCATAGCTTAGTGAGAGGGATTGAGATAGAAATTAATCTTCATTTTCTTTAATTATGTTCTCGAATGTCTAGTCTATTTATTTCATAACTGTTTACTTGGGAGTTAATCTTGGGTGAATTAGTCATGGTGCTGCTACAAACTAAAATGCATTTGGGAACTGCTAGCAATGTCAGGAGATTTGAAGCTTCCATTGGTTTGTTTCGTACCCGAGTACTTCCTATGCGAGGTACGTAATTTTATGGTTCTTCGTTGTTTCTCCGTCATTCGAATTTTGACTGGCCGGAATTCGGGATGGAATCCGATAAATTCTTTTATTTTATCAATGAAATTTGTAAAATTCTTCTAGTTTATAGGAAATTCTATATAAAAGATACTTTTATTTTATAAAGAATTATAGTAAGAAATAAGATGTAAATAGAATTAAACAAATGTTGTAAGTATGACTGGTCTGTATCACCCACCCATATATGTCCAATGGTCCAGAAATTAAACAAGCGACCCAGTCCTACAAAAATTATCGTTCCTGATTGATGCAGATTGATTGCTAACTCATTCAAATGCAAATTGTACACGAATGTGTTAAATAAAAAAAAAATGTGACTTGTAATTCACCCTTAGGAAATAAATTCCGGAACACAAAAAATTCAACCCATTTCTTAATCTAAAAATTTCGTAAAATGTTTAATAATAATATGTTATCGTAACAACTGAATAAAATTTGTGCGATTTCGTTTCCGCTAGACCGTAAATACGAGTCATGTGTGGGGAGAGGGGTAGATGGGATTGGGTGAAGGCACCACAAATACAACCAGACAGCAAAAACGGTGAATGGGTAGGTACCTCGTGAGGCCTGAGAGTTTTCATTTAAAAACACACCAACATATGCACACAATATTTATATACGTACATATTTAAAACACTTCCAACGCCCAACCAAACCCAAACCAGTATTGAACCAACCCCCATTTTTTAGTTAACCCCACACAATATAACTACACTTGATAACATACTAATTCATATATTTCATCATTTCAGATTTACAAGCTTTCTTGATTTTGCCTCCACTCACTTCATTTAGACCAATCAAATTCAAAAAGTTCCAATCTTTTTGGCAACCCAGTTTTCGAAAACTTGTTATTTGTTCTTCTTAACGGTTGGTTACCCAATTCAGTGAACTTGTATTTCTCTTAAAGATCATATTTTGACAGGTGGGTTGTAGTTAAAATTTAGTTTCTTGATTTGGGTGTGTTTTTGTTTCTTGTTATGTTGATCTGTTAGCTCTGTAGTTTAAATTTCATGTGTTACTAATGGTACTAGTTGGTTTTGAGTTAGTTAGAAAGACTGTCATTTCTTGTTGAACTACCTCTAAACATTGTGAAATGGTTACTTATTCGAATTGATCACGGCATCACTAGTTTAGAATTGCACAGGTTTGTTCCTGCAAATTGAGCTTTTGCTTTTGTTTCAGTGATCATTTTGCTTTGATCAAGATTTTGCATTGAAGATGGTTTTTTTTTTTTTTTGATTTCGTAGTTGCTACACCTGACATTTGTGCCAACATATGCACCAGTACAATCAATTCGGGGTGTCTTTTAGAAGTTAGCTTTTAACGGTTTTGCTGGTGCAAATCATTTGGTTGGTACTCTCCTGGTTTGAGGAATTGAAGTTGTTGGTATTTCCTAATAGCTATGAAAGAGTCACGTTTTAGGTGTTTTTAATGAATGATCTGGTTTAGTAGTTTCACTTCTCATTAAGGGTCTCTTCGGAAATGGGATCGTAAACTTGTGCTTCACAAGCACTTTATGGATACTCTTCGTATTTGGTCTAATTCCTGCTGTTGGAATTCGTCAGTCCTTAGTGAGATACGAGAAAAATAAAAAGAGACCAGTGTTTTCTTTTGTTGTCATATCAAATGCAACCAACTGGTATGCTATTGGTAGAAAATTGTTATTTCTAGAATTTATAGGTCCCTAGTTCATTTTATCCACTTTTTCTCCCTAATCTGTGTGGATGTATTGTTCCATTCTTTTCAGGACATTTAGGTGGTATATTCAATCTAGATTATGTAGGATTTTTTAGGATTTCAAAAGTCTTGGTGTAGGATTTTTTTAGATTCTGTTGGATTTTTTTGGAATCTATAATCCGTGAATTATTAATAATTTGTTTGAATCTGTTAAAATCTGAATTGAATACACCCAAATTGATTATTTAATCTTGTGAATTGGGTAGATTTATCATCGATAAGTAGAATTTATCTATTTCACTATTATTCATTTCAGGTGGTGCAAACATGTCTGAAGCCCAAAGAAGGCCACTAGTGGCTGCTGTTGGGCGTAATAATGGTTACATAAATGGAGTGGTTCCATTGAGATCGCCTTCTACAGTTTCCGAAATTGATGAATTTTGTTTTGCTCTTGGTGGCAAGAAGCCAATTCACAGCATTTTAATAGCGAACAATGGAATGGCAGCCGTCAAGTTCATACGTAGTGTCAGGACTTGGGCTTATGAAACATTTGGTACAGAGAAGGCCATATTGCTGGTGGCCATGGCTACTCCCGAGGACATGAGGATAAATGCTGAACATATACGAATAGCTGATCAGTTTGTGGAAGTTCCTGGTGGAACTAATAATAATAACTATGCCAATGTACAACTAATCCTTGAGGTTGGTATATATATACTGCATCTGCACTTTTGTTCTCATCACCAATATGCACATTATTATATGAGAAAGTTCGGAGCTCAAACTAGAAATTGTTATGTCTGGATACTAAAATTTCATTTCAGATCATGGATTTGGTTTAAATGAAACTTATGTAATTTTAGAAAAAAAAAAATTGGACTGGATTAATTTCATGACATTCAAATATAAAGGTGAAGCTTGAGAATTTGAAATGATGACTCAATTCTTGTCATGTGAAAATCTTTTGAAGTGAATTCTATCTTTCGAAACACAATCTTATAGTACATAATTAAAATTAAAGCAAGTACCAAAAAATTAGAGCTACATAGGATTTTGAGATTTAAAATTGTATATGTTCATTTAATTATATAAATGACCAACAAAGATTGTGGAGTGATTATAAAGTGACGAGAGTTTTTTAATTATGCAGATGGCAGAGATAACACATGTAGATGCAGTTTGGCCTGGTTGGGGTCATGCATCTGAAAACCCTGAGCTTCCAGATGCCTTGCATGCAAAGGGAATCATATTTCTTGGCCCGCCATCAACATCCATGGCAGCACTGGGGGATAAAATTGGTTCTTCCTTGATTGCTCAAGCAGCAGATGTACCTACTCTCCCATGGAGTGGCTCTCATGTAATATTTTCTGACTCTTAATCACCACTTCATTAATTTTTCTGTTTATCATCATGTATCCGACAAGCTTACATTGGATTTTATAGGTAAAAATTCCCACAGATAGCTGTTTAGTTACTATTCCAGATGATATATATAGCGAGGCATGTGTAAGTACAACAGAAGAAGCCCTTGCGAGTTGTCAAGTTGTAGGCTACCCTGCAATGATCAAGGCATCCTGGGGTGGCGGGGGTAAAGGCATCAGAAAGGTTTGAATCTCATCTTAAAGCAATACAATATTGTGCTCCCCCCCCCCCCCCCTCCCCCCCTCCCCCACCCTCTCCCCCCTCCTCCTGCTCTTGCAGTCTGTATGAAGTAACCAATTTAAGTTGCCTCTAGTTGTTGGCTTATGTGAAATATTGGTTCTTCAAACTGATACAGGCAGTTGACTAGGTTGTAATTTATGCACCTTTTTTTTTCTTTACACGCAATGTTGATAAGATACTTTCAGGTTTATAATGATGATGAAGTCAAGGCATTATTTAAGCAAGTTCAAGGTGAAGTACCAGGATCCCCTATATTTATAATGAAGGTTGCTTCCCAGGTTTGATTCTTGCTCACGTTATAAACTAAGGTGACTAATTCTGAAAAAAGTACCTTCAGTTTTGGCCTTATTTTTATCTTCCATGTTGTTCCTGCAAGTAGAGTAGGCATCTCGAAGTTCAATTGCTCTGTGATCAGCATGGCAATGTCGCAGCTTTGCATAGCCGTGATTGCAGTGTTCAAAGGAGACATCAAAAGGCAGGTTTATGCTTAATATGTTAATTTTTGTCTTGTATTCTATTACATTCGTTTTTAAAGCTACTAGTTATAATTAAAACTTACTTGCATGTGTACTGTGTGGTCTACATATATACATTTCTGTCTATCTGGATATAGGTTCAAGAGTTCATTATACTGTCATGGTACTTACTTTGTTACTATCTAATGTAGATCATTGAGGAGGGCCCAATAACAGTTGCTCCCCGTGAGACTGTAATAAAGCTGGAGCAGGCAGCTAGGAGATTAGCAAAATCTGTAAATTATGTTGGAGCTGCAACTGTTGAGTATCTATACAGTATGGAAACTGGGGAGTACTATTTCTTAGAGCTCAACCCCCGGTTGCAGGTTTGTCATTCTGATTATTACACATATGACTGTCAATATTCTTCTTTAGTTTTTCATGGTACCATTCATCAACAACTAAATTGGCTTTTCGAATGAGTACTGTTGCGGTTGAAAAGTAACCAATCAGTGACCTATAACTATAAACCTTTCCATGGTTAGTTTTGTTTGTTTATTTTCTGTTACAATGGTTGATTAAATGCATTGGATGCTTAAATTAGGTGGAGCACCCTGTCACTGAATGGATAGCTGAAATAAATCTGCCAGCAGCCCAAGTTGCAGTTGGGATGGGTATTCCCCTGTGGAAAATTCCAGGTTTGGAATCCAATGCTCTCGTACCCTTTTTCTAGATTAACAATTTCTTATGTTGTAATACAATGATCATGTGACTTTTAACTAGAAATAAGGCGGTTCTATGGTAAGGATCATGGTGGAGGATATGACACTTGGAGGAGAACATCAGCTGTTGCTACCGCATTCAATTTTGACGAAGCAGAGTCTACGCGGCCAAAAGGTCACTGTGTGGCTGTGCGTGTAACAAGTGAGGATCCTGATGATGGGTTTAAGCCTACAAGTGGGAAAGTACAGGTTAGCTAATCCAAAAACTGAGAACTTTGTTATTGTCATTTTTTTATATGTGTATTTGGACTTAACTCTCGGCGGTTATGTAGGAATTGAGCTTCAAAAGCAAGCCAAATGTGTGGGCATACTTTTCTGTTAAGGTATATATTGTAGTACATATATTGCTGTAATAGTTCCTAAATCCAAAACCTACCTGATACTGATTGGTTTCGCCTCATAATGCAGTCTGGAGGAGGCATTCATGAATTCTCAGATTCTCAATTTGGTATGTAGCAAACATGATATGTCAGATGATTCAGAAACTAGGATGCAGCTTATCTAAAGTTAAAAATGCATTTACTTTCTCGAACTACCTAACAAAAGTAAAGCTGAGCGATTGAATTTTAATTTTGTCTTCAAGGTGGGTATTTATGTAGAATATTCTTGGGGCAGGAGAATGTGTATATATATTTCTAGTTCACCAATGAGTCAAAGACGGTCAGATGTGTTACATGGACTGTTCATCTTTCAAAAGTACTTGTACTCTGTTGACAGGACATGAGTATGAGCGTAAATTTAGGCTTTCCAAATTTGTTGGAATGTATATCATGATGTGGTGCTGATATCGGACACTGCATTATTGCAAAATAATAAGAGTTGTTCTTGAAAAGGAGTGTCCATTGCTGAATAATTTGAGGTGTGTAGTACTTCAAAGTCTTAGATCAACAAGAACTTGAAGATTATTCTTGCTACACCCTCATCAGTGGAGGGGTTGCACCAATATTCTTTGCTGTTCCGCTTTTTGTTGAGTTCAGTGTAATATTACCGATTTATTAAAATAAACTCATGGTCTAATCTTATAGACTCGTAGTTACATATATCTTGTGAAAGTGACTTGTCTCCATTAGCTTTACGTGTAGTTGGCATATGGATGTTGTGGAAGCGTTTATATAAATTTAAAACCTTAACAGGGCACATTTTTGCATTCGGAGAGTCTAGAGCTTTGGCTATTGCAAACATGGTTCTAGGGCTGAAAGAAATTCAAATCCGTGGAGAAATTCGAACAAATGTTGACTACACAATCGATCTGTTACATGTAAGATTCTCAGAAGCTGTATATTTCATTGTCTTAACTGAGTTTGACACCTAAAAATATACTGCAGGCTTCGGACTACAGGGAGAATAAAATACACACAGGCTGGTTAGATAGTAGAATTGCGATGCGTGTGAGAGCAGAAAGGCCCCCTTGGTATCTTTCTGTGGTTGGAGGAGCACTTTATGTATGAATTCTTATTCTGAATACTTCAACGATTTTTACTGTTTCTTGTGATACAATATTCTACATCAACTAATCGTCTAATTGTATATGCTTACCGCTTGATTCATCTACCTCAGAAAGCTTCTGCTAGCAGTGCAGCCATGGTTTCAGAATATGTTGGTTATCTTGAGAAGGGGCAAATCCCTCCAAAGGTGCTGTACAGAAACATCATCCTTATGTTCTGATTTTTGTCATTATATGTCAACTATAATCGTTTGCAATAAGCAGTGTTTTTTGACCATAATATTTGTTTTTTTTTTTGTTTTCTATTTAACTTGTGCTTTACTGCTGCAGCATATATCACTTGTCAGTTCTCAAGTTTCATTAAATATAGAAGGGAGCAAATACACAGTAAGTAATAGCTTTATAAGCTCTTAGAATGCCTTAATATTTTAGAGAGAAATTCTACAATATTAGTGCACACGCTTGTAGATGTCTTTTAGTCTCGTGATTTTCTTATGGTTCGTTGTTAATCAGATTGATATGGTAAGGGGAGGTCCAGGAAGTTATAAGTTGAAGATGAATGAGTCTTCAGTCGAAGCAGAGATACATACTTTACGTGACGGGGGTTTATTGATGCAGGTAAGTGATTTGCTTTCAATGCAACATGCTGCATATATTTCATGCAACACTTTACTAAATGTTTATTTTAGTAAAGTATAAGTTTCTTTTGCTAACAGGCTTAAAGACATTGGCCTTACAAGCACATAACATTACTTCTTATATTTTAGCCTTTATAGTACATAACAGTATGTGATCTCATTTTGTGACACAGTTGGATGGAAACAGTCATGTTATATATGCTGAGGAGGAAGCAGCTGGAACCCGTCTTTTGATTGATGGAAGAACTTGCTTGCTTCAGGTGCCTCCAGTTGTATTTATTTGTTTGCATGTTTAGATTTGCTTTGTTGATTAGTCTAATTACTGCTTTTTCTTGTTTTAGAATGACCATGATCCTTCTAAATTAGTGGCAGAGACACCATGCAAGCTACTAAGGTATTTAGTCGCAGATGGTAGTCATGTTGATGCTGACACACCGTATGCAGAAGTTGAGGTTATGAAGATGTGTATGCCACTTCTTTCGCCTGCTGCGGGGAACATCCAGTTTAAAATGTCTGAAGGTCAAGCAATGCAGGTAATTGTTTCAGTGCAGGAAATTCGAGTTCTTTTGTCTTGGTAGGAAGTATAAAGAGATGTTTCTAGGAAGTATAAAGAGATGTTTCTGCAGGCTGGTGAGCTAATAGCGAAGCTTGATCTAGACGATCCTTCCGCTGTGAGAAAAGCTGAACCTTTTGATGGCAGCTTCCCGGTACTGGGACCTCCTACTGCTATATCTGGAAAAGTGCATCAGAGATGTGCAGCAAGTTTGAATGCATCTCAGATGATTTTAGCAGGATATGAACATAATATCGAGGAAGTAAGTATCTTTTGCCCAGTCAGTGATCTGAGAAATTCCTTTTGAGTGAAATTAGTTTCACTTTGTTCCTCTGATATCATATGTACATGTGAGTGAATTATTAGTTATGTTTCTTTAAATTTATGTTCGAGAAATGTGTAATCTTGATCGTGATCTATGCCAGGTCGTTCAAAGTTTGCTTAGCTGTTTAGATAATCCTGAGCTTCCATTTCTACAATGGCAAGAGTGCATGTCTGTCTTGGCAACCCGACTACCAAAAGAGCTCAGAAATGAGGTACATGATCAGACTACTTCTCTTGCTACATGTTTTTCAGATATTGCATCAAATATTTATATGCACATACACATTTAAATTGATGCACAACACACAAATTTGTGTTTTAAATATTTATGCATTCTGATTTTTTATTGTTTTCCAGCTAGAAACAAAATATAAAGAGTACCAAGTAATCCCTGGCTTGCAAAATCTTGACTTCCCAGCCAAAATTCTGAGGGGTGTTCTTGAGGTTGGATCCTGGTCTCATTTTTATCCTTTTGTTCAGTTATATCTGGAATTTTTACTAGTGACTAAATTTTATGGCACCTGTTTTGACCAGTCCCATCTAAGCTCCTGCTCCACTAAAGATAAAGGAGCCCAAGAAAGGCTTATTGAGCCATTGCTTAGTCTTGTCAAGTCTTATGAGGGTGGCAGAGAGAGCCATGCACGTGTCATTGTTCAAGCTCTCTTTGATGAGTACTTATCAGTTGAGGAGTTATTTAGCGACAATATCCAGGTGGGTGCACCTTACGGAAACAAATATGTGTATTTTGTATAATATCGCTGCAATCATTTCTCTGCTCATGCAAAGTTAGCATGTCTTTTTCTTCTCAGTTCTTTAAATTATTCTTCCCTCTTATACAGTTGATTGAATTTTTGATTTTATTCTATTCAAGTCAAAATTATTTGCCCTGTACTTCTACTTTTTGTGCATCCTTTTATAAGTTTTTAGGAGCCACATATTGATCTCAGAATATACTGTGGCACCAGGTATATGGTAACTTTGATTATTCACTAATAAATTCAATGTTTATTCTAACAACTTGTATTTGTTCAACTTGGTAGATATTGTGGTTATGAAATCCAGAACTTCAATATTAATAACAGATAGAAAAACAAGTTCAAGTGTTTTATTCCCAAGACCTTTGTGGACGTTCAATATATTTTTAACTTTTGGTAATTTAACTTCAGGCAGATGTAATTGAACGGCTTCGACTTCAATACAAGAAAGATCTCTTGAAGGTTATGGACATCGTGCTTTCTCATCAAGTATGTTTTAAATTTTTAAAATATAAAAGTGACTAGTTAGCTTAGTGTTATTCAGATTTCAGGTTTAACTTAAGATGAAAAATTATCCCCGCCTAATGTTTTTGGTCGACAGGGAATTAAAAATAAAAATAAGCTGATACTGCGGCTCATGGAGCAATTGGTGTACCCAAATCCCGCTCCATACAGGGATCAGTTAATTCGATTTTCGGCACTTAATCATACAAACTATTCTCAGGTTTGTAGTTGCACTGATTCTTATGATTATCTGTGCAACATCTAGCCTATGAACTAAAGCTGGCCTCCTACAAGTGTTTCACAAGTTGATGCTTTGAATATAAAGAAAATTTCTAAATCCGTTCACTTTTGCAGCTAGCATTGAAGGCAAGCCAACTGCTAGAACAAACAAAGTTGAGCGAACTCCGCTCTAACATTGCCAGAAGTCTTTCTGAATTAGAGATGTTTACTGAAGAAGGTGAAACTATGGATACTCCCAAAAGGAAAAGTGCCATCAATGAACGAATGGAAGATCTTGTGAGTGCTCCTTTAGCAGTGGAGGATGCCCTTGTAGGCCTTTTTGATCATAGTGATCCCACCCTTCAGCGGAGGGTTGTCGAAACATATATTCGCAGACTGTATCAGGTAATGATGATTGAATTTAACTGTAGACATATATCTACTGGAAAAGCTCAAGCTATCTAAGATATTTATTTTCAGCCCTACCTAGTAAGCGGCAGTGTCAGGATGCAGTGGCACAGATCTGGTCTTATCACATCGTGGGAGTTCACTGAAGACCATCTAGAAAGAAATATTAATGGATCTGACTATCACCTAGGTGGGAAGCCAGGGGTTCAGAAGAAGTGTGAGAGGAAGTGGGGTGCCATGGTTATCATCAAATCTCTTCAGTTTTTGCCAACAGTTTTGAGTGCTGCATTGAAAGAAATGACTACAGGCTTCGACGAGACTATTCCTAGTGGATCTGATGAGCGAGCTAGCCATAGTAATATGATGCATATTGCACTGGCAGGCATCAATAACCAGATGAGTTCACTTCAGGACAGGTTATTTCGACATACCCTTCTTGTCAATTAAGTTTTGAAAAAAATTTGTGCGTGCAAGACAAGTTTGCTTAAAGACATATGTGTGTGTGTATCCAATTATTCACTTCCTGCATTGCTGCTATTATTAGTCACCACGATCTGGGATTGACTTCACCCATGTTATTAGTTTACATATTTTCGTAGACTTTTAAGCATTCTAATTTTTGCAGTTACACTGAGACTGAGTGCACTTAGATAAATTATGCTAACAGATACATCTTATTGACTCAGGGTACATGACATTATTATTTTTTTAATGGAAGGATGTAGTTAAGTCTGTTTAATGGAAGGATAACTTAATTTTATATACTTACAGAACAACCAAAGGGCTAACGTGTCAAGTGAATAAATGAAAATCAGTGCTTGCTAAGCATTAACTTATTGTTTCAATATACAGTGGTGATGAGGATCAAGCTCAAGAAAGAATCAACAAGTTGGCCAAAATTCTTAGAGAAAAAGAAGTAAGCCACAACCTCAGAATTGCTGGTGTTGCAGTTGTAAGCTGTATAATACAGAGAGATGAAGGACGGGGCCCTATGAGACATTCCTTTTATTGGTCAGCGGAGAAGCTTCATTATGACGAGGAGCCGCTGTTACGTCACCTGGAGCCTCCTCTATCAATATATCTTGAATTGGTTTGTGAATATATAACTTCAACAAAATTTGTTTTTCTTATAAAACACAACACACACAAATAAAAATGATAGCAGATAATTGATGCACAAATTTGTATGTAATTCAGGAGAAACTCAAGGGTTATAATAAAATAAAGTACACTCCATCGCGTGACCGACAATGGCACCTCTACACTGTTGTTGACAAGGCACTGCCAATCCAGAGGATGTTTCTCAGAACACTAATAAGGCAACCTACAACAAATGACAGCTATAAGGTGTATCAAGGTCTGGACACAGGAAAAGCACAATCCACTTGGGCTTTGTCTTATACTTCAAGGAGCATATTGAGATCTTTAATGACTGCAATGGAAGAAGTGGAACTGCATGTTCATAATGCAACCGTAAAATCTGACCATGCTCATATGTACCTCTATATCATACAGGAGCAACAAATTAACGATCTTCTGCCACACTCGTAAGCATGTGTATATCATTAAAAATAATAATCAAGAGAGCTAGCTTCTTACTAGTATGATTATGCATTGGCAGGAAAGTGTTCAGTGATAATGGGCAAGAGGAAGGTGCGGTTGGGAAAATATTGGAAGAACTGACACGTGAAATTCATAAATCAGTTGGGGTAAAGATGCATCGTTTAGGCATTTGTGAGTGGGAGGTAAAGCTTGGGATAACATCTGCTGGAAAAGCCAATGGTGCTTGGAGGGTGGTTGTAACTAATGCAACTGGTCACACTTGTGTTGTGCATGTGAGTTGATTCTTGTTTTGCTGCTAAGTGATGTAGTTTTACTGAAATTATAATACTGCATCATGTATATATAAGAGTATCTTTGTCTAATTTAAAAAAGTCAAAATTCAATATACAAGAACGCTAAAAATAGGATCATCAAATACCAGGCTTAAGCAATTGTTACTTTTGTGGTAAAGAGCTCTTACTTGAGACAATTGTTCAATCAGTGAAATGCTATGATCAGCCATCGTAACTATTTACATGAGACATAAGCTAAGACAAGACTACAATGTAAATAAAAATTGGTTGCATGATCAAGTTATCAGAAGTTATTTATCATTATACTTTGGGTTGGTTAGCTGTTCCAAGTAGTATATGTAGTTAATGTTAATATAATTTCTTTATTTGTCACATAGCATTACTTACATCCTAAAATGGGGAATTCGAGGTGTAACATGTTTGTTGGAATATAAGATATTATTTTTCTGTAAATAGTGATTCGGTATTCTAGTCTAACCTTCCGAAAATTTTCAATCTTCATCAGTATAATCGTGATAAGGTAGTTTATTTGTATTTTCCTAAAATGATTGCTGAATGTTTGCTACTAATGTCTATGTAAAAGTTGGAATAATGGTGTTGTATGCAATTGAAGCATATAATATATTTGGTTAATGTCATGCTAAATACTTTCGATTTTTAAATAGGTTTCTAGCATTGCATTATATATTGTTTTATACTTTATAGATATACCGAGAATTGGAGGATGCAAGCACACACACAGTGGTGTACCATTCAATCTCTCAGCAGGGCCCTTTACATGGTGTGCCCGTAAATGCACAGTATCAGCCTTTAGGAGTTCTAGATAGGAGACGTCTTTTGGCCAGGAAAAGCAACACCACTTACTGCTATGATTTTCCGCTGGTAAGCACCTCTGATTTGCATTTAATACTAGTATACAGTTATAACCAGGTATAGTGCTCTTTAAGAAATACAAAACCTGCTATTCTTGCAGGCATTTGCAGCAGCATTGGAAAAATGTTGGGAATCCCAGTTGCCTAATAGCATGAAGCCTAAGGACAAAGTTCTCAAATTCAAGGAGTTCACATTTTCTAACCTGAATGGCAACTGTGGGATGCCTCTTGTAACTGTGGATCGCCAACCAGGGCTCAATGTTGTTGGCATGGTAGCCTGGTGTATGGAGATGTGTACCCCTGAGTTCCCTTCTGGGAGAGAGATCATTATTATCGCAAATGACGTGACATTTAAAAATGGATCTTTTGGTCCGAAAGAAGATGCATTTTTCCAGGCTGTGACTGAACTCGCTTGCATTAAGAAACTGCCTCTCATATATTTGGCTGCAAACTCAGGAGCCCGTATCGGTGTAGCTGAGGAGGTGAAATCCTGTTTTAAAGTAGGTTGGTCTGATGAATCGAGCCCTGAGCGCGGGTTTCAGTATGTTTATTTAACTCCTGATGATTATGGTAATATTGGATCATCTGTGATTGCACATGAGTTGCAGCTTCCAAGTGGAGAAACGAGGTGGGTAATTGATACCATTGTAGGAAAGGAGGATGGTTTGGGGGTGGAGAACTTAACTGGTAGTGGAGCAATTGCTGGTGCATACTCAAGGGCATACAGGGAAACCTTTACCTTAACATATGTAACTGGCAGAACTGTTGGAATAGGTGCATATTTGTCTCGTCTTGGGATGCGTTGTATACAAAGGACTGATCAGCCTATTATTTTGACTGGTTTCTCTGCACTCAACAAACTACTGGGTCGGGAGGTTTACAGTTCTCACATGCAACTTGGAGGACCTAAAATTATGGCAACGAATGGTGTTGTTCATCTTACAGTTTCTGATGATCTTGAAGGCGTGTCTGCTATCTTGAAGTGGTTAAGTTTCGTGCCTGCATATTCAGGCGGTCCACTTCCCATTACTACTCCTCTGGATTTCCCAGAGAGGCCTGTTACGTACCTCCCTGAGAACACCTGTGATCCTCGTGCAGCTATATGTGGTTCTCTAGATGGTAATGGGAACTGGCTTGGGGGCATGTTTGACAGGGATAGCTTCGTTGAGGCTTTGGAAGGATGGGCAAGGACAGTTGTGACTGGTCGAGCGAAGCTGGGTGGAATTCCTGTTGGGATCATTGCCACTGAAACTCAAACTATGATGCAAGTTATCCCTGCAGATCCTGGACAGCTCGATTCCCATGAAAGGGTTGTTCCTCAAGCTGGACAGGTATGGTTCCCTGATTCTGCAAATAAGACAGCTCAAGCGTTGATGGATTTTAACAGGGAAGAGCTCCCACTTTTCATTCTTGCCAACTGGAGAGGCTTTTCAGGTGGACAGAGGGATCTTTTTGAAGGTATCCTTCAAGCTGGATCAACCATTGTTGAAAACCTTAGAACATACAACCAGCCTGTTTTTGTATATATCCCCATGGGGGGCGAGCTTCGAGGTGGGGCATGGGTTGTTATCGATAGTAGAATCAATTCAGACCATATTGAAATGTTTGCCGAGCGGACTGCAAAGGGGAATGTCCTTGAGCCTGAGGGCCTGATTGAAATCAAGTTCAGAACGAAAGAGCTGTTAGAGTGCATGGGAAGGCTTGACAAACAGCTTATCGATCTCAATGCAGAACTTTCAGAAGCGAAGAGCACCAGGGAGTTTGCAAATGTTGAATCCTTGCAGCAGCAAATAAAATCTCGGGAAAAGCAGCTTTTGCCGATCTACACTCAGATAGCTACAAAATTTGCAGAACTGCATGATACATCTTCTAGAATGGCTGCGAAAGGGGTGATCAAAGAAGTTGTTGACTGGAGTAACTCTCGATCTTTCTTCTACAAAAGATTAAGCCGAAGAGTTGCTGAGGGGACATTGATCAAGACAGTGAGAGATGCTGCTGGCGACCAGCTGTCCTACAAAGCAGCACTGAACATGATAAAGAATTGGTTTACCTCGAGTAGCAGCAACGATACTTGGTTGGATGATGAAGCTTTCTTTGCATGGAAAAATAACCTAAACAACTATCATGACAAGCTACAAGAGTTGCGAATGCAGAAGGTAACATTCCAACTGATGCAGATGAGTGATTCAGCATTAGATCTTCAAGCTCTACCCCAAGGTCTTGATGCACTTCTACAGAAGGTGATATATAAAATTTCTTCTTATATGGTTTCTTCATCTTATCTTTTTGAACCATTGTAGAGGTCTAATGTTCATGTGTAATGCAGGTAGAACCATCAATCAAGAAGCAGTTAGTGGAAGAACTACAAAAGGTGATCAATTCGCAGGCATCAGTTGCTGTCAACGGGAAAGTCAAGGTCCCTCTGTGACATCCTTTAGTTCCAGCAACGTAAATTCATTAGTAGTTCGAGGCCATTTAATCTATTCGACGTCTTGGTGGAGTGTAGATAATTGTTCCAAATACACGTTTTAGAGGTGAAGTATATTAGCACAGAAGCTCTACCTACGGTATTCTTGTCAGCTGGTTCATAGACTAATTTTGCTTCTGCATTCCTCCGCACCAAACAGCACACTGATCTGTGAGTACTCTCACCCTTTTTAATTAGATTGAACATGTTTTTTAGTTGATGTTTGACTGTAATATAACATGTCTGAGTTTGGCGTTCTGATTATATAGTCGTTTATGTGCAATAATGGTGTTTTAGTATCCAAGTTCTTACTATTTGAGTTTAAGTTGTGTGATAATATTGCTTTTACAGTTTTAGCGGTTTGATATCAATAGAGTACAATTTATTTTGATAATGTCATTAGATTTACATCTGGTCTAGCATGAATACCTATGTAATAAGGTACCATAGTTTGAAGCTTTGAGCTTTTCAGTGGCTCAAAAAGCTCGATAAATTATATAATTCATTAGAATATGAATAAGAGAAAATATCTAGCCTTCTGTGTGAGTAGAGTATTCGAAGCAGAGACGAAATAAGAGTAAGAAAAGAAGAGTTAATGATGTGGAACAAAATAAATACAAAGGTTTTATCCTCCGGATGTGGTTTTAATAGAAAGAGCTATGATAAAATGGCATCTCTAACTACTGGAGAGGATGCTTGTACTGTGCCTTTAGATAAGTTGCTTGGTGATCTGAATTTTAGGGAACCAGAAACTGATTATGATCACACAAAGGAGTGAATGAAAGCTGGTCTATAAAATTAAAAGTCTAAAAGGCCAGGAGTTAGTATGTTTCTTTGCTTTTATATCAAGTAGTGTGCTATAAATTCTGCTTGAAAAGACACTTGAATGATATTTGGCAATTAAGAGAGAAATACGAAACTATGTAGAATAGGTGAATAAGAGAAACAAACAATATTTGAGTATAGGCTATTTCCACTAACAAATTTGGCTCATTGATGATAGAGAAGTGCTTCACACGATCTCTGAAACTCTAAATATAGATTTCTTGCATATCTTCTTGTTTAGGCAAGTAATCTAACAATTTTAGATTGTATTAACTGTTGACGTACTGTTTAGTTTTTACAACTCCTCACAGATACCCCATGTCTTTTTGTTGTTTGACAGACACCAAGAGGTTGATAGGCAGATCATACTTGGATGAATCTGTGCAGAGTTTCATGATAGATTCAAGACGATATCTGTAGCTGACGCTTCATTGTCTAGTGGCATTAGGTTTTATTAGTAGTAGTAATTATTTGTCTGTTGTAGCTGAATTATGTCGATGTGACATTGTAGCTTAAATGGATTTGTGGTGGATTTTGATGAAGTTATATATAAAAGGTTTTATTTTGAACAAGGCTATCACGATTGAAAGCAGAGTGCCTACTGCATAGCAGCAGTGCTAACCGGTCTTTGTACCAACCATGTATACTCATGGAGTATTTTATCATGCAAACTATTAAAATACATGAAGCTTACTGAGAAAAAGTAGCAACGTTTTATTTGTTATAGTTATAGAAACTATGAGATGTAAGTCGTATGTTAAATATTTATCACAATCATGTTATGTTAAAATGTATTGAACATATGCTAAAACCTTTCATTTTTTTAGCAACCACAAAAATGATAATAATTTTTTTTTATAAAGTATGTTCCTAACCAGCTGCAGGCATTACAGTCTAATGAGTCGATAATCAACCAGTAACTTCGAGTAGTCGAGGACAAGCCAACATTCTCTGATGCTGCTTTTCCAGAACATGATACGGCTACAGTGTTTTTTTTTTAAAATTTAGATACGATTAATAAAAGAGAAAACTGGGCCAGAGGTTGTCCTCAGGCAATCTTCCTTAGGTTAAAAGGTTTTCTTCCTCGGGCAATTTTTTTAATGATAATTTACATATATAGCCTTACAATATATTGTAAATCTTTTAATCTCAGGGAAAACCATGAGGACAACCTCAGGCACCTCAAGTATATATTGTAAATCTTTTAATCTTTTAATCTTTTAAATATACTAGCTTAAAATCCGTGCGAGGCACGGATTGTTTTTAATATTATATGAATTTCTTTCATTAGTTTAAATTAATTTTTTTTAAAACATTAATTTTGGAGGCTTAAATTTTTATATGAGATTATTTGATAAAAAATATATAAATGTTATCCGTGATATTTCTAGAAAATGAGGGATTTTAGTTTAAAAAATTTAGAAAAGATGATAGGTTTTAGTTGAAAAAGGTAATAGGTTAATTTTTAATGATTATAAAATTATTATTTCATTTTATTAAGTAGAATGCCGGTGATATGATTAGAAAAAAGAGGATTTACTTAGAGAATATAAAAAAGGTAACATATTCTATGTGAAAAAGGTAATTGATTAGTTTATAATAATTATAATTTAATTACGTTATTTTACTAAATACAAAAGGAGAAATTAATATTGTCCGTGATATTGTATCAAAAGAGGTATTTTAGTTAGAAAATAAGAAAATAATATACGTTTTAGCTGAAAAGGTAATTGGTTAATTATTAATATTATAATATTATTAGTTTATTGTATTAAATAGAACCGCCCGTGATATAATTGGGAAAAAAAATATTTGGTTAGTGAAAATAGAAAGGTAACATGAAAATTAAAAAAAAATGTTACGGTTTATGTAAAAAAAGGTAATTGATTAGTTTATAGTAATTATAATTTAATTATGTTATTTTACTAAATAAAACTACACATACTTTTTAGAAAATGAGAAATTAATGTTGCCCGTGATATTTCTTGAAAAAAGAGAATTTAATTAGAAAAAATAGAAAAGAAGATACGTTTTAGTTGAAAAGGTAATCGGTTAATTATTATTATTATAATATTATTATTTTATTTTTATTAAATAGAAACGCACATGATATAATAGGAAAAAAAGAGGTTTCAGTAAAAGAAAAGAAAAAAGGTAACGTATTTTGGCTCAAAAAGGTAACTGTTCATCATATAATTGGAAAATGAGAGATTTTAGTTAGAAAAAAGAGAAAAGGTAACGTGTTTTAGCTATTCATCATATAATTGGAAAATGAGAGATTTTAGTTAGAAAAAAGAGAAAAGGTAACGTGTTTTAGCTGGAGATAATGACCAAAATGCCTCATTTTGGTCATCAACTGCCCAAAATATCCGTTTTCAAAGTCGTGGCCCTCAGTACCCACGGGACACGCTACTGGCAACGGCGTGTCCCAAGCTCAGTTTTTTCAAAAATTTTGCTAAGGACCGAGCTGTTCTCCCCCTACTCTCCCGACCGGATTTCGCCTCCCCCGCCAACTAGCTTCTATGGTCACGTTCCGTCCATCTCCGAGCCATATGACCACATCAATTTGATGGTCACACTTTGCTCTTCCATATTAATCTATCGTTTTGTTGAAAATCTTGCCGTAGGGGCGTGTTTGAAGAAGATCGGAAACCGAACTCGAAAAAACGTCCGATTTGGGCATTTAAATTACGGGAATAGAATCGATAAATTAATGGTATAGAATTGTAGAGGATCCTGAGACGATTCGTTTCGTATATAGAACTCAACTGGAAAGTGCCTGAGGTGGAAGAACGAAGGAGATGAAAAAACGGAAAATTTCGCCCGGCGAGTCGCCCGACTAGGCTGTGGAGAAGACGATGACGACCTCAGATGCGCTGGTGGGAACGGCGTATCCGTGTGATACGCATTACGCAAATGCGTATCCGCCACTACAGTATTTGATAATACTCCGCTGCCAGTGGCGTGATATGGGATACTACTCTCCTAGTGGCGTATCTCAAGACACTTCTCTGTCAGTAGCGTATCCCGTGGGTATTTAGGGCCGCGTTTTTGGATCTTGGTATTTTAGTTATGCTCACCCAACTTTTGGGGTAGATAAGGCCATCACCCTTTTAGCTGAAAAGGGTAATTGATTAGTTAATAGTAATTATGATATAAATATGTTATTTAGTTATTAAAAATAGAAAAGGTAATATGTTTAACCTGAAAAAGGAAATTGATTAATAAAGTAGAAATTTTAGTGAGATAAAATAAAAAAGATATTATATTTTACCTAAAAGAAGAAATTATTTTGTTATTGAAAATAGAAAAAATAATATGTTTAACTTGAAAAAGGAAATTGATTAGTTAGTAGGTTGAATTTTATCTGTAATTAAGTTTGGGTAAATAAGTAAAATCAACAAGTACCGTACCGACCGACCGGCCAACCAACCAAACTTTTAATGTTTCGGCTTTTATATAATAGTATAAATTTAATCTTTTAATTTTGTAAATATAAATTTTTTTAATGATAATTTACATATATAGCCTTAAAATATATTGTAAATCTTTTAATCTCAGGGGAAAACCCTGAGAACAACCTCAGGCACCTCAAGTATATATTGTAAATCTTTTAATCTTTTAAGTATATATTTAACCTCAGGCACCTCATGCCTTAAAATATATTGTAAATCTTTTAATCTTTTAAATATATTTATATATTGTAAATTACGTCTCTAGTGAATGATATGACATGGAAAAGCATATCATGTTCTAATTTAGAATTAAAATGTTTCTTATTTCTCAATTTCCTTCTTTCTCTTTTCCTTTTCTCCCAAGTTTGTCACTATTCAACTAAGATTATAGTATATATTTTGAGTAACATGAAAAACTAGGGCCACGTTTATTTGCCGGAATTATAATTCCGAGGGAATATAATTCTAATTGAAATTTATATATCATAATTTATTAGCGGAATATTCGTGTGAATCATAATTTTTTTAATTATTTCATTCGATGTTTGTTTAGGATTATGTTATAATTCTTTAAATATTTACTATATTTTACATGTTTGTTTTGAGGAATAACATCTAGGATTGAAATATTATTTTTTAAATTTTCTAATTAAATGGTTTAAAATGATTTCATATTGAAAGAATTATAGAGAAATTAAATTTAAAAAATGCTATAATTTCTAAAAGCATTTCCAAATTTGTTACTAAATGTTGAATTGTCGTTATGTTATTGACCATTTTTCATAATGGGAACATTTTTGGAATTTTTTTCAAATATATAGGATTACTCATTAAATAATACATCATTCAATTTAAATATTAAGCTTTTTTTTATAGGAATGATAAATGTCATTCATGAAAAGAATAAGATGATACATCTAAAGAGATAATAAAAGCTAATCATCTAACCGAAAGGTATGCTTAACCAATCCATGAGTCTATCAACCGATTAGAATCTTGAATCTTGTTCCATCAAAATAAGTATATGGATAATATTCAAGACAATCTTTAGATTAATCTCAAATAAACTTTTATAACAAACATGGAATAATAATTTTCAAGAAATATAATTAGAGCATCTCCAATGGGAGAGACCTCTTAGGTAAATTTTGAAATCAATTACCATAAATAAGAATGATAAAGAATGTGTAAACAATTTTGCACTCCAACGGGACAAAACCCTTGTCTATAATTATAGATAATCTCTTCATGTTGGCTATATTTGTCGAACCTCTAGATAGACCTGTAGTGAATTGCCACATCACTTATTTTTATATTAAAATTATATATTCCATTAGTAATAACTTGAAATATTAATAACATACCTTCATTAAAATATAGTCAAGCATCATAGCCAATACCCCCGCACTACAAGAAAATCGCAATCAGACAACACTCATCAGACAACGCTCGGACGAAAAAGCATTGTTTGGAATTAAGAGACAACGGTTTTTTTGTAACTTCAGAAAAGTATTGTGTCATCCAGGTACCCTACAACGGGTTAAAAACGTTGTCTAGTAAATTGATTCAGACAATGGCTTTTGCAATGTGGTGTTGTAAAGACGAGTAAGGTTGCACAACTGTTTTTACGAACATTGTCTGATCTGTTTTGAGACAACGTTTATAAACCGTTGTATAATTCACACAACTGTTTTCATATACCATTGTTGATAAGTGGAGTTTATATCCACTTGGAGCGTTCCATATCGGCTTAAATTGATTGCTTTGGCCTCAAGTTTGTTGTAGTTTTGATGTGTTTTGTGTAAGTGTGTAGGTTTGGAAGAATGTTGATTAAGATCGTTGTTTCCGTCACTTTTGGAGTTGAATTCGGGCTTAATAATGTAGAATGGAGTCTTGTTGTGGTTCACCATGAGGATTCCAAGCATAGAGGATTGAAAACGGAAGAGAACGCAAAAAGAACGGGAGCAAACGGAGCAAAAACGAAGGAAATAGAGCTGAAAAACGAAGGACAGAAATTTCCATCAGATTGTGGCTGGGCAGACTGCGCCAAATCTGAGCAGTCTGCGCCAGATTGGCAGAATGTTGCTGGGCAGACTGCTCCAATCCTGAGCAGTCTGCTCAAAGTCGCGCTGAAAATTTACAGTTTTGCCCTTTTTACGATTTTGGCCATATCTTGAGTTCTAGAAGTCAGTTTTGGGCGATCTTACTGTCCACGCGTAGATAACGAGATTTTCTATCATTCTAAAGTGGTCCAGAGGCCCAATTGTAGCTGGAACGTTCCAGAAAATCTGAAGAAAAGTCAGCTGCGAATTTCCCTTTAAATCAGAATTAGTTTAGGAAACGTACTTCTATTATAATTCTGATTTGGTATTTTCTTGTTGGGCAAGATGTCTAGAGCCTATATAAACACATCCAACCCTTGTAAATTAAGATTATCATCATTAGGAGTAGAACTATTACATATCAATTACTTAGGTTTATTTGTATATTTTCATACTTTGTTTTTATCATGGTTTCATCAGATCCCATGATGACGAGAGGTTCGATTATGAACTAATCGTTGTCATGGGATTCTAACGGATTTATTTATGGAGCTTTAGTATCTTGATTGCTTTAAAGATCTGTGTGTGGTGTATATCTGATATCCTCGTATGTTTATGCTTAATTGATAGATGCGTCATGAACATCTAATTTGTTAATCTCTTGTGAAGTGAAAGTGGATCTTGAGATTTAGAACTTGCCATGCTAGCATAGGTTCATAATTGTTATCAATATGATTGTGGTGTGAGATGAAAATACTTATACTGCCCTGTGTGATCTTTATGGATAACTTGTTCTTCAACCGTTATGTTTTCAAATCTTATAGAGATATAGGGTCTAAGCATAATTGGTGTCTATTCATCTTCTATCTCTTTTGTGGATGTATGTTTAGTTTGGTATTCGTATACTGAGAAGTAGCGTATACTTGTTTCGTGTTATCCGATCAGATATCATAACCATTGCATATAGTGATTAAAGGCGTCAGATCTAAGCAAAGTATTTAATGAAATTAGGATTCCATGGTTTTTCTTGCAGACGTAATTAGATTTTAATTCTTGTTAGTTAGTTAATTCTTAGTTTTGTTAATTTGTGTCTTAGTTAATTTAGTTTAATAAACCCAAAATTGTTATTGTCTTAGCAGTGCATAATAACCAAACATTGTTGCATAGGCATATTTACTGAATAGAACCATAACTTGATCCCTGTGGGAACGAATTTGGACTTAACCTTATATATTACTTGTGACCACGTACGCTTGCGTGATTTAGTGCAAACAAGTTTTTGGCGCCGCTGCCGGGGATCATTGGTGTTTTATTTTTGGTTTATGTGCTTGTCAATAGTGGTCGTTAGAGTTCACTGACTCAGATTTCTTTTTCTCATCTATTCTTGTAGTTAGTTGGTGTTTCAGGTACTTGTCAGAGAGCATTGACGTTGAAGATGGATTTTCTAAATTACTATGGAGTTCAGTAGGTGGTTAGTGTTTGTGAGCTATGTGCGGGCACACATGAGACGTATCAGTGCTGGAGCAACCATGGTGGTATTAATAAAAAAACCGTTGTTTAATGTTCTTGTATGATATTTAATGGTCAACTATCAAAGTACTCCTTGGTCAAACTAGTATAATTTTCGAATAATAATTTTTTTAAAAAAAATTTTGGACGATCCAACAGTGCGGATGATGTTATATAAAAATTTTAGTGATGATTTTTATTAACTTTCGTACAGTTCGATCGTCGAATAAATCATTCAAAAAATTATTCAGTGAATCTCAATCTTGCCTCGTTATAGGAAGTAGCACTTTTGCTAAGTTTTTGTTAAAATCTCGTACAACCTGACCTTTTTATTTTTTGGTTTTTTTTTTCCCAACACTAGAATGAGTGTTTATTAACTTTCTTACGGTTGGATCGTCGAAGAAATCAATCAAAAAAATTATTCAGTGAATCTGGATCGTGCCTCGTTATAGGAAGTAGCACTTTTGCTACGTTTTTGTTAAAATCTCGTACAACCCGACCTTTTTATTTTTTGATTATTTTTTCCCAACACTAGAATGAATGTTTATTAAATTTCGTACGGTTCGATCGTCGAAGAAATCAATCAAAAAAATTATTCAGTGAATCTGGATCGTGTCTCGTTATAGGAAGTAGCACTTTTGCTTAGGGATGGGCATTCACCCCGGCCTGCCCGATCCCGATCCGTTCCCCGCACCGAACGGGGCGGGGAATCGGGGATTTTTTCGGGGACGGGCCGGGGAGTGGGGACAATTTTCCAAAAAAAGCGGGGAGCGGGCCGGGGACGGGATTCTAGTTCTCCCCGGCCCGATCCCCGAACCCCGCCCCGATTCTCAATCCCCGACTCGATTTCACCACATTAAAATATATATAACTATATATATATTATTAATCATATATTAATATATACGAATTTCCAATACTTTATATTGGAAACAAAATGATATTTTAATCTTATATGTTTGTCTTTCTAGTAGTTAAATAACTTCATTTCCATGTTATTTATAATTGTTTATTTAAGTAATATTTTTTTATCTTAACATGTAATCTAGTTATAGTTGCTAATTTCGCTATATATCACAAGAAAAAATAATTTCAAACTATAGTTAATATTTAATATTATTTAAATATTATTTTTTGTTTAAAATGAAATTCCCCGATTCCCCGCGGGGATCCCCGTTACCCGTTCGGGCCGGGGCAGGGGAATAAAAAATAATCCCCGACGGGGATCGGGCCGGGGACGGGGATCGGGTTTGAATTCGGGGATGGGGGCGGGGATAGCACTTCCCGGCCCCGAAGTGCCCCGATGCCCATCCCTACTTTTGCTACGTTTTTGTTAAAATCTCGTACAACCCGACCTTTTTATTTTTTGATTATTTTTTCCCAACACTAGAATAAGTGTTTATTAACTTTCGTACGGTTCGATCATCGAAGAAATCAATCAAAAAAATTATTCAGTGAATCTGGATCGTGCCTCGTTATAGGAAGTAGCACTTTTGCTACGTTTTTGTTAAAATCTCGTACAACTCGGCCTTTTTATTTTTTGAATATTATTTCCCAACACTAGAATGAGTGTTTATTAACTTTCGTACGGTTCGATCGTCGAAGAAATCAATCAAAAAAATTATTCAGTGAATCTGGATCGTGCCTCGTTATAGGAAGTAGCACTTTTGCTACGTTTTTGTTAAAATCTCGTACAACCCGACCTTTTTATTTTTTGATTATTTTTTCCCAACACTAGAATGAGTGTTTATTAACTTTCGTACGGTTCGATCATCGAAGAAATCAATCAAAAAAATTATTCAGTGAATCTGGATCGTGCCTCGTTATAGGAAGTAGCACTTTTGCTACGTTTTTGTTAAAATCTCGTACAACCCGACCTTTTTATTTTTTGAATATTATTTCCCAACACTAGAATGAGTGTTTATTAACTTTCGTACGGTTCGATCGTCGAAAAAATCAATCAAAAAAATTATTCAGTGAATCTTTATCGTGCCTCGTTATAGGAAGTAGCACTTTCGCTACGTTTTTGTTAAAATCTCGTACAACCCGACCTTTTTATTTTTTGAATATTTTTCCCAACACTAGAATGAGTGTTTATTAACTTTCGTACGGTTCGAGCGTCGAAGAAATCTTTCAAAAAAATTATTCAGTGAATCTGGATCGTGCCTCGTTATAGGAAGTAGCACTTTTGCTACGTTTTTGTTAAAATCTCGTACAACCCGACCTTTTATTTTTTGATTATTTTTTCCAAACACTAGAATGAGTGTTTATTAACTTTCGTACGGTTCGATCATCGAAGAAATCAATCAAAAAAATTATTTAGTGAATCTGGATCGTGCCTCGTTATAGGAAGTAGCACTTTTGCTACGTTTTTGTTAAAATCTCGTACAACCCGTCCTTTTTATTTTTTGAATATTTTTTCCCAACACTAGAATGAGTGTTTATTAACTTTCGTACGGTTCGAGCATCGAAGAAATCGTTCAAAAAAATTATTCAGTGAATCTGGATCGTGCCTCGTTATAGGAAGTAGCACTTTTGCTACGTTTTTGTTAAAATCTCGTTCAACCCGACCTTTTTATTTTTTGATTATTTTTTCCCAACACTAGAATGAGTGTTTATTAACTTTCGTACGGTTCGATCATCGAAGAAATCAATCAAAAAAATTATTCAGTGAATCTGGATCGTGCCTTGTTATAGGAAGTAGCACTTTTGCTACGTTTTTGTTAAAATCTCGTACAACCCGACCTTTTTATTTTTTGAATATTTTTTCCCAACACTAGAATGAGTGTTTATTAACTTTCGTATGGTTCAAGCATCGAAGAAATCATTCAAAAAAATTATTCAGTGAATCTGGATCGTGCCTCGTTATAGGAAGTAGCACTTTTGCTACGTTTTTGTTAAAATCTCGTATAACCCGACCTTTTTATTTTTTGATTATTTTTTCCCAACCCTAGAATGAGTGTTTATTAACTTTCGTACGGTTCGATCGTCGAAAAAATCAATCAAAAAAATTATTCAGTGAATCAAAATTTTTTTTGTTTAAATCTTGTATGATATTTGTTAAAAAAAATCATTCTTGTATGATATAATAGTGGTCAACTATCATTCAATTTTTTTTTTGTAAAATTATTATTCCCTCTAATTTGTAAAAACTACTATTCCCTCATGCTTAGATATTTGTTTAATTTTAAGTAAATTTTTTTAAAAAGTAAATTAGAAAAGCACTACAAACATGAAAAAGAAGGGCGGTATTTTTCCCTCCTACACAAAATATTACAATTTCACTTTCCCCCTTAAACCAAAAAAAAACTCTCTTCCCCCTTAACCAAAATCAAACTCTCGCTCTGAACTACCCTATCTCAATCATACACTCTCACTTTTACTCCCTCGCTCTAGACTATCATATCTCAATCGAAGAACTAGCCGTAATTCTCTTCTCGTTCTCTTATTTCTTCTCATTCACTTCTCTTCTCTTCTCTTCTCCCTTCTCTAGTCGTGCTTCAAATCTAATTTGTTTTTAATTGTGCAGATGATTCATTACAGCTTCACAGACCCGCTCGGATTAATTGATAAATGTAATAATCGATTTTCATTACTTAATTGATTTTGCTCTCTTCTTTACTATTCTGTTTTTATTTTCAATTAGTAAGTTTCAATTGGGCAGAATCTGTTTGATGAAATGTCTAAACTAATTCATCCTTTCAGATTTAAGAACACGCTCCTGAAGACCTCCAAGATCAGTGGGTGTTTGTGCGTTTTACAGAGATGATGAAGAGTTTGCTTAGAACTGGTAATATTGCTTAGCCTTTAGAAATTGCAAAATGGTAGCGTCGTTTTGCCTAGTTTACCTTTATCTTCTTTTCTTAAATTTTTGTTTGCCCATATCTTTTGTAGTTATGCTTCTAGTTTCAACTAAACCCGAGGAAAATGATTCTCTGCTGATGGGAGTTCCTGCTGTTGGTATGGCCTTCACTGGATATGTTGGCAATCCGGGGTCAGGAAAGTCTAAGATGGCCTGGTATGTTAAATTGTATATAGCTTCATTGTTATAGCAGCTTAGGACCACCTTACAGTAGATCTTCAGGCTAAAGTAGCTCAGGTTAGTGCAGATTTGTGTACATATTGGTGTCTAGATAAGACAATGAGCCAATACTGGATTGAATCTAAGAAGATGGGTAGACAACCAGGCAGTAAGTGGGGCTACTTGGCTCGCTTGATACTCGTCTGATCCAAGCACAAATTAAAGTCACACAAACTCAGGTATAAACATAAACTCAGGTATTTCAAGTCGTTTGTGGGTGTGCTGATTCATGCTTTGCTTTTCTCCTGAGTCTTGTACTAGTTCATCTTTTCTTGGAGGTTTATGCTTGTGTCTTTCACCTGACTCAACTATTTCTACTTGTGTCTTTCACAGAACTTATAATGTTGTGAAGAATCGATTCTCTACTTTATGTTAAAAGAAAGCAAAGCGGGAGGCATTAGCTAAACAAAACACAACCACTTACGTCAACTTGAACAACAAAAGGGTTATTTCTCGACTCGATACTAGTGAAGATGAATCATCAGAAACTGGAGTGCTTCATAAAAAGATAAGGTATTATTGATTTTGTGATTTCCACTTCTTAAGAAAATGAGGCTGGCCTGTTACCATTAACACCTTCTGTCATTCAGGAGAGACGACAGCTCTGATTTGATTGAAAGATCACCAGAGGAATTTAGAAAAGTAGACGAGCAAGTTACACCACCATTCTCAATGGCACAAAACTTTAACATTTTGAGGGACTTGGAAACACAAGGTAATGCAAACACCAGGGAAATACCCAAAGATGGAACAATATATGAAATTTTTATTTGACTTGCAAAGTTGAATAATGAAGACATGAAATGTTACTATCTATCTTGATATGTTCATTTTCAGCCTATCACTACTGAAGTCCTGGCCTTCCATATTTGATCCATTTTTGTTATTCTATCAGGTCTTGATTTCTAGTAATAAAGTTACTTATCTCTCTATATTTTTTAATAACTTCCATCAAATTACTTATCTCTCTATATTTTAAACCTTGAAATGGTTAAAATTCAGGAATTACATATGCACTGGATCAGTTTACATAACTGCAGACTTAGGTGGAGAATGTGGAGTTCCATATGAGACTTACTTTCCGATGCCAACATCTGAATTGTTTTCGTGAGGATCATGTTGATTTGTAGCTAGGTGTTCTGTTGTTTCTCCAAGGCAGTAAACATTTTTGTTTATGCCCTGCTAGTTTTACTGTAGTCCTTTTGAGTATGTAGCACCATGGAATTTACAGCTTCGAAAAGTTATGCCATGACATGTTACTTGAAATTATAATTAAGGACAATGCAGAAAGTTGAATGAAATGCATTTTTTTTTTCATGAATATTAGCTGTGTAGATGCATGTGTTGCTATTCGTATATAAGGATATGGATGTTATCTAATTGTGTAATTCTCTTGCTCTGAACAGTCGTTGTAATAGTATTGCCTGGGGTGCCCCTTCACTTGCAGCTCAACAATGACGTTGTCAACGTCATCAATATATCCATCGGCAGCATTCTGGCAATCGTCATTAAGCAACTTGTACTGCAAAACTAGTACATCTATTTGCACAGCAGCAATGGTATCTTAGGACCTAGCAGGACTTGCTGATATCGCTTGTAAGACATGTTAAATTTAAATTTGAATGCCATGATTGGAATTTCATATATCTCACTTGGGCCCTATTTAATTGTATTTTGTTGTTGTCCATTCTGCATTCTCTGGGGGAGGAACATCTGCAGTCATACCAACAGCAAGAACTTCTGTAGATGCAGTGCAGCCTCACCTGCTGAACTAATAAGCACGGCTTGTCAATGGGCTTTGGATATATTGGAGCGTAGGAAACCATGGGTTGCAGCCTTGTATATAACACTTAGGGTATTTCCAGTTCTTGGAGTTTATTTTTAGGTTATGTAATTGATTTTTGTTTAGAAATTAATGGCATAGGTGGTTGAATTTTAGTTGGTTGATGATGAATTTTGGTTGTAATGGTGGATTTTAGTTCGTTGTAATAGCGAATATTGGTCGTAATGGTAGAATTTTATTGGTGCATTGTCTAGTTTATGTTTAGCCAATGAGAGCATTTATAAGAAAATATGTTATAAATCATATCTTACAACAGCAATCTTTATAAAAGTGTTGTGGGTAAAAATGAACTATTGTGAAAGAAGAAGAAAGACAACAGTCTAAATATAAAGGACCATTGTCTAAATTCTTAACACATAATAGAACAAAATATGGGTGGGCTAAAAACAGTTGTGCACATTAGAATCTAACAACACTTTTGAAGATACAAAACATTGTACAAAAAGCATGAAGACAACGAATTCTATCACATGTGAATGTTGTGTGAATGTTGGCTTTACGTGCCTCTGATTCACCAAAACAGCTGTGCACATTAAAATCTAACAACATTCAAAATTAACCAAACCGTTGTAACATCATCATAAGAACAACGTTTTTTACCAGATCCGTTGTGGTTTCTGGGTGTGCTACAACGCTTTTTGAGCCTGGTCTGTTGTTTTAATGGATTTCAGACAACGATTTGTGTACCGTTGTGTGATGTTGGTAAGAGACACTTGCTCGATAGACAACGCTATTCCATGGCATCAGACAACGGGCAATAACCATTGTATACTTCAGTTTTCCTTGTAGTGTCGGAACACAATGTCTTACAGGTTCGACAAATTTTATATAATCAATATTTTATATAATTTAGCCAATCATTTTTAGCTAACGTCATTGGAGATGTTTTTATGTCTCATACTTAGGCTAGTTATATTTCCGAGTTTTTTAAATGAAAAAAAGAAAAGAAAGGAATTAAATTTGGAAAAGAAAGATTTGATATGTAATTTTCTTTAAAGAAGAGAAAGTAGAGATATTGACTTCTCTAATAAAGGTCAAGAGTTCGACTTCTTGCGTGTGCGTGTGTTTAACTATATAAAAAAAGTAGAGATATGTTAAAATATTCAATATATTTTTCAGTACAATTTATCTTTCTTTCTCAATCATCCACTTTTGGGAAAAAAAATTGCAGAGAAATTGACCAATATTTAACCTTACTTTCTATACTTTTTTTTTCTAAAAAGAAAATTTTGGGAACACACAAGAGAAAATAAATAAGCACAAATCTTTCCCTCTTCTGTCCGAATTTAAACTCGAAAACACAGTATTAATTTCAAGAAAGATGAAATAAACATGACCTAGACAGTCGTATATAGATTGAGGAATTTCTTACTGATGAAGACTAAGAAAATAGTATCTCAATATTTGTTTTGATTGATCAAGCTAATTAGTTTTGCATGTAGAATGTCTTCCAGAGAGATAAATCTCTCTACTCTTTGTAGACAACACACTAAGCATATCTTATAAAGCATTCAAAACATTCAGTCACACAAACACAAGAACATAGTCTAAGAAAGTGTTAGAAATCAAAGTAAACACCTACCAAACTTTGATGATTCACTGAATTCTCCGATGGTGTTGTAGTACTTAAATCGCGACGGTCTGGGGGGAAGAAGACGAACCTGAAGCAGAAGCAGCAGCTGCAGCTGCAGCTGCATCTTTCTGTCTCCCCCACTCATGAACCCTGAGGTGCAACTCAGCAGCAGCAATCAAGAAATGAACAGCTTGTATTGGACTCAATACATCGATAACGTTCTTAAGCGTCTTAAGGCGAAGCTCATCAGCCATGTGTAATACACACTCCAAGCCTTCCTCTTTTTCTTTCAAAACAGGCCTGACTTGTGCTGAATCATATCCAATTTCTTCAGGCCTGTTCTCATTGTTCCTAATCATCTCCGTAACCACATGTGACAACTCAGTCATAGACGAATCAGCCATTTTTTGTTGCTGTTTCGCCATCTTCTCAGTAATCCTCTTCTCCTCATCTATTGTCATCAGCTGCAACTCGTCAATTCGCCTGATTTGATCCTGCGAAAGATCTGCCAAATCCCCTGTTGGAACACTCCTCATTAATTCCGCAAGTCCGGCCTCAACTTGTAGTCCTAGCTTGGAATATAACAACATAAAAGCCATGCTAGGTCTCCATCCACCAATCCAGAGGAACGCATCTTCCAGCTTGCTTCGCCAGGATGGCGATAACATGGTTAACACATCCTGGTTCTCGCATCTAGACTTCGCCTCATAGTACGTTTCGTAATGTTGAACAACTCTCTCAACAATTTGACTCAGAATATGCTCTCCATTGTCCCTATGACCATTTCCAGCATGAATTCGACGAAAAACCTGGAGCTGGCGACGACGATTTTCGTAGGCCTCAGCAGCTGTCACAAGTTGTCTGAGGTACTGGTTCTGCTCATCAACCCAATGGTCGAAAAACTCGTGAAAATTGTTGGCCCTCACTTCGCTTCCCATGTAAATGATGCTAAAATAAACACTACGATTGTACTATGATCCATATAAGACCTCCTCCGTTCTACATTTATATTGGAATTTGGAAGGCGCTGGTGCATACGAAAACAATGGACAAGTTGGAATATACTAATGTTTTGTACAATCAAATCTAACTAAAATTAAATGTACGTACCAAGATTTTGCAAGTTGCATGAGTGGTTTGATGGAAAACTAGGGAATTTATCTGGTTTAGCAAGTTGTTTAAAGTGGTTTGTTGGAAGAAGCTGGTTACCACTGTATATGGTTTTGGAGTTTAGTTCTCTGTACCGGAATATCTGACTAACATTTATTGAAAACAGTGGTTAAATTTTGACTTGTGGGTTTGATACATCCTCCTGAAGTCCTGATAGTTACTGTTATTATGTATTTTACCTTATTTTATAAAGGAAAAAAAATACATACTATACATATGAAATCATAACTGTAAAATAGTTATTACTGTATTAGTTTGAGAAAGGTGTTAGAGCATCTACACATTGTCAGTTAAACTTGATGACATGACACAATTTTTAGATGATATCAAAATTTTATCTTCTCCAACCATACTTCCTGTTAGATAAAATTTTAGATAATCATCTTGACATCCTCTATATTTGGAGGACATCTATAATATATAGATAATATCTATAATTCATTATCTCCACTTATATTGTGACACATCATCGATCTTATTTACTTATATATATTTATATTATTAAAATAATAATAAAATACTACTTTTAAAATATAACTATTCATTATAGCTAATACCATTGGAGTAAAACATCTTAGAGCATCTCCAATGGGAGATACCCCTTATGTAAATTTTAAAATTAATTACCATAAATAAAAATTATAAAGAATGTGTAAAAAAATTTACACTCCAATGGGACAAAACTGTTATCTATAATTATAGATAATCTCTTGATGTTGGCTATATTTGTCGAACCTCTAGATACCTGTAGTGAATTGCCACATCACTTATTTCTATATTAAAATTATATATTCCATTAATAACAACTTGAAATATTAATAGCATACCATTTTTAAAATATAGCCAATCACTATAGCTAATACCCTCGGAACACAATGTCTTACAGGTTCGACAAATTTTACATAATCAATATTTTATGTAATTTAGCCAATCGTTTTTAGCTAATGTCGTTGGAGATGCTCTTACAGTTCAGCAAATTTTTAGATAATAATTATATAACTAATGATTTTAACTATTACTATTGGAGATGCTCTTAGGAAGACCATTCACATCTAGGGTGAGTAAAATTTCCAAACCCGCCCAAATCGTCCAATCCAAACCGCCCAAACCAAAATTTATGGTTTCGTAATGGTTTGGGTTGATAACGGTTTTGATTCTTTAAAAACCGAAAAATAATGGTTGGGTTCGGTTTGCCATGTCAAACCGACCAATATAACCTATTCGACCCGAATATATAATAATATATATTAATTATTATTTTTATTATTATTTAAGAAATATTTGAGAATTTAAGAATGTACAATGCAAAGTCACAAAACATGTTTGAGAATTGTTTTGTTCTCATGTCACAGCATGTGGTATGCTGGTTTGCTAGTTTACTATGTAGTGTAACTATTGGTGCAACTTAATTACATGCCAAGTGTGTTTGTTTTGTAATTTTTTGTTAATTTTCAGGTTACATGCCTGTTGAAATAGAGGCGACAAGTTGAAGGCTTGTGCATTTCATATCCGATTTTTAATTATGTAAGACTTTGAATGGTGATGTATGATTATATTTTATGAGACTTTGTACGTTATTTTGTTGATTCGTAAGACTTTATAACTTAATTACCAGATTTTGATGATATTTTGTGATGTCAATCCATCGATACATTATACATTTGTGTCGATTATTTTTTGCAAAGTTTAATTTTTTTTAAGTGGGTTAAAACCCAATCCATCCAAACCAAACCGTTATAATTTGGACGGTTTTATTTAGTACTAACGGTAACGATTATGATAACGGGTTGCAAATTCCAAAATCATAAAATATGAATTGGGTGGTTTAGTCATTTCAACCCGCCCAATCCGACCATTACTCACCCCTATGACCACATCATACCATGTATGTTTCCCAATCAAAATATGTATGTATTGCAAAATTTTATAAATAGAACATGATTTGTAGCATAATGTAACATTAATGCAGGTCCAACCATCCACCTTACTAAAAATAGAGTGAAGTAATGGATGTAATAATGTATTTTATTATTAAAAGTTACTATTTTTAGTAATGTAAAGAATTGATGGGACATCCCAAAAAGAAATTGTAAAGAAATGGATGGGAAAGAGGGAGTAGTATAGATAACTATGTTTGGATGGGTTGGGTCCGAACTCCGAACCTTAACCGACCTTATATAAATTGAAAATTTTCATTTTGTTAGTATTTGTAAGTCGAAATTCAAAACATATATATATTCCCCGGTCCACCTTGGAACATAGGATAGGTTTGAAAAATCTTAAAACAAGTTACATTTCATTTATATGAGATAAGAACTATATAAATCATAAGTAAATTTTTTTTATAAGTTCAGTAAAGTGTTTGGTAAATTATTAATTATAATTTTATTTAAAAATTGTTAAATGAATATATTTAAGTTGAATTATGTTTTCTTTTTGACTAAGCAAGTTGAATTACTCCCTCTGTCCCATCAGATTCTATACAGTTTTTTTTCACTGCTTGGCACGCATTTTAAGACTCCTATAAAATATAGTTCCATAACTTATTTTTAAAATTTTCTTTTTTTGTATAAAAATATAACATACCTATTTTTATACAAAAAAAAAAATTGGAAAAATAAGTTATGGAACTATCATTAAAATGTACCTTAAAATGCGTGCCACACCCCCGTCCCCCAATGTATACTATCTGGCGGGACGGAGGGAGTATAATTTTTTTTGCTGAATAAATATATTATTTTTGTAAATATTGCATTATGAATTAAAGTATTTATATTTATTATTATATTTAAATATATTAAAATTATTAAAAAATAAAAAAATATATTAAAATTTGATTAAAATAAATAATAATATTAATATGTTAAATGTTTGCATTACAATGTTGAACTTGAAAGTAGAAAATGGGAATTGATACATACAGCTTCAAAGAAATAAAGAGATAAGTTGGAAAGTACGTTCCTTCCAAACTTTCATATTTCAACTTAAAAAGTACTCCCTCCTGTAGTTTGATAAACCAGATTCAACAAGATATATAGTTAATGTACACACACTCACAAAGAATAGCAACACGTTGAGACTCAAGGTCCTTTTCTCTTATATAAACAAACTGATAATACAGGAATACTTATAGAAATGAAATGACAATCAACACCTATAAACTAGGAAACATAAAAACAAGAATATCTCCAAATCGCCAGGCTTCCAAACCTACTCAAACTCTCTCCTTTATTTGCTCCTAAAACCTCTCTTTAATTGCCAACAACTAAATCAATTATTTCAAACAAAACAATAATATAACTAATTTAAGATTAACCCAACATTCTCTCCCTTAATCTTAAATTCAAGCAGCCATCTCCTTAACCCCCAGGAGTTGCCTCATCCGTTCAAACTTGACCGTTGTTAATGCCTTAGTCAAAATATCTGCACGCTGAAATTCACTTGACACATGCTTCACAACAATGTCACCTCGTTCAATGCATTCTCTAATAAAATGATATCGAACATCGATATGCTTACTACGACCATGAAAAAAAGGATTTTTTGCAAGATCAATAGCCGATTTGTTGTCAATAAACAGAACAATCGGACCAATACTCTCCCCAGTTACTTGCTACATTACATTACGCAACCAGATACATTGACATGCAGCTGCAGTGGCAGCCATAAATTCAGCTTCACAAGAAGATAATGCCACACATCTTTGCTTCTGAGATACCCATGTTACCAGGCTTTCATTCAAGTAAAACGCCATCCCACCAGTGCTTCTTCTATCTTCAACATGTCCAGCTAAATCACTATCTAAAAAACCCATCAAAACATTGTTTCCACTCGTCTTTGAGTACACCAGTCCAAGTTCAATAGTCCCCTTCACATACCTTAATATTCTCTTCACTGCATTCAAGTGTAACATGGTTGGATGCTCCATATACCTGCTTACCATTCCAACTGAGAAAGCAATGTCAGGCCTAGTGTGGACTAAATACCTTAATCCTCCCACCAGGCTTCGATACTTGGTGCTATCAACCTCCTTTCCTCCCACATCCTTTACCAGCTGCTCACTTGGATCCATGGGATACTTTGTTGCATTACAATCTGCCAATCCTGCTTGCTTGAGCAATTTCTTAGCATATCCACTCTGTTTTAACTCAATGAAACCATCTCCTTGTTTGACTTCTATTCCCAAGTAGTATGCTAATTGTCCCAAGTCACTCATTTCAAACACCTGACTCATCTGCTTCTTAAATAAAACAATGCTCGACAACTTTGTACTTGTCACCAAAATGTCATCGACATATACCCCAATTGTCAACTTCTCATCCTTGTCACATCGAGTGTACACAACTTGTTCCGACGAACAACGTTTAAAGCCCAAACTTTCAAGACAACTGTTCAACTTAGCATACCAAGCACGAGGTGCTTGTTTCAAATCGTACAATGCTTTAAAAAGTTTGTAAACCTTTCTCTCTTGCCCATCCTTGACAAAACCCTTTGGCTGTGAGACGTACACTTCCTCACTAATATTCCCGTTGAGAAACGCAGTTTTGACGTCCATGTGATGCACTTGCCAATTGTTTTTGGCTGCTAAAGCTAACAATAATCGAACAGTCTTCATTCTTGTAACTGGTGCAAACACTTCGTCATAGTCAATACCGTGTTCTTGCACATAGCCTTTAGCGACCAACCGAGCCTTGTGTTTTATAACTTCTCCATCTGCATTTTTTTTATCTTATACACCCATTTCAAATCAATAACCTTCTTCCCAATAGGTAACTCGGTTAGCATCCATGTTCCATTCTTCTCGATAGAATCTATTTCACCTTCCATTGCTAGCCTCCAATTCTTATCTCCAGCAGCTTGTTCATAGTTCTGAGGTTCATCTGTGCCTGCAAATAGCAACTCTTGTTCCAACTCTATCCTATCGGTGTTCTCATATATATCCTGAAGTGACCTGAAACGTAATGGTTCACCACTATCATCATATATGTGAGGACTGATTCTCGTTATTGATGGCTGTGATGAGCTCAAGCTCTCTGTTTCACTTGTACTGCCCGTAGCTGATCTTGTTGGTGTTTCATAACCACCCTCCCAGGTGTCATTGTCATACAGATGTTCAGCTTCACCACTACTCCCATCATTCTTTTCAAAAACATCTGGAACTGTGAAACTACTTTCATTTTGATCCTCATTTTCCTCTAGTTGTGAAAGACTCCAACTCTTATTTTCCTCAAACACGACATCTCTGCTCACGTGTATGCATTTGTTCACAGGATCATATACTTTATATGCTTTCGTACCAGGTTCCCGTCCAAGATTAATTACCTGCACACTTATATCATCCAACTTCTTCATACGAGCATCAGGAACCCTCATGTGTGTTAGACATCCAAAAACGCGAATATGACTCAAATTTGGCTTGTTTCCGGTCCATACTTCATAAGGAGTCTGACTTGACAAGGCACGTGTTGGCAATCGATTCAATACATATACTGAATGACGAACAGCCTCTCCCCACAATGTTGTTGGCAAATTCATTTCCTTCAGAAAACATCGAGCCATTTCAACAACCGTTCTATTTCTCCTCTCCACGACTCCGTTTTGTTGAGGAGTGTAAGGAGCTGTGTATTGTCTCTCAATTCCATTGTCTTCGCAGTAATCCTTGAACTCCTTTGAATTAAACTCTCCTCCACGATCAGTCCTAAAAACTTTGATTTTCTTTTCTGCACCATCTTCTACTTAAGCTCTGAATTTTTTGAAAACATTAAAGGCTTCATCCTTGCTTTTGAGCATATAAACCCACATCACTCGGCTGAAATCATCCACTAACAAGAAGAAATATTTGTTTCCTCCAAGTGTAGTTGGATCAATAGGACCACACAAGTCACCATGCACTAGTTGTAGAACCTTTGTTGAACTATAAGTCGACTTTTGAGGAAAAGCCTTTCTTACTTGCTTTGACACTAAACAACCCTTGCATACTTCTCTTGACTGACTTATACTAGGCAAACCATATACCATATTGTTTTTATGCATCAATGACAAGGACAAATAGTTCACATGTCCCAGACGAACATGCCAAAGATTCGACATTTCTTCAGATTTTGACAGCAGACATTTTGAAGCTACAGTCTCAGCTAACAATTTATATAGTCTATTTTCAGACCGTTTCACTTTCATGAGCAAACTACCTTGTTTTTCATACACCCAAAGATAATTACCCTTTAAGACAACTTCTTTTCCCTCCTCAGAAAATTGACCCAAACTTATAATGTTACTGCACAAAGAAGGAATGTAGAATACCTCATTTATTGTACGTTTTTCTCCATTTTTGCACTTGAAAATGATTGTTCCCTTTCCTTGAATTTTCACGATTGAACCGTCACCAAATTTTACTGACCCTGTAATTCCTTCATTCAGTTCCATGAATTTTCCTCTATCGCCCGTCATATGATTGCTTGCCCCGTTGTCTAGGTACCACACATTTGTGTTTGCCTTCTTCTCGTTGCCATCAGCCAACACCTTTGGTGTCACACCTTCTTCATTCAACATTACTTCTTCGCACTGCTTGTCATGTTTTGCCAACAAAAGGGCTGGTTCATCTTCCTCTACTCGTGTCATGAATGCCTCTTGCCTTGTCTCTTTTCCACGTCTTGGTTTTTTACACTCAACAAAATAATGACCATAGGACTGACAGTTATAGCACCTTATCTTGCTTTGGTCTCTTCCGTAACGTCCTTTCATGTTTGAACTGCCTTCAGTATTATTCTTGTTCATCCTCTTTTGCCATTCCTCTCTTGTAAGTAGTAACTTGCTATCATTGCTTTCTTTCTTACGCCACTCTTCCTCAGTTAGTAACACCTGAACACTTGTATTTTCTACACTTCCCTTTACCCTCTCTTCGTGTGCTTTCAGTGAACTAATCACCTCTTCCACCGTCATCTTCTCTAGATCGCCAAATTGCTCTATAGTTGATGTTATCTGCAAGAACTTGGATGGCACTGCGCGTAGCAGTTTTTTAACCACATAGGATTCTTTCATTTCCTCTCCAAGAACTCGAATATTTGTCACCAATCCAACAAGCTTCAAGCTGAAGTCATCCAGTAACTCTGAATCCTTCATGGTCAAGGCTTCAAACTCAGCCTTCAAAGTTTGGATCTTCGCCGCTTTAGCCCTATCTGCGCTTGACACATAGTCCGCAACGCCTCCCAGGCCTCTTTTGCCTGTTTCTTCTCTGAGAGAGAAAGCAGTATCTCCTCAGGGACACTCTGATAGATCATTGCCATAGCCACCTTATCCACCCTCTCTTCCACAGCCGCCGCCTTGGGATCTGTTTGTTCCACAGCCTCCCAGACTCCGTGTGCTTGCATTAGAACCTTCATTTTCATCGACCAGACTGTGTAGTTCGTCTTGGTTAGCATAGGGTAGCTTAAGCCCATTGATCCACCTTTACCTTTCCCAGCATCCATTGCTTTTGGCATGTACGATTACTGTTAACACCGAACCTTGAAGCTCTGATACCAAATGTAGTTTGATAAACCAGATTCAACAAGATATATAGTTAATGTACACACACACTCACAAAGAATAGCAACACGTTGAGACTCAAGGTCCTTTTCTCTTATATAAACAAACTGATAATACAGGAATACTTATAGAAATGAAATGACAATCAACACCTATAAACTAGGAAACAGAAAAACAAGAATATCTCAAAATCGTCAGGCTTCCAAACCTACTCAAACTCTCTCCTTTATTTGCTCCTAAAACCTCTCTTTAATTGCCAACAACTAAATCAATTATTTCAAACAAAACAATAATATAACTAATTTAAGATTAACCCAACACCTTCATCCATTGAGTAGTTAACATTTGTGGACTAGTTTCCGGCACGGATTTTAAGATGTACTTTAAGGATAGTTCTATAATTTATTTTTGGTTTTTTCTTTTCTTGTATAAAAATAGAATAATCCTATTTTATACAAAAAAAAATATCAAAAATAAGTTATAGAATTATCCTTAAAATACACCTTAAAATACGTGTTAAATACACAATTTTTTATGTTAAGAAATGAATGGGACAGAAGGAGTATTTAATAAATTCATGTAATAGATTATCCAAACACGAACAAATAAGTTCATATGTCATTTTAGTTCATTTAAGCTGCTTATCTAAGATGCCAAACAGGCACATAATAAATTTGTGACGAGACAATTCCGAAAAAGGTCACTAGTGCAACAACATACTGTAAAAAAAGGTGATGAGTGGTAGGACTGTAAATGAATCGATATATTCGCGAACGATTTGAAAAAAATTCGGTTCGAATTTGGTTTAATTCACAAATGAGTCGATCTTGAACATGATTTTAAGAATCGAATTATAAATGAGTCAAGCTTGATCACGGTAAAGTTCGATTCGAAAACCCGTGAACAAGTTCGATTAATGTGCTTGTAAACATAGTTCATGAACATGTTCGTGAATAAGTTCGATAATTAAGCTCGTTAACATATTTGGTATACAAGTTCATTAGCAGTTCATAAACAAATTCATAAATAATATCGTATATATAAAATATATGCTTAATTACCCGAACATACTTGACATTCATATTAATTGTACACCAGTAATTAGAATATTTTATATGTTATTCAAGATATTATTATTGTTTATTATGTAATTTTGATTAATAATAATAATAATAATAATAATAATAATAATAATAATAATAATAATAATAATAAGTTCGTAAATGAGCTCGTGAACATAAGTTTGCGAGCAATATTTAATATTTATTCGTGAGCATAATTTCATGAACAAGTTTAATGAATTATTCGAAAGTAAAAGTTCGTGAGTAAATTCATGAGACATGTTCGTGAACTGTTCGTGAATCATTCGTGAACAACATTTTATCTTAATAAACCCTGCTCAAATATATTTTCGGCTCGATTCAAGTTCGACCTCGAATTCGAGTTTGATAATTTCTTAACAAGATATATGAACAATTTAGAGTTCAATTCGACTCATTTACACCCATAGTGAGTGGTGACCAATGAAGAAGTTCAACTACACATTACTCCTTTATTTTTGAACTGTTTGGCAAATATATTTTAGTTCGCTAATGGCCTATAAGTTTGTAAGAATTTAGGAGGATGTTTGTCAATTCAATCTATAATTATGTTGATAAGTTAAATATTAATAATGACATAATTTTATCTCAATTTACTTCTTATTGTTTAATTTTTTTTATTTGTTTAATAATTTAAATTTTTACATTTGTATTTTTAAGTATTTTCTAAATTTAAAATGCATGCATTGATATTAATGTATTTAATAATAATATTTTTAATTTAATTTAACAAAAACTTCACTAACTTATCAATAAATTTATCCAAACACCTATATAACTTATCTATCTATATTATACTATTATAAGCAAATTTCCTCTATTTGGTTGGTAGTTTGGTACACACTTTTTTTTTACACTTAATAGTAACCGTTGAATTTTAAAATAGATTAATAAGGATCGTTGAATCTCCGGGCCAGCTTACGCGCACCTCGAGGTGTCCCCCTTATGTGCATGCGCTCAGCGGAAGGTCCCAGGTTCGACTCCCGCTGAGCGCATGCACATAAGCGGGACACCTCGAGGTGCGCGTAAGCTGGCCCGGAGGTAAATATATTTATATCAACTAGCAAAAAAAAAACATTAGGGTTTAAGGTTCCAAGATTTCTGATGAAAACAATAATTTCCATAGAACTTGACTCATTATATAGTGTGTATTAATGAAGTTGTGTATTTTTTTTTTCTGGAAAAATTATAGCTTAAAATTGGAAACAATTTATCGCTAAATTATGGTGGGTATAATATTGTTCTTTTCTTAAAGATATGGAATTAATAGGATTCTTTAGATTGAATAGAATTCTTTCTAGGAAGGGTCGTGTATCCTTATGTAATGTGGTTATGTTTCTAGTCATAGGATCACGTTGAACGTAGTTTGTGAAGAGCAAATAATCTAAAAGAGTATATTTCTCACTCCGAGTAATCCATAGCATTACTCAACCGCCTTTAGGTTAATTAGCGTGGGTCATTGGAGTCCTGCTACTTTCATGGAGTGTGGGGTCAGTCATTAACGTGAATTTGCTAAGTGAATGCCTACCTTTAATCACTTGTAGACCTTGGAAGATGGTTGTTTGTAGGCTCCGTTATAAAAAGCGGCAATTAATTGGGATTAATCGTTGTTCAGTGTCATTCCAAATTGGGATTAATAATATTGTTGATTAATCGTTGTTCGGCATCTTTATTGATTAAATTCAATTTCCAATTTTTATAACATTGTTTGTAGACTAGCGAAAGGTTAGCTTGACCCCCTTAACTGGGGATGCTTGTTAGCCTGGATGGGGATGATTCTTTTTAACAGTAACTGTTTTGAATGAATATTTTAGGACATGACCCATTATTTTTGGTGTCTGCCAAATAGTAATCGAGATGTTCCCTTTCCCCTAACCCCAAAGTAGGGAAGGCCTATCTGAAAGGGAGAGGCCTATATATGAGAGAGCAAGGCCTGTCAAGTTATAAAAGCTCAAGTCTTTTGTTTGGAAATTGCCCCAAATGGGTGATGCTGACATTATATTAGATTTGGGTAATGTTCCATGTTATGTCACAAACTAGATCATGCTCATTCCCAAATTAAGCGAAGCCATTTGAAAATGTAGGTTTGGCCCAACAAAGAATTACGTAAGTCCTTCGCCTTAAAATATAGTAACATTTTTTTTTTAATTTAGGTGTAGAAAACAAGGAGCTGGGATCCTCTGTCCCCTTACTCCGTGTCTCCTTTGTGTCCCCTGTTGTTTTTAATACAAAAAAAATGTTCTTGTGGAGCCCATTTTTATTATTTATTAAAATGGGCCCCACAGGGGCATTCTTTTTGTACTAAAAAGAGCAGGGGACACGGAGGACTGGGACAGAGGATCCGGACCCGAAAACAAGGTGCACGGCGTAGAAATTGAGGTATAAAACAGATCTTATTTTGTTTAGGCGTAGAAAACAAGGTGCACGGCGTACTTATTTCCTTTCTTCTTCTAATTAGTCTCATCACTTGTAAAAATTCTCAATAAGTTTCCAAAGATAAATTGTAAAAGATGGTGATTAACTTTTTTGTTAATCGTTATTAACAATTGTTTTTCATTTTTCTTTCTTTTATTTTGTTTCATCTCTTCTAAAATTGTTTTGTGTAAATTTTAAGCGCCGATTTTAAAGTGTGTGAAACATTTTTTTTTTTTGAAAATCTTTTCACTAGATCTTGACGGCATTTTCGTTGATCTATGATTTAAGCTTTCTCTCCAACATTGTTTGTCGAAGAAAAATTGCACAAAAATTTATTTTTCTGTTTGCCTAATATTAAGATCCAATGAATCTTCCACAGGTTCACGTCAATGAAATTGATTCATTTAGTTAAACAATGAAGAAGATGCTCCAAAAATTGCTTGTGATGGTTGCAGAGATCATGTGAAAATTTTACTCAAGGTGAGAATTCAATTTTTATAATTTTAAAATGAATGAATGACATGATAATTTGAATCTTATGTGTGCATAAATATGATTCTCCGAAAGAAATACGCATAAAGGACACTCCTTGGATTACAGAGTACCAATTCAAAAGGTCTTGTGCATATATACTGGGCTTTAATGAATGTTGGAATTTCGGAAATTGTAGTTGTTCACGGAGGAGGATCCAATCCAGCATCCAACAGTAAAATGTAATCTGCTGCAGCTAGATGAAGACACATATATATATATATAGGATCCTACTCCACTACAAACAAAATTAACTACAAACTTAAAACTAAACACTAATCTAATATTTCAAGCTAATCTAATGACCAAACTAGGGGTACCCCAATACAAAAAATGCTTAAAATAATTGGCTCTATCCAACAAAAAAAAAAAAAAATAATAAAAAATAAAAATAAAATCACTGTTCACGTGATGACGTGGCAGTGGATTTCACTGGTTAACGGTGCTTCGCACCTTCTTGTACGGCGCTTCGCGCCTTTATCATTCTAAAGTTGTAAGGAATGACAATCAATGGTAAAGGCAATAGACGATTGACGGGTGTGTCGAGGACCTTCGGCCCTCATGACTACCTAACTCATCCGTTTACTGTCTTAAATGCTTCGCATTTCCACGGCAGTTTCTTTTTTTTTTTTTTTTTTTGCTGGATAGAGCCAATTATTTTAAACATCTTTCGTGAAGGTACCCTTGACGGGAAACTTAGAATAGATGAAATATAATTAATTTAGTTTTAATTTGTAGTTTGTATTTAAGGATTGGTTTGTATTTGAGCAAAAGCCTATATATATATATAGCTTCGATAAACTATGCTTGAATTGCAAAAATGTACTGTCAAGTGTCAGTATTGAAAAATCGTGTTGAATCTTTGATAAATCGTTCCTTGGCAATTCAATTTCTACTTTATATGTGTGTTCTTTTAATTTCCTTAATGTGTTAATAGACTAGACTAAACGAGTTTGCAGCAAGTGCTTTTAGTTCAGTATTCGAGTGCTGATCTGCAATTTATGGATGGCGGTTCTTAAATCTCTAATGTATTTCCACGCAAAACATATAATTGCACAGTAAACATAAATTATGTTAATACTCCATAAATTACAAGTGATGCAACGACACTGTGGCCAAGAGTAATACAAAAAAATTTTTTGGTGGGCAGACAGGAGACATGTGTGATAAGCCAACAACCTCATCAGTTTACTCTCTTTTTTTTTTTGAAAAAAGGGGAATCAATTTATTAATCAAAAGCCATACGATATCTACAAATACAATCGAAATTGAACAAATGCTTAAGCATATCGTTGTTGAATCCTTCCTTGTTGGAGAGGCAACCTAGCGATTTTTTGAAGATGATTTGAATGTATGTACTTGTTTTCACCTGACGAATGTTTTGAGCAATCGACCGTAGATGCAATCCCATAAAAACCTTTATCACTGAATCAAACCCATGAAAATCATGCCGATCTATAATTTCGGACATGAAGAACATCAAATCACCACAAAATTAATTATTTTTTTACAAAATGCATAGAATTATATTACTGGATCAAACCAACTCATAATAAAACAGCTGGACAAACCCCCAACTATCGATACAACCAGGTTGGAAAACAAATAAATTGTTTCCAGATGGTTTAGCACATTGAACTTAAAAGTTCTTGAAACTAAAAACGAATTCGAAGACCTCCTAGGCGATCCAAACTGCGCCAACATCCCTGAAAGCAGCGGTATCACAATTGACCACATCACATAAGAACCATTGATATTTCAATGTTCAGAAGCCTCAATTGGATAAACTGAGGTTAGAGGAACGACACTCTAGCTATCTACCTGCTGGATACAAGCTATAGAAATGCCGAACATGGGAGTCCCTAAATGATGAGCAACACCCCAGCTATCTACATGCCGGATACCAGCTATAGACATGCCGAAAGTTAAAACCCCAAAATATGATGAACAATCTTTGGTTGTGAGTGGTGAGCTCTTGCAATAAACGTTACCGTCCCAGCTTCGATGCGGACTATCCAGATCCCCCAAGACATCAGCAAAATCATTATCAGCAGATCCAACACCAAACAGAAACAGACATAATTAATCAAAGACATAAAAAACACTCCAAAAGGAGTACAAACGACAACTCCAAAAGGAGAGACACACAAACGCCCAATTAAATTAGGTTTTATTAAGATGAAAAGCAAGAAAGATGACCTTCGGCCGTGTAAAATCCGTAATTTTATTTGTATTTTTTTATATTAAATATTAGATTTTAAAGTAATTTTTAAGTAGATATTTATTTTATTTAGAAAATTCTAGAATTCTAAAAGATAAGATTCGTTATATTTGGAAAGAAGAGTAAGAATATTTTAGTGAATCGATATCTTTTTATTTAAGTTAATTATGTACGATTTGAATATTTTTAATTTAGGTATTACTTGGAAAAGTTGCAATTATTTTAGGAATAAGTTTTAAAATTACTTAATTAAATTTAGGGTTAGTGTGCGTATATAAACACCCCTTAAATTGTAGTTTGTGTTACAAAAACTCTTATCAAGAGGTACGTCTTCTCTCCTTAGCTTTTGATAAATTTGTTTCATTCTTGTGTGCCTGCTTTAGATGATAAAGTCCATCTGCATGTGTTTTTGTTTATTTGTTCGACTTGAGATTAATATTTAGTTTATTGTTGCATGAATAATCTGGTACTAGTAATGACAGGAGCATACACTATGACAATATAATTAATATGTGTAATTGTATGTGTTATAGGGAAATTTTGGTATAACAATGTTTTTGGAGGTTGCTGGATTTACGGAGCAAAATACGGATATTTTACTATAAGAAGAATAGGGTTAGGGTTTGTGTGTATAGGTGTGGCTGAGCTTGATAGGTGATTTTCAGGGGTGAACTGTTTCTCATCCGTATCAAGGTACCTACGTACCCTATTTATAGGGATCAAGCCATACGTAGTTCTTGGAGAACAAGTTACCTAGACAGGCTAGGGTTTTTAGGAGATAAGTCATGGCCCAAGCCCACCTATTTAGGGCTGATGTGGCAATGAGTCACCAATTCTATCCATGATCCATGGCCTTAAAGAAGGAAACCGATGGTCTCGCATGGTTAGAGTCAAGGCCTCTCAAGCGAGGCGAGAAAAGAAACAGCACGGACTTGGCATGCGACCTCGAGGGGTCGAGTCATACGAAGCGGTCCCAAAGGTATAAATACTCATATGACCTCGAGGGATCTAGCTATGAGCCTTCTATTAGAGAGTGAGATAGCGATCTCGTCTTAGCTTGTAGAAACGATCCCAGAGAGGGATATGTCAACGAGGCGATCCCTTATAGTTAGCGAGGTGGCCCTGTAGTTATGCTGGGCTGATTCCATTAGTGGGCTTTAGTGACCCAATTGCTATCTTCGAAGCCCATTGTAGATAATGAACTATTAATTCAGCTAATTAAATCATGATAGTTATTATGCCAGATTTGGACATAACAACTACCCCCGAGTCCATGTTGTCATTGAAAATGCGATGTGGACTTGAAAATCAGACATATGAAATCGCGAGGTGAAGCTGTGACTGTGTTATAGATACGACTGTTAGAAATGTCGCGACCCTCCAAGAATTTGAAGGGGTTTGACAGTTGTCATGTCTCGAGATGTGTGTTGAACGGTTGAGATCTTGACACGTGTCCCACGACCTTCTCTCCCCTGATGGCTATGTATACTCCTGTCACAATCATTTCCTTTTTCATTCTTACAAACACATTGTCGAAGTGTTGTTAGTTTGCTCCTGGATCAAAAGCAAGAATTTTTCAAGTTCGATCTCAAGCGACCCTAGCTTTCCCCCGATTTCTCCAATCTTCTCAAGAACAAGTAAGCCTTTGTTCCTTCTTGATATTTAAATTGTTGTTCTTCATTATATATGCATGATTAAATGATGTAAACTATATGGGATGCGATCCCATTTGACTGCGATCCCACACAATTAATTTCAATTCGCGATCCCTTCCTCGCTTAGATAGAGTAGCGATCCCTTAACGCTTGAATAGCACCCCTATGATACTTCTCGTGAGCGAAGTGAGGACACATAGAGCCTTTCCGTTTTATTATTCTTTTCTTCTTTATTCCCTTTTGATTTCTGTAAGGGCACACACTTAATTCTCCACATTCTTATCAGATGTCGAACGATGATAGCTCAAGGACACCATCTCCACTTTCAAGCGTGCATATGAGCGAGGCGGCAGCTGCTAATATTGCGAGGGCTACGAGCACGAGCGAGAGCTCGTTTAAATTATATTTCGATCCGTTGTGGTCGAATGAATATTATACTAGAGAGGTGCCTTTAGTTTCATGGAGAACAAAACAAGCTTCGAGCTCGCGAGACCGATCACTAGATATTCTCCCAGCCCAAAATGAGCCTCAGGTTGAAATGATAGATGTTGAACGAGAGATAGAAGCATTGAAGAGGAAAGGAGAGGAGTTTAGCTCGCAAACAGCCCGGATTCTTGCTAAAATGCCTCCCACACAAGTAAATTCACCCTTTGTTTTGAGTGATTCTCCAATAGACTCATTAGGCGAGGCCTATTATGATATCGAAGGAGGGGCAGACAACGAGGTCAACTCCGATGATGATGATTACGAGGAACCTTCATCAGATGACGGGGGTCTTGATGAAGTGGCTAGAGTTGTTAATTTCAAGGATTATGATTACATTCCCGAGGAATCGCCAGAGCCCTATGCGCCAACCCCTCAACCAGAGCTGGAGGGGGTTATATATGTTAACGGGCCTCACCTTGAAGATATCGAGCCTGGCTCGAAGGTAAAGCCTGGTGAGCCTCGTATCCTCGCATGCAGAGACATGTCTTCGACCCTGATAGAGAAGAAAATCTGGGAGGGGGTCGAGAGATTCCGACCTGAAGGCAAGATTATCCTTCCCAAGAGAAGAATGCGATGCTATCGCTTCAGCAATGAAGAGAATGGTGGCAGAGTCCCAAGGATGGTATTAACGATCCCTCTAATGAAGATAGGCGTCTCCTCGCCCCTCCATCCTTTCATTAAAGACGTTTGTGAGACCTATTTTCTGGCCCCCATCCAAATAAGTACAAACGGGTACAGAGCCATGATCGCTCTTTACATTCTTTATCAGAAACTTGGATATCCACCCATGGATGCGAGGACTATGGGCTACTTCCTTCAATTGAAGCGATGTGGTGCCAAGGATTTTGGATATGTTTACTTTTCCATATGGCCAGAGTTCAACAAGAAAAATCTCCTCCCTAGGGCTATAAGTAATGCTGGCTCGTGGAAGTAGCCGTTCTTGTATATTCACGAGGTTCCCCGAGTCAAAACGAGTTTCAACTATCTGCCTGGTGAGTTATTTATCCAGATCGTATTCTTTCATCTTTTCAAATAATTCGAAATTAATAACCCTCTTGGCATCGCAGTTGGTCCAGTCCGCACCGTTTTAAAAGGTGACGAGAAGAAACGAGCCGACGAGGTGCTGACAAAATCCACCAAGGAAGAGAGAAATATCAGGACCCTTCTTTCCTTGGAAAACCTGATTGAGTGTAGATTCCTCAAGGAGGGAGTAGGGTCCACCCCTGAGGCAGGGCCATCATCTGCGAAGCGGTCCTCGCGGAAGAGGAAATTACATGAGGCGGCCTCGTCTTCCAATATAGAGATAATAGAAGAGGGCCTAGCAATAGAACCTAGGACCGTACCACTTTTACATTTATATAAATGCATCATTCTTGTCTTCGCATATATTTTATTGAACTGTCTTAACTTGTCTTTTTCCTTTTGTAGGCATGTCGGATGGCCTAGCTCCTCCTTTCCTGAGTGCCAAGAAGGGCCCTACTTCCAAGGTACAATCTGCCTTGAAGGCTCCTGCAAAACCAACAGCTCCTCCCAAGAAGATCGTCAACGATCCCCCAGCCAAATCTAACATACACTACAAGAAAATAGTAAATAGACATCACACTTTAGACATCGGTCGTAAATGCCGCTGATGTTAAAAGATGTAATAACATCATCCCGAATTAAACTGATGTCTTTGTTATTCGTAGACATCACTCTTTTTAAAACTGATGTCTAAAGTCACTCTTTAAAAAATTAAAAAACGCGCGGCCCATTATGTTTTCCCCCTTAGTGAAATTTTCACCCCCAAAATCAAAATTCCCCCCCCCCCTTAACCAAATATTATCCCCGCCCAAGCCCATACAGTACAATTATTGAGCCTCTCAGACAAATTAACAAAACAAAATCTAATTTAACAAAAATATTCAGACAAACACACTCTCTCTCTCGACTCTCTCTCACTCTCTCGACTCACTCTCTCGACTGAAACTCACCACCACAAACTCACCTCGGTACCACTCACCACCATAAACTCACCTCCGGTACCACTCACTACTCTACTCACCACTGCTCTCTACTCTACTCACAGGCCACTCACCTTCGGTACCACTGCTCGTGTTGAAATTGGTAAGAATCGGTAATACTCTACACGAATAAGGTCTCCTCTGGTATTTCTAGGGTCTTCTCGATCTATTGAGAGCTTCAATTTGAGGGTTTTTTCAAGTCAAAACCCTAATTTCTTAATTTGGGGCTTTTTAAATCAAAACCCTAATTTCTTAATTGTGTGTTTTTATTTACTTGGATGTACTACCCTAATTGTTTTGAATGCATTCTTTTTACAGGACCTCATTCACTTGGTTGTGGCTGTTCGTTAGGTAATTTTAATTTTTGAATTTCTTATTTGAATTTCTGATATGTGTTATATCATATGATTATTTGTATGTTATTTAATTGGATGCATGTTATTATTTGTTTATTATATTGTTGGATTTTTGGCATGTCATCTAACAGTGCTATTGTTTGAGTACTACTGTTTTTCCGACATAATCGACCAAGAGAAAGTGAAAGTTGTTGTGATTTTCTATTGGTCAATTTCAAATTATATGAGTTGGATGTATTTTAGTTTCATACCTTGTTAATTATTTTATTGTTGGCTGGAGGTTTATGTTTTAGTTTTCGAATTTTACGAAAACCTTAAATATTGTCGTTTGAGTTTTTATTGTTTGGCTGATATTCAGGGATATTTTTTGGTTTGCGAAGAAGAAAGGATAGTTCCTAGTTGTTGTTCACGGTGTTGACCTAGTGCTTCTACTAATTAAGAGGTACTCCCGCTCCCTTTCTTGTTTATATAGCGACTTTTTCTGCTTTATGTATTTGATTGTCATGATTGCTTATTCCAGTGCTCCGTTCTTTATTAGAACTCAAATAGTATATGGTAGCTGTACTTTCTCTATTTGCCATGCACAAATTTGAATTATAGAAATTGCATGCCTTTAGTTAAACGTTAATTACATGTTGCCTGTTATTATTAATTTAGATTAAAGATTTGTGTTCCTTTTCTTTTTCTTATGTCTATCATGTCCTATTTGTGATTATTGCTAGATATTATATGTCATACGTCCATTTTGATTAATATAAACTATTGGATTTTTATTATATGGATAAGGCTACAATAAAACTATTATAGATCAGAATACATAATAAGTAATCACTAGCTATAATTATACTAAAAACTTGACTGACATACCAGGTCGTTGGAAATTAAATGGATAAGTCTTGGATAAAAGCGGATAGGGATTCATTGCAATATGAAATTGGAGTCGAAAACTTTTTGATATTTGCTGAGGATAATGCTAAAAACCCAAAGAAAATCCCTTGCCCATGTGCACGCTGCGTTAACTTCAAGAAATATTCTATCAAAATAATCAGAGGTCATCTATATGAAGCGGGTTTTAGTTTAGGGTATTATGAATGGATTTGGCATGGAGAAGAGGTTGTTAAAAGTACTAAGTCATCAGTTGGTAGTACTTGTCCTCCCTCGAAGCCCACACTAAATTCAGAAACATTTAACGTATGTGAAGCAGCCTATAATAAGGAAGATTTCGATAATGAATCAGATGAGTTTAAGAGATTTGTTGCCGATGCGGAACAACCTCTGTTCGAGGGAAGTGAGTGCACTAAACTTGAGTCAGTGTTAACACTACATAATTGGAAGGCTAGGTTTGGAGTTAGTGATAAGGCCTTCACTGATCTGCTTGGATCTATTGGCTCTTTTCTTCCAAAAGATAATGTGCTTCCTGCTAATATGTATGAAGCAAAGAAAACCTTAACTGATTTAGGACTCGAGTATGTTAAATTCCACGCTTGTCCAAATGACTGCGTATTATACAGGGGTCCAATTCTTGAGTCTTCTTCTGAGTGTCCCAAATGTGGTCTCTCTCGCTGGAAAGTTGGGAAAGATGGAAAAATTAGGGTTAATGTGCCAGCCAAGGTTATGTGGTATTTTCCGATAATCCCCAGATTTAAACGATTGTTTAAATCTGCTTCTACTGCTAAATTAATGAGCTGGCATGCAGATAATCGATCTGAAGATGGGAAGATGCGTCATCCATCTGATTCTCCTTCTTGAAGAAATGTAGATTACAGGTGGCCTGAGTTTGGTAGGGAGGCTAGAAATATACGCTTAGGATTAGGTATAAACATGTAACCAGCTGGATGGAAACTGCTGGGCTTTCGATACAGGTTGACTGCAAGTCAGAAGTGTTTGGGCAAGAAAAGACAATTTATTTGTTACATGAGAATGTTTTGGCGTTGTTGGAGTTTGATATGCTAGGGCAAGCTGTAATTTCAGCTTACATGGCGTAAGTTACAATTTTTCTTTTTCTGATATGCATTCTAATGTTAGTATTTTTCCAATTGCATGTCTCTACTTCCAATTGCATGTCTCTACTTCTAATGTTGGTATCTTTTTTTGGTAGGCATTTGCATGATGAGATAAATGGAAGACCAGAACTGGCAGAAACATTTGCTTTTATTCACCCTGGATCCTTATATAATTTGAATGCTGATTTTGAAGCTGGAATTGTTGAGCGCTTGAAAGAGGGCAACCCGGATCGGCTGTTCTTTTTGCCGTATAATCAGGAGTAAGTTCTAGCTTATATTAAGTTACGATACTAAAAAACTGGATAGAGTACTAAAAATCTGTCTTTGGTATGTTTTTTTAATGAAAACAGTATGCATTGGATTTTGGCTATTATATGGGAAGGTGAAATTTATTTTCTCAATCCACTCCCTCACCCAACACAGTTTACATTACTAGAACTAGCATTATCAAGGTAAGGGCAGTGAAATTTTGGACACAGTTTTCATGATTTTCTGTGTACATTGGATCAGTTTTTATTTTTTATGCAGGGCAGTGAAAACTTACAATTGTGAAACTGGTAGGGGCAATCGGAAGCCGGCCAAGGCAAAGTTTCTGAGTGTAAGTACTTTTACACTTCAACACTTCAACTCAGTTCTAGTAAATTTATTTTTCTGATGCATTTTATTTTTTGGAATTAATAGGGATCCCCCAAGCAACCCGGTGGTACTGAATGTGCTTATGTAGTAATGCGCTACATGAAAGAAATTATCAGTGATACAAAATTGACTTTTGCTACAAAGGTGTGCGTCTTTGTGTTTAATTGTGTTTCTGATGCATTTTAATTGTGTTTGTTTCTGATGCATTTTAATTGTGTTTGTTTGTCGCCTTTAGTGGCTGCCGAAGACTCGAACGACGTACACCGAGGCCGAGTTTGATGAAGTACGTATCCAGGCTCTCAAGTTCATCCAAGACAAGATCTGATAGTTTCTAGTAGGTCTCTTTAAATTGACGTAAACATTTGGTTAACCGCTTGAATTGCTAGTTCTGCGCTTTTGGTAATCTGTCTTGGAGACATATATGCAGTTTGTGATGTAGTAATTCAAGCTGTTATGCTTTTTATGTTTACTTTTGGTTGCGCACTTAGTTAATTCTAGTGCCCAGTGATGTTTGGTATCTTGTTAATGGAACAGATACATTGTTGGTGTATTTTGTGACTGGTTTAATCTAAATGCATGGTTGGATATATTGTGAATGGTCCAGTTTTTTATTTTTTGGTATGCATTGAAAGACAACGGTTTATTTAGTTGCACTCAGAAACTAATGTCTAATTGTAACAAAGACATCAAAAGTTTTACAAAATAATGATTTCTAAAACAATTATATACATCACTTGTTTCTACAGTGTCTGATGTCTAAAAAACAATTAGAAATCACTTTTATAAGTAAAATCTGATGTCTAAGGGATACATATAAATGAGTTTTTTCAGAAAGACTTGATGTTTATACCCACATTAGACATCGGTCTAGGATGATGTCTAAGGTCACTATACACTTCCGTTTTTTAAAAAAGAAACTGATGTCTATAAGAGCATTAGACATCAGTCTAGAGTGATGTCTAAGCTAACTATAGACATCACTTTATCTGCTAAAATTATGATGTCTAATATCGGAAAAGACATCTTTTTCAAAGAAAAAAAGTGATGTGTATGTGAAAAATAACTTAGTTTATTATATGTTTTCTAGAATATAAGGCATGCAAGTTGTTTATAAAATTAATTATATCTAACCTATTTTGTAGAACAACTGATGTGTATTGAATGAAAAACTGATGTCTATGTTAGCATAGACATCGGTTTCTGACTGATGTCTAGAATAGACATCTCCCACCTAGACATCACATCCAAAATAACATAGACATCGGCCAGAAACTGATGTCTATTGACCCTTTTCTTGTAGTGATAGCTGGGGAACAGGCCCTGAACTCTCCTGATCAAACTCCTTCAAAGCGACCTAGGACAGATGGGCTTAAGGATGGATCCTCTCGACCACCTTTCGAGGTCGTTACTGCTACTGCCTCTCAACATCTATTTGCCGCGCTGGGGACCCAGTATTCTGATGAGGCTGAGACCTCGGGGTGGTGGAAGGCAACCCCTGAAGAAAATGCTTGCGCATGGACCAGGTGCTTAGCTGAAGCTTTCATCCGTCAGGCCGCTCATACTAAGCATTTTGCTCAACTTGACAAAAGAAACAAATTTCTTGAGTTTCAGAAGGTCGAAGACAAGCGATCCCTGGAGGAAACTTTCAAAAAGAAACTTTCCCAGGACACTGCCCAGATTCGAACAGATTTGAAGACAGCTCGCAGAGAGAGGAATGATTTTGAAAAAACTCTCAAGGACCTGCAGAAGTCTAGCGAAGAGACAATCAAGAAGAAAGATGAAGAGATCGCCAAGCTGACCAATGATCTAAACACTGCTAAAGCCACTCTGTCCACTACTGAAGATGCATTCCTGGTCAAGGGACAAGTTAGCTTCATGAAGGGATTTATCATAACGATCCCTGATTTTGATTGGGATCAGCTTGGACCAGGCAATGCTGACTTCACTGAAAGTCTGAAGAAGAAAATCGCTGCTGAAGATGCTGAGGAGGAGCGGATCACAGAGGAGGCCAGGGTCGCTGAGAAGGCAAGGCTAGCTAGCGAAGCTACTGCCAAGGCTAATCAAGACAAACCTGCTTCATGAATCTTGTGTATTTATCATTTGAAAACCTGGGATGCGGGCTCCCTTTTAATGCCTCGTAGTATGTAACCATATTTTTTGATTAACTCTGATAATTTGCAAGGCTCTTGGGATCGTATAGCGACCCATGTTAATTTTCTCCTGTGTGTATTTCCAATATGATTGCCTTCGTATAAGTAATGTGTTTTTCCATTTCGGTAAATCTTTATGTAGATTATCTTCGTTAGTTCAGTATCCTCTTTAATATGGGGTGCCCTTTACCTGCTCATAACACTGCATCAGTAACTAATTAGTTCATAGATTGCTCTTTTGCTTAGATTCCTTTGTTGTCTGTATGTAGTTTAAAGTACGATCCGTTCCCATGAGATCGCTAGATGTGAACTGCTGTGGGCCTTGTTTTGCTTTTCTGTAGATTGTTGTCTGAAAGGGAATAGCCTCGCATCATTGTGCTGAGCTAGTCCTTTAAAATGTAAAATTCTAACAAAAAAACAAGTGAAGTTTGAATGCAAAAAATTGAAATAAACAATAATGAATGTAAACGAACTCATTTATTGCCATAGTAGGGACGAGGCCCTAAAGTTTATAAATAGAAATGTCTCCATATAATACAAGGTAGGGGCGATGCGCTAAAGTTGATAAGTAGGGGCGAGGCCCTAAAGTCATTACATCATAAAGGGGAGGTGTCTATATGATCACTACCCCCCAATACTTTGTATGAATTTATTCATGCTAAGTAGTAGTAGTAGATAGAGACTACCAGAAGTGAAGCCTTTACTGATAGTACTTTCTCAAGTGTTCCGCATTCCAAGCTCGCGGAATAACGTTGTCCTCCATATCAGTGAGATAATAAGTACCTTCTGACAGAGTTGCATAGACCTTGTAGGGTCCTTCCCAATTAGCACCGAAAACTCCATGTCCCGGGACCCTAGTGTTAGGCATGACCCTTCTGAGTACTAGGTCACCTGTACGTAGGGGTCGCACCTTGACCTTTCCATTGTAGTACCTTGCGGTCCTTTGTTGGTAAGCTGCGAGGCGTAGCTGAGCCTCGCTTCTTGTTTCTTAAATCATGTCCAAATAGAGCCTATGATTGACTTCATTAGACTCAGGGTCATAGTGTTCCCTTCTGAACGATCCCGAACCAACCTCCACTGGGACCATGGCTTCGCACCCATAGGTAAGAGAAAATGGGGTCTCTCCAGTAGTACTCCTTGGGGTCGTGTTGTATGACCACAGGACCCTTGGAAATTCTTCAGGCCAATTACCCTTGCTTTCTTCTAGCTTCGCCTTTAAAGTATGCTTGATTATTTTGTTGTTAGCCTCAGTTTGGCCATTTGTCTGAGGATGGCTAACAGCCGAAAAACTTTTCTTGATCCCCAAATTCTCACAAAATTCCTTCATCTCTTTGCTGTCAAATTGTTTCCCATTATCTGATATGAGCTGATAAGGGATCCCATAGCGACACACAATTGCTCTGTATACGAAGTCCTTTAGCTTCTTGGCAGTGATTGTTGCAAGTGGCTCAGCCTCGGTCCACTTAGTGAAATAATCTACTGCCACCACTGCGTACTTAACTCCCCCTTTAGCCTTCGGTAATTCCCCAATTAGATCAATACCCCACATAGCGAAGGGCCATGGGCTCGTGAGCGAAGTGAGCTGAGAGACTGGTGCGTTGCTGAAGTTAGCGATCCTCTGACAAGCATCGCATTTTCTTGAGAACTCAAACGCATCCTTTTTTAGTGTGGGCCAAAAATATCCTTGCCGGAGAATCTTCTGAGCCAGCGAACTACCCCCCGAGTGATTTCCACATATACCTTTATGGACCTCTCTCATGATATAGTTACATTCATCACCATCTATACATCTTAAGAGTGGAGTGTTGAACCCTCTTTGATACAGGACCTCGTCATAAATAACATAACGAGCAGCCTGATATTTGACCTTCCTTGCTTCCTTTTTATCCTGAGGTACTATCCCATTCTTCACATACTCCCATATAGGGGTCATCCATGTTGGCTCTGAGCTCGCAACTTCCATAATAAACTCTTCAGGGACATTAGGCTTGGTCTGAATTTCCAACGGTATAACCCCAAGTAAGGTGGCTTCGCGACGCGAGCCCAATTTTGCTAGGGCATCGACACCTTGATTTTTTGCCTTTCTGATAAATTCCACCTTGACCTGTTTGAATGATTTCATCAACCTCTGTACACATCGCAGATAGAGTTCGATTTGAGGACCCATGGCCTGCCATTCGCATCCAATGTGGCCTGTGACCAGCATAGAATCGCTGTATGCATTGAGATTTTCAACTTTCATTTCAATTGCAAGTTTGAGGCCAATGATTAGGGCCTCGTATTCAGATGCATTATTAGATGCTCCAAACATGAAATGAACTGCACTGCTTATCTTGCGACCCTCAGGAGTAACAAGTTCAATCCCTGCTCCGGCTCCTTCCTTATTAGAGGCACCATCCACATAAAGCTCCCACCACGAGGCCGAATTCTCGGTTTTGACCTCGCTATTGACCTTTTCAGGGATCGTTACAAGAGCCCAAGAACCTTGTTCAATGTAGGGAGGAAATTCCAGTATGAAATCTGCTAGGGCCTGACCCTTTAGAGCCCCCCGTGGCTTGTATTCGATGTCAAACTAACTCAATTCTACAGTCCATTTCAAAAGTCTTCCTGATGTTTCTGGCTTGTGCATAAATTGCCTTAGAGGGTAAGATGTGCGAACCTCAATTTTGCGAGCCTGAAAATATGGCCTTAACTTTCGCGAGGCCAACACCAGGGCATAAGCGAGTTTCTCCATATTAGTGTAGCGAGTCTCTGCATCTAACATTCTTCGACTAACATAGTAGATAGGATACTGAACTTTTTCCTCCTCGCGAACTAAAACAGCACTGATCGCATGTTCTGACACTGCGAGGTATACAATAAGTGTCTCTCCCTCACGAGGCTTGGAGAGCAGAGGTGGCGACCCCAAATGCTCCTTGATTTTTTGAAATGCCTCCTCGCACTGCGGGGTCCATTCAAAATCCTTTCCAACCTTCTTGATTGCCTTGAAGAACTCTTGGCACTTGTCCGATGATTTTGACACAAATCTATTAAGGGCAGCTATCCTCCCTGTGAGACTTTGTACCTCCTTCACATTTCTGGGCGATCTCATTTCCATTAGAGCCTTTATTTTTGCTGGGTTGGCCTCGATGCCTCTGTGGTTGACAATGAACCCTAGAAATTTCCCCGATTCGACCCCAAACACACACTTTTGGGGGTTGAGCTTCATTCTGTACTTCCTCAGTATGTCAAACATCTCTACGAGGTGAGTGATGTGATCTCCAGCTTCTTTAGATTTTACCAGCATGTCATCTACGTATACTTCCATTGTTTTCCCAATTTGTTTCTCGAACATCATATTAACGAGCCGTTGATAAGTGGCCCCAGCATTGAGAAGACCGAAGGGCATCCCTATGTAACAATAGAGGCCCCTATCAGTGATGAACGAGGTGTGTTCCTGATCAGGGCCATACATTGGTATTTGATTTTACCCCGAATAGGCATCCATAAAGCTAAGAAGTGCGTGCCCAGCTGTTGAATCCACCAACTGATCGATCATTGGAAGTGGGAAACTATCCTTGGGACAGTGTTTGTTGAGATCGGTAAAATCCACACATGTTCTCCACTTTCCATTGGGTTTCTTCACAAGAACAGGGTTCGCGAGCCAGTCAGGGTAGAAAGATTCCCTAACGAGCCCGACCTCGAGTAGTCTGTCGACCTCTTCTTTAAGTGCCTCGGCTCGCTCACCACTTATGGGTCGCCTCTTTGCCTTATTCCTTTTTCGTTTGGATCCAAGTTAAGCTTGTGGCACATGACATTAGGATCAATCCCAATCATATCTTCATGGGACCAGGCAAACACATCCAAATTGGCTTTCAGAAAATTGACAAGCCTCTCGCGAAGTCCAGGATTGAGTTGCGACCCGACCTTTAGCACCTTAGTCGGATCTTTGGCATCAACCAGGATAGAGATGGTGTCTTCCGCGGCTCCGGCTCGTTCAACATATTCTGGGATGCGAGGATCCAAATCGAGCTCGAATCCGCGAGCCGTGCTAGACTCTGCTTCATTCCTTCTTGTGACTCCATTTTGTGGTGAAGCCGACATTGTTTCTGTAGTTGGGATCGCTCCCACATGACCGTATTCATTTATTATTGTAGTCTCCTGAGTTATTCCATTAGGCAGGTCCACCAAAGTTGAAGTTTCTTTGCGAACCCACTTCCCCTTTCGGGCTCGTACTACAGCTTGTTCCGGGCTCTCCTCATCATCACTAGCCTCTTCAATGATCCCCTCTTGGAGAACTAACATAGGTTGCAAGGCCTCCAACATGAGGGCCCCTGGGATCGGTTCCACTTGAATACCCAAGCCTTCAAAGTAATCATCTGGGAGTTCTTCAATTGATATTATATTGCATTCCATTTTTCCTGACACAGAGCCACCTAACTTTTCTGCTGCCTTTAAAGCATTGTTGTAACATTCACGAGGTTCATGTTGAATTCCTTTTACACATCCAACTCCATGTGGGGTGGGAAACTTCATAAAGAGATGGTAGATAGACGTCACCACCCTCATTTCCTTTAGGATGGGCCTCCCTACTATGGCATTGTAAGCAGATGGTTGATCTACTACCATGAAGTCAGCGATCTGTGTGGTGATACAAGGCTCGTCCCCTAAAGTGATGGGGAGCCGAATGAGGCCTTTTACACTAACAGATGCTCCAGTGAACCCATAAAGGTGCCCCACCGTGGGTATCAGATCCTTATCAACATATCCCATCTTTTTGTAGACCTTGTATGTAAGAATGTTCACAGCACTTCCATTATCAACAAGGACCTTGTAGACGTTCTGGGATCCAATGCGAACTCGAATCACAAGTGCATCAGAGTGGGGGTGATGAACCCACTTCGCATCTTTCTCAGTAAACATAATGTTTGTATCCTCTCCTTTAAACAACTTTGGGGATCGCTCCTGTAGATGATGCACATTAGTGAGAGGTCGCTCCCTGGCCTCGCGTGCATATCTCTCCCTAGCTTTGTTACTTTCTCCCCCAATGTGGGGGCCTCCAATGATTACATGAATACTTCCAGCTCGCTCTTCCTTGTCTTTGCGAGGTTCATCTTGCCTCTCATGTGGCACATCATGATACCCCAAACCTGGTTTAACCGAATCACTTTGATATTTCTTTACTTCACGAACCGCCCACTCAGTTAATTTTCCATCTCGGATCAACTGATCAATTTGCTGCTTAAGCTGCCAACAATTATTAGTATTATGCCCTGCTTGTTCCTGGAAGGCATAATATTTTCTTGTGTCTGAAGTTCCTCTTGAACCCATTGGTGTGGGTCTCTTGAACACCCCTTTGTTTGCATTGACTACGTAGATGTGATCGATCGAGGCAACCAGAGGGACAAACTTGTCTTCGCTTCTTGTGGAGCGATCTCGAGGAGGGGATTGCCTTATGAAGTCACGATCCCTCCTCTTCGGGCTAGGGCTGCGATCCCATCTTCGCCTTGGGCTCAGAGAATTCTTCCTTTTCACTCCCATGCCTCCATTTCCACTGCTTCTTCTTTCACTATTTCTTTTGAGATCTGTTAGTGATTTCTCCACGCGCTTGAAGGGCTCAGCGACCCTGTGCAACTCCGAAAGTGTACCAGGGGTTTGATCCTGTAGTTTATCCCAGAATTTAGTTCCTTCCCTCACCCCAGCAATAAGGAAATTCTTCACAGCCTCATCATTTGCACCTCGCACGCGAGGCACTTCAGCATTGAACCTCTTGAAGTAATCATGCAGGGTTTCTTCTTCCTTCTGTTTTATGTTTGCCGATGTGGACACAGGAGGTGCATAGAGCATTGAAGATTGGAACTGTTTGATGAAGATGTCCACGAACTGTTCCCAAGAATCTATGACAACTAGGGATCCTAGCTTCGAAAACCACTGTTGGGCACTTCCCCTTAGCGAAGCTACAAACAGCCTACACCTCGCTAACTGGGATACTTGATACACGTCCATCTCATTATTGAACCGAATAACGAACTCGGCTGGGTCAGTTTCCCCATTATAGGTCATGTCAGAGTGATGACCTCGAAACACTGTAGGCAGTGGAACAGTGCGAATTTCATGAGTGAAAGGTGAGGAGGATCCCATATTGCTGAAAATCCCTTTCTCATTATTCATCGCATCCAATGCCTTTTTCAATTCCTCCAGCTTATAGTCCCCAATTTTGACCTCTTTGTCTCCATCTTTCTTTTCTCCAGTGCTCGCATGATGAGATTGAGTCTTCTTTGGGATGCTAGACTCTTCTTGATCATTTCTATGATCCTTCTTTTTACGTTCCTCCTCGCGGTGTTGGTATCGCTCGCGATCTCGATGAGACGGGGATCTGTCATCGCGATGGTGGGACCGCTCACGCTCTCGACAAGGAGAGGGGGGTCTGTCATCGCGGCGATGTGACCGCACACGATTTCTACGAGGAGACAAAGGTCGAGAGGAGCCTTTGCTCTTATTTTAAGATCCTCCATCCTTGCTAGCTTTGAGCTTCTCCAATTTGAGACGGAGATCGTGCTCGCTGAGTTTCTTTCCAACTCGGTCAAAGACACTGACAGATCTCCCTTCAGATGAGGCGGGCTTCGCCTTTGACCCCTTCTTATTCATAGTGGCTTCCTTGTCATTCTAGTCGGGGTTCGTTTGGTCTATTACTACATCATCGAAATCCCCTATTAACCTCTTGGTGGGACCTTTGCTACCTTCTGCTTGATGAGTTCGCTCCCCTGTCCTCGCATTCCTCTTGAAGCCTCTAGAACTATGTCGCTTCTCCATCTTAGCTATCTTCTCCTTTACCTCGATCATTTGATCATCGAGGCCCTTCAAAAATGACATGACTTCGCTAGTCAAAACCACCCGTTGGACAGAAGGTGTTTGCTCATTCTCAAACTCATCCTCGATCCCATCTTTACGCGCCTCGCTCTCTGGTGGATTCTTCTTCTAGGGGTCATCCTTATTTCTCCTATGCGATCCCGGAGTCTCTCCTTCCCCATTTTTCTTCTTGTGTGATTTAGTCATCGTTCTCCCAATCAATGACTAGCCCTCATTCTAGCGCCAAATGTTATAGGGAGATTTTGGTATAACAATGTTTTTGGAGGTTGCTGGATTTACGGAGCAAAATACGGATATTTTGCTATAAGAAGAATAGGGGTTAGGGTTTGTGTGTATAGGTATGGCTGAGCTTGATAGGTGATTTTCAGGGGTGAACTGTTTCTTATCCGTATCAAGGTACCTACGTACCCTATTTATAGGGATCAAGCCGTACGTAGTTCTTGGAGAACAAGTTACCTAGACGGGCTAGGGTTTTTAGGAGATAAGTCATGGCCCAAGCACACCTGTTTAGGGCTGATGTGGCAATGAGTCACCAATTCTATCCATTATCCATGGCCTTAAAGAAGGAAACCGATGGTCTCGCATGGTTAGAGTCAAGGCCTCTCAAGCGAGGCGAGAAAAGAAGCAGCACGGACTTGGCATGCGACCTCGAGGGGTCGAGTCGTGCGAAGCGATCCCAAAGGTATAAATACTCATATGACCTCGAGGGATCTAGCTATGAGCCTTCTATTAGAGAGTGAGATAGCGATCTCGTCTTAGCTTGTAGAAACGATCCCAGAGAGGGATATGTCAACGAGGCGATCCCTTATAGTAAGCGAGGTTGCCCTGTAGTTATGCTGAGCTGATTCCATTAGTGGGCTTTAGTGACCCAATTGCTATCTTCGAAGCCCATTGTAGATAATGAACCATTAATTCAGCTAATTAAATCATGATAGTTATTATGCCAGATTTGGGCATAACAGTATGTCTGTGTGTAATAAGATTAGACGCCATTTGAACTGTCTTACATTAGTTTAATTAATTTATTTTGCGTAATGATTGGTTAATTGCATTTTTGTTAATAAAAGAAAAGGTGTATAAAAATTAAGTGGTAACATGGACTTTGCTTTAAAAGTTATAAAAGAATAATAACCTTTCTGCAATTGTACATGTTAATCTGGACTATCCGTTTGTACCGTGATTTGGCTTTAGTCCATTTACTTGCCTTTATTTGATTTTATTGCTTAATTTTGTGATACGATTCTTGATTGTTTTTGAGTGAATGTTTATTTGTTAAACATGTAAAATTCATTAGTACAGCAAGTAATTAAATGTTTTGTGTTTTATTAAAGTTATTTTAGGATTTGCTCATGTTTAATTTTCGATATTCAGTCGCATTCGAGGTAAGTGACTTTTCGTTGCTCACTAATGTTATAAAGTCTGTTTTTAATATGTTTTAAAATATCTGTTTGATTTGGTTATCGAATTTGTGATATCAAAAACTAATTTTAGAAAAGAATTATTTTAGAATTCTCCAGTTTTAGTTGCGTATCGAATCATAGAATCCGGTCACTGGATAGTGTGACATATAGAATCATAGAACTAGTTTACGCACGTTCCGGAACACATAGATACGTAAACTGGCCCCATCAAACATAGAACCGTGTCACTGGTTTAGTGTGACCGTAATTTAGAACTGTGGGAATAAAATATGATTTTATTGTTTTGATTTCTGTATCGAATTAAAGTTTTAGAAATCTTGATCTCTTTTAAAAATATAATTTGAGTCGTTGGGCGATAGTTACTTGCTGGGCTTCGCAGCTCATTGTTTTAATATATTTCAGGTTTGGACTTTTGCAAGCTTATTAAGATTAAGGATTTGGACTGTGTGGATTTCGTGCTACTTGATTTAGATGCTATTATTGGAAAATACTTATTGCATTATTGAATAAATTTTCAGTACTTTATTAGATATTTAATATTGGATTTGTGGAGCTGCGTCTCCGATTTGATGATCTAAGATATTGATTTTGACCGCTGCATTTGACTTATGGAATATTTGGTTTATTTGAATACACTACGCCATAGATGACTTTACACAACACTTTTGCAAGGTGTTGCCGTTTGAAAAAGTGATGACGTAACTATTTTCATCCTTACCTACTACAACACCTAGTATTTGTGTTAGCGTAGACATGAAAAGTGTTGCCGTAGATGTTGTATATATCTATTTTCAACCATGCCTATTACAACATCGAGTCCTTGTGTTACCTTAGACATGATAAAATGTTGGCGTAGATGTTGTATATAGTTAATTAAAAATAAATTAAATAATTATTTACATAGAAGTGATAATAATTTTTAAAGTATAATTTATTTATTATATTGGAATTTGAATTGGAATGAATGATATTTTTTTGTAAAGTAATGTGTTTTTCAATAATTTTAAAATTAGCAAATTTAAAAATTTTATGTTTTTTAAGAAATTATATGTATTAAAATAATTTACAATAAATAACACTTTACATAAAAAATAAAAAACTATGTGAAAATGAATTTATTTATTATATTGAAAATATTAAATTAAATAGGAATGAATGATGATTTTTTTGAATATTTTTAAAATGAACAAATTTGTAAAAATATGTTTTCAAAAATGAAATAATTATAAAACTTGTATAAAAATATTAAAAAAAATAAAGACAGCACACCAAACAGTAATTTTCTTACCAAACAATAATTACCAAATATAAAATTAAAATAGTAATTTTCTTACCAAACAGTTTTTTATAAATTAAAGAGACATATACAAATTAATCAAATATAAAATTAAAATAGTAATTTTCTTACCAAACAGTTTTTTATAAATTAAAGAGATATATACAAATTAACTTACTTTCTAGGAGATATAAATTAAGATTAAAATTATCAAACAGTTTTCTTTATAAATAAAAAATAAACTTTTAAATAAATATTTTAAAATATAATTCTAATATTTATGAGATCATAGGGCACCACACCAGCAGCTTGCACGGATACAAATGAAAAAAATGAAAAGTGTTGAGCGGCAAAAACACCGTTCTTTTAATATTTGGCTTTAACAAAAAGCCGCTCATTCTTTCTCACATTCATAAAGCCTCATTTCTCAGCTCTCCCTCTCTTGCTCCACAAATTGCTCTTCGATTGACTGCTAAAAATGACTTCAATTGATTGCTCTTGGATCAATTACTCATCGATTTGGGCCTTCTCTGATTTAGGGCTTCATCGGATTTGGCAAATTCTTTGATTTAGGGCTTCTTCAATTTGGGTTTAAATTGGTTTCTTTCTTGTTCGATTTAAGTTTTCTTCTTTGATATAATTGTTCAATGATTGTTCATTGTCTCTTGTTTCAGGGCCGATTGTGCAAAAAGTCTATTCCGTGTTTAAGCATAACACTATTTGATAGTTACTAATATTTGGCTTTGACAAGTTTATTTTGAAGAAAGAAGACAGACGCTATGTTATGTTGAGTCACTGAATTTCTATAAAATTTTCTATGATTTTTGTGCTGTTAGTACTGGATTTCCAAACTATATTTCATTGTCTCCGTTATTCTTACTGGTTTTTTATTATAACAAATTATGTCTTTGCGCAATATTTTGTGGTGGTTATATAGTTTTGTTTACAGATAGTTTGTAAAGTTTTAATATGTTTGATTAAGAATAACTAATGTTTTATTTGTGGTTGACTGCTGAATCTTTACTTAATTCTGTCTTTTGTATGGACAGGATTTGCCGAAGCAGAACTGGTTCAGTTTTAGTCAGGTGATACGAAGGAGTAATATATTCTCCTAACTTGTAAGTTGTATCACTGCAATTTGTATGTAATAGCCAACATTTGCTATACTTGCAGGAAGACATTATTTCTCTCTTCTCCCTAGTTTTTTAATGATACCAACTAAATGTGTCTAGATCTGGCATTGGTTTAGTTAAGGTTGATTTTTACATCATGAAATGAATGTTAATTTTTAAACTGCTGATACAAGCCACAAGAACTTAATTACAGTAAAACATAGCCTCGCTATAAACTATCTCCATCTAGAGCACTTTAGCTCTCTTTTGAAATTTTCCTTAAGTTATTGCACCTACATATATTCTTGGTTTCCTTACTTTTTAAGTATATTGGTTTTTGTAGACTGTTTTCTTCCTGTGGTTTGCTTTATCAGGTTGGCTATTCCGCACTATAATATTTGTAACATGGGTACTGCAATTTTATGCAATTATTTTTGGTTACTATCACGCTATTGAACAATATATGTATTCTTCGGCAAATATTGGTACTAGTTTTATAGTATATATTACTGGCAGGCCCCTTTAAATCAGATTTGACTTGTTGATTTACAATATTTAAAAGTAATATTACAAACAGTTGTTGGAGCAGAATAGACAGTACATCCAGGAGCCAGCCACTGTGGAGTTGTCCAAGAAGTTGTTGTACACTTGTCTTGCCAGGTTATACTTCATTTACGTACCCCTATATTGTGCTCTGGTGCTTTAGTTTTTTGTTCCCTTTGTGTTTGTGGGATCATGTATATGTAGGTTGTTCCAAATTTTAAGTATCCATAGAATCAAAATCTACCTATATGTGAACCTCTATAAATGTGTTGCAACTTGAAGTTATATATCATGGTGTATCACATCTGACATAATCAATCGATTTACCCAAGTTAGAATGTCCATAGAATCAGCCTACCAATATGTGAACCTCTATAAATGTGTCGCAACTTGAAATAAATACTTTATAAATGAGTTTTATAAGCCCTAATATTTTGGGTTATATACTAATGTGTGCTATTCCAGTTTGCAGGAATTTACCATGGTGATCACAAGATCAGTGTCTGGATTAAGAATGAAACACCTAAAGTGTGAGTTTTACACCATTTTTGTTATTTCAAATATCTCATCTGAATACAAAGTTTCCGGCTGAGACTTATTATGATTTAGGGATCCCAACTATAAGTGGCAGGGGAAGTGGGGAAACTGCTACTATAAAATAGACGCCACAAAAAGTGATATAATATACTATGATACTTGTTTCGAATTGATGTAACTTCCTCACCCTTCAATGTTTTTTTGCTCAGTCTAATCTGTGGTGGACCATTGCCTTCATAGTATGCATGTCTTTCTTAGTTTCCTCAGTATGTTAGAAGCTATAGAAAAACCTTTCACTTGTGGTATCTGACCGACAATCTTTTTGATGTCAATATAATCTGTGTTGCCTCATAGTATACATGTTGGTTCCTTAAAGTTAATAAATCATGTTATTCTGAACTATTTAATTGATTAATGGAATTAGATAGTTTTGATTAGTCTGTAATTTGTACGAGTCCATATATGATGCAGGATCAGTACAAATTCTATTTGATTGCAAAGTTTATTAGCAATGCAAATTATATTTTATAATAGAAATTCTGTAATCTGAAATGTAACGTACGCCATTGTATCAATCAATATTATTCCTATTAGTATTACTCTTCCCCTAATGATGCAGGTGGTTGCTGTAAGGTATTCAAAAACCGACCTTCCAGAAATGGAGAAGAAAAAGCAAGTACCTGCTCTCTGCTGTCACTTAAATTGACCAAAATTTTTGCTAATAAGATTGTATTGAGGAACTGGAAGCAAAGATCAGTAAGGTGCAAGCTGAAATAGATGCCAAGGTGGATGAAAGGGTAAAAAATGAAGTAGATGCCAAGGTAAATAAGAAGCTCCAGGAGAACTTGACATTGATTTAGGGGATCTTTGTGCGACCATTTCTAGTGACAATGAAGATTGTATGCCAATCACCGAACGCACTAGCTCTTAGTTAGATAACTAAGTTATGATGTTAGTATGATACTAGCTCTTAGTTAGATATCTAAGTTATGATCTTAGTTAGTATTTGATGTTTATGATGTTTTGGTACTAGCTAGTTATGGTATTTTGTGATGTGGTTGATCAAATGTACTGAATTATGTTAGTATGTTGGGGTTGAATTGGAAAACAAGTTGTAAGTACTAATGTACTGGAAAAGCATATGTATAAAATGCACATTTTAATTTTGCATTAAAAAGGTGTTGCAGTAGCTCTATATAGTGTTGCAGTATTGTATGATAAATGTTGTAATAGACTAATAAGGTGTTGAAATCGCTACGACAAAGGTGTTGCAATAGCTATGAAAAAGTGTTGCCACATGTCGATGGGCCCCACCTGTTAGTGGGGTCCAGTGATAAGTGGATTTTATATCCACTTGGAACATTCTAAATCGGCTTAAATTGATTGCTTTGACCTCAAGATTGTGGTAGTTTTGATGTGTTTTGTTTAATTGTGCAGGGTTGGAATAATGTTGATTAAGATCGTTGTTTCCGTTGCTTTTGGAGTTGGATTCGGGCTTAATAATATAGAATGGAGTCTTGTTATGGTTCACCATGAGGATTCCAAGCATAGAGGATTGAAAGTGGAAGAGAATGCAAAAAGAACGGGAGCAAACGGAGCAAAAACGAAGGAGAAAAAGCTAAAAAACGAAGGAGGAAAAATCGTGACCAGAATTGGCTTGAGCAAAGTGCGCCAGTTCTTGAGCAAAGTGCGCCAGGGACCAGAATTTGTCTGAGCAAACTGCGCCAGTTTGGAGCAAAGTGCTCGGGGTCGTGCTGATTTTCCAGTTTTGCCCTTATTCGATCTGAAATTGTATTTTAAGTGTTTTTTGACATAAAAATCGATTTCTAGTTGTATTTTAGGTATTTTTCTTATTGGGCAAGAGTAGGAAAAAGCCTATATCATCATCCAACCCTTGTAATCATATAAGATACACGTTACGTATTATAACTTAGGTTTTTCAAGAGGAGAGAAAAGGAGAAGGAATTCCTCCAAGCTAGTGACAAGCAAGGATTATTCTTGAACCTTTGTATTCTTCTATTGTGGGGATTTAATTCTAAACCTTATTCTTCTTCTTCTCTATTTTTACTTGTTTATTTTAGAGTTATGTTTTCAATAGAACCCATGATGATGATTAGTTCGATCATGAACTAATTCGTTGTCATGGGGGTTTAGTGGATTTATTCATGAATTTTATGTGTTGAATCTTCTCGATGCCTATAGTGTGATTGAAGTGATATCCTATCATGGTTGATTTAATTCGTTATAGGAGAGTAGCTAACTCCTGTAATTGTGTGTTAATTCTTGTTGAAGCGAAAGTGGAAATAAGAGTTTAGAACTTGCCATGTTAGCATGGGTTTATGCGTGATAATATCATTCGTAATTAGTGTCGTAACTCTAATCGTTTTATGACGACTATGTGATCAATTGAATGCTTGCACCTCAACCATTATGTTTTATTCTTTATAGACATATGAAGACTTGGCATAATCGGGAGACTAAATGATTTCTATCTTTATTGTGGATATTGTTTAGGATGGTATTTGTGTAACGGAAGTTGGCTTATATCAGTTTTGTGTGTTCGATCAGGTGTTAATAAATCACATGAACAAGGCTAGGGATTTGGAGACTATAGATGGATTGTTTAAAGAAACTAAATTCCCATGTTTTATTTGCATAAGTAATTCGACCTAAATCTCAGTTCAAGTAGTTGATTATTAGTTATAATTCTTAGATAAATTTTAGTGATAACAACAATCCACTTTATTATTTGTTTTAGCATCGGATAATAATCATACATTGGTGAGTGAATTAGCTAGACAATACAACGAGTCCCTGTAGGAACGAACCTTATTTGCTATCTGTATTACTTGAGATCACGTGCACTTGCGTGTTGAGTTGGTCGTAACATCCAGCCACGTGTCAGTGGGTCAAGCCACGTGTCAGTTGGGTCCATCCACGTGTCAATGGGTCCTGCCACGTGTCAGTGGCCATTTACACCAAATGTGCATCCTACGGCAACATATTTTATCATGTTGCTGTAGGTGTAAAAGTGTTGCTATTGACCCTACGCCAACATCGAAAAAGCTAACACCCGAAAAGTGTTGTGTTAGGTCGAATACACAATATATAATCAATTACCGTATGAATAAGTAACAAGAACACACGTTTTAACCCTTAAAACTGTTTGGAATTAATAATTCCTCTCTCGGTGATGTAAAGTATCACAGAGAGCTGCTTAGGTTACAAGAATGATATTCGTTCACGATGGATACCCTTCTAGGGTTAACCTAACTGTATTTATAAGATATACAGCTACGTACAATCGTAAATTGATTCTCCTAAAATTAAGCTATACAATTGATATCAATTACGATTGCTACACGTCTTCTAAGTCAACTCAATCTCTTTGACAGCTATCCAATCTTCAAAGATATCGCTTCCATATTAATATTAAATTAATCTTCAAACTCTGTTGACTTGTAGACGCTCCCAGTAGACAAACTTTAGCAAACTCTGTTCTCTCTACGCTAACAGTGTTTGCGCTTCCATGTATTCAGCTATCAGTGTTTACGCTTTCCTCTGTCAGCGTTTGCGCTTCCAGCAATCAGCGTATACTCAAACTCTGTTACAACTGCTTTCAATAACAAGTTAAACTCTCTTTACCTGTAACACTTAAACACTGACATTAAAACACATCAATTATATTTAACAATCTCCCCCAACTTGTTCATTAGAAAAATGTACAAGTTCACAATAATTGATGATGTCAAAACTAACAAATAAAAACACAGTGTTTAACATATAATCAGAGTTTAAACTTGACTTAGCAAAATTTACAGAAAATACGAATTACTTACAAATTCTGTCTACCTAACCTCCTCAAGATCTGGAGTTGTTCTGAGATAATCAATCAACAATCTCCTTTCAGCATTTTCAAGCTCAATCTCCATAGCTTGCTTGATCTCTCTTAATTCTGGATCATTCTCATCAGTTTGAAAAATAGCAGCCCTGAGATCATAGATCTTGTTTCTTCTTATTTCATTTCCCAATCTGATAAACTTCACTTCTTCAGACTTTACATTAAAATCTAGAACTGTAATTCCAAGATCAGTCTTCAGCTTTGTAGTTCCTTTCTGCATTTCAATCAGATTTCCATTCCAGTCTCTGTACTTAGGAACATACTTTTCAGCAGACTTTGTTCCTGTAGCAATTTTAGCTTTCTGCATATACTCTCTTATAGAATTAGCAATAAGCTGTGTTCTTTGATTTCTAACTCTGAAGATATGCAAGACATACTGAAGTTCCTCAAATAATTTTAGTTTGATTGCTTCTTCATTCACTCTATACACTGACCCATCTGCCATAAAGTATAGTAGAAAGTGAATATCTAAGCTCCTTTGATGAACTACTTGAACTGACTCCAACTTGTCTAGATTTTCTTGAGTTATACCAGACCCAAGAGATACAAGTGCAGAGGGATCTCTTGGACTGTTACTAACCCTCAAATCTCTTCTTGAACCTAAGCCAGAAGTATTCCTGCCTGGTGGTTTTCCTGAACATGCAACATTATGTTGATATCCACCAGTTACTCCTGCTTCTTCTTGCACTGGAATCTTCGGCCTTGAAAAACCAGGTAAGAGTTTACTTTGAGTCTGTACAACTTGTGTAGCAACAGAGGTTGTAACTATCATTTTGCCCTTGCTCTCTTCATCAATTTTCCCTTTTAATTTCAACTTTGCATCAAGAGAAGACTTTCTAACCAGCTTTCCAGTATCTTCTTCTTCTTCTTCTTGAATACCAGATGGTTTTTCTTTGATTTCAACTCCTTTCATTACAGGCCTTGCAAATTTTGAAGTTTTAACAACTTTCTTCACTTTCTTGGACTTTTGAGCTTTTAAATGCTCTTTCTGCAACAGCTTTTCTTCAGCTTGAATGTCCTCAAGTGTAGCTTCAGCATTCTCTTCACGAAATAATTTTGCAGCCAATTCTTCATCTGTTTGTGGATTGTCAGAGAATGACAAATCCTTTGGCTTTGAACCAGAAGCATTCTGAGTATTTGAATCTATCACCAAATTCGGCTTTGACCTTGAAGACCTTCCATGTCCTTGTCTGAGATTTTCATTTATTAAACCCTTATCAGCATTGGTGCCTTCATCATCAAGATGATCTTTCTTTGACAGAGTTTGAGTTTGCTTACACTTGGTTTTAGCAATTCTCTCCCCCTTTTTGACATCATCATCACCATCTTGAATCAGAATAGAAGTGATTAACTCAAGAGAGTTTGCAATGGAATCAACCTTCTCATTCAGTAAAATCTGATTCTTCTCAACTGTGCTCAGTCTGTCATTAAAATTTGCTTGAGCTTTGGCAAATTGTTGAAAGAGCTTAGCATTAGCTAGTTGAGCTTTCTCCTCATGAGTAGCAACTTCTGTTCGAAGATCTACAATTGCCTTCTGATTTTCATCAAATCTGTGATTCAAAGTTTTGATTTGAATCACTGTGCCTTGCAAACAAGTGAATATTTCTGGATTTTTGATCTTCTTAGAATTGGCTTCAAGAAACATTGCAGCCCTTCCAGGTGGAAAAATACACTCTGACTTGTACCAATCAGCAGTTTGCTTTTTCAAATAAGCATCATCAACCTCATTAGCAGAAGGCCCAGCAAAATCTGGCTTTTCTCCTGTTTTCTGACCATCAGTTTGAAATCGGTCATTTTCAGCTCCTGTACTGTTGTCTTCAAAAGAATCACTCACAGACTCATGAGTAGGAGCAACAGAAGCAATATCTTCATCTTGAGCAACAACAGATTCTTGAGCAACCTGTTTTCCTTTATCAGCTTGAATCTGCTCTGAAGAAATAACCTTTTCTGGTTTATCAATCTCCTCACCATGCTCAGAACCATGATGGGCATCAGAGTTTAACTCAGTGTGTGATGCAACCACAGTGTCTTCAAGAACAACAGTAGGCCCATCAGCAACACCAGTATCAATAGAATGTATAACCTCATTAAAAGAAATTGGAGTTTCAGCAAATGAGATAGGATCAGAGAATTGTAGAACTGAGTCAAGAACATCATCTACTGGTGAAAAACCATCTCTGTGACCCTCTTCTGCAGGCATGTCATCCTCTGCAGGTAAATCAGTGTTTACAGGAGCATCATCTTTTGCAGGTATTTCAACCTCTGCAGATATAGAAACCTTCTCTACAACCTCAACAGTAGGTGTTTGCTTGGAAACCACCTCTGGAGCTTCAACTTCCTGCTCATCATCAGAATCAGTAAGAATGAGCCTCCTCCGCTTAGCTTGAGGCACTGCAACCTGTTCTGCATCTTCACTGGAACTTTCACTAGAACTTTCCTCAACTGATGGTAGTGAAGGTCTATTTGCCCTTTGTATGAATCTTCTAGAATAAACAGCCTTTGGAGTTGTCTGTTTAGCCCTAGAATGTTTGGTGTTTATTGCAGTATGCTTCTTCCTTTTTGTCTTTGGTGGTGGTTGTGGATGAATGGTAGTGACAAGGTTTGTTGGTTCAGTAGTCATTTGGTCAGGTTGTGTTTGAGGTTCTGTTTGTGTTTGAGGTGATATGGGTTGATCAGTGGTTGTTGGTATTGGCTCAGGTGATTGAGTAGGTTGAGATGGGATGTTTTCTGTACGATCAGTGGCTAAAGGTTCAGGCATAGATTGTGGTTCTGATTGATGTGGTTCATGTGGTTCATGGTTTGGTGATGGAGAATCTTGTGGTTGATTGACAAAGTTCTGTAAAGCAAGTGGCATTATGAAAGGAGGTATGTCCTTACCAACATCTTTGTTAGTCATATCAGAGAATATTCTCTTAGTGACTCGAAAAGGTTGAATCTTATCAGCTTCATCAACAACTAATCCAGGAACACATGCATTGAACAGAAGTTGACAAAATCTAGCAAAGTAAACTGTAGTAGACTCTGACAACTTATCACCCAAATTCATTAAAATATATCTACCAAAATCAAAATTACTGCCATAGAGTAGAGAATACCCAATTTGCAGACTGTCCATTGGAATAGCATCCCAGTTGGTGACCTTTTTCTGGAATGTCCTGGTGATACAATCAAAGAAAAAGTTCCACTCTTTTCTCAAATTTGGCCTCTTCACACTGCCCAGCTTAGCAAGTGATTCCATGTACCCAATCTCTATTAGCATCTCTCTCAGATTTTCCTCAGAAACAACAGCATACGAAGTATGTGTGTCGAAGTCCATGGCATCACGAACAGTTTGTGGAGTGATTACAAATTCTTGTTCTTCATGAGAGAAGATGATAGACGGAGTTCCATTCTCTCCTCCTTCTATATATCGTGAATTTTGCCAGAAGTTAACAACTTGGGAAGCAGATAGAGTAGCCGGTTCAACCAGCGCTTGCCCAATCTCAGAATCTCGAAGAAAATTTTGCATTAGATGGAACGCCTCTGGAGCCCGGTCGTTCTCAAGTAAAGCTGCATAATTGTTAGGCACAAAACGTAGACCAAAGACAGTGAAAGGTTTAGTTGCCATCGAATCAAGAAATAAACAAGAATCAACTGTGAAAATGTTTTGCAAGAAAGGTGTTTGTGAAAATGCCAAAGTGAAAAACAAAGATGTTCTCTGTTTTGGTAAAGTGAATACGAGTGGGTAATAGTGATTGTGGCAAAAAGTAATTTGAGTTTTAATTAAAAACTAAACTCAAACGATTTTCCTTGAAAACACGCAACTGTTCCCTTGAAAAGTGTAAAAGTGAGACATAATGATGAGTGAGTGGGACACATGTCACACATGCAACGGTTCACTTAATACATGCGCAGTAAACGCCATTATTACCGCTGTCGTTCCATTTATCAAGACACGTTACCACTAATTACACTAATGAACAGTTGTCAACTACTCCATTTACTCCAGAATTTTCAAATTATCTTAATGAAAATATACCTTAGAGTATATAGCACAATCAATCAGTGTTTGTCAAATTTTCAATCTTTATCACAAAACCCTTTCAAAAATGCACAGTCGTGATTTTTGTGTGTGAGTAGCCGAGTTTACCAAATCAATTTTTATAGCATCTAATATTTCATAAAATCCATAAATCAAAACAATAAACACTGAATGCACAAACTCTCATATTAAACACAGAGTATATGATGAATGCTAAACTCTGTAGTTCCTTAATTACAGAAATCTGAATATCCCTGTTCCAGTTTATGATCATGATTATCCACGTAAGCACACAGTCATTAAAGACAAAAAGATCAGGAGATAAACATCAAAGCATCATTCAGTGAGTTACATGTCAAGGATTGTCTCACAAACTCTCACATCACACAAGTGTTTAGGTGAAGTGTTTACCCTCAGATTCAATCAGTAAAAGCAGATACTACCATAAGCTTGAATGTCCACCATATCTACACCACTTCGATTACATATATGCACAAATCAAAAGGACTTTGTTCAAGGTTTTAATTGAGTGAAATCAAACAGATGAGAAGAGATGTTTTTGAATGAGAATTTCGAACTGAACAATTTATTTGATCAAAATGTTCAGTCAAATGGTTAGTACATTTTTGTACAAGATGATCAGTATATATACCTTTTTTTTCTTTTTCTTTTTTTTTTTTTTATTATTTACATATATATATACTGAGTAAGATATCTTTACTTGAGAAATACTCACCTGCTTGAATTTGATTTAACAAACGAATATAACTGCTCTTAATACGTCAGTATTCAAGAACAATAAGCAGTTAATTTGGCTTAAAGGGTTTACTAAGGGTAGTGTTTTATGAACAGTGTTTATTATCAGTGTTCAAGGATGTTTTGAACAGTGTTTGAAGAAAGATGGTTAATCCTAATGCCTTTATCATCTTTATGCACACATATATCATGTAGTCCCAAAATGGTTTAATGCAAGTTCTAGAGCAACATACTTACTGATGAACATCACACAACAATAAAATCTGATTGATATAAAATGTATCAATCACTTATTCAGCTCAAAATCTCACAGGGTTCAGACATGAACTGGTTCTCACCAAACTAAACAATGACACATCTCAAGTTTTAAAATTTTTACAAGTGCAAACACAGAATCATCAAGAATCAAGTATGACTTGGAAACAGAGTGTCACTAATCAGAGTTTAGAGTTCATCAATATCAGAGTTATTCATGAGTGGCAATACATGCAGTATTCATAGATTCAGAGTTTAGGATCAAATAAACTAAGAGATGCTCTAAATATGAAACAGTATCATGCTGTGTTAATTTACTGCACAATTTCTGATTAGATCACAGTGACTCAAAAAGAATCTTGATTTTTCACTGAGAATCATGCTCCATACATTTTTCTTCATAGGTATTTTCATTCAGACAAAAATCAACTCAGAATTCACAGAGTTTAACAAACATATTAACAGTGTATGACCAACAATCATGCTGACAGAGTTTAATTAACAATATTCACATAGCACTTTAGCAATTCACAGAAATACTAGCAACACATTTTATTAGAAAAGTTTGAGTCTAACCAACATGTTTAGTCAAAACCAGATACCATTCCTAGTTCATTGACCAGTCTTGTAAATGTTGCTTCACTTAGAGGCTTTGTGAAAACATCTGCAAGTTGTTGATCTGTAGGCACAAAGTGAAGCTCTATGTTGCCTTCCTCTACATGCTCTCTGATAAAGTGATACCTTATGCTGATGTGCTTGGTCATTGAGTGTTGTACTGGATTACCTGTCATTGCAATAGCACTTTGATTATCACAGAAAATAGGTATTTTACTATACCTCAACCCATAATCCAGTAGTTGATTTTTCATCCATAAAATCTGTGCACAACAGCTACCAGCAGCAATATATTCTGCTTCAGCTGTAGATGTAGATATTGACTTCTGTTTCTTGCTGTACCAAGACACTAGTCTGTCACCAAGAAATTGACAACTTCCACTTGTGCTTTTTCTGTCAATCTTACAGCCAGCAAAATCTGCATCAGAGTAACCAAGTAGCTTAAAATCTGATTCTCTTGGGTACCACAGTCCTATGGTTACAGTGCCCTTGAGATATTTGAAAATCCTCTTCACAGCTGTTAAATGTGGTTCCCTTGGATCTGCCTGAAATCTTGCACACAGACAGGTGGCATACATGATATCAGGTCTACTAGCTGTTAAATAGAGTAGAGAACCAATCATCCCTCTGTAGCTTGTCATATCCACTGATGAACCTGTATTTTTGTCCAGTTTTGTTGCAGTTGCCATGGGAGTTGTTGCAGATGAACAGTCAAGCATGCCAAATTTCTTGAGAAGATTTCTGGTATATTTTGCTTGATTTATGAAAATTCCATCATCTGTTTGCTTCACCTGTAAGCCTAGAAAATAGCTTAACTCTCCCATCATACTCATTTGATATCTAGACTGCATGAGCTTGGCAAACTTCTTACAGAGTTTATCATTAGTAGATCCAAAAATGATATCATCTACATATATCTGTACTAAGAGCAGGTCATTACCAGATTGAAAGTAAAACAGAGTTTTGTCAATAGTACCTCTGTGAAACCCACTTTCTAGCAGAAATTTAGCAAGTGTTTCATACCATGCCCTAGGTGCCTGTTTGAGTCCATAGAGTGCTTTGTCTAACCTGTAGACATGATCTGGATATTTTGGATCTACAAAACCAGGTGGTTGTTCAACAAATACTTCTTCTTCAAGTTTTCCATTCAGAAAAGCACTTTTCACATCCATTTGAAAAACCTTGAATTTCTTGTGAGAAGCATAGGCAAGAAACATCCTTATTGCCTCCAACCTGGCAACTGGTGCAAAAGTCTCATCATAATCTATTCCTTCTTGCTGTGAATAGCCTTTAGCTACCAGTCTTGCTTTGTTCCTTGTGATCACACCATCATTGTCAGTTTTATTTCTGAAAACCCATTTAGTACCAACAATAGATCTATTCTTTGGCCTTGGTACAAGGGTCCACACCTCATTTCTCTCAAATTCATTTAGCTCTTCTTGCATTGCTGTTATCCAGTCAGCATCTTTCAGAGCTTCTTCTACTTTCTTTGGCTCAGATTGTGACAAGAATGCATGAAACAGACATTCGTTTGTTGTTGCACTTCTTGTCCTTACTCTTGCATCTGGATCACCAATAATTAAATCAGGTGTATGTGACTTAGTCCATTTTCTTGCAGAAGGCAGATTGCTTCTGTCATCATGTGATTCTCCCCCTTGATCCATGCTCTCCTGATTTTCTTGGTGTCTCTCTTCATTTTCAGATGCTCCCCCTGAATGTGACTGCTTAGAATTTGAATGATCAGAGTTTGAATCAACAGTGTTTGATTCAGAGTTATCAATTGAGTCACTATCAGTGTTTGAATTTTCACATTGATGTGATTCTTCATGCTCCCCCTCAACTGGTTCTTCCCTTGTTTCTGATTGAAAGGTTTCTTCAGTGTTTACCAGTAGAGGTTCAGAATTGACCTCAACAGTGTTTGTCAGATCTGTATCATCCGAGTTTAATAAATCTTCATTTTCAAAGTGAAGTTGATCATGCTCATTAACATCTTCAAGTCCAGTTATTTTCTTGTCATCAAATGACACATGAATAGACTCCATGATCACTCTGGTTCTCAGATTATAAACTCTGAATGCCTTTGTTGACAGTGGATAGCCAACAAAAATTCCTTCATCTGCCTTTAGGTCAAATTTGGTCAACTGTTCAGGATGAGTCTTCAACACAAAGCACTTGCATCCAAAAATATGAAAATATTTTAGATTTGGCTTTTTCTTCTTCACCATTTCATATGGTGTTTTACCATGCTTGTTGATCAGTGTTGCATTTTGAGTAAAACAAGCTGTTTGAACTGCTTCTGCCCAGAAATATGTTGGCAACTTTGCTTCATCTAGCATGGTTCTGGCAGCTTCTATCAAAGTTCTGTTCTTCCTCTCCACTACACCATTTTGTTGTGGAGTGCCAGGTGAAGAAAACTCTTGTTTGATCCCTTTACTCTTGCAAAATTCTTCCATAGATGAATTCCTGAATTCAGTTCCATTGTCACTTCTGATTATCTTCACTTGATGCTCTGAACCTTTGTCCAGTTGGATTATATGATCTGTCAGTGTTAAGGCTGTTTCATCCTTCTTTGCAAGAAAATATACCCATGTGAATCTGGTATATTCATCAACAATGACTAATGCATATTTCTTCTTTCCAAGAGACATCACATTTACTGGACCAAAAAGATCAACATGTAGTAGATGATAAGGATCAGCAATTGAAGACTCAGATTTGCTTTTGAAAGAGGTTTTTCTCTGTTTGGCCTTTTGACAAGAATCACACAGGCCTTCTCCATTCAACAATGACTTTGGTAGTCCTCTTGCAAGATCATTCTTTATGAGCTCATTAATGTTGTTCAGATTCAAATGAGAGAGTTTCTTGTGCCACTTCCAACTCTCTTCACTGGACATTCTTGTTGACAGACATACTGCTTTGCCATCAGTGTTTGTTGACAATTTTATTTCATAGATGTTGTTGTGTCTGTTTCCAACTAGAGCAACTTTCCCTGTAGATTTACTGATCACTTGGCAGTATTCAGGCTGAAAATCTACATGATATCCTCTGTCACAGATTTGACTCACAGATAGCAAATCATGCTTGAGTCCTGGAACCAGAGCTACATTTGTGATGATGACATTCCCAAGATTAATATTGCCATATCCCAGAGTATGTCCTATGTTGCCATCTCCATAAGAAACTTCTGGGCCAGCCTTCTCCTCATACTCTGATAGCAGGGCTTTATTTCCAGTCATGTGTCCTGAACATCCACTGTCCACGACTAGGGTACTGACCCTTGTGCCCTGCAATCACAAACAATCACTGATTATTAGTTTTAAGGATCCAGACTTGCTTGGATCCTTTGGCTTTCTTAATTCTGTTAGCTTTTGCAGCGGAATTTTCATTAACAGAGTTTAAGTTAACTTTTTCAGAGTTTACATTTGCAGAGTTTACTTTAACCCATTTCAAATTTGGCTTGGGTTCATAGTAATTATAGTAAATAGCATGATAATCTCTGCAAGTATAAATAGAATGCCAAGTACTTCCACAGTGTTTACATAAAGTCTGTGGTCTAGTTTTCACATAATCATTTTTAACTGCAGTTTTAGAGGGCAAAGAATTAATGTTCTTATTCTTACTGCAGAAACTGGCAAGATGATTAGTACTACCACAATTAAAGCATGTTTTCCTGGGAGCTAATGAAGCAAGCATTGGCTTAACTCCTGAGGTTATGCCTACTTTTCCATTTCTGTTTTTCTTAGGCATTCTCTGTTTGTTGACAGACTTTATCTCCTTAAGCTTATGCTTGAGTTGTTTATCTGTCATTAAGCCAATGTTAGCCTCTTTAACAAAAGTTTTAGCATATGACTCTTTAACAGCCTTTTTCTGTGCTTCAGTCTTAGGTCCACCTGTTCCCATGACATTACCCTCAGATGAACAATGTGGTCTAACCTTTACCTGATTTTCAAATCTAAGTTCATCTCCTACAGAGTAACCTAGACCTACTGTATCTGACTGAAACACTTCTTGAGTGTTTTTACCAGAGTGTGTCCAAGTCTTAATGATGTGTTTAGTATCCTCCAATTCTGATTCTAGTTGCTTATACTTACCTAGCAACTCCTGTTCAATAAACACTGCATCATCTCTCTCTTTTTGAATTTTATTCATGTTCTCTAGCTGTTCTTCAACAAGTTTATTTCTTTCTTTGAGTTGAGAACACTCAGACTTTATCCTCTCATTTTCTAAAGTCTGATCCCTATAACTGATATGCAATGCTTTAAGATAAATTCTCAATTCAGTTATATTATCAGTGTTATAAGCATAGGTAGTTGGAGGTACCTTGAGATCATCATTTTCAGTCTGAGTAGTAGCCATGAGAGCATAGTTGACTTCCTCATCTGAATCTGAAGTGTCTGCCCAATCTCTGCCTTTGGTGTAGAGTGCCTTTTCAGTTTTACCCTTCTTGCACTCAGGAGCATAGTGACCCATCTCCTTACACTTGTAGCATTGAATCTCAGACTTGTCTTTCTTACCAGATTTGAAGTCCTTTCCCTCAGATTTCTTGAAATTCTTCTTATCAAACTTTGAGTAGTCCTTGGAGAATCTCTTTCCCTTCTTGAAGTTCTTGTATCCCATCTTCTTGAAGGTCTTTACCATCAATGCAGCCATTTGCATCATCTCCTCATCATCTTCAGAATCAGATGATTCATCTGTGTTTGAGTCAACATCAGTGTCTGATGGCTCATTCTCTGAATGTATGACTAAGGCTTTTCCTTTTGCCTTTCTCCTTGATGCTTCCTTCTTTGATGGTTTCTCCTCAACCTCAAGAGCAACAGACTTTGACTTTCTACTAGATCTTTTGTTTCTCTGCTCCAATTCCAATTCATGGGTTTTGAGCAATCCATAAATTTCATCAATCTCTGTTTCACCAAGTTCATAATTATCTCTTATAGTGGTTGTTTTCACATCCCACTTTTCAGGTAGAGAGAGAAGAAACTTGAGATTTGAATCTTCTAAATCATACTCTTTGTTCACCAATGACAAATCATTGAGCAGTTTACAGAATCTGTCAAATGTTTCTGTCATGGTTTCATCAGATTTTGCCTCAAAATGCTCATACTCCTGAGTGAGTATGTTCCTTCTGTTCTTCTTAATTGCAGGTGTTCCTTGACATCTAACCTCAAGTGCATCCCATATCTCCTTTGCAGTTGTGCAGTTTATCACTTTATTAGACATAACATTGTCTAATGCACTGTGAAGTAAATGTCTCACTTTTGCATCCTTTGCAATAGATGAAAGATCCTCAGCAGTTAGATCTTTCTTTTCCTTTGGAATGACCTTTGATTCCTCACCAGCAGCAGCAGCAGATAATTTTGTTGGTTTGTGAGGACCTTCATATATTCTGTCCAGATATTCTGGATCTGTAGCCTCCAGAAACATGGTCATCTTCACCTTCCAAATTGCATACTCTAATGGCCTCAGTATAGGAACCCTAATTGTTTCATACCTACTAACAGTAGTAGGTGCTTTCTCAGATGATGGAGGTATCTCTGCCATTGATTACTATTGTGTTTGGATCTTTAACTGTAATAAAGTAACAGATTTGTCTCTGATACCACTTGTTAGGTCGAATACACAATATATAATCAATTACCGTATGAATAAGTAACAAGAACACACGTTTTAACCCTTAAAACTGTTTGGAATTAATAATTCCTCTCTCGGTGATGTAAAGTATCACAGAGAGCTGCTTAGGTTACAAGAATGATATTCGTTCACGATGGATACCCTTCTAGGGTTAACCTAACTGTATTTATAAGATATACAGCTACGTACAATCGTAAATTGATTCTCCTAAAATTAAGCTATACAATTGATATCAATTACGATTGCTACACGTCTTCTAAGTCAACTCAATCTCTTTGACAGCTATCCAATCTTCAAAGATATCGCTTCCATATTAATATTAAATTAATCTTCAAACTCTGTTGACTTGTAGACGCTCCCAGTAGACAAACTTTAGCAAACTCTGTTCTCTCTACGCTAACAGTGTTTGCGCTTCCATGTATTCAACTATCAGTGTTTACGCTTTCCTCTGTCAGCGTTTGCGCTTCCAGCAATCAGCGTATACTCAAACTCTGTTACAACTGCTTTCAATAACAAGTTAAACTCTCTTTACCTGTAACACTTAAACACTGACATTAAAACACATCAATTATATTTAACATGTTGCCATAGATATTTTTTTGGCTACGGCAACAGTTTTTGGGCCTTTGGCAACAGTTTTGATGTGTTGTCGAAGGCTATCTATGGCGTAGTGATAAAATTTCGATTTTATTTAAGTTTCGTAATTAAAATTTAATATCTCGAAAATTCGGGATGTTACAGGCCGGTGGATAAACCACCACCGGAAAAGAGGAACTCACTCGGAAAAAGACAAGCAGAGAGAGAGAAAAAAAAACTTTCGGTGTACTCTCTTATCAATTTTAGTTCAGTATTTTAAGTAGCTTGTGCAGCCCTATTCAGGTACAGTAGAAAAAAATTAATTAACTTTATTTCTCGTGCTTAGAGAAAAAAACTAGGGAAATTATGAAAATAATAATGTCTCTTACAATCTTTTGAAAATGAACATAGATTTTTGTTCAAAATTGAGTTAAATGATTAATTTGTCACTATACTATACAGAAACTTTCGGTTCAGTCACCATCTCAAAAAAGTTCTCGATCAAATACTTGAATTATGAAAAAAAATTCATTAACATTTACATCTTTAGTTCCGTTCAAAACTCTAACGAACAAGTGACTCGAACGCTAACGTGACATACTGAAAAAAGAGAGTTTAACAGCAAATTCATCACTAAATTTCGTATTAGTTTCAATCAAATCATCAACTAATATTAATTCAAAATTTTTTAACTTAAAATTTTTTTAAACAAAAATCTAAATTTTTCGAATTTAAAATTTTACCCAAATGTTTACAATTTAGTAAAATTTAAAATAAAAATTACTCATTTAATACATATAATTTCAATTGATACAAAATTAATTAATATTTATCAAATATCATATTTTTCAATCGCATATTTTTCGACATTGACTAATTGTAACAAAAGTGTAAATTTTAAAATGTTTATTTTTTCGAATGATTACACTTTAAATAAATTTAAAATTGTACATACATTTCCTTTTAAATTGCTACAACGTACCAATTTTTTTAGAAAAGACCTAAATTTGTTTTAAACTTTTTTGACCTTCTAAACGATATTTTTTGAAGAAACTTAAAGTACGAAACTTGTAGATGACGAAAAAATCTTTTCAAAAAGTTCAGATTCCACGAATTCCGATTTGCAAAAAAATTTCTTCGAATTTTGTAGTTATTATATTTTAACAAAAAAATTAAATGAAACATATGCATACCCATTTAATTCATATGCTTGTAAATGAATAAAGGGGAGCAAAATACTCACTATTATTGAATATTTTTTTATTTTTGTATTATTACAATTTAAATAAATTAAAAATAACAATCTCTTTTGAAAAGAAATTATAATTTTTTTAAAATTTTTTTTTTCCCACTCAGTGACTCATTTGAAAGTTTGCTGAGAATTTAATGATGAATTAGGTTTAGAAATTTAAGTATTGTCGGTTGGTCGCTGACATGGTGACCACGTCACAATTGTTCTGACATAATGGTTCTCCGTTAATAATAAACGCATTTAACGGTCGCGCAAATTTTTTAAAATTTAGTGATGCAATTGCAAGTTAATTAAAGTTTTGTGATTCATTTATAAATTTGTTTGGGATAGTGACTCAACTAAAAATTTACATATAGTACAGTGACAATTTAGATTTAAAATTAATCGAAAATTGTCTCTGTTCTATTTTAAAAAGGAGGAATAAAATTTTAAAGTATTTTTCTTTTACAAAAAGATCTCTTATGTCATGGTTTTTCTTTGAATAATTAAATTTACATAACTTACAAATGAGTATATCTTCTAATAATTTGTTGGAGTGAGCTCGAATTGGATATCATATGTCATGTTTTATAACTAATTTTTCACTAAAATTTTATTATATAATTCTAATATTCTCTAAGCGCAAGTTTAATAATAAGGATTCTAAAACTTAAAAAAATCTATCGAAGTTAATTACAAACTTCCAAAGACAACCTTAATTTTTTATTTCATGCACCTCTATTCCTCTCTTAATTTCTTTTCCTTTTCAAAACAGTAGACAAGAAAACAGTATGTCGGTTAATATTGTACTCCCTCTGTCTCTTTATACTTTGCTCATTTGAAATGTCGGTCCTGTTCATAACATGAGATAAATTACTAATTTACGTTTAATCTATAAGACCAAATATAGTCATGAGTGATCTTGTTGGATTCGTATTTATGAGTACTTTAATACAGTGAAGTTTTTATATTTAATACAAATACGAAATTGAAGATATTAACGATCAAAAGTGTGCGTTGGCAAACGTGTCCATTTGAAATGGGAAAAGTATTTAGAGACAGAGGGAGTAAGAAATATTATTTCAGTTACTAAATACTAAATGGGTTTACGGGCCTGAGGTCATCCTCAATCAGCACCATGAGGTTAAGACATTATAAAATACAAAATATAGGGTTATTTATGTAAATACGGGGTGGTAATATTTACAAATTTGCCATTATTATTTACATTCAAAATCACATGTAGTTAGGAGATTCCCCTGAAATCATCCTCTGGCCAGTTTTCTCATACTAAATAGGCGTACGTGAAAAGCTTTTGAAATATAAAATCTAAAAAACAAACCTGAAAACGAAGGTTATAGTAAATTCCACAAAAAAAGACAAAGTGGAGCCTTCAGAAATTGGTCCAAGTGTGAAAGAATAATAAAGTGAAAAGGGTAATTAACATATGCAGCAGCTTCGCAGAAATGAAGTTTTAGGGGGATTGGAGATAGAGATTGATTGTTCCATGAACCTAGACAACTCTTTACTCTTCAAATATGGATTATTATTAAGCAGTCATATGAGTGATGGTGATGTTTCTTAATCAGGATCGACAGGGCTCACAGGATATTTGCAGCATTCATACTCATGACATGTTATGCTCTGTAGTCTGTATGGACCATAAAATAACCGTATATTGTTCAGAATCATGCGAGAATGAAGTTGAGCGCTCCGAAATAATTAAAGTGGTTAAAACTAGGGGTGTAATTTAAACCGAGCCATCTCGAATCAAGTTCGAGCTCGATTCGAAAAAATGGGTTCAATTTGGCTCGAACTCGTTATAAAAAACTCTAGTCGAGTTGAGCTCGACTCAATAAATTCGAACTCGAACTTGATTAATTTTTATAATATTTTTTTTAAAACTAATCATGTATTTATTATTCTATGTGTCACTCAACTAGTTATGAAAAATACTTTTAAAACTTATCTTGATATTTTTTTCATATATTATGTGCAATATTATATTATTAATATAGTTAGTGAAATTTTTAAATTAAATTTGTTCTAATATGAGAACATGAGATATTCAATTATACATTTTTATAAATAGTTTATAAAATTTTTATTGTAAAATTTAAATTGAAAATTATTATTTTAGTTATTACCTTTTTTTCTTTGCAAAAAAATTAAACTGCAAAACTTACATTTCAAATATTTTTTTAAAGAAATTTTATTCTAAAAAATGAGAAGAAACAATATATAGCATAGTACATAGACTTATAAAAAATGGTTAAAATGAAGAATTTTTGTTTCGTTCAATAAATTATGGATGATTAAAGAGACTATATTTGTCACTCGTCACTGGATACACATATAATTTATCTAAAATTTAATAATTTTTTAGTTACGATTTAAATAATATTACTTGTTCTTATCACATTATAACATTAAATTAATTATTTACATTTTACACGCAAGCATAGTGATTAGTAACTCGAATCAAAGATTTTTTTACATGCACGGTTTTAAAAATTCAATTATTATTATCAATTGTTAGTAAAGTATCAAAATATATCTGATATCACGATTAATCTATTACTACTTCGATTGATCTTTTAACCGACCCTTAGTTGTCAGCTATCAAGTTCGATTTCTGAATTTTATTTCAATATATTTTGTTTTTGTACAATTATAAATTACAACAGCAAGATAATAACATCATAAACTTGTTGTATGTAATATTTCTATTAATTTATAAATAAAATCTATAAAACTACTAATACTCTCGGTGTAGGGTGCTTATTTGCCTCTTTTGAAAATATAAAACACATATGAGCTCACAATCAAAAAATGTTTCACATTTTATTATTTTTATTAACGTCGGTTACTACTTAAGATGTTTAGATAGTTAGATGCATAATCTGTAATAAAGATAAAATTTATCCGTAAATATATGAATAGAATAAACTAAAAATTACTTAATTAATTGGAAAAGTTGATTATCGAAATTATAAATGTAAAATTTCGAAAGTTATTGTCATTTGAAATGGGGGGGGGGAATTTAGGTTAAACTTGAAAATAAAATAGTATAAACAAATAGTTTTCATGAAACTTAAGTCAAAACTCGAAAACTCGACAAGAACCCGATAAACTGGAGAACTCGATAACAACCCGATAAACTCGAAATTCGGTAAAAACTCGAAAACTGGGTTAAATCTCGATACGCTAAAAAACTAGATAAAAGCTCATAAACTCATTTAAAAGCTCGATAAGCTCGAAAGTTCATTTAAAAACTCGATAACAACTCGAACTCGACTCGTATAATAAACGAATCGAGTTCCAACACAAATTCGGGCTCGATAAATTTTAGGCTCAATTCGACTAAAAAATAAAAGCTTGAACTCGAATTTGATAAGCACGAACTCGACTCGAATTACATCCCTAGTTGAAATCTCGATATGAAATTTAGTTTGATTTTCGTTTATCCCTGTTATTATCTAAAAATGAATATTATTCACTAATTTATAGGTTATATTTGAAAATAAATTAGCAATTGTTATTATTTTAATTTTAATAGCAAACAAATATATCCTAGCATTTTTACACCATTTACCAATTAATTAAAAACAACGACAGCTGCGTGATTTTTCTGAAAGTCATATTGATATTGAAGTGAATGTAGAAGGTACGGCTAGCTGGAGGTTGACAGGCTTGTATGGTGAGCCAAATAAGTCTTAACGCATGAAAACTTGGGATCTCCTAAGGCACTTAGCTCGTGACTTGAATTTGTCGTGGTGTGTAATTGGGGATATGAATAACATTGTCTCGCATCAGGACAAACGTGGAGGAGCTCATGTTAGTGTAGGTGCCCTAGAGGCAATACATTGTTTCTTTTAATAAACTTTTATGTCATTTGATTATTTAATAAATGTATTTATTATAACTTTAATTACTGCGATATATTTGTTAGCATAATATATGTCCTTAGAATCATGATACACATTGTATAGTTTAAGTACATGACTTGAACTTGAGATTATATAATATATCATATTCTTAAAGGTCCCTAGTCGAGTATTATTATATAGGACAATAATAATACATAAATAGACTAGTATGTTGTACGTTTGACAGATAACCACATCTCATTGGTTATGAGTATGGAGATACTAAAGTCAACACATAGGTACATGTAGGAGTACATGGTACTGGACAGATCCACAGTGAGATTCTTCATGTTTAATAAAGTCATAAGAAAGACTCACAGTGATAATGGTGTAAGGATCTTTTGACTTGAGATCATTATATTTCTATACGAGGATTAATATACTTTGACTACATTAAAAGTTACCTTTGACCGGGTGATGATAAAAGTGGACATCGGGTATATCGTGAGTTGTATGAGAAATATGAATGATAGATAAATGATTTAACCCTCCTATAATTAGGAGAGATATTATTGGCCTCTTGATTGAGTGAGACTATAAAATGCATGGTCGTGCTCAAATAATGATTTGTTTTTTTAATAGTCTACTCATGGATCAAGTAAACCCGAATTAAATGTTGAAGATGATGACTAAATACATGCCTCGAGTTTAATCTATAATATATATGGTTAAAGGGATTATATTACACGGAAACATTAATCACGAAAGGTTTTATCGAATCACGATCTAATTATTGTTTAATTAGGTAGCAATGATGTATTACTAGATACCGCTCATTGTTTATAATTTTATTGGAGAATAAAATTATTGCCAATTAAATAATAGCCTATAGGGGCACACACATTGAGCACTTAAAGGAATAATTAATTTAAATTATGGATTTAAATTAATTGATGATTATTTGAATTTTATTATATTAATTAAGTGAGACTTAATTAGTTGAAATAATATAAATTCAAATTAGAGGAGTATTTCTGCCCATAATAATTAAGTATGACTTAGTTATTAATTAAATAATAGAAATTCGTTTTATTATTTAATCCTATACCTACAAGGGTTGGGTTTTGCTGTTATGGGCCTATTAATCAGTCATTATAAATAGATAATGATAGGTTAAGAGGTATGACGTTTTTTAGAAAAACCCTAGAGTAGGCAGCAGCAAAAGAGGCAGAAACAAATAACTCGAATCATCAAGAGTGAGACTAGTACATCCATTCCGCAATCAAGTTCGTGAGACGTTCTTGAAGGTGCTCGTGTGGATACCATAGAGGTGTTTTCCGAGAGTTAGACACAAATCGTGAAAGCTAGGATCTCCGTTGAGTTCGTGAAAGTCAAGATCTTAATAGGTATGATTCGTTATCTCCATACTGCCCAGAATTATACATGGATCATGTGTTTGGGTTTCGAAATTTTATTGTTTTATTTACATTTATCCGCTGCGTTTTATGCCTCGGAACCCAGCAGCTCAATACCCGAGATGGCTCATTGATGGCTTCAATGATGCTCTTATAGACGATGGGTTGATAGATATGGAGATTGTGGTGTTAACATTTGTAATATTATTATTATTGGATATTTTCATTATTATAATTGTTTCCTTTAATAGGATAATCTACTTTATTACAGTTTAGTTATTGTCTATATAAGCTCTCCTCTATTGTAATTGAGAACAAGTTTCATTACAACAATACCCTACTTTTTTCTCTTATCTCCATACTTATCATGGTATCTAGAGCTAGGTTGATTCGATCCGGGATCGGTTGATTGGAGGTTGATCGTGATGTCTTTCGGATGTTAGATTAAAATATGTGATTCGATTATTATTTTCTTCTCGTCTTCTTCTTCGAATTTGTTATGTTTTCTTTTTTTCGATGATTTTGATTTTTTTATCACGATTGTAATTTTTTTCCCGAATCATTTAAGATAAGTTCTCTGGTTGTTTTGATTATGGATTTAGCCACTGTTTCGATTTTTATTTCCCCCCATCATCTTTTTCATCTTCATATTGGTTGCATTTTTCTTGGGTAAAAATTAATTTTGGGTAAACATGTTGGTTTCGTTTTGTTTTGGTTGAGACTCTCACACACACACTCTTTGTTTCTCTATTGTTGATGGTATTGACTTGTTGGTAAGATTGTTTGGTTTTAATTTTCCATTCTCTTCTCTTTCCCTTTTTCTTTCTCGTGTTTATGATGGGAGTAGCCATAGGCACATCTGTATACCTTATTTCTAAAAAAATAAAATTGTTCGTTTTAATCAGCAATATCACCCGTTTAATTCATATTCTTCGTTATGATCATCTTCTCCATCCTGATCCTCATCTCCGTCTTTGATATCGATGTCACCATCATCGTTTTGTCATAATACCCTTCATAATCCCGTTTTTGTCGTGATTGGTATGAGACAATCTCTTCCATAAATTCACCACACCCAGCATCATCGTTGTTGTGTTTGTTAGAATATAATAAAAGATCCATTTGGGCCTTCCTCTAGCACCTTAAGGTTTTGGATGAGTTGGTTACTTACATGGTATCAGAGCTCACGCTGACGGGAGGACTCAGGTTCGATTCCCTGCCACCCCCAATATTCTCACATTTATTTCGGACACGAATGCTGGAATTATGCCCCAAAGATGGGCACCCGTGATCCACTCTCGATCCAAAAATGGGCTTTCGAGTGAGGGGGAGTGTTAGAATATAATATAAAGATTCAGTTCAAAAACTTCTCGCAGATTTTTTACCCCCACGATCTTTCACCTTTGATTCTCTCTCTCTACTGGTTTTGGATTGTAAATTGATTTTCTCCGTTATAATTTGGATATCTATTTGGATTCGATTTTGGTTTTGGTTGGAATAGATTTGCACACAAGTTTGCTGGTTAGATTGATAAAGTTTATTGGGGTTTGGATTCTATTCTTGTTCTAGATTGGATTTGGATTTGGAATTGGTTTGTATTGGTTATTGGGGTTGATGTTGCACTAAGTTACTTACGGATGTATGCATGCGGTCCGGGAACACTTTGGGGTGAACACCCATCCGAACAAGTAGGAATTTGGATTCAATTTTGGTTTAGGTATCGATATCGGTATTGATACTGTTTTTGATGGTTGTAGTTCTTTTTGGATTTTTCTTTCTTGTTCTTTGATTGTTGATTTGTTTGAATTTTGTAATTGTCTTGGTTGATTATTGGATATTATGGATGGTTCTTCTTCTCTTCTCTTGTTGATTGGATTCCTTGTTAACTCTGGTTTTGATTTTGTAGTTTAGATTTGGCAGGGGGTAAGGCCGATCAAGAAGACGTTGAGCTGGATTAAAACGAAGAAATGGTCGGTATCTGAGATTGAGCCTCACTGTTTGGTAGTAGTGCAAGCTATTCGAACTAAGATTGCAATGAGGTCACCATTCGGGTACATGACTGAGGAGTGTCGCTGTATCCTCCGAAAATTAAACCCGATTTCATTGTTTTTGGTTAAACGATCTATTAATATCGTTGATTATCAATTAGCCAGAGTGTTATATTCCTTTTCAAATACTCCCTCCGGTCCATTATATAAGGCATTTGACTTTTCTGCACGTAATTTTAGGTGTTTTGACTACATAGCTAAAATTATTATTTTTTAAAATTTCTTTTTCTAAATAAAAATTAAAGTATCATATTTTTATTCAAAAAAAGAAAAATTAAAAAATAATAATTTTAGCTATATAGTCAAAGCACCTAAAGTTACGTGCAGAAAAGTTAAATGCCTTATATAATGGACCGGAAGGAGTAGCATTTTTAATAGGGAAGATGTCCATATTAAATTATGAATGTTTTGAAGTTTGATTTAGCAAATTAATAAAGTCATTCCATTTTCGTCAAAAAAAAAAAAAAACATCGGCAGTAGACCCTTCCGCCTTCGCTGTCTGTTCACTGTCTTGTTGTGCATAATTTATTAAAATAAATTTTTACAGCAACCTCCACACTAATTTGAAAAGTCTTGCATTACTCCAAGGCCGAATTTACTAAGTGGCAACTTTCATCATCGCAATGTCGGAAATATCCGAAAAGCACGTTGGTGACAAAATAATGATCAAATAACTACCGTAAAGCATGATTCAAAAAAAAAAAACTACCGTAAAGCAGAAAGACTGCATCTCTATAACATTACACTATTGATCTCACAACTACATGCCAATTAATTTAAAATTTACTAGCATTAATATATTTGAAATATTTAATGTACAACTCTACAAATTTAAATTTAAAATGAATACATTTTAATCGGAGTTTGACCAACAGAAAAATATATATTTCATACATCATTGATCATACCAAAAAAATTATGAGTTCATTTTTTTGTTTATAATATTAAAATGATGTACAATAAAATCTCGATAAATTAAAATTTGATAAATTAATAAGCTCGATTAAATAATAAATTATTTCGGTCCCGACTTGGGTTAATGGGGTAATATTATCATTAAATGCATAAGATAATAATTTTTACAAAAGTTCCTAAAGGCCCACTAAAAATATAAAATAATAATTCATTAAATATAAAGATTTCTTTATATATTACACATAATATTTGAAATACTTTTTTGTCAACTTTGCTAAAAATTAAAATATGTTTCAATAGTCAACTGCTTCCTCTTTTTATAAGAATCAAATACAATTTGATCTATAATTTTGGTGAAGCGCATAAAGCATATATGGTATAATCTTCTTGCAAAATTGCCAATTCTTCCATATGGAATTATTGTGGTTACTTGTATATTGAATAAAAAAATATTGATATGAAATGTTGGTGTAAATTATTAAAAATTAGTTTATGAATAAAATAAGAAAAATATTCATTAATCGATAAATTGCTAATCTCATTTTAAAATAATAATTTTTTTTGATCCAAAATTATTAATTTAAAGAGATTTTACTGTATCAAGGATGCAACATGAATATGTATTTCTTTGAAGTTTCAGGTTTACATTGACAAGTGATTCTCGTAGTGAATGACTGGATGTTCGTGATGTGCTCTTCCGTAGCTCGAAACTAAATGATGATGTCATGATGCAAGTGCGGTAACAATGAAGTTTAATTGTAGTAGGGAACAGGGATCGTAAAGTTCATTGAAAAATTACACTCCTGTCATTAACAATACAGGATCATGAAATTGATCTAATTAACTACATTCCTTTTGACATATTGACTTAAGCACACTTCATTCCTTATGACATATTGACTTAAGACTCGATTAGTAAAAAATTAATATTTAAATATTTTTATTTTTATTCAAAAATTACACGAAACACGACACGAAACGTACACGAAATAAAGGTACACGAACATGAAACGAAACGAATCCTTAACGGGTCGGTTTTGGATTTGGCATTACGTACACGAAACACGAAAATACACGACACGAAAGTAAACGAAACGAACGAATTGCCAGGTCTACTTTCCTCCACTATTTCAAATCTTGTTAAGGAGTATTTGATAGATCCCACCACTTTATCCACTTTTCAATTAACTTTACTATTTGTTACTACTCCCTCCGTCCCAATGAATTGTATATATTGGGGGACGGGGGCGTGACACACATTTTAAGGCTCCAAACTACTATAGTTAGATAACTTATTTTTACAATTTTCTTTTTTTGTATAAAAATAAAACAATCCTATTTTTATAAAAAAAAAAATTGTAAAAAGAAGTTATGGAACTATACTAGTTATGCACCTTAAAATGCGTGTCAGACACTATAAAAGAAACGTATAGAAATGAATGAGACAGAGGGAATACTATTTTTTTTCTTAATCTCCGTAAAAATCAAACATAATCACTTAATTTGGCACGGAGGTAGTACAAATATACGAGGCATAACATGACACATGCCACACTTATATATGGGTTCCGGTCCTTGGCAAACGTATGCCAGGGACCTCTTATTCGACATATAGTTTCTGGATCGTTGGATGGTTGATCCAACGGTCCAGGTTTAAAAAAAAAATTGTACTGTACCGCATAAAGTTTATGCGGTACGGAGAAATTACCAAAATGCCCCATATTTTCATATAAAAAATCTATTATTCACCGTATCGCAGAAAATTTCTGCGGTACAGTGAACAGTAGATTTTTTATATGAAAACAGGAGCATTTTGATAATTTCTTCGTACCGCATAAAGTTTATGCGGTACGGTACAATTTTTTTTAAAATCACAGCCGTTGGATCAACCATCCAACGGCTGAAAAATTGTATGTTGAATAAGAAGTCCCTTGCATACGTTTACCAGGGACCGGAAACCTTTATACTCCCTCCGTCCCATTTTTATTGTCCACTGTTTCCTATTTTCTTTGTCCCAAAATAATTGTCCAATTTTAATTAATAAGGTATATTTTGTGTTAATTATGTTAACTTTTATAAAAAACAATATAATTATTTGGTAACTATGAGTTTAATTGACATGATTGAATAAAAGGTGGATTTTGATAGATGGACAATAAAAATGGGACGGAGGGAGTATATTCCTAAACTATAAATCAATTAATACTGGGTTTGCCAGGGACCTGGAGCCCTTATATATTCCTTAAACTATAAATCAACTAATACTGGATTTAAGTCATGGCATACATCATTTGAAGTCCCTCGAGGAGATTTGATCATTGTTGTCGTCAGGTTTCCCACTTGGAATCATCTATCAAAATCATATAAATAATAAATCTCACAGTCTCGATTTGCCCCTTCCATGTTGTTTAGGCATAATTATACATTTTTTATTATAATCCCCGCTTTCCATGCTCCTTCCGTGCCCCGTAATGGATCTAAGGTCCTGTTTACTAATTGGTCATTAGCTCCGTCTTTGACCTTTATTTATGTTATATTGCTTTCATCCCGCCAATACTTTACACTGTGGTTGTGCACGAAGACCCAGAATAATGAAAGTAATATTGTAAAAAAAATAAAATAGTGGTTATAATAGTGATTTTATTATTAAAATAACTGAAATCGTGGATGTAATAGTATAAAGTATTGAAAAAGTAGAGTGAAGTAGTGGATGTAATAATATATTTTATTGTTAACTATTTTTAGTAATATAAAAAAATTGGTGGGACATCCCAAAAAGGAACGTGTAAAGAAATAAGAGGGATAGAGGAAGTATGTGTTACGTTATCAATCATTTTGAGGAAAACTTGGTACAACACTTCTTGGAAGTTGTTGCGGGAATGACGGAAAATTCACGTAGAACTTAGTTTTCCTCTAACATTTAAGATTTTCAATGGATTGGTTATTTAACATGATATCAGATTTTAGGTATGTAAAAGTCTCAAGTTTGACTCTTTGCGATGGACATCCGTGATGCATTCTTCGATCCATAAATGGGCTTTCCAGTGAAGGGCATTGTTAAAATATAATATAAATTCTTGGAAGTGCCTTTTTTTTAACACTTTAAGGTTTTAGAGCGACTGGTTACTTAACATGGTATCAGAGCTCAGGCACGTGAAGTCTCAGGTTCGTCTCTCTGCGACCCCTAATATTCTCAATATATTTAATATAGCCACGAAAACAATTTATGCTCCAAAGATGAGCACCCGTGATCCACCCGAAGATAAATTATGCTCCAAAGATGACTAGATGAGCGTCCGTGATCCACTCTTTGACACAAAAATGGGATTTAGAGTGAGGGGGAGTGTTAAAATAAAATAGAAAGATCCAGTTGGACCTTCTTATAACGGATTAAGGTTTTAGAAGGACTGGTTCCTTAACCTAGTATCAGAGCTCAGCCACACGGAGATCTCAGGTTCGACTCTCTGCAATCCCCAAATTCTCACAATTTATTATAAACACGAAAGACAAATTATGCTTCAAATATGGACGCTCGACTCTCTACAATCTCTAATATTCTCACAATTTAGTATAGATACGAAAGACGAATTATGCTTCAAAGATGGATGTTCGTAATCCATTATTCGATCCATAAACGAGGTTTCGAGTGAGAAGAGTATTAGAATATTAATATAATATCTTGATAAAGCCTTCCTCTAAAATTTGATAAATTGGTTATTTAACAAATTCAATAATAAAAAAAAAAGGTCTCCGAAATAATTGAACATTTAAAAAATATTGTGAGTTCAATTATGTTCGGAGTCAATAAGCTCGGATCAGAGCCAAACCTCCTTTTTACAGCGTTGGGAGCAGTGGCGGATCCAGGATCGATTTGCAGGGGGTTGAAAAATGTGTTAGCTCTCGTGCGAAGCGCGAAAAAAAATTTTGTATTTTGAATCCGGCGCGAAGCGCGATTTTCTTTTTTTATAGTTTGAAATCATAGGCTATTAAAAAATATATATAATCATTTTCAAAATTAACCCCGGGCTAAAAAAAAATTTACTTAATTTTTTCGGTTCGACCCGGGCTAGCCCCTTAGTTCCGTCCTGGTTGGGAGAGTTTTTACCAGAAGGCGGGACAAGCATGTAAATTCACTACTCAGTCGATATGCGCACAGAATATAAACACATTAAAACTGAACGCTTGCGTAGTTGCGCATGACCTTTGCGGCCCAGGACGTTAATTAAAAAGATAACTTTGGTCCTTTTCAATTATTTTTAGAAATAGAAGTATAAATCTATAAATTACAATACTGGATCTTTGAGATTGAGAGTATAAATTTCTTTGATGTTCGTGCATCAAAATATTAAATCATTCAATATTATTAACACAATGAGGCGAAAAATGAAAATGGTGGCGGTGAGAAAGGTAATCGATCATACCAGTCAATAGTCAACTAGTCACCCATTGACTAGAACTTATTCTGTTAAATACTACTCTCCTCTTCTTTTTCGGCACACATGTAGTTAAAATAATTTATTTTTAATTTTTTTCTTTGTTAATTAATTTTTAATTATATATTTTGATTCACAAAAAATAAAGTTTTAAAAATAATATTTTAACTATGCAGTCAAGTAACTTAAAAATATGTGTAAAAAAATCAATCATTATTCATCAAATATAAAAAAAACAAAGGAAGTACTAGTTCTTTTCTGACTTTTATTTAAAAACTGATTATTTTCCATTAAACTTTAATTAATGAAACAAATATCATCACTATGTAGTATAATCACCAAACAATTGAAAAAATAAAACAATTTATTACTCTACTATTTTTAATTTACATTCAACAGATTCCTAATAAAAAATGCACAACAAGTCAAAACCTACTCCGGAGGCCACATGCAAGAGCCGACCTCCGCGATCTACAGAATCGAAACACCGAGAGGCAGAGAGCTGTGTGACGCAAGCAGTGACCCAATCACAAAAATCTTAAATTGCAGTGGACGACAAAATCTACACGTGCTCACCACTCATTTGACCCTTCACCAGGCTGCGGTCAACCGGACCAACCATCTTAATTTAACCATCATTCTAAATATCCCCGAATAAATCGATTGAGGTACTGATTTAAAATTAATCTAGTAATTAGGCATTAATCGGATAATATAATAATATTTAACATATTAATCTAATTTACAGTTAAACATATCATTTCAAATAAATTCACAGAATTAATCAAATTTTAAAAATCGGATCATTTAATTACTTTACAAAAAATTAATGGGGAAAATTTTTAGAACCATCATTTAACCCTTCCCCAAGCCTTTGAGCCCAAGTAAAGCCACTCACATTATTGGCCCACCCTAATTTAACCACGTGATCTCACTCTCCATAACCTTCCATATTCTTTCCTATAAATATCCCCTACATTCTTCTTGCATTCTTTATTTTCAGTACTCACTCTTCAAGCAAGCTCTACAAAGTTCTCCAACAAACAAGAAGAAAAAAGAAGATTTTATTATTTACAGAGCAAGTGAAAATGAAGAACAGTGGAAGCGAGATTGAATTGCCACCTGGATTTAGATTTCATCCAACGGATGAGGAGCTTGTGATGCATTATTTGTGTAGGAAATGTGCTTCTCAAGAGATTTCTGTGCCTATTATTGCTGAGATTGATCTCTACAAGTTTGATCCCTGGCAGCTTCCTGGTACTTTTTTCCTATCCCTTACGTGTTTCGTTTTTATATAAGCAGTGGCGGAACTAGAGCGGAATTTATAGTATATACGATGTAGTGTTATATATTTAAAATAAATTGAATTATTTATCTCGTGATCCTGATTCCTTCACTGTATGTAATTTATGTTTTGTGGATCTGATAAATGTGACTGTATGTAATTTGCTTTAGACAAAGAATTATGAATTGAAATTTGAAGGGGAGTTGAGTAATGTTGTTAATTTTTTTTTTAATATGCTAATGGTTTTGTGTTTGATGTGTTTCAGAAATGGCTCTGTATGGTGAGAAAGAATGGTATTTTTTCTCTCCGCGGGATAGGAAATATCCCAACGGTTCAAGGCCAAACAGGGCTGCTGGAACAGGGTATTGGAAGGCAACGGGGGCTGATAAACCCATCGGAAAGCCGAGCACTGTGGGTATTAAAAAGGCCTTGGTGTTTTATGCCGGAAAGGCTCCTAGAGGGGTGAAAACCAATTGGATTATGCATGAGTACCGGTTGGCTAATGTCGATAGATCTGCTGGCAAGAAAAATAATAATCTCAGGGTACGTTATTTACTCGATTCGAGCATTGTAGCCTAGTGGACATTCTTAATTTCGAGACCTTGATTGATGCAAAATTTACTTCATTTTTGCTCCCCTGTTCTTTGCAAATGTTACTTAATTGTTCCTCCCCTGTTTTCTGCACATTTTCGTTGAACATGATCTAATATATTTTGTTTTTATGTATTAACAGCTTGATGATTGGGTGTTATGTCGAATATACAACAAAAAGGGTACTCTTGAGAAGCATCAGCCTGAGAATCAAAGTTCTCTAAGCTATAATAATGAAATGGATGACATGGTGGAAACCAAGCCAAAATTTGCAGCATTTGATCAAACACTAGTGAAACAATCAATGTCGCAACAAGAATCAATGTCACAACAACAACAACAACAAGGATCGATAATGCCAATGCAGGCAATGAAGGCTTACTCGCCATTCGACACATCAGAGTCCGGGGCCAGGTTTCACACGGATTCAAGTTGCTCCGAGCACGTTTTGTCGCCTGAATTCACGTACGAGAAGGAAAGGGAGGTACAAAGTGAACCGAAATGGAGCGAATTGGAGAACGCTCTCTCCAATTCACTCGATTTTCCATTCAATTACAACGACTACTTTCCGGATAATCCTTTCACTCCCGAAGCTCAGTACAATGATCAACAATTCTCAACTCTGCAAGACATGTTCATGTTCACACAAAAGCCCTTCTAGATTCAAGGAAAAGCAAGGAAGATTCATGGATCAAATGGCCTAAGTGGGAGAATGGAGTTGATAAGAGATAGAGCACTAGAGCATGTTCAAAAGTTTCTTTGTGTAGCACTAATACAATGATCAACATTAGTTAGTTAACTAGCACAAGATTCTTAACATGTTACTAGGTGATCATGTTTTAATTAATTTGTTTTTGGACCTTTTTGTGTACACAATTTCCTGTAAGTAAGCTTGAAATAAAGTTGAATTGTTTCATTTATTTATTTTTTATAAAAAAAAGGCTAGTCAACATTAAACTAGTCAATTAAAACATGTTAATTTATATTATCTGTTCGCATGATCGACAAAGATATCGGTTGGTCAATTAAAGTGACCTGTCACGGATTGTGATTGATATAACCGTATTTATTGACATGCATGCACTTGACAAGCATGAAGCAACTTGAACAATCGGAAGCCACGAGGAAGTATCGCATAATATTCTCCCATGATTTGTCTTGCTACAAAGGTCGTACAAGATATGACAAGTTGTGACAACTAGGAGTAATAAATGATTTAAGCACAAATTTGTGTGGTCATGACTTGAATCCCCTAATTGGATAGAGAAATGTTAGGTCCCCAAATTCGTTTTCGAAATGGTTCCTAAATGGTGAATTGTCAAAATATTATTGATTATTCTTTCATAAATAAGTTGGATCCCGTGCATAGATATGAATTCCAATCATGTATCATTTGAGAATATTTTTGAAATTCATTTCGGGAAATGTACCATTACTCTTTTGATATTGGAGCACGAAAAAAGATAACCGTTAAACTAAATCTTGCAATTAGTAAATGATTTTTTGAGGAAATTTCTTGTAATGTTCATGAATCATGATTGAGGTAATTTCTTGTTCTGTTCATGATGCATGAATGATTCTCATCACATTTATGATCATCAAATCAGAATAGAGAGGTACACTGACAAAGTTCTTGACCAGAGTGCACAGAGATGATAGATAAATATATACAAGAGCTTGATCCATTTCATTTCAAAAGATAAAGAGCTCAGATCTCTGTTGTTTTCACTCTGTGTCTAGAAGGAAACGTAGCATGTTTGTCATTATATGCCGAAAGTGTCACCCTTTGGTGGACGTTCACAATTGGAGGGTTGCCATCCAATCACTTGTTTCTCATTATCGTAAATCACCAACTTTTCTTGCATTGATATATCTGCAGAAGCAGCCAGAGAATTTTAGACTCAACAATGTATATACAGAAGCAGCCAGAGAATTTTAGACTCAACAATGTTCACCTTTTAAACACATAAAAATTTTAAACCAAGAGTTTTTAAACCGCAACCGAATCATTTCAAACCGAAATCGAACCATTGGTTCGATTGCAATTTTATTTTTAAAGACCGAGATTAGATGGTTATGGTTATGGTTGCGGTGTTGGTCTGGTCACGCTCACCCCTACACAAAACTAGCTTTACTATTATTTTAAAAGTGTAGCATTAGTGTTCAGGGCTATTAGGCTTGACATTTACAGAACTCAGAATCATAATACATTTGTTAGTTGTTATACCTCCAATGATATTGTAGTTCTGTACTCCTATCTCTGTTCCGTTCAGAATTCCCAAGCAGACACTTCCTTTAGACTGCGCATGGCATCAGATAATCAGTATGTAACTACTAAAAACACTGTTGTTCATAGAGATTCAGCAATAAAATAGGTGCAAGTTTGTTACCGAAATTATAAGATATGATTCTTGTTGGATTTCGAATTGGGTTTTAGTTTTCCAGCCACTGCCAAAACTCAATGCTAGAGGCTTGAAGTATTTTTTGACTTCACGGATGCTTTTAAATGGTTTTTTGCCTTTCCAGCAGAATGGGAGAGTCTCATCCTCAATGGCTTCTTTCAAAGGCTTACCTTGCAAATCCTTCTTTATCTGTTAAGTATACGTGCAAATTCAAGCATCAATGCTTTGTTCGAAATGTTCATATATTTTGGAAGATAAGTATTGCTCGGAGAATTTAACTTGACAGAACAAGCTCTGAACATACAAAAGAAAGTAGAGATTGGTAAGTTGGTGTATTGAAGTAGGTATAAGAACTCCCACTGTCAAACACCACCAGAAGGTTTTTCAGTCCGCTACTTCTTCCATTAAGAATGAGTTCCGCAAAGCCTGGTGTATAGTGTTTCCTGAAAAACAAAATTGCACAAAATGTGTAGGCATAATGTGTATAGACGGGAAGTGAAGGCTAAGCAAAGAGGCTAAATTACACGTAATCAGGCGACATTGGTGTCCAAACTACTTTTGAAGGATCGTAGACATCATCTCCAAAGAAAAGATAGCCTCCGCCTCGCCTACTGAAACAGTGACCAACAACATTTCGTACCAGACCTTGACTACTAAGTTGTGCTACAATGCTGGATGATCCTCTGCCAAGACCAAGCACTCCATCTAAAGGATGGTATGCTATACCGGGAAGTTGATCATATCCACACCTTTAGATGAACATTATTAGCATACATCAATCTGTAATATCATATTAACTTTGACATCAAAATATTATCATCCATAAAAAGCTTACAAAACAATCTAGATAGTAGAAAGTTCTTTTGCTATACCCAATAGTGAGACGAGGACGAGCTCTCATTCCGCTAGTAAGATTGACTGGAAAAAGATCATTTACGAGAACACCAATGGATGAACCACCATCTGCATACTCAACCTCATAGTCACATTGATCAGGGTCATCACATTTGTAGTTATCAGGGTGCAGAGAGGCACAGATAGGATCCTTGCATACCACCAAATCATTTGGGGGTTGATATAGTGGATGAGGTGCCTATAAATTTACAACATAATGAGTTATTCTGAAATATACAAACTACTTCCTAATAATTAATTTATGCAAATCAAAATTTTCTCGCCACCTCAAGTTATGTCACTTACAAAAACAACACTTACACGTCAATAAAACATCTAATTTGTGATCATATAGTTTTAATCCACAAGCTGCAGGTTTAGTTGATTCTCACCTTGCTACTCTTTCTAACATTTTTAAGTAATAGCCACAACTTATGAATGATTGTTACTGCACATATCTGCATACTATATTTTAATTTAAAGATAGTATAACGATGATTACCGGAGTACACTGGATACAGGGAGCATCACATTGAAGCCAGGTGAGATCGCTGCCCGTGTCAGGATCAAGATAATAGGGTTTTGGAGGATGTCCAATGTTGAACTGAACATGATAATATCTGAACATGCAAAAATCTTTGTTTTGTCAACTGTATGCATTCACATCATCCAATAACAAATTACTTCTTTTAGTCCAAATTCATCAGACAACATATTTGAACAAGTGATATCAATATTATTATGTAATGAATCTAAGTAAAATTACCCAGATGGATAAACATTGCCATAAAGAGGCAACACAACAGATGAGCCAACTGAACTGACCACTGATGAAGAAGCACCAGAAGAAAACCACTTCCACCAGCTTTGTTGTTGATCATTAGATGAAACCCCCACAATCATTAACACCAAGATTATCATCATCACATGTTTGCATCCCTTCATCTTCAAGTTCATATCCTGTGCTTGAAGACAGAAGATTATGCAATAATAAGTTTATTCTTATATTGCAGGGTGTTATAGAAGTTGGCAAATTTATTGTCTCAAAGCAAAGTATGCAGGTTTTACTTGATAAATGTAATAATGTATATAATATTTCCCTTTATATGTGTTTTTGCTAAGGGGACATGTTCAAAACAACTGTCTTTCTGTGGCAGATGACCAGTGGATTCATTAAGGAATATAATTTAGAGTGTTGATCTTTACTTGTGAATCAGGGATTAAAAGAGGTATTGCTTTCAGTTAGTTACTTCTTCATTGGCACTTTTCTTTGGTAAAGGGTTTTGAATTGTTCAAAACTCCAGTTTATTATACTAAGCTTATTATTCTTTGCTTAAATCAGTGTACATTGACTTCTTCTCTCTGTTCAGTTTGCACAGACTGCTACTCAATAATGCACATTTTAGTTTTCTTTTCTTTTTCAGTAGAGCACCTACAGACAAAACTAATTTATTTAATATGTGATTTGTACAGTTGCATTCAAGTTCACCTCCAACATTTGAAAACTTCAAAACAAATTTCAGAAGATATTTTCTTTGTTTAATTGTTTTGATAGTATAAACAATTAGCTTCCCCAATCAGAATAAATAACAAAAACAACTTGTGAAGCATTTAGGAAATCATAAAAAATTCCTGACTCAACCACGGGCAAGCTGAACAGTAAGGTAATACAGGGTAATAAATATAAAGATTTAAAGAGAGATAAATATTTGAAGAACAGAAAAGATTGAGGACTTTGCATATCATTCAGTGTGTTGCACCTCAAGAAAGAAAGAGAAATTACCTTGACATCCAATGAGTCAAAAACAACTGTGATCATTATTGTTCTTGGGTCCTGGTCCCTGACAAATGATTGTCAAGGACCCCTGTTTAACAATCAGTTTCCCAGCCGTTATCCAACGGCTGGGATTTCATAAAAAATATTTTTATGTTCTTCGGAAATTTTCCGCGGAACGTAAAATGACCATTCCTCGGAAAAGTGACCATTCCTCGGAAAATTTCCGCGGAACGTAAAAAAGCCTATTCGCGGAAAATATCCGCGGATCATAAAAATATTTTTATGGAATCCCAATCGTTGGATCAAGTTGGGAAACTGATTGTTAAACAGGGGTCCCTGACAATCATTTGTCGGGGACCATGACCCTTGTTCTTGAAGCACATTTCCCTTATATAACAACATTATATAACTATCAGTTATATAATGACAACATTATATAAGATTGTGATGACAACATTATATAACTATCAACCTGCAATATCTTAAACTAGCACATAAAAATTGAATAATTCCCTTGAATTTTAACCTCGGGGATGATTTGTTTTCACCATTACCGTTAAAATTAAAATATCAAATGTAGACTCGGGTCTTTTATGCTGCCAACTCAGAATTCAGCTGCACTCTGCTTCAACAGCAAGTGACTTTATTACGCCAGGACACAAATCCCGGTCAAAGTTCTCCCAGTGAGTGCCACACTGCAATTAGTCTGTTCAAGCATGCCTGCAGTAGCATTTAGTTTCATCATAAATCTAATAAAAATAAAAAGACTTGAGATTTGCACTTCATGTAGGATTGGAAAGGTCTCTCTTATTTTAACTTGAGAAGTATGAAATATGGAAGTCTTGGGTGCAAATTTTAAACCAAAAATTTGCACTTAATAAACTGTATAATTCAATGAAGATTTCTGTTGGAAATCTGGTCACCTGATTCAAACCTTCTGGAATGGTAGACTGGTCAATAGTTGTAGGCTAGCTAATCTTAGTATTAGTCTTATATGGTAGGTTAAATAAATCTGTAGTGATGTATACAATGATGTGATTGTAAGTTTCTCCAGCCTATAAATAAGGCTGCCATATGTATTGTAAAAACACACAATGAATATAGGAGACATATACTTTTTACTCATAAATCTTGAGATGGTATCAGAGCTAGAAAAGAATTGTCTCTAATCCCCAATACACAACAGTCCCGAATATTATAGTAGCTATGTCTGAAGCTACTCCGTTCAAATCACCACCATTCGTCTAAATGGTGATAACTTCCTCTGTTGGTCACAATCTGTCCGAATATATATTCGTGGGCAAGGAAAAATTGGTTACATTACGGGCGACAAAGTGGCTCCTGCTGATAAGGTTAAGGATCCACTTTACGCTACTTGGGACGCTGAAAACTCCATGGTTATGACATGGTTGGTCAACTCCATGGAAGAGGAGATAAGTTCAAATTATATGTGTTATTCTACTGCAAAGGAATTATGGGATAATGTTAGTCAGATGTATTCTGACCTAGGCAACCAATCTCAGGTTTTTGAATTGACCTTACAATTGGGACAAATTCATCAAGGAAATGATTCTGTCACCAAGTATTTCAATTCTCTAAAAAGGGTGTGGCAGGATCTTGACACCTTCAACACCCATGAATGGAAATCTATTGAGGACTGCAACCACCACAAGAAAACTGTGGAAGACAGTCGTATTTATAAATTTCTTGCTAGACTTAATGTTGAGTCTGATGAAGTACGAGGGAGGATTATTGACAGATCTCCACTTCCTTCCATTGGCGAAGTCTTTGCTGAGGTCAGAAGGGAAGAAAGCCGAAGGAGTGTCATGCTCGGAAAAAAAGGTATTGGTGAATCAATTGAAAATTCTGCTTTAACTACTGATGCAGCCTACAAGACTACAAATTATCAGCGCAGAGCTGATGACAAGCCACGGATCTGGTGTGATGTGTGCAACAAGCCTCGCCATACACGTGAGACTTGCTGGAAAATCCACGGGAAACCTGCCAACTGGAAAAGCAGCAAGCCTGGTGAGAGAAATAGCGGGATTCCAACTGCCAATCAAGCTAACTCAAGTCATTTCAACAAAGAGCAAATTGATCAACTCTTGAAACTGATAAAATCCAACTCCTCATCCGGTATTCCTAATGTTTACTTGGCACAAACAGGTAGAAATCCTATAGCCCTTTCTTGTTTGAATTCTTCTCCGTGGATCATTGATTCCGGAGCTTCTGATCATATGACCAGTTTTTCTCATTTATTTGAAACCTATTCCCCTTGTTTTGGAAATCAAAAAATTAGAATTGCCGATGGTAGTTTTTCACCCATTGCAGGAAAAGGACATATCAAGTTGACAGAGAAAATTAATCTCATCTCTGTACTTCATGTCCCTAAATTAGCCTGTAATCTTTTGTCTGTCAGTAAACTATCTAAAAATTCAAATTGTCGTATTACTTTCTTTGAATCACATTGTGAATTTCAGGACCAGAACTCGGGGATGATGATTGGACGTGCTAGAATGATTGAAGGTCTTTACTACTTTGATGAAATACCTATCAGTAATAAAAAAGCTCAGAGCTTTAGTAGTACTAGTTCAAATTCTGCTCGAGAAAAAATAATGCTATGGCACCAAAGACTAGGACATCCTAGCTTTCTTTATCTAAAACACTTATTTCCAAAGTTATTTGAAGGAATCGATTATTCTTCGCTTCATTGTGAAAGTTGTGTTTTTGCCAAAAATCATCGTTCTTCTTATCCGCAAAGAGGTTACCAAGCTTCAAAACCTTTTTATATGATTCATTGTGACGTTTGGGGTCCTTCTAAAGTTACAACCCTTTCTGGTAAAAAATGGTTTGTCACTTTTATTGATGACCATACACGTTTATGTTGGATTTATTTGATGAAAAAATGTAAAAAACCTATTTGAAGATTTTTACACGATGATTGAAAACCAATTCCAAACCAAAATTGGTATTTTGCATTCTGACAATGGAACAGAATATTTTAATGAGCACTTGGAAGCTTTTCTAAAAAATAATGGCATTGTGCATCAGTCTACATGTCGGGATACCCCTCAACAGAATGGTATTGCCGAACGAAAAAATAAACATTTACTTGAAGTAGCACGTGCCATAATGTTTTATATGAATGTTCCCAAGTATTTATGGGGTGAAGCAATTCTGACAGCCTCTTATTTGATAAATAGGATGCCTACGAAGATGCTAAAATACCAAACACCTCTTGAGTGCCTTAAAATATTCTTTCCAGAAGCAAGATTGTTTTCTGACTTACCAGTCAAAGTTTTTGGGTGCACTGTCTACTTACATATTCCGAGTAAATTTAGAACAAAACTTGATCCTCGTGCCATAAAATGTGTTTTCCTCGGTTATTCTTCAAACAAAAAGGGTTACAAGTGTTTTGACCCATTTACAAAAAAATACATGTGAGTATGGATGTGTCATTTTTAGAAACAACCCCTCATTTTACAAAAAAATCTCTTCAGGGGGAGATAAGTGAAGTTGAAGACAATTTTTGGGACACTTCTGTTCCACTCCCAAATGTCATTTTTCCCACACAAGAACCAAACCCAAGTATTTCTGATTATGATCGCTTAGGAGAACAAGGTTCTTTGATGCCTAGTAAAGAAAATTCTTTGACAGGGGGAAAAGTATTACAAAATTCTGAACTTCAGGTTTATACTAGGAAGAGATTTCATCCAAGGAATAAAGACATGAAAGTCAATCTGGTACAAGTTCAATCTGAAAATCCGAGTTCTGGAACTTCAGGTAACCCTACTCCAACATTGAGTCCTTCCAATATCTTCAATGATGCACCAATTATTTCTGATCTTGATGTTCCTATAGCTGTTAGAAAATGTGTTCGAAATTGTACTAAACATCCAATTTCAAATTATCTTTCGTATCATAAACTATCAAAGGGCCATAAAGCCTTCACATATAGGATTTCACACTTGTTTGTTCCAAGGAATATACAGGAAGCATTGGATGATCCGAATTGGAAATTAGCAGTCATGGAGGAGATAAACGCCCTAAGGAGAAGTGGTACTTGGGAAATAGTTGATCTACCTAAAAATAAGAAAGTCATTGGATGTAAGTGGGTGTTCACTATAAAATGCAAAGCTGATGGAAGCATTGAAAGGTACAAGGCAAGACTAGTGGCTAAAGGTTTCACTCAAACTTACGGTATTGACTATCAGGAGACATTTGCCCCTTTGCAAAACTTAATTCTATCAGAGTTTTGTTATCTCTTGCTGTGAATTTAGATTGGCCTCTTTATCAACTCGACGTAAAAAATGCATTTCTTAACGGTGATCTTAAAGAGGAGGTATTCATGAGTCTACCGCATGGATTTGAGAAGAGACTTGGTAGCACCAAAGTATGCAAATTAAGAAAGACGATATATGGACTAAAACAATCATCAAGAGCATGGTTTGAACATTTTGGGAAGGGAGTCATTAGTTATGGCTACTTGCAGAGTCAAGCTGATCATACAATTTTTTATAAACATTCGAAGGATGGTAAAGTTGCTATTTTGATTGTTTATGTTGATGACATTATTTTAACAGGGAATGACGAAATAGAATTAGCAGCTTTGAAGAGGAGACTCGCAAAATAATTTCAAATTAAGGATTTGGGAGTCCTTAAGTATTTCCTGGGGATGGAATTTGCAAGGTCTAAGGAAGGTTTGTTTATTAATCAAAGGAAATATATTCTTGATCTTCTTGGAGAAACAGGTTTGCTTGGTTGTAAGATAGCAGTGACTCCAATTGAACCTAACTTGAAGTTAGAAGCTGCTAAAGTTGAAGAAATAATGGATAGGGAAAAATATCAGAGACTCGTTGGAAAATTAATCTACTTGTCCCATACGCGTCCGGATATCGCTTTTGCAGTTAGCATGGTTAGTCAATTCATGCACTCACCCAGGGCAAAACACTTTGAGGCTGTTTATAGGATCTTAAGGTATCTAAAAGGAACCCCTGGGAGAGGCTTACTGTTAAAGAAACACAAGCATTTGAAAGTTGAAGTCTACACTGACGCAGATTGGGCAGGAAATGTTACTGACAGAAGATCAACATCTGGTTATTGCTCATTTGTTGGTGGGAACCTAGTTACATGGCGGAGTAAAAAACAAAATGTAGTAGCTAGAAGTAGTGCTGAAGCATAATTTAGAGCAGTTGCTCATGGAATCTACGAAGGGATGTGGATAAAAAGAATTCTTGAAGAAGTAAAGGTTCCTTACTTAGCTCCTATGAAGGTCTATTGTGATAATAAAGCTGCAATTTCCATAGCTCATAATCCAGTTCTTCATGATCGTACGAAGCACATAGAAGTGGATAAACATTTCATCTAGGAAAAAATCAATGCTGGAATCATATGTATGACATACCTCCCAACTGGTGAGCAATTAGCTGATGTACTTACAAAAGGACTGCACAAGAAACAATTTGATAAGCTCACTAGCAAGCTGGCCATGGAAGATATATTCAAACCAGCTTGAGGGGGAGTGTTGGAAATCTGGTCACCTGATTCAAACCTTCTGGAATGGTAGACTGGTCAATAGTTGTAGGCTAGCTAATCTTAGTATTAGTCTTATATGGTAGGTTAAATAAATCTGTAGTGATGTATACAATGATGTGATTGTAAGTTTCTCCAGCCTATAAATAAGGCTGCCATATGTATTGTAAAAACACACAATGAATATATGAGACATATACTTTTTACTCATAAATCTTGAGAATTTCACATTCACAATCAACTATTAATTTCACTAAATAATTTTCAGAATAAAAGTGGATACTAAGTTGAACCTTGTTTGTTGAACCTATATGAAATATTTTACAGTAAAGAAATGAAGCGTCATACCTGTTTCAGTAAAGAAATTGTATTGGGATCATGACAATCTCCTATGGCGAATGACCCACAACAAGTCCCTACAGGTGTTCCAAAGCTGGCAAATTTAACTCTGGAAATGCGAGTTTTCGTGGGACACTCCAACTGTACAATAAAATTACTTTTATGATTTACATCTTCACGTACCTTTAGTAGTAGAATGCATCTCGATAGTAGGGTACTCTTCTGACAAGTGAATGCAGACGCCGGATAATCTTCGTGTTGCAAATTTAATCTGAGAAGGATCTCCACCTGTTTCTTCGAATACTACCAGAACGTTTCCTGATGGCTTGAACCAAGATCGTGCAATGTGGTATCTGGTCCAGACAATAAGAATTAATCGAGAGATTGTAAAACGACATACTTAAACAGAGAGAACGTGAAGAAAAAGAGAAAAGTATTATATTTCCATAATGAGAAAAGTGAATACAACTTGAATCTTATAGTACAAAACTGTCACATGACCTGCTCGTGACAATGTACAGTTAAACCACTTTAAAGTAATACTTTTGGGACTAGAAAAAAAATATTACTTTACCGAATTTATTACTTTATCGATATAATAATATTTTATTACTTTATCGATAAAGTAATATTTTATTACTTTACCGAATTTTTATGTTTATGTATTACAATACATTATGTTTAAAAAAATAAGAATCACTTACGGATGAAAAAATCATTCAGTCGGTAACGAACATTGATCCTAAACAGGACGATAGCAATGTAATCCCAAGCGTGTCATCAAAGAAAGCATTTCAAGCAATCAATACTTTGAACAATTACTTGTTACAATACGAGCAAAACATACGAGGAGTTATTTATGTTTTACATAAAGTCAATGATGAGATTAATTTCGGTTTTGTTGGAAAGAAGAAACAAACTAGTGTAGGTTCATATTATTAAAAGAATTGAGTCGGTAACGAACACTGATCCAGAACATGACGATAGCAATGTAATCCCAAGCGTGTTATCAACGAAAGCATTTCAAGCAATCAATAATTTGAACAATTACTTGTTACAATACGAGCAAAACATACCAGTAGTTATTTATTTTTTACATAAAGTCAAGGATGAGATTACTTTTGGCTTTGGTGGAAAGAAAAAACAAGCTACTATAGGTTCATATTATTAAAAGAATTGAATTTTTTAACTCATATACATTATATATATATATATATATATATAAAATTTTGGAATTATTACTTTACACATTACTTGGGCCCTTAATGACTTTCTAATTTTTTATTATCTTATGCTTTTAGCGAGAATATTACTTTACAACATTGGCCCAAGTTGGGACCGACGAAATTTATTACTTAAGCGAGGTTATTACTTTATCGAATATTACTTAATCGAGGTTTAACTGTAACTAACTTCTAACAGCTGGCAACTATTACATCGTTGTGACAATCATTAGTAATATTCTCTACATCCCCCCTCAAGTTAGGAGTTGGAAATAAGTTGCAAACTCCTAACTTGTACAATAAGAAGAACAGGTGAGCAGAAGCAAGAGATTTGGTGAATAAATCCGCTGGTTGTTATAAAGTAGGGAGATAAGCAGTGTTTATGATATTCTTGAGAAGCTTTTCACGAACGAGATGGCAGTCGATCTCTATGTGTTTCGTTCGTTCATGAAACACAGGGTTGGAAGCTATGTGTAAGGCTGATTGATTGTCACAGAAAAGTGTGACAGGGGTAAGAGAATGGACATGAAGGTCTGCTAGTAAGGATAGTAGCCAGGTAATTTCACATGTAGTGTCCGCCATTGCACGATATTCCGCCTCTGAAGATGAGCGGGAAATGGTGGGCTGCTTCTTGGAACGCCATAAGATAAGAGAAGAGCCAAGAGTGATGCAGTACCCTGTAACAGAATGTCTAGTAAGTTGACAAGTTGCCCAGTCCGCATCGCTGAAAGCTTTGAGTTTGAGAGGTGCAGTGGCAGAAAACAGGATGACAGGATGCCTTGTCCAATGGTACCTTTTAAAAAGAGAAAAGTAGAGAAAAGTATTATATTTGCATAATGAGAAAAGTGAATACAACTTGAATCTTATAGTACAAAACTGTCACATGACCTGCTCGTGACAATGTAACTAACTTCTAACAGCTGGCAACTATTACATCGTTGTGACAATCATTAGTAATATTCTCTACAGAGATATCTCACCAACATAATAAGTGTTGCTTCTTACTAGGCAAGTGACTTGAAGAAAGTTGTGGACCAATTAACCAATATCTGACAAATTAAAAGTTGATTATTTTAGAAATCCACTACTGCCTGCAAAAGATTCAAGTAATGACCTAGATCTATTGTGATATTGATACTTTTGCATTTGATTGCTTCTAAAGTCTGAACACTACCTTGTACCAAGTGAGAGGCTGATTTTTTGGTGCAACTGTAGTTGATTTCCAGTTCACATTAAATGGACCATCGTTCTTGTGTATACCAAGATGCTCTCCTTGTACTCCACTCCGAGGAGGAGGTAAATAAGTCAGTCTTTTTAAATTAAGAAAGACCTCATAGACATAGATTATAATATTATACCAAAAGTACCAATGTTGATATGGTTATTCATCTATACATGCTTTTAGAAATTTCAAATAATCCAATTCATTTAGAAGCTTAGATCAAGATTATACAGATTTATCTAGTTTATCAGTACATGGACAGACAATTTAGCTTCTTTAATAATTTACAAGAAACATCTAACATCTAGAAAAAGGGAAGAACTACAGAGTGCTAATTTAAAACAGTTGTATAGATGTTAAAGCAATACACCCTGGATAGTCTGGTTAGGTGCTCCATAATTCATTATATCGTATTCATCTAAAGTCTTTAATAAAAGGTGTTGCAACAATGTTCCACGATAGTTATGCAGCAGAGGCTCTTACAAGTTGCAACAATGTATTAATATGCTTCAGCATAGCTTATATCTGTAAAGAGAAACTTCGAGAGAGGAAACAAAAAATAGTCAATTACCTAATAGACCCATTTACTGGTTGATAAGTCCAATGTCCCGTTGTTAAAACCATCTATCTTTACACTTGTCAAACCAGCTCCCGCAAATTCATAACGATGAAGCAGTCTACAAAAAAAAATGGAACTTTTAAAGTTCTTGTCTTGATGAGAATCAGTGTAATTAATGCACAGATGAATTGCATATCACAGTAAGATTCATGTATATTAACCAACCCCATTCATCTAAGCATCCTAAACTAGAACTTGAAACATGTGAGCAAAGCTTATTATATTGTAAAATTTGTTAGAACTAGACAAGCTTGCCTAAAGCTTAGACTAAAATAGGCTTTTATGTATGTGTTACTTGAAGAGTTATGTTTTTTGAGTTATTTTAAGAATGACCAAATGAAATTCCAATAGACATGTGAGAAATGAAATTATGAGAGAAATATATTAGATCATCCTACCTGTAGGCCAACTGTCATACTAAGAAGTGCAATTTCATTCTCCCCTGCGTTGAGGGATATAGGAATCTTAAAGTTAAATGGAGAAACGGTATCAGTACCAGCTGCACTACCTGAAAGATGCATATAGATCACAATGAGAACATTTCTGCCCTTTTTTTTGGAACAGTCAGAAATTTGCACAAGGGTGTATAACATTTGAAGGCACATGATTGTGAAGAAGTTCAGTTTCATTTACTGAACGAAGCAAATAAAAAAAATTCAGTTTCCCTAGGAATAGGAAAGTTACTAACCATGATGTACATTGTTCACAAAGGTATGGAGAGCATGACCCTTCGATTCTATTAAAAGCATTGGTTTGCTTCCATCCCTCAAGAACTCTTCATTCCCATCAACATGCAACCTGGCATTGAGGAAATACAATAAGAATAGGAATTTGTTTATACTGCTATGAAAACCTTTACTATATGCATACTTTATTTTGTGTTCTCAACAATCATTTGATCTAATGCTCAAACGTGTAACATGCTAATACTTGGAACAAATGCATTGAAAGTAAGCAAAAACCAAATATCTAATGCCAAGCAGCAATCTACCCCTCCCACAAACGATGTGGCCCCCAAAAGATCATAATTTTGTATTTAACTTAAATACAACATTTTTGCAATCAGGCAGAATGCTAACCGACCATGCTGGCACATGGAATGACTTCCCATTAAAATATACGATCTTGTCATCTTTATCGTCCATGTTAGCAATAAAGGCAGCACAAGTTTCTGAACCATATCCATAAACGTCAACCTATAAGAGGCGGCATTAGTAAAAAACATGATATGAAGAAAATTGATTCTTATTCAAATACTGGTACTATGCTGTATATTAACAAGAAGAAATATGATAAAAGTTGAAATGGAAAGAGTAAAAGGTAAGCAGTGGTGGTGTTTCCCATATAAACAATTAATAGTTAACAGATGTTGTAAGGAAATTAGTACCTCTTGTAAAAGGCCAAGACCAAGTGTGACTGGTTCGTTGTTCAGCAGTGCATTCTCACACAACTTAATAGCTTTATGAAGTTCCTTAAGGTGCCCCCATTTTGGAAGCCTCGGTAAAAATGTATGTCAAGAGTAGTATTAATTAGCAATGGTTAACTTTGAATATGTAAGAAACCTGTACCCTCAATTAGAGCATACAAGATGGACATGAAACATGAATGTCTAATTAATTTTACAAATAACAATGGTGTGAGACTGACCAAACTCATCAATAGGAGCATCGTAATCATTAATTACTTGTAGTAATGAATGGTCCCCCAGAAGTGCGCCCAATATTTGTCCCGCCATGATACTAGAGCCAAGACAGATAGTGAATTACAGATAGAAGATAATAGTTTTTCTATATTGACACTGGTGATGAAATACACAGAGCCATCTTCGTCCTTTCAAGAAGGAACCAAGCTCGAGGGATGAATTTTATAATATTTTAGCTGTAATAAACGTGAAATGATAGTAGCAAAACTCACCATATAATAATTAATCAAGCTCCCACCTTTCTGAATAAAACGTGCCACAGAATAAGCAATATCCTCAACGGGCCTATGGGGAACTATACTTCCATATGTTTTGAACCTGAAGAGTTAATTTTATATTTCCGATCAAGCCAAATTAAAATTTACATAAGTATGCATGTTTTTGTTTTGTAACATATCTATTGGATAGCTTTTTACACGGGAACATAAATTATAGGCATCCAAGTACATGTTTTCCGTATCTCTGTAGTGCCTAGATGAAACGTATACTGTAACAAATAAGACTGAGACACACATTCATTCTTGAAATTTCAATCAACAAGGTAATACTTATTGTAGTAGAAATTATTAAACGCACACAGTTTATAAATATGCTGATTTATGCAACAAGTATCCTCCCCGTTCCAGTCATGGAAGAAAAGAAAGAAAATTATGCTACATATCATATTGTACAACTAGCTCAACTTTCACAGCAACTGTTAAATACATATTTCCAGTATGAATCACGAGAAACCAATATTCTTGTTTGATACAACTATATCAAGTAAGTCATCCCTCTACGGGATCAATAAGAGAATGCTCGTGGATTCAGGGATATTCTAGTAACTAAGGCTCACCCATAGTCCCTTGACTTTGAACCCTTACTCCTCCCCAGTCCCCTGTGCACTTAAAAATATACATACCGGTACAAATTTAGATTGCTCACAGTCTCACACGGAAGTGATTTCCAGCAAACAATCATGAAATAAACTGATGACATAGACATGTATTCAAACAGGGAATCAAAATTTTACCATCCAAATTAGCAAAACAAGATAAAAAAATTACCATCCAACCCAGTTCTCAGTCCACATTTTTGGCATGTGAGGGTGCCTGGGATGAAAATTGTCACAGTAAAATCCATTGCATGTATTTATCAGTGAGGTAAATGTGTCAGTTGGTGACTTAATCGGCCTCCATCACTATATTTAAGGTGTATAAAGAGATGCTTGTAAAGATTTTAGATCTAAATTTACTACTCTTTGCTACATAATTGGCAAAGGTGTATAAAAAGCTCTGTTCTAAAAATCGGTGATTAATCCCGATTAATCCCTGTTTCATGGGTTAATAATCCGATTATTTGATTAATCATTCCGATTAATCCCCAAATACCCGATTAATACCTGGACAGTGCCTCTACCGATTAAGTCCGATTCCCGCTTTTTACAACACTGCATAGATCTTAGATTGGCAACATGATGGTACAGATGCAGTGGTAAAAATACGTAAAAGAATGGAAACTGACGACGTCGCTTGGAACATCCCACTCCTTGCACATTATCCATGGTACTCCGGTCTTTTGTCTTAGAGCCATTTCAGCAGCCCAGGAAGCATATAATCTACCTGCCTCTCCATGTTCTTCTTCATATGTTCCGTACTCATTTTCCACCTATATCAAATGTCGTCCTTTTATATATAGTCCATCGCAGTCTATATATTCAGAGCGGTTTCTACGTGAAACAAATTGTATGTTTGGTTTGATTAGCACTTATAATACGTGAAGAGAGTTAAGTACTTACCTGGCTTAAGATGATATGGCTGTTGGAATAATCTTAAATTTAGTTATTAATTATTTGTTATATTTATTTATGTATTGTTTTGTTTATTTATCTCAAGTGTCAGTACATGACTTGGTCTTGTATTCAGTTGGGAGTTTTAGGAAGTCGTGGAAATAAACGTTAGGTAGTAGCTTGTTTGTAGGAAAGTATGGCCCTGGTTCTTAGGCCCATCACCTGTATGCAGGTGTTTATATTCTTGTATTTGCTTTTGGAAGAAAATGAACGTTCAAATAATACATCTATTGTTTTATCAGTTCCATCAGTGGCATCAGAGCCATATGATCTAGGGCTTGTAAAACTCTTATAAAAATACACATATACATATATATATATATATATATATATATATATATATATATATATATATTATCCTTAATATATTCCATGGCATCAAACAACTTCTCCGTCTCTATTCCATTATTCAAAGGAGATCATTATAATTCATGGGCAATCAAAATGAAATCATATTTGAAAGCTATGAGTTTGTGGGAAGCAATTGAGAGTGATGTTGAGCCAACCCCTCTTCCACAAAATCCAACAGCAGCCCAAATCAAAAAACGTGATGGAGAAGTGGCAAGAGAAGCAAAGGCACTTTCATGTCTACATTCGGCTGTGTCGGAAGAGATCTTTACAACTATTATGGGTTGTGATACTCCTAAAGAAGCATGGACAAAAATTAAGGAAGAATTTGAAGGCAACCAACAAACCAAACTGATGCAAATTCTGAACCTCAAGAGAGAGTTTGAGATGATGAGAATGAAAAGTAATGAAGGCGTCAAGGAATATGGGAGTAGGTTGATGTCCATTGTTAACCAAATCAAATTACTTGGTGGAGATTTCTCAAGTCAAAGAGTTGTGGACAAACTTTTAGTGACTCTTCCCGAGAGGTATGAAACTAAAATTTCTTCACTTGAAGATAATAAAGATCTCTCGAAAATAACTGTTTCAGAATTGATCAATTCACTTCACGCCGTGGACCAAAGGAGATCTATGAGGGAGGAAGAAATTGGAGGAAAAAATGAGGGACTGCTATTAGCTAAAGCTTCATCCTCAAAAGGCACAGGCAACAATGTTCAGTGCAACCATTGTCATAAGATGGGTCATGAAGAAAAAGACTGCTGGTACAAAGGAAAGCCACAATGCTACAAATGCAAAAAATATGGGCATCTGGCAAAGAATTGCAGATTTCAGAATGATGAAGAAAGGATGGCACAATTGATCGAGGGAGAACCACTCCTTTAGAGTTTTAGAGAGAAAGTGCTCCAAAGTGTTGTGGAGAGAAAGTGCTCCAAAGTGTTTTTGATGAGAAAGTGCATCAAAATTGATGGTGGTGAGAAGTGCATCACAGGCGAAGAGAAAGTGCTTCGTAAATTTAAGATTATGGGGGTGATTGTTGGAATAATCTTAAATTTAGTTATTAATTATTTGTTATATTTATTTATGTATTGTTTTGTTTATTTATCTCAAGTGTCAGTACATGACTTGGTCTTGTATTCAGTTGGGAGTTTTAGGAAGTCGTGGAAATAAACGTTAGGTAGTAGCTTGTTTGTAGGAGAGTATGGCCCTGGTTCTTAGGCCCATCACCTGTATGCAGGTGTTTATATTCTTGTATTTGCTTTTGGAAGAAAATGAACGTTCAAATAATACATCTATTGTTTTATCAGTTCCATTAATGGCCTCCTTGTGATGCGAAAAATTTCTCATTCTTCATCATGTTTACTATATATGCTGTAAATTTTTCCATGTGAAACTAACAATTCAAACACAGATAAACTGTATCATCAAACAAACAATTTTGAACCGCCACAGGATGCCTTGTAAGTTGCATCAAAATAACATATCGCATTACACGCACACACCTTGAATGGTTCGTTATCCGTTCAGAAAAAAGTGCTGGGAACATAATGCAACCAAGCATGCACTCCTCTGAAAAGATGCCATAACGATTTTGTAGGATCCTATAATCAAAATATATATATACTACGTGTTTGCTAGTAATGAACAAGACACTTAACTGGGAGAAAAACTGATCCTGCCATATTCACTTAAAAGACTAACGCCAATACATGCAATATATAGAAAAGAAAGCAGAGATGATGGCTACAAAGTAGCTAACCACTCCTAATTACACTCCACTACATCTACTAATTCAAAACATCCTATTCTTACTCCATTTCCCTTATGACCAGGTCACTGAGTTTTACACAATCTAATTTATTCATCACGTTAAACACAAATATAAACTAAAACTTTAAAATAAAACAAGTTTAAGATTATTTTTCCAACATTCACCACCATAATCTTAAACTTATGAAGCACTTCTCTTCATTGTGTGATGCACTTCTCATCACCATCTCTTCATTTTTGTGATGCACTTCTCACCACTATCAAGTTTGATGCACTTCTCATCAAATACCATCTTTGTTTTTGGAGCACTTCTCTCCATCTGTGATGCACTTCTCACCACCATCTAATATTGGGTTTGTTGATGCACTTCTCACCAACGTCTACTTACACTTTTGTTCATGATTTCTTTGATTAATGCACTTCTCATCAACATATCTTTGATTTTGGAGTACTTATCCACCATCATTTTCTCTTCCCCAATTTCTTCTTTCTCGATTGGTTGCACATGGACAACCATCAACAGCTGCACAACAGCTCTGTTGCTCTCTTACTGCTGTCATCTCTCTCGGCAGCCTCTGTGCTGCAACCACCTTCTTATGCCTCAAGGATCGGAGGAAAGCTGTTAAGCCTTGAACCCCCTCCCCCGGGGCTCTGATACCAGTGTAGGATCCTATAATCAAAATATATATATACTACGTGTTTGCTAGTAATGAACAAGACACTTAACTGGGAGAAAAATTGATCCTGTCATATTCACTTAAAAGACTAACGCCAATACATGCAATATATAGAAAAGAAAGCAGAGATGATGGCTACAAAGTAGCTAACCACTCCTAATTACACTCCACTACGTCTACTAATTCAAAACATCCTATTCTTACTCCATTTCCCTTATGACCAGGTCACTGAGTTTTACACAATCTAAATTATTCATCACGTTAAACACAAATATAAACTAAAACTTTAAAATAAAACAAGTTTAAGATTATTTTTCCAACAGATTTTACATGTAAAATTGCATTTTAACTTCACAAGTCCACGGAATATGTAATATATTAAGATGTCACAGTTTGTGGACATACCCAAAATTCCATTCTGCAGCAACGTATGGTCCAATTTTAAGAAGTAAATATAGACCAGCATCTTGCACAATCTTCACAAATTTTACCAAATCCCACCTTCCATCAAAATTATACTACACAAAGTAAAATATGAATATGAATATGAATCAAAAAAGTTATTCAATTTCATGTATCAATAGTAAGACTCACTTTGTCAGGAGCAATTTCGTGACCATCCCAAACTACATTATATAATCATATGTGTGACAACCTGGATCAAATCCGAAGCCTTTCGAAAATCGGGTCTAGTCCCCAAAAGATCATAATTGTAGCTTATAAACTGAACAGGAAAATCTCCTCAATGTGAGAGTAGGGTGTTACATCTATCGTATTCGCACCTCCTTTTTTTGCTAGTTGCACCAGTCCTGGCCACATCTACATAGCACACACACACATAATTAAACAAGCAAACAGACTAATTAAAAGAGCAAACAAACTAATTAAAACGATAAATTAATTAGTAACTTTGCATGTAGAGAGAAGAACCAAACCTCAGGGGCGCTCCGGGGATAATGAATGGAAGCAGAGATAGTAAGCTTTCTTTCACCATTTATTTGGAGAGAACGACGATCATAAGTTACATTATTAGCTTCTACTACCAACAAAGTTAGAAATAACAATAAGAGACAAGACAACGACTCCTTCATGCCTAATCAATTTTTTCTATGTATGCTTCTGCTTTAATGCTGCTCTTCCTCTTATATATAGCCGGTGGTGGAACCCGGAAGGAATTAATCCAACTGCTCCGGAAAAATCAGTGAATATTTTGTTGAGTCAGCATCTCGTAAGAAATGCTCGGACTGATATCCGAATAAAAATAATAAAATTAAATATTTTAGTCCTGAATTTTCAGATAATGTATAGCTATATATCCAAATTGTAGCACATTTAAGACTAAAGTAGATTCCTGACAAAAAAAAAAAGACTAAAGTCGATCCCGGATAAATGCTCGGACTGATCTCCGATAATGAATAAAAATATTTTAATTAAATATTTTAGTCCCGGATTTTTGGATCATTATCCAAACTGTAGTACATTTAGGACTAGAGTCAAAGTCGGTTAGACAAGTTGATCATACCTACAATGACAAAATAAAGATGAACAAAGACCTGCAGGGAACTGAAAATCGGGGGGATAGATGTTAGATGATGAGCAAGCACACAAACGAGGGACTCGGTTGATGGAAGAGATGGTCAATAATTACACGCAGTTCCTTAAAATTATGTCGGCATCCTAACAGAATACAGAAACTGATACATAATGACGTGCATTCTGGTATCTTCCTTATGATGCTGCTATTTATAGGTATGAGGTATGGGTCATTAATTTGCCTTTCGTATGCATAATAAATATTGAGGGTGGCAGGAACCTTAGACCCCGTTGAGCAAAGCTATGATATCATGTTAGGTAACCAGTTACTCTAAAATCTTAAAAGTGTTAGAGGAAGTGTTAGTGAGGAGAGTTGACCTTCCTAGTTGACTTTCCTAACTAACTTTTCTGTTTACTATTAGTAGTATATAAGGCAAAGTAGAGACATTGAGCTGTGTAACAAACATTTTTCATATTGTAACAAACTTTTAGACTCTCTCTCTCTCTCTTGTTCTCTGTTCTTCTTTGTTGTAGTTTATTGTCATTTCTATGTTTAGATTCTGCAACTTAGAAGTTAGAGATGCAGAGTATTACAAGATAATCTCTTGTAACATGGTATCAGAGCATACCATGGTGAGTTACATGATAATTTCTATGTTTATTTGTATTTGAGTGATTCTTGCAATCTCTGTGTTCATTTATGTGTTTGAGTAATATTCTGAGTCTGATTGTGTTTGGTACTATTGAGTTGAGTAATTCATCGTCTGTTACTTGATTAATGGCGACTAATGCATCATATGCATCTGCTACTGCTGGATCTGCAAATACTACTGTTGCAACTGTGTTTGATGGTAATCATCCATACTACTTGCATCCATCTGATAATCCTGGTATGCAAATCACTACTGTGATCTTAACAGAGAGTAATTATAATCAGTGGCACAGATCTATGGAGATTGCATTATCATCTAAGTTGAAGTTAGGTTTTGTGGATGGAACGTATGTTAAACCTACTGCAAATTCAACATTGTTAATTCACTGGATGCGTTGCAACAATATGATTATATCTTGGATATTGAACTCTGTTTCTGTGGACATTAGAAACAGTGTTGTGTACCTGCAGTCTGCTAGAGAGATTTGGCTTGATTTAGAGACTAGATTTGCTCAAAGTAATGTTCCTAAACTCTTTCACTTACGAAAAGATATTGCACATCTTATGCAAGGAACACTGAGTATCTCAGCCTATTTTACTAAGTTCAGGACGTTACATGATGAACTTGACTGTGTCACAACTAAGGCTTTGTGCACATGTGGCTTGTGTACTTGTTCAGTAAATGCTAAGCACACTGAGTTAGAGCAGAGCATTCAACTTTCTCAGTTTCTAATGGGCCTCAATGACTCTTTTACTTGTATAAGAGGTCAGATTCTGCTAATGAAACCTCTGCCATCTCTCAGTCAAAGTTATGCTATGCTACTACAAGAGGAAAAACAAAGAGAGGCACATGATTCCATCAGTTTTAATGCTGAGAATGTTGCTATGACAGTTAAGCCTTTGTATTCTGCTAAGCCTCAGTTTAAGCCTAAGAGAGTTGTTGATTCCTCTGTGGTTTGTGATTTCTGCCATATGACTGGTCATTTGAGAGACAAGTGCTTTTGTATTCATGGATATCCAGCTTGGCATAAGATGTTTGGGAAACCTAAACCAAAACCTAAAAGTCTGATTTCAAAGGGCTCTGTCGTGGCTAATGTTACTACTGGTGGATCAGGTTATGTACCTTCAAATGAAGTGGTTTCCAGTTCTGTTGGCAATGATAACTACAACTTGTCTGAGAATCAGTGCAAGCAGCTTATTCAGATGCTTCAAAAGAATATGATTGATGTCTCTCCTTCTGTTTCAGTACCTTCTCAGTCTGTGAATTCTTCAACCTGGATGCCATCAATTAATACTGTTCAAATGGCAGGTACAACACCTCATTGTGTTCACCAAGTACACACACTTGAACCATCTGAGCATCATCAGTATCGATGGATTTTGGATACAGGTGCAACTGACCATATTACTCCTTTTCTAACCTTACTTCAAAATCCTCAACCATGTCAAGCAACTTTACAATTGCCAAATGGAGCTACTGCTAGTATTACTCATAGTGGCACCTTGAGTCTTAATTCACATCTCACTTTAACTAATGTGTTTTGTGTTCCTTCTTTTGCATACAACTTGTTATCTATATCTAAACTTACCAAAGACACATCTCATAGAGTGAGTTTTCTTGCTGAAACTTGTTATGTTCAGGACCCTACTTGGATGAAGGATCTAGAAATTGGTAAAGAGGAGAATGGATTGTATATCCTTTATGCTACACCTGGAATTGATTCTTTTACTTCAGCTGTTGCTTCTACGGTGACTCAGAGTACCTCTACTGTTATGGATGGATGTCTAGTTGCTCATGTCTGCAATAGCAATGTCTGGCATGCACGTATGGGTCATATACCTACTAATGTGCTGAAGATGTTACCTATTTAGTTGCAAAATTCAACTCTTGATGTATGTGACAGTTGTCACTTAGCTAAACAACATAGGTTAGTTTTTCCAGTCAATGAGCATGAGACTTCTAATCTGTTTGATTTGGTTCACATTGATTTGTGGGGACCATATCGATTTAAGACTCATGACAATTGTAATATGTTTCTTACATTGGTTGAAGATAAATCAAGAGCTACTTGGGTGTATTTGCTTTCTGATAAATCTATGGTTGCTGAGTTACTGAAGAATTTTATAGTTATGGTTCAAAATCAGTTTGGTGTTACTGTTAAAGTCTTACGTTCAGATAACGGTACAGAATTTATGAATCATTCTGTCAAGAGTTTTCTTTCTAGTCTGGGAATTGTTCATCAATCTAGCTGTGTGTATACTCCACAGCAAAATGGGTTGGTGGAGCGTAAGCACAGACATATATTGAATTGTGCCAGAGCTCTTCGCTTTCATGCTGCTCTTCCAATAGTTTTTTGGGGTGATTGCATCTTAACAGCAGTATATTTGATTAATCGTACACCTACTGCTCTTCTTAATGGTTGTAGTCCATTTGAGGTTTTATTTCAAAGTAAACCTTTGTATGACACACTCCGTGTGTTTGGATGTCTGTGTTATGCCACAGTGGTACCACAGTCACATGATAAATTCGCTCCACGAGCTATTAAGGGAGTTTTTCTTGGTTACCCTTTTGCTAAGAAGGGGTATAAGATTTTAAATCTTGATACAAAGCAGGTGTTTGTTTCTCGTGATGTTCAATTTATTGAGAACATTTTTCCATTTAAAGAGATTCAAGCCACACCTCCTCAGTTGCTGTTTCCTGCTTCATCTCACTATGTTGAGGATGATCCTCTTACTGTTGCTGTCTTTGAAGAGAAACCTGCTAGTATCTCTGATACTTTTATTTCACCTGATGCCCATGCTGGTGATACTGTTACTCATGGTGATACTGCTCATCATGATGATACTGTTAATAATGGGGCTATTGATAAGTCTGTTCAGACTTTACCTAGTGTTGAACCATCTGTTCGACCTCAAAGACAGAGGCAGTTACCTGCTAGGTTTACTGATTTTACTGGGTTACCATCTCAGTTTGTTAATGCTGCTACAACTGATGTGCCACCTATTGTAGTTGAACCTAATACTTTTAAAGATGCTGTTCAGTCTCCAGAATGGTGTGAGGCTATGAACGTTGAACTTGCTGCTCTTGAAGGAAATGGTACATGGGAAGTGGTTCCCCTACCTTTAAATAAAACTACAGTGAAGTGTAGGTGGCTGTATAAGGTGAAATATCTTGCCAATGGTCAGATTGAGCGATACAAAGCTCGTTTGGTTGCCAAAGGCTTCACACAAACAGCTAATATGGATTACTTTGAGACGTTCACCCCTGTGGCAAAAATGACTTCCTTTCGTCTCTTGTTAGTTGTTGCAGCTGTGAATAGATGGGAAATTAATCAACTTGATGTAACAAATGCATTCTTGCATGGCTTGTTGGATGAAGAGATTTACATGACATTTCCCCCAGGCTATAATGTACCTGCTCATGTTAAAGCTAAGTATCCAGGTCAGAAGTTGGTGTGTCGTTTACTTAAGTCTCTTTATGGACTTAAACAGGCACCTAGGCAATGGTTTATTGCCTTATCTACAGCATTATTGTCTTTTGGCTTCAAACAAACTGCAGGTGATCCTAGTTTGTTTGTTTACTCTCATGATAGTTCTGTGGTATACCTACTGGTTTATGTTGATGACATGATTGTGACTGGTAATTCACCTCAGCTTATAACACTTGTTACTGAGTTTCTGAGTGTTGGGTTTCAACCCAATATGATGTTATGAGTTTGGGTGGTCCAAGATGTATATTGGTAAGGTAATAATTGTATGTGTAGACAATTATTATATATGGTATGTCTTGATCACTAAGTTGGGAAATTAGGTGTCAAGAATTGGAAGACTTGTATAACAAGTATGGTAAGACTTGTAGAACAAGTATGGTAAGTCTTGGTGGCTAAGTTTTGGATGGCTATATATACATAGTCATATTGTATTTGTTTGAAGAGGTGAAAGCTTAAGAGATGTAGTCTTAATTATTGTTTGGGTGATGCTTGAGCATTGTTGGCTCAAGTATCGGGTTGGGACACCGTTAAGGTGTTATTGTTTTGATGTATTATTGATAATTGTTTTGATTAATAATACAAGTTTGGGGCGTGGGTGTTTCCACGTCAAGTATTTGTGTGTTCTTGTTTTGCGCTTTGGTAGATCTTGTCAATTATTGATTGGTGTGTGTCGCGCTCTGTATTGGTTGTTTGTGAATCTTGAATTGTGTAAGTCCCCTAACCTAATAAGTGGTATCAAGAGCAAGGTTTGGGTTTGTGATTGAAGAAGTTGAGGGAAAGTTCGAGAAGGATTTGCTGACAAGGAGATTGCTACTAAAGCGGGTGGAGACAAAGTTACGTGCGGTTTGATGGTTAACTTGCACCGTGGATCAATCTTGTGTTCGGACTCGCGATGGAAGAAGATGGAAGAGGTCATCGCAATTGCTTCAATGGCTTGATCAACCAGGTGAACTGTTTGGATGATACTACGAATTTTCTTCAGGAGACCGAAGGATTGTGAAAGTAAGGATCGGGTGACTCAACATGTGGAAGAGCACTCGTGATGGTTGATGCACGTGATTTTGTAGATTGGATACATCGTTATGGTGAAGAACGGTGGTTTGGAGGGTCACTATACGGGTTTTAGCGACACTCAATGATTGGAAGAACAAGAGGAGGTTCTTGTTCGAGGGGAGGCGATGGCGAATTGACGTCAATGGCTTGATTGGTTACCGTTCAATCCGATGTGGGTATTGGGTTGAAGGGGAGGATTGTTGGGTTTCAACCCAATATGATGTTATGAGTTTGGGTGGTCCAAGATGTATATTGGTAAGGTAATAATTGTATGTGTAGACAATTATTATATATGGTATGTCTTGATCACTAAGTTGGGAAATTAGGTGTCAAGAATTGGAAGACTTGTATAACAAGTATGGTAAGACTTGTAGAACAAGTATGGTATGTCTTGGTGGCTAAGTTTTGGATGGCTATATATACATAGTCATATTGTATTTGTTTGAAGAGGTGAAAGCTTAAGAGATGTAGTCTTAAGTATTGTTTGGGTGATGCTTGAGCATTGTTGGCTCAAGTATCGGGTTGGGACACCGTTAAGGTGTTATTGTTTTGATGTATTATTGATAATTGTTTTGATTAATAATACAAGTTTGGGGCGTGGGTGTTTCCACGTCAAGTATTTGTGTGTTCTTGTTTTGCGCTTTGGTAGATCTTGTCAATTATTGATTGGTGTGTGTGCGCGCTCTGTATTGGTTGTTTGTGAATCTCGAATTGTGTAAGTCCCCTAACCTAACACTGAGTACCCAATTTAAGATCAAAACTCTTGGTAAAGTGAACTATTTTCTGGGTATTCAAGTTACACATACCATGCAAGGGTTGTTTGCTACACAACAGAAGTATGCTAGTGACATTGTGGCTGATTTTCCTTCTACTGTTTCTAAAGTGCCATTGATTCCTATGGATCAGCATCATTCTTTATTACAAGAATCAGACAGTCCAGTGTTAAGTGATGCTACAAGTTACAGAAGATTGGTTGGTCGCTTGATCTATTTGACCATCACACGTCCTGATTTAGCCTATCCAGTCCATGTTCTAGCTCAATATATGACTGAGCCACGATCAGTGCATTGGCATGCAGCTCTTAAGCTTGTTCGATATCTTCACACTTCATTGCCTCAAGGACTGTTGTATCCTGCTCATACTAATCCAGTTCTTGTTGCATACTGTGATGCGGATTGGGGCAGCTGTCCTCTTACTCGACAGTCTTTAACAGGGTATTGTTTAACTCTTGGTGGGACTTTAGTTTCCTGGAGATGCAAGAAGCAACAAACAGTGTCTCGTTCATCTGCTGAAACTGAATATCGAAGTATGGCAGATGTTTGCTGTGAAATTACTTGGATTGTTTCTCTTCTGACTGAGCTTCATCTGTCAAATCTGACTCCAGTTCCATTGTTCTGTGATAATCAGTCGGCTCTTTACATTGCAGCAAATCCTGTTTTTCATGAACGTACAAAACATATCGAGATTGATTGTCATCTTGTACGACAGAAACTCAAGTCTGGTTTAATTTCACCACAACATATCTCATCTCATGAGCAGCCAGCTGATCTCTTTACCAAGGCTTTGTCTTCTACTCAGTTACTGTATTTGTTGTCCAAGTTAGGGGTTTCCGGTGGTCTTCCAACCTCTAACTTGAGGGGGGTGTTAGTGAGGAGAGTTGACCTTTCTAGTTGACTTTCCTAACTAACTTTTCTGTTTAATATTAGTAGTATATAAGGCAAAGTAGAGACATTGAGCTGTGTAACAAACATTTTTCATATTGTAACAAACTTTTAGACTCTCTCTCTCTCTCTTGTTCTCTGTTCTTCTTTGTTGTAGTTTATTGTCATTTCTATGTTTAGATTCTGCAACTTAGAAGTTAGAGATGCAGAGTATTACAAGATAATCTCTTGTAACAGGAAGGCTCAAGCGCTCAACTTCATACACGTTAATTTTGCAGTTTTTGTTTGAAGAATGTATGGTGCTCAAACTTTCCAGTGTGCATAGACAAATGCAGTGTATTTCATATGTGCAGCAGAGTAGCTTAAGGTGAGACCATGATCTTAAAAAAATCGAGCCAACTAAGAATAGTCAATATTTTTTAAAAATAGTAAATAATTTGTTACTAGGAGAATTTTATACTTTGTATCACCCGGTTACTGAAGACTCAGACATAGATATGCACATATTTTATTCGAGTTCGAAATATTTAAGATATATAAATCAGTCATAGATGTAAGAACCTCTATATTAAGAAGTAAACTTTTCTAGAACGTTCTATGCTATAAATAAACAGAGGGAACCGAGGGAGTATATGAGAAGTAAACTTTTCTAGAACGTTCTATGCTATAAAAAAACAGAGGGAACCGAGGAAGTATATGAATATTACTTTAATATTCAATATGTTTAAAAACAATGATCTCATTCTCAGAATACATTGCCCTTGAGATGGAATGTAACTTTAATTCCTTCGGTATATAAACTTGCTAGTGAATTTTTTTGCTGAATTAAAAATGAAATATTTCGTGTAAGCTCCGTGGATTTCAGCTGCAGACTGCTTCAACAGCAAGTGATTTTGTTACACCAGGACACAAATCCTTGTTAAAGTTCTTCTCTGAAAGCTCAATGCTGCACCTAAATTTGTTCAAGCAGACCTGCAGTTCAATTTAAATTCATTATATCATATATTAGTTTATTTCCTCAAAAAGATTAATCTTATGTGGCATCTTGGAAAAATGAAAAGGTTCACGATGCCTATATTAGTCCTAGATTTTTTGTAACTATAATTCTGCAGAGAATCCGTTTTACTGAATTCGAGCAGAATTGAAGATCAAAAGCCTTAACAAGGATTTGTTTGGGAAGATGTTTGGATTGTACATGTGAATGGACGGAAAAAAATGAAGGCTATGAGAATGGGTACGAGGAATGAGAATGATTTGGTTTTTTTGGGGTATGACTTGTGAGGGTAATGGGCTACCCAATTAATTGACACAAGTTTTCCATTCCAGCAAAGTAAACTCCTAACCAAACACCTAACACATAAGAATAACATTATGATCCTCATTAAACTGCTTAAAATACTATGAACCAAACGGCCCCTAGTCAATAACACTAAAGTGTTAATCAACTGCTAATAGATATGAAGTAAAACCTTCTATTGGCTAAAGACAAACACTTTACTGAAACATTAGAAAACATAACTTATGGTAAATACTTCAGATCATTTCATACCTGTTCGACCAAAGAAGTTGTATTGGCATCATGACAATCTCCCATGGTGAAGGATCCACAGGTGCCCATAGGAGTTCCAAAGCTGGCAAATTTAAGGCTGGTAATGCGAGTACTTGGGGGACATTTTAACTCTACAGTAGATATAGTTCTATAATTCACATCTACACCTTTTGATGTAGATTCAATTCCAAAAGTAGGGTGATTTTCTGACAAGTGGGAACAAATGCTTGAGAATATTCGTGTTGCAAATCTTATCTGAGAAGGATCTCCACCCTTTTCTTCAAAAATTACCAGAACGTTTCCTGATGGCTTAAACCAAGACCGTGGAACATGGTACCTGGTTCACACAGAAACATAAATTGATCCTCAGTGAAATCTATACTCTATATTAATGTGCAAAACCATGTTTTAATGGTACACAATAGTACCAAAGTACCAAAAATACCAAATTTGGTTATCACTTAACTCGGGGTTCGATCCCTTCCAACTACATAATTATACAAGATTTATTATTTAATTTAATTTCACCCCATGTTCGATTTCTTATAAGGTGTTCGATTAAGGGGTTTGACGATTATCACTTAACTCGGGGTTCGATTCTTTCCAACTACATAATTATACAAGATTTATTATTTAATTTCTTTAATTTCATCGCGTGTTCGATTTCCTATAAGGTTCGATTCTTTATAACTACATAATTAAATAGTGTATTAATATTAATTTTTTAATCTCGACTCGTGTTCAATCTATGCCCGTGCTTCGCACGGGTTATCAGCTAGTACTTTACTAATGTCACCTTTCTCTTTTATTACTATGCAATAAATTTTTAAATTAATGCGGACAAATCGACCAAAAATATAATGGATAGTTTGGTAAATTTTTAAGAAAGCCAAACAAGTGTAATCATTTTGTGTTGATAATCTTTAACTTAAGATATTCGCTAATGAAAATTAATGCTTTGTTTGGATGATATCATAAGGCACTTGAGAATTTGACTTCAACCAAGGTTCAAGGAACAGAGGCCAAATCCTGGTGAAGTGTTTAAGAAAGGACAACCTGAAGGGGATAAACTTTTAACTTATGATTAAGTGTATGATGCTATATATGTTGATGTGTACATCCTTGAAGCAAGATTCAAGAACATCTACGCTGTCATACGGAATACAGAATTACTAGTTGTTGGCTAACTGCCAAAAATTACGAAACAAAATCTAGATATGATATAATTTACGTAAACCATACTAAAGAAAATATTATTCAAATTTGGAAGAAAAAATATTGCTTACCATCTTTGTGTTGGTTCCCCACATCCTGTGCTACACTTGTTGGGACTAAATTTGCCTCTGTAATCACACTTATGAACACATTCTTCCTTTTTAGAGCTTTTCCTAGGCCAATATCTCCCAATTTCTTCCCCATTTAGCCAAGCTAAGCCTTTTCCCATATGAACCATGTCAAGTCCTACAGGTTCATTTCCAGGTGGAGGATCCAAAACTGCCTGCAAAAGATTCAAGTAATTAATTTTCAATGAAAAAATATTATGATCTTGTACTTGCATCTCCAAACTACCTTGTACCAAGTCAGGGGCTGGTTCTTAGGTGCTACTGGAGTTGATTTCCAGTTCACATGATTCAGTCCATCTGCCTTGTATAAACCCATCTGTTCTCCTTGTACCCCAATCTAAGTAAGATCAACAAGTCAGGCATTCAAATTCAACGTCTTAGATAAAACAAAAATTGCTATCAACTCTCTCGCTGGTGTTACACTTTTAAGGTAAATATAAATTTGAAAATTAATTGGAGTATGAACAAAAGAAAAATCTTTTAAGTGAAAAGCATATCACATTTATTTTGTTCGCTTCTAAGTTACGGTCTTTTCTTTCAATTGCAATAATTGCATACACACTGTTTTTAATAATATATATGTATACACTTCTACAAAGGTATCTTAGTTAATTAGCAAGGCAGTGCATGTTCAATACAACATTAAATTTTTTAGAAAGGACACAAGGTCTGGTTCAATCTCCTCGCACAGCTGATGCTAGTCAACTGGTATTAGTCCACGCTGTTAGAATTTGAAACTTTATTTGTAACATATATAAACCTTAAAGCATAAGAATTCAAAGCTTTTGAGAACAACGAGCCTTTTTTATATTTTGTTAAGCTATTAAACTAACATTTAGTATGGAATTATTTTGTATACATAATAATCCTTTATAAATTTAGAAGTATTGCTCAACATATTGTAGCTGTGTACCCTTGGCGCCTTGTAGATAGAAATTAATCGGGGATTGCATTTTGTTAGGTCACAATGTCACTTTACCTACATTTCTTCAACTCCTTCCTCTCTTTTTTCCTAAGCATGTCCTATACAAATTTAATTGGTCTGGTTTTTCTGCACAAGTATTGTAATCCCCTACAAGTTAACACAGAGAACAAATCTTGATTTGGAAATCTAGCTATGCACTCTGCTTCAGTTTCAATCAAAAGATCAATTTATTCAACTTTTCAATTTTCGAAGACCATAAATAGATAATTAAAAAAAAAAAAAATCCTTCGAAGATAAGGATTAAGGAATAGATGGAGTTTCACTGGAAACCATCAAAATTTAAATAATATACAAGTTCATCATTAGAGGCAACATGTAAGTTAATAATTAATTATAAAAATACTCTTGAGTAAGATTGCAGACTTAAATAGTGCTAATACAGCAATTTCCAGATACATAACCCCTCATCAATCTATGGCCTAAAATAGACAATCTTTTAACAAATGTACATGACAAACTCCTTATCATGCATGTCTGGTCTGTGCAGCATATATTGCTAGATATATGTACTGCAGACAAAGGCATTTGCGAATAAACTTTATATGTACTTCAACATAGATAACTTCAAAGAGAAATTTACCTTATAGGTCCATGCACCATTTGATAGGTCAAGCATTCCTTTGTTAAGACCCTCGATCTTCACACTGGTTAAACCAGCTCCCACCCATTCATAGAAGGCTCCTGCATTCTAAAAGCAGCAAACTAGTTTCAATGAGTAAGTGGCATGGTACAAAAACTTTTACTTCTATAACAACTTAGTTGTATCAAAGACCAGATGCGAGCATAATTATCCTTATGCAGACTGCGGTGGTGTATAACTACTTTATACTTTCATACTAGGGTCACACTTCCTGAAATAAAGAGGTAGCCTCCTTTGTAACACATACATACAACGTTTCTATTTTTTTCTCTCCAACTTCTCTATAACTTCTGCAGTGAGCTATTACGAGCTGATTTCTCCTAGAAGAATTGAGACTTGCATCAACCATATATACTGACATCTCCTGGATCTGGTGTGTTCAAAGTCCCAATAACTCACTATAAATAATGACATTATAAATTATTCTATATAGCTTGAAAGCACGCCATTTAGAATTCATATGCAACTCACCACGACCTCAACTCACAACAACTTCTTTTTCCTCCCTAAATTTCATGTTTGGATTTGTCTACTTGTCTCATCAGAAACCAATGATTGCTTAGTAAAATAACCGAAAGTTTCAGCGAACATGACCCAAAAAAAAAAAGGTAGCAACATAGTGAAGTAACCTACACTTAGGCCAACTGTCATACATAAGAGTGCAATTTCATTCTTCCCTGCCTTGAGAGAAATAGGAATCTGAGTCTTAAATGGTGATACAGTACCATTACCTGATGCACTTCCTGAAAATCAGGGTAAACCATATTAAGAAATTTTGGATAAGACCGCCTAATGACAACATTTGCATAGATGGCTATCACATTTTATTTAATATTGACATATTTAAACAGCAAAGCCAGGGGAGGAAGAAAACTACAACCATAAAGTACTTCATTCACAAAAGCGTGGAGCGCATGACCCTTTGATTCAATTAGAAGTCTAGCTGTGCTTCCATTCTTTATAAACTCTTCATTTTCGTCAACATGTAAACTGGCATTAAAAAAGTACACAAAGAAAATAAATTTGGATTGTACTGCTACGACACCTGTAATAAATTCATACTTTCTTTTGTGTTCGCCAAAATCAAAATTTCTGACGCTTAAGCCTAAAAGTAACATCATGGCCACTAGGGGAACAATGTATGTGAAATATGTTGCTGAAACAAACAAGTTATTAGCAATTGCTTCTATTATTTTCCTATTGTCTAAGGCTTTACTGTTTTCTGTAGAGTAGATAGGTTAAAGTTGGTATTTGCTTTTAGATGCATACAGAGAATGATACACAAGTTGGTGAAGTTGTATTAATAGCGAGATTTATTTTTTCTGAAGGACATGTTATAAGTATTGGCTACTATAGGAATCAAGGTCATTTATTTCTGGAATTTCTCAAGCACTTCCAGAAACTGCTTATTAAATTAGAGATCAGTGAGCTGTGTTACCCTAAAGTTAAGCTAGTTCTTTTATGCACTCGAGTTTATTTGGTATATAATCATAAATTTAACTGTTGCGCATGCAATAATATGACTACATTAATTTGTTATACCATAAGTTAGTACAGGAATAACAATATGCATCCGAATAGTCATATAATAGTGTTATTGGTAGAAAAAATGTGTTTAAAATGTCTGTGTGTTAAGATATGTTTATTGCAAAGTAACAATGTACCAACCTGATAGTATACCAAAGGTAGTCTGTAGTATCTTTAGTTGTATTGATGTGATCTACAAAGCCTTTATGAGTGAAATCAGCATCACCCCAAACGCCAGCTTTTTCCACAAACACTTCCCATTTAGAAACTTTCACGTCTTTTGTGGGTGATATACCAGATGACTTTAGTTCGGTTGTTACCATCTCAACTACAGAAGATTGTGAACCAACCTGTACAAAGTAGATAATGAGTTAGGAGGAGGAGGACAATGAGCTCTGATACAATGTTAATTAATAATTAGCACTTCTCCTAAACCTTAAGGTGTTAAAAGGAGGAGAATTTACAAGAATCTTATATTATATTGTAACAGAAATTTAGTCAAATTTAGAGTTATAATAACCTATCACTTTAGTAGGCTTAAATTCAGTGTGACAAATGCATATCCAATAAACGCTGGGTAATACCTTTGCTGAGTTGAATACTACATTTTTGCAATCTGGCAAAATGCTAACGGACCATGCTGGCAGGTGGAATGACTGATTGTGAAAGATTACTATCTTGTCATCTTTATCATCCATATTAGCAATAAATGCAGCACAGTTTTTTGAACCATCCCCGAAGATATCAACCTAAAAGAGATGGGTTTTAGTAAAAGATACAACATGAAGCGACTAGCAAGAACCCAAGATTTGAACCCAGAACTGCTTCCGAAACAAGTGTTTAGACTGAGTAATCATTTGGCGAAACGCCAAAAGGAATTCTTTTCTAAATGCAGCACATTAGAAATAAATATATTGCGAATGTGTTCAAGAAAAGAATTTCTACCTCTTGCAAAGGGCCAAGAGAAAGTGTAGTTGGTACATTGTTGAGAAGTGCATTCTCACACAACTTGATAGCTTTATGAAGTTCCTTCAGGTGCCCCCATTTTGGAAGCCTTGGCAAACCTGGATGTCAATAAAGTATTACATAGTAACGCTATTTTTTATTTATTTTTTGGTTAGAACTAGGTACAGCAGGAAATTATTCAAGGCAAACTAACCATGCTTCAACTATTTCTAATCTAAAAGACATGAATGCATAGTTATATTCATTATTAACAGTGTTTTGAAACTAACCATACTCATCAACAGGAGCATCATAATCATAACTTGTAGTAATAAATGGCCCGCCAGAAGTGCGCCCAAAGTTTGTCCCACCATGATACTAAATCCAAGACAGATAGTAAGTCAAAGGTGAATAGAAAGTAGTGTACAAATTTGTGCTTTTAATCTAGTGATGAAATAACAGTGACAGCTTTTCTTGACCAAAATTAAAAAATATATATACTGGTTTTGTTATGATCATTTAAATAACAATGTTTAGAATTAAATGTAAATACATTTACCATGTAATAATTATGCAGACTTCCCCCTTTCTGGAAAAAACGTGCGACAGAGTAAGCAACATCTTCAGGGGGCCTATGTGGATCTCTACTTCCAAAAGTTTTGAACCTGAAAATATGAATATCGAGTTTCAATCAAACAAAAAGTTGAACCTGAAAAGATGTCTTCTTTTATTCTAAAAAGTAAAGAAGCATAGACATCCAAGATAACACTGGATTATAGTGTAGGGTGAAGCAGGTGGTAATTAGATGTTCTTCTTTCTAATTTGTTCTTTTTAGCTACCATTTCATCTTTTCTACATAGCATATACACAATGACAGAAAATAAAAGATCAATGCTTTAATTAAAGTCATCTTAAGCACATAATTAAATAATATGTAAACACTGATATTTATTCAAAAGGTCTGATATTTACCATCCCGGCCAGTTCTCTGTCCATATTTTTGGCATATTCGGGTAGCTCGGTTTGAAATCGTCACAGTAAAATGAATTGCATGTATTTATCTGTGGGATAAAAGTGTCAGCATGTGCACTGAGTAGACTAGAGATCTATTGCATAATATATTGCTGCCCGGAATCAAAGAAATCAGACTTCTACAACAAGATAGAAAATAATTGAGATATAATAATTGTGAACATTTCCATCCTAATGTCTCAAGTAATTGCATGTTAGATTTAGTAAAAAAATGTCAAAAATTTGAGGTTGATTTAAACACAAAAGACAGCTGCTTCTGTGTACTTCAACTATTTCTGTATTATAAGCAGCACACTTATTCAAACATATTTCAAAATTAAACTAATTTTTAATCTATAAGATATATTTAGTGGCCTTCCAACACATAATGATTCGGGAAAGTTTCTCAACAAACACTAACATATCATGACTTGGACATTCGTTGTGACAATTTTATTTCTGTCGTACAAAGAGAGGAATAGAGGAAGGGTCACGATTTTCTAACACAAGTCTGCCGAGACCGTTAGGTGACTTGAATGCATTGGTAGATTAAGTTACTTTGGGATACGAGGCATTTACTTGCATATTATATTAATTAACTGAGTCAATTGTAGAACGATAATTTTATTAAAGAAGAATCATTTGATTCCGCATTCTAATTCTTCAGCATCTCTTTTGTTTCCCATAATCTTTCTTAAATAAGAAAAATATATTATAATTTCATTCAGATAAAGAAGGAAAGCAATAAAAAATGTAGTTTTGCAATACTTATACTAAGACACAATGCTAGTTTGTAACCAACCTCTTTGAAATAGTCAGGATTTTTCAACAAGTTACATTTAGAATTGTGTGTGTACGTGTAAATGGTTAGCAACGCCTAGTCTCTGATGACCAGATATATAAAGCCTTTTGCAATATGCACTTTTTCTCAATTCACTTTATGTACAAAATTAATTGTTAGAGACGGTCACTTTAGTTATTGATCAAAAGTTAAGAGATTGAACATTTGAACTCATTTTCCACAATCAAGTCCACTGTTGTCACACTAAATTCACCTTTGACTAGGAAGTCCCGAAAACACTGGTTTTGTTTATCCTAATTTTACATAAATTTAAAAATATATTTAATATGAAAATTTTAGAAGTTTGTGTACTGAGCTTGCACTAGGTATAAGTTGTGTTCATACATATAAGTATTGTGTTGTCTTTCTTTCGTTGTCTTGCTAATCTAGAGATAGCATACAGAAGAACAAATATCTATATGTTGTGACTTGTGAGTCTTGTACACAGAGATGCAGGGTAAAGGAAATGAGGACATGATTCATTTACCACAGTCTCTGGAGTATCCCATTGCTGGCACATTATCCAAGGGACCCCTGTATTCTGGGACACAGCCATGTTGGCTGCCCACAAAGCATATGCTTTGCCAGCATCTCCATATGCTCCTTCATAAAAGCCATACTCATTCTCCACCTGCATAGAGAAGTTATAATTTTTTTGTGCATTAACTCTAACTGTAAAGAATGTGCAGTTTTTAAGTAACTTAGAATTCTGAGTTCTATTTATTTATGTCACCAAATAGAACTCAGAAGTTTAAAATTCTTGAATTTAAGAATAGTTATTTCCAATAGATATAGACTTCAGTGGTAACAGGGAAAATATGATCGAATGATTTATATAATGTAAAAATTATACTCCGTAATAATATTTTATTAAGGGTAAGTAAAAGCTTGTCTTGCCTGGCTTAAGATGATGGGGCCTCCTTGTGATGCAAAAAACTTCTCCTGCTTCATCATATTTACTATTTTTTCCATAAATGTTTGCATGTAATGCTGAAATTTCAAGCGGATCATAAAAAATTTCAGCCTTAATGAACATGTACCAAGTGGATAATATACTTCTAGGTTAGAAAATCCGTTTGAGGCCCACAACTGTTATCAATTAAATTAGAGCTCCTACCTTGAAAGGCACATTATCAGTCCGGAAAACAGTGCCATTAACGTAATGCAACCAAACAGGTACACCTCTGCATTACACAATCAACCTTGTAAAATTCCAACTGTTCAGCTTCAAAACAAATCTAATTGCAGAATTTCTACCATAATATATACTATCGTAAGACAACTGTAATGTCCATTAAGATACCCAAAGTTCCATTCAGCAGCAACAAATGGTCCAATTCGAAGGATTAAATACATATTGGCCTGTTGCACAATCTTGACAAATTTGACCAGATCGTACCTTCCACCAAAATAGAACTACATGAAAACAAATAAATTAATATAAATTAATTTTCTCCTAATTACAGACCAAATCAATAATAATTTTTTAGCAAAACATACTAACTAGACTAGTAAATGTGACTCACTTGTCCGGGAGCAGTTTCGTGACCATTCCAGAACACATAGGTCTCGATGACATCCACACCTCCTTCCTTTGCTGTTTGCACCAGTCCTGGCCACATCTATTTACAATCCACAAATATATTTACACAAACATTCAGAAATTACTTTAATAAACATTCAATGTGTAGTAAAAACACACAACTGTTGCATACTCGCATCATTCAAAAACCGTACATATAGGATATTAGTGTTAAGATACTATAATATACGATATAAGTAATTTTTTAGTAGGAGCTGTTAAATTTACATGGTATCAAATTAGGCTTTCTTTCGAGTGAGGACGATTGTTAAAATATAATATACCATCATGATAAGTCGTCCTAAAGGCTAGTAATCTAAACAATTAGTATGAAAAAAAAATGTGTACACATTTTCTAACAAAATCATGTAGGTACATTTGTAATAGAAACTTATGTTATGTATAAACAAAAAAAAATAATGTAAAAAAGTGGCAGGCAGGGTAGTAAAAATGACCGCAGGGACGCTGCGAGGATAATGAATGGCAGCAGAGATGAGAAGCTTCCTCTGGCCGTTAATAATGAGGGAGCGGTGGTCGTAAGTGACATTGTTAGCTGCTGCCAAGTAGAATGTGAAGAAGATGAGAATGAGAGACGAAAGTAGCTCCTGCGTCTTGTTCATTGGTTTAATCAAGCAGAGGAGCTTGTGCTAACATGTGTGTGTGTTTTGTTAGTCTAGTAGTTAAGAGTGAGAGGAAGAGGGAGTGTATGTGAGAGAGGATTGGATTGGATATAGAGAGAGAAAGACAGGGGGAAGGAAAATAGAGATGGGATTGTGTAATAAATGAGGTTGTTAAGTTAGGCATGGTCTTTTTCTTTCGTTTTGTTAAAGAAAACTACTCCAGTATCTAGTCTAGTGAACCGTGAACGTGAGCCAGCTCACTCCTGCTCCTGGGTCTGTCTTGCTCACCGTCAAGTGTTTATGGGATTTAATTAAACCACTAACAATCTTTTCATGTCCCATAATCTCCGTCCATGGATTGGACGGAGATTACTTGCGAGCAAATTTGATTCGTTTCGATATAATTTAATTTGATGTTATATTTAAATTTTAAATTTTATTGTTTCCAAATTTCCTATTTTTATTTTTAATGCTTAATGCTCAAATTTAATAAAATATCTTATTGTATTATGATAATAGATCATGTAAGGTTTTATTACAGATCTTTAGAGTATCAATAAATATAGTCAATGCGATGATGTTATTTAAATTATACTAGCTAGTAGTAATATTTGAATGAAGATGAATATTTTTTTTACATATTTTTCATAATTTGAATGAAGATGAATATTTTTTTACATATTTTCCATAATTTATTCTTAATGATCGGAGATGATATAAGACCATCTCCAACCCATACACTAAAAATGTACTTTTACACCATTTTGGTGTAAAAGTGTTCTCCAATCCAACACTAAAAATTACACCATTTTGGTGTGACACCAAAAATTACACCAAATTTGTTGCTACACCAAAATTTGGTGTAACTTTTAGAGTTTTTCTAAATTCCAACCTTACCCTTTTATTCTTTCACAAAAACAACTTATTCCTTTTGTACCCAATTTTTTTTCTACCCAAAATATTTTACATTGTTTTGTTCGTTTTGTACCCAAAATATTTTACATTTTGGGTACAAAAATAAATTACCCTTTTTATTCCTTTATGGGTAGATATCGTCAAATCAAAAATAAAGAAGCACATTTTGAACTTAGAAATGCTTTAATCGATCACTTATGGGAGGAGTATGGAAATTCAAATAATTCATAATTAGTTGAAATTTAAGTTACTATGTATTTTTTTATGAGAGATTTTTTTTAAAAGTTTTTTAAATATTACATGTAAATTAATATAAGTATATTGTGATATAAATATTAAAAAATAGGAAAAATATGCTTTTAAAATGAGAATGATTCCTTTTGGTGTAAAGTTTGGTGTAGATGGGTTGGAGAAGATTTAAAATTTGGTGTGATTTTTACACCAATTTAATGTAAAAGTTACATCAAATTGATGTAATAGGTAGGAGATGATATAATAACTGCTAGTACCATGGAGTAATTGTTTATTTTGATTTCAAGAAAGAAAAATAATCACGCAACCCTGTTATGTCATTTTTTCCAGCTACATACATTACCTTGATACTACGATAGACGTCGATAGTACGAGTAATAGTAATGTACGAGTCCTTTTTTGTAATAATACCATGATCGGTGTTATCACTATATGCTAAAAATGTGCCCCGCCTACCTTCTAATCTAATTGCGAAAGAGACACTCCAGCGCCAATTTAGCCTTTTCCAAACCGCGTCGTGTAAACTTAGCTTTCATAATATTCAAACTTTACTTTTTTTGAGTAAAGTATAGAAATAAAGAAATACTATATGGTGAGCAAAACTGAGAGTTGAAGAAAAATGTGTAAAAATTAAGTGATTTGTGATTTTCGAGGTACGATTTATGATTCTTCACTTAGTAAAATACAAAATAAGCTACACCAACCGTCGATTTAAATTAAATTATCAATATCGTAATAGTACTAAAAGATACTATTATTCGTTTTGTAAAAAAAAGAAATAAAAAAGTTACTATACTATTATTCTGGACCTGATTATTATAAAAAAGAGAAAATACTTACTCCCTCCGTTTTTTTGATTTCTTTACGTTTGCTTTTTGCACGGAAACCAAGATAGTGGATGTAATATTGTTAAAATAAATGTAGTAGTGGGTGTAATAGTAATTTTATTGTTAAAATAAGTGAAGTAGTGGGTGTAATAGTGTAAAGGGTTGAAAAGGTGGAGTGAGGTACTGAGGTAGTGGATGTAATAATGTATTTTATTGTTAAAAGTTACTATTTTTAGTAATGTAAAGAAATGGAATAGACGGCCCAAAATAGAAAATGTAAAGAAATGAAATGGACGGAGGGAGTATAAAAATATGATGTTCAGGGCCGGAAGATCAGTTCATTTACTTATTAATGTTTTTTTATTACTGTTATGCCCAAAATTCGGTTCGGGTATTTTAAGATGAATTCGGGCCAAATACGAGTTCAATTTGGGGAATTCTAGGATTAATTAGGGTTTTGGCAGAAAATGGAGAAGTCAGGACGCGCCCTCTCTTTCTCTACAAAGAGGGCGCGCCCTAAATACTAAAACATGATAAAGACTTATATTTATGTTTATTTTCCAAGAAGTCATTGAAGAAATCTCTCCTGGGATTCTACTCAAGTTGGGATTCTACTCAGGTTGGGATTCTACTCAAGCTAGGATTCCAGAAGTTGAAGAATTCCCTCCTGTCGTATCTCAGGAGGGGGATGTTCGCCGCAGAAGGCCTCCAGGGGTTTGCCTGGATATAAGGACCTTTCTTAGACGCTAAGGGATGCATCCGTGCGCCCTAAGGTGGAAAGATGGGGACTTTCCGGTGTGTGCTTTGGGAGCTCTGTTCCTGTAGCCAATGGGCGCGCCCTCATTGGGGAACTTTGGAGTAATCCTGCACTTTGCACCCAAAAGCTCTGGATCACCTGTCCTGCTATCTGGTGGGTGCTTCTCATTCGGGGGACAGGGATGCGTTCTGCACTTGGGGTAAACCATGGCTATACCTGCATCCTTGAAATCAAGAAATAGCTGGTAGCGAATAGGACTAGTCCTCGACGGGGGAAGTTTCCTTATTCGTGAAGTCCTGAGATCCTGGATGAGCCTTGGGCCTTTGTGGTTAGGCCTCATAGTAGAACATTCCGGAAGCTAGACCGATAATCCAAGCCCAATTGGGTTTCTTGCTCTCCAAGAATTACGTGGGCTTGATCCTCTATAAATATAGAGGTACGTAGACAAATTGAGGGGGATGGAAGCGAAGAGCTACGAGCCACCACCAAGAACCCTCTCAATCTCAGCCCCCAATTCATCACAGCCACCACACTCCGGTGACTTATCCGGCGAAGAACCACCGTCATAGATCTTAATTCCGGCGACAGACCTCAAACTTTGTTGTTACCAAATTCCTCCGTCAACAATTACTACTCCAAAATCCACACAGATACACTGACAAATGTACGTATAAACTTATTCAGACAACGTGCTGGGTTGTTCAAGTGATTTGTCAGGACGAGAGTTAATGTAGAATTGAACTGGGCCTGTAATTTGAATTTTAGTTACTGGCTGGAGCAAGTTGGGCTTGAGCTCTGCTGTATCGCCAGCTTATGTGGTTAAAGCCCATTTTGCTACATCTCCTTCACTTCATCCAACTAGGGCTGGCAATTTCGGGTTTCGGGTCGGGTTCGGGTCGGGTCAACAGTGGGTTTCGGGTACAGGTACTCAACCCGAACCCGACCCGAAATGGGTTTCGGGTACAGGTACTCAACCCGAACCCGACACGAATGGGTTTCGGGTAACCCGACCCGAAAATAATTATATATATATATTAAAAAATATATATATTTATATATATTAAATAAATAAATATATATATTAAAAATAATTATATACATTAAAAAATATATTTATATTAAAAATATATAAAAAAATATATTAAATATATATATATATTAAAAATAATTAGATATATTAACAATAATTATATATATATGTATATTCGGGTAAGTTTCGGGTTACCCGAACCCAACCCGATTTTTCCGGGTCAGTTTTGGGTCAACCCGAAACCGACCCGAACCCGAAAAATGCAAACCCGAACCCGACCCATGCGGGTTGGGTTCGTGTCGTGGGTCCAAAATTGCCAGCCCTACATCCAACTGCTTCAGGAGGACTGTTTTTGCTAAATTGTTTTGATTTATGAACAGTGAACCGATGTTTTGAAATACTTTAGTTTTAAGGGTCCTGGTCCTGACAATCATTTGTCATCCAACGGCTGAGATTAAAAAAAAAAAAAATTTACTGTCCGCGGAAATTTTCCGCGGATAGGCAATCTGCCTATCCGCGGAAAATTTCCGCGGACAGGCAATCTGCCTATCCGCGGAAAATTATAGCGGCAGTAAAAAAATTTTGTAATCCAGGGGGCCGTTGGATCATTTTCCGCGGATAGGCAATCTGCCTATCCGCGGAAAATTATAGCGGACAGTAAAAAAATTTTGTAATCCAGGGGCCGTTGGATCAACGATCCAACGATTTAGGAACCGATTGTTAAATAACCGGTGCCTGACAAACGATTGTCAGGAACCAAAACCCTAGTTTTAATATGGATGAAAAGTAAAGAAGACATAGATTCTTTAAGAAAAATACGTTGTCAACTTGTCATACATAATTTTTGTCACAAGTTATTCTGTATTTCGAAATAATAAATTGGTTAAATTTCTGATTTTGACGATGGTTGAGATCTCGTGTACGATTTATACCGCCTCCGTAACTCAAAAGGAAAAATTTGAATAAAATAATTACTCAAACGGAAGGAATAAGTTATAGGATTTGTTGGACCATGAAGTCCAAGTGGGATAATTTGTATTTAAATCAATAGAATGATTTAGATTGTATTAGGCCCATTAACACATGTATCCACAATAGGGCCCAGAAGCCCACAAATGTAAACTTAGTGATTAAGTAATTTAGGGGACCCACTAGGAACCCCCTATATATATTAAACAAACCCCACTTGTAGAGGGGTTGGCAATTTGATATTAAAGAGTGAATCTCTTATTTGTAGAGAGAAAAACATTTAATTAATAAAAGATCTATTTCGATCATCTCATACCGTTATTACTATCGCAATCATTGTCATTATTGCCTTCTCCATCATTAACTCTCTATCATTTGGCGCTAGAAGGAGCTCTTTAATTTGAAATTCCAACCAAAAATAATGAATGAAGACGAAGTGATCGCTGAAAACATCGGTTCGAAGCAGGAGATGTTAACGGCCCCTCGAGTTGGTGACCAAATGGCACCTCCTCCCTCTTTAAAGCCAAGACAACTGTTTCCGGCGATCCACGAAGATATTGGTAGATCCCAGAAACCCATCGAGGTAACACAACTAAACGCGAAAAATGATGCTCAACTCGATACCCGTATGAGGGTTGCAACGGCCACGGGGAAGAAGGTGTTGACAAGCGATATGCGCTTACACCTTCAAAAGATTCAGAAAGACAAGCAGGCTGGCCACGAGGTTGAGAACGATCTTCACGAGTCAGACGAAGAGCTGTTCAACTTAGAGCAACAAAAACGTGCTCTTGAGGAAAAGTTAAGGAGATGTCGGCGAGCCCGCCAGTTGAACAAAGGTTTAAAGAACGCCAACATTTCAGCTCGTTGTCAAAACGAGGAAAATGAAGATGAGTACCAAGAGACTGAATATGAAGATCTCGAGGATGAGGAATCAACAGAATCAATATATTCTCAAACTGCAGCTCGCAGAAGACGACCAAGGCCGTCGGTAAGCCAAGCATCTTGGCGAAGCGACTCCAATGAATCGGTTACACCTGAAGACATTGCTGATATACGAAGCGACCTTGCTATGTGCAGGGAATTTATTCGAAATCAAGCTGGTCAGGTCGTGTCCATTGAAAGCCCGTTAATGAGAGACATTGAGATAGCTCGAATTGACAGGACGTTAAAAACGCCCTCACTAGATCACTTTGATGGGACGTCGGACCCGAGTGGATTCCTTAACACGTTTGATGGCCGTATGGCATTTTTTGGACACTCAGAAGTTGCGAGATGTCAATTCTTTTCAACATGTCTCCAAGGCACAGCCTTACGGTGGTATAACAGCTTACCACCTCGTTCTATAGATTCGTGGCAATCTTTAAAAACGAAGTTTCAAACTAGGTTTTCAAGCAATTACAAAGGTGGAAAGATAACCGCGTCCTTGATGACTGTTCGGCAGCGATCTAATGAATCTTTACGAGACTTTTTAGTCAGATTCCGAAATGAAATTTCTGATATCCCCAACTTGATTGAAGAATTGGCAATAAATTACCTGGCCGCAGGAATTGATAAACACCGTCACGCCACTTTGTTAGAAGAATTCTTTGAAAAGAACCCCCGAACTCTCCAATCAGCTTTCCAAGTGGTTGAACACCGAATGAATCTGCAAGAAGCAGTCGGGAGTATCCAATCTCCTCGACGGGCTTTTAAACGAGACCGCAGTAGAAGTCCCCGATATCGTTCTCCGAGAACAGATTATAACCGAGACTATGATTCATACTCAAGGACTAGAGACACTAGAAGCCCTCAAAAGCCACGGACGGAAAGGTCAGATAACCAAGACAAGACATGGAAGCCAAGAGAAAAGCAGGAGAAAGAATTCACAAAGCTTACTGTAGACAGAGCTACAATTCTAGCCATTTTAAAATCAGAGCCCGATTACCGACCACCGAGGCCAATGAAACCAGGACGACCTCCAAGTTCCAGATACTGCGAATATCACGAGGATACAGGTCATACAACAGATCAATGTTACCAATTGAGCAATCTTATTGAGTCCAAACTCAAGAGAGGACAGTTGACTCACTACATCGACCACGACGTCCAAAGACAAAATGACCATCCACGTGATCAAGATCGAGTTATTGACGTCATCGCAGGAGGGATTGCCGCCGGCGGCACATCCAATAATTCCAAAAAGCTGTACGCCAGAGAGGTATTTCATGTGAATCCTGAGGCTCCTAAACGCCAACGCCCTAATCCATCTCCTGTAATCTCTTTCTCTGACAACGACTACCCATCGGGAATAATTGAATCTCACCAGGATGCTCTGGTGATTACAGCCAAGATCGGCACAAACACTGTGAGAAAGATTCTAATCGACAATGGCAGTTCCGTCGACATACTTTACCATCACGCCTTTGCTCGAATGGATATTGGGGACAGGAAATTGGAAAATGTAAACATGCCTCTATATGGCTTTACAGGTAACGAGGTCAAGGTCGTAGGCACTATCGACCTTCCAGTTTTATTTGGCTCCCCTCCATGCCAAACATGGCAGATGACCAAATTCCACGTCATTAACGCCAATTCAAGCTACAACGCCATCCTTGGCAGGACAACTCTTACAGCCTTGAAGGCTATCACCTCAATTCCTCACCTAAAAATGAAATTCCCAACAGAATTTGGAATTGGAGAGGTCGTGGGAGACCAAGTCGCAGCTCGACAATGCTACCTGGCCACCGTCATACTGAAAACAAAACATGATGACGGCTCGTCAATAAATCAAGTTGTAGACATGGATCCTAGAGCTATCCTCGAAACACCTAATCAATCATCTTGTGTCATCATGGAAGAATGTGATGAGATAGAGCTCGAAGAAGGCTCCCCTGACAAGGTGATAAAAATTGGAAAGTGTTTGAACGGCGAACTTCGCCAGCAAATTATTGATCTCCTCAGAGAATATGCTGATATCTTCGCATGGAGTCCCAAGGATATGCCGGGAATTCCCGAGATAATAGCTCGTCACTCCCTCCACATCAAACCCGGAGCTCGGATTATAAAACAAAATAAACGAATATTCTCGAACGAGAAAATGAAGGCAATCGACGCCGAGTTAGACAGACTACTCGAGGCGAGATTTATCGCCCCTGTACAATTTCCAGAATGGATATCAAATGCAGTCCTAGTCAAAAAGAGCAATGGAACCCAGTTCGTTGGAGAGAAGTTCAGCTCAATGTTGGAAGAATTAAAGGTGAAACACCTTAAAGCATCAGTTGCTTACCCCCAAGCCAACGGACAAGTCGAGGTACCCAATAGGATAACTCTCCAAGGGCTCAAGAAAAGGATACAAGATCAAGCCTGCAAGTGGGTTGATGAGCTCCCAAATGTGCTCTGGTCCTACAGAACGACCCCACGAACCGCCACTGGAGAAACACCTTTTAGACTCGCTTATGGCACAGATGCCGTGATCCCTGTCAAGGTGGGTCTAGATTCTCCAAGGGTCGAACTCTTCAACGAACAAGACTCTCTCGAAGGTCTGCGACTAGACAACGACCTCTTAGAAGAGGTCAGAGAAGAAACGACCTCAGCCATCAGCAAGTACCAAGGTAAAGTCACTGAATACTTCAACAAACGGGTAAAGCCGAAAGAGTTCAAGGTCAATGACCTAGTCCTACGAGAATCCACTTCATCCCAACCTACAGTGACGGGCAAGCTAAGGGCCCCACGGGAGGGCCCATACAAGATCACAAAAGTCATCCGTCTTGGCACATACGAACTAGCTCAACTCGATGGCGAGCTGATTAAGAATGCATGGAATGGTGTCAATTTGAGAAAATTTTATCAATGATTGTACTTTATTTTTAGAACAACGACAAACTCTACTCTCCAACCGCATACAAAATTGTTAAAGTGCAAAGGATCTGAAATGAGGATCCCACTTTAGCTCCACTAAGTTATTTATCAAATTAAAGTTTGTCATAATTCGTTGCTCACATTATAAGGTCACAATACCTCGATCTTCACAAATACACCACTGTCTCGAGATAATTAGACAAAAAGTCCATTATTCCAAAACAATCTCTAACTATGTCACATGTCTCAACGCGACCTATAAGTTTATCTAGCTCCAACCAATTAAATTAAAAATTTAATCTCTAACTCTCGACTACTTAAGTTACTAGTTCTGATCGCAAATTATACCATAATTATCATCAACACATTGGCATTGAAAACGTCTTTAAGACAATCAGCCAAATTGCCGAAAATTCTTGCTAATCCATATCCATTTTTAAATCAGAGCTACAACGAGACGTATCTTATTATAAAACACACATACCAATCAACAGGGTATATCCTTCTCTCAAAAACAAAACGAGCATGAGAACAACACTTTCAACCCATACTGCCATTACTCAGCAAAAAATGAGAAGAAAGCTAGAAACGATAAAACTACGTCTGAAAAAAGAAACCCAACAGCATAAAAAATAAATAAACAAAAACCAAGCCATATAGCAAAAGCATGCATAAAAATTTCTCAAACCACAGCAAATACGAGTTACGGGATAAAGGGGGAAAATGGAGACAATTCCAAAACATACGAAACCGCAAGGTTCAAGAAAAGATTAAAATTCAAAAGTTACATAATTAATGGGGCATTCCCCACCTTCACTTAGTTGTTAGGATTCACGACGTCATCATTGCTGGGAAGAGTTTTCGCTAAGTCAGCACAGTAATCATCAAAGCTATGACCAGATAGGTCGATCCCGGCCTGCTTCAAACGATCATAACAGCTCTGATAACCAGTCCCAATTCCTTGGGCCACATCGCCAATACTTTTTTCTAAATCCGACTTCAAATCAACGATACTCTTCTCAAAAACCTCATTTGCACCCTTCAAAATAGACAACTCGCCTCTCAGGGCGTCCAGTTCCTTACCTTCAGAAGCAACTCGTCCTCTCAGCTCATTAGTTTCCTTAACACCAGACTCGACAATCTCCTTCATCTTCTCGTTCTCTAGCCGTAACTTCTTCAACTCATCAACATACTCAGCTTCCTTCTTTGTCAGTTCTTCAATTCGACGATCAGCAATGGCCTTTTCACCTTTCAGATCAGAAAACTCACGAGCACTAACCTCTCTCCACTGCCCGTCCACATCAGCTCGATAATCCTTCACGATATGAGCAATATCTGCCAAGAACTGCAAAACAACATTAACAAATAAATTACATAAAAATAAAGAGAAAACAAATAAAAACAAAAGTAATTATTAACATTGAGTTAGACAGATTACCCGGCCTCCGCGCGCTAAGCAACGCTCAGCGATCTCGTCACGAGTCTTATCAACGTAAGAATTAAAATCTTGTGGCAAATTGAAGGCTTTGAAAACTTGCACAGGAAAATTAGATCCGGCGGACCACTTTTCATTGGGCTGCACCTCAATTTGGAGAGGGAGCGCAGGGCTAGAACCTTGCATTACAGGGGGAAGAGATTCCTTACGAACTCCAGTAATAGTCAAAGACTTACCTGAACCAAAACGAGCTGGATCCAAAGTCCTTCGTAAGACAGTTCGGCGTGAGCCATCATCATCTCCTTCTCGAGTTCTCTTGCTAGAACGTGTCACCAGCTCACCACTACCGTCCGGCACCTCGACAACAGACTCAGAATTAGGATCATTAACGGTCTTGGTAGTACCTGGGGACTTTGTCACCTTCGAAGAACTCCCACCCGGACCTGATTGAGTCGCGACCGACCTCTTAGCAAGCAAAGCCAAAGCTTGGTTCATATCTCCAGGAACTCCCTTACAGAGGATCTTTGTTAAAGGTGGCCCTGCCACTGAAAATAAACAAAAAAAAGAGTTACACAATTTAACAAACAAACAACACCCCATCAGGGATAAAGTTAACGACCGAATAATAAAACCTCACAATCATGCTCTTCTAAAAACTTTGAATCTTTCAGTTGATAGTGGGTATAAGAAGGCTCAAGACCAAGAAAACGAGTAACAGTCAACATATCAAACTTCTTAAGCCTAGCAACCCGGTCAACCACATCCTCGTTAACGCGCTGACAAGGGCGCACGAGCTCCAAATCAGGACCGTAATAGTACATCCATTTACCATGCCACCCCGAATTAGAAGACTTAACATCAACAATCTTTGTGAAACCCTCTCGTTTACTAAAGTAAACTAAACCCTCTTGGTATTTCATACTATAAATTGAAAAGAACAAACTTAGAGACGGCACAAAATTCTTTTCTGAACAGAGAGCTACAAAGCCGCTAGCCTGCGCTATCGAGTTCGGCGACAACTGCGCCATACCACAACCAATAAATTCATAAAGACTTAAATGAAACGGATGCATCGGCAAGCGCAATCCATATTCAAAATGACACATCGGAATACCATGTACCCCAAATTCCGGCATTTCCCATATCTTATCATCTAATTGAGGATTGAAACATCTATAACCACAATCCAATCTTACCCAGGCACTAATATCGACATCTAAAGGACGGTTCGAGTAAATACTTGGATACCATAGATTCGATTCCTTAAACTCCTCAAGTCCTTCGGCAGCGGCCTCAACCAAAACCCTCTCACGAGCAGCAATGGTGCGAGGACTCAATGGAGATGAGAATACCGGAACTCCAACATTTTCAGACATTTCCTCATCAAGAAACCCAAAACTTCCTCCTGAAATATTTTCAGGAATCTCCAAATGCCCTAAATCTATGGGGTCATCTAATAAACCTACGGTAATGGGTCTTTTTTCCGGATTCCTACCGACCACACGGGAAGAAGAAGAATCGGCAGACATACTTAGGGACTTAAAACAAGAACTCTCAGAAAACAGTGATACAAACAAAAGGACGTAAAAAGGGAAACAAGAACAAAAGTAAACACTTACAAAGAAATTAGTGAATGGCCGGGAAGTGCCTCTCCAACTCCTTTAACCTGCCCCTTGGGAACTGAATCGTCCAAAGCCCAAATAAGCCAACTATCAAAATAGTTACGAGCGAGTGTCTATTTATAGACCCAAAAAAAAAAAAAAAAAGAAAGAAAAGAGAAAAGAAAAGAAGAGAAAAGAAATAAATCAAATAAAACTACCCTAGTACCATCTCTCTCTTAATAATAAAAACAAATATATGTTTTTTTTATGCAGGTCTTAATCAAGGAATCTGAAGATGTCCTCTAAATTAGGGGGGAGACAAATGTTGGACCATGAAGCCCAACACTACACCAAATATGGGCTATTGCAACACCAAAAAAGTGTATCATTAGGCTCCAAAAGTGTTACAATAGATGTTTATGCAACACTTTTGCTAAAAGTCAGTGTTGCATTTGCCGGCGTTGCAACAGCCTTCTATAGCAACGCTTTTTGTGTTTATTGCAACGCTTTTCAAAGTATTACAAAAAGAGTTTGGTGTAGTTTGTTGTAACACTTTTGCATGTTTTAGCAACATTTTGAATATGTTACAACAGACGAATGCAACACTTTTTTGCAACATTAATTGACTTAAAAATGTTACAAAGTGAGTTTATTGCAACATATTTTTGCAACATAATTATGCATTTTGCAATACTTTTGGTTTTTTTGCAACATTTATATGCAACATTTTGGAACCTTTTGCAATACTTTTTGATATTTTTGCAACATTTCTCTGCAACATTTTAATTACTATTGTAATACTTTTAAATTTTATTGGCAACACTTATTTGCAACATTTTTATTAGTTCACATTGCAATGTCCTGTTTGAAATTTCAATATCCATGCATGAAAGCATACACCAAACCAGAAATGTCATTTCATTAATGTCCAACCAAACCAGAAATGACATTTCATTAATGTCCAACAAACATGTCAATAATGAAGGCCAAACATTAAACGCATAGTCTAAAGTCGAAACACACAAGTCGATTACTGAGTAAAAAATAGAGTGCAGAGAAATTAAATTTTGTGCCAAAAGATGTCAAAGTACATCTCTATGTTTGCTAAAATAACACAGGTTATCATATTTTTATAAGCTTTTCTAGCAAGATGCATGCGCAGATTTCTTTGGATTCTTATACTTAAAGCTTCTCTCCGCATGCCACCATAAATATGACGAGCAAGTTCTCCTGAAAATTTGAGGAGGGAAAATTGTTTAGGAGGTGCACACTGTAATTGTTAAAAGTTAATACATATCCCGCATAATGCTAGCTGATCTTCCTAATACCATTGTCATTAATATAAAATCAGATGCTCAAAACCTGAAAATCTGATAAATAAAAAAAGCCACAAGGAAATTTTGCATTGTTTACTTAATACTTACCAAGCTTCGTCCAGAAGAGCTATAATGCCGCCTGGTTTCTAAAAAGCAAAAGGATAGATTAGAGAAGACATTGTATATATAAAAGAATGACTTTCCACAAGAAAACTAACATTGAATGTGTTTTCTCTATCTGTAAGTATACTTAAAAATGAATGAATAAAATTTCACTTCTCATTATTCTCATCTATTCACATCAATTGGTAGAATAAAATTCAACCTTTAAAAATCAGGGAAACACATGAAATTCTTTAAAATGACATCTGGACGGATTGGATCAGTAAAACAAAAGTTCATAAATAATAGTTGTAATTGTCCTTGTCTATTTGTTAATCAGAGAGATACCCTTTCCTGTTAAGCAGTGTTTTTCCAGGTGAAGTAATACCTCATTTGATAGATTAACATTGTGGTGACTCTTGTACTATCCACTTTACTTTCAACGGGTTAAAAAAAATACAAAAACCCATTTAATTAGGTAAAATGGAATTTACTAAAATACTAATTACTGTGATTCACAAATCATATTTCCATCAGCATAAGAACAATGATGACACTATCAATTGATTCCTAAAAACGAATGTGCTGCGTCTAAATCAACCATATAATTTATCATTAAGTGCCCACACCCCCCAACACCCTCTTGGGTTTGACCCCCAAAACCTTGTTAAGTCAAAAAGGTTTCCCAGCTCTACAGTACACTTCATCACCCTAAATAGCTGAGACTCTAGGAAAGTATATAAAACAAACATATGCATAACAAGCCTACACTCTACTGATGTGTATAGAACCTTAAAAAAAACACAAACAAATGATTTGAATACCATGTATACAAGCAATGACCATAAGGCCATGCATACAAGCGATACCATGAAGGTATCATATAAGATGATTTATTTGTTCTCACAAATAGGCATTCTCAATATGTACATTATCTTTTATATTTCAACTGAAATATAACATAGCACGAAGTTTTAACATGCTATACACTGAAAGACTCAAAATTTTTTATGGACATGCAAATCTATCAAAACTAGTGCTTGCTCACACTATATATACTAAATTACAGGAAAGGGAAGGTATATACAGAAGTCTATATCTGGGAACTGGAGAGAATATAAAATTTGTCCATTTGCAGGGCTCAGCTAACCAGTTGATATTCCATCATTGCTAATGCTTCTTATATGTTTTGAATCATATCTCTTTATTTATTGAGTTAATATTAATGTAGTTTTTGTTTCAAAAAAAATATTAATGTAGTTTTTGAGGACTGTGATTGTAGCTCGACTCACAACTACTTGTTATTTTACATTACACATGAAATATGACGAGGACGATTGCAAGATTAATTTCAAGCACCATAAATAATATTAAAAAAAAATCCTATACTGGTGCTGGGCCTTCATAAAATAGTCAGAGATGCAGAATAGTGAAGCAAATTACCTTGACAGGAAAGGTGCCACTTGGCAGTTTTGTAGTTAGAAGCTCCCTCAGTCTTCTAACAGCTTTTACTTTGTTGGCTAAGATATCCAGTAAAGGTATCAGTTCCTCTGTTTGTAAAGGAAAATCAGGTGTCAACCACAAGACTGGTCTTAAACCTTTTTTATACTCGCTCTCACTTTTAGGCTCACCATTAACCCCTTTTTTCTTTTTCTTCTTGTTGCCCTTATTCTTTTTAAGGTCGCCTGCATCCTCCCTGTTAACGTCGGATGATGATCTTTGACTCTCATTATGTTTATGATTGCTACCTTCAGGGGCTGACTTAGAGAACTTTTTTAAGATCTTTGAGTCATCCTGGTTATCACTGCCATTTTTAAAAGAATTATGTTTAGTAATACTGTCATGAGTCATGACAATAAGGAGGAGAGTCTTGTGGTGAGTTTCTCACATTGATACCGCTGCCAGCATGCAGTAGAATAGAACTGAATACAAGATTGCAGACAACATATGAAGCCATACAAGCTACTGTTCTATTAGTACCTGTGAAATACATTTTTGAGATTAGAAGTACAATGCACACTTTAACCATACTAAATAAGGAATGGGTATAAGGAGCACAGTCGGAGATGACACACATATCTGTAATTGATCTAATGTAACTGAGTTGTGATATAAAAGATACATTTAAAGATTAAAAATCAAACTAATATAATAACATTACATGTGCAACTGCACAACTTCAGAGCAAATTTTATTTTTTTCACATTAAACAAAAGCCTTTTATGAGTAATATTTGGTAAATAATTTCTAAGAGTTAATTTGCAGGTCATAAATGGACATAGAAATTCAGTCACACAATTAGAAACCACTTCCATTCCACCGCATCAAATACAATAATACTAGATAGGTTAATCCTCATAATTAAGGAGAAATTAGAAATCACAATAAAGAAACCTGTAAGAAATCATATAAGTCATTGCTAACGCCATCTTCATTGTGGCGAATGTCACATTTGTCAGATGTATAACTGAATCCAGTCCCAACAGGCTGGTCTACATACAGTAGGTTTGACACCTGCAGATTACCGTAGGAGTTGTAAATCACTTTATTCTTGCAGAAAGTCTGTATGTATTATAATATTGGATTGCTATGAAAAGATACTACTACATTCGATTCTTAAAACAAATTAATCAGCATCTTAACATTCACCAATATCAATAAAAATGTTATAGAGCACCATATATTACAGTAAACACAATATTCTCGTGGTGTAAGATACACGTGGACCAAAAGAAGGTTCGGCATTTCTGGATAACATAAGATACATATTTAGAACGCTACATAAAAATTTGTTGTACCATCTTTCCATACTTCTTAGTAATCAAGTGTCAAGCTATTCCACATATTTTACTAACTGTATCATTTTTTACTTGAAAAAAAAGTATATAAATGTAAGAAATCCCTTTTTTAACGATTCTCAAACACTAGAATCTAAGCATTATTTTGTTCTGTACTGCAAGTACAGATCACGCTAACATATCACGTATGTAATATCAACACCCTGAATACAAAGCTACAACAATGTCAGTGATACACAAAAAAGAAACCGTGATTACAATCAAATCAGATGTGATGAATCTTGAAAACACCACAAAACAACTAATTTTCTACCCGCCAACATGTGACTCAAAATCTTTTAAATTACTAATAATACAAGACACCCACTTGTTGATATTGAGCTAAGTAGTCAAAAATACGACTCAATTGTATACAATAAATCTTGTTACATTAATTCATACAGGTATCAAATGCATTCACATTCACAATAAAAACCAAGAAAAGGAATCAAACCCAGCAAGTGAAAACAGAATAACAGATGACCGAAAATTAAAGCCCTAAAATTAAAAACCCCAATAGACAAGAGATACTTACAAACTGAATGGAAGCAACAGAGAGATTACCAGAGAACAGAGGGATGTGATGTCCAGATGAAGAATAGACAGATGTGGAGATGTGGATGTCATTTGTGTAACTTTAGGCACCCCATACGATTGTTCAATAACAACAGTACGCCCCTACACAGAAAACAACATTTGTAGATCTTATCGTCACGATATTATAGTAACCTCTAAACTACTAAAATTCTAGATCACAGTTACTAAATACTAGAAAACAAAGCCTGTCTAGCAACTCTACAACCTCTAAAAAATAACTTAATAATTGAAAAATAAACTAAAAACCTGCTTAGTTCGCCTTATGATACCAAACGAAACAGGTGTGTGTTCAATTACAAACAAGAGATCATAATCAAATTGAATCATATATACGGGAAAGCCTGTAAAAACATAAAACTAGAAAAAAATTACAACAACATTAACACAAAATTCCCAAAAGTTTGACACAGCAATCCTACTAATTAACACAAAAATCCTACTAATTGACCAGTTCATACCAGTTTTAATCCAACATATAATCGAAAAAATTCACAAGCATACATATTTATACATGTATAATCCAATATAATTAAAAAACAGGTATTTTTACCTCTATTTGAAGTTTGAATCAAAATTTACTATAAAATTTTCTCTAATCAATTTTGGGCTCTAATCGATTTTAGAGACTTCAGACAATTTTGGGATTTTAGGGTTTTGCTCTAATTAGGGGCTTGAAACAGAGAGAAGAAGAGCGAGAGAGATGATTGGGAGATATGAGTGAGTAATTAAGAAAGATGGGAGAAACGGGTGAGTTCGAGAGAGAAGAGCGACCGAGAGAGAGAGAGTTTAATGTGGAGAGAGACTTACCGAGAGAGATGAGTGAGGTCGAGAGAGTGAATGAGAGAGGAGTGAGAGAGAGATGAGATATGTTTGTTTTATGTAATAAAACATTAATTATGTGTATTATTAGTCTTTGGCACCAAAAAAATTTGGCAAGCCCGGGAACCCAAAATTAGATTGTCCCGCTTATTCTGCAAGCCCGCTAACAAAAAATTAGAATATTTCGGTAGTGTATTGTAACACTTTTCGTAAAGTGCGAAAAGTGTTGCAATTGTTATAAAATTTCAAAATTATCATTTTGCTTGCAACACTTTTGGTATTTCTTGCAACACTATAAAAAATATTGCAATATACTACCAAGTTTTGTGTCTATTGTAACACTTTTTGTAACATTTATACATATCGGTGTTGCAATAGGCCATATATGGTGTAGTGCAAGTGGGATAATTTGTATTTAAATCAATAGAATGATTTAGATTGTATTAGGCCCATTAACACATGTATCCACAATAGGGCCCAGAAGCCCACAAATGTAAACTTAGTGATTAAGTAATTTAGGGGACCCACTAGGAACCCCCTATATATATTAAACAAACCCCACTTGTAGAGGGGTTGGCAATTTGATATTAAAGAGTGAATCTCTTATTTGTAGAGAGAAAAACATTTAATTAATAAAAGATCTATTTCGATCATCTCATACCGTTATTACTATCGCAATCATTGTCATTATTGCCTTCTCCATCATTAACTCTCTATCAGGATTGTAACCTCCACGGGTGTCTCAGATGGTCGGACAATGGCGCTTAAAGTTTGCTGTCTTGAGGTCACGAATTCGATTCGTTGGTATGTTCCGGGATTAAGTGGGCTACCATGCTCGGGGATATGAGTATTCTAGTATGCCTTCCGAATTAGTCGAGATGCGTGGCCCGGACATCGAATTATAAAAAAAAAAAAAAGTATAGGATTGTACCATGAAACAGTGTCCTGCATCATGTACAACATCATAAAACACGAAAGACGTTCCCCATGTCAGCTTTCATTCAAAAGCCAGTAATCCGACTCAGAGAAAGCCTTTCTTTCACGTCATTCTCCTTTTCTCCGAGCCTTTTTTTGTGACAAAAGAAGATTGAAGAAAAGCTATAGAGATTAGTCAATCGTTTGAAGGTTGCTTAATCAACAATAAACACTGATTAACCTCCCTCATTGATTGGGGTACGTAATTGCTTAATTAACAGAAAAACGGAACTGGATATTAATTTACAATAAAGATGTGTCATCCAGTTGCTGCTCCACTTCAAAAGCACAAAAAGCAAAGTTGGCCATGTCACTGCTATGAGTCTGAGATATGGAATATTCTTTTGTATGAAGAATTGCTGACGGCGAATCTTTTGCATAATGATTCTTGATTTAACGATTTTCTTTGTTACATTTAGCAGCAGAGGACTGGTCAATATTTTATTTTTCGTAAAATTAACACCTTTTTTTCATACATAATTACTCCTACTTAAGGCAGGCAGCTCACTTCTGTGTTCAAATGAAAGTTAAACAATTCAAAGTCGGGTATCAAGGCATGCAACTTGTAGTAAATTTTTGCACAAAAATCTTGGCAGATAAGAATTCTCCAAATATGTAATAAAAAGTATTCCCTCTTTTCCATTTTATATGTTCTTTTTCAAAAAATCACACATATTAAGATAAACATTGGTCAAATAATATTTTTCAACTAATCTATACTATTATATAAAAGCCCAAACATTGAAAGTTTTGGTACCTGTTTTTTGGTATTTCGTGAATTTACTTATTTATCCTTCATTATAAATAAAAATAAATACATCTAAAATAAATAATAACATAATATAATTAATGGTAATTAGTCGAGATATTACCTTTTATACTTAAAAACATCAATCGCATCATATCTTTCCACTATTAATATTTCCTTTCAAATTAAAACACGTTATAATTAATTGTAATTAGTCGATTAACATAATAAAATTAAAGGTAATTAGTCGATTGTCTTTCTCACATTTACTTTTAGTTGAACATATTACCTTTTATAAACACCTCACATATCATATCTTTCGATCATTAATATTTTCTTTTGAATTAAAACACGTTACCTTTTTAATTTAAAACAAATCTTACAATCATTAATGTATACCCGAAAATATCACACCATAATTTTCAAGAAAAATAAAACACCTAAAATAAATAATAACATAATCTAATTAATGGTAATTAGTCGATTGCGTTTTTCACATTTACTTTTAGTTGAAGATATTATCTTTTATAAACACCTAAAAAGATCAATCGTATAATATCTTTCAATCATTAATATTTCCTTTATAATTAAAACACGTTACCTTTTTAATTTACAACAAATCTTAAAATCATTACTCCCTCTGTCCATTCCTTTTCTTATCATTTCAAAATAGGGTGTTTGGCAGGCATTTTAAGATGGATTTTAAGGATAGTTCCATAACTTATTTTTGAAATTTTCATTTTTTGTATAAAAATAGAACAATCCTATTTTTATACAAAAAAAAAAATTAAAAATAAGTTATGGAACTATACTTAAAATTCACCTTAAAATGCGTGCCAGAAAGTAACAAAAAAGTGTAAAGAAATGGATAGGACGGAGGGAGTAATATATACCCGAATATATCACAACATATTTACAATTATTAATAAAATATATTAAAAATCGCATACGTTGTTTATAATAAGGAAATATTATTATAATCCGTAAACATGAGTATATTAAATTATATCAAATTAAAATTATAAAAAATAATGATTATATAAAAACATAATTATTATATTAAATAAAATCTATACTATTATATAAAAGTCGAAACATTAAAAGTTTCGGTACCTATTTTTTGGTACTTCGTGAATTTACTTATTTACCCTTCATTATAAAGAAAAATAAATATACCTAAAATAAATAATAACATAATATAATTAATGGTAATTAGTCGAGATAATACCTTTTGTAAACACCTAAAAACATCAATCGCATCATATATTTCCATTATTAATATTTCCTTTCGAATTAAAACACGTTACCCACCTAAAATAAATAATAACATAATATAGTTAATTGTAATTAGTCGAGAAATTATCTTTTATAAAAAACTAAAAATATCAATCGTATCATATCTTTCCATAATTAATGTTTTCTTTCGAATTAAAACATGTTACCTTTTTAATTTAAAACAAATCTTACAATCATTAATATATACCCGAAAATATCATGCCATAATTTTCAAGAAAAATATGACAACTAAAATAAATAATAATATAATATAATTAATGGTAAATTGTCAATTAACATAACAAAATTAATGTTAATTAGTCGATTACCTTTTTTACATTAATATAATAAAATTTATGGTAATTGATCGATTGCCTTTTTCATATTTAATTTTAGTTGAAGATGTTAGCTCTTATAAATACTTAAACACATCAATCGTATCATATCTTTCGATCATTAATATTTTATTTCGAATTAAAATACGTTACCTTTTTAATTTAAAATAAATCGTACAATCATTAAAGTATACCCGAAAATATCACACCTTAATTTTCAAGTAAAAATTTTCAATCATTAATATTTTCTTTCTAATTAAAACGCGATGGCTTTTTAATTTACAATAAATCTTACAATTATTAATATATGCCCGAAAATATCACGCCATAATTTTCAATTATTAATAAAATATATTAAAAATCATATACATTGTTTATAATAAGGAAACATTAGTATAATCCATAAATATGAGTATATTAAATTATATCAAATTAAAATTTAAAAATTATTAAAAATAATGATTATATAAAAACTTAATTATGATATTAAATAAAATTTATAGAAAGAATGACCAAAATGCCTAAATTTTCACTACCCACTAACCAAAATGCCCAGATTTCAAAACACCGGCTGACATACCCACGGGATATGCCGTTTCCACATGCGTATCCGGGTTACTGTAGCTGCCAAAAAATGCTAACAATCGCCTGAAAAACCAGAGCTCTTTTGCCGGCGACTTTTACCATTCCGGGCTCTTCCATTCGATGCATTCCCTCCAGGGACTTTCCACACGATTACAACATCATACAATGACCACAAGCTCGTCTACTTCATCTTCCCGAACTTCATTAATCACCTCCGGCCCCGCAGGGGCGAAACGAAGCTCGTCGGAGTTGTTTGAGCTAATTGAATCGCCGTTTAAGGCGTTTTAAATCCGGCAAATGAACTGATATAAAATTAATATAGGCATGTAGAGAATCGAAACCCGATTCTAATGGTATATGGTAGGTGATGGGAAAGTCAGGGGTGTGGTCGGACGAAGAGCTCGAAATTAGTCACCAGAATCACCATTGAATCGCCGTTTGAGAGCTCTGCAGGTGACGTGTGATACGCATCTTCAAGATGCGTATCGCCTGTTGCGTAACAGTCATAGGCGTATCTCAAGTCGTATCCAGAAGGCGTATCTCCTATTACTCCTTCTGAGAAGGCGTATCCAGCACTGTTACTCGTTTTCAGAAGGCGTATCCAAGCGTTACTTCTTTTCTGTAGGCGTATCCAACTGTTACTCCTCTGTCATGGGCGTATCCCGTGGGTATTTTGGGCGGTACTTCCCGATTCTGGGCATTTTGGTGAGAGAAAGCTAAATTTTGGGTATATAGGGCAATCACCCAAATTTATAACATAATACAAGAAACTCGTGCATTGCAATACTAATAATTAACCGCTTACCTTTTCAGCGAAAAACGTATCATCTTTCCATTTTTTCTAATTAAATTTCCTTTTTTTTCTAGAAATATCACGGGCATCATAAATTTTCCATTTTTCAAAAAAACACTAGGAGTAATTTTAATTAGTAAAATAACATAATTAAATTATAATTAGTATAAACTAATCAATTACCTTTTTCACCTAAAACATGTCACCTTTTTAATTTTCACGTTACATTTTCTCCTAACTAAAATATCTCATTTTTCAATTATATCAATTATATTAAGGGGTAATTCTATTTAATAAAATAAAATAATAATATGATAATACTAATAATTAATCAATTTACTTTTTCAGCTAAAACATATCATTGTTTCTATATTTTCTAATTAAAATCCCTCTTTTTCTAAAAATATCACGGGCAACATTAATTTCTCTTTTTTTAAAAAACTCTACGAGCAATTTTATTTAGTAAAATAACATAATTAAATTATAATTATTATAAATTAACCAATTACCTTTTTCAGCTAAAACATGTTGCCTTTTTAAATTTCTCTAATCAAATCCTCTATTTTTCCATGGGTATTCTATTTAATAAAATAAAAAAATAATTTTATAATTACTAATAATTAACCGATTACCTTTCTCAACCAAAATCCATCATCTTTTCTAAATTTCTAACTAAAATCCCTCATTTTCTAGAAATATCATGGATAACATTTATATAATTATCATCAAATAATCTCATTTAAATATTTAAGCCGGCAAAAATCATGTTTTTAAAAAATTAATTTAAATAAATGAATTTTTTTAATATAATATTAAAAAAAACCATGCATCGCACGGGTTTTAAGCTAGTAACCTTAATTAATACATTGGAAAATGAGAATAGCGTTTAGTTTGAAAAAAGACAAATGTTAGATACAATAAATGTAGAGATAATTTTGGAAAATTACCTTAAATTTGTATTGAAAAAGGAAAAAGCACATGTAAAATGGGACAAGTCCATTTTTTAAAGGGTGAAGGCCCTAAATAATCAAAAATAAATATTGTTTGCCCAAAATACTGAACTCCAAATATTTGGCCTTAAATACCGACGGGACACGTTGTTTCGTGTTCCGTATTGCAAGGATACGTTATTCCGTGCTCCTTATTGCAAGGATACGCTTCTCCATAAAACGTGATATACACAGATACGGAGTACCGTCCAACGTGATATACACAGATACGCAGCACCGTCTAACGTGATGTTTTCTGGTTTTGTTCTTTACTCCGGCGACGATGACGGAGATGGGCTGATTGTTTGATTTGTGCCCCTGCGGGGCCGTCACAGAATAACGGAGAATAACGAAAGTATCATGTTTTCTTCACAAGTAAATAACCAATGAGATGAATGCTCGGACTTGGACGTTCATATGCAAGGGTGGGCGGCACCACAAGTGAATGAAGACGCAATCCATGCTGGTCACTCTACTTCCATCCAGGAGAAAAAAAATCTTCTTCCATAAGTTTTATTCAAAACTTATGGTCCATTGATAAGTGGATTTATATCCACTTGGGGCGTTCCATATCGGCTTAAATTGGTGTACTTGGACTCAAGTTTGTGGTATTTGTGATGTGTTTTGTTTAAATATGCAGGTTTGCGAATTATCGATTAGGGTTGATGTTTCTATCGGTTTTGGGAGTTGAATTCTAGCATGGAAAGGAGAAATGGAGACTTGTTTTGAGCCACCATGATGACTTGAAGTCTAGAGAATTGAAGACGGAAGCATTTGCAAAAGAAACGAAGGAAAAAGGAGTTAAAACGAAGAAAATCAGCTCCCAACAGCAATTGTATGCGCCTGCAGTGCATAAATACGTGCCGGGAGCGCGTGCTACAGTGATTTTGTGCGCTAGGAGCGCACAAATACGAGCCGGGAGTGCGTAAAAATTCTGCCAGATTTTCGGATTTTGTTTTGGCCATATCTTGAGTTCTACAAGTCCGTTTTGGGCGATCTTACTGTCCACGCGAAGCTAACGAGATTCTCTATCATTCTAAAGTGGTCCAGATGTCCAAATACAACTGGAACGGCCCAGAAATACTGAAGAAAAGTCAGCTACGAATTTTCCTTAAAAACAGAATCAGTTTAGGAAACGTATTTTGCAGAAATTCTATTTTAACTCTATTTTGGGGAATTTCTTGCTGGGCAAGACTTCTAGAGCCTATATAAACACATCCTACCATTGTAATTGGTATCACCATTATATATCAATTACTTAGGTTTATTTGTATCTTTTCATACTTTATTTTTATCATGGTTTCACTTGATCCCATGATGACGAGAGGTTCAATTATGAGCTAATCGTTGTCATGGGATTCTAACGGATTTATTTATGGAGCTTTAGTATCTTGATGCTTTAGAGATCTGTGTGTGATGTAAATTTGATATCCTCGTATGGTTATGCTTAATTGATAGATGCGTCATGAATATCTAATTTGTTAATCTCTTGTGAAGTGAAAGTGGATCTTGAGATTTAGAACTTGTCATGCTAGCATAGGTTCATGATTGTTTATCAACATGATTCGTAGTATGAGATGAGAATACTTATATTGCCCTATGTGATCATTATGGATAACTTGCTCCTCAACCGTTATGTTTTCAAATTCTATAGACATATAGGGTCTAAGCATAATTGGTGTCTATTCATCTTCTATCTCTTTTGTGGATGTATGGGTAGTTTGGTATACGTATGCTGACAGGTAGCGTGTCCTTGTTTCGTGTTGTCCGATCAGATATCATAACCATTGCATATAGTGATTAAAGGCGTCAGATCTAAGCAAAGTATTTAATGAAGTTAGGATTCCATGTTTTCTCTTGCAGAAGTAATTCGATTCCAATTCTCGTTAGTTAGTTAATTCTTAGCTTGTTAATTTAATTCTTAGTTAATTTAGTTTATTAAACCCAAAATTGTTATTTGTCTTAGCAGTGAATAATAATCATACATTGTTGCATAGGTACATCTACTGAATTAAAACCATAACCAGATCTCTGTGGGAACGAACTCGACTTATATCTATATTACTTGTGACCACGTACGCTTGCGTGATTTTGTGTAAACATCCATAAGTTTCACTCCATAAATTTTATGGTCCATAAGTTTTACTCCATAAGTTAGTTTCCATAAGTTTTGGATAGTTTTATTCAAAACTTATGGTCCATAAGTTTCACTCCATAAGTTTTATGGTCCATAAGTTTTACTCCATAAGTTAGTTTTCATAAGTTTTTATCCAAAATATATGGTAGTGCTCCCTAAGTTTTTCCTCAATACGGAGCACCGTCCAACGTGATATCCCTCAATACGGAGCACCGTCCAACGTGATATCCCTCGTACACGTAACACGATTCAACGTGTTAGGTCGGTAAATAGGACCATAATTCCGTTTTTCAGTATTTTGGGCCACTAAGTCTCATAAATGATTATTTTGGTAATTTTCTCTTTTTTAAAAGGGACATATTTTGGGACGAATGGAATAATAAAAAGTAATGTGTCAACAAATAAATGTGTAAATAATTTTAATTTATTTTTGGATCCAAATGGGTCACCAAGTTACGATCTATTGATCTAACATGGATATATTGTCGATGGAATCTCAGTAGCCTATGATCTCATTGATAATGTGATAATAATTAATTTTGTGCAAATTGCTGAGAAAGGTTCTATGGAATATTGTTTTACTTGGAGTATTTGGAGTACATATACGTTCTGTATTTAAAATTTTGTAAACTTTACTATTTTGCAAAGCTTATTACATGAATATCACTATTTCATTGAAAATCTTGAAAATTTTGTATGTTTTGCTAACAAAATACTGCAAAACAAATTGTTCTGCGAAATACATTTGGGTTGCAAAATATATATGTTATGATTGCAAAACATAAAGGATTTCAAGATGATATATAATTTTCAAGATTATCATATGATATTTATGTAACAAGGTTTGCAAAATAATAAATTTTAAAATATTTTGAATGCATCTATTACTATATATTAAAGGAGAACACAAGGGCAAAGTTTGCCATTTTAATAGATGTGAAATTACAATTTTACCCCTATTTTTTAAAAATATTACAAAAATGTCATCTTCAAATAATTATGTAAAAATTAATGAAATTATGTTTTTGTAGGGATTCGAACCCCTAACCTTCACTCTCAAACTCATGTCTTCGCCAATTGTGCTACAGTTGATTTTGAGTTTTGTTTAAAAATCCTATATGATAAACCACCTATCCTCTCTTTTTGTCTCATCTTTTTTCTTTTTTGAGCAAATGATATATTGGTTCATATTATTTCTAAAATATTGAATAAATAAAATTATAAAAAATATTTTAATCGAATGAGCATATTCTATAATTTTTGTTTTGCCACTTTAAATAATTGATATAGGAAAAAAATAGACAATATATAAAGTAATTTAGTCAAAAAGAAAACGATTTATTTACATACGTCTCCATGTAAATGTTAAATTATTTAAATTAAAAATAAGATTTGGTTTTAAGAAATATGTAAATTTTAGTTATCAAATCATACATGATTAATAATTGCATTACATAACTTTTATGTATATAAATTTTAAATATGTGAGTCATATTAGAGGGTTTTGGTCGACCAACTATTTAGACTTTCAACGAGTTAAATATATGATTGGTCTTAAAACATAAATACTTAAATATATACGAAATATAATTGAAATTATGTTAAAAAGATGAAAACTCTAAAAATATGATCTATGTTATATATAAAAAATAATATAATTAACATTCAAATTAAAATTAAAAAATATAAATTCTTGAATCATAAATATTATGAAAGTATAATAATTATTTAAAATGATCAATTAGAATATAACTCGACTATGAAGTATGGTGCATATGATTTTATATAATGTCTTAATCAATATAATATATAATGGTTGAGTTATAACATATATTTAGATTAATATACGATAAAATTAAAAATTTTGATTTAAGATTTCATATACCTGTGGGCCATTAAAGTTATCATATTTTACATGCATTATTTTTTATTGAACTTCTACAGAGTGTAATAAATATTAGACTAAAACTAAACATTTTAGTTTAAAAGTGTATAAATATATGTGTTTAGAAAAAATGATTGAGATAAGCATATGATGACTTTTAGTCGATATTCAGAGATTTTTTAATATATATCAAAATATAGTCTTACAGATACGATCAATTTTTTACAACAAAATCGTTGAGTTTACATTCGCCTCTATTATAAACGGACAATTTTATTACAATAACTATTTATATTATACTCAAATGTTCAATTTGATAAAGTTCATTTCTCGCAATTGAAAATTAAATTAATAATTTAACTATCATAACTATTTATGTGGTTATTATCATATGAATATTTATCCAAAATTTATGAAATCTAATCAAATTATAAAATATTTGGTTCAAAAAATTGGTATGCAATATTACAAAATAATTATAAAAATATTCAATCAGATCGAAATCCTATTGTTTATCTTTTTAATTATAAAAATATTTCTATATATACAGTTTTGGAAGAGAAATTAGTTCACTGCCCGCGCCTTGCACGGGCATTTACACTTATATATTAAATGATAACACAAGGGAAAAAAGTACCAAAAAAATACCTATGAAATTGCCATTTTGCCCCTATTTTTTGAAAAATTAAAAAAATGTCGTTATGTTATAATTAATGCAAAAATATATAAATTTATGTTGCTCCTGAGAACTGAACCCATAACTTTTAAGTACGAAGTTCATAACATGATCTTTGTACTACTCTGATTTTTGTGGTTATTTTAAAAATATTATTAGATAAGTCACATGCTCTTTTATTATCCTATTTCCATTTTTTCTATTTTTACTTTTTGAGTAAGTAAATTGTTGTATTTATTATTTATAGAAAATAAAACTAAGAATTTTACATAAATGTAACTCAGATTAAATAAAAATTTTGAATTTGTTAACATCTGTCTCCTTGTAGATATAAGATATTAGATTACTGAAATCATAAATAGAATTATATTTCACTGAAATAATAAAGTGTGATTACATATTTAAAATGTAAAGTGTGATTATAATTGCATCATATATAATTTTTAGATTTATAAAAATGTAAATATGTGAGTTAATTAGAGATTTTTGTTCGAACAATCATTTAGACTTTAAGCAATTTAAATATATAATTAAATTTGAGTTAAAAGTGGCCTTTTTAAAATTTAGGATTTCAAAATGTATATAAATGAATAAGTCATTAATGTTCGTGTAATCATACGATTAAAACTTTTGGATTTTAAGTTGAACCTAAGTTTAAAAAACTTAGATATTGGGTATGAAATAGTAGGCCAAAAATAGACAGTTGATTTTAAAAGGGTATATAAATATTTGTTTAAATATATATGTATAAAAAAAGAACGAGACAATCACATGAATATTTTTTACGTAAAACTAAGAAATTTTGTTAATGACTCTACTCATAGTCATACATACCTGACTATTTTTTACAAATATATTTTTATGATGTTAACATGAGTTCACGTACGCCCATGTCACACACGAACAATAATGCTAAAATGATTATTAATATTATATTCAGTTGTTCAAATTGATAAAGTTCAAATCAGGTCATCGAAATCTGAATTAATATATACCAATTAACAATAATAATGTTATTATTATCGTATATATATTATCCAAATTTAAGGAAACCTAATCAAATTTTAAAATATTTGGTTCATGATAATGCAATATTATAAATTGCTATCCAAAAATAAGATAAAATAAAAATATTATCTTTTATCGTATTTCTAATTATAAATTCATGTTAAAAAATTACAAAATTATTACAATATTTATACATTTTAAGGCGAAAAATTATTTCAATGATTATACAGGCCCGTGCCTCGCACAGGCTTTTACGCTAGTAATGTATATATACTCCAAGTACTCCAATTAAAATAGTACTCCATAGAACTTTTCTCGCAAATTGCTGTTATGATATGCGATAATATCTTTTTTGTTAAAGGAATAATATATCTATTAAATAATTATTTTTAAATATACATTGATCTCGCTTTGATACTAAAACTTCACCCAGCTTTGGCCTATCAGGCTATCAGCCGAGATATTGTTACACTCGTTAATGCTATAACATTGCTTTATCACCAATCATAAATTAACCTGTGTAGTTGGAGAACTTTAATTGCACATGTAGTGGTTTGTCCAATCGTTTGTCTTCACTAAAAGATTTGATTTGATGCAACGGCTTGGATGACTATCTGAACCACTTGTATGAATATTCATAATTATGAATAAGTGAATTTTCAAATGCTTTAGTGATATTTTAAGAAAAAATATAAACTTAGCATCTAAGTTTGCCAAACATAATACGTACTCGCTTATTCTGTTCAAAAAATTATCAGAAATATACAATATACATGATATTATCACCACTACCCAAGAGTAACATTTTTGCTTAAAAGTACAGAAGAATGTTTTCAGAAAATAATCCCTAAAATAGAAATTTATGATATTAATACTGATGGCTTCCAATTCGTTCCTTCCTTACAATCCAAGTAGACTTGTCGACGGATCGAATTTGGATCGGATTCAATTAAATCCATATCCATATCCATTTAAATTTGTTGACTCGGATTCGGATCGGATCGTTGTCGGATTATTAATAACATGATTCATATCCAATCCATTAGAATTTTGGATTATCGGATCGGACCTCCGGATCCATTTAAATTTAAAATAAAAATTAAAAATTGATATAAAAAACAGTAAAATAATAATAACATTTGAATTGAAGTATATGTGATTTGTATATATATATATTATAACTATTAACATAAATTTAATTATTAAATAAATAAATGTGAACAAATCACTTCGAATGTACATATTCATTCGTTTGAATCTAATGATATACGAAATATGAAAATCTAATGAAATAATAGTGCACATGAAAGATGAAGAAAATACTTGAATGAGAAATAAAATAATAAATCCTAGAGAAATAGATTAATTTGATTATATATAGACATATAGTTAAATTTATCTTATATAGGGTTTTGCTCAGGTGAGAACCCTCTATTATTGTGAGAACTAAGATCTAATCCCAGCCCCACAATTTATAAATCATTTCAAATCTTAGCCACATATTAAACATGTTAGAAAATGGAAAGTTTGAGGCATAATCATAATATGTTCTTGATGTAATTTCCGAAATCTAACAAGTGGAGGTCGTTCCTTGTTATGAGGACTTAAACTTTCATGTTTGGATCTAAGACATTTTCTTAATGGAATCCATAAATAAATTGAGTTGAAGTTGCTTGCTTGAAATGGGTTATGTGGGTTAGTTGAAATAACTTGAGTCCCACATAGAATTGGTAATGAGAGGTTGGAGGCTTTATATAGCTCCATGTGCAAGTGTAGTGTATAACTACTAAGGCATGTGGGTGTGCATGGTTGTAGTGTGAGCCTCGCGCACACATACACGCGCGCCGCCGCTGCCCGCCTTGCCACGCCACGCCACGACACGACACGGGTCGGGTCGAAGGGCGATTTGGGTGAATGTCTCGGCGTCTCGCGTACGCGAGGCGACCTGGGCGAGGAATTTTATTACCTGAAATATTGATTTATTTTAACAGGAAATCAGATTTATTTGTTACGGACTAACATCCTGATGGATCAGATACTGATGATGACCAATCCTGATGGACTTCAGTTCCTGACGATGGGTAAATCCTGATGCTGTTGTAACTGAAATACTGATGCAGTTAATGAAATTAAATCAGAATATTTACTTTCCTTTTATGGATTATCAGTTACGTTTTATGTTTTGTATTATATATACATACAGTATAGAACGTTAAGACATAATTCCAAGGGACATAAAACCCTAGCTGCCTTCTCTCTGTTCTCCCAAAAATACATACAGTTATATACTTAATTCTCAGGCGAACTGAGGTGCTAGTCGCTGTTGATCTCTCCGCTTCTGTGACCGGTTTGATCTGTGCTGTTTTATCCTGGAAGTGGTATTGCTGGAACCCAACACAGTGTAAGTGGGGCAATATTCTCTTCAAGAACAGTCAAGTCCTCTCGAAGGGTTTGGCGACTCAGCTGTTCTTCTTCTCTTATCAGTACTTGCTATAGCTGCTGTGGGAGATAAGTCTTTCTTGTTAATTACAGTTACTGATTGTTCTTTGTTTTTTTTGCCTTCATGATTTGTTTATTAATTGGTTATATGCCTGTTCTTGTTTTAATATATATATCACTGCCTCATTGTTGTGTCTAGTATAAAATACCCAACAATCTTGAAGAGAATATTTGTGTTATATATTGTTAATTAACAAGATGGTTAACGAATCTGAAACTCCTGTTGTTGAGACTGGCTCTGGGTCTAATGTTACTGCCTCTACCATGGATTGGACTACGTCCCGTTTCCCACAGCCTATTGATTTGTCAGGAATGCCTGATAAATTCAGTGGGGGTGTTGGTTTTTCTCGTTGGCAGAAAAAGATGAAACTGTGGTTAACGGTAAAGGGTCTATGGCCGGTAGTGCAGTATGAGAAACCAGTAGTGGTTAAGGAGAAAGCCGAAACTGTTAAGGCTTATACCATGTGGGAAGAAAAGGATGGGGTGGCTAGGGCTGCTATTCTGGCAGCTTTAGCGAACACTCTATTCGATGTTTATTCATCTGACTCCTACACTGCTAAGCTCTTATGGGAGAAGCTTGACTAGACACATAATACAGACTCGCAGGGGTTGGAAAAGTATTCTGTGGCTATGTTCCTTGACTTTAAACTGGTGGATACTAAATCCATGACTGAGCAAGTGCATGAGTTTGAGATGTTGGTTCATGCTTTGAAGGAGTCTGGTATGGACTTACCTGAAAAGTTTCAGGTTATGTCTGTGATTGAAAAGCTCCCTAAGTCTTGGGAAGAGTTTGCACTCTCCCTGAAAAGACAGAAAGGAGAGATCACTTGGACAAACCTGATGTTGGACATCTCTGTGCAGGAGCAACACAAGTCCAAGCAAGGACATGTGATGCCTACTGAACATGCTGGGAGTTCGAAGGTGAATGTAGTGACTGTAGGACAGAAAAGAAAGTCTGTCACTAAGAAGGAAAACATTAAGTCTAAGGACAAGAACAAGGCTAAGAAACCAAAGGCAAACAAACCATGTTGGTCTTGTGGATAGGTTGGTCATTGGAGCAAGGACTGTCCTGAAAAGAAAGCTAAGAAACCTGTTGTGGGAGCACAAGCTAACACTGTACTTGGTACCAATGGTGGGCCTACGGTTAACATGGTTGTTGGTGAGGCTATTGCTTCTGAAACTGACAACAGGTATGTGACCTACAACCCTGTACTTCTTTCCACTCATTCGTCTCATGAATGGTTGATTGATACTGGAGCTAATGTACATATTTGTACTGATATTACTCTGTTTGTATCTTATCAACAGACTCATGGAATGACTGTTACGATGGGGAATGCAAGTGTAGCTCGAGTACTTGGAATAAGATACGTGGACCTGAAGTTCGCTTCTGGGCGTGTTCTATCCCTCACTAGAGTGCACCATGTTCCTGATATTCGTAGAAATATAATAAGTGGAAGTTGTTTAGTTAAGAATGGTTTTGAAGTTTCTTTGAAATGTAATAAAGTAGTTATTACAAATACTGGTGTATTTTTTGGCAAAGGTTACTTGTCAGATGGATTATTCTTAATAAATGTTGAGCCTATCTTGGGCAGTTTTATTAATAATAATGTTGCTCCTTCTGTTAATTGTGTTGAATCATCTAATTTGTGGCACGCTCGTCTTGGTCACTTGAATTTTGGTGCTCTAAATAATATGATGAACTTAGAGTTGATTCCAAAACATGCCATTGATAAGAAATCTAAATGTCAAGTATGTGTGACTGCTAAACAAACTAGGAAACCCTTTCATAATGTTGTTAGGGATTCGAATGTGTTAGATTTAGTGCACACTGACATATGTGAATTTCGTGGTGTTTTGACCAAGGAACATAATAGATATTTCATTACCTTTATAGATGATTGTAGTAGATATTGTTATGTTTATTTGCTTAAACATAAAGATGAAGCACTAGATAAATTCATTATGTTCAAAACTGAAGCTGAAACACAAACTGGTAAAGTACTTAAACATTTGAGATCAGATAGAGGTGGTGAGTATACGAGTAACTCGTTTAATGAATTTTGCAAGAGCAATGGTATAGTTCATGAGGTAACTCCACCATACACACCTGAGTCTAATGGGGTGGCAGAACGAAAGAACAGAACCTTTAAGGATATGATCAATAGTATGTTGATTAATTCTGGGTTGCCTAAGTACATGTGGGGAGAAGCTCTGAATACGGCTTGCCGTATTCTGAATAGAGTTCCTCTGAAACATATGGACAAGACACCTTATGAATTATGGACAGAGAAAAGGACTAGTTTAAAATATCTTCGTGTGTGGGGGTGCCTTGCAAAGGTACTTGTCCCTGAACACAAGAGAAAGAAACTAGGGCCGAAAACTGTTGATTGCATCTTTCTGGGCTATAGGGAAACCACTACAGCTATGAGATTTTTAGTGTTAAAATCTGACATAGATGGAATAGTGGCTAATTCCATAGTTGAATTTCGTGATGCAACATTTTTTGAGAATGTGTTCCCTATGAAGACTGGTATACCTCAGGGAATTCCTGATGATGATCCCACTCACACATCGAGGTCCATTCCTGATCATGTGGAAAGGATGACAAATGTGGGGGTAGATCCTGGTAGTAGCTCTACTCCTGATGAAGTAAAGAAATCTAGAAGGAGTAAGCGTGCTAAGGTAGTCAAGGATTTTGGAAGTGACTTTATCACTTACAATATCGAGGATGAACCTTTAACTTTTCGACAGGCCATGGATTCTTCTGAATCAAGGTACTGGAAAGGTGCTGTAAAAAGTGAAATTGACTCTATTGTTTCTAACGGAACATGGGAGTTAGTTGATCTACCTCCTGGGTGTTCTACTATAGGATGTAAATGGGTGTTCAAAAGGAAGATGAATCCTGATGGCTCAATAGATAAGTATAAGGCTAGGCTGGTAGCTAAGGGCTTTAAGCAAAAGGAAGGCATTGATTACTTTGACACATACTCTCCAGTTTCTAGAATGACCACAATCCGGATGCTTATAGCATTGGCTTCTGTACATGGTATTATCATCCATCAAATGGATGTAAAGACAACTTTTCTTCATGGTGAACTTGAAGAAGAGATTTATATGGATCAGCCTGAGGGATTTGTTGCCTCTGGAAATGAAAGGAAAGTATGTAAGTTAATCAAGTCTATATATGGCTTAAAACAAGCTCCAAGAGACTGGCATAAAAAGTTTGATGAAACTGTTTTAGAATCAGAATTTGTAGTTAATGAAAGTGACAAGTGTGTCTATTACATGGTTAAAGGAAATGAATGTATTATTGTGTGCCTGTATGTGGATGATATTTTGTTGTTTGGAACCAATATTGAGATTATTAACGAGACAAAAAAGTTTCTTGAAAAGGCATTTTGAAATGAAGGATATGGGAGAGGCTAGTGTGATTCTTGGTATCAAGTTGACTCAGTCAACTGATGGAATAACCTTGTCACAATCTCATTATATAGAGAAATCTATACTTGAGAAGTATGGTTATTCAAATTGTAGAATTGCAAGCACTCCATATGATCCTAAAATTGCCCTTGTCAAGAATAGTTCAGGAGTTCCTATGTCTTAGTTAAGGTATTCTCAGATTATTGGGAGTTTGCAGTATCTTGCTAATGGTACTAGGCCAGATATTTCATATTCAGTGTCTAAGTTAGCAAGATATACAAGCTGTCCAAACAAGACTCATTGGGATGCTCTTGATAGAGTGATTAGATATCTGAAAGGCACCATATATCTTGGTTTGCATTACAGGAGGTTTCCTGGAGTGCTAGAGGGATATAGTGATGCAAGTTGGATAGCTAAGAAGTCTGGTTCCAATGGAGTGACTGGATACCTGTTTACCCTAGCGGGTGGAGCAGTATCTTGGAAGTCTTCTAGACAGACTATTATAACTCGATCTACTTTTGAGGCTGAGTTGTGTGCATTAGATGCCACGGGGACTGAGGCTGAATGGTTACATGGACTTATGTTAATGTTACCTGTAGTAAGTCGTCCACTTCCTGCTTTTGCTGTTCATTGTGATAGCCGTACAACTATCGACAAGATTAATAGCAAGAAGTATAATGTGAAAACAAAGAGACATATCCAAGTTAGACTAAAGTCTATAAGAGGTCTAATGTCTGAAAGGATTATTGCTGTTGAGTTTGTTGGAACTCAAGAAAACCTAGCTGATCCTTTGACTAAGGGGCTTGAGCATGCTGTAGTCCTTAAGTCTAGGTTGGGGATGGGACTGATAGCCGATAATGATTCATCTACAGCGGGAACCCAATACACATGAGAGGAGATCCCTCGAAAGTGTATTCAATGTGGTAATAACAAGTTGTAAGGGTGAATTGGTTGTACCTTTAACTACATAGATTGATACTAAAGTATCTGGAGTCTATCCCCTATAAACCTATAAGGTACTGTCACTGCCAGAATAACAAGAGTTATTTGAACTCTGAATGGGGTCAAGTCATATGACGAGATGCTAGCAGTACATCTCTGGAGATGCCCAGCTAAGCGAATGTAATTGTGTGGTCGCAATTAGAGGAAAGGGTTATTCCTTGAAACATTCGACGAACAGGATCGAGACATGACCTTTAACGTCTCAAAGCCATAGATTAGCACCATAGCCTTTGACTTGTCGTCGTCTATGGAGTGTGGTTACACCAAACGGATAAAGATTCAAGGTGAAATATTCCATCTGAATCCGGTAGCCATCGAAGTAGAGGACTTAGGAGGGTTCAAACCCGGAAGGGTACCTACTCTGAAAAACAAGTCATGATGAGGATAGATATGTATTTGCATTTCTGTATGGATTCGTGGGGGATTGTTAGAAAATGGAAAGTTTGAGGCATAATCATAATATGTTCTTGATGTAATTTCCGAAATCTAACAAGTGGAGGTCGTTCCTTGTTATGAGGACTTAAACTTTCATGTTTGGATCTAAGACATTTTCTTAGTGGAATCCATAAATAAATTGAGTTGAAGTTGCTTGCTTGAAATGGGTTATGTGGGTTAGTTAGTTGAAATAACTTGAGTCCCACATAGAATTGGTAATGAGAGGTTGGAGGCTTATATAGCTCCATGTGCAAGTGTAGTGTATAACTACTAAGGCATGTGGGTGTGCATGGTTGTAGTGTGAGCCTCGCGCACACACACACACGCGTGCCGCCGCCGCCCGCCTTACCACGCCACGCCACGACACGACACGGGTCGGGTCGAAGGGCGATTTGGGCGAATGTCTCGGCGTCTCGCGTACGCGAGGCGACCTGGGCGAGGAATTTTATTACCTGAAATATTGATTTATTTTAACAGGAAATCAGATTTATTTGTTATTACAGTTGGTTCAGTACTTGGTTTATTGAGCTGATCAGACATCAAATCCTGATGGACAGACTCTGAACATAACCCAATACTGATGGGCATCAGATCCTGACGGACTAACATCCTGATGGATCAGATACTGATTATGACCAATCCTGATGGACTTCAGTTCCTGACGATGGGTAAATCCTGATGCTGTTGTAACTGAAATACTGATGCAGTTAATGAAATTAAATCAGAATATTTACTTTCCTTTTATGGATTATCAGTTACGTTTTATGTTTTGTATTATATATACATACAGTATAGAACGTTAAGACATAATTCCAAGGGACATAAAACCCTAGCTGCCTTCTCTCTGTTCTCCCAAAAATACATACAGTTAAATACTTAATTCTCAGGCGAACTGAGGTGCTAGTCGCTGTTGATCTCTCCGCTTCTGTGACCGGTTTGATCTGTGCTGTTTTATCCTGGAAGTGGTATTGCTGGAACCCAACACAGTGTAAGTGGGGCAATATTCTCTTCAAGAACAGTCAAGTCCTCTCGAAGGGTTTGGCGACTCAGCTGTTCTTCTTCTCTTATCAGTACTTGCTATAGCTGCTGTGGGAGATAAGTCTTTCTTGTTAATTACAGTTACTGATTGTTCTTTGTTTTTTTGCCTTCGTGATTTGTTTGTTAATTGGTTATATGCCTGTTCTTGTTTTAATATATATATCACTGCCTCATTGTTGTGTCTAGTATAAAATACCCAACAAAACACACATGTACACCCACATGACACACTGTACACACACTACACACATAAACACACGCACCCAACACACACAGACACACACGACACATATACTAACACACGCACTACACCCCACCCCCACCCCCACCTTCCATCTACCCCATCAACAACCTTCACATATCTCCTTCATCTCCGACATCGTTTCCGACACCATCTTTTATCACCACCGGAAATCCCCTGCCATCACCAAATTCAGGACGGCGGCCTATTCGCATGCAACAGTACTCGCAATCGGTGTTTGGTGTTGGCGTAGCTAATCCAGAAGCTTCCTCATCGGCAGCTAATCAGAGTCATCGGAGCGCCGCCTTGTTTCACCGGAAATTTGTTTACAGCCCATGAAATCGGAGAGTTTTTGTTTAATCATTTGTGTATTGTGATTACACTTACAATTTGTACGTGTGTTGAGTTATTTATGTTAGATTGTTGTGTGATTAGGTTTTTATGATTGTTTGATCGAAAATTGAAGAAACAAGGTGTACTGTGTTAAATGAGAATTTGTGGTGATTTTCAGTTATTTTTGGTGATTTCCAGTTATTTGTTGCGTTATAAATTGTGTAGTGGAAGGATTAATGTGTTAATTGTATATGTGATTGCGAATCAGTGAGCGTCATCTCTCCTGCTATTTGTGGTGATTTTCAGTCCATTTGTGGTGTTTGTTAGGTTTCGGTGATGTTTTGTTGGTGGTGGTCGGAGATGGTGGTGGTTTGGTCGCGGTGATTTTCGTACATCGATGGTGATTTTTTGGTGGTAGTGGCGGCAGTGTGGTGGTCGGAGGTGATGGAGTGCGGTGATTATTGTTTACAATCGGTGATTTTTGTTGGTGGTGACGGCGGCGTGGTGGCCGGAAGTGGTGGCAGTGGTGATTTTTTGTTTATCGATGGTGATTTTCTGGTTGGCCGGAATTTGTCGCCGGAGATGGTGATCGGAAATGGTGACCGGAGTAGGGAAGAAATGATTGTGGGAGATGATGTTGAATTAAATGAATAATAAAAAAATAAAATTTTAAATATTAATTGTGGAGCTAGGATTTAGTTTAAATATAAAAAATGTATGGCTATGATTAGATCTCATATCTCACCATAAGTGAGGGTTCTCATTTGATCAAGAGCCTATATATTATATTAAAATTATATATAAGTAATTGTAAATGGTCGGATCGGGTTATTACTGGATCGGATAAACTAAAATCCATATTTGATCCATTATACATCGGATTTTTATCGGATCAGATTCTATTTTATACGATCCATATCCACTTATTAAAGCTCGGATCGGACCGAATCGGATCGGATTCTATTTTATACAATTCATATCCACTTATTAAAGCTCGGATCGTGTTGGATATTTTAGTGTAATTGGATTGGCTAGTTGATCAATATAATCGTAATGTTACATCGAACAAGTCGGGAGAATGCGGAGTGCATGCTCTGTTCGAGTTCGTTATGATTTCAGAATTATTGCTTATGAGACATGTCTATTGGCATCAAACACATCTGTTAGAATGAGATGTGTCTATTGGGAAAAGACACATCTTGAGATGTGTCTATTAGCATTGGACATGACTGTTGGAAGAGATGTGTCTGTTGGTAAAAGACACATCTGTTGATGTGTCTATTGGCAAAAGACACATCTGTTGACATCTATAAATAGGTGTTGCATTGATCATTTTGATAACTGGTTCATTTTGAAATACACAGCAAAATACATTCTCTCTTCTTGCAGAATTTCTGACTTTATCCGATTGAATTATTTGGGTGAACCACAAATAACTTCAATCCGAAAGTGTTCACACGACTTCAGAAAAATCCAAGTAATTACCCATATTCCCCAACAAAGATTGAAGTTATCTATTTTCTGAAGATGGCGAACGCAGAATCTGCAAAATATATGACAAGCAAGTTTGCAAAGTTGGACAAGTTTGAGGGTCAGGACTTAAGAAAATGGCAAAAGAAGATGCATTTTCTATTGACGACGCTGAAGGTTGTATATGTTTTGAGTACCCCCATTCCAGAAGTGGTTGAGGATGAAATCGCTGAACAAACAAGGAAGCGTTGCAAATGGGAAAACGCTGATTACATCTGTCGCGGTCACATCTTAAACGGTATGTCTGATTCCCTTTTTGATGTATATCAAAATGTTGAGTCATCGAAAGAATTGTGGGATTCTCTTGAATCCAAATACATGGCAGAAGATGCTTCTAGTAAGAAGTTTCTGGTCAGTAATTTTATGAACTATAAAATGGTCGATTCTAGACCGGTGATGGAACAATACAATGAATTGTTAAGGATTCTGGGACAGTTTGCCCAACACAATCTGAAGATGGATGAATCTATCTCAGTTTCTGGTGTTATAGACAAACTGCCACCATCATGGAAGGATTTTAAACACTCCTTGAAACATAATAAAGATGATATGACTCTGGTTCAACTTGGAAGTCACTTCAGAATTGAAGAGGCTTTGAGGACTCAAGAAATTGAGAATAATCCTAAGGGAAAGAACCAAGTCGGTAACTCTTCTGTGAATATGGTTGAATATGGTGGACCTTCTAAGAATTCTAAGTATGGCAAGGGTGATAAACGAAAGTTTAAAGGAAACAACAACAATTCTTCCAATAAAAGGCCTAAGATGGCATGTTGGAAGTGTGGCAAACCTGGACATTTCAAGAAGGATTGTCGGGTTGGTAAAGGCAAGTAAGAAAAGCAAAATGCTGGTCCTAGTGGATCCAAGGATCCAGAAAAGCAACAAGGTCAGATTTTAATGCAAAATTGTAATTCTGGTCAGAATTATGTATCACTAATATATGAGGCATTTTACGTGCAGGATGACAATGTTGCTTGGTGGATTGATTCAGGAGCAACGAGTCATGTATGTAAAGATCTTCGTTGGTTCATAGACTTTCAACCAATCGAAGATGGATCTATCTTAAAGATGGGAAATGTTGCAACTGAACCGATCAAAGGACTAGGAAATGTCAAGATAGTTTTTACTTCTAGAAAATGTATATTGTTAAATAAAGTGTTGTATGTTCCTGGGATTCGGAAGAATCTCTTGTCTGGTGTTGTATTGAACAATTGTGGATATAAACAAGTTTATGAAAGTGACAAATATATATTGTCAAAACATGGCTCTTTTGTTGGCTTTGGCTATTTGTGTAATGGTATGTTTATGTTGAATGTAAATACTCCATTTATTGATGAATCTGCTTGCATGGCTTCTACTAGTACAAGCAATAATTTGAATAAACCAGAATTATGGCATGCTAGACTAGGACATGTACATTACAAAAGAATAAAGGATATGTCAAAAATGAGTCTCATACCTGCTATTGATTTAGACAATGAAAAATGCAAAACATGCATGTTAACAAAGATAACAAGAAAGCCCTTTAAGGACGTCAATAGGGTGTCTGATGTTTTAGAACTAATACATAGTGATTTGTGTGATTTCCACTCTACACCATCATTAGGAAATAGAAAGTATGTAGTTACTTTTATTGATGATGCTACTAGATTTGCTATGTATATTTATTGAATGCTAAGGATGAAGCTATTGACTTCTTTAAAATTTATAAAGAAGAAGTAGAGCTACATCAGAGTACCATGATTAAAAATCTATGTACTGATAGAGGAGGTGAGTATTATGATCCGGTTTATTTTCAATCTACTGGTATAATACATCAAACCACGGCTCCTTATACACCACAACAAAATGGTGTGGCAGAGAGAAAGAATAGGACTTTGAAAGAAATGGTTAATTCCCTGTTATCCTACTCGGGTTTGAGTGAGGGATTTTGGGGTGAGGCTATGTTGACAGCCTGTCATTTATTGAATCGAATTCCTAGTAAGAGGAATAAGATTACCCCTTATGAACTTTGGTATAAAGAGTCACCAAAATTGAGTTTTCTGAGAGTTTGGGGATGTAGAGCAGTTGTAAGACTCACTGAACCCAAAAGAAGAAACTTGGGTGAACGAGGTATAGATTGCATATTTGTTGGTTATGCTGAGCATTCCATAGCATATAGATTCTATGTGTTAGAATCTAATGACTATGTATCTGTGAACTCGATTATCGAGTCAAGAGATGCTATATTTGATGAAAACAGATTTACATCTATACCTAGACCAAGGGACATGCTTCAGAATTCTTTTAGTAGGAACTCAGTTTCTACTGAAGGTGTGAGTGGACCGTCTGAACCAAGGAGAAGCACTAGAGCTAGAAAAGCAAAGTCTTTTGGAGATGACTTTCATCTTTATCTAGTAGAAGGCTCTAGAGATGAAATTGAATATCAATACCAATATTGTTTTGTTATTGAGGAGGATCCAAATACTTTTAGCGAAACTATGAAATCTAGGGATGTTGCATTCTGGAAAGAAGCTATCCAAGATGAAATGGATTCTATCATGAATAATAATACTTGGGAATTGAGTGATCTGCCCCCTGGCTGTAAAGCATTGGGAAACAGATGGATCTTCAAAAGGAAAATGAAGGTGGACGGTACCATATATAAGTTTAAAGCCAGATTGGTAATCCAAGGTTTTAGACAAAAAGAAGGGATTGATTATTTTGATACTTATGCTCCTGTTGCTAGAACCTCCACTATTAGGTTGTTAATAGCACTTGCTGCTATACACAACCTTGTCATTCACCAAATGGATGTGAAAACTGCATTCTTGAATGGTGAATTAGATGAAGAGATTTATATGAAACAACCCGAAGGGTTTGTTATGCCTGGTTGTGAGAACAAGGTGTGTAAATTGAAGAAATCAATTTATGGTCTGAAACAAGCACCGAAGGATTGGCATGATAAATTTGATACTGTGGTCTTGTCTAACGGCTATTTTCTTAACCAAGCAGACAAGTGTGTATATAGCAAATTTGATGCTTCTGGTAAAGGAGTTATAATTTGTTTATATGTGGATGACATGTTGATTTTTGGTACTGACCAAAATCAAGTGGATAAAACCAAGAAGTTCTTGTCATCTAATTTTGATATGAAAGACATGGGGGAGGCTGAGGTGATTCTTGGTATAAGGATCAAGCGTGAGAACAATGGTATTTCAATTTCTCAATCTCATTATATTGAGAAGATTCTGAAAAGATTTAACTTTAAGGATTGTTCTCCTGTTAGCACTCCTCTTGATCCTAGTATTAAACTCCTACCTAATACAGGTGTTGCAGTATCTCAACTTGAATACTCAAGGGCTATTGGTAGTCTCATGTATGCCATGATAAGCACTAGGCCAGATATTGCCTATGCTGTTGGAAAGCTTAGTAGGTATACTAGCAAGCCAAGTTCACATCATTGGCAAGCCTTAATCCGAGTGTTCAAATACTTAAAAGGAACCATGGATTATGGTTTGACATATACTGGATTTCCTTCGGTTATTGAAGGTCATTCGGATGCAAGTTGGATTTCCAATAAGGAAGATCATTCTTCCACAAGTGGATGGGTATTCCTTCTTGGGGGAGGTGCTATCTCTTGGGCATCGAAGAAACAAAGTTGCATTACTGATTCAACGATGGAATATGAATTTGTGGCATTATCAGCGGCTGGTAAAGAAGCTGAATGGCTAAGAAATCTGATTTATGAGATTCCATTGTGGCCTAAACCGATATCACCCATATCTATCAGATGTGATAGTGAGTCTGCCTTGGCTAATGCTTATAGACAAGTGTTCAAAGGCAAGTCTAGACACTTAGGTGTTAGACACAGCATGATTCGTGAGCTTATAACACATGGTGTTATATCAGTGGAGTTTATAAGAACTCAACATAATTTAGCCGATAATCTAACCAAAGGGTTGAGTAGAGATCTTGTGCACAAGTCGGCTGTAGGGATGGGATTAAAGTCCATCAAAAACCTCTCATGTTGAGATACCCAATTCCCACCTAATCTGATATTAGGTGCTGAATTCAATGTGGAAAGCTTAACATCTAGAGATTGGAACACATTAGTATTGTCATCCCAAGGTATGTGTTCAGACCTGCAAGTTAAGGAGGCTGAAGTTTATCTTCTTAATAGTTCTTTTGAAAAATTGCATATGCAGGTGCGAGAATAAAAGAACTACCTATTTGAGCATGAAGTTTAGCCGCTTCAAGAAGCTTGGACTTGGCTTTGATATGCTTACGAAGGATTAGGACACTAGGCTAGTAAAATATAGTGTCAAGTAAGAACATTTGAGAATGTAAATTTATGTGTATATTATCTTCATGTATTCACTATGAATAGTAGAGGTTCAATCCATAGTGATACCTTGATATTCGAATATTTGGAATGTGTAATATACTAATGTGAAATTCAATCGTCACGATATTTCATTTTTGCATAAATTTGTCGTTTGTTGTGATTTTGTTTAGTTAATCATGGATTACGCTAAAATGGGGGAGGATTGTTGGATATTTTAGTGTAATTGGATTGGCTAGTTGATCAATGTAATCGTAATGTTACATCGAACAAGTCGGGAGAATGCGGAGTGCATGCTCTGTTCGAGTTCGTTATGATTTCAGAATTATTGCTTATGAGACATGTCTATTGGCATCAAACACATCTGTTAGAATGAGATGTGTCTATTGGGAAAAGACACATCTTGAGATGTGTCTATTAGAATTGGACATGACTGTTGGAAGAGATGTGTCTGTTGGTAAAAGACACATCTTGAGATGTGTCTATTGGCAAAAGACACACATGTTGACATTTATAAATAGGTGTTGCATTGATCATTTTGATAACTGGTTCATTTTGAAATACATAGCAAAATACATTCTCTCTTCTTGTAGAATTTCTGACTTTATCCGATTGAATTATTTGGGTGAACCACAAATAACTTCAATATGAAAGTGTTCACACGACTTCAGAAAAATCCAAGTAATTACCCATATTCCCCAACAGATCGGATCGGATTTTATTTTATACAATCCATATCCACTTGTTAAAGCTCGGATCGGACCGAATCGGATCGGATATCCGATCCGTTGACAAACCTAAGTCCAAGAAATGGTACCCTTTTTACTGAGGCTCGTTCCAATTTTTGCCGTATAATAATAAAAAATGATTGTCCCGTCATCCAAACATCTGGACATGTATCATTCATATTTTTAGTCATTACCGTATGTATCACAATAGATACTAAAATAATAGAATTATTGTGACAAAAAAAATATCCTAAACACTAACAAATCAAAGAAAACAAACAAATAAACCGATGATCGCGCATCAATTACCACCCAGGGATAATTTGCTTTAGGGAAAATGTTAAAAGCCCCAAATTGATCACTAAATAACTAAGTATACTGTCCAAAGAAGAATTACAAAGCAACTAAGTGATAATTGATAAAATAGTCGCAAAGTCTCTTCTCATTAATGGTGGAGACACTCGCCTCAAGTTTATTACGATACATCACAATTATTTATATAGCAAATCCATAATTCTCAATAATGGAAATTAACATATTAAGGGAACTCTCCCTTTTTACTAATAATACAATAAAGGCAATTCTCCATATTTTCTCACAATAATATATATTAACATATATCTCAACATCCCCCCTCAAACTCACGATACTCAATCGAGAGTTTACCAAAATTGAAAAAAAATAAAATTGAATCATCCGCTCCAATCATCATAATCATCCGCTTGAATCAGCTTCTCGTTGCAATCAATTTTTCATCCTTGTCTTCGTCATCTTTGTCCTCTATCATCATCTTTGTCATAATTGCCACAATTATTTTCTGCCACGGTTCTTCTCGGAATTCCTTTTTTTTATCATCGTTGGTTGACACAGTCTCTTCCACAAATCCATCATATCGTCATGCTTTGCCTTGTCATCATCTTCGTTCTCATGATTCTTTCTTTCATACCAAAAACTCTCGCATCATCTTTTTTTTCATACCATGATAAAATAGTCGCAAAGTCTCTTCTCATTAATGGTGGAGGCACTCGCCTCAAGTTTATTACAATACATCACAATTATTTATATAGCAAATCCCTAATTCTCAATAATGGAAATTAACATATTAAGGGAACTCTCCCTTTTTACTAATAATACAATAAAGGCAATTTTCCATATTTTCTCATAATAATATATATTAACATATATCTAAATCGATCGTGGTCGTGGACGTCATTTAGTTAAAAATAAGCCTCTTCTCCTCTCTCCCTTCTACCCTAGCCTCCATTAAAGTTTTTTGAGGGGGCTTCCATCGGGTTTCACCGGTGGAAAGCCCCAATTCAATTCATTTTTCGTTTGTCTTGCTTTCTTTCCTTTCAATAAAGTTCCCAATTTATTTGGGTTTCAGTTATTCCCAATTTATTTGGGTTGTGTTTATCTCTCTTGTGAGAGTTTGGTTTTTGTTTGGATTGAATTTGGGAGTTTTCCATGGCCGAGGTTATAGATCGGCAAGTTTTTCATGATTTTGATTCAGAGATGAAGACTACTATGGAATCGCATCTATGGTCGTCGGTCCAGAACAGTTCGATGATTGCAGTAAAAACATGTATATATCAATTATCTTCAAATCGCTTGGTTGCCTTTAGAAAGGATTCAACAGCGATCCCCTTAAACGTTTGTTCTTGCGATTGTTTTTGTAGATGCCGTTTGGCTTTTGATTAATGGATTGATTTCTTTTTGTTCAAAAAAAAAACTTATATCTCAACAATAATCATTCATTATGGAATGCCCAATCTGCCAAGGCCATTTAAACAATCTTATGTCACTTTTTTTATAACAATTCTTTTTGCATCTTTTAATCTTCTCTTCTATGCTCATCCGACTCGACGATTTTGTCCCACCTGGGAGAGACATATTAAAAATAGCTCTATATGAGTTGTGGCATATATACAAAAAAATCGTTAGATAATGAAATTTAACAGATTCAATTTATTATGTATATTCACAAATCCATATATACAATCACACAGATGAAGAGTTAGAAAGGCTGAAGTTCATGTCGTTCTCCGAAGATTAATTTAAAAAAATATTTCATGTTCGGTTAATTTTTGAAAATTAACGAACAAACTAAATAAAGCTTTTAGCCTTGTACATTCCTGGTTTACCATGGTCCTTGCTTGGTTTTGCTGGCCACCATGATTCTTTACCTGTATGTGTCAATTTGTTTCCTGTCTTTTCTATTGTTTAAGGAACCTTTACTTAAGTGACGGCTGGCTTTGATCATGTAAATGAGATTCGTAAAAATATAATTGTAACATAAAATTAAATTGCAACTTAAAACCAGTCGAATTTGGATCACATTTTTGTAGAACTCAACTGGAATATCCACTAATGAATAGGGTTAAATATCAAATTGGTCACTGAAGTGAAACCCATATATCATTTCACTCATCGATTCCAACTGGGTATCATTTGAATCACTAAATTCATAATAAATATCAAACAAATAACTCTAAATATGTGTTCGAAAAATAAAAACCATTTTTTCTTAGTTCTGCACATATTTTTTGAATGCTACCGCAATCAAATGAAACATTGTTAAATTATAGTATTTTGGATAATATATTTAGATTTTTAAAAATTCATTTACAATTTATTTTTAATTAAAACAAGAAAAATGACTAAAAATTAAAAATAAATAGTAAATGGATTTTTAAAAATCAAAATATATTATCTAAAATACTAGAATCTAACAACGTTTCATTTGGTTGCGGTAGCATTTTAAAAAAATGTGCAGAATTAACAAAAGATTATTTTTAATTTTCGAACACATATTTAGAGTTATTTGTTTGATATGACTTTAGTGATTCAAATGATACCCCGTTAAGATCGATGAGTGAAATAATATATGGGCTTCACTTCAGTGACCACTTTGATATTTAGGCTTCACTTCAGTGACCACTTTGATATTTAACCCTAATGAATATTGAAAAGTTTAGTGATCTTTCACTCTTTTTTTTTTTGATTTCATTGGTTTTTCTTTTCTCAACACTAGCTAGTGCTGTGTGTGCATGTGTCAGAAAACGCTTATATAAGTGTTGGGGAAGGCTGCATCACTTTCCACCTAATTGAGATCACATTTTTTTCTTTATAATTGTTGATAACCAATGTTGAGTCACTGCTTTGTTATATGTTACCTACTTATGGTTCTCAGATAAGTTACCAAGATAGAGCTGGACTAGAAATAATTGACTACAGAGTCACTCGATATACTTCTTTGAAAGGTAACCATGATTTGTGATATCTTCTGGTGATTGTGTATGCATGCACGCTTGATTATTTGCATGTCTTTTGCAATCTGTATGTCGAAGTGAAGATATTGTGGACACTTTCTCGTGTTATTTTGGTCATTTTCTCGTGTTTCATTGAAGATCCTCTTTAGCAGGATGGCCGTATGATGATTTACAAGATTTTCTCTCTACTTTTTTCTATTAATTCTACAAATTGATTTGCAATACTATTCAATATGTATTGTTGCGTCATGCATCTGTAACTTCTCCACAACTGCTGATGCTTTTATATATGTATTTCATGAAGCAACATCATATGGCCTCTCCATCAACTCAGTTTGCTACAGCCAGAAGGATGGGAATATATGATCCGCTGCACCATATCAGCACATGGGAGGACATATTGGGAGCAGATAGTGGTGTAAATATTACAAGCCCTTGTGCGATTTTACAGGCGGATACAAGGCTGCTTAACAAGGTACAAATTGTATGATATTTTTTTTTTATCACAGACAATTCTCGTTTATCTTATAACTATTGATGTTCCTTAACTTGACTTCTTTAGTCATATCCTTCCCAAGAATCACTAGGAGATTCATCTGATAACCAAGTAGGAAAAACTAAATGTGACAAGGTGACTATTTCTCAACACATTCCTATCTTTTACTCTTAAAGTCTAAGTGAGATTGTTTTTATATGAATACAAAGATGTATGAACTTTTGATTGATTTGATTTTACTGCAGTTGCAAAGACGCCTAGCACAAAATCGTGAAGCTGCTCGTAAAAGTCGTCTCCGCAAGAAGGTACATAGGAGTGACACTTGTAATAAGTAAAGGTATGTCGAGATGTACTAAAAGACCACTTAGTCACCTTCTATATTTGTTTCCCTCCAGGCATATGTTCAGCAACTCGAAACAAGTCGTTTAAAGTTGGCACAATTGGAGCTGGAAATTGATAGAACTAAACAGGTTAGATTAGATTGATTTTAACAAGAGTGTTTTGATTCACATATACATAAACATGTCTGTCTGTTGCTTTTTTACTGTATGATGATTGATGAATCAGCAAGTGGCTGGTAACAGGGTTTGTACACTGGGAATCCTCTGAGTGCTGGCCATTCTGGATCTATTAATTCAGGTCTGCGCTTTCATGTGCCTAATCGTGCTGCTGCTATTTCAATCCAATTCTATTTTTTTCGCATTCTTTTTCGACTTCTTTTTCTGCTATCTGTAAACCAGCAATTGGAAACTTTAAAAAAATACATCATGGATATGCGAAATCAATCTATTTGAATATTTTTCGTTGCTTTTTATCTGTTGCACATTATCTTTTGTAGTTATATCGTGTGTAAAATCCTCTTCCGTCTGAAATATGAATCTATCCTGAAATTGCAGGAATTATCTCATTTGAGATTGAATATGGCCTCTGGGTTGAACTCCAGGAAAAAAAGAATTGTCAACTTAGGAATGTTCTGCAGGCTCAGATAAGTGAGACAGAACTTCGTGTGCACGTTGAGGGTGGTTTAGCTCACTTCAGTGATCTGTTCCGTATGAAAGCAGAGGCTGCGAAGGTTGATGTCTTCCATGTAATGCAAGGCATTTATAGATCTCCAGTTGAGCGTTTCTTCCTGTGGATTGGAGGATTCCGGCCATCTGAGATAATTCAGGTAAGTAAATATTATATGTCCAAGTGTTATTCTCTGTCATAGTCGATGCATTTTGACCTGTTCTATTGTATTCTTTAAACATCTGTAATTAAAACAATATATCAATAAGCTTTATAACAACCTGGCTAATACTATAAATCATAACTATGCTTTTACAGGTCCTTGAAGGCATGTCATTCAATTTTTTTCCCTATACTTGTTTGGAAAGTTGCTTATGTAAACCTGTGATTAAGACTTGTTTTCTCGTTTTCTTTCTTTTAAGCTCGAAAACACATGTACTTGTTTCATCTGAAATCATCTCTGTGCTAAAAAGAAAAGAGAAATAAAGACTAGATAGTGCCTCAATAGCGCATTCAGTAGATTTGCTCACACATTCATATTAATTATTTATTTGCTCCATTACAGATATTTCTGGTTGGTACATAAACTCTGTAGCATATTATTTCCATAGAGTTTGATTCCTTAAAACGCATACTTTTGCCTTTATAAATTTTTTGAAGCACATGTATCACAGTTCATGAAATTCAGCTGTTTGAGGATTCCATTTTCTGCAGATTTTAGTGCCCCAAATCGAGCCATTGTCTGAACAACAACTTGTCAGTGTGTGTAAGCTGCGCCTCTCGTGCCAGCAAGCTGAGGATGCACTGTCACAAGGAATGGAAAAACTCGAGCAGACTCTAGCTCAGTGTGTTATAAATGATACTATAGGCGGAGGAAGTTATGGTTCTCAGATGGCCTCAGCAATGGAGAGGCTGGAATCTTTAGAGTGCTTCATGAACCAGGTAATCCAAAGTTCCACTTCCACCTATCAAGGATTGAGGCTTCAGTCTTTGTAGACTTGGCATGATTTTACTGTTTTTAACATTTTTTGCACTAATAATCAATCTCTACATATTTAGCTTGACCATTTGTCTTGTAAATTAATAGGCAGATCACCTTCGACAGCAAACATTGCAGCAGATGTCTCGAATCTTGACCATTAGCCAAGCTGCTCGTGGATTGCTTGCATTTGGGGAATACTTTCAGCGTCTTCGTGCATTAAGTTCTCTCTGGGCTGTTCATCCTCATTTATAAGTTTTATTTCCCTACTCCCAGTCATCATCCCCAACTCAGTCAAGCTGGAAAACAAATCTGTACTAGTAGTGGCTTTCCTAATATATATAGTAGCTTTTATCCTTGCCATTTTGAACCCTTGGTTTTGTATGTGTACAGTGCACGTAGAAGTAGTATATCCGAACTTCAATTTGTACTGGTACAGCTCTTATTTCCAGACACAACTTTTGAAGATCGCGCTTGGCCACAGTCCAAATCACTGATGCCTGAATCAGTCTCTTTGGAATGCCAACCTCCCAATGCTTGTTGGGGGATACAGGATAAAACCTCCCAGGCTCATAGCCTGATAACAAACATATGCTTGGTTTGGTTTTACGCGAAAGCTTCATTGCAAACTTATGTAAGCTTAGGTTTGAGTCGACACAACTATGTATCTACTAGTTTTGTTCAAATTTAAGTATGCTTCTGTTCTCAGCGCCTGGTTTACGCTACATTACAGTAACAATTGCATAGCATTTCCACGCTACATTACAGTAACAATTGCATAGCATTTCCGCGCAACATTACAGTAACAATTGCATAGCATTTCCGTAAATTAAAGCAACAAACTAATGAGATCAAAACTATAATATATCATTCTCCATTCTCCAAATGATCATAAACACCGATTCAATTCACTAATCAAGCATCTACAAAAAAATACATATCCGTTGTATAACTTGTTCAACAACAACAAATCATACAAAATACACACACGCATAGATAATATATCGAAATTAAATCTTCCTCCGATTCTATGATCATCAAACTAACTGTAAATCACCCACCTCAAGTGTCTCCGCAATCTCTTCCAGCTGTTTCTTCACACTCATATCGATCAATTTCGAACCTCCATTTCCATACCGTATAGTAAATCCAGCCACAAGAGATTCATTAAGCGCCGTCTTAATCCTCACATTCTTCGCTCCAGTAAGCTTCTGCACTCCTTTCGCAATCTGTGCTAAAAGTTGTGCATCTAATTTCACAACCGACGTTACAATCGCAAGCTCAGTCTCCGTAATCTTGTTATACACTACTTCAAACTCCTCCGTGATCTCCTTAATTTGATCAATTCTCTTCATGTCAATCAACACATTCAAAAAATTCGCAATGTGCGGTTGAAGATTGGCTTCCTTCGTGTACGAATCGACTAATTCGTTTTTCGATTCGACCGGAACGGTAGGGTTTGTGAAGTACCTGTACACTGCTTCTTCGGAGAAGAGGTTGCTGATTTTTTCTAGGTCAGCGGCGGTGGCTTCGAGTGTTCCGTTTGATTTGGCGACGTCAGCCAGCGCGGTAGCGTAGCTGCTGGCGACGCTATCGGACATTCTAGCGCCGCCGCGACGGCGAGGTTTGACGGCGAGAGTGAGTTTGGGGATGCGGAGGCCACCGGAGAAGGAGAGAGTGTGTGTTTTTGTAGGTGTGAATTGAGGTGAAGGAGATGATCGGGATTTGATCGTGATCGGAGGTTGTTGTAGCGCCGCCGCCATTTGATCGCCGGAGCGTGTGTATGTGCAGAGAGATTGAATGAGTGTATGTAAAGTGTGTGTCGAGAGAGAGGCAATGTGTGCGGTAAAGGAGGGGGTAGAGATGTTGAAAATTGAAATATGGAGCGATAGGTAATGGACGGTTGAGATTTGGGAGGAGATGAGATCGGACGGTGGAGAAAGTGATTATAATCTTTGTAATCTTTTTGGACTAAAAGGTGGATCTACTGGTTAAGGTAGGAGTAGACCCGGCAATTTTCAACACGACACGAAAAAACGACACGAAACGACATGAAAATTTAGTGTTTGGGTTTACATTTTTAGTACACGACACGAAAGTACACGAACACGAAAGTACACGACCGAGATTTAGTGTCGGGTTTGGGTTTACCCTTCAAGTACACGACACGACACGAAGTACACGAAATAAATAAATAAATATATAAATATATAAATATATATATATATATATATATATATAATTTTTTTAACAATAATATACAAGTAAATCAAATCGTCAAGGCTCTCCCTCAAACATATCTCTCAATATCTCGTCTCTCCCATATCTCTCTCCCTCCTTATCTCAATCTCAATCTCTATTCTCTCTCGTCTCTCAATTAGCTGTTTTGTTTTGTTGGTATTAGATATTAGATATTTTAATATTTTTATTAGACATTTAACATTTATATTTGTGATTATACATAAATTTATAATAATATTTATAAATACTATGTAAAAATACATTTTTAATATATATTTGTAAAAATATAATCGAAAATTGTAATATTTTAATATATTTATATATTTATTTTAATTCTTATTATTAATTAAAATAACACGAAACACGACACGAAACGTACACGAAACGAAAGTACACGAACACGAAATGACACGAACCCCTAAACGGGTGGGTTTGGGTTTAGCATTCAAGTACACGAAACACGAAAGTACACGACACGAAACGACACGACCCACCCGTTTTGACATGTCTAGGTAGGAGTATTCTTTAATGGATCCAAGTTATATGTTCGATCTAGGCTTAGCTTACTGCTTTACATTTTCTATTTTGAACTGTCCATTCCATTTCTTTACATTACTAAAAATAGTAATTTGTAACAATAAAATACATTATTACATCCACTACTTCACTCCACCTTTTCAACCATTTACACTATTACACCCACTACTTCACTTATTTTATCAATAAAATTACTATTACACCCATTACTTCATTTATTTTAACAATATTACATCCACTATCTTGGTTTCCGTGCAAAAAGCAAATGTAAAGAACTCAAAAAAAATAGAGGGAGTAGCTTATAGGAGTAGGAGTAGTTATTTTGGTTTGGTTCGGTTCCAATTTTTTTAAATTTCGATTTGTTCGGTTTTTCAATTTGAATCAAAATATATTTTGGTCCGATCCGATTTTCTTCAAAATATTTCGGTCCTGGACCGAATAAATCCAAATATATAAAATATATATTTACATTACAAAGTTAATTTCTATGGAGACCAACTTTTTTATTGGAGACCGGAGACCATATATTAATCAAAACATTATAAAAACCTATTCATTGAAAATCATGTTCTATGAAAATCACTACTGCCTTTATTTCATTGAAAATCTTGAAAATCATATATGTTTCACATGCAAATTTCATTAAAAATCTTGAAAATCATGTATGTTCTACAAACAAAATATTGCAGAACGTATAGTTCTTCAAAACATGTTCTGCTAGCAAATCATATATGATTTTTAAGATTTTGAATAAAATAATAATGCTCATTGAACATTATTTGCAAATATATATGTTTTGCAATATTTTGAGTGCATAATGTATATGGTCTCCACGATCCCACTCAAATGTTGGTCTCCATAGAACTTAACTCTTACATTATATATATATATATAGGGGCTACTCCAATACAAACCTCCTTAGAATACAAACCTTAAAACCAAATTCCAATCCAACATTTAAGCTAATCTAACGATCAAAATAGGGGTACCCCAAGACGAAAAAGTCTTATAATTCTACCCTCTATCTATTCATCGAAAAAAAATAAAAAAAATGATGATGTGGCAGCAATTTTTTTTTTTTTTTTTTATGAATGGATAGAGGGTTGAATTATAAGATTTTTTTGTGAAGAAGCCCTTGGCGGGGCCCTTAGAGTAAATGAAATATAATATATTTTGTGTTGGTTTGTAGTTCTCATTATAAGAATGGTTTGTATTTGAGCAAAAGCCAAGTCATCACATGAACAATATTTTTTTTAATTTTTTTTATTTTTTTATATTTTTGTTGAATAGAGCCAATAATTTTAAACGTTTTTTGTATTGGGTACCCCTAATTTGGTCATTAGATTAGCTTGAAATATTTAATTTAGGTTTAGTTTCTAGTTTCTATTCTAAGTCCTACTAGCTTAAAACCCGTGCAATGCACGGATTTTTTTTAATATTATATTAAATTTTTTAATTATTTGAATTAAATTTTTTAAAACATGATTTTTGGAGATTTAAATTTTTAAATGAGATTATATGATGATAATTATATAAATGTTATTCGTGATAATTCTAGAAAATGGGGAATTTTAGTAAAAAATTTAGAAAAGATGATGGATTTTAGTTGAAAAAGATAATCGGTTAATTATAAGTAATTATAAAATTATTTTTTTATTAGATAGAATGCCCATGATATAATTAGAAAAATAGAGGATTTAGTTAGAGAAAATTAAAAAGTAACATGTTTTAGGTGAAAAAGGTAATTGATTAGTTTATAGTAATTATAAGTTAATTATGTTATTTTACTAAATAAATTGCTTGTAATGTTTTTAGAAAAAGAGAAATTATTGTTGCCCGTGATATTTCTAGGAAAAGAGGGATTTTAATTATAAAATATAGAACGAATGATATGTTTTAACTGGAAAAGTTAATCGATTAATTATTAGTATTATCATACTACTATTTTATTTTATATAATAGAACTGCCCTTAATATACTTGAAAAATGAGATATTTTAGTTAGAAAAAATAGAAAAGAAAACGGGAAAATTAAAAAGGTGACATGTTTTAGGTGAAAAAGGTAATTGATTAGTTTATACTAATTATAATTTAATTATGTTCAATTACTAATTAAAATTGCTCCTAGTATTTTTTAGAAAATGAGAAATTAACGTTGTCCGTTATATTTCTAGAAAAAAAAAATGAAATTAATTAGAAAAAATAGAAAGATGGTATGTTTTAGTTGAAAAGATAATCGATTAATTATTAGTATTGCAGTGCACGAGTTTCTTGTATTATGTTATAAATTTTATTTAATATTAAAATTATGTTTTTTTATATAATCATTATTTTAATAATTTTTTTAATTTTAATTTGTTATAATTTAATATACTCATGTTTACAGATTATAATAATGTTTCCTTATTATAAACAATGTATATGATTTTTAATATATTTTATTAATAATTGAAAATTTTGGTGTGATATTTTCGAGTATATATTAATGATTGTAAGATTTGTTGTAAATTAAAAAGGTAACGTGTTTTAATTAGAAATATTAATGATTGAAAAATATGATACAATTGATCTTTTTAGGTATTTGTAAAAGGTAATATCTTCAACTGAAAGTAAATATGAAAAATACAATCGACTAATTACCATTTGTTATATTATATTGTTATTTATTTTAGGTGTTACATTTTACTTGAAAATTATGGTGTGATATTTTCGGTTATATATTAATGATTGAAAGATTTATTTTAAATTAAAAAGGTAATGTGTTTTAGTTCGAAAAGAAATATTAATGATCGAAAGATATGATATGATTCATGTTTTTACGTGTTTATAAAATGTAATATCTTCAATTAAAAGTAAATATGAAAAAGACAATCGACTAATTACCGTTAATTTTATTATATTAATGTGATATTTTCGGGTATATATTAATGATTGTAAGATTTGTTTTAAATTAAAAAGATAACGTGTTTTAGTTCGAAAGAACATATTAATGATGGAAAGATGTGATATGATTGATGTTTTTAGTTGTTTATAAAAGGTAGTATCTTGACTAATTACCATTAATTATATTATGTTATTACTTATTTTAGGTGTATTTTTTTTTTTATAATGAAGGGTAAGTAAGTAAATTCACGAAGTACCAAAAAATAGGTACCAAAACTTTTAATGTTTCGGTTTTTAAATAATAGTATAGATTTTATTAATAATTAAAAAATATGGTACGCTATTTTCGGATATATATTAATGATCGTAAGATTAGTTTTAAATCAAAAAGGAAACGTATTTTAATTCGAAAGGAAATATTAATGATTGGAAGATATGATAAAAGGTAACATCTTCAACTAAAAGTAAATAAGAAAAAGGCAATCGACTACTTACCACTAATTATATTATGTTAATATTTATTTTAGGTGTTTTAATATATATTTTTCTTTATAATGAAGGGTAAATAAGTAAATTCACGAAGTACCAAAAAATAGGCACAAAAAAACTGGTACCAATTTATATAATCATTATTTTTTACATAATTTTTAATTTTAATTATTACAATTTAATATACACATGTTTACGGATTATACTAATGTTTCCTTAATATAAAAAAATAGGTACCAAAAAACAGGTACCAAAACTTTTAATGTTTCGGTTTTTATATAATAGTATAGATTTTATTAATAATTGAAAAATATGGTACGATATTTTCGGATATATATTAATGATTGTAAGATTAGTTTTAAATCAAAAAGGAAACGTATTTTAATTCGAAAGGAAATATTAATGATTGGAAGATATGATAAAAGGTAACATCTTCAACTAAAAGTAAATATGAAAAAGGCAATCGACTACTTACCATTAATTATATTATGTTAATATTTATTTTAGGTGTTTTAATATATATTTTTCTTTATAATGAAGGGCAAATAAGTAAATTCACGAAGTACGAAAAAATAGGTATAAAAAAACTGGTACCAATTTATATAATCATTATTTTTTACATAATTTTTAATTTTAATTATTATAATTTAATATACACATGTTTACGGATTATATTAATGTTTTCTTATTATAAACAAAGTATATTTTTAATATATTTTATTAATAATTGAAAAATATTGCATGATATTTTCTGGTATATATTAATGATTGTAAGATTTGTTTTAATTAAAAAGGAAACGTATTTTAATTCGAAATGTAATATTAATGATTGGAAGATATGATAAAAGGTAATATTTTCAACTAAAAGTAAATATGAAAAAGGCAATCGACTAATTACCATTAATTATATTATGTTAAAATTTATTTTAGGTGTTTTAATATATATTTTTCTTTATAATGAAGGGTACATAAGTAAATTCACGAAGTACCAAAAAACAGGTACCAAAAAATTGGTACCAAAAAACAGGTACCAAAACTTTCAATGTTTCGGAATTTATATAATAGTACTAGCTTATAACCCGTGCAATGCACGGGTTTCTTTTAATATGTTATATAAATTTTATTTTATGCTATAATTATATTTTTATATAATCATTATTTTGTAAAAATTATTTTAATATTATTTTAATATAATTTAATATAAATTTAGTTAATCATGATTTAAAATTTACAATATTATAGAATTTTAAGTTAAATATGTCGTTGACGGGATTCAAAACTTGAATTTTTAGTAAAATACTTTAATCATAAAATATATCTTATAATTACATCTAACGGTTCTTATTAATTACTAAAAATCTAACAGTAAAATGGTTTAATATTTTCGGTATACATTAATGATTGTAAAATTATGTGGTTTAAGATTTATATTATAAATTTTTTTAAAAAAATATGTCTGACAGAATTCGAACCTTGAAATTTTAGTAAATTAATTTAAACATATAAATATCAAATCATTAGATCTAATGGTTCTGATTTTTTACTAAAAATATAAAGGTCATTATTCGTTGTATATATATGTCTTTTATCTTTTGTTAGTGATTAGATGATAGTGTGTTATTTTTTTGGGTATATATTAATTATTGTAAGATTATATTTTAAAATAAAAGTTAACGTGTTTTATTTAGAAAGAAATATTATTGATTGGAAGATACGATATCTTAGGTGTTTATAAAATGTAATATCATCAATCAATTAAAAGTAAACCTCTTTTAATTAAAAAAAAGGCAATCGACTAATTATCATTAATTATATTATTTTACTATTTATTTTAATAGTTAGGATGACCGTGCTGAAGATCGAACAGACAAACTTTCAATGCCCGTGTGATGCACATGTTTCTTTTATTATATTATATAAATTTTATTTAATATTACAATTATGTTTTTATATAATCATTATTTTTAATATTTTTTTAATTTTAATTTAATGTAATTTAATATTGTCATGTTTACGGATTATACTATTGTTTCCTTATTATAAACAATGTATACAGATTTTTAATATATTTTATTAAATAGTGATATAATTGGGGAAAAAATATTTTAGTTAGAGAAAAGAGAAAAAAGAAAAAATTATTTTATTTGTTAACAGTAATTATAATTTATTTTTTAATTAGAAAAAATATAAAAGATATTATTTTTTATTTGAAAAAGGAAACTGTTTAGTTATTAAAAAGAATGTAACATGTTTAACCTGAAAAAGTAGATTGATTAGTAAAATAAAAATTTTAGTTAAATAAAATATAAAAAAAAGATTTTTAAATGGTAACCCGTGATATAATTGGAAAAAGAGATATTTTAGTTAGAGAAAAGAGAAAAGATAATTTGAATGAAAAAATTAATTAATTAGTTAATAGTAATTATAATATGTTTTTTAGTTTAGATAAAATATAAAAGATTTTTTATTTTACTTGAAAAAGGAAACTGCTTAGTTATTAAAAAGGAAAGAAAAGGTAACATGTTTAACCTGAAAAAGGAAATAATTTGTTTTTTAATTAGAAAAAATATAAAAGATATTATATTTTATTTGAAAAAGGAAACTGTTTAGTTATTAAAAAAAAGGTAACATGTTTAACCTGAAAAAGTAGATTGATTAGTAAAGTAAAAATTTTAGTTAAATAAAATATAAAAGAAGATTTTTAAATGGTAACCCGTTATATAATTGGAAAAAGAGATAATTTAGTTAGAAAAAAGAGAAAAGATAATTTGAATGAAAAAATTAATTAATTAGTTAATAGTAATTATAATATGCTTTTTAGTTTAGATAAAATATAAAAGATATTTTATATATTTGAAAAAGGAAACTGATAAGTTATTAAAAAGGAAAGAAAAGATAACATGTTTAACCTGAAAAAGGAAATAATTTATTTTTTAATTAGAAAAAATATAAAAGATATTATATTTTATTTGAAAAAAGAAACTGTTTAGTTATTAAAAAAAAAGGTAACATGTTTAACCTGAAAAAGTAGATTAATTAGTAAAGTAAAAATTTTAGTTAAATAAAATATAAAAGAAGGTTTTTAAAAGGTAACCCGTGATATAACCGGAAAAAGAGATATTTTAGTTAGAGAAAAGATAATTTGAATGAAAAAATTAATTAATTAGTTAATAGTAATTATAATATGTTTTTTAGTTTAGATAAAATATAAAAGATATTTTATTTGACTTTAAAAAGGAAACTGTTTAGTTATTAAAAAGAAAAGAAAAGGTAACATGTTTAACCTCAAAAAGGAAATAATTTGTTTTTTAATTAGAAAAAATATAAAAGATATTATATTTTATTTGAAAAAGGAAACTATTTAGTTATTAAAAAAAAAGTTACATGTTTAACCTGAAAAAGTAGATTGATTAGTAAAGTAAAAATTTTAGTTAAATAAAATATAAAAGAAGATTTTGAAAAGGTAATCCGTGATATAATTGGAAAAAGAGATATTTTAGTTAGAGAAAAGAGAAAAGATAATTTGAATGAAAAAATTAATTAATTAGTTAATAGTAATTATAATATGTTTTTTAGTTTAGATAAAATATAAAAGATATTTTATTTTACTTTAAAAAGGAAACTGTTTAGTTATTAAAAAGAAAAGAAAAGGTAACATGTTTAACCTCAAAAAGGAAATAATTTGTTTTTTAATTAGAAAAAATATAAAAGATATTATATTTTATTTGAAAAAGGAAACTATTTAGTTATTAAAAAAAAGTGACATGTTTAACCTGAAAAAGTAGATTGATTAGTAAAGTAAAAATTTTAGTTAAATAAAATATAAAAAAAGATTTTTAAAAGGTAATCCGTGATATAATTGGAAAAATAGATATTTTAGTTAGAGAAAAGAGAAAAGATAATTTGAATGAAAAAAATTAATTAATTAGTTAATAGTAATTATAATATGTTTTTTAGTTTAGAGAAAATATAAAAGATATTTTATTTTACTTTAAAAAGGAAACTACTTAGTTATTAAAAAGGAAAGAAAAGGTAACATGTTTAACCTGAAAAAGGAAATTGATTAGTAAAGCAAAAATTTTAGTTAGATAAAATATAAAAAAATATATTATCTATAATTAAGTAAGGGTAAATTAGTAAAATCAATAGGTACCAACCAACCAAACTTTTAATGTTATTTTGTTTTTTAATTAGAAAAAATATGAAAGATATTATATTTTTTTTGAAAAAGGAAATTGTTTAGTTATTAAAAAAAGGTAATATGTTTAACCTGAAAAAATAGATTGATTAGTAAAGTAAAAATTTTAGTTAAATAAAATATAAAATAAGATTTTTAAAAGGTAACCCGTGATATAATTGTAAAAAGAGATATTTTAGTTAGAGAAAAGAGAAAAGATAATTTGAATGAAAAAATTAATTAATTAGTTAATAGTAATTATAATATGTTTTTTAGTTTAGATAAAATATAAAAGATATTTTATTTTACTTGAAAAGGAAACTGCTTAGTTATTAAAAAGGAAAGAAAAGGTAACATGTTTAACTTGAAAAAGGAAATAATTTGTTTTTTAATTAGAAAAAATATAAAAGATATTATATTTTATTTGAAAATGGAAACTGTTTAGTTATTAAAAAAAAAGTAACATGTTTAACCTGAAAATGTAGATTGATTAGTAAAGTAAAAATTTTAGTTAAATAAAATATAAAAGAAGATTTTTAAAAGGTAACCCGTGATATAATTGGAAAAAGAGATATTTTAGTTAGAGAAAATAGAAAAGATTATTTGAATGAAAAAATTAATTAATTAGTTAATAGTAATTATAATATGTTTTTTAGTTTAGATAAAATATAAAAGATATTTTATTTTACTTTAAAAAGGAAACTGCTTAATTATTAAAAAGGAAAGAAAAGGTAACATGTTTAACCTGATATATTGAAAAAGGAAATTGATTAGTAAAGCAAAAATTTTAGTTAGATAAAATATAAAAAAATATTTTATCTATAATTAAGTAAGGGTAAATTAGTAAAATCAATAGGTACCAACCAACCAACCAAACTTTATGCACGGATTTTTTTAATATTGTAAAAAAAAATTATTAACTTTTTTTAAATATGAATTTTGGAGGCTTAAATATTTAAATGAGATGATGATCATAATTATATAAATGTTATCCATGATATTTCTTTAAAAGGAATGATTTTAGTTAAAAAAAAATATAGAAAATGCGATAGGTTTTAGTTGAAAAGGTAATAAGTTATTTATTAATAATTATAAAATTATTATTTTGTTTTATTAAATAGAATGCCCGTGATATAATTGAAAAAAGAGAGGATTTAGTTAGAGAAAATTAAAAAGGTAATATATTTTAGGTGAAAAGGGTAATTCATTAATTTACAGTAATTATAATTTAATTATGTTATTTTACAAAATAAAATTGCTCGTAATGTTTTTAGAAAAGGAGAAATTAATGTTGCTCATGATATTTATAAAAAGGAATTTTAGTTAGATAATATAAGAAAAAGATGATACGTTTTAGCTAAAAAGGATAATCGTTAATATTAGTATTATAATATTATTATTTAATTTTATTAAATAGAGTCGTCCATGATATAATTGGAAAAAGAGAAATTTTAGTTTGAAAAAATAGAAAAAGGTAACGTGGAAATTAAAAGGTGACATACTTTAGGTGAAAATGGTAATTGATTAGTTTATACTTTATAGTAATTATAATTTAATTGCTATTTTACAAAATAAAATTGCTGATAATATTTTTAGAAAATGAGAAATTAATGTTACCCATGATATTTTTTAAAAAAGGAATTTAATTAGAAAAATAGAAAAGATTATACATTTTTAGCTGAAAAGGTAATCGGTTAATTAATAACATTATAATATTATGATTTTATTTTTATTAAATAGATTCATAATTTGAAAAAGAGAGGTTTTAGTTAGAGAAAATAAAAAAGGTAACTTGTTTTGGCTGAATAAGGTAACCCGTGATATAATTGGAAAAAAAATAAATATAATATATTATATTTTACCTGAAAAAGGAAACTGCTTAGTTATTAAAAAGAAAAGAAAAATGTAACATGTTTAACCTGAAAAAGTAAATTGATTAAATTTTAGTTAAATAAAATATAAAAGAAGATTTTAAAATGGTAACCCGTGATATTTGTTGAGTATTGAACACGGTAAAAGAATACAGAGGGGGGGGGTGAATGGATTCTTGAACTTTTCTTGGGTTGAGTCTGTGTAGCAGATAAGTGCCTGTGTGTGCAGAAATTAAGGTGCGGATAAATAAACAACACAAGACACAATATCACTTTAATCTAATGTATATTAGATAAAGGTTGCTACAATCTGTGAATACAAATGGTAGTATTCTCAGCTTCGTTTTTCTCAGAGAGATATGGCTTACAGTGTATGAAAAACTTGACTCACAAAGTTTCTAAGTTATGAAGTGAGGCTGTGTCCTTATAGAACATGGATACAGCCTGCCTACTACAAATAAGGTAGCTAAACAAATTACTTTCTAGTCTGTCTATCCTTTGTTAGTTACAGAGGCATGCCTGTACTCATCTAATAACAAGCCTAATTGTTTGTAATGCTTTGCATTACTTACATGACCTCTTAACTGAGGGAACCTCTAGTTGTAGAGTTTCTGTTTGTATTGTACTTGTAATAGGCATCAAATCCTAGTTGTGTAACTGTACAAATAGAGTCTAGAATAATGCTTGAAAGAAGTTCCATGGTTCATGCCTCAAGCAAGGAGTTAAAGACTGCCAAATAATCACAGTTGGGATTTGAAGAAATGAAGAATTTACCTAAGTACCAATTCGAGAAGTATATTTGTCTATTCGAGAAGTCCAGCATTCGAGAAGTCAGAGATTCGATATCTCAAGACACTATTCGATATCTCTGAATACACTGTTCGATATCTCATTCGATATCTCAGGGATTCGATATGTCTACTACTCTATTCGAGAACTCAAGAAGTCAACAAGTCAAGATGGTATTCGAGTTCTCAAAGAGTCAACAAGTCAAAGTTCCATTCGATATCTCAAGGACTCAGAAAGCTATTCGACAACTCGAGGATTCGATAAGTCAAATGTTCTATTCGACAACTCAAGGAATCCTGATGGAAAAGAGCTATTCGAGAAGTGGTTCGATATGTCTTTATAACAGTATTCGAGAACTCAGAGTTATCGATCAAGTCAATTCTAGTTCTCGAATCACTTACTTAGTCACTTCTCGAATACATTCTTGGAGACAAAATACTGAAGAAATTGTACAAGTCAGAAACCTGCAACAAGCCAATGCACTTTATGGACCACAATCTGTAACGTGCTCTGGAAAGCCTACAAGGAAGCTTGGAGAGATATAGAAGAGACAAGGAGCTAAAGAAGTGGATCTAAACAGGCTTTGCAAAGTCAAATCTGTAACCGTTTGGATGCTTACTCAAAAAGGATAGACAGACTAGAAAGTAATTTGTTTAGCTACCTTATTTGTAGTAAGCAGGCTGTATCCATGTTCTATAAGGACACAGCCTCACTTCATAACTTAGTAACTTTTGTGAGTCAAGTTTTTCATACACTGTAAGCCATATCTCTCTGAGAAAAACGAAGCTGAGAATACTACCATTTGTATTCACAGATTGTAGCAACCTTTATCTAATATACATTAGATTAAAGTGATATTGTGTCTTGTGTTGTTTATTTATCCGCACCTTAATTTCTGCACACACAGGCACTTATCTGCTACACAGACTCAACCCAAGAAAAGTTCAAGAATCCATTCACCCCCCCCCTCTGTATTCTTTTACCGTGTTCAATACTCAACAAGTGGTATCAGAGCGGGCTGTTTATTCAAAAACAGAGAAACGATCATGAGTTCGAATACACCAAAGACTACAGGAACGGTGAAGGTCCCTAAGTTTGATAAAGAAAACTTCAACCTCTGGAAGATAAAGATGATGTTGTTCATCAAAGCCTCTCATCCCTTGTATCCTGAGATTCTCAAGAATGGTCCTTTTGTTCCACAACAAGAGATACCAGAGAAGACTGTTGGAACCATAACAATCCCTAGAGCTTATGAGGCCAAGGATCCATCAAAGTGGACAGAGTCAGAAAGGGAGAAGGTTGCTCTTGACAGCCACCTCATGTTGCTCATCATTGATTCCATGGATATGTCAATGTTTGCAAACATTGCATCATGCACGTCTGCTAAAGAGATGTGGGATCACATTGAGGTGTTGTGTGAAGGGACTGATGAGGTTAAAGAAAACAGGAAACAGATACTGGTCACACAGTATGAAGCTTTCATGGCACAGCCCAAGGAAAGCATCACTGAGATGTTTGAAAGGTTTCACAAGCTAGTTACTGAGTTGCAGATGAATGGAAAGGTTTACAGCACCAAGGAGTTAAATATGAAATTTCTGTTGTCTTCACCAAATCATCTGGAGCAAAGAGTCATTTCCCTTAGAGAGAGAGATTTGAACAAAGTCACCTATGATGTACTCTATGGAGTCCTAAAGACTCATGAACTTGAGTTGCTTCAGAAGAGGGCTATCCAAGCCAACCAAGGTAGGATGATAAACACATCATGTGCCTTGATTGTCAACAAATCCATTCTGGACCTAGAAGCATCTACAAGCCAACTAAGGATAGAGGAGGTGGCAGATGATGAAGAAACTGAAGCTGGGGTGAGTGAACCTGTTGAAGAAAAGGAGGAAGAAGAAGAGGAGTTTTACACTCTGGAAGAACTTGATGGGATGGAAAATACTTCATATGCTTTCATGGCCAGAAAATTTCCAAACATCAGATTTAAAAGAAATCAACCCTTCAAACCCAAAACTCAAAACCATTCAGCCAACAAGAACAAGGCACCTGTGAAACCAAACAGAAATAAGTTCAAAACCGGTTATGTGGATAGGTCATCTGTAAGGTGTTATAGATGCAATGACCTAGGGCATTTTGCCAGTGAATGCAAGAAGCCTAAAAAGAAGGATAGAGATTATCTTGAGCTAGAAGCTAAGTATGAGGCCCTTCTGAAAAAGCAGACACATGGTAAGGCCTACATAGCTGAAGGGAAGTGTTGGGATGATTCTGAGAGTGATGAAGAGGAACAAGAATTCTGCAATTATGCCTTGATGGCCAACTCCAAGGATGACTCATCTTCATCTGATTCTCAGGTACCATCTCTCACTACTATAGACATGTCTGTTTCTGAATACAAATCCATGATTGAACAATTATCTGTTGAAATGTTTAATATTCATACTAGTATGACTGCTGCTAATGAGGAGATTGCTAAACTGTCTACTAGAAATGAAGTATTAACCAAAAAGAATGAGGAACTTGAGCTAACTGCTATGCAAGTAGAAAACCTTAAGAAAGAAGTTGAATATTTGGAGAACAAGGTTCTATGTGCTAGTCAAGTAGAGAAGGCTCTTAGGGATGAATTAGCTGAGAATGAATTCAAACTTAAAACTTTCAAGAAATCATCTGGTTTAGTGCAATCCTACTGTGAGAAAATTGAAGCTAAACCTAAAGCAGCTATTGGACTTGACTATGACTCTCTCAAACAAAGGAAAGGCTATGCTGTCATTGAAGAGGACACAGCTGTTCATGAGAAAGTGCCTCACATTTTGAGAAAAACTGAAAATCCAATTTTTAAGGAATCAACATTTGAAATTGATGAGGATGCCTTACTCATCAAGCAAATGTTGAATGATGAGGATGAGGCACAATCTAGTGAACAGCAAGCATCCTCTAAGGGTGAGAGTGTCAAGTCAAAGACCAAGAAGCCAGTAGTTGATAGGCCAAGACCTAAGAAGTTTGTTAAGTTTGTATCAGCTGGGAAGAGTGAATCAGAAAAGGAAGTGACTAAAAAGAAACAGAACAGAAATGGCAAGTTAGGGATTAACAAGGATAACAACTATGCTTATATGCCTAATGCCCCTAGAAAAACTTGTCAGAACTGTTTTAGTACCAATCATCTAACTCATGCATGCAAGAAACCTGTTGGTAGTGTGTCTAAACCTTTCTATGATTGTTCTGTGCCTCTAAGACATAGAGATGCACCCTTCTGTGATAAATTTGACTGTATGCCATGCAATATGAATGTTATGACTAGTTGTTTTAATTTAAGAAGACAGTTCATTGATGGTTGTATCAGTCACAATTCTCACACACACTACACAAGGTCAAAGTCTTCAAGCCCTCCTAAAGCTAGGAAGGTACCTTTGTCACCTAAGTCTGAAACCTCAGGTTCTAAGACTTCCAACAGTGACAAGAAGACTGACACTAAGAAAGTTAACAAGCATGTTGTTTATGATAAAACTGTCTCTAAGTCACATGGACCCAAACTTGTTTGGGTACCAAAGGAAAAGTAATACCTTTGTGTTTGCAGGGCAAAGAAAGTGAGAAGAAGGTCATGTGGATTTTGGACAGTGGATGCTCAAATCATATGACTGGTGATATGGCCCTGCTATCACAGTATGAGGAAAAGGCTGGCCCAATGGTTGCTTTTGGAGATGACAGCATGGGTAACACATTGGGATATGGCAAGCTGAAAGTTGGAAATGTCATCATTGAAGATGTAGCACTAGTCAAGGGGCTCAAGCATAATCTGTTAAGTGTTGGTCAGTTTACTGATAGAGGATTCAAAGTGAATTTTGACAAAGATGAATGTTTGATCACCCACAAGAAGACTGGTGATTTTGCTCTATCTGGAGTAAGGAAGGGAAGCCTGTTTGTAGCCAATATGGACTCTGCAAACAAGGACAAAATTTGTTGCTTTTACTCAAAAGCATCAAATGAAGATTGTTGGCTGTGGCACAAGAAACTATCACACCTGAACTTTAAGGCCATTAATTCTCTAGTCAAAAGAGAGTTAGTGAGAGGCATGCCCACACTTGAATTCTGCCAAGAAGGAGTGTGTGAGGCTTGTCAAAAAGGAAAAATGAAGAGATCAAGCCACAAGTCAAAAACAGTGACATCTGTAACCAAGCCACTACAACTCATCCATATGGATTTGTTTGGGCCTGTCAACATAATGTCACTTGGAAGAAAGAAGTATGCCCTGGTAATGGTTGATGATTTTTCAAGGTATACATGGGTAGAATTTCTGGCATCAAAAGATGAGGCTCCACAAGTAATCATTGAGCATATAAAGAAAGTTGACAAGGAAGCAAAGGCAAACAATGCAAGTGTGATTGCATTGAGGAGTGATAATGGAACAGAGTTCAGAAATGCCACACTTGAAGCATTCTGCAAAGAGAATGGCATTTCTCAGCAATTCTCAGCTCCAAGGACTCCACAACAAAATGGAGTTGTTGAGAGAAAGAATAGAACTCTAATTGAGGCTGCTAGAACAATGTTACTTGATGCAAAAATGCCCACATGTTTTTGGGCTGAGGCTGTGAGCACTGCATGCTATATTCAGAACAGAACCCTCATCAACAAAAACACTGGAAAGACTCCTTACAACTTGATGACTGGAAAGAAGCCTACACTGAAGTATATTCATACTTTTGGAAGCAAATGCTTTGTACTTAAGGACAATTCTGAATATGTTGGAAAGTTTGATGCAAAAGCATTTGAAGGAATTTTTCTTGGCTATTCTATGGAAAGAATTGCATACAAGGTTTATGTCATCAGTCAAAAGAAAGTTATGGAAAGCACAGATGTAACATTTGATGACAGTAAACTACCTGGACTAGAAGAAGCCAATGATGAAGACAAAGATCCATTGAAGTTTGATAATCTAGATGATTCTGATGAAGAGACTGAAACTAGAGTTGAAACTCAAGTTCAACAAACTCAAGTGAATAATGATACAAGAGAAGAATTTGTGCCAATCAATAGTGAAGAAACAAGCATCCAAGACACACCTGTGAGTAATGGCAACTTCACAGGGGGAGGAAATGAGGATGATCATGATGAGGATGATGAAGCAACATCAAGGGTGAGAAATCAGGCTGAACACTCAAGGAAATGGGATAGATCACACACTGCAGAGCAAATCATTGGAGATCCTAATGCAGGAGTAAGGACTAGGAGAGCAACTCAAAATGAGTGCCTCTATGGATGTTTTCTATCACAAGTTGAGCCTAAGAAACTTGATGATGCATTGTTGGATCCAGATTGGATTATTGCCATGCAAGAGGAGCTGAATCAATTTGAAAGGAACAAAGTATGGGAACTTGTGCCTGCACCAAAGAATAGAACCATTGTTGGAACAAAATGGGTTCTGAAGAATAAGATGGATGAAGATGGTGTAATAATAAGAAACAAAGCAAGGCTGGTTGCAAAAGGATACTCTCAACAGGAAGGCATTGATTATGATGAGACATTTGCCCCTGTTGCTAGATTGGAAGCCATTAGAATATTCTTGGCATTTGCTGCTCATTCAAACTTTAAAGTTTATCAAATGGATGTCAAGAGTGCATTTCTAAATGGAGAGTTGGAAGAAGAGGTTTATGTGCAACAACCACCTGGCTTTGAGGATCCACATTTCCCAGAATTTGTCTACAGATTGCTTAAGGCACTGTATGGACTTAAGCAAGCTCCAAGAGCATGGTATGATACTCTATCACAATTTCTTCTTGAAAATCAATTCACTCGAGGCACATTGGACAAGACACTGTTTTACAAGAAGCATGGTGATGATATGATCCTAGTTCAAATCTATGTGGATGATATCATTTTTGGTTCTACAAATGAGAAACTGTGCGAGAAATTCTCTAAACTCATGCAGAGCAGATATGAGATGAGTATGATGGGAGAGTTGACATTCTTTCTAGGGTTGCAAGTCAGTCAAAGGAAGGATGGTATCTTTATCAGTCAAACCAAGTACATCAAGGATTTATTGAAGAAGTTTGACTTGGAAGATTGTTCACCTGCCAAGACACCCATGGCCACTGCCACTAAATTGGATGAAGATGCTAAAGGCAAGAGAGTAGATATCTCAGTCTACAGAGGCATGGTTGGTTCTCTACTCTACCTCACTGCAAGTAGGCCAGACATCATGTTTGCTACATGCTTGTGTGCAAGGTTTCAATCAAATCCAAAGGAATCACATTTGATTGCAATAAAAAGGATCTTTAGATATCTGAAGGGCACTCCTAACTTGGGATTATGGTACCCTAAGGACACAGGGTTCAATCTGGTTGGCTACTCTGATGCTGATTATGCTGGATGCAGAGTGGATAGGAAAAGCACCTCAGGAAGCTGCCAGTTCCTTGGACAAAGGTTAGTTTCTTGGTATAGCAAGAAACAACAATCTGTGTCAACTTCTACAGCTGAGGCTGAATACATAGCTGCTGGAAGTTGCTGTGCTCAAGTGCTTTGGATTAGAAATCAACTTAGAGATTATGGACTTGTGTTGGAAAGAATTCCAATCATGTGTGACAACACAAGTGCAATCTCTATAGTTGCCAATCCTGTCAATCATTCTAGAACAAAGCACATTGACATCAGATATCATTTCATAAGAGAACATGCAACTAATGGAACCATTGAGTTGCATTATGTCTCTACAGATAAACAACTAGCTGATATATTCACTAAGCCATTAGATGAAGCCACCTTCACAAGGTTGGTAAGTGAGATTGGAATGCTGAATTCTTCAGATTCTGGCTAAGTGAATACATCATCTAGATTGTTGCAGCAGTAAACACTTACTTTATCTAAATCCTCAATATTTTTGAAGTAAGTGTTGGCTGAAATATGATTTATAAATATTTCAAATCTGTTGCATATGTTGAAAATCATATTTTTATTAACTTAAAATTTCTATGAAATTTTGAGAAAATCACTATTTGATTTGCTAGAATATTTTTCAATGAATATGTCTGGTAGATTTTAAAAAGATAGTGAAAATCAAATTTTTATGAGTGATGGGTATAGTTCGATAAGTCAGACTTCTCGAATGATTCACTATTCGACATCTCTAATAAGTCTCATTAGAGTACTCTTGAGTTCTCGAATAGAGTCTTTCTGAGATATCGAATAGAGGAATGATTGACTTCTCGAATATAGTAACTGAGTTCTCGAATGACTGAGTTCTCGAACACTACATTTGAGTTCTCGAATCATTTGAAAAGGCTGAATTCTCGCTGAATTTTAATCGATTTTGGACTTTTTGTCTAAAAGTTTAATTCACTCATAAAAACACATATTATTTAATTTAGAATTATTTCTAAGTTAGATAACTGCCAGCTGTGAGTTTCTATCTGCTTGAGTTATCGATTAAGCCATTCTTGACTTCTCGAATAGTTGTTTTCTACTTCTCGAATGCCTGACTTGTCGATACAAAACTGCTAATCGACAATTCAAGCACTTCATACTTATACAATCTCACATCTATTCGATTCATTTCTTTCGATTTCTCAAGCATCTACACTCTCTAAACCCCTGAAACCCTAGCTACGAAAAGCCAAATTTCTTCTTCAACCTTCAATTTCTTTTCTCTCTTCTACACAAATGGCAACAGTAAAGTTCAACACCAACTTCATCGCTCTCACTAGTGATGTTGAAGCACCCAATACAAATTTCAAGTGCTTTGTGAAATGGATGGCTGAGTCATATATCAAGGATGCACTCTCAGCCAACCCAACTCTATATCTAGATATTCTGGAACAATTCTGGAGTACTGCTATTGTGGAGGTTGTAGCCCTGGAAAACGCAATCACTTCATATGTCATTTACTGCAAGGTTCAAGATAAGGAAATCACTATCACTACTGCAGACATGAACCAAGCACTAGGCCTACAACAAGAGTCATTTGACAGAATGGCCACTAACGCAGAGTTGGAGGAATTCTTTGAGTTCATAAACTACTCAGATGGGATTAATCTTGGAAAGCTAAACAGAAAGAATCTGAGAAAGGAGTGGAGTTATGTGTTTGCAACTCTTCTCCGAGTCTTCACTGCCAGGAAATCAAGCTTTGACCAAATCAGTGCACCTGTGCAGCAAATTGGATATGCTTTGGCCTATGGAAAGAAGATAGATGTTGGCCAAATCATACTTCAAGAATTATATGGGAGACTTGGTAAGAACACAACCAAGAGAGGTACTGATATTTTCTTCCCTCGCTTTATTCAATCTGTACTTAATTATAAAAATGCTTCATTGATTGAATTGCCTGGGATTGATAAAAATAAAATAGGCTATCCTAAGTCCATGACCAAACTCATTTTTGGTAACTTGGAAACTAGGAATGATGTGGATGTAAGACTGAACATAACTCCCCATATGGAGAGTTTGTTTAAGACTTACCCCCACAACATGCCAACATTTGATGCAAAATCTAAGTTAGCACAGCCCAAGCAAGTAGAACAAAATGCTAACCCAGGGCCTGCTAACCAACCCTCTCAACCAAACACTCTACCTCTTACTGAGCCAACTGCATCCTCCTCTCAAAAGGGTGATGTTAGTAAAAAGAAGAGAAAGGAAGTAATGTCTGCACCTTTAAATATCTTGTCTGAAGCAGCATTAGCTGTTGAATTAGGTCTAGGAAGTGAGGAACCTGAGTCACCCTTACACAGAACAAAGAAGAAGAAAACTAAGACCACCTCCTCAGTCACACAAATGGCTGAAGTTGTAAAATCAGGGGCACACAGCTCACTAGGTGTATCCTCTCAACAGGGTGCACCTATAGAATCAAGCATCCTCCCCAATGCACCTTCTTGTATAGAGTCAGCACATGGGAGTGATAAGGCTGGCACAACACTGAGTGGAGAGCACATCACTTTTGAAACTCCCTCTATCTCTCAGGGGGAGTTGCCAAAATCTACTCTAAAACACACTTCTCTTCCAGAATCTATCTCTGAAATTTCTTTGGAACCTGCAACTCAGGCAACTGAGATGCAAGGTATTGATCATCAAGAATTCTTTTCTCTTGATGAGCCAATAATTTCAAGTGACTTAGTGCATGACACTTTGTTCACCACTCAGAACCCACATTTAGATGGTGAGGGAATGCATGCTGAGGCATATCCTAATGACACCATCACAAACACAGAGGTTTCCCTAGTTTTTACTAGAGACTCTGTGCCTGTGTCAACTGCTGGTGTAATTCATCCCACTTCTGTGGTGACACCAGTAGTAGAGTCAATCCATCCGGTTACAGAAGTTGCATCTGTAACTGAGGAGACTAGCTTGCCTAGCTCTAGCTCTGACTTCATGTCAACATGGCTGAAGCCTGTGCAACATGACAGTGCTTCAGGATCAGGGTCTGTTCCACAACAATTGACGGTTGAAGCACTTCAAAGCTTAATTGTGGATCAGATTCCTGAGTTCACAAAGATTGCTCAGCACCTTCTCACTGCAGACATGCCAAATCCAGACTATGAGGCTATTCTGTTATGTCATAGGGATGATGTGGAAGTGCAGAAGTCAAAGATCATTGATGATGCTGAGAGAGATGGCAACATAGATGCCTGGTTGCAAGGAAAATATGATATTACTCTCGATGAAGCACTTCAGTATCTCAGGGAGGAATACATCACTTCACTGGGCTCCAATGCAAAATCCATGTCACCTGGTGAAGTGTATGAAGCTGTAAATGACTCCTACAAGGGTTTCCTCAAGGCTGCACACTATCTTGGCAAGGGAGTCAAAACTGAAGTCAACAGGGTGTGTGATAAGACAGCCACTTCAGTAGCAGAAGTCAAGAGGGCCTTTGATGCTAAATTTCCTCAACTGGACAGTGTGTTCAAGGACATCAAACACTGCAACTCTACCTGCACTCAGATGGACAATGGGCTGGCTGTGCTAAAAGATGCTGTCACAGGTCTGGGGCATAAATTTCAGAATCTATCTGACCAGACTACAGATGCCAATGCCATGCTGAGGATAATGTTCAAGAATCTCTATGGAGATAGGCTAGTGACTGATGTTCCTGTGCATGAATTGTCTAAATATGAAGTGAAGAGACTGCAGGATCAATCTTTATCTGGTTTTAAGGCCAATGAGCTATTCACTAAGGTCAACTCTCTTGAGCAGGAGGTAGCCACTCTCACCAAGACCAATGCTCATCTCACAGACAAGGTTGCATTGCTAAATGATCAGTTGGACACTCAAGCATCCACCACAGCTGATGTTCTTCTGCATCAACAAACCATGTTAGCTGCAATGATGAAGCATATGGGTCTCTCTCTACCTGATGAATCTTCAATCCCAAAGGACATTTCTACAGCCTCTGTGCCTGACAACAAGCCTAAGGGGGAGAAGAAGGCTAGGAACTCAAATTCAAAGGGGGAGACAAAGGGAGAGAAAGGCATAGTAATCAAAGAGGGTGGTCAACAAAGGGCTTCTAAGTCTCTAGCAAATGTGCCTGGCAAGGGAAAAGCCAAAGTAGATGAGCCTCCATCTATCTTGCCAGTTGTCACCTTACCAACTGTGCACATCACTACTCCTGGAGGACAAAAGCAATCCATAACTACCACAGTGGTTGCAGGGAGTATGCCATCTGACAAACCTCAAATCTCTATATCTGAGAGTGCCAAGCCTGTAGAAGTCAAAGTTGTTACTGAGGCCAAGCTACAAGAAGTTGCTAACTCCAATGTTTATCATGATAAAGCCTTCTTGGAGTTTCTGAAAGCCATAAGGGAACAGGTTGGTGACACTCAGTTTTATCTGAGGGAGGTGAAGAAGCAGATAGACTACATCACTGTCATCCCCAAGAAAGTCAACAATATATGGGTCAAGGAGATAGTGATGGTTTCCAAACTAAAGATATGGCATCTAACATACCAGACTCTACAAGACCTAAAGCACTCAGAGATAGATGCCATACTTGAGCTCATTGAGAAAAAGAATGAGAACAGCAAGAGTCTGTTTGATGATTTGAGGAATGGTCAACCTACAAGGCTACCAGAAGTGATCAAGAAGCCATGGACAATTATTTATCAGTCTGGTACCAGAATTGAAGATATCAAGCAATTGGTCATTCCTCATGATCTCACCTCCAGAAATCACAGACTGATCATTGCTATCATTGATCAATTACAGAAGAAGGTTGGAGCCAGAAATGCTGAAGAAATTGAGGCACTGCATATCCTCAGAACCTATATTGCAACTGGTGAAATTCCAGAGATGGCTCAACCTAGGAGAAATAAGGATGATGATTCTGAAGACAAAGGTGATGGGAGGAGAAGACATCACAGGAGAGATAAGGGTGATGAAGATAAGAAGAAAAAGGGGGACAAGGATGGAAAGGATGATGATGACCAGGGTAAAACATATGTGAGAAAGAGTGGAAGACAGCAAGCCTTAGGCAATGCTAGCAGTAATCTCACCACAACACAAGACTCTAAGTCTAGGGTGAATACTGTTAGTAGTGACCTAGCAAAATCTACATCTATGGCTTCTGCAACTGTCTTACCATCTCAAGAAAAGAAGAAGATTCAAGTCAAGAAACCATGTGTATGTTTCAGAAAGCAATCTGCTAATGGAATACTACTATGGTCTACCAACCAAGGTCAAAGATTTCTGCCAAGCAACCATGTCAAAAGGATAAAGTTCAAACATACTGCAAGGAGAGTGAAGCTATCCAAATCTAGAGCCCTAACAATCATTCCAGGATTAAAGCTCCAGCCACTTGATGAAGACTTTGATGAAGAGCAACTGCTATTTCTAAGAGCTCAAAAGATATGCTATGCTGCAATTGTGGATGATCACCTTGTAATCAAGTACACTGATGGGAAAGAAATGAAATTCAAACAAGGGGGTTGTCAACATTGGGGTAAATTGTATGAGATAGAAAGAATCATTGCATTGCTGGATTCTAAGGACAAGGTGGAGAAAGTATGGAAGCTGGAATTGATTGACTTTGTAAAAATGAAGAAAGATTATGCTGAGAAGATAAGAAAGGGCTGCTATGAGAAATGGTTAGAAAGGGAGAAAGAAATTGATAGACTGGAGATTGAAGCAGAAAAGCTAAGGGCAAAGGGATTGTGTAGAGTTCAGTTTGATCCCTATGTGGTGAAGTATAGGAGGAGAAATGGAGATAATGTCAATATAAGAATGAACCTACTCAGTCACTATCCTGCCAACATTCTGAAGCCAGTGCTTGAAGATTTCAAAAACTCTATTATGATTGAAGAATTGGATGCTATGACAGAAATCATGAGAGCAGTAGATGAGATTGCAAGAAAGGAGAAAGAAAGGAAACAGAAAGCATATGATGATCTACAAGCCAAAGCAATGGAGATGCAATCAAAAGAAAATGGCTAGTACCTCATCATACTGTAAGAGTATTTATCTTGTAATTTCATTTATGTGTTCAATCAAAATACATACCTGTACTTTTAAAGTTTTATCTTTATGTATGTTAGGCTTGTTATCAGACATGAAATTGTGACTAAGGGTCTCACTCACAATTTGGGGGAGATTGTTAGTTACAGAGGCATGCCTGTACTCATCTAATAACAAGCCTAATTGTTTGTAATGCTTTGCATTACTTACATGACCTCTTAACTGAGGGAACCTCTAGTTGTAGAGTTTCTGTTTGTATTGTACTTGTAATAGGCATCAAATCCTAGTTGTGTAACTGTACAAATAGAGTCTAGAATAATGCTTGAAAGAAGTTCCATGGTTCATGCCTCAAGCAAGGAGTTAAAGACTGCCAAATAATCACAGTTGGGATTTGAAGAAATGAAGAATTTACCTAAGTACCAATTCGAGAAGTATATTTGTCTATTCGAGAAGTCCAGCATTCGAGAAGTCAGAGATTCGATATCTCAAGACACTATTCGATATCTCTGAATACACTGTTCGATATCTCATTCGATATCTCAGGGATTCGATATGTCTACTACTCTATTCGAGAACTCAAGAAGTCAACAAGTCAAGATGGTATTCGAGTTCTCAAAGAGTCAACAAGTCAAAGTTCCATTCGATATCTCAAGGACTCAGAAAGCTATTCGACAACTCGAGGATTCGATAAGTCAAATGTTCTATTCGACAACTCAAGGAATCCTGATGGAAAAGAGCTATTCGAGAAGTGGTTCGATATGTCTTTATAACAGTATTCGAGAACTCAGAGTTATCGATCAAGTCAATTCTAGTTCTCGAATCACTTACTTAGTCACTTCTCGAATACATTCTTGGAGACAAAATACTGAAGAAATTGTACAAGTCAGAAACCTGCAACAAGCCAATGCACTTTATGGACCACAATCTGTAACGTGCTCTGGAAAGCCTACAAGGAAGCTTGGAGAGATATAGAAGAGACAAGGAGCTAAAGAAGTGGATCTAAACAGGCTTTGCAAAGTCAAATCTGTAACCGTTTGGATGCTTACTCAAAAAGGATAGACAGACTAGAAAGTAATTTGTTTAGCTACCTTATTTGTAGTAAGCAGGCTGTATCCATGTTCTATAAGGACACAGCCTCACTTCATAACTTAGTAACTTTTGTGAGTCAAGTTTTTCATACACTGTAAGCCATATCTCTCTGAGAAAAACGAAGCTGAGAATACTACCATTTGTATTCACAGATTGTAGCAACCTTTATCTAATATACATTAGATTAAAGTGATATTGTGTCTTGTGTTGTTTATTTATCCGCACCTTAATTTCTGCACACACAGGCACTTATCTGCTACACAGACTCAACCCAAGAAAAGTTCAAGAATCCATTCACCCCCCCCCTCTGTATTCTTTTACCGTGTTCAATACTCAACATCCTTTTTGAGTAAGCATCCAAACGGTTACAGATTTGACTTTGCAAAGCCTGTTTAGATCCACTTCTTTAGCTCCTTGTCTCTTCTATATCTCTCCAAGCTTCCTTGTAGGCTTTCCAGAGCACGTTACAGATTGTGGTCCATAAAGTGCATTGGCTTGTTGCAGGTTTCTGACTTGTACAATTTCTTCAGTATTTTGTCTCCAAGAATGTATTCGAGAAGTGACTAAGTAAGTGATTCGAGAACTAGAATTGACTTGATCGATAACTCTGAGTTCTCGAATACTGTTATAAAGACATATCGAACCACTTCTCGAATAGCTCTTTTCCATCAGGATTCCTTGAGTTGTCGAATAGAACTTTTGACTTATCGAATCCTCGAGTTGTCGAATAGCTTTCTGAGTCCTTGAGATATCGAATGGAACTTTGACTTGTTGACTCTTTGAGAACTCGAATACCATCTTGACTTGTTGACTTCTTGAGTTCTCGAATAGAGTAGTAGACATATCGAATCCCTGAGATATCGAATGAGATATCGAACAGTGTATTCAGAGATATCGAATAGTGTCTTGAGATATCGAATCTCTGACTTCTCGAATGCTGGACTTCTCGAATAGACAAATATCCTTCTCGAATTGGTACTTAGGCAAATTCTTCATTTCTTCAAATCCCAACTGTGATTATTTGGCAGTCTTTAACTCCTTGCTTGAGGCATGAACCATGGAACTTCTTTCAAGCATTATTCTAGACTCTATTTGTACAGTTACACAACTAGGATTTGATGCCTATTACAAGTACAATACAAACAGAAACTCTACAACTAGAGGTTCCCTCAGTTAAGAGGTCATGTAAGTAATGCAAAGCATTACAAACAATTAGGCTTGTTATTAGATGAGTACAGGCATGCCTCTGTAACTAACAATCTCCCCCAAATTGTGAGTGAGACCCTTAGTCACAATTTCATGTCTGATAACAAGCCTAACATACATAAAGATAAAACTTTAAAAGTACAGGTATGTATTTTGATTGAACACATAAATGAAATTACAAGATAAATACTCTTACAGTATGATGAGGTACTAGCCATTTTCTTTTGATTGCATCTCCATTGCTTTGGCTTGTAGATCATCATATGCTTTCTGTTTCCTTTCTTTCTCCTTTCTTGCAATCTCATCTACTGCTCTCATGATTTCTGTCATAGCATCCAATTCTTCAATCATAATAGAGTTTTTGAAATCTTCAAGCACTGGCTTCAGAATGTTGGCAGGATAGTGACTGAGTAGGTTCATTCTTATATTGACATTATCTCCATTTCTCCTCCTATACTTCACCACATAGGGATCAAACTGAACTCTACACAATCCCTTTGCCCTTAGCTTTTCTGCTTCAATCTCCAGTCTATCAATTTCTTTCTCCCTTACTAACCATTTCTCATAGCAGCCCTTTCTTATCTTCTCAGCATAATCTTTCTTCATTTTTACAAAGTCAATCAATTCCAGCTTCCATACTTTCTCCACCTTGTCCTTAGAATCCAGCAATGCAATGATTCTTTCTATCTCATACAATTTACCCCAATGTTGACAACCCCCTTGTTTGAATTTCATTTCTTTCCCATCAGTGTACTTGATTACAAGGTGATCATCCACAATTGCAGCATAGCATATCTTTTGAGCTCTTAGAAATAGCAGTTGCTCTTCATCAAAGTCTTCATCAAGTGGCTGGAGCTTTAATCCTGGAATGATTGTTAGGGCTCTAGATTTGGATAGCTTCACTCTCCTTGCAGTATGTTTGAACTTTATCCTTTTGACATGGTTGCTTGGCAGAAATCTTTGACCTTGGTTGGTAGACCATAGTAGTATTCCATTAGCAGATTGCTTTCTGAAACATACACATGGTTTCTTGACTTGAATCTTCTTCTTTTCTTGAGATGGTAAGACAGTTGCAGAAGCCATAGATGTAGATTTTGCTAGGTCACTACTAACAGTATTCACCCTAGACTTAGAGTCTTGTGTTGTGGTGAGATTACTGCTAGCATTGCCTAAGGCTTGCTGTCTTCCACTCTTTCTCACATATGTTTTACCCTGGTCATCATCATCCTTTCCATCCTTGTCCCCCTTTTTCTTCTTATCTTCATCACCCTTATCTCTCCTGTGATGTCTTCTCCTCCCATCACCTTTGTCTTCAGAATCATCATCCTTATATCTCCTAGGTTGAGCCATCTCTGGAATTTCACCAGTTGCAATATAGGTTCTGAGGATATGCAGTGCCTCAATTTCTTCAGCATTTCTGGCTCCAACCTTCTTCTGTAATTGATCAATGATAGCAATGATCAGTCTGTGATTTCTGGAGGTGAGATCATGAGGAATGACCAATTGCTTGATATCTTCAATTCTGGTACCAGACTGATAAATAATTGTCCATGGCTTCTTGATCACTTCTGGTAGCCTTGTAGGTTGACCATTCCTCAAATCATCAAACAGACTCTTGCTGTTCTCATTCTTTTTCTCAATGAGCTCAAGTATGGCATCTATCTCTGAGTGCTTTAGGTCTTGTAGAGTCTGGTATGTTAGATGCCATATCTTTAGTTTGGAAACCATCACTATCTCCTTGACCCATATATTGTTGACTTTCTTGGGGATGACAGTGATGTAGTCTATCTGCTTCTTCACCTCCCTCAGATAAAACTGAGTGTCACCAACCTGTTCCCTTATGGCTTTCAGAAACTCCAAGAAGGCTTTATCATGATAAACATTGGAGTTAGCAACTTCTTGTAGCTTGGCCTCAGTAACAACTTTGACTTCTACAGGCTTGGCACTCTCAGATATAGAGATTTGAGGTTTGTCAGATGGCATACTCCCTGCAACCACTGTGGTAGTTATGGATTGCTTTTGTCCTCCAGGAGTAGTGATGTGCACAGTTGGTAAGGTGACAACTGGCAAGATAGATGGAGGCTCATCTACTTTGGCTTTTCCCTTGCCAGGCACATTTGCTAGAGACTTAGAAGCCCTTTGTTGACCACCCTCTTTGATTACTATGCCTTTCTCTCCCTTTGTCTCCCCCTTTGAATTTGAGTTCCTAGCCTTCTTCTCCCCCTTAGGCTTGTTGTCAGGCACAGAGGCTGTAGAAATGTCCTTTGGGATTGAAGATTCATCAGGTAGAGAGAGACCCATATGCTTCATCATTGCAGCTAACATGGTTTGTTGATGTAGAAGAACATCAGCTGTGGTGGATGCTTGAGTGTCCAACTGATCATTTAGCAATGCAACCTTGTCTGTGAGATGAGCATTGGTCTTGGTGAGAGTGGCTACCTCCTGCTCAAGAGAGTTGACCTTAGTGAATAGCTCATTGGCCTTAAAACCAGATAAAGATTGATCCTGCAGTCTCTTCACTTCATATTTAGACAATTCATGCACAGGAACATCAGTCACTAGCCTATCTCCATAGAGATTCTTGAACATTATCCTCAGCATGGCATTGGCATCTGTAGTCTGGTCAGATAGATTCTGAAATTTATGCCCCAGACCTGTGACAGCATCTTTTAGCACAGCCAGCCCATTGTCCATCTGAGTGCAGGTAGAGTTGCAGTGTTTGATGTCCTTGAACACACTGTCCAGTTGAGGAAATTTAGCATCAAAGGCCCTCTTGACTTCTGCTACTGAAGTGGCTGTCTTATCACACACCCTGTTGACTTCAGTTTTGACTCCCTTGCCAAGATAGTGTGCAGCCTTGAGGAAACCCTTGTAGGAGTCATTTACAGCTTCATACACTTCACCAGGTGACATGGATTTTGCATTGGAGCCCAGTGAAGTGATGTATTCCTCCCTTAGATACTGAAGTGCTTCATCGAGAGTAATATCATATTTTCCTTGCAACCAGGCATCTATGTTGCCATCTCTCTCAGCATCATCAATGATCTTTGACTTCTGCACTTCCACATCATCCCTATGGCATAACAGAATAGCCTCATAGTCTGGATTTGGCATGTCTGCAGTGAGAAGGTGCTGAGCAATCTTTGTGAACTCAGGAATCTGATCCACAATTAAGCTTTGAAGTGCTTCAACCGTCAATTGTTGTGGAACAGACCCTGATCCTGAAGCACTGTCATGTTGCACAGGCTTCAGCCATGTTGACATGAAGTCAGAGCTAGAGCTAGGCAAGCTAGTCTCCTCAGTTACAGATGCAACTTCTGTAACCGGATGGATTGACTCTACTACTGGTGTCACCACAGAAGTGGGATGAATTACACCAGCAGTTGACACAGGCACAGAGTCTCTAGTAAAAACTAGGGGAACCTCTGTGTTTGTGATGGTGTCATTAGGATATGCCTCAGCATGCATTCCCTCACCATCTAAATGTGGGTTCTGAGTGGTGAACAAAGTGTCATGCACTAAGTCACTTGAAATTAGTGGCTCATCAAGAGAAAAGAATTCTTGATGATCAATACCTTGCATCTCAGTTGCCTGAGTTGCAGGTTCCAAAGAAATTTCAGAGATAGATTCTGGAAGAGAAGTGTGTTTTAGAGTAGATTTTGACAACTCCCCCTGAGAGATAGAGGGAGTTTCAAAAGTGATGTGCTCTCCACTCAGTGTTGTGCCAGCCTTATCACTCCCATGTGCTGACTCTATACAAGAAGGTGCATTGGGGAGGATGCTTGATTCTATAGGTGCACCCTGTTGAGAGGATACACCTAGTGAGCTGTGTGCCCCTGATTTTACAACTTCAGCCATTTGTGTGACTGAGGAGGTGGTCTTAGTTTTCTTCTTCTTTGTTCTGTGTAAGGGTGACTCAGGTTCCTCACTCCCTAGACCTAATTCAACAGCTAATGCTGCTTCAGACAAGATATTTAAAGGTGCAGACATTACTTCCTTTCTCTTCTTTTTACTAACATCACCCTTTTGAGAGGATGATGCAGTTGGCTCAGTAAGAGGTAGAGTGTTTGGTTGAGAGGGTTGGTTAGCAGGCCCTGGGTTAGCATTTTGTTCTACTTGCTTGGGCTGTGCTAACTTAGATTTTGCATCAAATGTTGGCATGTTGTGGGGGTAAGTCTTAAACAAACTCTCCATATGGGGAGTTATGTTCAGTCTTACATCCACATCATTCCTAGTTTCCAAGTTACCAAAAATGAGTTTGGTCATGGACTTAGGATAGCCTATTTTATTTTTATCAATCCCAGGCAATTCAATCAATGAAGCATTTTTATAATTAAGTACAGATTGAATAAAGCGAGGGAAGAAAATATCAGTACCTCTCTTGGTTGTGTTCTTACCAAGTCTCCCATATAATTCTTGAAGTATGATTTGGCCAACATCTATCTTCTTTCCATAGGCCAAAGCATATCCAATTTGCTGCACAGGTGCACTGATTTGGTCAAAGCTTGATTTCCTGGCAGTGAAGACTTGGAGAAGAGTTGCAAACACATAACTCCACTCCTTTCTCAGATTCTTTCTGTTTAGCTTTCCAAGATTAATCCCATCTGAGTAGTTTATGAACTCAAAGAATTCCTCCAACTCTGCGTTAGTGGCCATTCTGTCAAATGACTCTTGTTGTAGGCCTAGTGCTTGGTTCATGTCTGCAGTAGTGATAGTGATTTCCTTATCTTGAACCTTGCAGTAAATGACATATGAAGTGATTGCGTTTTCCAGGGCTACAACCTCCACAATAGCAGTACTCCAGAATTGTTCCAGAATATCTAGATATAGAGTTGGGTTGGCTGAGAGTGCATCCTTGATATATGACTCAGCCATCCATTTCACAAAGCACTTGAAATTTGCATTGGGTGCTTCAACATCACTAGTGAGAGCGATGAAGTTGGTGTTGAACTTTACTGTTGCCATTTGTGTAGAAGAGAGAAAAGAAATTGAAGGTTGAAGAAGAAATTTGGCTTTTCGTAGCTAGGGTTTCAGGGGTTTAGAGAGTGTAGATGCTTGAGAAATCGAATGAAATGAATCGAATAGATGTGAGATTGTATAAGTATGAAGTGCTTGAATTGTCGATTAGCAGTTTTGTATCGACAAGTCAGGCATTCGAGAAGTAGAAAACAACTATTCGAGAAGTCAAGAATGGCTTAATCGATAACTCAAGCAGATAGAAACTCACAGCTGGCAGTTATCTAACTTAGAAATAATTCTAAATTAAATAATATGTGTTTTTATGAGTGAATTAAACTTTTAGACAAAAAGTCCAAAATCGATTAAAATTCAGCGAGAATTCAGCCTTTTCAAATGATTCGAGAACTCAAATATAGTGTTCGAGAACTCAGTCATTCGAGAACTCAGTTACTATATTCGAGAAGTCAATCATTCCTCTATTCGATATCTCAGAAAGACTCTATTCGAGAACTCAAGAGTACTCTAATGAGACTTATTAGAGATGTCGAATAGTGAATCATTCGAGAAGTCTGACTTATCGAACTATACCCATCACTCATAAAAATTTGATTTTCACTATCTTTTTAAAATCTACCAGACATATTCATTGAAAAATATTCTAGCAAATCAAATAGTGATTTTCTCAAAATTTCATAGAAATTTTAAGTTAATAAAAATATGATTTTCAACATATGCAACAGATTTGAAATATTTATAAATCATATTTCAGCCAACACTTACTTCAAAAATATTGAGGATTTAGATAAAGTAAGTGTTTACTGCTGCAACAATCTAGATGATGTATTCACTTAGCCAGAATCTGAAGAATTCAGCATTCCAATCTCACTTACCAACCTTGTGAAGGTGGCTTCATCTAATGGCTTAGTGAATATATCAGCTAGTTGTTTATCTGTAGAGACATAATGCAACTCAATGGTTCCATTAGTTGCATGTTCTCTTATGAAATGATATCTGATGTCAATGTGCTTTGTTCTAGAATGATTGACAGGATTGGCAACTATAGAGATTGCACTTGTGTTGTCACACATGATTGGAATTCTTTCCAACACAAGTCCATAATCTCTAAGTTGATTTCTAATCCAAAGCACTTGAGCACAGCAACTTCCAGCAGCTATGTATTCAGCCTCAGCTGTAGAAGTTGACACAGATTGTTGTTTCTTGCTATACCAAGAAACTAACCTTTGTCCAAGGAACTGGCAGCTTCCTGAGGTGCTTTTCCTATCCACTCTGCATCCAGCATAATCAGCATCAGAGTAGCCAACCAGATTGAACCCTGTGTCCTTAGGGTACCATAATCCCAAGTTAGGAGTGCCCTTCAGATATCTAAAGATCCTTTTTATTGCAATCAAATGTGATTCCTTTGGATTTGATTGAAACCTTGCACACAAGCATGTAGCAAACATGATGTCTGGCCTACTTGCAGTGAGGTAGAGTAGAGAACCAACCATGCCTCTGTAGACTGAGATATCTACTCTCTTGCCTTTAGCATCTTCATCCAATTTAGTGGCAGTGGCCATGGGTGTCTTGGCAGGTGAACAATCTTCCAAGTCAAACTTCTTCAATAAATCCTTGATGTACTTGGTTTGACTGATAAAGATACCATCCTTCCTTTGACTGACTTGCAACCCTAGAAAGAATGTCAACTCTCCCATCATACTCATCTCATATCTGCTCTGCATGAGTTTAGAGAATTTCTCGCACAGTTTCTCATTTGTAGAACCAAAAATGATATCATCCACATAGATTTGAACTAGGATCATATCATCACCATGCTTCTTGTAAAACAGTGTCTTGTCCAATGTGCCTCGAGTGAATTGATTTTCAAGAAGAAATTGTGATAGAGTATCATACCATGCTCTTGGAGCTTGCTTAAGTCCATACAGTGCCTTAAGCAATCTGTAGACAAATTCTGGGAAATGTGGATCCTCAAAGCCAGGTGGTTGTTGCACATAAACCTCTTCTTCCAACTCTCCATTTAGAAATGCACTCTTGACATCCATTTGATAAACTTTAAAGTTTGAATGAGCAGCAAATGCCAAGAATATTCTAATGGCTTCCAATCTAGCAACAGGGGCAAATGTCTCATCATAATCAATGCCTTCCTGTTGAGAGTATCCTTTTGCAACCAGCCTTGCTTTGTTTCTTATTATTACACCATCTTCATCCATCTTATTCTTCAGAACCCATTTTGTTCCAACAATGGTTCTATTCTTTGGTGCAGGCACAAGTTCCCATACTTTGTTCCTTTCAAATTGATTCAGCTCCTCTTGCATGGCAATAATCCAATCTGGATCCAACAATGCATCATCAAGTTTCTTAGGCTCAACTTGTGATAGAAAACATCCATAGAGGCACTCATTTTGAGTTGCTCTCCTAGTCCTTACTCCTGCATTAGGATCTCCAATGATTTGCTCTGCAGTGTGTGATCTATCCCATTTCCTTGAGTGTTCAGCCTGATTTCTCACCCTTGATGTTGCTTCATCATCCTCATCATGATCATCCTCATTTCCTCCCCCTGTGAAGTTGCCATTACTCACAGGTGTGTCTTGGATGCTTGTTTCTTCACTATTGATTGGCACAAATTCTTCTCTTGTATCATTATTCACTTGAGTTTGTTGAACTTGAGTTTCAACTCTAGTTTCAGTCTCTTCATCAGAATCATCTAGATTATCAAACTTCAATGGATCTTTGTCTTCATCATTGGCTTCTTCTAGTCCAGGTAGTTTACTGTCATCAAATGTTACATCTGTGCTTTCCATAACTTTCTTTTGACTGATGACATAAACCTTGTATGCAATTCTTTCCATAGAATAGCCAAGAAAAATTCCTTCAAATGCTTTTGCATCAAACTTTCCAACATATTCAGAATTGTCCTTAAGTACAAAGCATTTGCTTCCAAAAGTATGAATATACTTCAGTGTAGGCTTCTTTCCAGTCATCAAGTTGTAAGGAGTCTTTCCAGTGTTTTTGTTGATGAGGGTTCTGTTCTGAATATAGCATGCAGTGCTCACAGCCTCAGCCCAAAAACATGTGGGCATTTTTGCATCAAGTAACATTGTTCTAGCAGCCTCAATTAGAGTTCTATTCTTTCTCTCAACAACTCCATTTTGTTGTGGAGTCCTTGGAGCTGAGAATTGCTGAGAAATGCCATTCTCTTTGCAGAATGCTTCAAGTGTGGCATTTCTGAACTCTGTTCCATTATCACTCCTCAATGCAATCACACTTGCATTGTTTGCCTTTGCTTCCTTGTCAACTTTCTTTATATGCTCAATGATTACTTGTGGAGCCTCATCTTTTGATGCCAGAAATTCTACCCATGTATACCTTGAAAAATCATCAACCATTACCAGGGCATACTTCTTTCTTCCAAGTGACATTATGTTGACAGGCCCAAACAAATCCATATGGATGAGTTGTAGTGGCTTGGTTACAGATGTCACTGTCTTTGGCTTGTGGCTTGATCTCTTCATTTTTCCTTTTTGACAAGCCTCACACACTCCTTCTTGGCAGAATTCAAGTGTGGGCATGCCGCTCACTAACTCTCTTTTGACTAGAGAATTAATGGCCTTAAAGTTCAGGTGTGATAGTTTCTTGTGCCACAGCCAACAATCTTCATTTGATGCTTTTGAGTAAAAGCAACAAATTTTGTCCTTGTTTGCAGAGTCCATATTGGCTACAAACAGGCTTCCCTTCCTTACTCCAGATAGAGCAAAATCACCAGTCTTCTTGTGGGTGATCAAACATTCATCTTTGTCAAAATTCACTTTGAATCCTCTATCAGTAAACTGACCAACACTTAACAGATTATGCTTGAGCCCCTTGACTAGTGCTACATCTTCAATGATGACATTTCCAACTTTCAGCTTGCCATATCCCAATGTGTTACCCATGCTGTCATCTCCAAAAGCAACCATTGGGCCAGCCTTTTCCTCATACTGTGATAGCAGGGCCATATCACCAGTCATATGATTTGAGCATCCACTGTCCAAAATCCACATGACCTTCTTCTCACTTTCTTTGCCCTGCAAACACAAAGGTATTACTTTTCCTTTGGTACCCAAACAAGTTTGGGTCCATGTGACTTAGAGACAGTTTTATCATAAACAACATGCTTGTTAACTTTCTTAGTGTCAGTCTTCTTGTCACTGTTGGAAGTCTTAGAACCTGAGGTTTCAGACTTAGGTGACAAAGGTACCTTCCTAGCTTTAGGAGGGCTTGAAGACTTTGACCTTGTGTAGTGTGTGTGAGAATTGTGACTGATACAACCATCAATGAACTGTCTTCTTAAATTAAAACAACTAGTCATAACATTCATATTGCATGGCATACAGTCAAATTTATCACAGAAGGGTGCATCTCTATGTCTTAGAGGCACAGAACAATCATAGAAAGGTTTAGACACACTACCAACAGGTTTCTTGCATGCATGAGTTAGATGATTGGTACTGAAACAGTTCTGACAAGTTTTTCTAGGGGCATTAGGCATATAAGCATAGTTGTTATCCTTGTTAATCCCTAACTTGCCATTTCTGTTCTGTTTCTTTTTAGTCACTTCCTTTTCTGATTCACTCTTCCCAGCTGATACAAACTTAACAAACTTCTTAGGTCTTGGCCTATCAACTACTGGCTTCTTGGTCTTTGACTTGACACTCTCACCCTTAGAGGATGCTTGCTGTTCACTAGATTGTGCCTCATCCTCATCATTCAACATTTGCTTGATGAGTAAGGCATCCTCATCAATTTCAAATGTTGATTCCTTAAAAATTGGATTTTCAGTTTTTCTCAAAATGTGAGGCACTTTCTCATGAACAGCTGTGTCCTCTTCAATGACAGCATAGCCTTTCCTTTGTTTGAGAGAGTCATAGTCAAGTCCAATAGCTGCTTTAGGTTTAGCTTCAATTTTCTCACAGTAGGATTGCACTAAACCAGATGATTTCTTGAAAGTTTTAAGTTTGAATTCATTCTCAGCTAATTCATCCCTAAGAGCCTTCTCTACTTGACTAGCACATAGAACCTTGTTCTCCAAATATTCAACTTCTTTCTTAAGGTTTTCTACTTGCATAGCAGTTAGCTCAAGTTCCTCATTCTTTTTGGTTAATACTTCATTTCTAGTAGACAGTTTAGCAATCTCCTCATTAGCAGCAGTCATACTAGTATGAATATTAAACATTTCAACAGATAATTGTTCAATCATGGATTTGTATTCAGAAACAGACATGTCTATAGTAGTGAGAGATGGTACCTGAGAATCAGATGAAGATGAGTCATCCTTGGAGTTGGCCATCAAGGCATAATTGCAGAATTCTTGTTCCTCTTCATCACTCTCAGAATCATCCCAACACTTCCCTTCAGCTATGTAGGCCTTACCATGTGTCTGCTTTTTCAGAAGGGCCTCATACTTAGCTTCTAGCTCAAGATAATCTCTATCCTTCTTTTTAGGCTTCTTGCATTCACTGGCAAAATGCCCTAGGTCATTGCATCTATAACACCTTACAGATGACCTATCCACATAACCGGTTTTGAACTTATTTCTGTTTGGTTTCACAGGTGCCTTGTTCTTGTTGGCTGAATGGTTTTGAGTTTTGGGTTTGAAGGGTTGATTTCTTTTAAATCTGATGTTTGGAAATTTTCTGGCCATGAAAGCATATGAAGTATTTTCCATCCCATCAAGTTCTTCCAGAGTGTAAAACTCCTCTTCTTCTTCCTCCTTTTCTTCAACAGGTTCACTCACCCCAGCTTCAGTTTCTTCATCATCTGCCACCTCCTCTATCCTTAGTTGGCTTGTAGATGCTTCTAGGTCCAGAATGGATTTGTTGACAATCAAGGCACATGATGTGTTTATCATCCTACCTTGGTTGGCTTGGATAGCCCTCTTCTGAAGCAACTCAAGTTCATGAGTCTTTAGGACTCCATAGAGTACATCATAGGTGACTTTGTTCAAATCTCTCTCTCTAAGGGAAATGACTCTTTGCTCCAGATGATTTGGTGAAGACAACAGAAATTTCATATTTAACTCCTTGGTGCTGTAAACCTTTCCATTCATCTGCAACTCAGTAACTAGCTTGTGAAACCTTTCAAACATCTCAGTGATGCTTTCCTTGGGCTGTGCCATGAAAGCTTCATACTGTGTGACCAGTATCTGTTTCCTGTTTTCTTTAACCTCATCAGTCCCTTCACACAACACCTCAATGTGATCCCACATCTCTTTAGCAGACGTGCATGATGCAATGTTTGCAAACATTGACATATCCATGGAATCAATGATGAGCAACATGAGGTGGCTGTCAAGAGCAACCTTCTCCCTTTCTGACTCTGTCCACTTTGATGGATCCTTGGCCTCATAAGCTCTAGGGATTGTTATGGTTCCAACAGTCTTCTCTGGTATCTCTTGTTGTGGAACAAAAGGACCATTCTTGAGAATCTCAGGATACAAGGGATGAGAGGCTTTGATGAATAACATCATCTTTATCTTCCAGAGGTTGAAGTTTTCTTTATCAAACTTAGGGACCTTCACCGTTCCTGTAGTCTTTGGTGTATTCGAACTCATGATCGTTTCTCTGTTTTTGAATAAACAGCCCGCTCTGATACCACTTGTTGAGTATTGAACACGGTAAAAGAATACAGAGGGGGGGGTGAATGGATTCTTGAACTTTTCTTGGGTTGAGTCTGTGTAGCAGATAAGTGCCTGTGTGTGCAGAAATTAAGGTGCGGATAAATAAACAACACAAGACACAATATCACTTTAATCTAATGTATATTAGATAAAGGTTGCTACAATCTGTGAATACAAATGGTAGTATTCTCAGCTTCGTTTTTCTCAGAGAGATATGGCTTACAGTGTATGAAAAACTTGACTCACAAAGTTTCTAAGTTATGAAGTGAGGCTGTGTCCTTATAGAACATGGATACAGCCTGCCTACTACAAATAAGGTAGCTAAACAAATTACTTTCTAGTCTGTCTATCCTTTTTGAGTAAGCATCCAAACGGTTACAGATTTGACTTTGCAAAGCCTGTTTAGATCCACTTCTTTAGCTCCTTGTCTCTTCTATATCTCTCCAAGCTTCCTTGTAGGCTTTCCAGAGCACGTTACAGATTGTGGTCCATAAAGTGCATTGGCTTGTTGCAGGTTTCTGACTTGTACAATTTCTTCAGTATTTTGTCTCCAAGAATGTATTCGAGAAGTGACTAAGTAAGTGATTCGAGAACTAGAATTGACTTGATCGATAACTCTGAGTTCTCGAATACTGTTATAAAGACATATCGAACCACTTCTCGAATAGCTCTTTTCCATCAGGATTCCTTGAGTTGTCGAATAGAACTTTTGACTTATCGAATCCTCGAGTTGTCGAATAGCTTTCTGAGTCCTTGAGATATCGAATGGAACTTTGACTTGTTGACTCTTTGAGAACTCGAATACCATCTTGACTTGTTGACTTCTTGAGTTCTCGAATAGAGTAGTAGACATATCGAATCCCTGAGATATCGAATGAGATATCGAACAGTGTATTCAGAGATATCGAATAGTGTCTTGAGATATCGAATCTCTGACTTCTCGAATGCTGGACTTCTCGAATAGACAAATATCCTTCTCGAATTGGTACTTAGGCAAATTCTTCATTTCTTCAAATCCCAACTGTGATTATTTGGCAGTCTTTAACTCCTTGCTTGAGGCATGAACCATGGAACTTCTTTCAAGCATTATTCTAGACTCTATTTGTACAGTTACACAACTAGGATTTGATGCCTATTACAAGTACAATACAAACAGAAACTCTACAACTAGAGGTTCCCTCAGTTAAGAGGTCATGTAAGTAATGCAAAGCATTACAAACAATTAGGCTTGTTATTAGATGAGTACAGGCATGCCTCTGTAACTAACAATATTATTGGAAAAAGAGATATTTTAGTTAGAGAAAAGCGAAAAGATAATTTGAATGAAAAAATTAATTAATTAGTTAATAGTAATTATAATATGCTTTTTAGTTAGATAACATATAGAAGATATTATATTTTACCTGAAAAAGGAAACTGCTTAGTTTTTAATAAGAAAAGAAAAGGTAACCTGTTTAACCTGAAAAAGGAAATTGATTAGCAAAGCAAAAATTTTAAAGGTAACATGTTTAACCTGAAAAAGGAAATTGATTAGTAAAGAAAAAAATTTAGTTAGTTAAATAAAATATAAAAGAAGATTTTTAAATGGTAACCCGTGATATAATTGGAAAAAGAGATATTTTAGTTAGAGAAAAGCGAAAAGATAATTTGAATGAAAAAAATTAATTAATTAGTTAATAGTAATTATAATATGCTTCTTAGTTAGATAACATATAGAAGATATTATATTTTACCTGAAAAAGGAAACTGTTTAGTTATTAATAAGAAAAGAAAAGGTAACATGTTTAACCTGAAAAAGGAAATTGATTAACAAAGCAAAAATTTTAAAGCTAACATGTTTAACCTGTAAAAGGAAATTGATTAGTAAAGAAAAAAATTTAGTTAGTTAAATAAAATATAAAAGAAGATTTTTAAATGGTAACCCGTGATATAATTGGAAAAAGAGATATTTTAGTTAGAGAAAAGCGAAAAGATAATTTGAATGAAAAAATTAATTAATTAGTTAATAGTAATTATAATATGCTTTTTAGTTAGATAACATATAGAATATATTATATTTTACCTGAAAAAGGAAACTGCTTAGTTATTAAAAAGAAAAGAAAAGGTAACATGTTTAATTTGAAAAAGGAAATTGATTAGCAAAACAAAAATTTTAAAGGTAACATGTTTAACCTGAAAAAGGAAATTGATTAGTAAAGAAAAAAATTTAGTTAGATAAAATATAAAAAAAGATTTTATCTGTAATTAAGTAAGGGTAAATAAGTAAAATCAATAGGTACCAACCAACCAACCAACCAAACTTTTAATGTTTCGGCTTTAATATAATAGAATAGATAGATAGATTACAACAAGATCCTATATATATATATATATTTATGGGTATCTAATACAGTAATATTACAATAATACATACGCGTCCCACACCCGGTTAGCCTGTAGTTACCCAGTTGACTGACGACCTAAATTCAAAACCCCACGCCACGATCTAAATTGAACACAAATTCTTCATCACTCAATCACTCATCAGTCCTCCCCTCCTCCGTCCTCACTCTCACAGATTCTTCTTCTACTCCCTCCGTCCCAGCCAGTTCTTTACATGGCGGCTGGGCACGGAGGTCAAGGATAGTGGGTGTAAAGTGAATGTAATATTGTTAAAATAAATGAAGTAGTGGGTGTAATAGTGATTTTATTGTTAAAATAAGTGAAGTAGTGGGTGTAATAGTGATTTTATTGTTAAAATAAGTTAAGTAGTGGTTGAAATAGTGTAAAGTATTGTTAAAATAAGTGAAGTAGTGGGTGTAATAGTGTTAAAACTTACTATTTTGGGTAATGTAAAGAAATGGTGGGACGGCCCAAAAAGGAAATTGTAAAAAAATGGATGGGACAGAGGGAGTAATATTTAATGGTCATCTTTGGCCCACTTCACTACGGCACCAGACAAGCCACCATTGCTACTGCTATTTGATTTTTTTAAACCGACCATAATATTTCGGTTCAGTTCTTGTTCGATTCAAAATGTAATTTTGGTCCGGTTCGATTAACAAAAAATAGCTATTCGGTTATTTCGGTTCGGTTTTGAATTGAATCGACTGAATCTCAGCCCTATTTATAGCCACGTGTTACTTTTAAATATTTTTAAAATTATATAATTAAATAAAATATAGTATAATAATTTATTATGAATATGATTTAACTTTGTAATATTAATTAATAAAATTATTAGTAATAATAATAGTTATTTAATAAATGATATGTATTGATTAGAACTAATCTATACTATTATATAAATTCCGAAACATTGAAAGTTTTGGTACCTATTTTTTGGTACCAATTTTTTGGTACCTGTTTTTTGGTACTTCGTGAATTTACTTATGTACCCTTCATTATAAAGAAAAATATATATTAAAACACCTAAAATAAATTTTAACATAATATAATTAATGGTAATTAGTCGATTGCCTTTTTCATATTTACTTTTAGTTGAAGATGTTACCTTTTATCATATCTTCCAATCATTAATATTACCTTTCGAGTTAAAATATATACCCGAAAATATCACATTAATATAATAAAATTAACGGTAATTAGTCGATTGTCTTTTTCATATTTACTTTTAGTTGAAGATATTACATTTTATAAACACGTAAAAACATGAATCATATCATATCTTTCGATCATTAATATTTCCTTTCGAACTAAAACACCTTAACTTTTTAATTTAAAATAAATCTTTCAATCATTAATATATAACCGAAAATATCACACCATAATTTTCAAGTAAAATGTAGCACCTAAAATAAATAACAATATAATATAATAAATGGTAATTAGGCGATTGCATTTTTCATATTTACTTTCAGTTGAAGATATTACCTTTTATAAACACCTAAAAAGATCAATTGTATCATATTTTTCAATCATTAATATTTCTAATTAAAACACGTTACCTTTTTAATTTACAACAAATCTTACAATCACTAATATATACTCGAAAATTTCACACCAAAATTTTCAATTATTAATAAAATATATAAAAAATCATATACGTTGTTTATAATAAGGAAACATTATTATAATCTGTAAACATGAGTATATTAAATTATAACAAATTAAAATTAAAAAAATTATTAAAATAATGATTATATAAAAACATAATTTTAATATTAAATAAAATTTATAACATAATACAAGAAACCCGTGCACTGCAATACTACAATTAATCGATTATCTTTTCAACTAAAACATATCATCTTTCTATTTTTTTTCTAATTAATTTCCTTTTTTTTCTAGAAATATAAATGACAACGTTAATTTCTCATTTTCTAAAAAATACTAGGAGCAATTTTAATTAGTAATTGAACATTATTAAATTATAATTAGTATAAACTAATCAATTACCTTTTTCACCTAATACATGTCACCTTTTTAATTTTCCCGTTTTCTTTTCTATTTTCACTAATTAAAATATCTCATTTTCCAAGTATATTAAGGGCAGTTCTATTATACGAAATAAAATAGTAATATGATAATACTAATAATTATTCGATTAACTTTTTCAGTTAAAACATATCATTTTTTCTATATTTTATAATTAAAATCTCTCTTTTCCTAGAAATATCACGGGCAACAATAATTTCTCTTTTTCTAAAAACATTACAAGCAATTTATTTAGTAAAATAACATAATTAACTTATAATTACTATAAACTAATCAATTACCTTTTTCACCTAAAACATGTTACCTTTTTAATTTTCTCTAACCAAATCCTCTATTTTTCCAATTATATCATGGACATTCTATCTAATAAAAAAATAATTTTATAAATACTTATAATTAACCGATTATCTTTTTCAACTAAAATCCATCATCTTTTCTAAATTTTTAACTAAAATTCCCCATTTTCTAGAATTATCACGAATAACATATATATAATTATTGATATGGGCTAAAAGTAAGCCCTAAGACACATTTAATGTGGCATTAATTAGACCTAGAATGGTCCAAACGTGGGGCCCACCAGATGGGCCCAAACCCTAACTATAATATTAATTTCGTAATTAATATTAGGGGTAATAAACAGCCCAGCAAGTAAGAGTCAAATAAGGATATTATTCTTGCCTGACTTAGTCTCCAAGATACATATTCCAACATGGAAACTGACTCCTACAAGGAAGGAGTCTAGAACCTTCCTTGAGGCGGTGACTTGCCCACCAAGTCACCTAACCCTACTACGATTTTAGGGCTTCTCAGCCTATATAAAGGGTCTGACCCCTCATCTCAGAACTACGTTTTCTTGGCTTGATTCTCTAATACAGAGATACGTAGGCATTCTGTGAGGACCGTTAGTCTCGAACGCAGAAGCAGCCATTAAAGCACGAAGCTCACGAACCCTAGCCTTAAATACACAAACCCTAGCCGCAATAATTTAAACCTAGTTTTTATTCCACAACATTTGGCGCCGTCTGTGGGACGAAGACATCAACCATGGTTCAAACACGAAGAACTGCTCCAGGCACTACAGAGCCAATCGCTACCGAGGCCCTACCTCTTAGCTCTGCTCCGCCCCTTACTGAGCAAGTACTTCCGGCATCCGGAACTATCGTTTCGTACCAAGTTTCTCAACCCTTAGGGACGACTACCCATGTTGAGAGTACGCTACCTCCGATCATCCACACAGTTCCAGGGACTAACCCCCCTCAGACGGGGATTTCTTCTCTGATTGTAGGTCCCAACAACCTTACACGAGGGGTTCAGATCCATACTACGGATCTCCCCATAAGCACCAATCCAACATATGGGATGTCCAATTACGGAGCTGGACCGAGTGGGCATGCCCTGTATATTCGAGATCGAGATTATCGCGATTTTTCTGGTCCTTATTCAGATGAATCATCTTCTGACGATGATTACGAGCGTGATGAAGCCCCAAGGAGGCGACGTGCAAGTAAAGAGCCTATGGGGAGAACTCGAACTATCCATGATGGACTCACTTCAACAGTTGCTGAGAGGATTAAGGCTTATGAAGCCGAGATCTTAAAGTTAAAGGAAGATATGGCCAGGGAGCAAGCCAGATCAAATCTGACTTTGCCACCTCCCACGTCAGGACCGATTCCCTTCATAGATCTGGAGAGACCTCTAAGGAGGCAAAGAAGGACTACCGTCCCACCTGAAAGAACTACAAGGGTGGAAACCCCTAAAAGCAACCCTAAGGATCTGATACCACTTGGGGACCCTGATGATCCCACACCTCCGTTTACTGAAGACGTGATGAATGCTCATATCTCAAAGAAGTTTAAGATGCCAACAATCAAAGCTTATGATGGAATGGGTGATCCTGCCAACCACGTTAGAACGTTCTCAAACGCACTGCTGTTGCAGCCTGCAAGCGACGCTTTGAAGTGCAGGGCTTTCCCTCAAACTTTGTCAGGCATGGCTCAAAGATGGTATAGTCGGCTTCCTGCAAACTCGATTGGTTCCTTTAAGGAGTTGAGTGCTGCCTTCATTAGTCAGTTTATCAGCGGAAGAACGCATGAGAAAAGCTCTGCATCTCTTATGTATGTGGTACAAGGGAAGAGCGAAAGTCTGAGAGACTACCTTAAGAGGTTCACCAAGGAGACTCTGAACATCACTGATCTGGACAATAAGGTTGCAATGGTAGCCTTGGAGCATGGTACCACCGACTTATACTTTAAGAGATCGTTGGCAAAACATCCCCCGGAGAATATGGCTGATCTCCAACGAAGGGCTGATAAGTACATCAAGGCCGAGGATAGCACGAAGAAGGAGGTCACATTAGGCAATGGTCAGGGAAACAGTGATACAAAAAGCGTAAGCAAGGGCAGGAGTACGATGCTAGGGACAAGTATCCCCGAACTAGCAAGGACTCTGATTCGCCACCAAAAAAGAACTTGGGACCAAGGTTCTCTGACTATGCAAGGTTGAATGCCCCCAGAAGTCAAATCTTGTTGGAAATTGAGAAGGATAAAGACTTCCGATGGCCGAAGCCACTCAGGGGAGACCCCGCAAAGAGGAATAAGGATCAGTACTGTAGGTTCCACCGAGATGTAGGACATGACACGGATGATTGCAGACAGTTGAAGGACGAGATTGAATTCTTGATCCGTAAAGGAAAGCTGAACAATTTCACAAAGGGTGGAGATCATGGAACCCAAAGAGGGGATTACAACAGGAGAAACAATGACAGGAGGGATAACGATCGTGACCGCAACACGCAGCCCCGAGGGCCAGTTATCAACATGATCTGGGGAGGCCCAACAGCGGCCGGTACAACCCGCAATTCTCGAAAGGCATACGCAAGGGAAGTGATGCATATTGTGGGAGAGGCCCCGAAGCGTGCTAGAACAGAAACCGTGATTGGTTTTGATGACTCTGATCTGGAAGGGGTGAAATTCCCCCATGATGACCCATTAGTTATAACCCCTGTGATTGGGAACTCGGAGGTAAAACGAGTCTTGATAGACAATGGAGCTTCTGTTGACATTCTGTTTCATGATGCGTTTGTGAAGATGGGATATGCCGATTCTCAGCTAACTCCGACTAACATGCCTATTTATGGGTTCAATGGGGTTGAGTCCAAGGTCGAGGGTACTATCCAGTTACCCGTGACAATCGGGCAGGAACCTAAGGAAGCTACTCAAATGCTAAACTTTCTGGTAATTAAGGCAGCCTCGACTTATAACGCAATCCTGGGAAGGACTGGACTTCATGCGTTCAAGGCTGTTGCCTCAACATATCACATGAGGATTAAGTTTCCAACCCGAAACGGGGTTGGAGAACAGAAAGGCGACCAGAAGATGGCAAGAAGTTGTTATGTGTCCGCCCTAAGAGCTGATGGAGTCGGGGGGCAGGTACTCCCAATTGAAGACATGGATGTCCGTAGTGATGATGAACAGCGAGGAAAGCCAGCAGAGGATTTAATACCCGTCCCTCTAGAGCTGAGCGACCCGGAGAAGGTTACATACATAGGAGCATCTCTGAGGGAACCCCTGAAGGGCGAATTGATAGCGTTCTTGCAAGAGAATAGCGATGTGTTTGCTTGGACAGCAGCAGACATGCCAGGGATTGACCCCCAACTTATAACTCATAGGTTGAACGTCGATCCTGAACGGAAGAAAATAAAGCAGAAAAAGAGGAATTTTGCTCCTGAAAGGCAAGAGGCCATTAAGCAAGAAGTTGATAAGCTTTTGGAAGCTGGGTTCATTGAGGAGATTCAGTTCCCTGAATGGTTGGCTAATCCCGTCATGGTCAAGAAAGCGAATGGAAAATGGAGAATGTGCATCGACTTCACAGATTTGAACGATGCATGCCCAAAGGATTGTTTCCCTCTACCAAGGATTGACACCCTAATAGATGCTACAGCTGGACACGAGATGTTAAGTTTCATGGATGGTTTCAGCGGATACAATCAGATTAAGATGCACAAGGACGACATTCCTAAGGTATCTTTCATAACTGACTTTGGTGTTTTCTGCTATCTTGTTATGGCTTTTGGTCTAAAGAATGCAGGAGCTACCTACCAACGATTGGTGAATAAGATATTCGCCCATCTGATTGGAAAAACCATGGAGGTCTATGTTGATGACATGTTAGTCAAGAGCCTACTCAAGGCAGATCATATAGGGCACCTCAGAGAGGCATTTGAAGTGCTAAGGCACCATAAGATGATGCTAAATCCAGCAAAGTGTGCTTTTGGTGTTGGATCGGGAAAATTTTTGGGGCTGATGGTTTCCAAGAGAGGCATAGAGGCCAACCCGGACAAGATTAAGGCTATTCTGGACATGGAGTCACCCCGCTCAATACGAGATGTACAGAAATTAACTGGCCGGGTTGCGGCCTTAGGAAGGTTCATCTCCAAGTCTGGTGACAAATGCTTGCCTTTCTTTCAGGCATTAAAAAAGGTGAAAAATTTTGAGTGGACCACAGAGAGCCAGGAGGCCTTTGAACAGTTGAAGAAATACATGGCTGAAGCCCCGTTGTTGGCCAAACCTAATCCTGGAGAGATTCTCTACCTATACCTGGCGGTATCCGAACAAGCATTGAGTGCTGTTCTAGTCAAAGAAGAAAAGAAAGTTCAGAAACCCATCTACTATGTGAGTAAGGTGTTGCATGGGGCGGAATTGAATTACTCTTCCATTGAAAAGTTTGCATTGGCATTAATCACTGCTTCAAGGAAATTGAGACCGTACTTCCAGGCTCACAAAATCGAAGTCTTGACAGACCAACAGTTGAGAAGCATATTGCACAGTCCGAAAGCAAGTGGAAGATTGATCAAATGGGCTATAGAACTTGGAGAGTTTGATATCAAGTATAAGCCTCGGACAGCCATCAAGGCTCAGGCATTGGCTGACTTCGTGGTTGAATGCACTATTGACAACCAAGAAGTCGGGGGGCAGGAGATGATAACCACCCCTGAGAACGAGGATAAAGGTGAAGAACTTATAACTGGACAGAAGGAATATTGGGTGCTCTATTTTGATGGAGCATCAAAAACAAAATCTAGTGGTGCAGGTTTAGTTCTGCAAAGCCCCGATGGGTTCACAGTTGAGTACGCTTTGAAGTTGGACTTTCCAACGACCAACAATGAAGCTGAGTATGAAGCCCTGATAGCCGGATTAGGCTTGGCCAGAATCATGAGGGTCAAGAATCTCAAAGTATGTGGAGATTCGAGACTGGTGGTCTCCCAAGTGAATGGCGAGTTTGAAGCCAAGGATGAGACTATGGCAAAATACCTAAGAGTCGTGAAGGCTGTTATGACTCAGTTTGAAGAATGCTATGTGGAACACATTCCGAGAGAGGAGAACGCTAAGGCCGATACCTTGTCTAAATTTGCCTCTTCTGAAATTGAGAACTGTGCAGGTAGTGTTTACTTCCAGGTCTTGAAGGCCCCGACCATCAACTCTAAGTTGGTAGCACCTATCGATGTGGGAAGCTGTTGGATAGATCCTATTAAAGCTCACCTAGAAGCTGGATGGCTTCCAGACAATGCCTTGGAGGCACGAAAATTGTCAGTAAGAGCATTGAGATATGCCTTGATTGAAGGCATCTTATACAAGAGATCGTTTGTCGTCCCGTACTTGAAGTGCCTAAGGCCCCAAGAGGCAAGAGAAGCATTGGAGGAAGTTCATGGAGGGATCTGTGGGCAGCACTTGGGGGGCAGAGCCCTAGCTCACAAGATTACCCGCCTGGGATTCTATTGGCCAGAGATGTTGGCGGATGCCCAGGACTATGTCAAGAAGTGTGACAGATGTCAAAAGCACGCTCCAATTGTAAGGCAGCCGCCTGAGATGTTAACTTCGATCAATTCCCCCATCCCGTTTGCAATGTGGGGAATGGACATATTAGGTCCTTTCCCTATGGCTTCGGCACAGAGGAAGTTTCTGATAGTCGCCATTGACTACTTCACCAAGTGGATTGAGGCTAAACCTTTAGCCAAGATAACCACCAAACAAGTTTCCCAGTTCTTTTGGGAGAACATAATTTGTAGATATGGAATCCCGCGAATTCTTGTGACAGATAATGGGACACAATTTAACAATGAGGAATTCAAGAAGTATTGTGAGGAAAATGCTATTGAGCTTCGTTTTACCTCTGTGGCACATCCGCAAGCGAATGGGCAGGCCGAGGTGGCCAATCGAATTATCCTGGATGGACTAAAGAAAAGGGTCGAGCGCTCAAGAAACACTTGGGTGGATGAGCTGCTACCTATACTCTGGGCTTATCGCACTACTTGTAAAGTAACTACCGGAGCAACCCCGTTTTTGCTAGCTTATGGAGCTGAGGCTGTTGTGCCGCTGGAAATCATGCAGGCATCACCTCGAGTTGAGGCATATGAACCTGAAGCTAATGAAGAAGGCATGAGGCTCGCTCTAGATCTGATTGATGAAGTTAGAGATGAGGCAAACGCCAGAAATGCGGAGCATCAAAAGAAAGCGTCCTTCTATTACAACCACAGGGTTAAGGAGAGGTTCTTTCAGCAAGGTGACTTGGTTCTCAGGAAGATTGAAGCTTCTGGAGTTGGCCAGAAAGGGAAATTAGCCCCCAACTGGGAAGGACCATATCGAGTCAGAAGGACGCTAGGACGAGGATCATACAAGTTGGAGACCTTAGATGGGAATGAAGTGCCCCGGACTTGGCATGCTCTGAACTTGAAGATTTATTATGTATAAGCCTTCCTAATAAGGACTTGGCTTTTAGCTATTTAAAAATAAAAGTAGAAATAAGGTTCGATGAAACCATTCCAGGGACTAGTACCCCGAGTAGGACCATAGTATCAATGTAAGGGTTGAACCCTCTTTCAAGATATCAATGCAAATCTGTTTTCCATTCTATGATTCTATGTTTTGTTTATGTACCAAGCACCTGTTGAGTGCAAGTCTGGAAAGATCAAGTACTGAAAGTAAATAAGCATATGAATAAAGGAAACAGATGCATAAATAAAACGCCCCGAGGGGCCATGGTTTAAGTTAAGCTACAACACACGAATAAAAGTTAAGTCCCGAAGGACATTAATTGAAAGATGATAAAATAAAGCCACAAACGGCTAGATAAGGGCCATGCAAGGCCATAAGGGAACCCATCCTACTTAGCTAGGGATTCTTCCTCGCTGCTCTCCTCGCCCGACTCCTCCTCATCTGAATCCTCTTCCTCGCCGGACTCTTCACCTGAAGTTTCTTCCTCGACTTGACCAACAACCGCCATAGGTTGAGTAGTAGTCTCCACATCTTCGGCTTCCTCCTCCCCGGAGGATGAAGTCGAACTGTCTTCGTTACGGATCACCCTCTTGCCTGGGATCGGTTGTCGAACAACTCCAACTTTCCTGGCAGGCGGGGGCTTCTTTCCACGGGATCCCGAAGAACTTGAGTCTTGGCTAGCAGCTGGAGGACGCCTCCTGGATCCCGAAGATCTACGGCTACCTTTAGAGCCTGAACCTGATGCTTGGGGAACAATCTTGGTTCCCGATCCAGAGGCAAGGTTTGCACGGTCCTCGTCACCCGCAGTCCAGAAAGGGCAAGGAAAATCAGAGGGGATAACCACTGAGGGATGTTTGTTACTTACAGCATTGATTGCCTTGTCCCAACCAACAGACATGTTGTAAGGACGTACCTCATCATCATGATCATCAATGAACTTTAGAAACTCTTCAGATTTATGATATGCCTTAATCAATTTGTTAGCATCATTCATCTTCTTTTGAGCCAAGGAGGCAAGTTGCTTTCGGGAGGATAAGGCATCCGCTTCGGCATGGGTAACCTGAGAATGCAGGTCGTCAATCTCTTCCTGGAACCTAGCTGAGTCAGTCTTCAAGGATATATTCTCATCCCTGAAAGCCAGGCCTTGGGTACAGACAGCTTGGAAGAAGGCATTAGCCTACAACCAAAGTTCACAAAGCATAAGGAATGTGAAAGAGGTAAATCATACCAGAATCGGTAGGAAAAGTATCTTACCTGATACAAGGCTTGGGAGCCCAGAAGTTGATTCTCATTCATTTTGTCCCCAGCAAGTAAGGACAGTCTATCAGGAGGAGTAACAGAAAGCTTCGACCAATCTAGGGATAGTTCAGGACTCCCAGAAACCGAGTCTTGTTCGCATATACCCCAGGATGGCATAAAGGGGGTTCTGATACTTCCACGGGATCTTTTCCCGCCTTGAGAGCAACCTTCCAAGAAGTTGGGAATCCGAGGCTTAGCGGGATTCAAAAGCTTCTCAGCTTTTTTCTTCATTCTTTGAGTCACAGACGGCTGATTCTGAGGACGGCTGTCAATCTCCTCCGCAGCTGAAACACAAAGAGAAAACACAGATATAAGAACAAACAGAGTTCATAAGAAGCTTAAGTAAGGAAATTACCCTCAACGGAAAGAAAGCTAAGGCCAGCTTCGATAAGGTTCTTTTCATTCAGAAACATTTTATAATGGGTACTGCCATCATCGGCCAGAAGCCAATCTCGATCCTGTAACTCCGAATCATCAAGGTCGCAAATGAAGTGTTTACTATCTTGCACAACTCCGAATCTCTTGACGAAGAAGTTACCCCAATCACCGCCTTTCCATTCAAGAATTACAAACTCTCTCTCCCAGAAATGTTGGGAATCTGGTAAAGAATAAGGGTTCACCATGTGTGGAATTTTGGCCCTGTGCTTGAGACTGACCCATCCTTTCTTTTGGTCGGAAGAGTTACTGGCTATGAAGATACTTCGAAATAATGTAGTAGTCGGGTGAATCTCCAATTGACGACATCTTATTAAAAATATAGAGATATATCTCCAAGAGTTGGGATACAACTGACAGGGATGAATCTGATACTCTGCCAGCAATCTTATGATGAAGTTATCAACGGGGAATCTGAACCCAGCATCCAGAGCACCCCAGTGGACGCAAAGCCTCTCGGGGTGCCAGTTACAGGTCCTGTCTGATGGTTTTGCGAGACGAACTTTGATAGCACTCGGAAAGTGATATGAGTCCTTTATTTTCTGGACATCTTTTTCGTTTAACTTACTGGGACTGCTAAAAGCATCTAAACTAGCACAGTTCGGGAATGTGTCCCTCATAATATTAAGAAGATCTAGTAAGGATTCAAATTTACGATCAACGAATGAAGAAGGTTTGATTTCTTCCTTACCTTTAGCTGTCCTCATCTTACTCCTCTTTGCCATGGCTTCCATCATGGATACAGGGGGAGCCACTGGCCGATTACCTTCTGACATCTTGATTACAAAGCTGGAACTTGATCTTGAAACTTGAAGGCTAGAGAGCTTAAGAATTTGAAAACCCAGAAGTGAAGAAGTGAATGAAATGAAAGCTACCACACTTCTTTTATAAAAGAAGCATGACCTGCTGTAAAAGGTTGAAGTTCAGTCTGGTTCGCGTTTACAGGTCATCTATCGTTTAAAGATGAAAAAAGGACAGAAATTGCTCGTTTTATACAGAAAGGATCGTTAAAATTCAAATATGCCAAAGAAGAAATAGCTGATGTTTGAATAATATCGTCGGAAGTCACGAGTGACCAAACTGACGATCCAAGATCAAGGTCAAGTTCCTTGATCCTGAAGATAACAAAGTCATGAATGGCCAAAATGATGGTTTGAGATTCAGATCAAAGTCTTTGATCCTCAAGATCATGAATGATTTTCACGTCTGGGTTGACTAGCTAGCCAAGAAGCAATCGACCGCGACGCACAAGGGGCCTCAGCCGACCAGGTCCCGGAAGACCAGGTCCCGGCCGACCAACCTATTTTAAGGAGGGTCAGCCGACCAGGTCCCGGAAGACCAGGTCCCGGCCGACCAACCTATTTTAAGGAGGGTCAGCCGACCAGGTCCCGGAAGACCAGGTCCCGGCCGACCAACCTATTTTAAGGAGGGTCAGCCGACCAGGTCCCGGAAGACCAGGTCCCGGCCGACCAACTTATTTTGGAGGGGTTCAGCCGACCAGCTTCTGAACCTGGATCCCCCCGGTCCAGGTTCAGTTCTTGGTCCTGGATCCCTACTTTTTCAGCAAATGATTTTGGACATGGTTCTCGACTTTTTCAGCGAATATCAGATGATTATCAATGTTAAAGAGAGGCCAAGGTTAGCCATGAAGGCCAAGATGAGTCATGAAGGCCAAAGCTAGCCATGAAGTCACAAGCGACCATACTGACGATTCGTAATCAAGGTCAAGACTATGGATCCTTAGGACCATGGATGGTTTCTGATCCTAGATCCACACTCTCTATTGAAATCAAGAAGGAATCTAAGTTCAAGTTTTTTAGGCCAATTATTGACTAGTTAGCCCTAGAAGAGGAATTTCAGCCAACCAAGTCCCGGAAGACCAGCTTCTGGCCGACCAGCTCCCCTGGAGGAGGGCCAGCCGACCAGCTTCTGGCCGACCAGGTCTCAGCCGACCAGCTTTTGGCCGACCAGCTCATTTTCAGGGGGTCCAGCCGACCAGCTTCTGAACCTGGATCCCCCCGGTCCAGGTTCAGTTCTTGGTCCTGGATCCCTACTTTTTCAGTGAACTTTTAAACCTAAATCTCGACTTTTTCAGCAAATCTTGGATGATTGTTAATGATGAAAAGAGATTGATATTAGCACAGTTTAGTGCCGATTAGCACCGTTTAGTGCTGTTTAAGCACTGATTAGTGCCGGTTAGCACTGTTTAGCGCCGATTAGTGCCGTTAGTGCCATTTGATGCCACCTAACATTGTTTAACACTGTTTAAACATTGTTTAAGGCTGATTAGCGCTGTGTAGTGCCGTTTAACACTGATTAGTGTCGTTCAACGTCATCGTAAATGCGTCGGTCGCTCCACGCTTTACATCAAGATGATATTGTTGAAAATACTCGCGTAAGAGCAATAAACCCTGACCCAAGTCTCGAATAAGGCCGTTATAACTTCAAGGAAAACCTGATCAGTTTCCCTAGAAGTTGGGGGGCAAATGATATGGGCTAAAAGTAAGCCCTAAGACACATTTAATGTGGCATTAATTAGACCTAGAATGGTCCAAACGTGGGGCCCACCAGATGGGCCCAAACCCTAACTATAATATTAATTTCGTAATTAATATTAGGGGTAATAAACAGCCCAGCAAGTAAGAGTCAAATAAGGATATTATTCTTGCCTGACTTAGTCTCCAAGATACATATTCCAACATGGAAACTGACTCCTACAAGGAAGGAGTCTAGAACCTTCCTTGAGGCGGTGACTTGCCCACCAAGTCACCTAACCCTACTACGATTTTAGGGCTTCTCAGCCTATATAAAGGGTCTGACCCCTCATCTCAGAACTACGTTTTCTTGGCTTGATTCTCTAATACAGAGATACGTAGGCATTCTGTGAGGACCGTTAGTCTCGAACGCAGAAGCAGCCATTAAAGCACGAAGCTCACGAACCCTAGCCTTAAATACACAAACCCTAGCCGCAATAATTTAAACCTAGTTTTTATTCCACAACAATTATCATCATATAATCTCATTTAAAAATTTAAGTCTCCAAAAATCATGTTTTAAAAAAATTAATTCAAATAATTAAAAAATTTAATATAATATTTAAAAAAATCCGTGCATCGCACGGGTTTTAAGCTAGTAATATAAAAATCTTAATGTAAATTTGTTGTTGACGAGATTCAAACCTTGGATATTTAGAAGTGTATTTAAATATAGAATATTTTTTATTATTAGATTTAACGATTATTGTCTATTACTAAATATCTAACGGTCACTATTCTTTTAGAGGGTTGAATCATGGTTGAACCAAACAACCAAATTATACCCCCTTTTACTTATTATATATTAGTATTGATTGATTAGTATAGATAACATGTATTCATTTGTAAGTTTATAAACATTTTATTATCAAAAAAGCTTCTTATATTTTATATTATTTTATCGAGTAATAAATGAAAATGTCGTTAATAGAACATCGAAATTGAAATGTTTATTTTTGCAGTATTTTATACTTTCCATTAAATCTTGACCAGTTTTTACACAAATAATTATAAATAGTATATTTTCCCTGTCTTTTGTTGTATAGAATATATTTAAACGAAAATTATATACCCATTATTCACAATTATATCAAAATAAGTAAAAAAACAAATGAAACCAATTTTTCAATACTTTATAAATAATACACATTTAATGCATAAAAGTAAAGTTAACAAAATTTTGATATTATGAATCAGTATTATACACTTTTTATTTAATTACGTTAATTACTTTATTAATTAAGTAAGATTCCGAGTAGAAATAGCTGCTCATGTCTCTTATTCCTACGGATTGGAGAGCGAATAATTAAGTAGGAATCCTAGTAGGAATCTTGTACATAATCTTGTGTATATATAAACACATGCGACGTTAATCATGATTAACAAAATCATTAACAACATGATTAACAGTAACGAAACAATTGTCATGACGGACAGACATGATTGTAATATTTGCAACGCACTGAAAATAGGGCTTCGCTTTGTGCCCTCGGCTCATAATATCTTACTTCAATATCTCATCCCTATCATTCAAGGAAAACCCCTCCCATGCAAACATCTCATCAAAGAAGCTGATGTTTACGGAACTTCATCAACGCCATGGGAGATTTTCAGAGACGATGATCCGTACTGGATGGAATCAGGATCATCAAAGAAGAAGACAATGTATGTTTTCACCAGGCTATCTAGAAACGGTAAGCGTGTTTTGAGAAGAGCAGGTTGTGGCACTTGGATCGGTCAGAGCAACAAAAAGATTAAGGACAAGCAGAGTAATGAAGATATTGGATGCAGAGGAGCTTTCACGTTCAAAATTGACAAGAAGATGAGTAGTAATATTGTTGAGAGTGATCAAGATAGATGGTGCATGAATGAGTATACTCTGGATGATAAATTTTCGAAAAAACTTGGTTTACGTGAAATTGTTCAAGGCTATTCGATATGCGAAATTAGTAAGCGATGTAGTAATTATGACAGCGAAAAAGCTGTTATTCTACCGGAAGCATCCAATCTACATGATACTGATTCTTTGATGGCTATGGACGAAGTTAATCAGATGCTACCAGTTGCACACGCAGTTCCCAACATTGATTATAAGCCTTGGATTAGTCCTCTACATGTTTTCAATCAAAACTATACTAATATTCCAATGTTTCCTGGTAATATTGATCGATCAATGCAGGTTGCACAAGGAGTTCACCACAACGTTCATGTCCCGGAATATCAGCCTGGCACTGTAAACGGAAACAATCAATTATCAGCAGCCAATCCAATGATGGACGACGATGAGGCGCAATCACTACTAACGTACTTAGCAACATTACCGGGGGAAGAGTTCGACGACTTCTTGCAAGACTTTGATGTAACATCAAACAAATAAGAAAGGAAAACAATGGAATCAACGTTTTGTTAAGGGTTCACTTAAGTACATTAGGAGTTTTCTGCTTTTGTTTTCATTATTATTATTTTATGCAGAAAGTCTAAGAGATTTTCCTTGCCTGTAAATATTAGGTTTTCTATTTAGACATTGTGGCTAGCTATTTGCGGTGTTAAACTTTCTTTAATTTTTTGTCATGTTTTAAATTTCTATTTGTGTAGATAATTTTCACTTTAAATCTCATCTAAACTTTGAGTCAATATATCTACCACTCTGCCTTCATTAAATTAATCTATCCCTGTTTCAAGTAATAAACATTAGTCAAGTAAAATTTATGATTTCTCTACTCCATAGATCAAAATATTCGACAAGTAGTGTGTGACATAACAAGTAGTAGAATCATGGAAATGTACATAAACATACATGTACTGAAGAATATCATATGCAGTAAAAAGCATGGTGAAACATGTACACACTTGCCCAGAATTTAGAAGTGCTGTAGATAACTCTAAATAAAGCATCAGTTACATTGGGCAGAGACATCATTACATAGCATCCTCAACAGTATCAATCCAACAAGAAAAGAACAAGAAACTTATGTTGGAGATGTAAAGCTAGCCTAAGAATTCCCCGAAGAATTTAGTTAGTCTCAGGTCCACTTCCTGTGGTGGGTGGTCGCCTTGGAGGCTGTCGAAAACCCATTGACATATCTTCCTGTATAATACAAGAGACCGATAACTTCAATAAGATTATTATTCCATTTATCCCTGAACTAATATACTTGTAGTTGTAAATGAAGCGTGTGTGGGGAGCCGTGACGGAACTAGAATTTAATTCGAAGGAGTTTGCCAAAATGCATAATTATAAAAAGTACAAGGATTAAAAATAGTTACACTATTTACATTTTCTTACGATGAGAGGCGAATTTTTAGCCTACCATACTCCCCTGGTTCCTGCCGCGGGAGTGAGGAGGGTCAACAGACTTTTGTAACCATTTTTGTTTTGTTTGGGAAAAGGTCAATTTGTGACAACTAAACCTCTTTTATTATTAGAAGACATGTACACAGTTGGATACAAACTTATTAGTAGGTTGTGTAATGCTTCATTCATTACATATATAGATCGAGATGTACAATTAAACCTCTTCTTTAAAGTAATAGCCATTTTAGCGAAGCTATTCATTTGTGGATTATTACGGTTCATCTGTACATATAAACAGATATGGAGACAAAGAATCAAAAATGTCATATGAGTGCTTAGAAGGAAAGGAAAAAAAGGCTTACAGTTGGTCCGGGAGTTGATGAAGGAGGACAGGGTAAAGGAACAGGTTCAATGGTTGAAGAAGGTGGTGGTGGATCTATATCTTTTACATCTGGAGTTGAACAAGAACAAGGCTGATCAGAACAACAAGCAGCAGCAGCTGGTGCAGCAGTCTCAAAACCAAAACACTTGAAAAAAAGAGCTCTTATAACTTCACGCAGAGGATACTTGCAAATCAGTATATTGCTGCAACTATATTCATCATTAACAACACCATCTCTCTTCTCCTTCTCTGCCCCCACCGCCACCTTCTCCTCTGAAGCTTTTTCCATTAAACAATCCTTCCTTCTTTTTTTTTTTTTAAGATTCAGAACTTGTGCATAGCATGTATGAAACTTATACTTGGAATATATAACGAGGAAATTGTTATGTAAATTTGGCTAGGTGTGTTTTAGAGGTGCATTCCTTTGTTAGCTTATTTATTTCTTCGTTTAGTTTTATTTTGTTTAACGTGTTCCAGGGTATACATTAATCAAGCATTTTTATTAGTAGGATTTTTTGTGTACAAACAAAGATTCATTATCATTAATAAATACTCCCTCCGTCCCAATTTATATATTCCGTTTGAAAAAAATACACAAAAAGGTTAGTTGGATAAGTTTTTTTAATAAATAATCGTAATAAATGCATTGAAAAATGAGAATATAGCTAACTTTTAAAGAAGTCAAACATTGAAAATACAAATATAGGAATAATTTTGGAAAATTAGACTTAAAATTGTATAGAAAGAAGAGATATTTGTATGGAAAAAAGAGGGGACATGTAATTTTGGACAATTTTTTTTTATAAAGGGACATGTATTTTGGGACGGAGGGAGTAGTCCATTTTAAGAAAAAAAAATTGTCCCTAAATAGTTGTCTCTTTTCATATTTCAATGAATGTTTTTCAAGTTTTTCCAAAATTATCCCTACACTTCTATTTCCAATGTTTGACTTTATAATTAATTATACATTCAAAAATTATTACTCCCTCTATTTTTTTTATATGACGCTTGACTTTTTGCACACAAATCCAAGTGATTTGACCGGACACTTATAATTATTATTTTTAAGATTTTCTTTTTTTGAATTAAAATACATAATAAATATTTTAATTCACAAAAAGAAAATTTTAAAAATAATAATTTTAAGTACCCGGTCAAAGTACTTAGAAATGTGTGCAAAAAGTCAAACGTCATATAAAAACAGAGGGAGTACTATTTAATGCAATAAGTAGAAGCAATTATGTAAACAAAATATGACATTAAATATTTTTTAAGATGTGTGTTTTTTTCAAAATGGACTATTAATTAGGGAGGAGGGAATAAAAAACAATCAAAATTATAAAAATCCCATGAAAATTAAAAAAAAAGACAGACCTTAGAAAAATCGTTCATTTATTTTTGTAAAGTAAGCTACTCCCTCCGTCCCAATCAAATGTTTACATTTGGTTTGGGCACGGAGACCAAGGAAAAATATAAAGAAGGAGGAGAGAAGTAGGAAAAATGAGTAAAGTGGTGGGACCCATCACTATATAATGTATAAAATGAGTTAGTGGAGAAAGTTAGTGGATGTAGTTGATTTTTATATTATAAAACTTTACTATTTTAGGAAAGTTTAGAAATGTAAAGAATTGGATGGGACGTCCCAAAAAGGAAAGTGTAAACAAATGAATGGGAGGGAGTACAATTTTGTATATATCCCATAAAGTAGTATTTGACCGAGGTAGTTGTAAGGTGAAATAAATTCAATGTTGGCATTAATGATGCTATTTACTGAACCCTGCTGTTTTTGCAGTTTACATTTTTCAGTAAAATTCAGTCGATATCACTTCCAACATCACATCACCTATTTAACCCTCTTTTTATTTTTTTTTACTAAAGGTTACCATTATTTTTTATTAGAGTCGTAGTATTTTTATGTTTTACTGTATTATGTATACATTCATTTTAAAAAATATGTATTTCACAAATCTACATTTTAATATGATAAAGGATAAAGAGGTTTTTTGATAAATAAATTGTTAAAAGTAAATTTTTGCAATTTTACTTTTTGTAAGAAGAGCTATTTGCAATTGTACCATCTTAATTGCAATTATACCAATTTTTTTTAAAAACTTGCAAAAATACTATCTTGTGAAAGACCTCATCCACAGCCCCTAGACTGTACAGTTGTTCCATAGATTTGTACTCCGTATCAATTTAAAACAGATTTGTATCGAACATCTGTTCACATGTACACTTTTTGCCAAGTCATTTCACTCCGCTTTTAAATGTTAGAATTAAAGTAGATGTTTTCTAGCGCGTGTGTTGTGTTTTGTATCAATTTGTATCGATTTCTCGAGCTCTGTCAAAGCTCTACCCTCCTCTCTATATCTTACTGTCGTCCTCACCATCGCCCCTCTCATTCCTCTTCTTCATTTCTTACAAGAATCAAACACACCAATCTCCTAAAAGCTATTCCAATATATAACCAAATATTTTAATTTCTTAAACTCCGACTGAGTTTCTTAAATCCGGTGGACGGCGTTGATCGGAGATGGGTGGTGGAGAGGCCTGCGGCCCCGGAGTTCGGAGAAAGGGGTGGACGACGGGGTGGATAGATCGGAGAAGGAGGTGGAAGTCGTCGGAGGAGGTCGACTGGATATGGTAGAGGTGGGGGTTAGGGAAGGAAGGGAGAAGATGGAGAGATCGGGGATGGTGGCTTGGTGATGGTCGCCGAGAGAGACAGAGAGGAAAGAAAGAGAGAGAGAGATTTAAGAAATAACGTAAATTTGCAATTAATTAAGAAACTATAGTATTTTTGCAAGAAAATATCAACTATCGTATAAATGCAAAACAAAGTACCAAATTCAGTATTTTAGATAAATTCTCAAGGATAAATGCATGGAAGACTGGAAGAGCACGTATGATTCTATGAAAATAAAAATATGTGAACAGGTGGGAAATAGTTCTATGAAAATAAAAATATGTGAACAGGTGGGAAATAGTCTCAAATGCTAATGACAGCACGAGTATAGCGGAGTAGGCATGACTAACCCCCACCCAAAAATTATAAAAATGCAAGCCAACGTAATTATTTTGTTTGGCATATTTGGCTCATGATTATTAATCTCGATTAGGAAAATTGTTGTATTTGGAGCAGTCCAGTTTGATCGATTAGTGTTTAAATTAAGAGTGGTGCTATGTACCCGGAAAAGGTTCCCAAAAATGTTTTCAAATGTCACCTGGTATTATTTTATTTGTGAGATTCATATTAATGCACGAGTGGTTGTTAATAGTATTTTTATGTGTTCGTTCGCAGGGAAGGACTGAATGTAATATCAAGCTCAAGTATCTTATCTCTCACAATTTAGAAGTGTAAAAGAATGTTTGGTTTGTTTATAAACTAAATTAAACTAATTATCAATCAAGAATAAAATATATGAGGAAAACAATCCAAGAACTGGGGTTCTTCACTTGGTTTCAATGCACATTCAATATCTATGTGATGTCTACGTTCTTACTCTGCTGAAAACAATTCTTCTAAGGTTATAATGTTCTCTTCCAAGATAAAATATAGTGTCTACAACTACACCTTAATTGTCACTTCCGTGATACAATCAAAGTACAACCATAAACTAATAAGCACCAAGAATTATAAGTCTCACAATTCGCATATTAATCTCTCAATCAAATACTTGAATTATGTCTGTTAAATCATGTACTAAAATTGCAACTCCTCTTCCAAGTTATTACAATCCCTAAAATCCAATCAAAGGTTCATGACTCCCCTAATTGTGTTAAGCCCTCAATAACAAATCAGCAAAGCAAGAAAATCACGGATAATTAAACACGCATGAATACCAAGGAATACTACTCAATCCTCAGATTAGAGATTTAGTTACACATAATTAAAGAAGAAAACAAGACACATGGATTAATAGAAGAACTCATAATTATAAGAATATAGAAAAGAAACCTTTAATCTTCAATCTTCAATGAAAATAATTGTTATCCAGAAAAATCCCTAAAAGCTGTGTACAAATTGTATCTCTCTAACGAACCACGTTTTTCCCATCCCTAGATGTGTTTATATAGATACTCCTAGTCTTACCCAACAATCAATTGCCTTCTATTACAATTATAATTTAAAGAAGGTACCAAAACTGCCCAGAATACAATTAGAATTAGAAAAAGGGCAAAACAGTAAATTCATGGCCTTCTTTTATAAGAACACGTGCGCGACTTCATTCAGCATGTCCCTTGCACGTGTTTCCTATCCCAGGTTGTAGAAAATCTCTCAAGCTTCGCGTGGGCAGTAAGATCGCTGAAAACGGATTTCTAGAACTCCAGATATGGCCAAAACAGTATAAGCTGCGCAACCTTCCCGGAAAATCCGAATTTTAATCAATTAATTCTCCAAAAACGATAGAAGCATCAACTTTAATCAACATTCTCGTAAATCTGCACAACTAAGCAAAACACATCAAAACTACAACAACTTGAGTCCAAAACAATCAATTTAAGCCGAACGGAGGCATTCTAAGTGGATATAAAATCCACTTATCAAACCCCCAAACTTAAACTGATGTTTGTCCTCAAGCATAAACAATTACAACTACCTAATTAATACCACTTCCGTAGGTGATCACGGTTGCATTTGGCATATGCAACAAGCCCTTTAAACCCCTAGGCAGCCCTAGTGGACGAGTAAGGTCTCGTGAGGGCCTATAGCGAATGTACCCACAAAATCCAATGCAATGCAATGCATGAATGCAACTAAATGAAAATGCAAAGATCCCCTTCAAACTCACCAAAGCAACTAACAAGCAAACATCTCAAAGAATGCAAATAAATCCAAGCAGAGCTCGACTAAGTCCCCGTATACTAACAATACATGACAGAAACGTGCGTGTGTGCGATGCTCATCAGAAATATTCCCAACACTAGGTCAAAAATCATACCTATTCTTCGCCAAGACAATCACAGGTTTATAAATAGAATAGACTGTAGACACTTCATAACTTAGAAACACCTCCATCCTCATTCAAGTTAGCCAGGAATTCATCCTTTATTACTACACTACGACACATAATACCATAAACAATATGCATGCTTATTTAACCGTGCAATGAATGAGACCCCAAAAGGCTTATACAATAATACCCATGTAGCGAGTGTTAGGTCAGCAATCCCAAACCACAAGGCTTTAGGTTACTAGGACTAAGTCCCTTCAGACTTAATTACTCGAGTATTAAAGAGCTCACTCTGGTTAATTCTGCATTTAAACAATTAAACTATTGACTTTTTTTTTTTTTCATGCAATCTGGAATGAGAATTTTCAATTCCAACCCTAGACTACTCATATAAATATGAGCTGGCTACTAGCCATTTGACACCTAGCCATTATTCAACAAATATTAACAACTAGCATGGAATCCCTGGTTTCCCCCAAACTTAGACTTTAGTGCTCCTACGCCATCAAGGGAATAACGAAAATTCTAAATATAATCAGGTGATTAAATCTCAAAACTCCAAACAAGCATGACCTCAACCTAGCCCAAAAGCAAACAATGAGACTGTGTAAAAGTTTTGTTCCCGTAACATGCAAGTCAATTCCTAGGAACTATAAATCAGCCCTCTACTCATCATCACCACACTCAATTAAAACATCTACCTATCAATCAGAATCAGCTCGTCCTAAGGGATCATGAAAATGCAACTAAATAAAAACTCACATGGTATACGAAAAATAAAAACAGAATGTCCTATATGAAACAAACGTAAATAATACGAACAAACATGCATGAACTGTCACTAATATGCAAAGCATGAAATCCTACATGAACACATAATACAACAACAACTACTAATCCCTCAAACCACCCCCAAACTTAAAATATTCAATGTCCGCATTGAATGGAAGTAAATACAAGGGATAGCAGAAAACATACCTACTCGTCCTCCTCCTCGGAGGAGTCAGAATCTGGCGGTGGATACTGCGTACGAGCTCCATAGACTGGCCACCTTGCCTGAATACCCACATCTCTCAAAGCTGCAGCCATATCCTGACTAGTCGTCGTTGCCCAATCTTCATTCCCCACAAGCTTAGGTGGTTGTCCCAAAATTGCACAAATAGCATCAATACTATAATCCACCTATTTACCTCGAACCATACACACCTCATCCGGCTCACCTTTAGCATTTGCATAAAACTCCCCAACAACATTCACCGGAACCGGAACAGGTGCCTTACAAATCTCTCCCCAACGTAACTCACTAATCACATCAACCAACCCATAATGACGAGTTGGCAAAAACCCCCTTTCTTTCGCCACTGACCTTGATAACAACCGATTATACTCAACCTTCGCATCCGGAGAAGAAAATCTCTCCACCCTAATAGAACCACCCCTCATTCGCTTAGGCGCCATAATAAGCAAAACCCCACTCAACAATAGCGCCACCAACTACTACCAAGAAATATCCCACCAAAAACCACCAAGAAATATCCCACCAAAAATTCCCAATTACAAGACTAATACAAAACCCCCAATTTACAAGAACACAAATTCGTAATAAAAATAAAATTTAAGAAGAGATATCCCACTACGAATCGAAGAGGTGAACTTGTACTAATTTTCCCCCAAACTTGAATTTTTTTAGAGATGTAGAGGAGGAATAGAATGAATTGGGTGTGTATGTATGGGTATATATAGGCAATGGAGTGATATGATGATTATAAGAATTTTAATGTGAAAAGGAAAAAATTTGGGTGGAAATTGGAATTTGATATAGGATAGAAAAAATATTTAATGAATAAAAGAAAAAGAATTAGAAAAGAAATAGGAATTTGAATTTTTTTAGGAGAGATGGGAGGTTTTGGAATTGAAATAGGAAAAGAATTAGGGAAAAGATGGGAGTATAAAAAGAATTTGGGGTGAAAGAAATTTTTTTTTATATATATAATAGCAAACACACGGACATAACAAGGAACAGACGTTGAAATTTTTTTTTACTGATCAGGGAAACACGCGCAAGCTGCCAGCGTGAGGGGCAAACTGCCCTGAGACCAGATACGCCACTGCAACTTGCGCGTCAGGGGGGCAAGTTGCTTCCAGTACAGATGCGCAGGCGCAACTTGCGCGTTAGGGGGGCAATCTGCCGCCAGAACAGAAACGCAGCAGCAAGTTGCGTTACAGACCTGCAATTTGCTCAAAATTCGATTCTTTTTTTTTTTTTTCAAACTAATGCGTGGGTTGCCTCCCACGAAGCGCTTCTTTAACGTCAATAGCTTGACGTTACTTCCTCAACTCATGATAGGTTCTTGGAGACGAAGAATGCTCATTCCTCGCTCCACTGTTTCTCCAAGCAGGTATGGCTTCAGTCTCTGCCCGTTCACCTTGAATACATCCGACCCTTCTCTAGTAATCTCACAAACCCCATTAGGATAGACCTTCACAATCTCAAAAGGTCCGGACCATCGTGATCTAAGCTTTCCAGGGAATAACCGGAGTCTTGAATTAAACAATAGAACACGTTGCCCAACCTCAAATTCCTTCTTCTGAATGTGCTTGTCATGCCACAATTTGGTCTTCTCCTTGTAAATACTAGCATTTTCATAAGATTGGAGCCTAATCTCCTCGAGCTCTCCAAGTTGAAGTAAACGCTTCTCTCCCGCAGATTTTAGATTAAAATTCAAATCTCTTGTCGCCCAAAATGCCTTATGCTGAAGTTCCACCGGCAAATGACATGGCTTCCCAAAGATCAACCTATATGGAGACATTCCAATAGGTGTTTTAAATGCCGTCCTATATGCCCAAAGAGCATCATCAAGCTTTATTGACCAATCATTTCTCGACGCTGCCACTGTCTTCTCCAAAATTGACTTCAGCTCACGATTCGAAATCTCAACTTGTCCACTTGTTTGCGGATGATAAGGAGTTGCCACCTTTTGTGTCACACCATACTTTTTCAAGAGATCAGCCACCTGTTTATTGCAAAAGTGTGCACCTCCATCATTGATAATAGCCCTTGGCACTCCAAATCTAGTGAACACATGCTTCTTTAAAAACTTCTTCACCACTCTAGCATCGTTAGTAGAAGATGCAATAGCTTCAACCTATTTCGAGACATAATCAACTCCCACCAAGATATACTGGTTCCCATAAGAAGATGGAAATGGACCCATGAAGTCCATCCCCCACACATCGAAAATCTCCACCTCAAGAATAGATTGTAAAGGCATCTCGTTCCTCCTCGAAATATTCCCAACTCTTTGACATCTATCACATTTCGCCACAAAGTCTCTAGCATCTTGATGCATGGTTGGCCAATAGAATCCTGACTGCAAAACTTTCGCCACTGTCTTCATGCTACTGTTATGACCTCCACACTCTAGAGAATGATAATGCCTGAAAATATGAGGAACTTCATCATGAGGTACGCATCTACGAAACATTCCATCAGCACATTCCCTATAAAGTAGCGGTTCCTCCCAATAGTAGTGCTTCACATCATAAAAGAATTTCTTTTTTTGGTTATAAGAGAGATTATCCGGCACAACTCCTCCCACAATGTAGTTCACAAAATCTGCATACCATGGTGTAGACAAGGACACACCTAGAAGCTGTTCTTCCGGAAATTTATCATTGATAGGTTTTTCACCTCCTACCTCTTCATCTCCTTGATCCAACCTAGATAAATGATCAGCTACCAAGTTCTCAGATCCCTTCTTATCTCGAATCTCAAGATCAAATTCCTGAAGTAAGAGAATCCAACGAACTAAACGAGGCTTGGCATCCTTCTTTGTCATCAAGAAGCGAATCGCAGCATGATCTGAATAGACAATCACCTTAGACCCCACAAGATAGGATCTGAATTTATCAAGTGCAAATACCACTGCAAGTAATTCTTTCTCCGTAGTGGAATAGTTGATTTGTGCATCATCAAGAGTCTTGCTTGCATTAGCTATCACATGCATACGCTTATCCTTCTTTTGCCCAAGAACAACACCCACAGCATAGTCACTAGCGTCACACATAAGCTCAAATGGCAAGCTCCAATCGGGAGATGTAACTATGGGTGCAGAAGTAAGTTCCTTCTTCAGCTTGTTAAACGCAACAAGACAACTTTCATCAAAGTCAAAAACACGATCCTTTTCGAGAAGATTACAGAGAGGCCGAGCTAACTTGGAGAAATCCTTGATGAACCGTCGATAAAAACCAGCATGACCAAGAAAGCTTCGAATTCCTTTCACAGATGAAGGTGGTGGCAATTTTTCAATAACTTCAATTTTTGCTCTATCGACCTCAATGCCTTTATTATAGATTTTATGCCCAAGCACAATGCCTTCCTTCACCATAAAGTGACATTTCTCCCAATTAAAAACAAGATTAGTTTCAGTACATCTCGGCAACACCTTCGACAAACTGGCTAAACAGGATTCAAAGGAAGAACCATACACCGTGAAGTCATCCATGAAGACCTCCATGTCTTTCCCTATAAAATCTGAGAAGATGTGGTTCATGAGCCGTTGAAACGTCGAAGGACCATTACACAAACCAAAAGGAAGCCTCTGATAAGCAAAAGTACCATAAGGACAAGTAAAAGTGGTCTTCTCTTGATCTTCGGGTGCAATAGGAATCTGAAAGTAGCCCGAGAAACCATCCAGAAAGTTGTAATACTCATTACCCGCCAACCTTTCGAGCATTTGATCAATGAATGGGAGGGGAAAGTGATCTTTGCGAGTAGCGTTATTCAACTTCCTATAATCAATGCAAACTCTCCAACCTGTTACTGTTCTCGTGGGAATTAATTCATTCTTCTCATTGTGTACAACAGTCATCCCACCTTTCTTAGGCACTACATGAATAGGACTAACCCATTTACTGTGTGGAACCGAATATATGATACCAGCGTCAAGCAACTTAGTGATTTCTTTCTTCACCACCTCTTGCAAATTCGGATTCAATCTTCTTTGTCCCTCAATCACAGGCTTATGATTATCTTCTAAGGCAATTCTATGCATGCAAAGAGCAGGGCTAATTCCCTTGATATCTTGAATTGTCCAACCAATAGCTGATTTATATTGCCGAAGAACATGTAATAATTTTTCTAGCTCATCATTACTAAGCATAGCAGAAACTACCACAGGATATGTACCATTAGGACCAAGAAAGGCATACCTCAAATTAGCAGGTAAAGGTTTAAGTTCAACCTGTGGTGCCTCTGAAAGTGTAAAAACCATCTCAACTTCTGTGTCTCGAACAACAAGTGCTTCTTCTTCTACTACATCATCTAACACCCGTTCTGCTCCCACGAAGTGTTCATTTTCTAGCTGCACAATTTCATCAACTCTGTCAACAGTAAAACAAGTTGCTCCAAAAGGAGGCATCTTCATTGCTTTGTTCATATCAAATTCCACTTTATCCTCGCCAACATTCAATGTCAATTTTCCAGCTTTAACATCGATTGTAGTGCCAGCAGTAGCCAAGAATGGCCTTCCGAAGATAATGGGTATCTCGACATCTTCATCCATCTCTAACACCACAAAATCACAAGGTATGACAAATTTATCCACTTTGACAACCACATCTTCAATGACCCCCAACGGATACTTAACAGAACGATCCGCCAACTGAAGTGAAATCCGTGTCTTTTTAAGCTCTCCAAAACCAAGCCGTTTGCAAATTGAGTATGGCATCAAACTCACACTTGCCCCTAAATCACACAAGGCTTTCATGTTCTCCATCTTCCCAATAGTGCAAGGCAAAGAAAAACTTCCCGGATCTTTCAATTTCTGAGGAATAGCCTTTTGAATAACTGCACTGCATTCCGCATTAAGAGTAATGGTTTCTGCATCCTCAAATTTCCTCTTCTTTGTCAACATCTCCTTAAGAAATTTAGCATAAAGTGGCATTTGATTCAAAGCTTCAGCCAAAGGAATATTGACATGCAACTGCCGGAACATAGTCAAGAACTTCTCGTACTGCTTCTCTAACTGCCTATTGTGAAGTCTCTGTGGAAATGGAATAGGAGGAACATAAGGTGGTGGAGGAACATACGGCTTTTCTGGTTCTTCTTCCTTCTTCTCTTCATCTACTTTTTCTGACTTTTCTACATCAATCTCTACTATCTCATTTTCTTTTTCAGCATCCCTCTCTTTAGGCTCAAGAACCTCAACCTCGGGCAACTCTTTTCCGCTCCTCAAAGTAATTGCTTTGCATTGTTCCTTACCAGTCTGGTCGGGTTGACTTGGAAGTGATCCTTGCTCACGAACACCCATCTTGGAGGCAATCTATCCAATCTGTGTTTCTAGCATCTTTTGAGATGATGCCATCTGATCTATTCTTGATTCCATATTAGCCAATGCCCCAGAGGTTCCTTGCATAATCTTATTTAGTGCCACCTCCCAATCAGCTGGTTCTTTCTTTGGCGGAGGTTGATACTGCTGCTGTGCTTGATACGGTGGTCGTGACTGAAAACCAGGAGGTTGATTCTGCCTTGGAAATGAATAAGAAGGATTAGCTGCATGATTATTACTGTAAGAAAGATTGTTGTTTAGCCTTTGATTTGGATTGTAGTAGGAGTTATTCTGAACAGGCCACGGCTGTCTTCCTTGAATAAAAGATGCTTCTTCTGGAAATTGTTGCACATAGGAGTTCTGACTAGCACCATAATCATTATACCCTTCCATAGGTGAAGAAATAGCATTCACATTTACCCTTTGTCCTCGCACCTCCTGAGTTAGAGTATCCAATTTTTGAGCCAGCATGTTGATCATCTCAGATTCTTGTGCTGCTTTTGCTGAGCTCGTCCCACTAGGTGCCCATGAATAATTATTAGATGCCAATTCCTCAAGGAGTGCTTTAGCCTGTGTAGTTGTTGCCTTCTTGAAATTTCCACCAGCAGCCACATCCAAACTCAAACGAATATCTGCATTCATGGCCCCATAAAAAGTACTAATGATCTGCCAATCTTCTAAGCCGTGATGTGGACACTTCCTCAATAGTGCCTTGAATCTCTCCCATGCTTCATATAGACCTTCACCCGGTTGTGCTTTGAAACTTATAATCATAGTCCTCAATTGTTGCGTCTTGTTAGAAGGATAATACTTGGACAAGAATGCAGTAGAAAGACTCTCCCATGTAGCAACCGTAGTGTTTGGAAGTTGTTGAAACCATTCCAAAGCTCTTCCCTTAATAGAGTAGGGAAACATATGGAGACGAATCTTGTCACTCGTAACACCATTGATTCTGAATGAGCCACACATCTGCACGAAACGCTCTAGATGTCTGTGTGGATCCTCTAGTTCAATGTCTCCTTCAAAAGCTTGATTGCTGATCATCTGTATTAAACTCGGATTAATGTTGAATTGGGTTGCACCAATCTCTGGAGTTTTGTACATGCAATTAGCAGGATTAGGTGTCTCATGGTCCCAAATAGAAGTCTCATCAACATTATCATTAACAACAGCTTGAGCTACCGGCTCTCCCATCTTAGCTTTCTCTTTTCTGATCTTTCTCAAAGTACGCTCGATTTCAGGGTCAAATTCCAATTTTCTAACGCAAGATGAACATCGCATACACCTGAAAATCACCAACAAAACAACTTGTGGAACCAATTAAAATCTAAACAATAAGAAACAATTAACCTAAACTCAAATATACTGCCTTCCCCGGCAGCGGCGCCAATTTGTTAGTAGTATTTTTATGTGTTCGTTCGCAGGGAAGGACTGAATGTAATATCAAGCTCAAGTATCTTATCTCTCACAATTTAGAAGTGTAAAAGAATGTTTGGTTTGTTTATAAACTAAATTAAACTAATTATCAATCAAGAATAAAATATATGAGGAAAACAATCCAAGAACTGGGGTTCTTCACTTGGTTTCAATGCACATTCAATATCTATGTGATGTCTACGTTCTTACTCTGCTGAAAACAATTCTTCTAAGGTTATAATGTTCTCTTCCAAGATACAATATAGTGTCTACAACTACACCTTAATTGTCACTTCCGTGATACAATCAAAGTACAACCATAAACTAATAAGCACCAAGAATTATAAGTCTCACAATTCGCATATTAATCTCCCAATCAAATACTTGAATTATGTCTGTTAAATCATGTACTAAAATTGCAACTCCTCTTCCAAGTTATTACAATCCCTAAAATCCAATCAAAGGTTCATGACTCCCCTAATTGTGTTAAGCCCTCAATAACAAATCAGCAAAGCAAGAAAATCACGGATAATTAAACACGCATGAATACCAAGGAATACTACCCAATCCTCAGATTAGAGATTTAGTTACACATAATTAAAGAAGAAAACAAGACACATGGATTAATAGAAGAACTCATAATTATAAGAATATAGAAAAGAAACCTTTAATCTTCAATCTTCAATGAAAATAATTGTTATCCAGAAAAATCCCTAAAAGCTGTGTACAAATTGTATCTCTCTAACGAACCACGTTTTTCCCATCCCTAGATGTGTTTATATAGATACTCCTAGCCTTACCCAACAATCAATTGCCTTCTATTACAATTATAATTTAAAGAAGGTACCAAAACTGCCCAGAATACAATTAGAATTAGAAAAAGGGCAAAACAGTAAATTCATGGCCTTCTTTTATAAGAACACGTGCGCGACTTCATTCAGCACGTCCCTTGCACTTGTTTCCTATCCCAGGTTGTAGAAAATCTCTCAAGCTTCGTGTGGGCAGTAAGATCGCTGAAAACGGACTTCTAGAACTCCAGATATGGCCAAAACAGTATAAGATGCGCAGCCTTCCCGGAAAATCCGAATTTTAATCAATTAATTCTCCAAAAACGATAGAAGCATCAACTTTAATCAACATTCTCGTAAATCTGCACAACTAAGCAAAACACATCAAAACTACAACAACTTGAGTCCAAAACAATCAATTTAAGCCGAACGGAGGCATTCCAAGTGGATATAAAATCCACTTATCAGTGGTCCATCTCATTTATGAAATGATAATCAATTATATACGTATTGACAACTCATCATTCGGGAACGGTCGGGAACTCTAACATTTCACTTAAAGTAGAATGAGGTATACAAAAGGAAGAATGGAAACAATTATCATTTGTTACATTCGCATGATTAAGATATTTCGGTAATTTGTGTGCAAATTTGTATATATCATAATTTTTAGGGTTTTTTCAAAAATATTCAAGATGTAATTTACAACCTTGTTTATAGCCCCATTTTCAACATTTGCAACCTTATTCACAATCATGTCAGCATTGCAACTTCATTTGTAAATTCAGGTAATATTTTTAAAAATATCTTCAAAAATTTAGGTTTTTTTATAAATATTTCTTGTAACACCCCTAGATCCGGGGTCGGAGATGCAGACTATCACTCTGTCCTTAATTCCCATTTTAATAAACATTATTCTTAATCTTCATTTTAGCATGCTGTGACCCCTCAATCAAACATAACATTCACAGATTATAGGCTTAGAGACGAAATTAAAACGTTACTAAGTTATTACAACCATCTTGAAATAGTTATTACAAACCCAAATTGTCATAATCTTAAAAGTTCGACATAAAAAGGATTACCATCTAAGGCGGCATCTACGGCCAAAATGCGGTTTGGTTTACAGAAACTTATACAAGTCATGCTTGTAACTAGACCTAACCAACCTAAGCTGTAACCTAACCAACTTAGTCTGCTCACCTCTGGTGATGCTACTGGGTGCGGCCTCGGCACCTGCCTCGTAAATAGTCTCCTATACTGCTGACCGGTTAGCACGCTTTTGCGGAGGGTCTGCCTTGTTCTTGCCATGCTTATCTGTTGTTGTGTGGTGGTATATATAAAAGAAAAGCAAGAGTTAACAATACAGCTCAGCCATATAATAATAGTTTTTAAAGTACTTTTGTTAACATAAACCATATGACATATCGTATACTGATATTGTATCATCATTAAATAGTTTCATTCTTTATCCAGAAATATAACGAAGAATTTCTGAGGTACTTTAAATAGTTCATCATTCTGTCAACACTATCGGTAGCTGAGCACCTAGTCTTTCATTACAGTGTTGCAATACAATTCCAATTGGAAGAATGAGATTATGCTGGAGCCTCTTCCACGATATCTGGTGATCAGCCAATATACTGTGCCTCTGCTTCTCTACTAGTAGAAGGACGACGTTCCCTTATCGGGTTGCACCCTGATCGCATATGGGCCTTATTATTTGGACTACGCCCGAAGGCGATGTCCCCTCTTCCTCCAATCCCTTAGATAATTCTATGCATCGTAGGAACAGAATTTAATTCAGTTTCCCCCAAGCACAAAGCTTGACGCCTGGTTTAATAATCATTACTACTTTACTTCCATGAGTAATTGAGGAAGTACTCTGATGTGTTGGTTGAATTTAGTCAACAGAATTTGATTACTAAGAATCGCATCATCAAACATAATTTGGGAGTTGGTCGGAGTTTTTAAGTGTTTAGTCAAACCTGAGCCCCTCCTTAGTAGGTAGGGTGCATTTCTTATTGGTAGCGAAGGGAGAAAATAATTAATACTGGCTCCCAAAACCTTGGGTTCCCGAATTTTGATAAGTTGAACGAGATAGCGATACTTTTTGATGAGTGAAGCTATAGTTAGTGAAGAAATGGGAACCCATACTATTTTTAAATAATTTTCCGACAATCAGAAAATATTTAAAATAATTTTTTAAAGTCTTAAATGATTTTTAAGTAATTCACATGATTTTTAAATCATCCTGGAATATTTAATAAATATTCAAATAATATTTATTAAATAAATAATTTGCTTGGAATATTTAATAAATATTCAAATAATATTTATTAAATAAATAATCATTCATAACTATTCTCAAATAAAACAATTCACCTTTATTAATAAATATTCAAATAATATTTATTAAAATCATCAACGGGATTTTTAATCCAAAGATATCCAATTTATATTTACTGGAATATTCTTAAATCAAACTATACGTCATATATCATCTCCAGTGACTTCCGGGTTTTTATGTCTTTATCTGGACAAAATATCTCCGACTCCCTTACTTAAGAAAATGGTATTAAAGTACCCTACTTGAAAATCTCAACACATCATCATATACATATATAAGAATTATGCATACGTACTTACTAATAGGTTTATAAATCATCGTAAATAAACCATAAATCTCATGCTGATTCGCAAAAATACATTTAAGCAGTTCATAGCAGTTATACCACAACAACAACAGTTTAAAATACTTGGAGTACAAGTTTCGAAAACTTGCCTGATAGTGTCGGAATAGTTTGGGCTCTGTCTCTAGTGTGATGATCTATAATAACCAATAAGGTTCGGTTAGTTCGTTAAGCGATTCCGTCGAATCAACTATTCACATAAAGACACAACTTCGTAACGATACATCCTTATTACACGTTTGGCTTATTATAAGTCCATGATATCCTTTAACCACTTTTGGATAATTATTGGTCTCGTAATGACTTTCGTTAAAGGTCATTTTCAACGAAACTAAAGTTCGTCTCGTATCGTCCCCTAAAAGAGTTTTTTTCATGTTAGGTCGAATACACAATATATAATCAAGTACTGTATGAGTAATTAACAAGAACACACGTTTTTAACACTTAAAACTGTTTGGAATTAATAATTCCTCTCTCAGTGATGTAAAATATCACAGAGAGCTGCTTAGGTTACAATCAATGATAATTTCTATATTCGATTACCCTTCTAGGGTTAACCTAACTGTATTTATAAACATACAGCTTCGTACAATCAGTAATTGATTCTCCTATAATTAAGCTATTCAATTGATATCAATCACGATTGCTACACGTCTTCTAAGTCAACTCAATCCCTTTGACAGCTTTCCAATCTTCAAAGACATTGCTTCCATATTTATCTTAAATCAATCTTCAAATACTGTTGACTCTCAGACGCTTCCGCTACAGAGTTTAACAACCTCTGTTGCGCTTCCAGTCAGTGTTTAACTAAACTCTGACAGCTTCCAGCTAAACTCTGTTTTGTTACTTTAGCTTCCAAACACTGTTCTCATCAATCATTTCTAACAATCTCCCCCAACTTGTTCATTAGCAAGAATGTACAAGTTTACAGTAAATGATGATGTCAAAACAAATACAAAGTCTACAGTGTTTAACGAGCAAACAGAGTTTAAACTATTACTTAACAAAATCTACAGAAAATTCAAATTACTTACAAATTCTGTCTACCTAACTTCCTCAAGATCTGGAGTTGTTCTGAGATAGTCAATCAACAATCTTCTCTCAGCATTTTCAAGTTCAATCTGCATAGCTTCCTTGATCTCTCTTAAATCTGGATCATTCTCATCAGTTTGAAAGATAGCAGCTCTTAGATCATAGATTGTATTTCTTCTCATCTGATTACCCAGTCTGATGAATTTGACTTCCTCTGATTGAGAATTAAAATCAAGAACTGTAATCCCCAGATCAGTCTTTAATTTAGCAGTTCCTTTCTTCATTTCTACAAGATTTCCATTCCAATCTCTGTACTTAGGAACATACTTTTCAGCAGACTTTGATCCTGTAGCGACTTTAGCTTTCTGCATATATCCCCTTATAGAATTAGCAATAAGCTGTGTTTGACGATTTCTGACTCTGAATATATGTAGAACATACTGAAGTTCTTCAAATAACTTTCACTTGATTGCTTCTTCATTCACTCTATACACTGATCCATCTGTCATAAAGTATAACAGAAAGTGAATATCTAAGCTCCTTTGATGAACTAGTTGAACCGATTCTAACTTATCCAGATTTTCTTGAGTAATACCAGAACCAAGAGAGACAAGTGCAGAGGGATCTCTTGGACTGTTACTTACTCTCAAATCTCTTTTTGAACCTAAACCAGAAGTATTCCTGCCTGGTGGCTTTCCTGAACAAGCAACATTATGTTGATATCCCTCAGTCACTCCTGTTTGTTCTTGAACTGGAATTGTTGACCTTGAAAAACCAGGTAAAAGTTTACTTTGTGTCTGTACAACTTGTGTAGCAACAGAAGTTGTAACTATCATTTTGCCTTTGTTCTCTTCACCCATTACTCCTTTTAACTTCAACTTAGCATCAAGAGAAGACTTTCTTATCAACTTTCCTTTATCTTCTTCTTCTTCTTCTTGAATACCAGATAATTTCTCTTTGATTTCAATGCCTTTAAGAACAGGCTTTGCAGCTTTAACAACTTTCTCCCTCTTCTTCAACTTATCAGACTTTAAAGCTTTTAAATGCTCTTCTTGCAAACTCTTTTCTTCAGCTTTGACATCTTCTAGAGTAACTCCTTCTACATTGTCTTCCATGAAAAGCTTAATAGCTAACTCCTCATCAGTCTTTGGATCAGATATTAATTCCAAACTTTTGGTTTTTGAAGTACCTTGAATTTCAGTGTTCATTCCAACAGACTGTGACTTAAGAGATTTGCCAGATCTCAAAGTTTGTCTTGATTCAGAGTTTAAAGCTTTACTCTTGTTACTTGCTCCTTCATCTCCAGCATCATCCTGTTTGAGCAGAGTTTGAGAAAATTTGCATTTTGACTTAGCAACTCTCTCCCCCTTTTTGACAGCATCAGGAATGAGTATAGATGTAATGAGCTCCAAGGAGGTAGCAATGGAATCAACCTTATCAAACAAGGTAGTCTGATTCTCTTCAACCTTCCCTAATCTGGCAAAAAGAGTATCTTGAGCTTTAGAAAACTATGCAGCTTTGATTTTAGACTCTCTTTCCATTTTCAGTTCTCTAGTCTGTATCTCAGTCTTCAAAGAAGCAATATCTTGTTGTGTGTCAGCAAATCTTCCATCCAGAGTTTTGACTTGTACCACAGTTGCTTTTAAGCATGATAAAATCTCTGGATTGGAAATTTGTCTAGCAGTTTGCTGGATGAAAGTAGCTGCTCTCCCTTTTGGAAAAATACAATCTTCTTTATACCAGTTAGCAGCAAATTTAGCAAGTTGCTCTTGTTCAATTGCATGAGATGTGCAAGGCTGAGCAAAAGATGTGTGTTTGTTATCAGTCTGTACTGGTGCATTCAGAGAAGAATCAGAGTTTGCACTGTCTTCAGCTTCATGTTCAACACTTGCATCATTAGCTTGAGCAACTTCTAAAGAATCACTGTGCTGAGCATTGTCAGCCACAGTTTCTGCAACAACTTCTGCAATCCTTTCAATATTCTCCTCATGTTGCTCAGGCTCTGTAACAGAGTTTGCATGTGTAGCTTCAACTTGCATAGGCTCAGAATTATCCTTGGTTACTTGATCAACCTCATCACCTTTGTCAGGAATTTGATAAGCATCAGAGATCAGCTCTGTGTGTGATGCTGCAGTTTCAGTGAGGATAACTGCAGGCTGATCAGCTGCACCAGTTGCTTCAGAGTGAACAACAGGTGAGATAGGATCAAGGATTGGTAAGAATGAATCAAGAATATGAGTTTCATCTTCGGCAGGCATATTATCCTCTGCAGGTAAATCAACATTTACAGGCACAGCATCCTCTGCAAGCATTTCAACCTCTGCAGCCTCAACAGTAGGTTTTTGCTGTGAAACCACCTCTGAAACTTCAACAACTTGCTCATCATCAGATTCTGTAAGAATTAATCTCCTTCTCTTGATTTGAGACACTGCAATCACTTCTTCTTTTTCACTAGAGCTCTCCTTAGTTGGTGTGAGTGAAGGTCTGTTTGCCCTTTGAATCTTTCTTCTGGTATAAACAGCTCCAGGTAATGTCTGTTTAGCCTTTGAGTGTTTGGTGTTCTGTGCAGTGTGTATTTTTCTTTTTGGTTTGGATTGGGGTTGATCAGTAGGTACTGGCTCAGAGTTTATTGGTTCAGAGTTTATTTGCTCAGAGTTTATGGGTTCATTGATTTGTTCGGATTGTAGTTGATGAGAGTGTATGGTTTCAGTATGATCAGTGGCTAATGGTTCAGGCATTTGTTGTGGTTCTGGTTGTTGTGGTGATGGTCCAGATTGTGAATCTTGAGGTTGGTTGACATAGTTTTGTAAGGCTAGTGGCCAAAACATAGCAGGTATTTGCTGTTTAGTGACATCTTTATTTGACAAATCAGAGAACATCCTTTTAGAAACTTTAAAAGGCTGAATGACATCATCTTCAGCAATTATAAGATTAGACACACAAGCACTGAATAGCAGTTGACAAAATCGAGAAAAATAAAAAGATGTAGACTCTGACAAACGTTCTCCCAAATTCATTAGAACTAGTCTACCAAAATCAAAATTACCTCCATACAGTAGAGCATGCCCAATTTGGAGACTGTCAAGAGGAATTGCATCCCAATTTGTTGTCTTCTTTCCAAAAGCCCTTGTAATGCAATCGAAAAAGAAGCTCCACTCCTTTCTTAAAAGTGGCCTTTTCAGAGACCCCAGCTTATTCAAATCTCCTGAATAACCAATTTGCTGCAACATTGTCCGCAAACGTTCATCACCAATGACACTGTAAGAAGTGTAAGTATCAAAATCCAGAGCATCCCTAACCGTAGTTGGAGGAATGATATACTCTGATTCATCATGAGTAAAAATAATTGTTGGAGTGTCAGACTCTCCTCCATCATCATACACAGAGTTTGTCCAAAAAGTTGCAATTTGCAAAGCAGAGAGTTTTGGTGGTACAGTTAAAGCCTTCCCAATTTCTGAATCTCTCAAGAAATTTTGAAACAAATGAAACGCCTCAGGAGCGTTTGCATTGTCCAACGGGGCTGCATAATTGTTAGGAAGAAAAACTAACCCTGCAGCATCAAAAGCTTTGGTTGCCATTAGTGAGATATGATACGAAAATAGTCAGAGAAAAGATGTGTATGGTAAGTGTTTATCAAAATGTGAAAGAGAGTGAATCAGAGTTTTGAAAGTAATTGTGTATGCAAAGTAACTGTGAGTGGGTGAATGTGAATCGATGTGTAGTGAGAGAACAAAAATGATTAGAGTAGTAATAAAAAAAACTCAATCGTTTATGTATCGTAAGCACGCAACTGATTCTAGAGTAATGTGAGAGTGGAACACGTGTCAAATATCCAGTGGATCACTTAATGATACTCCAGTTAAACATCAATTATTACCGCTGTCATTCCTATAACCACGACACTTTGACATATTTACACTAATTAACAGTTGTCAAATACCCCAATTACTCCAAAATTGTCAAATTATCTCAATGAAACTTTACCTTAGAGTACTGAACACAACTCAACAGTGTTTGTCAATTTTCCAATTTTATCACCGAAACCCTTTCAAAAATTGCACAGTTGTGAATATAATTGTGTGTGAAGCAGAGTTTACTAAAATCAATTTTTAGAGCATCTAATATTTCATAAAGTCCATAACAAAAATCAATAAACACTGAATGCACAAACTCTGATGGTAAACACTGATTGTTTGATGAATGCTAAAGTCTGTAGTTATTGTAATACAGAGATCTGAATACTTCTATTCCCTTTGATGTCCATGATTATCCAAGTAAGCACACAGTCTTTGGAGACAAAAAGATCAAGAGATAGAAATCAAAGCATCATTCAGTGAGTAACATGTCATGAATTCGATATACTCACAAACTCTCAAAGCACACAAGTGTTTAGGTGAAGTGTTTACACTCGCATTCAATCAGTAAAAGCAGATACTACCATATGCTTGAATTTCCACCAGATCTACACTACTTCGATTACATATATGCACAAATCAAAAGGACTTTATTCAGGGTTGTAATGTAGTAAAATCAAACAGGTGAGAAGAGATGATTTTAACATGAGTGAATTTCGAACTGAACAATTTAACAGACAAAAGTGTTCAGTCACACTGTTAGTACATATTTGTACAAGATGATCAGTATATATACCTTTTTTTTCTTTTTTTTTTAATATATATACTGAGTAAACTTTTCTTTTCTTGAGAAACACTCACCTGCTTGCATTTGATTTTTCAAAAGAATATAACTGCTTTTAATACTACAGAGTTTAAGAAAAGTGAGCAGTTAATTAGGCTCAAAGGGGTTTACTAAGGATGGAATTTTATGAACAGTGTTTGAACAGTGTTCAAAAGAGTTTTGAACAGTGTTTGAAGAAAGATGGTAAATCCTAGTGCCTTTATCATTTTCATGCACACACATATCATGTAGTCTCAAAATGGTTTAATACAAGTTCTAGAGAAACATACTTACTGATGAACATCACACAACAATAAAAACTGATTGATAGAAAATGTATCAATCACTGACTTGGCTCAAAAACTCACAGGGTGCAGACATGAATTTGAACTCACCAAACTAAACAATGACACTTCTCAAGTTTTATAGTTTTTACAAGTACAAACAAGGAATCATCAAGAACCATGAATTACTTTGGGAACAGAATGTCACTTATTAGAGTTTAGAGTTCATCAATATCAGAAATTATTTATGAGAGGTAATGCACACAATATTCATAGACTCAGAGTTTAGGACTGAATAAACTAAGAGATGCTATAAATATGAAACAGTATCATGCTGTGTTGATTTACTGCACAAAATCTGATTAGATCACAGTGACTCAGAAAGAATCATGATTTAATTACTGATAATCATGCTTCATACATTTTTCTTCATTGGTGTTTTCATTCAGACAATAATCAATCCTGAATTCACAGAGTGTATTCAACATGTTAACAGTGTTAAGCAGACATACATGCTGACAGAGTTTAACAATGTTTAAACATAAGCATGCATAACAGAGGGTAACACTAAGGTTCACATAGCACTCAACAATTCACAGAAACATGAGCAATATATTTTAAAAGTAAGATTTTGAGTCTAACCAACATCTCTAGTCAAAACTAGAGACCATTCCAAGTTCATTGACCAGTCTTGTAAATGTACCTTCACTCAATGGCTTGGTGAAGACATCTGCAAGTTGTTGTTCTGTAGACACAAAGTGAAGCTCAATTGTTAGGAATAATTCATAAGTTGTGATGTTAAGAATAGAATTTACACATTATACTTCTTGTAATCCTGATCTTATAAAGGATTTAGCACTGTATATAGGTTTTATGTGTAAAATAGTTATCTGTATAGTTTAGTCAGGAATGAACAGTGTATCGGAGACTACATGTCAGGAACAGAGAGCAAATCCTGATGACGGTCCAATACTGATGGTTGATCAGATACTGATGCAGTGTACAGATCCTGATATCAGTCATGTTACTGATGATGTCATTATAGATACTACAGAAACTGGCAAGTGCTATAAAACAGGATCGTTTGTTTAAAGAACAAGCAAGAAGACATTATGAAGGAAAGAGTTTTCTATTGAAGGAAACTATCGACTAGAAGGCAGAACATTGTCATGTATAGATTATATCTTTCTATTATTAGTTGATAGGTAGCATTATAAATACTCTCTCAATATCATTATAAAGAGCGACGAAGTTGTGAGTTCGTTTGCGTAGCTCTGTATAAGGTTTGTATTCGAGAGTTCGAAACAAACAGAGAGATATTTGTATTGTCAGCAGCTGCTAAAGGTATTGTACACCTTTGGTAGAGTTTGTATTTGATCTTATTAATACAAACAAGAGTTTGATTCATTCGTTTATTCTTGTTCATATAATCAAGCAAAAATCAGACACGATTATATAACTTGTATTCAACCCCCCCCCCTTCTACAAGTTATTCGAGTTAACAATTGGTATCAGAGCAGGTTGATTTCGAATAATCATAAAGATCTGCAATCATGTCTGGTTACAAGGATGGGAATACTAAAATTCCTATGCTCAAGAGAAACGAATATACTCTATGGGAAGTAAAGATGTTGCATCATCTGGAAGCAACAGATCCTGATTATCTTGACAGAATCAGAGATGGACCTTTTGTTCCAACAAAGGTCGTTGGACAAGCAACTGTTGATGGTGTGGTTGTTCCAGAACATACAGCAGAGAAGCCAAAATCTGAATGGTCAGATAAGGACAAGGAGAATGTTCTCAAAGATGCTAAAGTGAGAAACATATTATTCAACAATCTTGATTCTGTTCTCACTAACTATGTTCTCTCTTGTAAAACTGCTAAGGATATATGGGACAATCTTAAGGTTCACTGTGAAGGAACTAAGCCTGTCAGGAAGAATATGAGGACATTACTTATACAACAGTATGAGTACTTTGAATCCAAGTCTGGTGAGTCACTTACTGATACCTTTGATAGGTTTACAAAACTCATCAATGAGATGGCCATGCATGGTAAATATTACGACTTGGAGGACATGAATACAAAGTTCATGAAAGCTTTGCCTGATTTCTACAATGAGAAGATATCTGCAATTGAGGAAGCTAATGATCTGGATGAGATTTCATTAGAGGCAGTATATGGAAAATTGAGAGCTTATGAACTTGACAAGCAGCAGAAGAAGAGCAGGAGTGAAGGAAAGATGAAGACTATTGCACTTACTGCTCAATCTGAAGTTAAGAAGCTTCCTGAAGAACAGCATGAAGAGATTGTTGTAAAAAATTCAAGGAAGAAGAAAAGCAAAGAAAGTTCTGAGTCAGAGACTACTGATATGGACTCTGACAACAATGATTCTGAATCTGAGATGCAAGAACTCTTTGCTATGTTTGCTAAAGCTTTCAAGAAAGGAAAATTCAACAGGAGAAGATTTAGCAAAGGACCTTTTCAAAAGAAGGAGGAGAAGAAGAGTGACAAAAGAAAAAGTACAATTGTCAAGCTTGATAAGGCCAAGATCAAGTGCTTTAACTGCAGCGAGCTTGGACACTTTGCTAGTGAGTGTAAGAAGCCTAGGAATTCAGGAAAGGGTAATGCACTTATGGTCACACAGAAGGATTGGGCTGATTCCAGTGACTCTGAAGATGAATTGTATTATGACAACATTGCATTGATGGCCAATAGTTCAGACAAACCTGGATCTCCAAAGAAAATTTCTCCATCCTCTGTTAAGGTATCACTTCACTCTCTTGATTCATTTGATAGCTTAAATTCTGATGAAATTAGATCTATCCATGCTGAGTTTAAAAATCTTATGACTAATTTTAGAATTCTTACTTGTGAAAGAGATGAACTTAAGGTTAAGAATGATAAATTAGTTGATAGAAATAATTTTCTTGAATCTGAATTAATTCAAATGGAAGAATACAAGTTGAGTTCTGATAAAGCTAAGCATGATTATAGTGTAATTCTTGAGGCTTATGACTATGTCAGAAAAGAACTAGAAGAAGAGAGAGATGTGATTAAGACCATTAACAATTCCAGTAAGAAGACAATAGAAATCTTTGAGAGTGGAATTCGTGGTAAGGTTAATGGTTTAGATTTTGATAAGGCTAGACAAGAAGAAAAATTAGCTATTGTCAATGATGATAGTAAGGTAGAAGCTAACACATCTAAATCTGAAGGTAAGAAAATTGTTTCTGAACCTAATCATGTTAAATTTGTTGATTCAAAAGGTACCCCTGTTGTACACAAAAGGATTAACAATAGTAATTCAGATGAGAAAGTGTTAGAGAAACCTAAGAATGTAAACATAGGGTTTCTGTCTAAGTCTCAGTTGAAACAGAGATTAGATGGTCTTTTAGAGTCTAGCAAGATCAAGAGAAATAGGAATGGAAAAGAAGGTATTAACAAAGAGAATAATTTCAAGAATGTACCTGATGCACCTAGGAAAAAATGCTATAAGTGTGGAAATCATAATCATTTGGCCCTAGACTGCAATCAAAAACCTTCTTGGAAAACTGAGTCCAGATTCCCCAAGACTCAGAAAATTCAATACCAACCACAAAAAGCGTGTTATCATTGTGGTAGTTTACTTCATTCCATTTACATGTGTAGAGAATATCATGAACTGTATTATGACTATTATTCTTTGAAATCTGAAACTCCTAGTCACAAACAGTTTGTGAGATCAGAGTCTAAAGTTGACTCTACAACAGGTAAAATAAATGCAAAATCTTCAAAGTCTGTTGTCTCTAAATCTAGTAAGAAAGGATCCAATCAAAGTTGGGTCCTAAAAAATTCTAACTAGTTACTTTTTGTTTGCAGGGCACAGGAAAGAAGCATTCAATTATCTTGGACAGTGGATGCTCTGGACATATGACTGGAAAGAAGTCCCTGCTTACAAAGTTTGAGAGGAAAGCTGGCCCAGTAATATCTTTTGGAGATGGCAACAAAGGAGAAACTCTGGGATATGGCTCAATTATTTTGGGGAATGTCATCATAGAAAATGTAGCACTGGTTGAAGGCTTGAAACATACTCTTTTAAGCATAAGTCAACTGGGTGATAAAGGTTACAAATCAATCTTTGACAGAGAAGGATGCAAAGTCTTGAATATGCAAAATGGAGACATTGTTCTAACTGGTCAAAGACATGGTAACATATATGAAGCCAGCTTAAGTGATACATCTAAAGGAATTGTTAGATGTCTCTACAGCAAAGCAACAAATGATGAAAGCTGGAATTGGCACAAGAAGCTCTCACATCTTAATTTCAAGAAGCTTAATCAACTTGTTAAACACAATTTGGTGAGAGGCCTACCTCAGGCAAATTTTGTGCAAGATGGACTTTGTGATGCATGTCAGCTTGGAAAGCAGAGAAGAACCACTTTCAAGAGCAAGACTGAAAATTCAATTACTGAACCATTTCACATGCTACATCTTGATCTGTTTGGTCCAGTAAACATTATGTCTATCAGCAAGAAAAGATATGCTCTAGTTATGGTGGATGATTTCACAAGGTTCACATGGGTGTTCTTTCTACACAAGAAGGATGAAGCTCCTCAGCAAATCATTGAACTCATCAAGAATATTCATAACAACTCTGAGTACAAAGTCAAAGTACTTAGGAGTGACAATGGTACCGAATTCAAGAATTCTACAATGGAGGGGTTTTGTGCAGACAATGGAATCACTCAACAGTTTTCTGCACCTGGTACACCTCAGCAAAATGGTGTAGTGGAAAGAAAGAACAGGACTCTCATAGAGGCAGCAAGAACCATGCTTGCAGATGCTAAACTTCCAACCTACTTTTGGGCAGAAGCTATTAACACTGCATGTTTCACTCAGAACTGTACCTTGGTAAATAGTCATGGAAAAACTCCCTATGAGATGATCAAAGGAAAGAAACCAAGTGTGAAATATTTTCACATCTTTGGATGCAAATGCTATGTCCTAAAAGTTCATCCAGAACAACTTGGAAAATTTGAAGCCAAATCGGATGAAGCAATTTTTCTAGGATACTCAGCATCTAAGGCCTTCAAAGTTTATAATCTCAGAACTCACATTGTTATGGAATCAATTCATGTTGCATTTGATGATAAGAAATTTGGAATTTTGCAAACTGATGAAAGCCATGACAAATTGGAATTTGAAAATCTGAAGAATTCTGAGATACTCTCAAGTGATGATGAAGGTTCTCCAGAAGGAATTTCTATTGCTTCTCAAAGGAATGCTACTGTTGAGGGGGAGCAAATAAATCAGAGAGAACACAGTGATCATCAGGAGCAGACTAGTCTTTCAGAGTCTATTCCATCAGGAATTGATGTTTCAGAGTCTACTCCATCAGGAACTGACATTTCAGAGTCTACTGAGGAAAGATCGGTAACTAGCAGCAATATGGAATCTACTGATTCTATTGATCAAAGGAGAGTTTTTGAAGGTAGAGAGAATTCTTCTACAAGAGATACCACTAACTTAGGGGGAGAGACTAGCAGAGTTGATTTACCACCTGTTAGAAAATGGACAAAGGATCATACTGAAGATTTGATAATTGGTGATCCAAATAGTGGTGTTCGAACTAGAAGATCAATTCAAAATGAATGCTTGTATAGTTGTTTTCTCTCAAAGAATGAACCTAAGAAGGTTGAAGAAGCCTTACAGGATCCTGATTGGGTAATTGCAATGCAGGAGGAATTAAATGAGTTTGAGAGAAACAAAGTTTGGAAACTGGTACCAAGACCTAAAGATAGATCTATTGTTGGTGCAAGATGGGTTTTCAGAAACAAGCTAGATGAATCTGGTATGATTGTGAGAAACAAAGCAAGACTGGTGGCTAAGGGTTATTCTCAGGAAGAAGGCATTGATTATGATGAGACCTTTGCACCTGTAGCAAGATTGGAAGCAATCAGAATGTTTCTTGCATTTGCAGCTCATTCAAAATTTAAGGTATACCAGATGGATGTAAAGAGTGCTTTTCTAAATGGAAAACTTGATGAAGAAGTGTATGTAGAACAACCACCTGGATTTGTTGATCCAAAGTTTCCAAATCATGTCTACAAACTTGACAAGGCACTCTATGGACTAAAGCAGGCACCAAGAGCATGGTATGAGACTTTGTCTAAATTTCTTCTTGAAAATGGCTTCACAAGAGACTCTGATTATGCAGGGTGTAAGATAGACAGGAAAAGCACTACAGGTACATGTCAATTTTTGGGAAATAGATTGATTTCTTGGGTAAGCAAGAAGCAACAATCTGTTTCAACCTCAACTGCAGAAGCTGAGTACATAGCAGCAGGCAGTTGTTGTGCACAGCTCCTTTGGATAAGAAATCAGTTGCTGGATTATGGTATGACACTTAGTAATATTCCTATGTTTTGTGATAATACTAGTGCTATTAAAATTGCAGAAAATCCAGTTCAACATTCAAGGACTAAGCACATTGATGTCAGGTATCATTTTATTAGAGAACATATTGAGAATGGTATTGTGGAACTTCATTTTGTTCCTACTGACAAACAGCTTGCAGATATTTTAACTAAACCACTTGATGAGACTACATTCAGTAGACTAGTAAGTGAGTTAGGAATGTTAAATTTTTAGATTTTAACATCTGCAAAAGTAGCAAGGTATGTTGTTCTTAGCTTATAGACTTGATATTCCTGTCAGGATCTATATTTGATTGTTAAATGCTTTAGCTATAACACATTGCCTTGATAAATTTCAGTATGGTAGACTTGTTAATAATAATCAGGATTAGATTTGTTATCAGGATGCTGACGTCATCAGTATTGTGTCAGTATCAGGATTATGAAAATTGTTTCAGATCCTGACGTTTACTTTGTGTAATAATCTGATTCTGTGATATGTTAAGTCAGATGAGTATTAAACTTGGGTTAAGAGATCAAAACAGGAAAATGGTTTATTATCATAGATTTATGCATTTGTTTGTTAACCATTTCATTCCTGATGTTGAAACTAGATTTGGTAGAGAACATTGTGTTTCTTCTTATGAACAGCAAAAGAGAATTTTCTCTGACATTACAAAGAAGGACAATGAAAAGAATCTAGATGAAATACCTGCAATTCATTATCCACATCATGTTCAGGTAATTCTTAAAACTCATCTTCCTACTCTCTACAATTCTTCTTTCTTTTGTGGTGAAATGGCTCAGGAATCTCAATTGGAGGAGAACCCACCTGTGTCTACCCAAGTAGCCCAAAACATTATAGTCTCTGAAACAATTCAAGAACTAAATTTTGATCCACAGCCTATTGTTTCAAAGAAACCAACCTCTGGTGTTTCTCAAAAGACATCAGTTGTAAGGAAGAGAAGATTTGTTGTGTCAAGTAGTAGTAGTAATTCTAGTGAAGATGATGATGATTTAACTCTTGCTGAGAGAGCAGAATTAAAGGCTGCAATTCAACTTTCTCTGTTAGCACAAAGAGATGAAAAACCTAGTCACAGCCAGGCTGCAGTCTCCCAAAAGGCTGTAGTTCTTAAAAAGGGAAAACAGTTACTGGATACTGTCTCTCAAAAGACTGTGTCTATTGAACAAAGATCTCATCCCAAGATCACTTCTGTGTCTACACCTCTTGAGTCTTCTCAGGATAAATCTTTTGCTCACTATACCAGGAGAACAAGGAGAAAGATTCAATTGTCACCTACACACACAGAGTCTAGTCCAACTAATATCATGCAGGTTTCTACAAATCAAGCTACATCTATGTCAGTATTTGACAAGAGAGATCTGGATATTGATTCTTCATGGGAAACTACATTATCATACAGACTGGCTATGGGACTAATTTCTCTCAAAGTGAAGTTGTCAAGGCCTGTTCTAGACTTTCTGGTTGAAAGAGTACCAAAACTTTTATTTCCAGATGAATATGGACTTCTACATCAAAGACTTGACTTAATGAAGATGTATTTCTATGTATCTGTCAGAAGACAATTAGTCAAGAAATTTGGACTCTCGAAGCATGTTGCACTTCAATCACTTCATGCATATTTATTTGACAAGGATGTAATTATTGAAGATGCTTCAGCTCAAGGTGAAAAACTGGAGGAAGTAGATAGAGAAAAGCAGTCAACAGAAGGTACTATTGCACCAGTGGTGAATAGTAGGAAAAATCAGATCACAGTCACTGTAACACAAGAACCATCTAGTCAGAGGAAGGATGATTCAGGAGCTGTGATAGCTGATGTTGAAAGGTCTTCTGTGATGACTGAGAATGCAAGTGAGATACCCTATGATATGGGAGGAATGACTTTGGTTGATTTTTCTGAAGATCAAACAAATTTTGTTCAGTCAGAGTCTATTCACCTTGAGGGTGTGTCTCAGCAAACAACACTTAAAGACGGTGATGTACTAACTATGGTGTCTAATGAAGTATTACTGAAGACATCAGAGTCTAGTAAAGAACCTGAAAGTGGTATACTGGAGCCTGTAGTTTCTGAAAGGAAAGAAGATGATTGTATGGGTTCAGAGACTATAGCAGCTCACTCCTTGGAGAAAACCTCAAGCCACATGCCATATGAGGAACCCTCTCTCCATGTGAGTTCAGGTATAAAAACTCCTTCTAAACTCTATTTTTCTGTAGGTCATGAGAGCACTTATCTAAATTTGAGTGATACAGTTGAAAAGATGGACTTAGATCCACAATTTGAGCGGCTGGCTCCTGACCAGGCAAAAGGTGAGGTAGAAAGAGTGTTGACTTTAGAAAGTCAAAGTGAGAATGAGGGTATGGATGATCAACTCCATAGTGAGGGAGAGAAAATTAGGAAACCATCATTTGATTTCTGGGATCAGGTTTTTCCTGAATCTTGGTCTGAAAATTTGGGTATGGATGTTGGTACTTATTCATTCATCAAAATGTATCAGAAGAATGACCTAGCACATCACAATGCAAAGCCAGAAGTTAAAGCTCAGAAGCAAAAGGAGAGGCTTGCAGAAATCATTAACAGAAGAGGTGCCAGGATAAAGCAATCTCTTGATACATATGTACCAGATGAAGATCCTAATGATCCTAGTGTTCCTTTGTATGTACTTCCAATATCAGCTAGAATTGAGACATCAACAGTCTCTGATCACTCTAAGGAGGAGTCAGGATTTAAAGATGTTAGTACACAGAATACTGGTGAAGGAGATGATGATCATGTTTCAGTTCCAGAACAGAAAGATGAAGATGTTGATATTTCTAATCAGGTTTTATTACTTGAATATCATACAACTCAAGCAATTTCTTCTACAAGACTTGAAGATACATTTCTTTCTGATTCTGATACTGAAGATACTAGAAGCACTTCCAATATTGAAGTTCATTCTGATGTTTTGAAAGATATTCAGAATTCTCAAATTGCTATTCAAACAAGACTTCAATCACTTGAAGATAACCAAGTCACAATTATGGAAAATCAAGCAGTTCTTATGAATCTCATTTGTTCTGTTTCTGAATCTCTTGGAATTAATGTTGCTGATGTCAAAAAGGGGGAGATAAAGCCAATTCAAAGACAACAACAACACCACCAGACTGAAGATAAAGCTGGGGGAGATAAAGATCAGACAAAGGATAGTAAAAAGAAGAACCAGGAGTGACAGTGGTGAATCTCAGCTAGGAAGAGGTAAAGGAAGAGCAGCATTAATAGTTAAAATTCTTTCTTCTAAGTACTAGATAATCGTCTACATCTGAGAAGGAGGTACTTAAACTTCATAATTCTACATTCATAAATTCTATTCTGGTTGTATTGTTATATGTTTTGACATCCATAACTTAGATTTATGCTTCAGATTATAAAGCATAAATAGGGGGAGATTGTTAGGAATAATTCATAAGTTGTGATGTTAAGAATAGAATTTACACATTATACTTCTTGTAATCCTGATCTTATAAAGGATTTAGCACTGTATATAGGTTTTATGTGTAAAACAGTTATCTGTATAGTTTAGTCAGGAATGAACAGTGTATCGGAGACTACATGTCAGGAACAGAGAGCAAATCCTGATGACGGTCCAATACTGATGGTTGATCAGATACTGATGCAGTGTACAGATCCTGATATCAGTCATGTTACTGATGATGTCATTATAGATACTACAGAAACTGGCAAGTGCTATAAAACAGGATCGTTTGTTTAAAGAACAAGCAAGAAGACATTATGAAGGAAAGAGTTTTCTATTGAAGGAAACTATCGACTAGAAGGCAGAACATTGTCATGTATAGATTATATCTTTCTGTTATTAGTTGATAGGTAGCATTATAAATACTCTCTCAATATCATTGTAAAGAGCGACGAAGTTGTGAGTTCGTTTGCGTAGCTCTGTATAAGGTTTGTATTCGAGAGTTCGAAACAAACAGAGAGATATTTGTATTGTCAGCAGCTGCTAAAGGTATTGTACACCTTTGGTAGAGTTTGTATTTGATCTTATTAATACAAACAAGAGTTTGATTCATTCGTTTATTCTTGTTCATATAATCAAGCAAAAATCAGACACGATTATATAACTTGTATTCAACCCCCCCTTCTACAAGTTATTCGAGTTAACATCAATGTTGCCTTCCTCTACATGCTCTCTGATAAAGTGATACCTTATGCTGATGTGCTTTGTCATTGAGTATTGTACTGGATTACCTGTCATTGCAATAGCACTTTGATTATCACAGAAAATAGGTATCTTGGTATACCTCAATCCATAATCCAGCAGTTGATTCTTCATCCATAGAATCTGTGCATAGCAGCTACCAGCAGCAATATACTCTGCTTCAGCTGTAGATGTAGATATTGATTTCTGTTTCTTGCTGTACCAGGAAACAAGTCTATCACCCAGAAATTGACAACTTCCACTGGTGCTTTTTCTATCAATCTTACAGCCTGCAAAGTCTGCATCAGAGTAGCCAAGTAGTTTGAATTCTGATTCTCTTGGATACCACAGCCCTAAAGTTATAGTGCCCTTGAGATACTTAAAAATCCTCTTTACAGCTGTTAAATGTGGTTCTCTTGGATCTGCCTGAAACCTTGCACACAGACAAGTGGCATACATGATATCAGGTCTACTAGCTGTTAAATAGAGTAGAGAGCCAATCATTCCTCTGTAGCTTGTCATATCTACTGATGACCCTGTATCTTTGTCCAATTTAGTTGCAGTTCCCATGGGAGTTGTTGCAGATGAGCAGTCAAGCATGCCAAATTTCTTGAGAAGATTTCTGGTATATTTTGCTTGGTTAATAAAGATTCCATCATCTGTTTGCTTCACCTGTAGGCCTAGAAAATAACTAAGCTCTCCCATCATACTCATTTGATACCTTGACTGCATGAGCTTGGCAAACTTCTTGCAGAGTTTATCATTAGTAGATCCAAAAATAATGTCATCAACATATATCTGAACTAAGAGCAAGTCACTACCAGCTTGAAAGTAAAACAGAGTTTTGTCAATAGTACCTCTGTGAAACCCACTTTCTAGTAGAAATTTAGCAAGAGTTTCATACCATGCCCTTGGTGCCTGCTTAAGTCCATAGAGTGCCTTGTCTAACCTGTAGACATGGTCTGGATATTTTGGATCTACAAAACCTAGTGGTTGTTCTACAAACACTTCTTCTTCAAGTTTTCCATTTAAAAATGCACTTTTCACATCCATCTGAAACACTTTGAATTTCTTATGAGAGGCATATGCTAGAAAGATTCTGATTGCCTCCAATCTTGCAACTGGAGCAAATGTTTCATCATAGTCTATGCCTTCCTGCTGTGAATAGCCTTTTGCTACCAGTCTTGCTTTGTTCCTTGTGATAACACCCTCACTGTCAGTTTTATTTCTGAAAACCCATTTAGTACCAACAATGGATCTGTTCTTGGGCCTTGGTACAAGGGTCCACACTTCATTTCTCTCAAATTCATTTAGCTCTTCTTGCATTGCTGTTATCCATTCAGCATCTTTAAGAGCTTCTTCTACTTTCTTTGGCTCAGTTTGTGACAAGAATGCATGAAACAGACATTCATTTGTTGTTGCACTTCTTGTCCTTACTCTTGCATCTGGATCACCAATAATCAAATCAGGTGTGTGTGACTTAGTCCATTTTCTTGCAGAAGGCAGATTGCTTCTGTCATTATGTGATCCTCCCCCTTGATCCATGCTCTCCTGATTTTCTTGGTGCCTTTCTTCATTCTCTGATGCTCCCCCTGAATGTGACTGCTCAGAATTTGAACTATCAGATTTTGAACTACCAGAGTTTGAGTCATCAGAGTTTGATTCAGAATTATCAACTGAGTCACTATCAGAATTTGAATTATCACTTTGATGTGATTCTCCATGCTCCCCCTCAACTGGTTCTTCCCTTGTTTCTGATTGAAGAGTCTCTTCAGTATTTACCAGTAGAGGTTCAGAGTTTAACTCAACAGAGTTTGTCAGATTAGTCTCATCAGAGTTTACTTTATCAGAGAATAAATCTTCATTTTCAAAGTGCAGTTGATCATGTTCATTAACATCTTCAAGTCCAGTTATTTTCTTGTCATCAAATGACACATGAATTGATTCCATGTTCACTTTGGTTCTCAGATTATAAACTCTGAATGCCTTAGTTGATAGTGGATATATAGCCAACAAAAATTCCTTCATCTGCCTTTAGGTCAAATTTGGTCAACTGTTCAGGATGAGTCTTCAACACAAAGCACTTGCATCCAAAAATATGAAAATATTTTAGATTTGGCTTCTTCTTTTTCACCATTTCATATGGTGTTTTTCCATGCTTATTGATCAGTGTTGCATTTTGAGTAAAACAAGCAGTTTGAACTGCTTCTACCCAGAAATATGTTGGCAACTTTGCTTCATCTAGCATGGTTCTGGCAGCTTCTACTGTTCGCTATTTTCTCTACGCAAGTGTACGCAGTCCAAAAGCAGTATAGGGAAATAAGGATCGTTCCCACGAAGACTCGGTTATTTTAGTAAATATGTTTATTCAACAATGTTTGGTTAATTATAGAAGCATGAACGAACTAAAATGGTTTATTTGTAGATAACAATTAACTAATGAAACGGCTAATTTGTTTAAAATAATATGATAGAGGCATGGGGTCCTAATTTCATGATTGTTTTAACTCTTATTAATTATCAAGAATTAATGTGTTACAATTGTTAAGAATGCTAGCGGGAACACGAAACTAATATGAGCCATCTTTCAATTAACTCACACCATTCCAAATAAACTTCCACAAAAGAGATAGAAGTTATAAGGGCATTAATTATATCCAATACACTATATGTCTATGTGAATGGGTGATACAATCAATTTAATCACAAGTTCCGCAATTAACTACATAGGGGAATAACGTTCTTTCGAAACTATAATCCGAAATGCGGAGAAGCCGACATACCTATGCTAGCATGGCAAGCCCTAAATCTCTAAATCCACTTTCGCAATCATTAGAGATTTGGCACAATAGATGTTAGCTATTCACCTATATTCAATTAAAACAACCATGCAAGGCAATCTTATATAGAAATTGTAAACACAAATTATCTATCAAATTAACATGAGCATTAATAATTCATTACATTAGAACCCCATGAAAGTGTTTAGTTCATAATTAAACTAGGTACCTTTATGGAATTAAATAAAATCATGGTAGCAATTTTTATAATTTAATTACGAAATTACGAAAAATTAAAAATAAAAATAAAAGAATTAGAACCTAATAATAATAATAATAATAATAATAATAATAATAATAATAACTAAATTAAAAATTACGAGAAATTAAATATGAAATTACCAGAGTTTAGAAATAGAACCGAATAAATTGTTGAAACAGAGGAGCACTCAAGTGGCCACTTAAATTAATAAGAGAATCGGACAAAGTAACCAAAAGAATCAAGTTCACATGCTGTGTAATCATTTCATACTTTCTGTCTGCAGACTTCACTCGCCTCCGCCGCGCGTGGCGTGCACGCGCCTGGCTGAAAGAAAATTTGCCGCGCGTGGCGGCCACTCCCACTTCCTGCGACTGGTTCTGGCTAATCTCGAGCCTGTAGTTCACTGGTTTCCTTTCCTAAGTTCACTGGTTTCCTTTCCTAAGTTCACCGAGTTTGAGCAATTTCAGTTTTCAGCAATTTGCTCCTAGAATAATACTTAAATAATGCTATCAATTTGAGCTTTTTTTTCAAAATAAAAATTTAAAGCGTATAAATTAGAATAAAATTACAGAATTTAATTTATAAAATAAACTGATTTCAGAAAATTAAAAGTGTATAAAATGAAATAAAATTACAGAGAATTAAAATGTATAAAATGATCTGTTTATAGAAAGAAGCTGCTGAATTTAGAATACAGGAGGGTTTGGAGGATTTGCTCAGAGAGAATAAGTGAATTAATTCGTCCCTGGGTAATCTGTGTTTTTTCATTTGATTTCCTACACCTCTATTTATAAAACATTCATCACACACCTAATACAAAGAAGTCAGATGTTTAAAAAGTCTAGCCTAATTCTAACCACTCTGCAGAGACTGTAAAGCCAATTTGCAATTCTTCTCCGCAACTGGCGCGGTAGTTGAATTTTATTATCAGCTCCGTAGAAATGCTTTTAACCCGCACAGCTTATAATCTTTAATTAATAAATAATTATTTTAATCCAGAAATTATAAAAATAAATATATAATATTATTAGATATTTATAAATATAATTTTCTAAATTAATAAAATTATTTAATAATAAAAATAAATCGTTATGTTCCGAGCTGTGTCGTTCACCTGCGCACAGGCGAGTGGAGATTGTTGCCGACGCTCTTGCATGTGTTGACTGGAGCATCTTCTATACATTTGTAACAAATTTGTGTTCACACACAAAAATGCAATTAAGTACCCCATCTTTGACACAACTTGCACATCTATTGGGCCTTGAGCCCAATGGCTTTTTAATCAGCCCAATTCAATTCTAATGGATTCAGCCCATGGAATTCATAACCCAAATCTCTTTTGTTTTAATTTAATTAATTACTTAATCAATTAATCATTTAAACAAATAATGATTAATTCATTAATTAATTAAATTAATTTAGATTAATACATTAATTCAACGTTAATTAATCATGATAATTAATTTAACAAATAAATTAATCCAGAATGAATTAATTTATCAATTAAATAAATTACATAAATATGTTAATTAAATAAGAATTAATATAAATCCATTGATAGCGCAAATTCTTTTTCCTCGTAGCCAGTCCATCTGAGACAGAACTCCACCGTCTTTTAACCTTTTATCGTCAGGATACCTGAAGCTGTGAGTTCTGCACTACAAAGACTTGAAACAACATAAAACTAATTAAAAGACACAAAATACTTAAGGATAAACCACCAATTTAGGTCTATTTAGCGCATAATAAGTGGATATAAAATCCACTTATCATCTACCAAGGTTCTGTTCTTCCTCTCAACTACACCATTTTGTTGTGGAGTGCCAGGTGCAGAAAACTCTTGTTTGATTCCTTTACTCTTGCAAAATTCTTCCATTGTTGAATTCCTGAATTCAGTTCCATTGTCACTTCTGATAATCTTCACTTGATTCTCTGACCCTTTGTCCAGTTGTATTATATGTTCTGCCAGTGTTAATGCAGTTTCATCCTTCTTTGCAAGAAAATATACCCATGTGTATCTGGTATATTCATCAACAATGACTAGAGCATATTTCTTCTTTCCAAGAGACATAACATTCACTGGTCCAAAAAGATCAACATGTAGGAGATGATAAGGATCAACAATTGAAGACTCAGATTTGCTTTTGAAAGAGGCTTTTCTCTGTTTGGCCTTTTGACAAGAATCACACAGGCCTTCTGCATTCAACAAAGACTTTGGTAGTCCTCTTACAAGATCATTCTTTATTAGCTCATTGATGTTGTTCAGGTTCAAATGAGAGAGTTTCTTGTGCCACTTCCAACTCTCTTCACTGGACATTCTTGTTGACAGACACACTGCTTTGCCATCAGAGTTTGTTGACAATTTTATTTCATAGATGTTATTGTGTCTGTTTCCAACTAGAGCAACTTTCCCTGTAGATTTACTGATGACTTGACAATATTCAGGCTGAAAATCTACATGATATCCTCTGTCACAGATTTGACTCACAGATAGCAGATCATGCTTGAGTCCTGGAACCAGAGCTACATTTGTGATGATGACACTCCCAAGATTAATATTGCCATATCCCAGAGTATGTCCTATGTTGCCATCTCCATAGGAAACTTTTGGGCCAGCCTTCTCCACATACTCTGATAGCAGGGCTTTATTTCCAGTCATGTGTCCTGAACATCCACTGTCCACGACTAGGGTACTTTCCCTGATGCCCTGCAATCACAAACAATCACTGATTATTAGTTTTAAGGATCCAGACTTGCTTGGATCCTTTGGCTTTCTTAATTCTGTTAGCTTTTGCAGCGGAATTCACATTTTCAGAGTTTAAGCTAACTTTTTCAGAGTTTACATTTGCAGAGTTTACTTTAACCCATTTCAAATTTGGCTTGGGTTCATAGTAATTATAGTAAATAGCATGATAGTCTCTGCAAGTATAAATAGAATGCCAAGTACTTCCACAGTGTTTGCATAAAGTCTGTGGTCTAGTTCTCACATAATCATTCTTTACTGCAGTTTTAGAGGGCAAAGAGTTAATGTTCTTATTCTTACTGCAGAAACTAGCAAGATGATTAGTGCTACCACAATTAAAGCATGTTTTTCTTGGAGCTAAGGTAGCAAGCATTGGATAATTATCTTGTGAAATGCCTACCTTACCATTTCTGTTCTTTCTAGACACTTTCTGTTTCTTAACAGATTTTAACTCCTTTAACTTATGTTTAAGTTGTTTATCTGTCATTAAACCAATGTTAACTTCTTTAACAAAAGTCTTAGCATATGATTCTTTAATAGCTTTTTTTTCAGCTTCAGTCTTAGGTCCACCTGTTCCCATAACATTACCTTCAGATGGACGATTTGGTCTAACTTTTACCAAATTTTCAAATCTAAGTCCATCTCCCTCAGAGTAACCAAGACCTACTGTATCTGACTGAAACATTTCATGTGTGTCTTTTCCAGAATCTGTCCAAATCTTAATAGTGTTATTTGCCTTTTCTAATTCAGATTCTAATTGCCTATACTTACTAAGCAATTCCTGTTCTAAATAAACAGCATCATCTCTTTCTTTCTGAATTTGTTGCAAATTAACAAGTTGTTCTTCAACAAATTTATTTCTCTCTTTAAGTTGAGAACTCTCAGATTTGATTCTCTCATTCTCTAAAGTCTGATCTCTATAACTGATATGCAATGCTTTAAGATAAATTCTCAATTCAGTTATATTATCAGTATTATAGGCATAGGTAGTTGGGGGTACCTTTAGATCAGCATCTTCATTCTGAGTAATAGCCATGAGAGCATAGTTGACTTCCTCATCAGAATCTGAAGTGTCTGCCCAATCTCTGCCTTTTGTGTAGAGTGCCTTTTCAGTTTTGCCCTTCTTGCACTCAGGAGCATAGTGACCCATCTCCTTACACTTGTAGCATTGAATCTCAGACTTGTCTTTCTTTCCTGATTTGGTATCCCTTCTATCAGACTTTCTGAAACTCTTCCTGTCAGAGTTTGAATCTTTCTTAGAAAATCTGTTTCCCTTCTTAAAGTTCCTGAAACCCATCTTCTTAAAAGTCTTTACCATCAAGACAGCCATCTGCTTCAACTCTTCTTCATCATCCTCAGAGTCAGATAATGCATCAGTGTTTGTGTCATCATCAGAGTTTGATGACTCACTATCAGACTTTATGACTAAAGCTTTTCCCTTAGCTTTCTTCCTTGATGCTTCCTTCTTTAATGGTTTCTCCTCAACCTTAAGAGCAACAGACTTTGTCTTCCTACTTGATCTTTTGTTTCTCTGCTCCAATTCCAATTCATAGGTTTTGAGCAGTCCATAGATTTCATCAATCTCTGTTTCAGCAAGATCATAGTTATCTCTTATAGTGGTTGTTTTCACATCCCACTTTTCAGGTAGAGAGAGAAGAAACTTGAGATTTGAGTCTTCTAAATCATACTCTTTGTTAACCAATGACAAATCATTGAGCAGTTTATAGAATCTGTCAAATGTTTCTGTCATGGTTTCCTCAGACTTTGCCTCAAAATGCTCATACTCCTGAGTGAGTATGTTTCTTCTATTTTTCTTGATTGCAGCAGTTCCTTGACACCTAACCTCAAGTGCATCCCATATTTCCTTTGCAGTTGTGCAATTAATCACTTTATTAGACATAACATTGTCAAGAGCACTGTGAAGTAAGTGCCTTACTTTGGCATCCTTAGCAATAGATGAAAGATCCTCAGTAGTTAGATCTTTCTTTTCCTTAGGAAGCACCTTTGATTCCTCACCAGCAGCAGCAGCAGTTAACTTTGTAGGTTTATGAGGACCTTCATAAATTCTATCAAGATATTCTGGATCTGTGGCTTCCAGAAACATGGTCATCTTTACCTTCCAGATTGCATATTCTGATGGCTTGAGTATTGGAACCCTAATTGTTTCATACCTACTAACAGTAGTAGGTGCTTTCTCAGAGCCTGATGGAGGAGGAATCTCTGCCATTGATTACTATTGTGTTTTGGATCTTTAACTGTAATAAAGTAACAGATTGGCTCTGATACCACTTGTTAGGTCGAATACACAATATATAATCAAGTACTGTATGAGTAATTAACAAGAACACACGTTTTTAACACTTAAAACTGTTTGGAATTAATAATTCCTCTCTCAGTGATGTAAAATATCACAGAGAGCTGCTTAGGTTACAATCAATGATAATTTCTATATTCGATTACCCTTCTAGGGTTAACCTAACTGTATTTATAAACATATAGCTTCGTACAATCAGTAATTGATTCTCCTATAATTAAGCTATTCAATTGGTATCAATCACGATTGCTACACGTCTTCTAAGTCAACTAAATCCCTTTGACAGCTTTCCAATCTTCAAAGACATTGCTTCCATATTTATCTTAAATCAATCTTCAAATACTGTTGACTCTCAGACGCTTCCGCTACAGAGTTTAACAACCTCTGTTGCGCTTCCAGTCAGTGTTTAACTAAACTCTGACAGCTTCCAGCTAAACTCTGTTTTGTTACTTTAGCTGTTATGCAAAATCACGCAAGCGTACGTGGTCACAAGTAATATATAAGGTTAAGTCCAAATTCGTTCCCACAGGGATCAAGTTATGGTTCTATTCAGTAAATATGCCTATGCAACAATGTATGGTTATTATGCACTGCTAAGACAATAACAATTTTGGGTTTATTAAACTAAATTAACTAAGACATAAATTAACAAAACTAAGAATTAACTAACTAACAAGAATTAAAATCTAATTACGTCTGCAAGAAAAACCATGGAATCCTAACTTCATTAAATACTTTGCTTAGATCTGACGCCTTTAATCACTATATGCAATGGTTATGATATCTGATCGGATAACACGAAAAGAGTAAAAGTTACCTCTCGGTATACTAGTACCAATCTACACATACATCCACAAAAGAGATAGAAGATGAATAGGCACCTATTATGTTTAGACCCTATATTTCTATAGAATTTGAAAACATAGAGGTTGAAGCACAAGTTATCCACTTAGATCACATAGGGTAGCATAATATCTCTATTCATGCCACAAATCATGATGATTAACATCAACCTATCCTATGCTAGCATGGCAAGTTCTAAATCTCAAGATCCACTCTCGTTTAGCAAGAGATTAACAAATTAGATGTTAGCTACGCATCTAAATTCAATAAGCACAACCATACGAGGATATCAGATATACATCACACACAGGTCTTTAAAGCAATCAAGATACTAAAGCTCCATAAATAAATCCGTTAGAATCCCATGACAACGATTAGTTCATAATCGAACCTCTCGTCATCATGGGATCTGATGAAACCATGATAAAAACAAAGTATGAAAATATACAAATAAATCTAAGTAATTGATATGTAATTGTTCTACTCCTAATGATGATAATCTTAATTATACAATTTACAAGGGTTGGATGTGTTTATATAGGCTCTAGACATCTTGCCCAGCAAGAAAATACCAAAACAGAATTATAATAGAATTTCTGCAAGATACGTTTCCTAAACTGATTCTGTTTTTTAAGGGAAATTCGTAGCTGACTTTTCTTCTGTTTTCCAGAGCCGTTCCAGACGTAATTGGGCTTCTGGACCACCTTAGAATGATAGAGAATCTCGTTATCTTCGCGTGGACTGCTTACGGGCTGAAAACAGACTTATAGAACTCAAGATATGGCCAAAATAGTAAAAACTGTATTTTTCAGGGGCAACTTGCAGGGCAACTTGCGCCCAGCAGTCTGTTCTTCGCGCAGATTGCTCCTACCTGGCGCAATTTGCTCTTGGGAATCCTATCCTAAGTTGTAGAAAATCTCCCAGGCTTCGCGTGGGCAGTAAGATCACTAAAAACGGACTTACAGAACTCCAGATATGGCCAAAACAGTGTAAGCTGCGCAGCCTTCCCAGAAAATCCGAATTTTAATCAATTAATTCCCAAAAAATTATAGAAGCATCCACCTTAGTCAACATTCTCGTAAATCTGCACAACTAAGCAAAACACATCAAAACTACCAGAAACTTGAGCCCAAGACAATCAATTTAAGCCGATTTAGAATGTTCCAAGTGGATATAAATCCACTTATCAGCTTCCAAACACTGTTCTCATCAATCATTTCTAACATTTCACTTGCGCAACTTTGATTGAAAAATTCTATAAAATTGAAAAATAAACTTTTTCATGAAATTCTTTTTCTCACCTCTTCTTAACTGTCCAGAAGATTTTTCTTCCAAATTTCATAATTAAGAACATCTTTCTGATAGCTCAATTATTGCTCTAAAAATAGCTTCTTTCTGCAGTGGTTTCTCATGCGCATTCTTGACTTAAACATTTTTATAAAATCGAAAATTAAGATTTTTTGTCTTCAAATTTTTACAGGGACTTAACTACTAACTAAGTTACCCCCTGTAAAAATTTCATAATCACATACCATTTTTAAAGGGCTCGTTTGACTTTGTAAAGTCAATCCATCTTAACGATTCGTCCGTTTTAACCGGTTTCACTAGAACGACCATATCTCATAAACCGTAAATCGTAATCACATGATCTTGGTGTCAAAACAAACTACAAAACAATTCCTACTGGTTTATGGTCAAAAACTTGCCAAGAAAACATTTGTTCAATTTGGTATTATCTGTACAAATAACCTAATGAAATTTTGACATTATAACGACTATAATTCGATCGTTTCCAAATTCCATGAACTCCATTTAACCACTTAATTCAACCACACACCATCAAGATTATATAAAGATCATCAAGGGTCTCTAAGACCAGTGGTAACATTCATTTATCCCTACCCAAGATTTATCCATACTTATAAAGCTTAAAACATCACAAACCCCTTAAACATGTACATACTTGCATCAATCTTTCAAATCACTTATAACTCATGAAGTTTAAGGTAGGTGTGAGTGTTTTACCTTCCTTGGAGTCTTAACAACCTTAACCAAGCTTGATTTTCTGTAAGAACACCTTAGATAGCTTTAACAACCTTTAACCTTCAAGACCTAAACAACCAAGTTTAAAATTTTCGGAATCAGCATTACCCCTCTTGAAAGAACTGGAAAAACGAGGGTCTTACCTTGCTTATCTGGATGAGGCTCCTGAAGAAGAGTTGTAGAGTATCTCAATACCTTTCCAACAAGCTAAAGAACACATGATTTCTTTAAGAAATGAGGGAGTTATGGCAGTTCTAAGCTGCTGTCTCTGTTTTTGACGAAAATGAGGAAATGAGGGAGAGAAGTTTTCTTTCACTTGGAAAATGAAAGAAGGGTTGTGATATTATTTGAGTGTGTTTGGGCAGCTATAATCTCAGCCATCACAATAATTCAACTTCCAAAGTCCAACTTACCTTTTCTCTTTTTTTAATCTTGCCATCGTTCTCCATCATTCAAGGAATTCCTTTTCCATAATTCAAAGAACTCTTTTTCCATAATTCAAGGGATTATGTTGGCATTTCTAGTTAGGCTACTACGTCCTTTTATTTATCTTGTAACTACTACTTACTCTCTTGGTTACTAGCATGGAAGTAGTAGCATCCTTAATATTTTCCATAATTATTTCTAGGTTACGAAAATAATTCCTTAGAAATAATTTGGGTGGGAAATTTCTTCGAGTAGTCTTTAATCTTCCAATCCCTTAAATCTTTGTGGGTTTGTCTCATGAAGTTTTTATCTTATACTCCCCTTGATCTTGACATAATACTCTTATTGATCGATACCTCGTAGAATATACGAATTTTATATTTCGGGATTCTTCGATTTCTGGCGGCATTTGCATACACTTATTTCATTTGTAAAATCATAAAACGAACTCGGCTTCCTAATATACATAATACATAAGCGGAAAATGGAAGTCACTTTTCATAAGTTTGATATTACTATTCATTCATGTCATTTACGATAGTACAAAAATCAGGGTTCTTACATTTCTAATTTTTACACACTAGCTTTTAAATTTGTGTAAAATATTTGAGATGCGAATCTTTTTTGATCTTTCAAAAACATATTATATGTGTGCATGTTATGCAATAACTAAATTATGTGTTCTTGAATGAAATATCATTATATTTCAGAAAAAAAATTTTGAAGGAAAGGGAAAAAATGGGAAAATAAATTCAATCGTCCATATATTATTATTGTTTTATTGTTTAGGTTCATGAAGATTTCGTATTTTAGGTCATATGCCTTTTTAATTTTTTTGATTTAAATTCTTCCGTTAAAAAATAATTAACGAATGTTAAATTGACCGAAATTTGAAAAATGTCCATAAATTGATCACCGCATTCCAGTCAACAAAAAACCGATCACATGCAAAACAGTCTCAAAACTCAAGAAATTGACCATCTTACAATCTATACATCTTTATAAACAACTACGACTCATAATTACATAAAAAAAATACATTCACAATAAGTAATAACAATAAAATCCGATAAAACATCCATTTTCGAGCAAAATGAAAACAAAGCCCAAAAATTCTGAAAAAAAATATATAACCCTTCAACTACATGGATCTATACGTATAGACAAGCAAAATCTTCAAACGATTACATAAAAATAAATTCCGATCAAAATTAAGAACTCTTGTGATATCAAAAATTAAAGATTACTGAAACTTGATTTTGATGATTAAAGTGGATAGATGTGGAGAAAGAATTGTTTTGGATATTCACGTGCTCGATTTGGATACCAAAATCACCTTGAAAATTCGGTTTGATTTTGTATTTGGTGAATAATTAAGATTCCACTACATAAGATTCTAACATTGGTGAGAACTTTTTGAACGGAAGGACTAAAATCAAAAAAAAAAAATTTAAAAGTTGAATTATGTCAAATACGGAATATTTAGTTCAGGGACTAAAATAATAAACTCGAAATAGTTTAGGGACGAAAGAATTTTTTTCCCCGAAAAAATATAAAGATTTAATTTCTTTAACTTATTTCCAAAAGTTAATGAAAAGATAGTCATTTTAAAAGGTTATAAGTTAAAATATTCAAAAAAAAAACTTTTTCCCAAAAGATTTTGCTGGAAAAAATATGCTTTTAGATTTTTTTTAAGAAAATCGTTTTATATTTGTCTACAATCGTTTTTTCCCATTTTGAGAAACATTTAAAAATGTGAAAAACCAATCCATTTTCTTTCATTTTATTAATTTGGGAACACAACGTAAGCGTTGTGAGACAGTGATTAGTTTTTTTAATGAAAGGAGAAAAATGAAAAATTCGTACCTAATTATTCGAGGGAGGTATCATTTTGTTTCGTTTAAATACATTTCACCCCCATTTAAATATGAAGTGGGTATCATATTTATCTGATTCTTGTGAAAAAATCCGTCCCGCATGAAATATAACAAATATTTTGTATAATGTATTATCTTTTAATTAGGTAATATTACATGTTCATTTTATACAACAAATTATGACTTGTTTATGATAATTTATATATTATTTATCTAAAATTATGTAGAGTGTGCTTTAAATTACATATGCAATTTGTGTATTTTTAATGTTACATAATATATAATATACAATAACTATATTTTTAAATTTTTTTAAAAAAATTAATAATTAAATGAGATGGGTAGAAAATAGAATGGGGTGGTGACTTACGGGAATGGGGATACTTATTAAATTTCGCGAGAAAATGGGATGAAAATGGAATACATTTTTTTAGGTAGGGTGGATATCTGAATAGTAATCCTTGTCCAAATTCTTCGAATCCGTTTGATTGAGAATGCTATTCTTAATTTGTTCGAATGTTACTACTATCTATACTATACTATATATTATATTATACTATACTATTATAAGCGAAATATGAGTATATTTGGTTGGTTGTCGGTTTGGTACACTTTTTTTGTCATTTTTTTTTACTTTTTTTTGTTACACTCAACAAGAACCGTTAGATTTTAAGATAAATAAATAAGAACCGTTGAATCTAATGCTAAAAGAATATTCATTTTCTAATATTTGAAATACTCTTATAGGTTCTAAGTTCGAATCACACCAACAACATATCTCTATTAAACATATATATTATTCTATAAACTATTCTCACGAGTTTAAGATTCAATTTCTGTCAATAACATATTATTAATTATTGAAACACTATCGTTAAAAATATTATCAAACATGTATTATAATATTTTATTAATCTTCTATAATTTATTTTCTTACTAATTAAAAAATATATATAAAAATATGGGTAATAAAACAAAAAATATTAAAAAATACATCCGTGCATCACACGAGTAATAAGTTATATAGTAAAAAATTACACAAACTCTAAAAAACACTCACAATATAGAAAATTTTGTATACAAAACGAAAAAAGGTCTACATAATTAAATAAATTTCACTTTTTCTATTAAATAAAAGTTAAATAAAAATAATTTTTATGTAATATTTATATGTATAAATATTTATTTTAAACTAATAAATTAAAGCAAACGTGCATCGCACGGGACATGGGTGATGGGTTATAGACCAGTATATAATTAAAGATTAAATGTCATTTTTTAAATAAATAGGTTTATATGCCATATAATGAGTATATGTTTTTAATAAATTTTGAGATGGGTGAGAATCAAACCTAAAATCTAGAATGAGAGTTCTAAACCTCTAATCACTTAAATTATCTCATTGTGCTCGATTAATTGTCTTTTAAATTCATATCTATTTAAATTTATTTTATTATAAATGCAACAATTATTTAGAAAAATAAATAAATACAACAAATTAAACATGGAATATGATCGGGCAAAGGAGATGTTTGTATTCTTAGGATTTAGGAGTACGAGTATCATCATCTCTCACTACTGTATACCTTTTTTTCTTTTAAAAGACTCAAATTAGTGATTACAAATATTTTTCATAGAAAGTTAAAAATAAATGAAAGAGTTTGTTACTATAGAAGAATCTTTTTATAAAAATGCTCTATACAAGAATAATTTTTTAATAATAATAAAAAATTATGATCCTAATAATAAATTATTAATTTAAAAATCATCTCTATTTAAGAATAATTTCACTGTAATAATATATTTTTCCGATTTGAAGAATATTACTGTAGAAAGATTTATATGAACTAATTATGAATTCAACATTTCATTTCGCTATTCATGTATCTATAATTATAAATTTAACCAAATTCACAAAATAAGAGTGTTTGTTTGGCATATATGTTAATGCACTATTATGAGAAAATATGAAAATTATCTTTATTATTAAAATATCTCTTTTTCCAATTATATCATGGGTTATCTTTTAAAAATATTCTTTTATATTTTATTTAACTACTGTATTTTTTTTTACTTTACTAATCAATCTCCTTTTTTAAGTTAAACATGTTACCTTTTTTTAATAACTAAGCAATTTCCTTTTTCAGGTAAAATATAATATCTTTTATATTTTATCTATTTAAAAAATAAATTATAATTACTACTCCCTCCGGTCCATTATATAAGGCATTTGACTTTTCTGCACGTAACTTTAGGTGCTTTGAATACATAGTTAAAATTATTATTTTTTAAAATTTCTTTTTCTAAATAAAAATTAAAATATTATATTTTTATTCAAAAAAAGAAAAATTAAAAAATAATTATTTTAGCTATGTAGTCAAAGCACCTAAAGTTACGTGCAGAAAAGTCAAATGCCTTATATAATGGACCGGAGGGAGTATTAACTAATAAATTAATTTTTTATCTTTTCTATTTTCTCTAACTAAAATATTTTTTTTCAATTATATCACGGATTACCTTTTTCAGCCAAAACAAGTTACATTTATTATTTTCTCTAACTAAAACCTTTCTTTTCCAAATTATATCACGGACGATTCTATTTAATAAAAATAAAATCATAATATTATAATGCTATTAATTAACCGATTACCTTTTCAGTTAAAAACGTATCATCTTTTTTATTTTTTCTAATTAAATTTTTTTTTTTTAGAAATATCATGGGTAACATTAATTCCTCATTTTCTAAAAGTACTACCAGCAATTTTATTTAGTAAAATAACAATTAAACTATAATTACTATAAACTAATCAATTATCTGTTTTACCTAAAGTATGTCACCTTTTAATTTTGACGTCATCTTTTTCTATTTTTTTCAAACTAAAATCTCTATTTTTCCAATTATATCACAGACGGTTCTATTTAATAAAATTAAATAATAATATTATAATACTAATATTAACCGATTATCCTTTTTAGCTAAAACGTATCATCTTTTTCCTATATTATCTAACTAAAATCCCTCTTTAGAAATATCACGGGCAACATTCATTTCTCCTTTTCTAAAAACATTACGAGCAATTTTATTTTGTAAAATAACATAATTAAATTAGAATTACTATAAACTAATCAATTACCCTTTTCACCTAAAACATATGAGCTTTTTTGATAAATATATTGTCAAATTAAAGTAATTTTTTGTAATTTTACTTTTGTTAAGAAAAACTATTTGCAATTTTACTAAACTAAGTTTCAAAATTGCAAAAATACTAGAAATTAGGGCAACCCTCCTTCCCCTGCCCAACCGACTTTGACACTTTTTTTTAAGGTTGGGTGATTTGGGTTGCAAGGCCCCGCACGGGCATATTCAACTAAATGCAATCACATGCAATTTTTTTTAAGGTATGGTGATTTTGGTGGATTTGGGTTTCAAGGCCGTGCAGGGGCCTTATTCAACTGAATGCAACCACATGCTAAATTTGCAACTGAATGCAACCACATGCAACTAAATTTCTGATTTCAAGTTCCATTTTTCAGTTGTCATTTTCGACCTCTTTTTTGAATTTTATATATATATATATATATATATATATATATATATATATATATATATATATATAGGTTTTTGCTCAAATACAAACCAATCCTTAAATACAAACTACAAACTAGCATAAAATATTTTATATTTCATTTATTCTAATGGCCCCACCTGGGGAATCTTTACAGAAAATGTCTAAAATTCTTGGCTCCATTCAGAAAAAAGAAGAAGAAGTTATTGTTCACTGCTGACATCATTGCCACGTCATCAGTGAATAATTTTTTATTTTTTATTTTTTGCTGAATGGAGCCAAGAATTTTAGACATCTTTTGTATTGGGGTACCCCTAGTTTGATCATTAGATTAGCATGAAATGTTGGATTAGTGTTTAGTTTTTAGTTTGTAGTTAATTTTAGTTTGTAGTAGAGTAGGACTCTATATATATAAACCTTAGGAGGATTTGGATTGGGGATGATGAAAACCTAAATTGTTTTCAATTATTTTTGTTAGAATCGTTTTTATGTTGATTTTATTGGACAATTAAAATACAAAACATACGATACATATAAATAATCGAAATAAAAAATAATATATCCAAACATAGTAATAATAAGATATTATTATATTTAAATTTAATTTAACCACGATTAGTAAATTAGAATAAGTATGGTAAAAAATAAAAATTTTATATATGATTGATTGATTGAAAATTTAGAAGTATATTCTGATTGTCTCTAAATAATTTTTATTTTTTGATTGGTAATTTATTCACCAACCAATAATAATATTCTTCAAACGTATATTTAATAATTTAAATAATTAAAATATATGTAGTGTTGACTTATATGCATTTTTCAGTTAATAATATTAACAAATTATGAATAAATAATTTTTTGAGCTTTTAAAAAAATCGAGTATTTGAAGATATATAAATTATCCAAATTATTTAAAATCTGATTTGAAATGAGTTAGATTATAATTATTTAACATCGGTATAATTGTATAATATATATTATGAAAATTAATTTATAATGTATGATAATATGATTGTGATTGACTTTATATTAAAAAAGTGGTTGATTAATGAATGAGTAGTTATTAAATATAATTTAAAATATATAATAGTATATCATGATTGATTTCAAATTAAAATAGTAATTTTTTTTAGTAATTTATATGTATTTATGGATATGTAAATAAAATCATTATTGTATTTAAATTAGATGTATTAACTAACCTTGATTAATGAGGTATGGTGAAAATGTAAATATGGAAACCTCTTAATATAACATGATTGGTCTAAAATTTAGGAGTCAGCTCTGATTGGTTCTTAAATAATTCATAATTTTTTGATTATTTAACTGCACATGGGTAGACTCAGCCACTGAGGTATTATAATAAAGGATGATGATTTTTTAGTTTTAATATGTAAATTTAAGATTTAATCATCGGTTTGTGTGCGTTGAAGATGCTCCAATGATTTATTAATATTTTTTTTCATTTTTGTAAAAAACTTTCTTTCATTTGGAATACAATAAATTTACTTTTATAATTTGAAACTAATCTTTTTTTTTTTGTCAGGAAATGAATATATTTCATTGATGAATTGTATTGGAATACAATGTTCTAATAAGGAGTTTCTTTCGATCAATAAAGTTTATCATCTAACCGAAAGGCACGCATGTTGCCCCCGGACGTTTAGACAATAACACCTTCAAGTCTGAAAGGATGAACCCCACAAAGAAGGACCTCGTTAAAACCCCTCAAGAGCAAAACCCAATGGGAAAAATCTCGAGGGGGAAAAAGAGTGCTCTCAAAACCATAAATACATCGATATACAAAAAGTTATTAAATAACTAGAACTTTTTGCTGCTGAGCCCCATTGCCTTCAAGTATTTCCAAAAGCGTCCCTCTCTTAACTCTACACCTTGACTGCTCCATAACTTTCCTTTGGAAAACAAACCCGAGTCTTTTAAAACTTCTCTGTTGCTGCAAATCACCAAAATAAAACCGTCAAGAATGAATGAATCAATGTATCACATAAAGGTTATAAGAATAAATATATTAAAACTGATTAGAATTTTGACAAAATAGATGCTCTCTTCTAACCAAAAGCTATTGACCTTTGGTTAGACATCTAAAATATTAATCGATAATATTTTAAAATAAGAAAATTGTTTTTTTAAACTCTATTTTTTTGAATAAAAGGATGGTATTGGTTAGGCTACAGTTGGAAAACTGATATTAGATAGATTTACCAAATCAACTTAGAATATCAATTACTGCTAGAGCATTCATTTCCTTTATAGACTATGAATTATCTCTTAGTCATTTTCCTCAGATCTTAGCAACAAGTCTTCAAATAAGTCTTGCTCTTCTTATCATTTACTATTCTATAGTAAAGAGACGGTTACAGCTCCTTAGTAGTGATATTGATGTTAGTCGGAAATTCTCTGTTAAACCAAATTGCAACACAAGTACATGACAAAACTTATGGTAGCACTAGGTAAAACCTAAAGGCTATTACGGAGACAATGACAAACATGAAAGTACTTTTAGTATGCAAATACTTTTAGTATTAGAGAAGCCCATATGCCGGACAATCTCCTTTCAGTATACAAATACTTTTAGTTATCCTTTTTCTGTTCAAAGGGTTAAAAGTTAGAGAAGCCCATTCAAATCATATATAAATATATAAATAGCATCTATATACACGGAAAGGAAAAGAACATTGAATGAGCTAAGGGCTAAACTTTTTTGGGGATGACAAAATGTAGATAAGAATTGGTGTTAAGATGTAGAAATATAATCAGAAGTATTATATATGGACTGGGCTTATATTTACTTTTCAGACATTCTCGAGCCAAATAAAAGTTATGTTATATACCTCTTCAAATACAATTTATATTTTCTCTAATCAACTACTACTGGCTAACTAATATCACCACTACACGATGACATGCTGAAAGAAATATATTCTGTTATGCAATATCTACCAAAGATTTTTTGTCGAATGAATGTTTCGAGGAATCTTAATGCTAGATAGATCTTGCAAAACAACAGAATTCTACTCTGTTTACCATGTTATGTGATAATATACTTTGGTGGTGAGCCTAAACGAAGTGTAATAACATGCCCAATGTGGCAGCTCTAATTCTATTGAAAAAACTACTTACTTTTAAATAAGGAACTTTGTTCTCCAGTTACAAGAATACCACATCTTTTCGGCCCAGGCCCAACAGAATTGAAGGGCTAATAAATCACGTTTATGATCTGCAACAAGCTTTGGATTAGGCTCTTGATAATGGCCCTGAACCTCATCTTTCTCTTCCCTATTACAAGCCTAATTCAGCAGGTGGTTTATCGAATCACTCCACAAGTGTATATTTGCTCTTCAGTTCTGAGCAAGCTAGATGTTGGTTTTAATGTTATTAAGTTGCTATACTTTGATATGGGCCTTTATGGACTTGCTTCTACCCTTGTTCTTTGATATGGGCCTTTATGGAATTACTTCTACCCAGTAAGGAAGAAATCCTCATATAGTTCTTTCTAAGACATTGGTGGGAATGCAGGTTTGCTAGCATCTATCTTCAGCTACTAATTCGTGTCTTTGAAAGTTCAGGATAAAACATATGAATTTTTATATACAAATGTTCTTATTCCATTATTATTATATCCTACTCTGTGAAGTGGTGATATTTTCACCTATATTATAAGCTATTAACTAAACCATATTTGTAAATACTAAATACGAGTAAAGTAAATCGGACCTCATAGTTACCTGACAAATGGAAATCATTATCTGCATCCCTCAAGAGATGTTGTGATCTATCCTGAATCAACTACTTTAAGCTCCCTTTTGTTTTCAGAAACCAACCAATCCTGCAATCTGTTATTCTAGTTTTCCAAAACTGAACAAAATAGAATCCTCACATAAAATATTAGGCCTAACTAACCATCACATCAGAAAAAACATGTGTTTAAACATTTTCCAAATACATGTATATCAACCAACAATCTAGTTAATTAACTATTATTTAAAAAGGTGTTTCTCTTATCCAACTAGATTTCTCATCTAATTGAAATGCATTTTTAGCCAAACTATGTGCCATAGTATTAAATTTGCGACTAACATGATATATATTAGCCTCTGGGAAGTTTTTTAATAACATTTGAATGTTAGACACGAGAATACCAACTTCATTCTGATATGTAGTTGTATTTTTCAATGCTTTGACCAGAGACAAAGAATCACTTAAGATCATTTTAATAGGTAGACCAACAGTTTGAGCCCACCGTAGACCCACCATCAGTGCAAGTGCTTCTGCATGAAAAATGACAAGGCGCCCTCCAATGGCTTTGATAGAGTCGCATATATCCTCGTATTAGTTACAAAAATAGCAGCTCCTAGACCAACCTTCTGTAAAGTAGTACAGACCGATGCATCTACAAAAAGCGCAAGCTCATGGATGTCAACTTCCGCTTGGTCTGTATTTGACATTTCTGCCCCATTTAGAATTTTATTCTCATATGCAGAAGCATTTTTTACCTCTTCATAATATGACGATAACCATAATTTTATCTGCTGTGAGTTTCTATATTGTTGCCCATGTGTTCTTTTGTTTCTTTCGATCCATATTCCCCATGCTATAATTAACATTTTTGCAAATTCATCTTTTCCTAGAAGTTCAGTCGCTTACATCAACACTCCCATGAATGAGATATCTTCTTTATGTCCTACTAGGAAAGGAAAATCTTCTTGTACCCACACGTCCTGTGAGTAAGGGCACCAGAAGACTGCATGTGTATTAGAATCATCACCAAATCCGCAAAGAGGGCAGTTACTATGTGGGGAAACATTTCTTTTAAACAATCCTTTTCTTGTTGGCAAAATTTCATGATAACCTCTTCATCCAAAAATCAAAATTTTTCGTGGAATTTTAACTGCCCAAAAAGCATTCCACCACTTTGATAGCACATCAGCTGATGAAGATGGACCAGATTTCTCAATATTCACATCCAGATTGTAACCACTTCTAACAGAATAGCTTCCATTTCTATTGTAGTGCCACATCCAGGAGTCATTATGGTTAAAAGGGCTAAGTGGAAGTGTTAAAATTAGCTCAGCATCCAGACTTAAATAACTATACTGAATAAGGTCAACATTCCACCTACCAGGAAGCTCCATTAGTTCAGAGACCATCAAATTTTCATTTCCTTTAGATATCGGAAAAAAAGATGGAGGTCGTGGAATCCAAGGATCTTTAAAAGCTTTAGTATTCTGCCCATTTCCTATACGCCTTCTTATTCCCTTCAGAAGTAAACTTTTCCCCCAACAAATACGTCTCCATGTCAATGACGGGCAGTTTCCTTCCTTAGATTCTAGAAAATTTGAGTTTGTGAAATATCTGGCTTGTAACACTTGTGCGACGAGGGATGTTGGATTAATCAATATTCTCCATGCCTGTTTCGCAAGTAATGCTTGATTATATAGAACAAAATTTCTAAAACCGAGCCCTCCCTCGCTTTTTGGGATACTTAACTTTTTCCAATCTCTCCAGTGGATTTTTCGTTTGGTCTGGAATGACCCCCACCAATAGCGTGCCATTAACTTTTCAATTTCTTGACATAATCCTTCTGGAATCCTGAAACAAGACATCAAATATGTAGGCATGGCCTGTATGACAGCTTTTAGAAGGATTTCCTTTCCTGCTTGTGAAAAAAGATCAGATCTCCACGAGTGTAGTCGTACCCATATTTTATCTTTTATTTTACTGAACAAAACTTTCTTATTTCTGCCCCCCAACATTGGAAGGCCTAGATAAGTTTCAATTGCCTCAATAGTCTGCATATTTGGGGCATCTACAAACTCAGCTCGTACGACTTCCGTGGTATTTGGGGAGAAAAACAATAAAGATTTGTTAAATTTTATCATCTGCAATCAAATAAAATAGTTACCTTCACCATTTTAATTAATAAAATTCTAAAAGATCTTTGTATTAAAACTTTGAGAAAAAACTCATGGAACTTATTTACCTGTCCGGAACATTCTGAATATAAGGAGAAAATATTCTGAATAGTTAGCAAAGATCTTGTTGACACCTTAAGAAAAAGTAAGCTATCATCTGCGAAAAATAGATGACTGATCGATGGCGCATTTCTTGCTATTTTCAACCCCAAAATATCACTTCTATTTTCTGCTTGTCGTAGTAATGCTGAAAAACCTTCCGCACAAATAAGAAATAAGTAGGGCGAAAGAGGATCTCCTTGGCGCAACCCTCTTTATGGAATTACTTCCCCATATGTCTTGCCATTTATCTGAAAATAATAATGCACTGAGGTAACGCATCTCATTATGTTGTTTACCCACCGTTGCGAAAAACCAATCTTAATTAGCATCTTTTCTATGAAAATCCACTCCACCCTATCATAAGCCTTACTCATGTCCAACTTCATTGTTACATAACTTCTTTTCCCCTCTTTCATTAATCTCAAATGATGTAAACATTCATAAGCGATCAATGCGTTATCCGTTATGAGCCTTCCTTGCACAAAAGCACTTTGCGTACCACTGATAATCTTTGGTAGTATCGGCTTAAGTCTATTGATTAAAACCTTAGAGATTACTTTGTAAAGCACATTGCACAAACTTATTGGACGAAAATCCCCTATCGTTCTAGGTTCCTTCACCTTAGGAATAAGTGTAACTAATGTAGAATTTATCGAGTCCAAATCAGCTGTTTCATTTAAACAATCCAAGATTGCTTTTGAAACAAGTGGGCCTACAATGTCCCAATGTTGTTGGTAGAACATAGCATTCATCCCATCTGGTCCCGGACTTTTGTTTGCAGACATAGAGAACACTGCATTTTTGATTTCTTGCAAGGTAAAAGCTCTATCCAGCGGTCTGCTCATTTCATCTGTTATTACAGGTTGAACTGCTATTAACAACTCATCTATTTTCTCAACCGCTGGCCCTGATGATGTAAACAGATCCTCATAGAACCTTTAAATTATTGCACTACAGTCCTCTTCATTTGAGCACCACTCGTTCGCCTCATTTAATATTCCTACAAAGGATTGTAACCAACTCAATATCTCCATCTATAGATATATTAGTGGGCCAAAACTTATAATTACATTCCGATCCTCCTCTGTAATTACACACAATTATATTATCTTTAGCATTCCTAATTATTCAACCTCTTTAATCCTCTGTTTTTTACTTACTCTTTTATTAGGTCAATAGTACACTATATATACTCAAATCTAAATCATTTCAGTACTTAATTTCAAAACATTTCTGAACCAACCCCAGCCTGTACCAATACCCCAGGTTGTTATTAACATTAACTTCTATTAAAACTTTATCAGTTATTCAACCAAAGTCCTTGATAAGTGGATTTTATATCCACTTGGAATGCCTCCGTTCGGCTTAAATTGATTGTTTTGGACTCAAGTTTGTGTAGTTTTGATGTGTTTTGTGTAGTTGTGCAGGTTTGCAAGAATATCTAAGCTTTTGTCGTTTTTGGGAGATTTAATTGATTAAAATTCGGATTTTTGAGAAGGGCTGCGCAGCTTATACTGTTTTGGCCATATCTGGAGTTCTAGAAGTCCGTTTTCAGCGATCTTACTGCCCACGCGAAGCTTGAGAGATTTTCTACAACCTGGGATAGGAAACAAGTGCAAGAAATAAGCTGAATTAAATCGCGCACGTGATCTTGTTAAAGAAGGCTGGGAATTTACTGTTTTGCCCTTTTTCTAATTGTAATTGTATTCTGGGCAGTTTTGGGTACCTTCTTTAAATCCTAATTGTAATAGAAGACAATTTCTTGCTAGGCAAGATTTGTAGAGCCTATTTAAACACATCCTACCATTGTAAATCATAACAATTCATAGCTTTTAATCGTATCAAGGTACTTTCGATCTTCAATTCTTTCTTCAATATTATGTTTTCATTCATTATCATTATTATTATGTTTTCTGTATTAAATATGCGTAACTAATTCTCTAATCTGAGGATTGGGTAGTATTCCTTGGTATTCATGCATGCTTGATTACGTGATTTTCTGCTTTGCTGATCTGTTAATGAGATCTTAACACAATTAGGGGAGTCATGAACCTTTGATTGTATTCTAGGGATTGTAATAAGCTTGGGAGAGAAGTTGCAATCTTAGTACATGATTTAACAGACATAATTTGAATATTAGATCGGGAGATTAATAGGAGAATTGTGAGACATATAATTCTTGGCACTTAACAGTTTATAGATATACTTTGATTGTATCACGGGAGTGACAATTAGGGTGTAGCTGTAGGCACTATATTGTAGCCTGGGAGGGTACAGTATAACTTTAGAAGAATTGTTTTCAGCAAGGTAGGAACACAGATATCACATTAATATTGAGCATGTATTGAGACCAAGTGAAGAACCCCAGTTCTTAGATTGTTTTCCCATATATTTGAATCTCAGTTTAAAATTAATTCTTAGTGCTTATAATTAGTTCTTGGTTAATTTAGTTAATACACAAACCCAAAATTCTTCTCACACACTTCTAGACATAAAGAGATAAGAAACCTGAACTTTGTATTAAATTTAGTCCTTCCCTGAGAACTAAAACACAAAAATACTACTAACAAATTAGCGCCGCTGCCGGGGAAGGCAGTAATGTTGAGTTTGAGTTAATTGTTTCTTGTAGTTTGGATTTTATCTTTGTATATATTTTTCTTTTCTTTCTTTTTGTATTTCTTTCTTTGGAGTGTCTACAGGTTCTTTGAGGTAGACAACTTAAACAGGTTTTGAGGAGAGAGACTAGATGGAGTACAACTTTGGTTGGAACAATGCTCAAAGTTTCTACAACAGTCAGGAACAATATCAAGACTTCAATCCTTACCTACAATTCAATTCCTATGAGGATTGTAATGCATATCAGGTGAATTCGTTCTATTCTGAGAACTCATTTTATGCTCCATATGCCCCTAGCAATGATTATTCGTATTCGTTTGAAAATCAATATCATGACGATCTTAATCCATATATGTGTAATGATGTTGATACGAGTTTAACTCAGTCTAATCCTTCTTTACCTGCTGATTGGGAGATTGCGCTCAATAAAATGATTCAAGGAACTCAGTCTAATCCTCCTTTACTTTCTTCCGGAGTTTTTGATGAACCAACTTTAGAGATTGCTAGTGACAATGATATTCCATGTGATTCAATAGCTTGGTACGAGGAGAATGCTAAACTAAATAATTTTATTTGGGAAGTTCGAGCAGTGTGGCATGACGGTTGTTATCGAACTCCTCCTTGTGTCAATTTTCCTCTATGCCATGATTCTTGTTTAGCAATTGATGATAATGTTGTGTCTGATGAGTCTACTTGTGTAGTTGATAATTGTCCCATGTGCATTAATGATAATTTGGATGCAATTGAAATTCTACCAAATCTAGAAAATTTTGAGCTTAATACATTGGTAGACGAGATTAAAATTGATGAGTGTCCAATTATAGAAGAGAAGGAAGTTAAGATTGAGGAAGTTGAAAATCTTGCTTTAGAGTATAAGGACCCGATTTGGGAGAAGTATATGAGTCGTACTTATAATGATTATTCTGATGACTTTTCTAGCTATTTTAATGTTTCCAAGTCTCTTGAGCATGATAGGTTCTTGAAATTTTTCGTACCTTTCAATGAATCTAAGGTTTATTTGCACAATATGCTTATATTACTAATTTGTAGATATGTGCATTTATTTGCTTTTTCTCCTCACTGAAGATTTTATGTGTAACGTCAAGCTATTGACGTTAAAGGAGCGCTTCGTGGGAGGCAACCCATGCATTTGTGTAAAAAAAAAAAAATTTGTGTGTTTTTTCAAAAAAAAAAAAAAGATTTTTTGCTGTGTAACGCAGGTTGCTCCTGCGTTACTGGTCTGGAAGCAGATTGCAGCAGTGTAACGCAGGCTGCGCATGCGTTACGGTATTGGGAGCAGTTTGCGCGCCTGATGCGCAATCTGCGCATGCGCGTCTGAACTTGGCGTTGGTTGCCTTGCACGCGGGCAGCTGGCGCGTTATTCAGGTTTTATCAGAAATTTTCAGGAGCTGTTATGTGTTGTTCTCGAGGCTGTTCTGCTGTTTATATAAAAAAAATAAAAATAAAAAATTCCTACACCCCAATTCTATTTATACTCCCATCTTTTCCCTAATTCTTTTCCTATTTCAATTCCAAAACCCCCCATCTTTTCTCCAAAAATTCTAAACCTATTTCTATTTCTATTATTATTATTATTATTATTATTATTATTATTATTATTATTATTATTATTATTATTATTATTATTATTATTATTATTATTATTCTTATTCTTATTATGATTGTTATTATTATTATTATTATTATTATTATTCATCAAATTTCGTACCTTTTAATTTATTTATTTTTAATTTTTTTTTTTATCCTATTCATCATCTTTTATATATACCCACCTATACATACAAATCCAATTCCTCTTCTATTTATTTAAATCTCTAAAAATTCAATTCTAAAGAGGAATTAATTGCAAGTTCACCTCTTTGATTCGTATTGGGTAAATCTTTTTCTCTAATTTTATTTTTATTACGAATTTGTGTTCTTGTCAATTGGGATTTTGTAGTGTTCAGGCAAGGTGGCCAGTCTATGGAGCTCGTACGCAGTATCCACCGCCAGATTCTGATTCCTCCGAGGAGGAGGACGATTAGGTATGTTTTCTGCTATCCCTTGTATTACTTCCATTCAATGAGGACATTGAATATTTTAAGTTTGGGGGTGGTTTGAGGGATTAGTAGTTGTTGTTGTATTAATTGTTCATGTAGGATTTCATGCTTTGCATATTAGTAGTAGTAAATTATGCATATTTGTTCGTGTTATCTACGTTTGTTTCATGTAGGACATTCTGTTTTTATTTTCGTATATCATGTGAGTTCATAATAGTTTGCATTTGCACCCATGCTTGATAGGAATTTTGTGTTGTTGACGCTTTTGATTGAGAAGTGATATGCTTGTTCTTGTGCACACACATACACTAGTAAGTTGAAGCTAGTAGACTTATTGAATGTTGTAAGTAATTAGAAGGACATGAATATGTGCAAGATGATTTAGTTTGCATGCTTTGAATACAAGTTGGTGCATTAGAGAGATTTTTGCTTGGGATTGAGTATGTTTTTCCACCAAGTGAGTTTTTGAACCATATTGCATATTTTTTGCAATTTATTCGTTTGCTTGAGTGTCCACGGATTGTTTGCATTGCTAGCAGTTGTTTGAGGTCTTTCTTGAAACACATGACATTATTTGACGATTAAAATGATAAAGGCAATTAGGAATAACCACATATTTTCCCATATTACCACACCATATTAACATGATCAATTAGTTACCCATTGAGCTTAATCCTATTCTTTCGGTGACACACCACATTACTTGCCTAGACCTTTTTCTTGTATTGGCCTTACATTAATTTGAACCCACATTGTCAAAGGCTAGTAAAGTGCTTAAGGGAGTAATAAGGTGTGCAAGGAGGGGTTTATTGTTGGTCATACTTTTGGGGAAAATATTGAGATTGGGTTTGGTTGTTTACTTGATAGGCGGCATATGTAATAAATGGTGGGATCATTGTTATTGTTTATATTATTGTTTTATTTAGCTCTCGAAAAAAAAATGAAAAAAAAAAATGAAAAAAAAGAGAGAAAAAAATATTATGAGAGCATGTTTGTGTTTGTTGTGATCCTACTTTAGTCGACTAGTCGAGCATTTTTGTTGGAAGAAGAAGAGTAGAAATTTATGTGGGGGGAAATAGGGTGTTGTGAATGGTTCATTATGGTACTTACTAGCTTTTGACACTTCACCTGTTTTGGCTTATTTGACATACCTTGTCCCTAGCCCACGTTACAACCCAATTAAAGACCTTTTGATTATCGTCATTGATGTATGTTGTGTTAAGAGTTAGATTGATACCAAATGTCAAGCATGTTTATGATTTTGTTGGAATTGAGTGATACACTTACCCTTGTTCTTGAGTGAATATTCTTTTGTGAGTGGATTGTGAGTGTTTGCTTGTTTTTGCGTATGAGATCCCGAGTTTTGTCTCAAAGATGTGCTCTTGTAGGCTTAGCATGTTTACTAACTTATTCTTACACTTGACATGGGCTTGTGAGAACTTATGCATGTTCATTGAGTAGACTATGTGAATACTTGCACTTTCGACACCAAGACATTGCGTATTTACTTTGATTCTTAAGTTGATATGGCATGAGAGGATTTGAAGGTATGGTAGGTTAGATTAATTGCATTTTTCATATTAGTTGCATTCATGCATTGCATTGCATTAGGTTAAATGGATTTTGTGGGTACATTCGCTATAGGCCCTCACGAGACCTTACTCGTCCACTAGGGCTGCCTAGGGGTTTAAAGGGCTTGTTGCATATGCCAAATGCAACCGTGATCACCTACGGAAGTGGTACTAATTAGGTAGTTGTAATTGTTTATGCTTGAGGACAAGCATCAGTTTAAGTTTGGGGGTTTGATAAGTGGATTTTATATCCACTTGGAATGCCTCCGTTCGGCTTAAATTGATTGTTTTGGACTCAAGTTTGTGTAGTTTTGATGTGTTTTGTGTAGTTGTGCAGGTTTGCAAGAATATCTAAGCTTTTGTCGTTTTTGGGAGATTTAATTGATTAAAATTCGGATTTTTGAGAAGGGCTGCACAGCTTATACTGTTTTGGCCATATCTGGAGTTCTAGAAGTCCGTTTTCAGCGATCTTACTGCCCACGCGAAGCTTGAGAGATTTTCTACAACCTGGAATAGGAAACAAGTGCAAGAAATAAGCTGAATTAAATCGCGCACGTGATCTTGTTAAAGAAGGCTGGGAATTTACTGTTTTGCCCTTTTTCTAATTCTAATTGTATTCTGGGCAGTTTTGGGTACCTTCTTTAAATCCTAATTGTAATAGAAGGCAATTTCTTGCTAGGCAAGATTTGTAGAGCCTATTTAAACACATCCTACCATTGTAAATCATAACAATTCATAGCTAACAATTCATAGCTTTTAATCGTATCAAGGTACTTTCGATCTTCAATTCTTTCTTCAATATTATGTTTTCATTCATTATCATTATTATTATGTTTTCTGTATTAAATATGCGTAACTAATTCTCTAATCTGAGGATTAGGTAGTATTCCTTGGTATTCATGCATGCTTGATTACGTGATTTTCTGCTTTGCTGATCTGTTAATGAGATCTTAACACAATTAGGGGAGTCATGAACCTTTGATTGTATTCTAGGGATTGTAATAAGCTTGGGAGAGAAGTTGCAATCTTAGTACATGATTTAACAGACATAATTTGAATATTAGATCGGGAGATTAATAGGAGAATTGTGAGACATATAATTCTTGGCACTTAACAGTTTATAGATATACTTTGATTGTATCACGGGAGTGACAATTAGGGTGTAGCTGTAGGCACTATATTGTAGCCTGGGAGGGTACAGTATAACTTTAGAAGAATTGTTTTCAGCAAGGTAGGAACACAGATATCACATTAATATTGAGCATGTATTGAGACCAAGTGAAGAACCCCAGTTCTTAGATTGTTTTCCCATATATTTGAATCTCAGTTTAAAATTAATTCTTAGTGCTTATAATTAGTTCTTGGTTAATTTAGTTAATACACAAACCCAAAATTCTTCTCACACACTTCTAGACGTAAAGAGATAAGAAACCTGAACTTTGTATTAAATTTAGTCCTTCCCTGAGAACGAACACACAAAAATACTACTAACAGTCCTCTAACCCCAAAGTTGTAAAGTCTGTTTGACTGCAATAGTTCTGTCGATACTGAGGATAATGCATTCCTAAGAGTATTTGAAATTTATTAAATCAAGTTGTAACTCTGAATATAGGCTTTTACCTTATCATACTTTTAAAGTTAGGATACTAATCATTTTAACCAGATAATATTGACCAACTGATCCTCTTACAAATAAATATATTCTCCAAACTCCCCTGATGTGTTTCGTCATATTAAAATTTTTAATTCAAAAAATATGAAACTCTTCAAAACTTGACTTCGTTCATCCTGACTTAGTGTCAACATATAAAGAGCCTTAAACAACATCATGCCTGTTCAGCCTATCTATTTTCTAACATCAACTTTTTTATACAATCCAGTAATATGTTCATAATATTTAAATTTTATATAAAACTACAATAATGAATTCAAAGTTCTTCATCCCTATCTTATAACTCTATAATGTAAGGCATTCTCTGCATCTTCTATCTTTATAAATTAGAAGATAAATTTTACTATTTTACAACATAATTTCTACTAAAATAAATAATATCTTATATTAAGAAACAATAACAGGAATTTTCGTTAATGGAGCATTTACCCTTATAGCCTAACCAGTATCATTCTCTTATTCATAAACTAACAAAGTTTCTATATAAGAAACCTCAGTAATTGTAATAGCCATACTATCTTAACTATCATAAGCAAAACCCATTTACAATTCAGTTTTCCTTTCTAAAACCTATCTCACCCGAAATTTTGTGAGAAGGTCTTTGATACTCCTTTGAATGAAATTGAAAAACCTTATGGTGCATGGATGAGGGCTGAACCACGGAGACGAAATCACACAATGGGGGCAAAATGGCTAAGGCAGGGTGGTAAAAATCCGGTGAGTTTTCCTGCAGCGACGATAGCTGACAGCGAGGGAGGTATTGTTGCCACAAAAAGCGCAGTAACTACTCCTGATCCCATGAAAGTAGGTAACAAAATGGATAGGGTGGGTAATTCAAAAAATATAATGATGGGAAGCATATCTGATACAGGAGAAAAATTAGGAGATAATAATGCTATTATCTTAAATAATATATTTACGAAGGAAAATGTGTATTCAAATGAGGACAATGGGCTGCAAGTATTGGACTCAAAAAGACGACGAATAGAAGAGCCCATAGAAGTTGGGCTGGGGGATAGTAACAGTTCAGAAGATACGGACATGACTGAGGAAGGCAAGCTGGAGAAATTGACTTCAAAAAACGAACTTTTGGCGGGCTCTGTAAAGGAGACCCGCCTATCATTATGAATACGCTCAGCTGGAACTGCCAAGGGGTGGGGCTCCCTTGGACTATTCAGTTCCTATCGGACGTTGTACATCAAGAAAAGCCCATGGTTATCTTTTTATGTGAAACTCTGGCAAGGAAGTCGAAAATGGAGTGGGTGCAGGTGAAATTGGGGTACCAAGGTATGTTCGTGGTGGATTGTGTTGGAAGAAGTGAGGGTTTAGCTTTACTATGGCAGGAGAGTGATCAAGTTGAGGTTTTGAGTTTCTCAAAGAACCATATCGACGTTAAAATTAATATGGATAATGGGTCTTCATGGCGTTTAACTGGCCTATATGGGGAACCAAACAGAGCTTTAAGATTCAGAACGTGGGACTTGCTCCGTAATCTTGCGAGAGATTCAAATCTTCCTTGGTGTGTAATTGGAGACATTAATAATGTGGTGGATACAAGGGATAAGACTGGTGGCTTTCCCTATCCGAGCTGGTTAATAGATGGGTTTAATGAGGCTTTGCAGGATGCAGGTCTTATAGACATGGAGTTGGTGGGGCATCAATACACGTGGGAAAGGGGGAGGGACACAGATGAATGGATGGAGGTGAGACTGGATAGAGCTTTGACTACTGAGGTATGGCTTGATATGTTCCCTATGGCGAAGTTATATAATTTAGAAGGTACCAACAGTGATCATAGTCCTATCTTATTGCTCCCTCAAGTTATTTCGAAAGTGAAAGCTCCTTATCGATTTAAATTTGAAAACGCCTGGATGACTGAGCCCATGTGTGAGGTGATAGTTCAAGATGGCTGGAGCAGTGACAATGAAGCCAGTGTTCTTCGGAAAATTAAAACTTGTAGTCGTGCTTTAGCAATTTGGGGTCAAGAAATAACGGGCAGTTTTGGCGATAGAATTAAGAGGTGCAAAGTAGAGATGAAGCAATACAGAGGGGGGAGGGATGGGGATTCAAAGCATCGGTACAGGGAAGCAAGAAACGAGCTTACAAAAATCTTAAATCATAGAGAGATTTTTTGGCGCCAAAGATCTAAACAATTGTGGTTGCAGGCTGGTGACCAGAATAGCAAATACTTTCACTCTTTTGCTTCGAATAGAAGAAGAAACAACCAAATAAATAAGCTGAAAAATGAAGAGGGGCAATGGCTGGAATGGGAAAATGGACTGGCAGAGATGATGTCGGAGTATTTTAAGAGCTTGTTCACAGCCACTCAAGTCGATTGGCAGGAGGTGGTTAGTTATGTGCCAACATCAATCACAAGGGAGCAGAATGAACAGCTGTTATGCCCGGTTACAGCAGAAGAGGTTAAGGAGGCTCTATTCCAAATGAATTCAGATAAAGCCCCTGGTCCCGACGGGATGACGCCTGGCTTCTATCAAAAGCATTGGCAAATTGTAGGTAAGGATGTCGTGAACTTGGTTCATAGTTTTTTCAGTACTGGCAGCTTAATGAAGGAGCTAAATGCTACTAACCTAGTCCTCATTCCAAAGAAAAAATGTCCAGTATTGGTGACGGACATTCGTCCATCTCTTTATGCAACGTTTTAGTGAAAGTTATTACTAAAGTGGTTGCGAACAGATTGAAAATGTTACTAGATCAGGTGATATCCAAAAATCAGAATGCATTTATGTATGGAAGATTGATCTCTGACAATGTGTTGATAGCTTATGAAGTAATGCACACGATTAAACGAAAGAGGCGGGGGAAAGATGCACATATGGCTTTAAAGCTCGACATGAGCAAGGCTTACGACCGTATTGAATGGAGCTACCTTCAAGCTATATTGTTAAAGATGGGTTTTGACGCCTGGTGGGTTAACTTAATAATGCAGTGTTCAATCAGTTTCGTACCAGATTGTTCATGCTCGAAGGAAAATTGGTCCAATTAAGCCAAGCCGAGGCTTACGCCAAGGAGATCCTTTATCCCCATATTTATTTATTCTTTGTGCAGAAGGTCTCTCGGCTATGCTCCATAGTTTTGAAAATCAAAAATTGATTCACGGGGTGAAGGTCTGCAAGCGAGCTCCAAGTATTAATCACATGTTGTTTGCTGATGATTCGTACTTTTACTGTAAAGCAGGGGAAAGTGAAGTGCAGAAAATGATAGAAGTTTTGGCGAAATTTGAGCTTGCTTCGAGTCAAAAGGTTAATTTATCTAAATCCTCAGTCTTTTTTAGTACGAATACAAGGACATATGTTAGATATCAGCTATGTAATACCTTACAAATTGAAGAAGCAATAGAGGATTGTAGGTATTTGGGACTGCCCAATATGATGAAAAGGAGCAAGGTGGCAACGCTGGGATTTTTGAGACAAAGTCAGGAGTCGAACTCAAGGGTGCGATGGAAAAATCATTAATCAGGGTGGAAAGGAGGTGCTAGTAAAGTCAGTCATTCAGTCTTTGCCAACATATGCGATGAGCATATTTTTATTGCCTTTAAAGATAACCAAAGATGTGGAGAGATGTATTTCGAAATTCTGGTGGAATAATAAAAAGACAGCTAGCAAAAGCATACATTGGATGAGTTGGGACCGATTGAGTAGACATAAATCTTGTGGGGGAATGGGGTTTAGAGATTTCAGAGATTTTAATCTTGCAATGCTTGGCCAAGGTTGGCGTTTCATTCAAAATCCTCACAGCTTGGTTAGTAAGGTTTTCAAGGCGCGCTACTTCCCTGATTGTTCGTTTATGGATGCATAAATTGGGAACAATTCGAGTTTTGTTTGGCGGAGTATTTGGGAGGCTAAGCATGTAATTGCAGCAGGTATGAGGTGGAAAATTGGTTCGGGGAACTCTGTTGATATTGTTGGTCAGCCCTGGTTATTAGATGAGAATAACCCGTTTATAACTTCACCAGTCCAAGGTTTGCAGAATTATAAGGTTAGTTCTCTAATGTCTATGGATCACAGAGGGTGGGATGAGGAAATTCTGAGTGATATGTTCAATATTCGAGACCAGCAGTGCATTAAGCGTATAAATCTGACAGAGAGTAGTGAGGAGGATGAAGTGTACTGGGGACAGGAAGTGTCAGGTAACTACTCGGTTCGTAGTGCATACAGACTTCTGCAACAACAGAAGAACTTATGGAGGCTGGAGGATCAGAACAGTACGTGGAGAAGGACATGGAGGGTGAAAGCACCACCAAAGATTTTAAACTTTATGTGGAGAGCTTTGTCAAATAGTTTGCCAACAATGACGATGTTAATACAAAAACATGTCCCTGTTAGCTCAGTTTGTCAGGTCTGCAGAATTGGTGATGAAACAGTGGAACATATCTTATGTCATTGTACTTTGGCATCCCAATGTTGGCAACGGCTGCTTCCTCAGGTAACAGAAAGCGAGAATTATAGTTTCTTCCAATGGTGGCAGAGGGTTTTGGAGGTATGTGACAACGAGAAAAGAGCAGAAGTGGCTTCAGTTTATTGGTCGTTATGGAAAGCTAGAAACGATTTTGTATGGAATAAGAATTATACTCGGCTGAACGTTGTTATTGCAAAAGCTAGACAATTTCTTCTACAATGGAATATAGCCCAAAAGAACAAGCAACCATCACGTTATCCAAACCTCGTTGAAGGTGATGGGAAGGAGCTTTGGGTTGCACCACAGATTGATTACATGAAGATCTCAGCAGATGCAACAATTTTTTCTGAGTATAATGCTTCGGGTTTGGCGTTGGTTGCAAGAGATGATCAGGGGTCTCTCGTTCAAGCTCGAACTCAGTATCTTCCAGGGAGGGTGTCGCCTACTATGGCTGAAGCGTTGGCGATTAAAGAAGCCCTTAGCTGGATCAAAAGCCAGGGCTGGAGTAAGGTGGTGGTGGAGTCGGATTGTCTTACGGCGATTCAGGCAATTCGAAGCAAGGTCCCTATGGTGTCTCCCCTTGGGCAAGTTATTCAGGATTGTCGGATTATGTTGATGGAGTTTAACACAGTATCTCTGTTTTTTGTTAAACGATCTGCTAATATGGCAGCGCATGAATTAACTCGTCCGTCACATTCTTTTCCAGATCGAGTTTTCGATGGGAATTCTATTCCTATTGAGGTTCAGAATGTATTGAGAAGTGATTTGGAGTATTAATAAAAATTTCATTGTTCAAAAAAAAAAAAAAAACCTATCTCACCCAAAACATTATCATAGTAATAAAGTAATACTACCACTCATAAGTCATAGTTAACTTAGCATTTTTGTTATACACATTGCTTTAAAAATTATAAATCTAATTATATCTAGAAACTAATCTTTAATTACCCGTGTACAATTTGTTTATATATAAATTTATATCTGATTATAATTAATTTTTTGGAAGCACAATTAGCAAAAAAATAAAATAAAATTGGAAGCACATAATAAGTAAAATTTTATTTCACTCTTCCTCCAAATATTACATGGAAGCTGGTCCCTGACAATCGATTGTCAGGGACCGGTTATTTAACAATCAGTTTCTAAACCGTTGGATCAACGATCCAACGGCCCCCTGGATTACAAAAAAAATTTACGTTCCGTGGAAATTTTCTGGGATCGGTCCGCGGAAAATTTCCGCGGAACGTAATTTTTTTTTTTTTAATCTCAGCCGTTGGAATCCAACGGCTGAGATCCAACGGCTGAGAAACTGATTGTTAAATAACCGGTCCCTGATTGTGTGCTTCTCTTCTGTAAAAAAAACAGTAATTACCTCGTGTTAAAACGGGCACAAACACATGTCCGAAGCTATATCTCCGTGTTGACGCGGTTCTGCTCTAATCTCTGGCGATTCTTCCGCTAAGATCTCTACAATATCGCTTGTAAGTAACCCTATTTATTCTCTAATTCATCACTTAATTGTCCAAATATTCATCATCATATTTTCATTTTTCAGTTAATATATCAACTTAAATCTCAACATTATTCCGCATAACCGATATATACTTACACATATACACACACATATTTCTAATCAATATTAGGAACATCCATTTTTAGCCCTAATTTGCTGCAATTGTGTTGAATTGTGATTGTTTGAGAGTAGAAATTGCTTACGGAGTTGTTGTATGTATAATTTGTGATTGTTTATAGTTGAAGATGATGGTTGAAGATCTAGCTATTGAAGCTAAAGAAGCAGCAGTTCGCGAGGTTGCGAAGCTGTTGACTCTTCCCGAGCTTTTACAATCGATTGCTTCGATTAAGGCTGATTACATTACTCGTCAGCAGGTATCACTTGTCAATTTTGCTTGTTCACTAGTTTATGTTAGGAATATGTTTCGATATTTCGCGTATTCGTTGTGAGGCATGTAAGGGGAAATGTTGCGGTAGAATCACTGTATTGAATTTATAGATGAATAGATATTAGGGAAATGTTGCGGTAGAATCACTGTATTGAATTTATTGATGAACTATGGAATGTTTTATAAGGAGTATTAGATTTGTAAATACTTTTAGTTAGGTACTGAATATTTCTGTTATTCTGTAATAGGCAAATGATGCGCAACTGAGCACGATGGTTGCTGAACAGGTACATTTACAAACGTATCGATTTCCAAATATTTTAGTTGTATATTCATGTACTACCAGGGCCGATTTTTCTGCTTGCTTTTTAGTACTGTGTATTCATGATTTTCTGTATATTTCTATGTTATGCCTGTTTATTTTGTATTATTAATTTTTTTTTTGGTAAGGTTTTAGGTTGAACAAGCACAAGCAGGTCTAGAATCACTTGCCTCGTCTGAAAAGACGGTAAACCAGCTGCGTGAGAATTTTGTTTCTATTGACAAGTATGTACTTGAATTTTGAATTGACTTTTACTATGTTACTGTGACTTTAGATAGACTGATAGTTGGTATTCTTAGTTATGATATTGTTTCTTTGATAAACCTGAGTGTGTGTATTATTTGAGTGGCTGATTAAAGAGTTTTTTAACAGTCTTTGTCAGGAATGCCAAAACTTGATTGAAAATCATGATCAGATAAAGCTTCTCAGCAACGCTCGGAATAACTTGAACACAACATTGAAGGTCCGATGTTACCTTATATATTTAGGTTCTATATAATTATTTGATTAAAGAAACGATGAAAAAAATTGCTACGGAACTTTTGGAGTAGTGGAGATGTAGACCAGGATTCTGCCTTCTGTAGCAAATTGGAAATTAAAAAGCTTACTTAGCTATGTATTTGTATTATTTTGCTGTCTAGGGTTTCTAAGCATGAGCATAGTTGTATCTTTGTCTGTATATCTACTTTACATTTCACAAAATTAGTAATAATATGTTGCATTTTGCAGGATGTGGAGGGAATGATGTCAATATCTGTTGAAGCTGCTGAGGCGCGTGATTCATTAAGTGATGACAAAGAACTTATTAGTACTTATGAGGTAGAGCTATGCTATTGCATTTTATCCTATAGGTGGCTAAATCGAAGTGCTACGCTATGTCATTATGTTTCATACCTTATTTTATATGTTGGTTTGGGCTCAGAGACTTACTGCTCTTGATGGAAAGCGGAGGTTTGCATTAGCTGCTGCATCATCTCACAAAGAAGAGGTTGGAAAGCTAAGGTCAGGATATACTAGTGCCCCTTGCTTCAAATGCATTGTAAAGTTCATTATAAGCTGATGGTTCCTCTGAGATCTCGATAACGATTTGTTGTGATTGTGCTTCTGTCTTCTGCTTCACTGTTTTATTAACTTCCGAATGCGTTCATCCCCCTAGCAGTCTTAATAGTAAAAGCGAAAATTCTTTTTATTATTTAGTGCCTACCGTGCACTTGAATATTGTAATACCTATCAGACAGTCATACACCGCAATAGTCTAATGCTGAATTTTTGTCGGAGTATCTGGGTGCAGACGGGACTACATAGTGCTATAGTGTGCCTAATGCCATGCAAAAACACAAACTGTAAAGAAACTGGGGAGTTGGTTTTTTTAAGAAAAATTTTTCAAAATGAAAAAGAATGTGCCGGAGAAGAATAATATTTCTCCTACTACAGTAAGGAGGTTCCTAGTCATTACATTTCTTGTTGGGGGCATAACATGCTTAAAAACAACTTTTCGAGTATCTAATATATTTATATATATTTTTAGTAACAATACATGAGTCGGAGAATGTTGTGGTAATTCTGGGGAAAAAAAGAAAAGGAAAAAAATAGCAGGATATCTAGTTGGTACTCAACATTTGCAGCAGATAGTGCAACCCTTAGCAGCAGCAGCAATCAACTCATCCATTGCTTAGTTCCATTTCAAGGTCTCCAGATTACGTACTTAGAATCTATTTTCAGATTTTACAGATTGAGGATATCTAGTATGAACTGAATGGTTACAAGATCATGATCATGTACAACACACAGTCAAAAGACGCTGTTTTCCCACTAACTAATTACGACCACTGAACAAACTTGGTTGACGAACATGGTTTATGCGCCGCTTCCCGCTAATGTAGCGGCTTGTCGAGCATTTGACAAACTCTTATAGGATGACTGCCATAATGGCAAACTTTCATAGTCATAGATTTTTTATTTTGAGGATATTGTGGCATTTATCTTATGATTGCAATTTTGTAGTTGCAGTGTTCTGATTGTGGTTTTTATGTTTTTTCTATCTGCAGAGAGTATTTTGAAGATGTAGATCGCACCTGGGAGACATTTGACAAGAAATTGTGGGGACATATATACGACTTCTTTAAACTTGCTAAAGAAAGGTATCACATTGATGATTCAGTTTATTGTTTTTAAAAGCTTTAGGCTTTTTTGAATTCGTTAAGTTTTGTGTATCATAGATGGAAATCCATTTACAATGGATAAAGGGGCACACCTAAGAGCTGAATGGATTTAGAGTATAGGCCTCAACTAGAAAGAGCAATGTTAAAAAAAAAAAAAAGAGACAAGATTTAACACTCTAGGAATGCCAAAATAAATAAATTTTGAGACAACTAGCAAAATTATAATAATTCATAATATGTTTTATGATCTAAATAGATACGCACAATCTCTGCTTTATATCGGTTGTGCAAAGAGTAGCAAGACTTTCAGGTGAAAAAGGCAGGTTATAGCTGTTCTCTGGTTCAGTAAAAGTAACAGACTTAAAATTTTTAGGAGTCTTAAATTATTACAACTTATTAAAATATTGGTCACCCAAATAATTTATCATCATATATCCTATATTGTGTTTAACTTAAATCTATACCGGCAAATTCCCCCTATGTTTATTTATTTGCATATATTGTGAGGAAGGGTATACAAGAATAGTTTTCTTTATTACCTAAATACTTGCATATGTAGAGATTTAATTATGCCATCTGTTTAAAAAAAAATCATTTGTTTCAAATTGGAGAGTGTTTTAATGTTTCATTTGATGGTGTCAAACTTCTAAAAGTTACCTGGTTTAATTACAGTAAAAGTCATCGTATAACTAAGTTTACCAATAGAATGCATGATATTTAATAGAGCAATTAGCAGTAGATTAGTGATGATTTTGGTGAAGGGAGACATATTTGTTCCTTCCTATGTGGACTGACGTATGGTGTTCAGTTGTTGATCTTACCATCCTTTTAACAATACTCTGTATATGATGCACCTGACACGTCTTTTTTTGTTATTAATATTTTTTGCAGTCCACAGACACTTGTTCGTGCTTTGAGGTATGTGCAGCTTTTTGTTATTTGGGTAGTACTTATAAAAATTTGTCATTTATATAAATTCAAGATACTCTTCGAGAATCAAGAATTTACCTTATGCATTACACTGACTACAAAAAAGTCAGAAACACTTGTATGCCTAATAATAAGAATGTATTGTCAAACCTTGAGAAGAAAGAAACATGTGTACCTTGAGATGCCTTGCGTCACTGAAACACTGTTGTAACAGTTGTTTTCCTCGCTTTTTTTTACAGGGTGGTTGAAATGCAGGAGATCCTCGATCAACAACTTGCTGAGGAAGCAGCTGAAGCTGTAGGAGGTGGTGCAATGGCATCAGTTGCTAATCCTCGCAGAACTCCCAAGTACATAGCCTCCGCCATATATTCTTATAACTCTTACAGATTATATCCTTGATTGACCTATCCCCTACCATATGTACATGCCATTCTGTCTTTGTTTTGAATTGAAATGTTCTTTGTTATATTAGCTGCATGCGTGGGACTTCTAAATATTAATTCCTTCTAACTACAGAAAACCGACTACCACCGCACCTTCTAAAAATTCTAGTCAGGCCAAGGTGAAGGTCCAGGGAAAGGGCTACAAGGATAAATGTTATGAGCACATACGAATGTCTGTCGAAGCACGGTTTAACACACTTTTAACTGAGGTAGTCTTTCTTACTGATGTCACCATTAGATTAACTTTATAAGAACTGTTACAGCCTTTACTAGAATCATCTGCTGACTCTAAAATTTGTTTCAGCTTGGGTCTGAAGATCTTAAAGCAGCTATAGAGGAGGCTCGATCGGTATGCAAATTAATTTAGCACCTCAGTATTCAATTTTGTCTGGTTCTCTGGCTTTTCCTTAATTATCTGGTGCACATAAGTAGTCAATATTTAACTAAGAAGTTTGTAGATTAGTTAAAATGCTAGTTAGAATCAAACCAACAAGCAACTAAAAGATGTCTTGCTAAATTCATCTACACTATATTAAACATTACATACAAGACATTAGATTTTAAAAGTCAAACAGGAACAGGTCAAATAAAAGTCGTTAATGAATGTTACGAAACATTGGTTGGCTGGTATTGCCGCTTAGGATTTCATCAGAATAAAATCAGTGTCTGTATCCTGCATTGTGTGCTCCATGTTGTTGTGTAGAATTTGCAATTTTCGTCCAAGTACAACTTTCTGCCTGTCATATTCATCTCTATTTCCACCTAATTTCAGATTGGCGAAGAGCTCGGAGATATATATGATTATGTGGCTCCATGTTTTCCTCCAAGGTTTGTTTTGTTTTTCTTTCTCCTGTAAACTCTATTTTTTTTAAAGATATTCCAAGATAACTCGTTCAAGTACTTGGTGATAGTTTTCTTTTCTAAGATTTTCTAGCAGTCCGTCGCGTTTAAGTCCTTGTTGATGGTATGTCAATGTCTCAAAAGTCAAATCTGGTTACTGACATGGATTCTTTGTGCAAAATTCAGATATGAAATTTTTCAGCTGATGGTAAATCTGTATACTGAGAGATTTATACAGTGGTTGAGACTGCTCAGTGACAGGGCTAATGAACTGACAAATATAGAGATCCTCAAGGTATTAAGTTCTTTTTTGTTCCTCTCCCTCTCCCTTCCTATATGTAAAAATAAGTGGTATGGATGATACTCTGTCTCTAGGCTAAATGTCTGTAATGCCTTCCTGCTTTACTGTATGAACATCATTTTTACTTGAATTCGAAGTATCTGGTTTTATTCATAATTTTATGAATGTAGACATTTATATATTATTAAAAGCTTTAAGAATGTTTTTACACTTATACTTAACAATTTATTATATAGATCAATCTAAATAATATTTTAACTGAAGAATGATGCGGGACAGGGAATTAATAGGTGGAAAGATAGATGTTGGTGGACAGACCGCAAAAAATTCATGGTTATCCAACCGTACAATAACCACTACTTCCAAGATTTCTCAATTGCACAAGAAAAGAACAAGAGAAACAATTCTCAATTTCAATAACAAATTGAAGTCTTCCAAAAAAGATTACATCTCAGTAGACCCTAAAACTAGTAAATAAAGAAAACCCAAGGTGATCCAACTGCACAAGAACCACTACTTCTAAGATTTATCAACCGCACAAGAGAAGGATTTGCATAGATCGCAAATTTTCAACCCAGTAAAAAGAGATACATTTCTCAGGTACAATAATAAATAGTCTTCCAACAAAAAATGATTACATACTATGAAAATTATCTGAACATCGTCGAATAGACAAGTGCATTCCTAGACACGAGTGAATATGTAGATTAATTGTCTGTTAAATCTTACTGTAGTAGTTTTGTAAGTAGTTTATTAAGGTGCCTAGCATTTTCTGCCAGATGATTTTTGTTGTAGTTGGAATCTAGTTCTCCATTTCTTCCTATAAGCACCAGTCACAAACTAAAAGAGTACACAAATAGATTTGAAAATGTATATAAAGGAGCTAGATTCTAATGAAGTATAAATCTTGTCGCCCAAGTGTTGAAGTTCCCAACTATCGGTTTTCTATGCTGTGGTGCCTCCGTAGCATTTATTTAAGGTCGGCACACAATCATCTCTAATAGCAAACAAGGTGAAAGGCAAAGCAGAAGCAAATCATAGCATAAGTTCCATTGTGGAGTTTATCATTGATGCTGTGTATATTGTTGGTGTTATGCATTCTTATTTTCTTTTGTATATGATTTTAATTTATGTACTTATTTCAGGTAACTGGTTGGGTTGTTGAGTACCAAGAAAATCTTATTGGGCTCGGCGTTGATGAATCATTAGCGCAAGTATGTTCTGAAAGTGGTGCGATGGATCCCCTCATGAACGCTTATGTTGAAAGAATGCAAGCTACAACCAGGGTAAAGACATAGTTTTATATTTTTCTTTTTAATTAATTATACATCGACCACCAACCTATCATAATGGGGTTGAGAGCAGTCAGCAGTGCCTCTTGGGAAAGAACCCTTTGGTATATCAGATGCATATCCTTTTCATAGTTATTGGCATATACACGCAGTTCCCATCTAGTTCTTTTTGGATGCTATTAATTTAGATCCCATTTGGTTGCAGAAATGGTATTTGAATATACTTGAGAATGACAAGGTACAGCCGCCAAAGAAGACTGATGATGGGAAATTATATACCCCAGCTGCTGTTGATTTATTTAGAATTCTGGGAGAGCAAGTACAAATTGTTCGGGAAAATAGCACTGATCTCATGTTGTACAGGATTGCTTTGGCTATTATTCAGGCAAGTTTAGCTTTGACAGCTTACTGTTTTACAAAGGAACAACCTCCAGACTGCCTATTTCTTTCATATTTTCATGACAAACGTGTGTTAGTGTTTATTTTCCATTTTTTATTCAAAGCTGTGAGAGAGATATCTCACCTCTCTCTTCATCTGTAGTTTTTCTTTCTGCGGACCACATGTACTTGGGTTCTGTGGATTCTTTTAGTGGAGGCTGTCCTTCTCTCTTGTTTCTATTTATTTGTAAATTTACAGTGGCACTGAAAATCAGTGAAATGAGGGTTTCCCATGCTAAATAAGCGCTTTTAGCTCTCGAGAAGTGAAACTTATAACCTTGTCTTCCAAACCGTAATTTGATTTACAACACTGCCAAGCATTGACCTTTGCACCTGTGGTCTATCCTGGTTTTGTTACATAATTTTTGTGTTCCAATCAGTGTTATTTAACGCGATATGCGCACTCAAGCGCAAAGGCCTCCTGGAGCATAAGCGCAACGCGCAACGTGATATGCGCGCTTTTTAAAAAAATGCACAACAGTTGAAAAATATGCATAAAAATAAATTTAACATGTTATAGGCAGATTACATTGTCATAAAACATGTTAATGATAACCAGATTCAAACTCAAGGCAAAGATACGAAGTCATGTTAACAAAATAAAGACAGAGAATCAACTACAAGCCCTATAGATTAGTTCTAGTCTTCTCAACAATTGACAACTTGACATGAATTAAAAATCATCATCTTTAGGATCTTCTTGAAGATTTTCGAAATCTTTATTTTGACTATCCTGGAACCGTTCTTGTTCCATTGCCCGGCTTGTATCATTCGTGTGTGTATATATATATTCGTTTCATATGTTTGTATCTTATCACTAGTATGATTTGTATATGTTGGTTGACTTAGGTTTTAGGGCTTTTCTAGGACAGGCTTCTTTAAATAAGACCCGATCAACAGCACAATCAACAAAATATAAAAAGCGCGCTTTTTCTGCGCTTCTTGCACATCGCTTAAGCGCACAAAAGCGCGCGCTGCAATGAAGTTGCATCGCATAATAAAAGCGAAGCGTTTCAGCCTCGCTTCGCATCTCGCATATGCGTGCTTTTAATAACACTGGTTCCAATCATGCTATAAACAAATAAGAAAAGTGAATTAATACTACATCAATGTAATGCACATATATGTTCGTTGTTTGGATATCATACCCACAACTTTATAAATGTAATTCATGTGTGACATTGGCATCTTTGTCTCTTTGACCTACTTATTTTCTAATACTGATTCCAAAGATTTATTAATGTATTGTGTAGAAGATTGTATCTCATGTACATTGCATGCTACTGCTAATGTCTCATCTTTTTAGGTCAGAACAATCATCCACCTCCTATTTATTCGTTCTTATCTCTTGTAATTGTTTAGTGCCACGTATTGACTGATAAGGATTGATAGTAACGGTTAAGTAGCCAGCTCATCTAAAATCTTAAGGTGTCAGATGAAGGCCTTACTAGGGATCTTATATCATTTTCTAACACTCCCACTCACTCGAAAGCCCTTTGTTATCTTATACTCCCTCCATCCCTCTAGGTTGTTTACATTGGGGATGGGCACGTAGACCAAGAAAAGGTATAAAAAATTAGTAAAGTTAGATGAAAAGTGGTGGTACCTATCAATATTTAATAATAGATTTGAGATAGTGGAGGAAAGTAGTGGGTGTAATAGTATTTTTTATTATTAAATATGAGATAGTGGGGGAAAGTAGTGGGGGAAACTTACTATTTATGGTAACTTAAAGAAATGAGAGGGACATCCCAAAATAGTAACTGTAAAGAAATGAGAGGGACAGAGGGAGTAATATACTAGTCGGTAACCGTGCGAAGCACGGGCACTGATCGAGCATGAGCCGAGATTAAAATATTAATATTGATAAATTACCGAGAATAAATAAGTACTTGTAGATAATTGAATGATGTAATTATTTAATAAATAAATACTATTTAATTATGTAGTTATAGGGAATCGAACCCGACTGATCGAGCATGAGCCGAGATTAAAATATTAATATTGATAAATTACCGAGAATAAATAAGTATTATTTAAGTAAGTACTTGTAGATAATTGAATGATGTAATTATTTAATAAATATATATTATTTAATTATGTAGTTATAGGGAATCGGACCTGAGGTGAAGCTAAAGAAATTAAAGTAAATAATTTTTGTATAATAATGTAGTTGTAAGGAATCGAACCCGAGTTTAGTGATAACCAAATTTGGGACTGCACTCTTCCTCACTCGAAAGCCTATTGTTAATAGGATCTTATATTATATTCAAACACTCCCCCTCAAGCCCATTGTTTGGGTCGAAGAGTGGATCACGGGCGCCGATCTTTGGGAAAATAATTTGCCTTCGTGTCCATAATAAATTGTGAGAATATTGAGGGTGGCAGAGAATCGAACTTGAGACCCCCGCCAACCAGAACTCTGACACCATGTTAAGTAACCAACTCATCTAAAACCTTAAGGTGATCTTACTAGGATCTTATATTATGTTTTAATAATAATTTGTACCATGATGGTGACTCCTGACTAATATGCATATGTATCGATTTGGTGGGTTCTTTTTATTTCTCAGGTGATGATTGATTTTCAAGCAGCTGAAAGGAAGAGGCTGGAGGAACCTGCTTCGGAAATCGGTCTAGAGCCTCTATGTGCTATGGTTAGCTAACTCATATTAAACATTATAATATCCTCCATTGTATAAAAAGGGTTTCATTTTCTGTACTTCTGCATATTAATGATCTGTTTCTGATCATATAAGATGCAAGTTTTAGGAGTATTTAGTGATACTGTATGGTATGAAAATGAATTGGTTTATCAGGCTTGAGGATTTTGTATTACCATCATTTAAAGCTGGACTGAATTTGTGGAACAAAAACTTGTGACTTTGAACAAAATTCTTTTATGGGGAGAAATATCGTTTTAATTTCGTAGAATTTTTTTCTTTTGCTAACATAATTTCATTAAGACAGATCAACAACAATCTAAGGTGTTATGATCTTGCAATGGAGCTAAGTTCTAGCACTATTGAAGCTCTTCCTCAGAACTATGCTGAGCAGGTAATAGTTTGGATATTTAGTGGTTACTGACATCACAACTTGCGACTGTAGTAACTGTTTACTTGTCAATATCAATCCACGAATCCTCATTGTTCATTATTTGCTCGTTGTAGTTTATTGTCACCTGTCGTGACTAGTATCCATGTTTGGGGTTATTCATGACGCGATATATATATATATATATATATATATATATATATATATATATATATATATATATATATATATATATATATTTTATTGAATTTCTGTTCAGATGGATTGATTGCTTTTATACTGCTTTTACGTATCCTTCCTTAGTATGGTTATAATTATTAACAAATTTTGTCAAATTATCTTTAGTCTTGTCTAGGCATATCTGTCCTAAATTTACTAGGGAAAGCCAACTTAGGTTTGGTCCCTGATGGAGGGGTAACTAGAAATTTCGGGTAGGGTGCTTGTCTGTTGTCGTTCAAAACAGAGTTTGGGTGTGTTGTGTGTATGTTTGTTCCCCATTCCATTAATGCACCCAGATGAATTTATTATTTCGGCTGCTTTCCCTGATTGCTTTTAGGCTTTCTGGGACTAGATTTAGGGCTGCCAGCCTGACACATCCGAACACATTAACTAATAAAATTATTTTATATATCAATGCCATTTTCAAATCTTGAACTAGAATACTACAAGAAGAGTTCATTGCATCTCCAAATCCCTTCTTTGTGCACAGGAGTAGAGTACAATATTTGGAAAAAAGGAGAATTAAAGCATGTTTACAGATATTGCTCTTTTAATTTAAATTTCTCAAACTATATTAGTTAAAGAAAGGTATCTCTTGGCTTCATGATTAAACTTAATCACTGCGTAAGTGCTAATCATCTGTCTGGACCTGGAAATCATACAAGTGTAATTAGAACAATATTGAATTTGATCTCATATAATGTATAGTTCGGTTTCAGTATGAGCTCATCACTATGCTCTCCATTTCATGTTTGCACTGCATATACTAAACTCTCTAATTGTATAGTGTTTTTTCTTGTTTGTTTACACTTTACCTTAAACTTTATTCACCAATAACTAAAAAATTCGTTGTCAAATATGTTTGTATATTTCTTTTCAGGTCAATTTTGAGGACACGTGCAAAGGTTTTCTTGAGGTTGCAAAGGTACACAGTAAATGCACCTTATTACTTGAAGAAAATGAATTAATTGTTGTTCTTTGGCTCAGAAGTACTTCAAACAAATATATTTAAATATATAGGTGAACGAGAGTCCTGATATATTGGTTGGGTGTATAGTTTTGGCCTTTTCTCTGTTGATCTTAATTTATAATGGATCTCGTTATTCGGTCTTTTTAACTAATAACTTGTATCCTTTACTTTCTTTGAAGTTTCTTAATTTGCTTATATTAAGTCGTTCTGCCTACTCATACTTTTGTGTGGAAGTTCTGCTGGGGTATTAGTCAAGGAAAATAAAAGAGGTGCCTTGCGTGTACGTTGTTGTTTGCATAATAAATTACTAAGTTTTCTTTGAAAAAATTTGAATCTTGTTAATTTTATTTCTGGTTTTCTCATCTTAAGTTGTTAAAAGAAATTGTATCTTTACTATTTAAAATAATAATAGTTAAACATAGTAAATGGTCTTGATTGAGTTTAAAACTTTAGGCAACCACTTCTAAAGTAGTTTTGGGGTGGACTATACATTCTTTTACTCCTACAAATGTCAAAAAATGATGACATATCACACATGCTTATACATCTATTTAGTTTATACAGAGAGGTATACATGCTACTTAACCTTGCAAGTTTATGATGTGTTCAACAAGAAAATAATTATTACGTGTTTATACTTCGTAGGATTACCCTTGTTCAACGTGGCCATGTAAATTTATGTTTTACAAGTAATAATATGTGTGACCAATACAAAAGGCATAGTATTGATTATGGCATTTATTGTGTTATAGTGAAAATGTAAATTAGGCATGAGAAGTCACAATTGATTTCATCATATAGAGGTATAAAAAGGTGATAAAGGATGTAGAAGAAACCTAACCGTATTTTTGGGTAAATTAGAGTTGAAATGACATTTTTGTGATGTGGGAATGAGAGAGTAGTATGAAGGCACAGTGGCACACTTATATTCTTTACAGTAATTACTGCAGACGTCTCTGCCTGAGTGGAACTATTGACTAGCAGAGTGCAACATAATTTTTTTTTTTAACATCTCCTTAATGTCATATTACTTATTGTATATGTCGTTTTAAATTTGCTGTTATATTTTTAAGAATACTTTGACCTCCCGTACACATCCATCAAAAAACATGGATCATATACATAATATCTCCACCTTAACTAGTTCTCATGGGTCGTAGGAAGCTGTGCATCAAACAGTCAGTGTAATTTTTGAAGACCCAGGAGTGCAGGAGTTGCTCGTGAAGCTGTATCATAGAGGTAATACCATGAACTGGAATCTAATTCTGCCCTAATGGAGAAACTTGGCAGCTTATGGAATGGTTGTATGAACCTTATCAAGCGAATTTAAATACTCCTGCTATGTTCTTTGTCAATTTTTAAATATCTGAACAATTAACACTAATTGGTAGAGCATTGACTAACTAGTTAAAATTACTTAACTAGAAATTGGTATCGTCGTATGACTGTGTAACCTTGGTAAGTAAGCAAAGTAGAACTTGATATATAGAATTTGTTTCATTCAAATTGCCTACAATCCGACTTTCCTGTCCTATTAGTTACCTAAGCGCAAACCTTTTGATTTTTTTTGTGGTGTAGGCTTGTTTTTTTACAGTTGAGCATATCGAAAGTATAGTCAAATTGTTATAAATTTAATTTATATGTATACCAAACATCATCCATTCCTCTTGAAGAATGAATTGATTGAACTTTGGGTGGTAACTGTTCACAGAATGGACTGACGGACAGGTTACGGAATACCTAGTTGCAACATTTACTGATTACTTTGGAGATATTAAGATGTAAGCTTCCTGTCTGTAAACATTTTATGCTTTCTGTCTATATGAATGTTCATCAATTTAATATTTTTTATTTGTCATTCCATATTCTGTGATAATATAGGTACATTGAAGAACGGTCATTTAGACGGTTTGTGGAATCATGCCTAGAGGAAACTGTGGTCATTTATGTTGACCATCTACTTACTCAGGTTTCTAAAAGAAGCTTTTTGAAATATGGCATTTGTCTTTGCATATAAATTAAATTTGTTACAAATGCACATGCCTTGTAGAAAAATTACATCAAAGAAGAAACCATTGAACGGATGAGGCTAGATGAAGAGATTATCATGGATTTCTTTAGGGAATACATAAGCATTTCTGTAAGTTCCGCTTCTCAGACTTCAATCACTGTGCTGTGTGTAGTGTTAGCTATGCCCTTCAACTTGATTGATGATAGGTCCAGTGCTTTATTCCTCATTATGATATATTTTTATATGCGTTTATGCCAACCTCTCTGTGACTATCTCATGAACTTTTTTTGGACTTCACAGAAAGTTGAAAACAGACTACGGGTAATGAGCGACTTAAGGGATCTTGCTTCAGCCGAGAGTCCTGATTCTTTCACTCTTGTTTATACAAATATTCTCGAACATCAACCTGATTGTCCTGTAAGAGCCTTACTTAGCCATGTTATATTGCATTTCTGTAGTGGTTAAATTTGAGTAAATGCATGTGCTCTCTACAGTATCACATACTTTACGGTGTCTATAACTATTATTATCTTTTTCTGAAACCTGCTGCAAATATTAGCGTGGAAATATTGGCTCAATCTCCAAATGGTTAATAGTATCTTAACCTGTCCGACATTGCAGCCTGAAGTTGTCGAAAAAATTGTGGGATTGCGAGAAGGCATACCTCGGAAGGATGCAAAAGAGGTACCCATCTTATCATCTGTTGATTCGGATACAAAAAACTATGTTGAAACTACTGTGTATCCAGTGACAAGATTTCTGTTGGCAGCATGGTTTAGGAAATTGACATTTTCTTTTTCTGTTAAACAGGTTGTGCAAGAATGTAAAGAAATATATGACAATTCCCTGGTTGATGGAAATCCTCCAAAGGCAGGTTTTGTTTTTCCCAAGGTAAAATGTTTATCGGTGTCCAAAGTTTCGCTATGGAGAAACTTCAAGGCATAAGGCATGTTCTGTTTCTTTCTGCTAAGTAGCGGACCTACTTTATTCGCAAGGCATATTCGATCAGTTGAGGGACTTGGGGATCTCCCAGGATGTGTTTATTAACTTTCATCTACGATATTACAACTAAAATGTCAGCTTTTCTGGATATCAAGAAACCCATGAAGAAATAGTTTTTGTAGTTGTGTTCATGTCGATAAGAACATTGATGGACAGTACTGTATTTAGCAAGACTTGTGCTATGTATAATGTAATTATGTATTTACCATCTGTATTTATCCTTTCATCGCTTTCGCAGTTTGAAAATTTTGTTTACCAATTTCATAATTCTTTTTATAATAGTTAAATGAAGAAATTATTTTACGGAAACCAACTTGGAAGATTTTTTTTTTCAGAATAATTCCCCTGACCAATATTTTTTTAAGTTATTTTGGACAAACAAATGAAGAGATAGGCGCCGTTTAGATAAGTAAATTACTATTTAGTAACCTTTCAAAATAAGAGGGAGAAAGAGTGAGAAAAGATTATGATTGCTAAATGGAGAAAATGACATAATTAACTTAAAATGGGAAATTATGTGCCCAAATTACCGATTTGCGAGCATTGCCCATTTTAATCAAGGGATTGTGCAGATAGTGTATGCGTATGTCTCCTTTTTTTTTTTTTTTTTTTTAAGTCAGTCAAGCAAAGATTATGCTCCTGGTATACAAGATTGTAGTGTATCAGACTTAAATGTTGGGGGTACTTCAAATCATAGAAAGTGAAAGATATCCTAGTTTCCCTCAATTGACTATATTTTATCTATGTTCTTGACAAACTCACTTGCACTGCTATTCAATCACGTGTGTAGGCTCCGCAAGGGCAGATGCTTTATAAAATAAAGGGTGGTATACGCATCACAAAGATGCGTATATTATATAAAAAATTAAAAAAAGTAAAGAATACGCATACAGAAAATGCCTAGAAGAAATTTTTAAAAAAATAAAAAAAGAATCACGCATGCAAGAAATGCGTGGATAAATTTAAAAAAATGCAAAATTGGAGCACCGCATGTGTAGAATGCGTAATCAACTCTACGCATGTGTGGAATGCGTATTTATCTGGTTATTTCGGGCACTATTTATCATTTTGGGCAATTGTTAACGGAGGAATTTGGTGATAACAAATTTCGGAGGTTGCTGGAATAACGAAATCATGAAAATAGGGGGATTTGGGATTTTTGGATGTTTGGGGCTGTACTTGAGAGGTGTCTCGATTTATCTCGTGTATCGGATCCTTTTTCAAGATGTCTGCGTACCTTATATTTATAAGGATCAAGCCAACGCAGTTCTGTGAAATTGATTTGTGTCTATCCCTTAGAGACTTTAGGGATAAACTTCGTTAATCTGGGTAATTACTGATTTTATCTGATTTAATCTTATTGTTGTGATATCTTCCTGATTTGAAGAATATCGTTTGGAGATATTTTCCGTCATTGATTGATTAGTATTGATTCTTTCCTCGTTTCAGGAAGAGGATAAAATTTAGCGATTAAGTTATAATTATTAATCTGAATTAATAATTAATAATTATTAGGAAATTTGGGAGATTATTAGAGGCAACCGAAAATATGGCGTAACAACTACCCCAGTTCTTCAATGTAGCTTGCTGCAGTGGAGAACTAAGCATGCTTCGATCTTCCAAATTTCCCGAGTCACTAAAACAGCTAGGAGAGGAAGATTAGTAGAAAATATGGAGCACCAAGGTGCCCGTAATATACATGTAGATGTAAATAAGACAATATGCGATATGTAAATAATAAGTTTTATAGGTGTGAGAAAATGTATCTTGGAGAGCCATCCAAGCATTATTCGCAGAGTCGTGCAAAGCTTTCCGAGCAATACCCTGAAAAGCAAATATTTAAGAAATATCCTTAATTAAGCACTCCGAAATACCCTACTCAAAGAATGACGTATTCTAGAGTTTCCATAACGTATTCCAAAAAATATCCTCCTCAAAGAAGGTCATATCCACCAGAATTTCCATAAATGCTTCAGAGATATCCCTCCTCACAGGAGGTGGATTTTCCGAAGCTCAAACCTTGATGAGGCGCCGAAAGTACAGACATCCCCCCCGGAAGTACGGTTTTTGCAAGGAGCTTGATAATATAGGGTACTCTCCTCAAAGAAGATCAGTTTTTAGTTCAGAAATACCCTCCTCACAGGAGGTGGATTTTCCGAAGCTCGAACCTTGATGAGGCGCCGGAAGTACGGACATCCCCCCCGGAAGTACGGTTTTTGCAAGGATTTAAAAATTTGAGATACCCTCCTCAAAGGAGGTCGTTCCCCATTCCAGAAATATCCCTCCTCACAAGAGGTGGATTTTCCGAAGCTCGTGCCTTGATGAGGCGCCGGAAGTACGGACATCCCCCCGGAAGTACGGTTTTTGCAAGGACTTTAATAATTTGGGATACCCTCCTCAAAGGAGGTCGTTCCCCATTCCATAAATATCCCTCCTCACAGGAGGTGGATTTTCCGAAGCTCTCTTCATTTTAAGACTCTCCTTAGAGGAGATCGTCTTTTAAATAAATTACGAAGACCCTCCTTAGAGGAGGTCGTCTAACACAAAAAATAAGGAAGACCCTCCTTAGAGGAGGTCATCTTCCCAAAGTCATATCAATATCCCAAGATTTTTTCAAAAAATATCAGCAACACTTGAAGGGTCTTCTAAAAAAATAATCAACTCTTCGAATAAGAGCCTTCCAAAATATTACCCATGCAAAGGAGTACCTTCTGAAATAATAAACTCTTCGAATAAGAGCCTTCCAAAATCTTACCCCTACAAAGGAGGGCCTTCTAAAATATTACCCCACAAAGGAGGGCCTTCCAAAATAATAAATTATTCAATTAAGAGTCTTTCAAAATATTACCCCATAAAGGAGGGCCTTCCAAAATAATAAACTCTTTAATTAAGAGCCTTCCAAAATCATGTAACACGAAGATAACACCTAAAATCTTGAAAATCTTCACAATTCTAATTCTGCCCAGATCTGTTTTTGGCGTTTTTGACCTTTCAAACGATTTTTTTCTGGAAAAACACAAAACACGAAAGTTGTAGAGAACGAAAAGACCTTTCCGACGATATAAGGATCATCAAAAACGGACTTATAACGAATCGGGAATTAAATAAAACGTCTGCTTATCTGCTTCTCGATGCTGAAAAAACGAGATCTGATTGTATTTTGTGATTTCGAGAATAGATCGAGATATAATCTGAGAAAACTCAAAGAACGAAAGTTATAGGCAATTTAACAAGCTTTCCGAATCATTAAAAGTCATCAAAATCCAACATGTAATGAATTTACTACGAATTTTATAAGATAACAAATTTGCATGGACAAAATCATAAGAAAACTTATCTTAATTCGGAATAGAGCCGCCGCCTCCACCGCTTAGCTCCTCCATTAAAGGAGCTCCAGATCCATGAGAAACCCCCATGCGTATGAATTGATTGTCCTCCACAATCAAAAAATATATCCCCTCCTTCTAGCGCCAATTGTTAACAGAGGAATTTGGTGATAACAAATTTCGGAGGTTGCTGGAATAACGAAATCATGAAAATAGGGGGATTTGGGATTTTTGGATGTTTGGGGCTAGACTTGAGAGGTGTCTCGATTTGTCTCGTGTATCGGATCCTTTTTCAAGATGCTTGCGTACCTTATATTTATAAGGATCAAGCCAACGCAGTTCTGTGAAATTGATTTGTGTCTATCCCTTAGAGACTTTAGGGATAAACTTCGTTAATCTGGGTAATTATTGATTTTATCTGATTTAATCTTATCGTTGTGATATCTTCCTGATTTGAAGAATATCGTTTGGAGATGTCATTGATTGATTAGTATTGATTCTTTCCTCGTTTCAGGGAGAGGATAAAACTTAGCGATTAAGTTTTAATTATTAATCTGAATTAATAATTATTAGGAAATTTGGGAGATTATTAGAGACAATCGAAAATATGGCGTAACAGCAATGTTATTTAAATTTTGGTTATTTATGCACAAGGTAAAATTTATATTTTACCAATATTCAATTTGATTTTTGCTTGTAAACTCGTAAAACCGTGCACTTTGTTATGTTAAAAAAAAAAACAAAAAACCGTGCACTTTGCAATTGAACGAATCCATCTATCTATCCTATAAAATTGGACTAATAAATTGTTTTCCTGTTCCAGCTCCTCGATAGAAGATGCTGTTGGGTTTCAACCCAATATATGTTATGGGCTTGGGTGGTCTAAGATATATGGGTAAGATAATAATTGTATGTGTAGACAATTATTATATATGGTATATCTTGATCACAAAATTTGGAAATTAGGTGCCATGAATTGGAAAACTTGTATAACAAGAATTGGTAAGACTTGTAGAACAAGTATGGTAAGTCTTGGTGGCTAAGTTTTGGATGACTATATATACATAGTCATATTGTATTTGTTTGATAGAGCTCATAGAGGTGAAAGCTTAAGAGATGTAGTCTTAAGTATTGTTTGGGAGATGCTTGAGCATTGTTGGCTCAAGTATCAAGGGGTTGGGACACCGTTAAGGTGTTATTGTTTTGATGTATTATTGATAATTGTTTTGATTAATAATACGAGTTTGGGGCATGAGTGTTTCCACGTCAAATATTGTGTGTGTTCTTGTTTTGCTTTTACTTATTGTTGAAAGAAGTAGAAGTAATACTTGAATAGTGTTTGACCGCGCTTTGGTTGATCTTGTCAATTATTGATTGGTGTGCGCGCGCTCTGTTTTGGTATTTGTGAATCTCGAATTGTGTGTAAGTCCCCTAACCTAACAGATACTTGTAAGATCTAAGTCGAATTATTTAAAAAAACATATCAAAGAAAATGGAAAATAAGTTGCAATAATAGTAACCATTTTATACCTAAGCCGAATTATTAAAAAAAATCACATTAAAGAAAATGGAAAATAAACTTCAATAAAAACCATTTTATAAAGAGAACTTAAACTAAATATCTTTATATTTTAAACGAGTGGTTCAAAACAATATCATTTCAACAGCACTAAAAATATCTCAAAAATATGCGATCTCAATTTTATTTTAAATGCGATCATAAATAAAAATCACAAAATTTAGAAGGGTGTTGGCCCTATCTATCACAATTTGAAAGAAAATGACCCCAAATATCACAGCTCAAAAACTTGGCCCCAAATATCACTCCAAAACATAGTATAATATAATGTTTTAAATTTTTTTTTGAAAACGCTAATGCGTCTAGCGTTAAGGGGTTAGTTTTTTTTTTTTTTTTTTGTGTTAAAACGCAAGTTCATACATTGTTTTTGACAAAAACGCTTATTCAAGTTTGGTTTTCAAAGGCCAAAACGCTTATTCAAGTTTGGTTTTCAAAGCCCAACGCCACTTTATGTGGCGTTTGGGTGATTTTACTTTTTTTTTTTTGTCTTTTTTTTTCCTTTTTTTCCCCTTGGTTTTTATTGTTTTTTTTGTTTTCTTCTAAATATATATTTGTAAAAAAATATTAAAAAACTTATTTATAAATGGTCAATTAAAATATAAATTTATATTTGTTAAAGTTCGTATACGGTTTATTCGTTGTTCTGAATATTTCTAAAACCCAAAATGGAAACGTTGAACCCTAAAAATTAATTATTGAACCCCTAAATTTAATTAAACTTGTATTTTTTAAATTAAAAAATTGAATCCGGCGGCCTGATTTTTAAACGCTAATACGTTTAAAAATCAGGAGTGATATTTGTGAATCTCGAATTGTGTGTAAGTCCCCTAACCTAACAGATGCTTGTAAGATCTAAGTCGAATTATTTAAAAAAACATATCAAAGAAAATGGAAAATAAGTTGCAATAATAGTAACCATTTTATACCTAAGCCGAATTATTAAAAAAAATCACATTAAAGAAAATGGAAAATAAACTTCAATAAAAACCATTTTATAAAGAGAACTTAAACTAAATATCTTTATATTTTAAACGAGTGGTTCAAAACAATATCATTTCAACAGCACTAAAAATATCTCAAAAATATGCGATCTCAATTTTATTTTAAATGCGATCATAAATAAAAATCACAAAATTTAGAAGGGTGTTGGCCCTATCTATCACAATTTGAAAGAAAATGACCCCAAATATCACAGCTCAAAAACTTGGCCCCAAATATCACTCCAAAACATAGTATAATATAATGTTTTAAATTTTTTTTTGAAAACGCTAATGCGTCTAGCGTTAAGGGGTTAGTTTTTTTTTTTTTTTTTTTGTGTTAAAACGCAAGTTCATACATTGTTTTTGACAAAAACGCTTATTCAAGTTTGGTTTTCAAAGGCCAAAACGCTTATTCAAGTTTGGTTTTCAAAGCCCAACGCCACTTTATGTGGCGTTTGGGTGATTTTACTTTTTTTTTTTTGTCTTTTTTTTTCCTTTTTTTCCCCTTGTTTTTTATTGTTTTTTTTGTTTTCTTCTAAATATATATTTGTAAAAAAATATTAAAAAACTTATTTATAAATGGTCAATTAAAATATAAATTTATATTTGTTAAAGTTCGTATACGGTTTATTCGTTGTTCTGAATATTTCTAAAACCCAAAATGGAAACGTTGAACCCTAAAAATTAATTATTGAACCCCTAAATTTAATTAAACTTGTATTTTTTAAATTAAAAAATTGAATCCGGCGGCCTGATTTTTAAACGCTAATACGTTTAAAAATCAGGAGTGATATTTGTGAATCTCGAATTGTGTGTAAGTCCCCTAACCTAACAGATGCTTGTAAGATCTAAGTCGAATTATTTAAAAAAACATATCAAAGAAAATGGAAAATAAGTTGCAATAATAGTAACCATTTTATACCTAAGCCGAATTATTAAAAAAAATCACATTAAAGAAAATGGAAAATAAACTTCAATAAAAACCATTTTATAAAGAGAACTTAAACTAAATATCTTTATATTTTAAACGAGTGGTTCAAAACAATATCATTTCAACAGCACTAAAAATATCTCAAAAATATGCGATCTCAATTTTATTTTAAATGCGATCATAAATAAAAATCACAAAATTTAGAAGGGTGTTGGCCCTATCTATCACAATTTGAAAGAAAATGACCCCAAATATCACAGCTCAAAAACTTGACCCCAAATATCACTCCAAAACATAGTATAATATAATGTTTTAAATTTTTTTTTGGAAACGCTAATGCGTCTAGCGTTAAGGGGTTAGTTTTTTTTTTTTTTTTTTTTTTAGTTTTTTTTTTTTAGTTTTTTTGTGTTAAAACGCAAGTTCATACATTGTTTTTGACAAAAACGCTTATTCAAGTTTGGTTTTCAAAGGCCAAAACGCTTATTCAAGTTTGGTTTTCAAAGCCCAACGCCACTTTATGTGGCGTTTGGGTGATTTTAATTTTTTTTTTTGTCTTTTTTTTTCCTTTTTTCCCCTTGTTTTTTTTTGTTTTTTTTGTTTTCTTCTAAATATATATTTGTAAAAAATATTAAAAAACTTATTTATAAATGGTCAATTAAAATATAAATTTATATTTGTTAAAGTTCGTATACGGTTTATTCGTTGTTCTGAATATTTCTAAAACCCAAAATGGAAACGTTGAACCCTAAAAATTAATTATTGAACCCCTAAATTTAATTAAACTTGTATTTTTTAAATTAAAAAATTTTAATTAAAAAATTGAATCCAGCGGCCTGATTTTTAAACGCTAATGCGTTTAAAAATCAGGATAAATTAGGGTTTAGGGTACAACCCTAAACCCCAAACCCTAAACCCTAAGTTCGTATACGGTTTATTCATCCTTTTGAATATTTCTAAAACCCAAAATGGAAACGTTGAATCCTAAAAGTTAATTGTTGAACCCCTAAATTTAATTAAAATTGTAGTTTTTTAATTTAAAAATTTTTAATTAAAAAATTAAATCCGACGTTTTGGGGTTAAACAGTTCCATTTTTGGTTTAGAAATATTTAATTTTTAAATTTTTAAAAAAAGAGATAACACCACTTTAAGTGGTGTTACTTAAAGTAGCGTTTTGGGTTCAAAACACCACTTTAAGTAGAGTTTTTAACCCATAACTCAACTTGAACTAGCGTTTGACATAAAAAAAATAAGAAGGTGAAATCACATGTAACGCCACTTTAAATGGTGTTTGACCCTCTTTTTCTGAAAACGCTGAATTAAGTTGTGTTTCTCTTGGCCCAAGTGTAGGTAACGCTACACGAAGTAGCGTTTTTTTTTTAAAAAAAAAATCCAAAACGCTACCCGGCAAGTGTGTTTTGGAGTGATAATTGGGGTCAAGTTTTTGAGCTGTGATATTTGGGGCCATTTGCTTTCAAATTGTGATATTGGGGGCCTTTATTCAATTTAGAACCTGTTAAAACAAGGGGTTAAATATCAAATTGATCACTGAAGTGGCGACCATATATCACTTTACTCACTGATTTCAACGGGGACTCGTTTGAATCACTTAAGTCCGAATAAATATCAAACAAATACCTATAAATATGTGATCGAGAATTAAAATAATTTTTTGTTAAGTTTTATACATTTTTCTTCAATTGGCACCATAACCAAATGAAAAGTCATAGATTCTAATATTTTAGATAATATATTCAAAATTTTTACAATTTATTTACAATTTATATTTGATTTTATAGTTATTTTCTTTGATTTAATTAAAAATAAATTTTAAATAAATTTTAAAAATTTTAAATATATTATCTAAAATATTAGATTCCATGACTTTTCATTTGGTTATGGTGGTATTGAAGAAAAATGTATAAAACTTAACAAAAAATTATTTTAATTCTTGATCAGATATTAATAGGTATATGTTTGATATTTATTTTGACTTAAGTAATTCAAATAATACCCCTAATACCCCGTTGAAATCAGCAAATAAAATGATATATGACTGGTGACCAATTTGATATTTAAACCTTAAAACCAGTGTTCCAGATTTCGGCCGTATCACCGATAAACCGATCTAATTTACTAAAATCGCTTAACTATACGGTTTCTTCAAATCGGGGTCAAAAATCGGGTCAAAATCGGCCGATATGGATATGTGGCGCCGGAGTTTGAGGTTGCGCGGCGGTGACAAATGGCGATGAGTGAGAAGTGGAAACAAGTGAGGGGGAAGAGGAAGGTGTTGGAATTGGTGAGTGTGATTGTGGAGGTGAGTGAGAAGTTGAAGTTTGATGAGGTGGAGATGCGGGGCGGAAGAGTTGTTGAGGCTTTCAACTTGTTCAAGTCGCAAGTGAGATCCGATATTTGCTGTGGAGCAGTGGTCTAATGTCGATGGACTAAGCTGTTCACGAGATACCCTTTTTCTTAGGGATTTTCCAGCCCCTTTTATGTTTTCCTCTTTATAAAATAATCCTTGCGTGTTGCACTCTTTGTTCTTATTTTATTTTAATTAATTAATATAAAATACAAATACCCACACTACCCGATGATGAGTAATTGGTAAAAAATGAAAGATAATGACATTGTTTCACTTAAAAAAGCGAAGCGGTGAGGATATATATATATATAGGGTTGGACTCCATAAAGAACAACAAAGAACACCTCATATCTAATAGATCCATTGCCCCTGGCGGGGCCACCCAATACAAAAAGTTCTTATTTTTTTAGGCTCTATCCATCCAGCAAAAAAAAAAAAAAAAAAATTGAAAATTTTACTGTTCATCGATGACGTCATCAGTGACGTCATCATGAACAGTAAAATTTTCAATTTTTTTTTTTGCTGGATGGATAGAGCCTAAAAAAATAAGAACTTTTTGTATTGGGTGCCCCTGGCGGGGCCAATGGATCTATTGGAATAAATGATTTTATAGTGTTCTTTATTGTTCTTTATATAAGAGTGTTCTTTATGGAGCAAAGGCCTATATATATAATACATATTTATATATTATATATATTAAAAATATATTATATATAAAAATAAATACTTCCAATTTATTCCCGATTTGTCATTCCGATAAATCACCCGATTTCCGATAAATCGCTATAAGGACCCTTCACCGATTTTAGCCGATTTCCGATTTCTGTAACACTGCTTAAAACAAGATAATAAATGTAGAGCACTCTATAGTGTAGTGTGTACAACTTCACAGCCGTTACTTCCATAACCGACACAAATCCCCTCCCGCCATGATACTCACGCCACCGCCGTCGCCGCCATTCACCGCCGTAACAAGCCACCGTCTCCCACTCTTCCCGCCAAAACCTATAAGTTTCCGACGACTACCGAACTCTCAAGCTCCAGCTGCTTTTACAAGCGATGTCGACTCGTTCACTAAGAACTCAGGATACCTGTTCCAACTCAGTGACTCGGAAGCCGATTCGATGAACGAGTACAATATTAAGAAAATCAAAGCGTTTTATAGAGACAAGCCTCTCGTGGTGCTCAGACGTCTCTTTCAAATCGGTACCACGCTTAGAAAATGGGTCGGGTTGAGGTATTTGGATAGTATTAGTGACCGCTCCGAAGAAATGTTCGAGGTCTGTATATGCACTTGTTATTTCATATAATTTCAATTATTATACAAATTATGTTAATTATATTTATTTATATGAATGCTGATACTGTATTGCTTTCGACTACTTGCTCGTCTCGATAATTTAACTTAAACCGGAGCTCAAGGGGAATAATTAGCTCTAGAGATGACATACTTATAATTTAATAGGGTGAAATGGCATTTTCGTACCTCAACTGGAGCTCAACTTGCAATCAGGTCATCGAACTCAAAAAGCTTTCAAACGGGTCACTAAACCATTAAAAACTTTCATATCCAGTTGAGTGACCTATTGCTTTAGGGTGAAATGGCATATTCGTCACTGAACTGGAGCTCAACTTACAATCTGGTCATCGAACTAAATAATATACACTCATTTCCCCCTGCAACAGTCCCTCCCCATTCTTGATCAATCTCTGCCCCAACTATACTCATGAATCAACCATTAATCATTAACAACACTTAATTTAAATCATAACACATTCAAACTAATCAACTTATAACAATTAAACAAAACAACCCCTTAATAACAAGCTCATATCCACATCCAACCAACTCTCAAGTAGCAATTATCTTACCCATATAATCATATACATAACTCAATAAAACTTCACATGAAAACTCATACATGCAACTTAAGTAAAGTATAAAAATCAATATCTCTACTTTAATAACATCAAACCAAACCAAAACCATTCAACCAAGACCATGGCTCACTTTCGATCATTGCCCATGGTCGGTTTCGATTCAACAGCCCCTCAAGCACGAGGTTGTTGCTACAACCGAAACCCCCAGCCTCCTTGTAACACAAAACAAACCCATAACTCAACATGCAAATCAAGATTTCAAGAAATTCTCCTCTACAATTATAATTCTAGTTAGAAAAGACAACTTGAGAATGAAAGAAGAGTAAAGAATTGAAAATTACGTGATAATATGAATGATAGGAGGGTTATAGTGTGGAGATGAGGGAGTACATGGAGAGACAGAGAGAGTGTATGGAGAGAGAGAGTAACCAAGACCTGCAGTGACCTGTATTAAAATGGTTTAGTAACCCGTTTGAAAGTTTTTAATGGTTTAGTGACCCGTTTGAAAGTTTTTAATGACCCGTTCGAAAGTTTTTAATGGTTTAGTGACCCGTTTGAAAGCTTTTTGAGTTCGATGACCTGATTGCAAGTTGAGCTCCAGTTGAGGGACGAAAATGCCATTTCACTCTGAAATTCTATTGCGTTTGGATGAGTACTTGGTCTATTTCGGCTCTGAAATTTGGGGGGTGGTATTGTATTATAACTTTAAATGACTTTTATTGACTTCTAAAAAGTCAATGACTTTTGTTGATCTGATAAATTTTTAATGACTTTTATGGAGTTTGTATATTTCATCATTACTTTTACAGACTTTTTTTATATAGACTTTTGAGGAGTTTTACTTACATTTAATGACTTTTGATCGATAACTTATATTAATATGAATATAAAATTATAAATACGTAATATGTAAAAAAAATGTAATAAATAATAAGTTTGTATTAAAAATTATATAACAAGAAGATCGAATTATTGATATTTCACCAATAAATTTATATATATACAATTGTAATATAAACTATTATTAAATTATTGATTTTTAATTTTAATCTTGGATATATATGTATGTAGGCCACATTAGCGAACACTGTATACTGCAACTTTAGCCGTTATCATAGGCGAAAGGCTGAAAGAGCTAGAGGCTGAAAGAGCTAGAGGCATAGTAACTGAGAAAAAGATCTTCAAAGGTTTATCATCTAACCGAAGGATATGCAATGTATTCCCGGAAATTTTAGACAATAAGACTTTAATGTCGGAAAATAAACATCTAAAGAACATGAACTTCAAGCGCACGTGAGAGAAAAAGACGACATTAAAATTCATAAATAGAATTTTTAAGTAAAGTAAAAATTTTTACAACAAAATCTAAACGAAAAGAAAATTATATAATTAATAATTAATACAAATAGAAATCCAACCAAAGGGAATGCCTTTGGTTAGACTTGTCAAATATCCAAATGGTATAAAATCAAGTAAAAAGTAGAATTTTATCCTCCAATATCAATATAGTTTAATTAAATTTAAAATAAAAATAAAGATAAGTAAAAAAGGACTTAATAAGTTTTTTTTTGCAAATGAATATGTGTTAGTATGAACATTAACAATCTTAACATTCACAATAAATACACAATAATTAAACTTAAATCAAAACTAAAAAGATAGTAGAAGCTAAAAACTTTCAAGTTAAAAATTAAATCAGTCAAATCAAAGAGATAATATTTGACAAAAAAAAAAGCAAAGGGATAATAACCATCGCTCATAATTTAAGAGAGAATATATTCTATTTGTGAAAGAGAAATGACAAAATTCTGATATAAATTGAAGAAAATAAAATAATAATATAATAGTCATGTGAAATCTTATCCCAAACCTCATGACTTTTCACATTAAATCTCTAGTTATATTTTAAGTTAAAAGTCATAAAAAGTCATTAAATGTAATTGTCATTGTAAATTCATGACTTTTTGAATAACAATCTACTTTTAAAGAGTTGTTAAAAGTTTAAATTGAATACATCTTACTTTTAATGACTTTTTAAAAGTCTTAATTGAATAACACCATACTTTTAAATACTCTTTAAAAGTTAGAATTGAATAACACGTGACTTTTAAAATCCTTAAAAGTCATTAAAAGTTGGTATTGAATACCACCCCTGATTTCTCGAATATACGTTTGGGTTCATTGCATAGAATTCGAAAAAATTGAAGGGTTCAATATGCATGCCATCTAATTTTACATTCACAATTTGTTGTATATAATTTTATGTTTTTGTTATCCAATGCTAATTCGTGAAGCAATCAGTTGACATTTCCTGCTAGTTCTGAGTGCAATAATAGTATTGATTGTAGGTACATATGTAGTCTTGTAGTTTTTTATTGATTAGGACTCTCAATTTGTACAAGAGAGGTCTTTAATAGTATGTGGACGCCCATAGGAAGGAGAGCATCAAATTTAAAATTTTCTTTAAGGATGAAGTTTTTTATGTCCATCATAGCATATCATAGCATTATATCCTTTGTTTCGTGTATATAAAGCTGTTATTATTTTCTATTGATCCAGGTTAGAGCTGCCGAGTTGCGGAATTTATTGGTGGAACTTGGTCCGGTATGCCTTCTGTACAGGTTACTGATTGTCACTCTCACGCACACACCACCCATATATATAAATCATTGTGCATGTGTTTTGATATATGTTTTGTATTTAATCTGCAGTAGAATGTGTTAAATTATACGCTATAGTGCCTCACGCTAAATTACTTAAATATTGTGTTATGAAAAGCAGATATGTATTTATAAAGGTTTTGCAAAATGAAACAGAAATATTATTATCAACTTTTTTTTTTTTAAAGAAACAAATCAAGATTTCCTACAACTTTGACTCCACTAAGTAAAATACAGTAAACTGGCAGTTTTAACAAGAGTTCGCTTGTGACTTTTAAGGTCCCTGCTGTTCAACCAAAAGGGGGGTGACTAAACAAAAGCACTCCTAGAGCTATTTATTACTGATAATCCATAACACCTGATATTCTTTGCCATTTTCATTTGAGGTATTTGAGCTATTTGAGCTTAAGAAGTATATGTACAACTTGTTTAGGCTCGATTATAGCAATGCATTAGTACTTTATACTAAAACTAAACAGATGTCTTCCTTTATCTTTGCTTCCAGGCTTACATCAAAATTGCTCAGGCTATCTCATCCCGCCCTGTAAGTTCAAGATTCTGTCTACAACTTCCTTCAGTTATGCTTGTGTTTAACTTAGTAAGAAAATTTATGGATTTAGGACTAACTTCACCACAAAACAAAATTGGATTGATGAAACGGTAGAAGAAGGGAATATTGAATAAATTAGTGAACGTCAGAGAAGATAAAAAGAAAGAAGCTTGTTTCGTGGAAAAGAAAGTTTTCTTGTCTGATGGTCAGAGGAATCATGTTGGGGTTTAATAGTTGAAAGATCCAGCTTGAGGGTTGAGTTTCTTTGGGAGAATTAGATAGGGAGCTATTAATAGATGATTAACAGATTGTAGGTAGATTATGTGCATGTAAAAGGTGGGGTACTTTACTGTCTTTACCAAGAAATTATCTTCATTTAGCTTTCAATAATGTATTTATCTTCGTTGGATTAATATTACAAAATCCGGAAATATTGCACTACTCATGGATACAATTTGATGGAGAAGCACGACTCATATACATATGCTCCATAATTATGTAGTGCATTGTTTACTGAAACCATGATTAGAGGGTGTTGTGACTTTCTCTTTGATGTAGTGATATTTAATGTGTCAGCTTCTTTATAGGACTTAATACCACCATCCTATGTCGATGAGCTCTCACTATTGCAAGATCAAATATCTCCATTTGCGACTGAACTTGCTTTCGATACAATCGAAAAAGAGCTTGGATTACCGATAAATGAGCTCTTCTCTGAGATCTCACCTGATCCTGTTGCAGCAGCATCCCTAGGACAGGTATTTAAATTGGAGATGTTCGTTAGGTCCTACTTTGCATTTGTCAGGGTGTGTTATCACAGGAAGTTATATCTTTTAGAACAAATTACTGAACAGGTCTATCAAGCTAGGCTTCAGTCTACTGGCCAGTTAGTTGCAGTCAAAGTGCAAAGACCGGGAGTTCAAGCTGCTATATCAGTGGATATATTGGTCTTGCGTTATCTTGCAGGACTGATTAGAAGAGTAGGAAAATTCAATAGTGATCTGCAGGTAATATTGCGATGTGTACTTGAAAAAGCAAAAAGAATAATAGAAAATGACCAATATAATATACATGGTAGGAATAACCGAATAACTCTTGTAGCTTGATTTAGGTGATTGCAAACACAGATGTGAAACAGAACGTTGAATAGATTATTAAATCTGGTGGAGGGATTTGTTCTGTATTTTTATACCAACAATTTTTTTTTTATCTAGCCTACTGCTTATTATTAACAAATCTGATTACAATAATCAAGTTATTGGCATTTAATTTGCAGGAAATTGTTGATGAATGGGCATCAAGTCTTTTTCGGGTATGTACAATAATAGATTTATCTTATCTGCCACTTGAATTGTTAACTTATCCTCCCTATCATTTTTCTTTTAGTGATCATTTAAATAGTTGCAAGTTTAGTAAGATTTTGTAAAATTAAGGTGGCCTATAACAATAATATAAAACTTTTCATATCGTTTCTATTATAAATAGCATTTCACAGTTCATATCATATCTAGCATGTAATTTTGTAAATACTATAAGTTAGTTAAGTTACCCAATAAATTGATAACTCTAGCTGAAAAGATCATACCCTGGCATTACATTGTTAAATTATCTTGGAATGTGTATATATTTCTGTTTTATCTATTACCAAATATATGATCTAAAAGCTGTTTGATAGATTGAGGATCTGATTACGAATAATTTAATAGTGAGACACTGCGTAGCCACATCTAGACACCGCCAATATCCAAGCTCATTCTCAAGCTCATCTATTGGATGAATAGTTAATGCTAGGTTGATGGCCTTGATTGTTAAGATTAAATCTGTTAGCCTGTCATTTATGTGTCTAGCTAAATTGGATGAAGTAGTACAATCCTTGGATGTTAATGAAATGCCTTTGGGGATAGTGCTTTAGACAGAGAGGTCAGCATAGCCTCTTTCAGGCTTCCTACCTCACTCTATAGTAAAATGTGCGATCTTATAAATAGAAATTTGGTCTCGCTAATCTTCAGGTATAATTTGCAATAAGAATAAAAGCTAATCTTTCAAGTAGAAACTGAATTAAAAAAATCTTTAAATCCAACTATTGTGATATACCGAGGAAAGGTTAGAGGTGAATTGGTAATACTATGCAACTAGGTGTACAGCCACAACTGTTTCATTATAAACTTTATTGCACATAATGAACATATAAAGTTGTGTAAAATATTCAAAAACAGTCGGAACATCTCAATTACAAACCTAGCATACAGGGAGCATGGAATGCTTGAGCATAGGTACTCTGTTAGGCTTCTTACTGACAAAAATACAAGAAAAAGCTATGAATTCTGATTTTATTTTCTATACAAACAGCTCCTGTATTTATAGGTACAACAGAGCTAATTAGAGCTACAAATCAGCAACCAAATCCCTTGATGACAGCCTCTACATCAGCCCAGCAAATCAGCCCAACAAATCCCACAAAATCAGGCTCTAAATCAGCCTATAAAATCAGTTAGTATCAGCCTAATACAACTGTTATCTATGCATACTTACATCAGCCTAACAACAATAATATACACTCAATCTAGTTAAATAATATTGACATCCCCCCTCAAATTGATGTTGGTAAATCTAGCAACATCAATTTGCCACTAAGAAATTGGTGTCGTTGGCGCGTCAAAGCTTTTGTGAAGACATCAGCTGTTTGAAGAGTAGTGCTAACATGAGGAAGTTTGATAACACCACGAGTAAATGCATCTCGAATATAATGGCAATCCACTTCAATGTGTTTTGTGCGTTCATGATAAACCGGATTTGCAGCAATTTGAATAGCGCTTTTGTTATCAGCATGGAGTGGAGTAGGATTAAGCTGAGACACTCCAAGCTCAGAAAGAAGGCCACGTAACCATACAATTTCAGAAGAAGCTGCAGACATGGCTCTATATTCTGACTCTGTGGAAGATTTAGAGACATGGTCTTGCTTCTTACACTTCCACGAGATCAAGGCATCTCCAAGAAATACACACCATCCAGTTGTAGATCTTCTAGTATCCGGACAACCAGCCCAATCAGCATCACTATATGCTGTCAATTGAAGATTGGACTGTGTGGGAAAAAACAGTCCACGAGTAGGTGACCCAATTAAATATCGAATAATACGCTTAACTGCAACAAGATGAAGATGTCGGGGTTCTTGCATGAATCTGCTAACAATATGGACAGCATACGAGATATCAGGTCTTGTAATAGTCAGGTAAATAAGGCTACCAACCAACTGTCTATACAAATAAGGATTAGGTAAAAGCTCCCCTTCATCTTTTCGGTATTTGACATTCACCTCCATTGGAGTATCAACAGCAGTAGCCTCCTTTAAACCAGCCAACTCAATAACATCTTTGATATATTTATGCTGATTTAGGAACATACCTTGATCTCGAGAATGAACTTCCAAACCCAAAAAATAGTTAAGATTCCCAAGATCCTTCATTTGAAATGTACTATGCAACATCTTTTTAAGCTTTGATATTAGCGCAGAGTCATCCCCAGTGATGATGATATCATCAACATAAACTAAGACAAAGACCACACCAGTCAATATCTTATGAAAGAATAGAGATGAATCATATTGACTTTGTGTAAAAGAGAAGTTGATAAGAGTATTGCGGAACTTATCAAACCATTCTCTAGGAGACTGCCTCAACCCATACAACGTGCGTCTTAACCTGCAAACTTTGTCAGGAGCTAACCATGCCATACCATGTGGAAGTTTCATGTAAATTTCTTCTTTGAGATCCCCATTTAAGAAAGCATTTTTTACATCCATCTGATGTAAAGGCCAAGATTTAGAAGAAGCAACTGCAAGAATGGTTCTTACTGTGGTCATCTTAGCAACTGGCGCAAATGTTTCTTCATAGTTAAGACCATATTCTTGTTTATTGCCAAGTGCAACCAATCGAGCTTTGTATCTATCTAAAGAGCCATCAGACTTGAGTTTCACACTATAAACCCACTTACTACCAATTGGCTTGACATTTGGAGGTAAGGAAACAATGTCCCAAGTATGATTTTCTGCAAGAGCTTGAAGTTCTGTTTCCATTGCTTGTTGCCAACACTCATGCTCCATGGCCTGTTTATAACAAGTAGGGATAGCAATAGAAGACAAAGTAGTGGACATGGCTACTTGGTTTGAAAAACCATACCTGTCAGGAGGTCTTGAATTTCTAGAACTTCTCCGGAGAGGAGGATGATCATTTGAAGTAGATGTAACAGGATCAGATGCTTCAGGAAGATTCGGAGGAGCCAAAGTGCGTCTATTGTAAACATGACCAGGTTTAAATCTTTCTTTTGGTGTGGATGACTCAGGAAAATGTGGCAGTATTGCTATAGATGAGGGTTCTGAAATCATATGTGTACTAAAGAATGGTTGATTTTCAAAGAAAATTACATTTCTAGATACACGAATTCGATGAACATGAGGGTCATAGCACATGAAACCTTTTTGAGGGCCACCATATCCCAAGAAAGCACACTTGGCAGATTGGGCACTAAGTTTATTCCTTTCATGTGGTTGAAGATGAACGAAACAAACACATCCGAAAATATGTAGATTGGAATAATCTGGTGCATGTTTAAACAAACGAAAGTAAGGTGATTCGTTGTTTAAGGTGGGAGATGGTAATCTATTAATCAAATAGACAGCGGTGGACAAAGCTTCACACCAGAATTGAGATGGTACACAAGACTCGATAAGAATAGTGCGAACAACATCAAGAAGATGACGATTCTTTCTTTCAGCCACACCATTTTGTTGTGGAGTTGAAGGACAAGAACGTTGGGATATAATCCCATGATTTTGAAGGAAAGATTGAAATTCGTTTGACATATATTCACCACCTGAATCAGATTGTAAGATTTTGACCTTTGCAGAAAATTGTGTTTCAATTAAAGCATGGAAGGTTTTAAATACATGAAAAACCTCACTTTTAGATCGAAGAAAATATACCCAAGTAAAACGAGTGAAATCGTCTATAAAGGTAACAAAATATTTGTAATGTTGATGAGAAATCACAGGTGCAATGCCCCATACATCGGTATGTACGAGCTCAAAAGCTGTGGTGGTGCGTGATTTACGTAGAGGAAAAGGAAGTGTTTTGCTTTTGCCAAGTTTGCAAGATGCACAATCAACAATATCTTTATTTGAAGAAGTTGAAAATTTATTCCCAAGTACACCAGATTTAAGCAAAATATCGAGAACATAAGGATTAGGGTGACCTAACCGTTTATGCCACACTTGATTATTACATTCAGCAGCATTACAAAATACTTTATTTGACACTTGGGAGGGTGATGGAAGTAAAGGAAATAGACGTCCCACTTTAGGCCCCTTCGCGATCATCTTCCCGGACACTTGATCCTGCACAAGGCAACCAGAATTTGAAAATTGAACAGTACAATTGTTGTCAACTAATTGGCCAACAGATATAAGATTAGTGGACAATTTCGGAGACACAAAAACACTGTTTAGAGAACTCGAAATATCACCAACAGCAGTTATAGGTAAAGAGTTACCATCAGCAGTTTGGATTTGAAGGTCTCCTTTATATTTTTGAACATTATTAAGAGGTAATGTTGAGCTAGTCATGTGATTTGAAGCAGCAGAATCAAAATACCAAGGCTTATGAGGAAATTTTTTGTTACCTGAGATGCCTAAGGTTGAAAAAGCATTAACTATCATTTGCTGAATCATTTCAGGAGTAACAGAAGGTTGACCAGACATGGGAGCATTTGAGGATCCAACTGAGGCGGCGTAGGCAGTTCCAGATTTCTTTGGAGGCCGGATGGGACAATCTTTGATGATATGCCCTGTCTTCTTGCAATAATTGCAAAATTTTTTAGTGCAATTTGTAGCAACATGTCCGAATTCTTTACAACTATAACACTGAATATTGCTCATATCTCTTCCACCTCTATGCTTTCCTTGAGCAGCGTAGGCAACTGGAATTGGAGCAGTATTCTGAGCTTTTTGCTCGATGAAAGTTTGTGTCATAAGCCTTTGTTCTTCACGAAGGAGCTCACCGATGCAAATATCCATTGAGGGAACCGGATCTCTGTTCATGAGATTGGACCTGATAGGCTCAAAATCTCCTCTTAATTTCATTAAAAACTGGTCACGTTTGCTAGTCTCGTGCACACTTTGAACAGCAACTAGTCCTTCTGAAGGCACACTTTCGTACACAATATCTGTGTACTCACCCCACAAATTCTCAAATGAAGAATAGAACTCCTGGATTGTCATGCTCCCTTGATTGAGTTGCCCCAACTCGAGTTCTAATTGAAAGCGTCGGGCTGCGTTGCTTTGGTTGTAAACTTTCTTCAAGTACCCCCACATTTGTTTAGAAGTCTTATAAGGCTTGAGATTGAGAAGCATGGGGGGTTCCATACTTCCAAGAATCCAAGACATGATTTGAGCATCCTTCCCTTCCCATTTCGTAAGTTGGTCCTTTTCTTTTTTTGTCGGGTGCAGGAATTGTTCCATCAATATAGCCCCATAATTCTTTTCCTTTGACAAGAATCTGAAATTGAAAAGCCCAGGCAGAGTAGTTCTTCCCATTAAAACGAACAAGGAAGTGCTCGGAACGATCTAGTGACATGATTTGAACGGAGACAAGAACTATGAGATGAGAGCCAAGAAATATAGAACCCAAGAGCACAAAGAAACACTTTGATTTTGATTAAAGACAAGAACCAAACAGAAGATGAGATTTTTAACTAAGTGGCTCTGATACCATGACAAAAATACAAGAAAAAGCCATGAATTCTGATTTTATTTTCTATACAAACAGCTCCTGTATTTATAGGTACAACAGAGCTAATTAGAGCTACAAATCAGCAACCAAATCCCTTGATGACAGCCTCTACATCAGCCCAGCAAATCAGCCCAACAAATCCCACAAAATCAGGCTCTAAATCAGCCTATAAAATCAGTTAGTATCAGCCTAATACAACTGTTATCTATGCATACTTACATCAGCCTAACAACAATAATATACACTCAATCTAGTTAAATAATATTGACACTTACCTCACCCCCATAGTAAAAGGTGCGATTTCATAAATAGACAATTGGTCTAGCTAATCTTTCGGGTATAATTTGCAATAAAATTAAAGCGTTGAACCAATCTGTTTTAGCTTGGTTAGGGAGGTCAATTAGAAATTGAACTAAACACGAGCTCTAAAGCCAACTGTTGTGATATAGCGAGGAAAGGTTAGAGGTGAATTGGTAATGCTATGCAACGAGTTGTCCTCTTGTGCCAGTAAACAACCACAACTGTTTCATTATAAACTTGCACAGTTGCACGTAATGAACATATAAAGTTGTATAACATCTCAATTACAAACCTAGCATACGGGGAGCATGGGGTGCTTGAGCAACCCCCTCTCCCGGAATATTTGCACAATCCCAACTTGATTTTTGTTATTACAAATTGTACTTAAATTTGGTGTTAACTGCTTTAAAAGAATTAAAGAAGTAAAGTATTAATGTTGATTAGCCAAAAATAGATGTTTATTCCAGTACTAACTTTTACAAAATAATAAATTTAACTTAATTTCTCGTGTTAGATGATTAATTTGTGTATTTGTTTCGATTTACATAAAGTTTCCACTACACACCCCACACCCGTATTTTTTGCTTTTTAGTATTGGCATATATGGTTAATAAAATATTACTTTCCTAGTCGTAGGCTTTGTAGAAGATCCTTCCTAATATGGTACCAATTACTATGAAGGTGAACTTTGAGTTAAGGTGACCTAGAATGTCAATCATTCTTTGAATTTCATTCAAGTTCAACCAACACTTGTATGTGGGAAGAAGAACCAAATTGCATTTTAACATCTAATTCAATAGAAGAGGATTTGTTCAATAATCGGAACAATAATGTACACGTTATGCACCCTTGCACATCCATAACAAGGCTACCGCTTTTACAAACCATGCTTACTGCAACATCATTTGGTCTAGTATGTGACCCTCTCCGTGTTTCTCTCTCCTTCTCCTTCTACCTTGAAGGTTTATGCTTAGCGCTTTATATTGAATACAGGTAATCACATTGAATGCAGGAGATGGATTACAGGAACGAAGCCAAAAATGGACTTAGGTTCAGGTAAGGCAATACTGGATATTTGTACTGAAAAAGTGAAAAACAAATCTCTTTCACATCAGACATTTTCGTAGCGCTATAGCTATCAGAAATATGGAGATTTGTTTGTGGAGGTTGTCCTTTCGATACTGATGTAATAAACCATAGTTGCTCCATAAACTGCAACACTAGAGAAAAAATGTGTATATATTTTAGTCTTAGGATTTCATGTTTTTTTCTTTGTTTTTATTAATGTTTGGGCTTATTTAGGAGATAAGCTTAGCTGTGGGTACCCCATTATAGTAATGAACATATTGTTGTACGGTTTTTATGCAATATAAGAAGAGACATTCAAAGGTATTGATATCTTGTTAAAATGAAATTGTGATAAAAGTAGTGTATAGTACATGTACATCATGAGCTAAAAGTAGTAAAGATATTGATGTGATATCTTGTAATTGTGATAAAAGTAGTATATAGTACATCTACATCATGAGCTAAAACAAGTATGAGAATAAGGAACCTGAGATTTATCTCAGGTAAGTTTCCTACTATAATAGGATTCTGCAGCAAAACTCACTTGATTTTGGAGTAGATAGAGCTGATATAGCAGTGTTGAGTAGCTGAACACTGTATTTGTACATATATACATTTCTAAACCTAGATACATGCTTGCACTGTTGTGCTTGATTGAAAATGTTCTCAAAATATGAAACTTAAACACGTGCAAAACACTTATTCAGCTACTGAACATGCAAAACACTTTTGCATAAATATTGCATTTAATTGTAAAAAAAATTATGTTTAGCGGCTGAACTCGGTGTTTGGCGTAAATGATGCATTCAATTGTTAATTTTTGTTTGTTTAACTGCAGAATTGAGTAGAAAGACTCTCGAAATTCAATTTTTAAAATATCTCATATAATTTCAATGCAAAATACAATGTTCAGTTGCAGAACACTGCTATTTTAGCTCTATGAAACAACCAAAGATCCCTTTGACTCTAATTATATATAATTTTATGGATGTAATAGAATGTTAGAATGTGATTCATTTCCTACAAAGGAAAAGTCATTTATTATTTCTTGTTATATGAATTACATGTTTTTCAAATCTAAAAGGGTTTGTTATTTCAATTTTCTCTTTTCAACTATCTGTGCTTCCATTATTTGTTTAATCAATTGAATTTTAATTAATCAATTTTTAACTATCTGTGCTTCCATTCAGTACTTATTTTCAGCAATTTATTCGATATTGTGTATGTTTTAATTGCATAGCATGTTGTTTGAGCAGAGAGCTTTATGGTGATTTAAAAGATGTCATGGTTCCAATCATGTTTGAGGCCCAAACAACTCGGAAGGTCCTCACTATGCAGTGGATAGAGGTATGTGCAGCTCTTTCCTATGTTATGTTGTTTAGAGGTATCTGTATGCACAACGATGTTCTAATTTTTTGTTCTCTAGAAGGTAAATATCAAATTTAAGCTTGGACGATAGCATCCAATCTGTTTACAAAATGTTTTCCGTCTACGGATAGTCAACTTACGAAATAAGTTAATATCATTATAAGTAACAATGGAAGTATCTTGTCTCTCTTCTCTTACTATATAGTCTCTGTTGACTGCACGCCAGTGTAATCTTTGCGTGGTTATCGTAAGAAACTGCTTTGAAAAAAGAGAAAAAGTACTCTTACTATCTCCATTCCATCCTTGATAATAGATGAGTGTTTCAGAAGTACTTGTCTGTTTCAATATTTCAGGTTTCATATCCCCTTCAACAGCACAATCTCATTTTTTATGTCTCTTCAAGAGAATATATATCTTATTCACTTCAAACTTATTTAGTGGGTGCAATAAAACACTAGGAGTCGCTTTTAGTTTTCTATTTTTTTTTTATAAATGAAGAACTAGGAAATTAATGTTTTCAATTCCAAATTTAAGCCGTGCTTTAAATTTGAGGGGTGTAGTAGGAAATTCAGAAAGACATTCCATTTAGACTAGAAAGAAGATTGAAAACTAGATGGTATTGTAAATGGTAAAGTTCAGTCCATTTGTTTCATTGTTTTTGTTATAAGCGAAAATTATACCAAATTTGTGGCTGCACAATTTGTATTCTGATTTTGCTTCATTTATTATCAGTAGAACATCACATTAAGAAATGCTTCCTTGGCCAGAGGCTTGTGAAAATCTTAAATATAAGCAAGCAACTTTATAATTAACTGGACTCCTCAAAAAAGAGATCCCTGGCAATTGACAACCGGCATTACCAAGATAATAATTGTCTATTCTTCTATAGTTCTATTGGGTGTTCAATTTGATCCATTTGTTTTCATAAATGGTAATTACATGATCTGTATAAACCCTTGTTTACAATGTATCGATTTTTGTACAGCATCTCTGGGTTTTCCTGGAAAATGCTCAGTTCAATTTATGATTGTTATATCACTTAACGAAGTCTATCTGCCAATATGGTGTAGGGAGAGAAGTTGGCTGAAGTAAAGGATCTTTATCTAGTTGAGGTGATTTCGGAAAAATCCAGCATTTGCTTCTATATGGCTTCACACTATATCTCTATACTGCTGCCTTTTGCATAATGAAAATTTTAAATCATGATTGCTTATAATCTTGTTGTTGTACAGGTTGGAGTATACTGTTCACTTGTGCAACTTCTAGAGCATGGATTCTATCACGCTGATCCACACCCTGGAAACCTGCTCCGTACGTCTGATGGAAAATTAGCGTATTTAGGTACTCCTTCCTATTATCTTCTAAATGAACGTACATTTATGTTAACCAGAAGGCTTGTAGTTTTGGTAAATATCTTTTTCGCCTAGATTTTCTTCTTTTTGAAAATTTATTTATAAGTTGTTCTTTTGAAATTCATTTTACTTGGATTGTGCTATCCATATTGTTGAAAGTAGTGTCTCTACTGAAATTTCCCATATTAAGTGGGTGGCACAAGCCTTGTATTTTTGTGGTTGACAAAAAGATTCGCGAGCTATTAAATTATGAAAACATTCATTAAAGCTATTAGTAAGACCCCGTTTGGCTCGGCTTATATTAGCCAAAATAAGTGCTCATTTTTTAGAGGAAAAAAAAAGTAGTACGTGCTTTTTCTGGGAAATAAGCACTTATTTGGCAAATACAAGTTGAGCCAAAAAGGAATTATATTGTACAGTTTCCATGAAGACCTTGATTGACATATATATACTGTAGGATCCTTTTGTGAATATACAATAATGTGATGCATGTCATTTCTAACCATGAAAAACAATGGAGAGTGGAAGGTTATTGTTATAATCTGAGAAAGAGAGAAGGAAGCAAGCTTATAGCTTGTGTATTGATGTGTAAAAATACAAGAGGAATGCTAGGCTATATATAGAGATATTGAAGCCTTAATCTTCAATACTAACTCTTGCCTAACCATGACTTTGTTCATGCCTAACTAAACCAACCCCTGACTTATGTGCTAGTCTTGACTTCTAGTATTTGACACGCCCCCTCACTCGAAATCCCATCTTGGGATGACCTATCATGGGATTGAAGAGTGGAACACTTAGTAGCATATCTGCATAACTCAAGCTTCCAACAAATCCCATCTGTAGGAATGGAGCCTTTTGGGAATACCGGGAATCGATTTCGCGACCACGCAGTATTTTTCAAGCTATATCAAAAACTCAGTCAGGACTGGCGTAAGACTGGAGGTCGTCAGTCCTGCAATCACTTTAAGGAAAATAAACAAATTAGTACTTGGTGGATGTCCACCTTATTTTGATGGATGGATGGATGGATGGCCACCCAATCACTTTACCACTGCCAGGCATTTTGTTGAACGCCTGATTCTTTATGAGCAGAATTGGCGGAAGAAGGTCCTGGTGGTTTAGTCTCCATTTGAGATAATAACTGCCGGAGAGCAGTGAGTTCAGTTGAACTTATTGCTTCCGTTGCTGAAGTAGTAGAGTCACCATGGTCTCCAGACGTAGTGTGATGAGCATTATATTGGGTGCCTCTTCCTGAGCTTCTACCGGATGAGCTACCTCGGCCTCGTCCTCCTCGTCCTTGAGTTCTGAGATGAGGATGCAAAGTGAAGCATGTATCACGAGTGTGGCCTAACTTATAACAGTAGTCACACCGAATAACATCTTTTTCACTTGCAATTATCTGTTCTGGGTTGCCTTGATGATGAGCACTTCTCGTAAAAAGCGCTGATCGATCGGGCACAGTATCAACCGGAGTCATGCTTTCTTTACGACTCTCTTCTAGCTGTACTCGTCCATGTGCTTCCTCAACTGTAGGAAAGGGAATCTGACCAATGAGTTGATTTTTGATTGAATCATACTCTATTGTCAGTCCAGCAAGAAATTTCATCACTCTTTCTTCTTGTACCAATCTTTGGTACTTCTCTTGGTCTTCAGCCTGTTTACACTCGAACACAGTGTAGTGGTCTGACTCCTGCCATAGTGATGTAAGTTCCGAATAATATTCGGTCAATGCTTTCCCCCCTTGAGTTAGAGCCCATATTTTCTGCTTTACTTCGAAATGCTTAGCCATATTACCCGAATATGAGTATGTTCGGTTGATGGAATTCCAAACAGCTTTATCAAGAAACAGATAACTTTTGCGAATACGTAACTCCATAGAGTTAAACAACCATGACTTGACCATGGCATTCTCGCTATCCCAATCATCAAAACTTGTAGCAGTTGCCAAGGGCTTCTTGGCCTTCCCATTGATATATTTCATCAGTCGATGGGATTTAAGTGCGAGTGTGCAAGATTCCGACCATTCCAAGAAATTCTTTCCGTCAAATTTGGGGTTAACATATGGAGTACCGTGGAAACCAAATTTAACACTCCCTTGACCGGTATTGTTTCTTGCAGCCGACTCATTTACAACTTCCGCCATTATTTATATATTCGAACCAATAATTATTATCTCAAACTGCAAATAAGACTGCCATATAAACTAGAAAAAAGGACCAACAAATACCTTAGTATTCATCAAGCCCAATAATAACAGCCCATTAACAAATAATAGAAGCCCAATAACATAACAGAGAAGTACTGATCCACTATATATTATATATACACACAATCGATTGTGTATGTATAATAGCTGCAAAAAAAACTCCCCCTTTTTCCTCCTTAAATTATGACAAAGAGATTATGTTTTTTTCAGAAACACCCCAGCAATATACGCACATATACATACAACTTATATATCAGAAAATTAAACCTTCATAAAACTGAGAAGTGATACCACTGTTGGAATCGGAATGACGAGGCGATCAGGAAGTCCTTCTGCAACTTCGCCGGAAAAGGACCGGATGACACCTCACGCGCCGGCGCGTGGGCGCGTGAGTCGGCGGCTGGAAACTTCGGGCGGCGCGTGGAGGCGCGTCTGATGTCAGATGGTGGCCGGATTTTTGGGTTCGTCTTGTCTTCAGCTGTTCTTTACAGGTATGTAGGTTTGATTTGGTTCTGGGTTTGGACAGAAAAAGAAAATTCTGGGCAGTTTGGTTTTTCTACAGTTTGTGTTTTGTTCTTCTGTAATCTGGATATCTTCTGCAAATGTGTTTCCCTAGGATAGAACACGCTCTGATACCATGTTATAATCTGAGAAAGAGAGAAGGAAGCAAGCTTATAGCTTGTGTATTGATGTGTAAAAATACAAGAGGAATGCTAGGCTATATATAGAGATATTGAAGCCTTAATCTTCAATACTAACTCTTGCCTAACCATGACTTTGTTCATGCCTAACTAAACCAACCCCTGACTTATGTGCTAGTCTTGACTTCTAGTATTTGACAGTTATGTAGAGTGTTGCAATGAAAGTGTGAGGAAGGTCAATCACAGTCCCTTGTATTTTCCAGAGACAAAAATTCCTCGAAGCCCATCATTTATTGGAGAACCCTTATATTTGAGAAGTTTCCTAATCATACATTTGTTATAATTTTTAGTAGAGCAATGTTGGAGGTACAAAATTGGGTACCAAAAATTGTAACCAAATGATGTGGCATTATGGAACGTTTTTATTGGAAGATATCGGTGTTAATGCGTGTGGATCCATTACATTTGATTGACTTATAACCAATCATAATATAACACGTGGCATTTTGTAAAGTTTGGTACCTCTAGAATTTTTCTTTCTAGCAATTCTGTATGGTTATAGCAAAAGTTCCATAGACACTTGGATTTTTAAAATTTGTTAAGATTAATAATTTTTTGAGGAAGTGTTAATATCATATGTGGAATACCAGATTGGTTGTTGATTTTCATCTCTTCTCATGCTACCTAAACCAGATCATTTGACTTCTAGGGTCGATCATTATAATTCTAAGTCATTGGATCTGCATGCATAGTTAGGTAGGTTAAACTTTAAACTCTAGGTGACTCAATATGTAAAAGCTTAGTAGTAACTTGTGAATTCCAATCCATCTTTTAAGAAATAGAGGACTAACAGAATCTTATATTATGTTCACTTGTTAGCTTTCTTGTATGTTTGATTTATAACGTAGCTAATATTCTGTATTGTTTACAATTTAAGTATACATTTATTATTAAAGTTCACAACATTCAAATATAGATTTTGGTATGATGGGCGAGTTCAAAGAAGAATTTCGTGATGGTTTTATTGAAGCTTGTCTCCACCTTATTAATCGTGATTACGATGAATTGGCCAATGATTTCGTCACTCTTGGGTACATTTTCATATTCCCTGCATTTTCTATTAGAAGTCAATTTTTATAACTCTCAGGGATGATATTCTTATAAACTTTACAGGCTTATTCCTCCAGGCTCAGATAAGGATGCTGTTTCAGAGGCATTGACAGGTTTTCTTGCTTTTGACTACATTAGTGTTGAGTTTGGATATATGTTTTCACAGTAAATTTTATATTTCAGTCACAAGCTAAATTTATCACTAATTTATCTGTTAGTGTTTACTAAAAGTAAATTTCATATCTGTAGGTCTTTTTACAAATGCAATTGCCAAAGGAGTGGAAAACGTTAGTTTTGGAGATCTTTTTGCAAATTTGGGAAAAACAATGTAAGGTTTAATACAATCATCAACATCTAACCACATGTTAAGGTAGAATTTTAACTATTGAATTCTCTGTTGTTTTATTAAATGAACAATCACTGCTTAGATCCAACTACAGTCGACTAAGTAATGATGTTTGCATCAAAAAGTTGGCTTATATGATACAAGTCTAAAGGAGTTATGGTCGTGCCTCATACCTCCTTTAACATTAACACGTGTAAAAATTTATGCTCTGTATAAGTACTGGTGTACTTGGTAAGCACAGCCCTAAGTGTGAGCTGCTTTGTGATTCCCTCTGAAGATGTAAAAACTGAAGTTTTATGTTCTTTTAGGATATTCATACTAACGAGCTAGGGTGGAAATTACCAATCTTATATTGAAGTGCATGTGATGATTTTGCATGAGTCGTTTTAGTTCAAAATTTCAAGGTCATCACTATTTTTAATTGCTGTCATGGTGAGGCTTAAATTATATATCTCTAAATGTAGCTGGTAAGGATTAGTAAATAGTTGACCAAAATTAATCTAAGGTGCTACCTTTTTCTGCTTTCCTGTTTCTTGTTCTCCTTTTGTCATTTAACATAGTATATGATTGCATCTGAATTCATTTGGTTCTTATAGTGATATCATATGCTTAGCTGGTGCTTTCGTTTTGTATGCAGGTATAAGTTCAAGTTCAGGATACCTTCTTATTTTTCTCTTGTCATTAGGAGGTAGTCACCTTCTTATGGGAGTTCGAAAGACATTTTAGTTTATACATAAGCTGATTGTCTTTAGGTTGTAACTTAGTATTCTAAAAACTCTTAAAAATACTCTTTCCATAACATTGCCGTACTTTCTTCATAAGTATGTTTCCCGACATTCCAGTCTTGCAGTTCTGGAGGGAATCGCATACAGCTTTAACCCGAATTATAAGGTGTTGGGAGGTGCTTACCCATGGATTGCCAGAAAAGTACTAACTAATAGCTCACCTCAGCTGAAAGCTTCTTTGCAACAACTTCTTTACAAGGTATAAATTCAGACAAGTTACATATCTTAATTTTTCCTAATTCCCAGAGCACTACTCGTGCAGTCCTCCAGAGACAGAAATGTATAAATTCAGACATGCTACATCCCTAAACTTTACTTAATTACCCAGAACAATATAAATGCTGACAGCCACAGACCCAAACACAGGTAACTGTCTCAGTTTTTCAGGAATAAGGCGGTGCTGATATGATGATATATAATTATAGTATTTATATGCATGTATACACAAACACACAAGCACTTGCACACAAACTTTATTACTGTTTATCGATGGAATTCGATCTTAGGTGCTTATAAAAATTTAATTTCGTTCCAGGATGGTGTTTTCAGGATTGATCGTTTAGAGGCTCTAGTGGCAGAGGTATTCTTCTGATTTTTTTCTACTTTTTGTCTTGCGCTAATTGCTAAATTTCAATTATTTATATTAGTGTGGAGAAAGATAAGCATGCAGAAGTATGAAGGATTTTGAATTTAATGGATATTACAAATTTTATTGTTGTAATTGTGTATGGCAGATTTTTTTTTTTTTTTTTTTTGGTGGTTTTAATTGCCTTTATTCATATCAATTGAAATCCAATAACCACAAAATTATCTTACCTGCATATTTACCTTCTCTCTTTGCATTCGATAACTCGTTTTCATTTAAAACAAATTATTAGAAACAGTATATGTTAAAACAGCTACCTGACTGAGTATCCCTCCCAAAAAAAAAAACATTGCATTTATTACACTTTAGTAATTTAAAGAATTTCATGTATATTAGGTAGGTTTTCTGGTCGTGTGATACAAAAGACATGCAGTATTATGAAAAGAAATAGAATTTTGGGTTATTATTTTTTTGGTGTAAATGTGTACAGTTAATATTCGTATTTGTGGTATTTATTAGTTTTTTTGTTATTACGTGAAGCCCGATTAACAGGATTGTGTAACCTGCAATTTACCTTCTCTCTTTGCATTCCTTAGGTTGGATTTTTTTTTTCTTTCCAAAAATCAATTGATATATTCTATCAAACTCTTATTGTATTCCAAAAGGCAGTAGATATATTCTCTCTTTGCATTCCTAAATTATTATTTAAATAAAAATCATAAGATGCAGTCTAGTTAACCCCTACTGCATAGCTAAATTAGCTACCTGACTGAGTAGCACCCTTTTTCAATTATTATTTCATATAAGGCGTCACTTCTTTGATAATTAAGATCACTTTTATATCCACCAGAAAATACTGTAATATGTGCTTTTTTCTTTTTTATTTTACTAAATAATATGTGCTCTTTTCTCTTAAGCTTAATATAAATTTTTGACATTGTAGTATTGTACATATTTATTCGGTAAATTTTTTGGTAGTTATATTTCATTAGCTAATTTTACTCTGAACATGATATACTATTACCTCAGGCTCTACGTGCCAGAACAGAGGAGACCTTGGGCACTAGTAAACAAGAAGGGGGTGATGTCAAGGTGGTTGTCAAGCAAATTCTTGCCTTCGTATTAACTGAGAAGGTGTGATATACTCGCACATTCCCTATAGTTGTTCAGACTGATTGCAAAAGTAACCAAAAAAGTTATCAAATTATTGCAGGGTACCTTTGTGAGAGAATTACTTGTCCAAGAACTGGCTAAGGTAAGGCATCCAGGCATCTTTATCATGTGAACCACTAAAGTTTTCAAATAAAAATCTTTAGTGAATGGATCCACAATGGTTTCCTATTGTAAAAAGTTTTAACTCTTTCCACTGAAGTTATCTTATAAATTGTTAGTCCTGTATTACTGTATATTGGTGATCACGTGTATGTTGGACATCATTGTGCTTGGTTTTCTTTTTTTGCCAACAGAAAGAAAAATTGACACACTCGCAAATATATATACTAATTCATCACAAAAGAAGAGTTCACGCTGAATGACAATAAATTAACATTAAAACTCATTGTTTTAATTTTGCATAATGGAATCCAGAAAGCGAACTACTCATAGTAATAAAAGGAATGCTTAAGGTACCATTTGAAACTGATCTTGCAAGCACTGTGAGTGTTGGAAGGAGCTTGAGTAGAGCTGTACTTGACTAGTTGACTAGTAGTATGTCCTGACTGCTGAACTGGATATGTCACCATTGAGAATGTTAACGCATTCTTCTAACCTATTCTGTCCAGTTTAATCTTCTCAAAAGGTGAAAGTAAATTAATTCAATACATTATAAGGCTCAAGTTGACACCTTGATTTATATTCTTCTTTCTAATGTACGTATAGATTCGAGTCCACATCTCACAATTTATTAAAATATACAGCTTCATACAGTATGTTTTAGCTGTACATCCCCATATGTTAAGTTGCAATAGTTGAACTAGAACCTCATTATTTTTTTTATAAATCATACAAGGGACTGGATGCACTTGGGCTAGCCACCTTAGATTCAGTGACATCAGCAGCAGCATCAAATCTACCTTTTGGCTCATCAATCTCCACATCTTCAATGAAAGATGAAGATGTGATTAACTTGAGAAACTTGTATCGGCTTCTGTACTTGCTAAAAGGAATCCGAGAGGATGAAAGGACTTCAGTGGTAAGAACAAGGTGGTTGTATGTGTGGAGAATAAATCATCACACTATAACTTGAACTGTTTTGCTAGTCACATAGTATACACTTATTTAGATGTTACTGCAATTATATTGTTTAACTATCTGGTCAATGCAGAAAGACCGCCAGGTCCACTTTGTTCTAATCTTTAAATAATGTAGGCACTCTTTACAGCACAAATGGTTTGGTAAAAGCAGTAGGCTCAATCATCAGAAACTGAATTATGATTACTTCCTTGTAGGCAGCGAACACGGAAGTAGCTTTAGCTGTTGATCAGTTTTCGCCTGTTCAGGATATACTACCCCTCTTATCTATTATTCCCGAGGTAAGTATAGAGTTTGTACATATACGTAGTCAAGAATGAAATGAAAGCATAAAATCTGTGTGCCATCCTCAAAATAAATAGTGCAATCATCCTAGAAAATGTTTATTCTAGGATAGTAATCTTTTAAGATAATTTCCCGGACAAAGAGGGTTCCAAGAATGACCAAAAAAATTGTCCTGTTGCTTGTTATCTGTTTTCCTATCTTCCATTCTTAATATTCTACTTGGAGATCTTATACACATTTAATTTTGATTTTGGTATGTCATGAATGAAAACAAATTCCTGAAGTTAAACATCAGTTCAATGTTATAAACAAAATGGGTGTATTGAAGTTTGGTAGCTAAAAACGAGATGAAAGTTACTTTGTCTTGTAAGATGTGGACAAATTTTGAAAATAACGGTCAACCCCCCAAACTCAAAAATGTCGTATTTTCTGTAGTATCATACCTCGGAACTGTTTTCAGTATGGGCAAATTATAGATTATGGCTGTGTACACAAGTTTAAAATATAAATAATGTACTGGCTAATGAGAGTTCAAATTTTAAAAACATAAGAGGTATCTACTTTGTCAGAACTACATGTTCCCTGTGCTATGGCAGTTATAGTAATGTATTAACAAACAAAACTTTATGATTAACGTAATTATTTTGTAAAATTTACTAAAATATTAAATGTATGATGTCCACAGCTTCCTCTGGATATGCAGCAACAGTTACTATTTTTGCCAGTTGACCTTGCTGGAAAGTTACTTTCCCGTGTTACTGCAAGGACATTACAAAGGGCTTTCTTGTGAAATGGAACTGTAACCAAGCTTCAGGAGAAGATTTATACTGCTTCATCTATGCTGGCCCCCCACGCCCATAGGTGCTGTTCTGCCATTGCGAACTTGCAGTCACGTTATTTATGTGAGGTGGCATTACTGCGATTGTACCAAGCACAACACAACACTTGGACCTTATGAGGTCACTATATGCTTAGTAGACATACTTTGAGTTTTGTATATACAGATTTATGTATCCACGAACATACAAGAAGATGAACATAACTTCACCGAGAAGAAAACAGAGAATTTTGCTAAGAAATTGATATATTCTGTACATGTATTCAGTTGTACAAGCATCTTTTATGTTAAGCTACTGTGACAACCATCTTCTAAAAACATATATTATCGGCAAAATTGTAGAGTACATCATTTGTAAAGTCTTTGCTATGTTTTGAAACATAGTTGACGAATGCAGGTTACTTTTACAAAATGCAGTTCATTGAGATTACACATATAAGCATTGGGTAAAACTTAATTTTCTTGAGATTACACATATAAGCATTGTGTAAAACTTAATTTTCTGTGTTGTGCAGCATACATGCATTGTATAACTTACCTTACTTTTGGAGAATCATGTACATGAGGTCAGTCTCAGGTAGTAGTAGCCTGAGGTTATAAGAAATTCCCATATAAATATACAAATTCCCATTAAAATTGTATAAGATTATGTTATAACCTCAGGGGAGTTACCTGAGGTCATGCTCGGCTCATTTTTCTCTTACTTTTTAACATATATAACTTGAGAAAAAGTAACCTCAGATGAGAAATTGCCCAAAATACCCCGTATTCACCCATAGAGGCCCAAAATACTGTTTTTCTAAAACCGGGCCCTTTTTACCCATAGGCTTTTTACGGCTTTCAGATTGCGATTGAGAATATTCATTCCGAGATGTATAGTTTGTTGTTGGAGAGTTATATTAAGGATTCCGACGAGAAGGCTCGGTTGTTTAGAGCAATTGCGACCATTCCCTGTGTGGAGAAGAAGGCCAATTGGGCCTTGAGGTGGATTGATGGAGGAAAGTCGTTTGTCGAGAGGATTATTGCGTTCGCTTGTGTCGAGGGGATCTTTTTCTCCGGGAGTTTTTGTGCCATTTTTTGGTTGAAGAAGAGAGGCCTTATGCCTGGATTGACTTTTTCCAATGAGTTGATTTCCAGAGATGAGGGATTGCATTGTGATTTTGCTTGTATGTTGTATGATTTGTTGAAGATGAAGCCCAGTGAGGAGAGGGTCAAGGGGATTGTGGCGGATGCCGTAGAGATTGAGAGGGAGTTTGTTTGTGATGCCTTGCCTTGTGCTTTGGTTGGGATGAATGGGGATTTGATGAGTCAGTATATTAAGTTTGTTGCTGATAGGTTGTTGGGAGCATTGGGCTACGGCAAGATGTATAATGTGCAGAATTCGTTTGATTGGATGGAGTTGATTTCGTCGTAGGGGAAGACCAATTTCTTTGAGAAACGAGTTGGGGAGTATCAGAAGGCATCAGTCATGAATAGTATTAATGGCAATGCGGATAGCCATGTGTTTAAGCTTGATGAGGATTTCTGAGTCTAATGATATGTTCATTTTTTTAGTTTACTGATGATATTTTACTTATGTATTTCTAATATTCGCAATGTTTTGTGTTGGTGTTTTCATTCTGTAGTAATGGAATGAATGTGTAATATATGCAATGAATTGTTCTCTTTCGGATATGCTGTGATTGAATAAGGGTTGTGTTAAATGGGAGGTAAAACATTTGAACTAACAGTTCTTGTGAAGATGAGAACTAGAATAGTTTGTCCAATCCCATAGCTACCATCTCTATTTCGACAGTAAACTCATTTAATGCATTCAAGAGCTGAACCTTAAGATCCCATGAACTAATCTGAGCCTAATGTCTATCTAAACCTGCTATACGCAGTTGGTTTGATCTGTCGCGAGCTCGAGCTGATGGAACAAGCTTTCCTAGTTTATTGAACTTGCTAATACAACAAATCTGATTCTGCAAATGGTGGAAAAGGAATATGCAATGCTCTGAGATTTCAGGCTTGTCAATTTTTGCAACAAACTGAATAATGTTTACAAATATAATCGCATAGACATCCCAAACAAGCAATAAATGATTAAAAACGAACACCCTTCTGTGATCTTGTCATTCTCTTTAGATCTGTCAGGTTGTCTTTCACCATGGGAATTTCTCTGCACAGCATCAGGCACTCGATAACCACTACCTTCTGGCTCGTAAGCAGTGGCATCCGCCTCTGGGTCTCCAACTCTTCGTTCATGGCCCAATGGGTTAAAGAAGGCACCTGGTGAGTGAGTATCCGGGTTCTCATACTGCTTGTCAAGATCACAGAAACAGAAAAGTTCAATTTCAAGAACAGAACTTTTCCTTGAGGCGGGAATTAAGACTGAAAATGCAAAAACAGCTGTTGCAACTGGAACTCTTCTCCTACACTTCGATGGAGCTACGTCAGACTAACATGAACAAAAGTCTTAAAACATCTCTGACATCTGACTGATCCTTTGAGTTTTCATAGTGGTGTCCTTCTGAATGTCACTCTGCTTAGGAAAAGAAGTCAAACAAAAGTTCGATTAATATCACTTTGAGGCCCTTGACCCTTGGTATTCTGGGTGTATTCACCCTTTCGACTTCCATCACTATATTCGGATGGGAACTTATGCCCAACTGTTGCCATGTTCAACTGCTCTTGATGCATTTTAGCAAACAAATTTAAGAGGAGTAACGACACCACTCAAGTAAGTAGCAACACAGCATGAAGTTTCTGAGCCAACTGTGTGCAGCAGCCACCTTCAAACCCGCTACCCTGTATTATTTATAGAGATTCGTGTAGATTCGTATAGATTCATAAAGATTCTTTACATTCATAGATTCATGTTTTTCAATGAAATAGAACAATAAATAAAGGTGTGCTAGTCAAGATGTTAAACATGTAGATAGAAATCTGTAAGAGAATGAAAGGCTTGCTACTGACTTCTCTAACCACATTCAGGCATATTGAATAATATTACTATTACTACTGCCATCCCCAAAATGCATTGGTTCTCCCATAGGCCCTTTAACAAATAATAAAAGGGGTCAGATACTTACACTTCCAATCATGGAGGATCTTCTGTTGTTCTTACCACCTCCAGCCCTATCAAGAATAAGCACCAATTATTAGTCATTATACAATAATAATAATGCATAAAAAACATAAAATTAGACGAGGAAACATTTACAACAGATATTATATAGTCCAATGCAGTCCCAAAAAATTAAGGATCAGAAAATATAACATACCAATGCAATTAATCTAAGGAGCACCAGAAGAAGTTCCTTTGCCTTTTCCTAAAGCTTGATAATCCATCTCATTCTTGTATAGTGAATCATTCGCTGAAATTAGTAATGTATAGGGGGTAATAGGTTCGCTGAAATTCAAATAGATTCATATGATAGGGGGATCATAGAGTTTGACATAGTGGCGGCATTTACAAACTCACATCGTCTTTTAGTTGCAAAATAGTTTCAGTTACGCAACAAATTTCTTCTATAGACAAATCTCTATGATCCATGTGATAAATATCTTCATGAATCTCTTCCTACAAAATTATGCAGAAATTCATAGAGATTCATATAAGTTCGTACAGATTCGTTCAGAATCTAGCACATGGTAGTAGAGATTCATAAAAATTATGGTTTAAATTTAAGCAAGCCGTTAAAAATTTGCTACACTAATCTCTTAAAGATTCATAGAGATTCTAGCAAAAGGTAGTATAAATTCGTATAGATTCGTGCAGTTTCGTATAGATTCGTATAGATTTGTATTAATTTTATTTCTAAATTAAGTACTCTAGTAAACATTCGTATAGATTAGAAGAGATTCGTATACAGACTATGCATCCTTATGATGCGTATAGGTTAAGCAAATTTAAATAGTTAAATAACATATAAGGTCACACGTAGTGGTAATATGTATTCTGCAAAAATTCGTAGATTTTCATATAAGTTCGTACAGATTCGTATAGAATCTAGCACATGGTAGTAGAGATTCATAAAAATTATGGTTTAAATTTAGGCAAGCTGTTAAAAATTTGCTACACTAATCTCTTAAAGATTCTTAGATATTCTAGCACAAGGTAGTATATATATTCTAATTTTATTTCCAAATTAAGTAGTAAACATTCGTATAGATTCAAAGAGATTCGTGAAAAACAAAGGTTAAAGATATAGAACTATAAATAAGAATCTTATATTCTCTTTACTGAATATAGTAAAATGGCATGTAGCTTTTCAGTATTTTGTTCTTGTAATTATCATTCATTTGGTTTTGGTTGGAATTTTGTAATTTACTTGTGATCCTTGATTACCGAAACCTACTGGCGAATCATTTAACTAAAATTGTCATTTTTGCAGATTAAAAAGGATGGAATCACGAAGTTGGTTGTGCTTCCTCTTTATCCACAATTTTCGATATCCACTAGCGGTTCAAGTCTTTGGCTGTTGGAGAGTATATTCCGGTGATGAACATGTTACTTGTACAATTAATGTCTTACCATAATTTATATCTGAAAGCTAAAAAAGCGGGTTGTACCTGAATTCATAGGGAGGACGAATATCTAGTTAACATGCACCACACTGTAATACCTCCCTGGTAACAGCGCGAAGGATATATAAAAGTTGTAGCATCCCAAAATCCGGGGTAATTACCTTTATCATTCCATTACCTTTATCATTCCATTACTTTATCACTGTAAGCAAGCCTATTGGCACACTTTTGTAGGTAATTGTACAGACTCCACTGCAAGTTCTTAGGTACAAAATTATGCAGAAATTCGTTGAGATTCATATAAGTTCGTACAGATTCGTATAGAATCTAGCACATGGTACTAGAGATTCATAATTATGGTTTAAATTTAGGCAAGCCATTAAAAATTTGCTACACTAATTCTTAAAGATTCATAGAGATTCTAGCACAAAGTAGTATAGATTCGTATAGATTCGTGTAGTTTCGTAAAGATTCGTGTAGATTCGTATAACCCATAAGCATCCATCTTACATTTTGGTTGTACTGCCCTATATATCTAAGACCCTTATCTATCAAGCCCCAGGCCGAAGATACAGAGCAAACCTTCTTAGCTTTAGGCAACCTTGTAAATTGTAATAGAGCTCTAACACTATATTCAAGCGGTGGATCTGTTATAGTTTCCTCTTGATCAAGCAAGACCAATCGAAAATCACAAAGGTTTTTCAGGTGAATCACTTTCAAATTCTAGCACAAGGTAGTAGAGATTCATATAGATTTATTATTATCATCTATCAGTCTTAAATTGATCATCTAAAAATTGCAAAAATCAATACAGATACTTACGAATCTGTATAACATCAAAACGATACAAATTTTGACCTAACTTCGTAGATGAAGTAAGAAATTAAAATTTTCATATGTATATTAAACACATATGAGCAGTCAGAGATACAGATACTTACCAATCTAAATGATGAAAGCATACCTAATTGACCAATCACACAGTCAGACGCCATTGTTGTAGAGCAGCTTTGCACAATCACCAGTAAATGAAAATGAAAATGGAAGTTCAATTCACACGTAGATTTATGTGTACGTGTATTGAATGAGTGTATGTATATATTTTAAACTCTGTTATACGTATCGGTAAGTTGTAGGCATTTAGGGCCAGATTCTCGTGAACGGGCATTTTGGACCCACCAATAATAAAATTAGGTAAACGAGACCTTCACCCATGTTTTTATTGTGTATTTAAAATTGAAACATGAATTTTATTATTAATTAACTAATATTTCAATTAAAAAAATTATTCATTTTTTTAAAATAAACATATTTTAGAAATAGTTTCAATAAAATAAATCATATAGTAACTATACTTTAAACATGAAAATAATTAATTGATATTAAATAAAACTGATTGTTTTATAAAATTGAAATGATGAGTTAGTTTTATAAAACTTGCTTGTTATTTTATACTCCCTCCGTCCCAGCAGCAGATAGTATACATTGGGGACGGGGCGTGACACGCATTTTAAGGTGCATTTTAAGGATGGTTCCATAACTTATTTTTCAAATTTTTTTTTTTTGTATAAAAATAGGTATGTTAAATTTTTTACAAAAAAAAGAAAATTTTAAAAATAAGTTATGGAACTATACTTTATAGGAGCTTTAAAATGCGTGTCAAGCAATGAAAAAAAATTGTATAGAATCTGGTAGGACGGAGGGAGTAAAAGTTTAACTGTTGTTTTTAAAAAAAAATAACTTTTAATATGATATAATGTCACATGTATTTAAGATGGAGAAAATGACCAAAATAACACAAAAACACACCTCAATTGCCCAAAATAATGATGTGCGCGAACAGATTCCAAAATAACCACGGAGCCACGCATTGGCGGTCTACGTAGGTAGGATACGCATACTGATCATGCGCATCTGGGGTAACGCATCTCCCAGATGCGCAATGACGTCATATGACGTCATTTCTTCACAAAATGAACCGGAGCTCAGGCGACCAAAAATTCACCTCAAAATCGCCACCTCTCGTTCTTCACATTCCGGCCACCTTCACAAAATCCGAGGATACCAAAATGATGCCCAGACCTGTATCTACATCTTCCCATATTCAGTTGTTGAGGTTTGGCCCCGCAGGGGCGTGTACGAACAGATCTGTAAACTCGATCGGAAAAGGACCTCGTTTTGGGGCTTTTCATTCCGGCCAAAAAAACAAAAAACGACGATTATAGATTTGTAAAGGAGAAAGAGACGAGCAATTTGGTATATCATATGCTACTGCTCGATGCCTGTAGGGAGTGAATGATTGTGTCAAAGTTTTTAACTGGAAAACGATGTCGGCGGCTTCGACAGAGACGATGAACAGTGATTGATATACGCATCTTGAAGATGCGTATCACACTTCACGCATGCTCCACATGCGTAACCTCTACACTGTTCATTGACTACAAAAACGAATTTTACACAGCCCACGCATACTACTTATGCGTATACCTCTACCCACGCATAACTGATATGCGTATACCTCACGCACAGCGTCAATGCGTAGTCGTTTCGTTATTTTGGGCAACTCTTTCAGAATTCGTTATTTTGGGCATAAAATTTTAATTTTTGGTTATTTAGGGCTTTCACCCTTTAAGATGTCACATGTATTTAAGACTTTACACATCAACAATTGCATGACAATTCTAGGTGTATTTATTAGGGTTTCAAACATTTAATAGGTACAAAGATTTTTAGGTAATATGATCAAACTGCATTTGGTAAAAGTGACAGCACCTTTTGAAAAGATTGGCTAAATTATAGAGAAAAGGATTCAAATGTCATAATTTTAAATTAAATGATTCAAAATGTCACAACTAAAAAATATAGTCCCAAATGTCACATTAAAACATTATATCCTGTAGCGTTTTCAATTTTTTTATTTTTTATTTAATGCTACATCGTGTAGCGTTTAGGAATATGGGACGGGCGGGGGACGCTACATGGTGAACATTTTTGCGGAGGAGGATGCTACTTTTAGTAGTGTTTGGGGTGGGGATGTAGTGTTTTTGGGGAGGGTGGATGCTACTTCCAGTAGGGTTTCGGTGAAAGAGACGTTTTTAGGTGGGTGGATGCTACTTCCAATAGGGTTTGGGAGGGGGAGGAGAGAGATTTTTAAATTATTTAAATATTAAAATTATTTTAATTTTTTTTAGTTAATATTTTAAATTTTTATCGGTATTTTCTTTGGGCTTCAACTGCTTTCATTTGGGATTCAACGGCTTCATTTGGGGTTTAGAAATATTAAATTTTTAAATTTTATTTGTATTCTTTTAGGAGTTCAACACTTAACTTTAGGGTTCAATGATTTCATTTTGGATTTTAGAAATATTCAAAATGACGAGTAAATTGTATACAGACTTAGGATTTAGGCTCTAGGTTTGTTTCTACAGTTAACCTTTGAGGTTCTACGGTTCCATTTTGGGTTTTAAAAATATTCAGAATAACGAATAAATCATATATGGATTTAGGGTTTAGCGCCAATACCCTAGACCCAATTTATCCTGATTTTTAAAAAATCAAGGGTTGTCGGGCTCAGTAAAAAAATACAATTTGAATTGACTATTGATTTAAAAATACATATTTAGCAAAAAAAATCCATTTAAAGTTGCATTTTGGGTTCAAAACACCATTTTAAGTAGAATTTTGAACCCAAAACCCTAATTTAACTAGCATTTTGTAAAAAAAAGACTAAATTGCAATTTGTAACCCTTTGGTTCGGACCAAAATCAGTTTGGTACTCATAGTTTGCATAATTGCAGTTTGCATCCCTAAGAATGTTTGAACGCTGCAAATTGCACCAATTTCGTGTATTTTTACCAAATTGTCCCTAATAAATTGGTAAATTCAGAATACTTAATACATTTTGATCCCTAAAGTATGAAATGTTACATACATGAACCCTTGAACAAAATCTTTCGAATTTTCATAAATTTTTTCGAATTTTCTAAAAATTTTCATTAATTTTTTCGAATTTTTCTGTGAATCGTTTGGAAAAATTCGAAAAAAATTAGGAAAAAATCGAAAAAAAATTATGAAAATTCGAAACTTGTTGTTAAGGGTTCATGTATGCAAAATTTCATATTTTAGGGATCAAAATGTAATTAAGTATTCTGAATTTACCAAATTATCCCTGAGTTTTTGGTAAAAATACACGAAAGGGGTGCAATTTGCAGTGCCCAAATATTCTTAGGGATGCAAACTGCAATTACGCAAACTATGAGTACCAAACTGACTTTGATCCGAACCAAAGGGTTGCAAATTGCAATTTAGTCTAAAAAAAACACCACTTAAAATAGCATTTTGGGTTCAAAGCACCACTTTAAGTAGAGTTTTGAACCCAAAACTCTACTTTAACTAGCGTTTTGTAAAAAAATAAAAGCTATGTAGCGTTTTTGTTTTAAATTGAAAATGCTACACAATGTAGTATTTTAGTATGATATTTGAAGCCATATTTTTGAGTTGAGATATTTAGAACCATTTAAATTAAAATTATGAAAGATGGGACCAACACCTATTTAAATTATTTATAAATTATTTACTGTGATGGATTAAACTACATTTCTTTCCCCTTATATTTGGTTTATGTTTTGAATTCATCATATTTTGGTTTAATATCATATTTTAGCTATAGAACAAGTTTTAGAGCAACATAGGACATGCTTAAAGTTGAAGAACCTTCGTGATTTAAAGCTTTTACCATTTCATACTGCAATCAATTAAAAGTTCATTTTTTGTGTATTTTCTAGAACAGGATCGTTGTAGACATTATGCTAAATGGTGTCTTCCAAAAATAGTCCCCACCTAACACCACAAAAATCCAGATAAACTATTAAAACCAATCCTGCTGGAAAAAAATTAATAAGGCACGACAAGAATACATCTACTCATTTTACACTTCACGCTAGTGAATCAATGATTTAATGCTATGCATATCTTAATGTAAACTTGAATTATGTTAACTAATGCTGTATTAAGCTTTAGATTACAACAAAATTTTCGTTAATTCTATTTTACAAGTGTCCCAAGTAAAACAACAGTTTCATTGCTAGTTTTTGTAAAATAAATTTCCTCCAGGAAACATAGTCACCGAACAGATACAAGGGGAGAATTTTCAACACCAGCCTCACATAAAATGTCTGCCCGAGAACTAACTCTCTATATATATGGCTAGACAAAGCCAGTTAAGAGATATTCCCTTCACTAAAACTCCAGCAAAGTCAAGTAACAGTTTGTTCACATCTGGAATAGTATACTATTCCCTAACCAATAGGTCAACCTTCTCTTGTTGCTCTCTCTTCAATTTGGAAGAACTCTCTTCATACGATGCTGGTACACAATCAATCATTATCAGATATTGAGCAAAATAACAAAATGGCAGATTCCTGGTTCATGAAAGATATAGATAATTCTATAGGCACTAAATTCTTATCACAAAAATTCACTACATATTCTTTTTTGAAGTTTCCTCAGTTTTTAAGTATAGATGGCCATTTAAGTTCGATAAAATTCTAGGAACATGATATAAGATACTTAACAAAAATAAAAATTGATCACTGGGGAGACAACTTTGTGTCACTTTATTCTTAACTGAGGGCAAATAAGAAAGTCACAAAAGAGGCATTCAATAATTAAGTCCCTGGGAAAGATTACAAAGGACGGTACTCACGTTCAGTTGCTCGTGACATAAGTGGAATATGCATAGCCGCCTTCTTTTTCACTGTATAACTTGATATGCTGTCATCTGCAAAAAAACAAGTGCCCTTGGCAGAAAAGTTGAAAAGAAAAAGATGACTATGTACCAATAAAAATGCAGTGAAGCTGCACTAACCATTTACAGAAAGTGAACAACTTCGCAGAGCCTCATGAAAGATTGCAGCTTGGAGTTTGAGACTCTGGCATTCCTTTTTAAAGTGTAGCTGCAGAGCCTGTCTGGCATCTGCAAATATAAAGCCATACACGGTCATGTATCCGATGCCGTGTTAAAAAGGAAGGATAACTGGATAAATGACCATTTCAGAAAATAAATAAAGACCACATAAAAATAAATTTTATAAAAATGAATGACGATACACTATAGAATAAAATTATGTACCCATGTTTACTGGACATGAAATAGTATCGCCATGTGGTGAAAGACATGAAGAGATGAAAATTATGTGCACCATAAGTATAGATGAAATGTTGAACATCTATAGGCTTAAATGCATTTTAATATATTGCTTTAATAGAATAAAATTGCAATGACAAATAAATAATAATAAGTACCTTCCGTGCACTTGAATTTGAGACCTTCAAACTCGCATGACTGAAGAACCAATGGTATCTCTGGAGCCATAATATATTGAGGTTTCCTTGATATCTTGTCAACATCAAGTAAGGCATCTAATACCTACAATTACAAGATAAGCATTTGGAATCGGATATGATCACGCTACAAACTAAAAAATTGCTAGTTCAATTGCCAGTTGCAGAATGGCAGTTAAAGAAAGCAAAAATTAGGTGTTCTTTCTAGAATGTAGGAGGAAAAAAGGTGTACGCAACTAAGCAGCTAACATGAGATAGTCTACACTAAAGAACATATAAATGTGTGTGTCATTTGGGCTTGGGCATTACTTGTTGTCCATATGTTGAATTAAATATTCCACTAATTAGGCCTGTGAAAGTCATCCCCGTATTTTGCCACATAAGCCTAGCGGCCAAATTTCTCTGTTCAAATTTGAACGAGTTCGAGTTGCTCAAGAACATTTCAATCAAACTTAAGTTGAGTTCGAGTTGCTCACTAAGATTTTTTTTTTTGGGGGGGGGGCTTATTTACGTTATTAACCATAATAGGCCCAAACCAAAATATAATTGAATAATGGAGATTTTAAGGGCGAACAGCTTTTAAGTTTAAACCTTGGACTAAAGACTTATTAATTCAAAAACTATGATAGAAAAAATTACTGAAGAATAATATTTTTATTACCAGTTTCAAAAAAATACTAAAAATACATAGCTTTAAGTTTATAATGATTTAACTTTTTAGTGGTTTCCGTTTTGTAAGACTTGTGTAAACTATTAAACTATAAAATTAAAATTAAAAAAAAAAAAGACTAATCAAGAAATTTCTTACTTATCTTGCTCAGTCATTCCTCAGGAGTCCTAGGACATATATTTTTGTTAAAACTCGAGCTCCATTTCTTAACAAAACGAGTCGAGCTTATCGAGTAGCTCATTTTGTTTACAGCCCTACCACTGACTATCTACTATCTAGAAACTGGTTAAGGCAAAAATGCATGATATATACCAAGTCAAAAAGGTTAATTGCTTATAATGCAATTACACCACTTGTTCTGTTTCTCAATTTCTCTTTACTAAATCATAGGCATCCATATTTTTTATTGTATCGTGGCTAATAAACGAATATTTGCAAGACGGTGTTGAGTATCTGAAGGCTGAAAAGTGAATAACAAGATTCCTCATCATATTGCACAAAGATAATATAATAAATAGATAAATAAGACTTATTCGATTAGCTAAGAGGGAGTCAATCACGCACATCAGGGGATTCAACACCCTCGCCTATCATAAATAGTACAGCAACCATGCATCGGACCTGATGCCACAGGAAAGCACTACCTTTGATTCTTATTGACCACAGCTCATCATCTTGGGATCTGCCAAAAATTAGAGTACTTTTGACATAACATCTATACTGCTCATCCTAAATTTATACAAGCAATAGCTCACAGAAACAAAGCCAACAAAACAATATCAGCAAATCTGACAAACTAACCACCACGTATTCGAACAAGTATACTGACATCAAACAGCAAGTCCTAAGACCATCTCTAACCCAACTCTATAATTTGTGTTTCTACACCATTTTGGTGTGACAGCAAAATTTCGCCAAATTTGAACTTTTAGTTTTTTTAATCCCAAAATTACCCTTGTACTTCTTTACTAAAACAAATTCATTCCTTTTGTGTCCGACTAACTTTATTATTTTTGTACTTTAAACATTAAAGTACTCTTTGTAGTACAAAAAAGATTTCTTTTGGTGTGAATTTAGAGTTGATGGGTTGGAGTTGATTTTATTACACCATTGTGGTGTAAAAGTCACACCAAAATAGTGTAATGGGTTGGAGATGCTCTAACACTTAACTAACAAAAATATAAGTTGGCTGAATAAACTTATCCTGCTTAATGTATGCAACCTAACAAAATTTTACAGTAATTGCGCGATAAAATATAACCTAATTTCTAGTTTGTATGTGGAAGATTAAACTGATAATTACAAATCAAGTCATCGGTCATCACTGAAACTCGGGAGTGGCATACTATACTTTCAACTGGGCAAGAGAGATGAAAGATCGATGATGAGGTTTAAGTAAAAGCCGTTTTGAGGAAATAGAATGATACATATGTAAATGGACAGGCGACAGTTATAGACATTTGGCATAGGATGAATCCTAAACAAATGCAATGGTATTTGAAACTTAGGAGTTAGGAGCCCAGTCTTCGCCAAAATAAATGACGATACACATTCGTAAACTATGATATATATTATAGGCACGTAAAGTCATTCACCAAAAGTCACCCTGAATACCAACCATCAACTCTAATTTCATGTACAAAACTAAATTATATCGGTGGCATTCATGCTTTACAAAAACAAAAATCTTATTCAATTAAAATTAAGAGAAAACTACATGTCAAAAAAAAAATTAAGAGAAAACTTAAATCTCTATTGTAATATCCGCGAATTTTCGAATAATTTTTCCTGCTCGATATTTAAATTTTAATTAAGAGCGAAGCACTAGTATATTTTAATTAATGCGTTTTTGGTAAAATTTTGAAATTTTATATATCCGTATGTAAGTAAAATTATTTTATATTTATTTAATTATATTTATTTGATTTTTATTAAAATCAGGAAAAATAAGATTTTAATTTTTTTTGATCGAATTTATTTTAGAGAACGAAATTAGAGTTTCGTTTTAATTAGCCAGCAGGGAGGAAACAAGCTCTTTTCACCAAACATTTCACTAAACATAAACATGATCAATATTTTTTTTTCACCATTTATTTTTGTCTCCCACAAATTATTCCTTTTTAATTTAATAAGTGAAAAGCATTACTGGTTTCATCATTAGTAGAAGCAGTGGTGTAAATTTAAAGTGTATAAAACAAACCACTCCAACCAAATTATATACACACAGAAGCACCCCGTCCCTTTCTAAAACCTCGATCATATATACATACAAAAACAGATCAACCCAGGTAGTTTACACTTTTATTTTCTGCTAATTTCTTCGTGTTAATTTTAGAATTTGTTTCGGTGCTTGTGGGTTCGATTAGTATAGTCAGTTCCGTGTATTGTTTGGGGTTGTTGATTGTTGTGAAGAGGTTGTGGTGTGAGCTGTGGTTTGGGGGGGAATTGATTGTGGGTGTTGTTGATTGGTGGTTGAAATTGTAGAGTGAGGACGAGAGAAGAAAGGGGGAGTCGAAAGAGAGAAGAGATAGGAGGGAGAGATTGAAGGCGGAGAGATTAAGAGAGGTTCGAGGGAGAGGAAAAAAGGGGAGATGGAGATGGAGAGGTCGAGAGAGATGTAGAGGGGAGAGGAGTGTGATTGATGATGTTGTTGTTGTACGAATCGGAGTTATAAGGGGAGGGGGGGCTGTGTTGTTGTAGTATATAGGAGGAGATGATTGGTTGTGTGTTGGTGGTGATAAAGGTGGAAGAAAAGAAGAGGGAGAGATAGGAGAGGGAGATAGACAGAGATGGCGAGAGAGGGAGATTGAGGTAGAGAGGTGGTGACGAGGGAGAGTACGGGTAACGAGAGAGAGATGATCGGAGTTGGAGAGATTGAGCGAAGGTGAGGGAGGCGAGGGGAGAGCGAGATTGAGAGAGGGAGTCGATGGAGAGAGCAGAGAGATGAGAGACTGGGAGAGATTGGGTTCGAGGGAGATGGCAGAGAGAGATGAGAGGGAGAGAGAGAAAGAGAGACAGAGAGAGAGAACGGAGAAAGAGAGAGAGAATCGGGAAGAGAAAACAGGGGGAGGGGGTGGGTCCCACGCGGTTGTGGTAGTGGGTCCCACGTGAACAATTTGTGATTTATTGATACATTATTCTGATATTAAAAAACGTATAATAAATAATAATAAAATAATAACGTATGGATAAAATTGATGTCGGATGTTTTAATCGGGATTTAATTATTTGGATTGAAAATGGAAGTTTTGTGATTTAGGAATAAAAATGGAATTTTAACTTATTAATTGTTAAAAAGAGAAATTAGAAGCTAGTGGGATTTATAAATTAGGATTATTTTAATAGAATTACAATTCTGGTTAAAAGTGGGAGTAATGATTATGGCTTAATAAATAGCCTAACAAAAATGGTAATTGATTTAGTAATTAAATAGAAATATTTTGTGACTATTGGGACATAATTTAGAAACTTAATGATTCATTGATAAAAGAGGTATTTAAAATGATGAGGGTATTAAAGTGGAATAATTATTATGGTTTTAAATTGAGTAAATAGGATTAATTGTGTATTGAGGGTTTATTTATTTAATTTGAGGATTAATTTTTGTCTTGAGGATTTAATTATTTAATTTGAGGATTAATTATTGTCTCGAGGATTTATTTATTTAAATTAAGGATTAATTGTTGTTTCGATGATTAATTGGTTAATTAAGTTCTTTATCGTGGAGTAAGATAATTGTTTGAGGATTATTTATTGATTTATTGATTGAGTCTTTATATAGGATGTCAATGGTAATATTTTAGAGGATTGATATTTAGCATTTTCGGATTATTTTGATGAACCAGATCGGACCAGACTATTTTAGAAGTTAAAAATCGGATTATTATTAAATTATTATTTGTGAGATTTAAAAAAATGGAAAAGGTTTCGCGTAAAAATGTTGAGCTTTGGAATTATTCTAAGAACTATTTTGGGGTAGGATTTTGGATGAGTTAGGAGACTCGTTTGGAAGAACTTAAAGAACGAAAGTTGTAGATATGCAAAGGTACTATATAAAGGTGAATAGAAGTTGATTGAAAGGTGAGCAGAAGTTGAGTTAATAATAGCTGAATTAGGCCCGAGAAGGTGAAATGCCGGAAAACCAGAGACGTGGAGCAAGTTGGAGTATCATACCGCAGAACCAGGCAAGTTTACTAATTCGTACTCCATCGTTCGGAGTATTTATATTTTTAAGTATGCTGATTAAGTTTTCGATATACAAAGTCAAGTATTCTTTCTAGTGATTTATACCAGCTTTTATTCATACAATCTACATACATATGTATTATTATACGAGGTGTTGAAATTATTATACGAGATGTTGAAATTATTATATGAGGTGTTGAAATTTATTTCATGAGTTGGTCCATATTGTTGGGACGTTTAATGAGATACTTCATTCGTATTCGTAGAAGAGATGATAAAGATATATTTCATGATATTTTCATACTACATAATATTTATATTTAAGAGTGTGGTTATATATATTTATATATATATAAAGTAAGTTGTGATTTATTGCTTCTAAAAGCAAAAGTGACCGGAGTAACGCACCGGCCCAACCAGAGGAGTTTAGGGTGTGTTCGAGACGTCGGCTCATCCTTCTATCGATAGAAAACGAGTAGTGATAATGGATTGATCATCCATTACTTGAGTAGGCGTTATGAGCAGAAATCCAATCATTGACATCCTAACGGTTAACCGATGCCTGTGTGGTTCTGTTAACTAGGGGGTTGATCTAAGCAGTTGGTAAATTTTATTTATTCAAATCAATTGAGCAGTTCTGAAGAGTTATTGAGTTATATGAGGAGTATTTTGAGAAGTTATTGAGATATATTTATTCTTTCATATAAGTAGTACTTTGAGAAGTTATTGAGATATATTTATTCTTTCATATGAGTAGTATTTTGAGAAGTTATTGAGATATATTTATTCTTTCATATGAGTAGTATTTTGAGAAGTTATTGAGATATATTTATTCTTTCATATAAGCAGTATTTTGAGAAGTTATTGAGATATATTTATTCTTTCATATGAGTAGTATTTTGAGAAGTTATTGAGATATATTTATTCTTTCATATGAGTAGTATTTCGAGATTTATAAAAATTTCCGAGTTGATCTCTTTTAAAAAGTATATATATTATAGAGTGGTAAAAACCATATTTTGGTCGAGTTTTTGTTGTATTATATGATATCTATATATACTTGCTGGGCATTCTTTGGCTCATACTTGCTATTTAAATATTATAAAACAGGGGCAATCAGAGCTGATACTAGTACAGCGAACCGTGATTAAGGGAAAGGGAAGACAACTGATTCGGTGTGTTAACCTTATAGCATTTGAGGAGGGTGCAGGCTGGGAAGGTGTTTGTATAATGTTTTATTATCTAGTACTTTGGAGTTGTAATGGTATTTCAGAGATTCTGGGAAGTGAAATTGAGATGTAATATCTTTTGGAATTATTGAGTGCTTGTTCTAAGGCTATAACCCGTGGAGTAAAAGATTGTGTTTATTATGGATATTGTGTAGATTATATTGTGAGCAGGTGATTGAATATTCCGCAAGTGGTGTAACGACCTGGATTCCTGTAGGGAATTTGGGGGCGTTACAGTAATGGTATCAGAGCAGTAGGTTATAAATCTTAGAACGAGTGTAGGAGGAGTTATGACTATATAAGAGAGAGTTTAGAAGCCAAGGAACCGATAGGTATATATATAGTAGGAATTCGAGGAGTTGTGGGGTGGAGGCATGATGGCCATTAACAGTAGTAGAATCAATTAGGACGAGAAAAATGTGTATCCATGATTTATTTATTGGATTAAATTTGAGTATATACAGTTATGTATCCATAAATATGCATATATATATATAACTGCAGGTATATATGTGTATATATATGAATATGTACAGATATGTACTGTTTTGTTTTCATAAATAAATATTTCATGGGTATGCAGTTTTATTAGACTAAACCATATTGGGATAAGTTGAATCGAGTGAGGTTGTGACTTTTGGAGAAGTGTATAAGAGATAAATAGAGTGGATTTTATAGATGGATACAAAACAAGAAGAGTATGATGGTATTATGTATGGATTTGAAGAAGGAGCTAGAAAATTTCAACAGGGATTGAAATAATAGATTGAATATAATGATGCAGTGTTCTAGATAAGGTTCTATATGATATGGGTATAAGAAGCGGTTATGGTAAAGGCTTAGATTGAATTGATTCAGGAGGATTTAGATGAGAAGAAAGAGGTATATTTGATGATTAGTAAGAGAAAAGAATATGAGGAATTTTAATTCATAATTCAGATTTACTATTGAGGATAAGGTGTATTTTGAGGATAAAGTCAGGATAAGGATAAATGAAGGACGTGGGTATAAATGATGAGCCGGTATGAAAATAGACAAATATAGCATGGGAGTTTATAATCGAAATATGAGAGCATAAAACTGGTAAAAAGTGATGAGGGGATATTAGAGAGTAGAGTACGAAATAAGCAACCTTAGTTATTGCCTACGTTGATTCCGAGGACGGAATCCTTTTAAGGAGGGAAGACTGTAATATCCACGAATTTTCGAATAATTTTTCCTGCTCGATATTTAAATTTTAATTAAGAGCGAAGCACTAGTATATTTTAATTAACGCGTTTTTGGTAAAATTTTGAAATTTATATATCCGTATGTAAGTAAAATTATTTTATATTTATTTAATTATATTTATTTGGTTTTTATTAAAATCAGGAAAAATAAGATTTTAATTTTTTTGATCGAATTTATTTTAGAGAACGAAATTAGAGTTTCGTTTTAATTAGCCAGGGAGGAAACGAGCTCTTTTCACCAAACATTTCACTAAACATAAACATGATCATTATTTTTTTTTCAGCATTTATTTTTGTCTCCCACAAATTATTCCTTTTTAATTTAATAAATGAAAAGCATTACTGGTTTCATCATTAGTAGAAGCAGTGGTGTAAATTTATAGAGTATAAAACAAACCACTCCAACCAAATTATATACACACAGAAGCACCCCGTCCCTTTCTAAAACCTCGATCATATATACATACAAAAACAGATCAACCCAGTTAGTTTACACTTTTATTTTCTGTTAATTTCTTCGTGTTAATTTTAGAATTTGTTTCGGTGCTTGTGGGTTCGATTAGTATAGTCAGTTCCGTGTATTGTTTGGGGTTGTTGATTGTTGTGAAGAGGTTGTGGTGTGAGCTGTGGTTTGGGGGGAATTGATTGTGGGTGTTGTTGATTGGTGGTTGAAATTGTACAGTGAGGACGAGAGAAGAAAGGGGGAGTCGAAAGAGAGAAGAGATAGGAGGGAGAGATTGAAGGCGGAGAGATTAAGAGAGGTTCGAGGGAGAGGAAAAAAGGGGAGATGGAGATGGAGAGGTCGAGAGAGATGTAGAGGGGAGAGGAGTGTGATTGATGATGTTGTTGTTGTACGAACCGTAGTTATAAGGGGAGGGGGGCTGTGTTGTTGTCGGAGTATATAGGAGGAGATGATTGGTTGTGTGTTGGTGGTGATAGAGGTGGAAGAAAAGAAGAGGGAGAGATAGGAGAGGGAGATAGACAGAGATGGCGAGAGAGGGAGATTGAGGTAGAGAGGTGGTGACAGGGGAGAGTACGGGTAACGAGAGAGAGATGATCGGAGTTGGAGAGATTGAGCGAAGGTGAGGGAGGCGAGGGGAGAGCGAGATTGAGAGAGGGAGTCGATGGAGAGAGCAGAGAGATGAGAGACTGGGAGAGATTGGGTTCGAGGGAGATGGCAGAGAGAGATGAGAGGGAGAGAGAGAAAGAGAGAAAGAGAGAGAGAGAGAGAGAACAGAGAGAGAGAACAGAGAAGAGAAAACAGGGGGAGGGGGTGGGTCCCACGCGGTGGTGGTAGTGGGTCCCACGTGAACAATTTGTGATTTATTGATACGTTATTCTGATATTAAAAAACGTATACTAAATAATAATAAAATAATAACGTATGGATAAAATTGATGTCGGATGTTTTAATCGGGATTTAATTATTTGGATTGAAAATGGAAGTTTTGTGATTTAGGAATAAAAATGGAATTTTAACTTATTAATTGTTAAAAAGAGAAATTAGAAGCTAGTGGGATTTATAAATTAGGATTATTTTAATAGAATTACAATTCTGGTTAAAAGTGGGAGTAATGATTATGGCTTAATAAATAGTCTAACAAAAACGGTAATTGATTTAGTAATTAAATAGAAATATTTTGTGACTATTGGGACATAATTTAGAAACTTAATGATTCATTGATAAAAGAGGTATTTAAAATGATGAGGGTATTAAAGTGGAATAATTATTATGGTTTTAAATTGAGTAAATAGGATTAATTGTGTCTTGAGGGTTTATTCATTTAATTTGAGGATTAATTTTTGTCTTGAGGATTTATTTATTTAATTTGAGGATTAATTATTGTCTCGAGGATTTAATTATTTAAATTAAGGATTAATTGTTGTTTCGAGGATTAATTGGTTAATTATGTTCTTTATCGTGGGGTAAGATAATTGTTTGAGGATTATTTATTGATTTATTGATTGAGTCTTTATATAGGATGTCAATGGTAATATTTTAGAGGATTGATATTTAGCATTTTCGGATTATTTTGATGAACCAGATCGGACCAGATTATTTTAGAAGCTAAAAATCGGATTATTATTAAATTATTATTTGTGAGATTTAAAAAAATGGAAAATGTTTCGCGTAAAAATGTTGAGTTTTGGAATTATTCGAGGAACTATTTTGGGGTAGGATTTTGGATGAGTTAGGAGACTCGTTTGGAAGAACTTAAAGAACGAAAGTTGTAGATATGCAAAGGTACTTTATAAAGGTGAATAGAAGTTGATTGAAAGGTGAGCAGAAGTTGAGTTAATAATAGCTGAATTAGGCCCGAGAAGGTGAAATGCCGGAAAACCAGAGACGTGGAGCAAGTTGGAGTATCATACCGCAGAACCAGGCAAGTTTACTAATTCGTACTCCATCGTTCGGAGTATTTATATTTTTAAGTATGCTGATTAAGTTTTCGATATACAAAGTCAAGTATTCTTTCTAGTGATTTATACCAGCTTTTATTCATACAATCTACATACATATGTATTATTATACGAGGTGTTGAAATTATTATACGAGATGTTGAAATTATTATATGAGGTGTTGAAATTTATTTCATGAGTTGGTCCATATTGTTGGAACGTTTAATGAAATACTTCATTCGTATTCGTAGAAGAGATGATAAAGATATATTTAATGATATTTTCATACTACATAATATTTATATTTAAGAGTGTGGTTATATATATTTATATATATATAAAGTAAGTTGTGATTTATTGCTTCTAAAAGCAAAAGTGACCGGAGTAACGCAACGGCCCAACCAGAGGAGTTTAGGGTGTGTTCGAGACGTCGGCTCATCCTTCTATCGATAGAAAACGAGTAGTGATAATGGATTGATCATCCATAACTTGAGTAGGCGTTATGAGCAGAAATCCAATCATTGACATCCTAACGGTTAACCGATGCCTGTGTGGTTCTGTTAACTAGGGGGTTGATCTAAGCAGTTGGTAAATTTTATTTATTCAAATCAATTGAGCAGTTCTGAGGAGTTATTGAGTTATATGAGGAGTATTTTGAGAAGTTATTGAGATATATTTATTCTTTCATATGAGTAGTATTTTGAGAAGTTATTGAGATATATTTATTCTTTCATATGAGTAGTATTTTGAGAAGTTATTGAGATATATTTATTCTTTCATATAAGCAGTATTTTGAGAAGTTATTGAGATATATTTATTCTTTCATATGAGTAGTATTTTGAGAAGTTATTGAGATATATTTATTCTTTCATATGAGTAGTATTTTGAGAAGTTATTGAGATATATTTATTCTTTCATATGAGTAGTATTTCGAGATTTATAAAAATTTCCGAGTTGATCTCTTTTAAAAAGTATAAATATTATAGAGTGGTAAAAACCATATTTTGGTCGAGTTTTTGTTGTATTATATGATATCTATATATACTTGTTGGGCATTCTTTGGCTCATACTTGCTATTTAAATATTATAAAACAGGGGCAATCAGAGCTGATACTAGTACAGCGAACCGTGATTAAGGGAAATGGAAGACAACTGATTCGGTGTGTTAACCTTATAGCATTTGAGGAGGGTGCAGGCTGGGAAGGTGTTTGTATAATGTTTTATTATCTAGTACTTTGGAGTTGTAATGGTATTTCAGAGATTCTGGGAAGTGAAATTGAGATGTAATATCTTTTGGAATTATTGAGTGCTTGTTCTAAGGCTATAACCCGTGGAGTAAAAGATTGTGTTTATTATGGATATTGTGTAGATTATATTGTGAGCAGGTGATTGAATATTCCGCAAGTGGTGTAACGACCTGGATTCCTGTAGGGAATTTGGGGGCGTTACATCTATCACCTCGAATAATTTATGTATTTATCTTATCTTATATATATATAATAATGCACGAATAAAAAAAACAATATTTGCATAAAAGCAGATTGGTAAAAGGTGCAATATGTCGGTTCATCTCAAGTTAAAGAAAATACAAGGAAACAAATAAGAGACAGCTAAAGAGGAAAAGTCTGTTGACTCTGTTCTACAAACCTTTCGCCAAAAGGGCAGATTTCAAATAATGTAATACGCCTCCTAAAGCTATGCACATTGGCCGCATCCATCTTACAAAAATTCCTAAAATCATGTTCCCCAACAAATTTTTTACTGGCAGAATCCATGGCCTGACAAATATGAACAACATCTAATATTAAGGGCATAGGTTGGAGGAGGTGCTACAGTGGCAGTTTACAAAAGTACAGAAATCAAATTAGTACAAAAACTGCAGTACACTTACCATTATGTCCAGATTGGCTTTCCAGAAAAAGTACTTGTACTCCCTACTCCGACAACTAAACCTGCAATTTGAAGTAGTTAACTGAATTTCTAATGAAACACCACATACAAGTAATAATTAATAAATATATGAAAGGGCCATATAGTTGTCTATTGGTATGTTCGACATACCTAAGAACTTAAAAAGGATATCTAATAAACACTATCAACACTACTTTTAACACCTAAAAAATCTTCATAAGCAGATACTTTGAAAAGACTGATCCAGTTAGTAGCTTAAAAGTAGTAGACATGTTTCTTGGAACTTGGCTTTATTAGAATTTGTTAATTTTTGGAGCCATTATAACTTATTCACCTAATCCTGAAATTTCAGTATAGATTTGCAGCTATGTGGTGTGTAGCGTGTGTGCAATATTCCTTTAGAGGTGTTACAATATCATTGACCAAGCAGCTAATATTGATAGTATACATAATACATTTAAGAAATAGATATAAACCTTGCACTGAAATCAACAGGAACAGGACACCAGCCCATAACTCGAATATCTTTGGGAAGGGCTTTGTTCAATATTCGGACATAATCTAATTCTCCTTCTGTAAGAAAAAATAATATTCAAAGGAAATTATAATCATTTTAGATACCATTATTAAAATCCAATTACGTAAAATCGTATTTTAATAAACATAACAAACCATATTCATTCAATTTATTTCTTTGGAAAGGCTCCACTAAACTAAAGATTTTATAAAAGTAGATCGATAAATTCAAATTTGAGTCTCATAACATGAATTCAAGCATGGGCAAACCACATAAGTCTTCCGTAATTAACTGCCCGGTGCTTCCTCCTTTCACCTTGTGACATGATCTTAAAAGTAGAGCGACCACCTGTACGAGTAACAAGGAAATTGAAAGATATGGCATCATGTAACTGAAATAAGTTAAAGGATTGTCAATCAGGCATAACATATAAGCCAGGTCTCTAAAACCCTGAGCCCAACTGCAAGGTCTTGTTCACTGCTTAATACATAACCATGCCATTGGTGAAAATTGCACAAACCACTCTCCCCTAAACCAAAAGTACATATAATATTTTATAGTGTAGACTGTAGAGAGTCTATACTCCTATTGGACTTTGATATGGTATTCATAAATTCAAACCATTTGTACTCAGAAAAATTTGCAAGGGGCTACTTCCATTGAAATCAACATAATTAAAAATTGTTTTGCAATTTAAATTAACTTAAATGACTCAAATAACCAACTAAACTTGCAATTAGTACATGTAGTGGAGTATCCAAAAAAAAATAACTAAGCTCTTCCTGTCAACTTACTTGTCCAATTGATGAAACCCCTTTGTCTGTTCTACCACATCTTGAGTACTGCCAACTCTTCTTGTCACCATAGACAAGCCTTGTTTCCACAAGAGCTTTAAATAGTTCAGACTGCACAAAAGAAAGAATGATATAACCACTCCTCTTATATGATTGTTTCAGATCAAGTGAACACTCTTGATTTCCTCCTGACAAGAATTATTTTAAGTTTGGTGCAACAAAATGTGATGTAAATTTAAATATAGCTTCTAAATCTCAATTTTTCCCAATTGTTTCTTAAAATCTTCTAAAAAGCCACATGCAGAAAATGAGAATTTTGTTTTCTGCAGTGCCTTTGTTCTAAATCTGACCCGAGCTACTTCATCTCCATTCAGGTACTGGAGAATTAACAAATACTTCAAACTTCCCCTGAAAAAGTATATGATTTAATGACTCAAGGAGGTTCCGCTTATCAGTGCAGAGGATAGTAATAGATAGTTTGTCTGTCGTCAAAATTTTTACAAGTCTTGGCGTTGAGTAACAGTAAAGTTGAACACAATATGGAGTTGTAAATTAAGATTTGACACTTTAGCTACAAGGAAACAAATCACGCAAACAAATTCTCAAGAAAAATATCCGTTTTATACCAGTAGTATTTAAATCTTAATGTAGGAAAACAATGGAATATGGATAAACTTTATTGAGTAAAGGATTTGAACCAGCTGATATACTGTCCTATAGAGGATCTCATTGCTCAAAAGTAATTAAGGATGAACAGATGGAGCATATAATATCAGGTTGACAAAACAGACATGACTACGAAGCAAACCTCAATGGTTGGGTCCATCTGAGCCTCAGACGCAAAACCATAGAACCTGTACATTGGTCATGATCACACAACAGACTAAACACAACTTAAGAGTACAGGTAAGGTGAAATGTACGCACATACTTTAACCAGAATAAAATTGATGTGTGGCCAAGCAAAACTGCAATATGACATGTCAAATTTTGCTCCACTAATTGTCTAACACTGTTCGCAAAATTTAAGAGGGAAAGGGGATGACTAAATAAGTAATGTTAGTTATTATTATTGTTGTTATTATTATCATGCTTGAAAAAAAGTTAAAATATTATAGAGTTCTAAACTAATAACTAAATACAACTGATGAAATACTTTCTCACAGAAACCGAATAATTTACCTTTTATACTTGAACCCTTGGTGCCAAACGACGTGGAAAAGACCATTATATTAAAACATCAAAACAGGTGCATTTTCACATCAGAGTGACTAATCAGATATAATTAGAAAAATAGTGTGATGGCATACATGCAAATTCACAGATCTGAAGGTCAAGCTTAATGATCTATGTTCTTATTGTGTGTCCGTAAAATGATTCAATGTAGTATGCCAGAAAAAAGCAACTTGACTTATCGGGAATGGCATACTACTAGTTAGGAGAGACAAACATTTGTTCTTATAATCACTATAAAGGGCCTATATCAGCTAGGGGTTGATTGCACAGAGCATGTAATATTTTTAGGCAATTGAGTCGAAATTCTTGCATTTTTTTTGAAAAGATTTGTTTAAAAATTATAAATAATTAATTTATTACCAGTGAACTAGGATTGATATGCAATGTGTTGTAAACTACAGTTTTATAAATGTGCTCTCAGCTCTAGAAAATATGGTGTTGCTATATCTGTCTCCCCCACATATTAACTTTAGCATACAGTCAGCTATATCAAATTTGATCACAAGAATTTCATCTGGAATAAATAAAGAGCTGAAGCATAAACATTTACCTCTGACCAAAATACATTACTTTTAGAGCTATATATCTTCTGGCAAATTGAAATGCAGCTTGTATACAAGAACCTGCATCACAGTGTATATCATTCAGGTACAAAGTATGAAGTCCTTTATATGGGTAGCTAAGTATAAGTATTTGATTAATATTATAAACAAGATTGTAAGCTCAATAAGAACATAGATTTTAATTAATATAGATATGTGTATAACTGTATAATGCAAATAATAAAAGTTCCTGCCAGGCAAAAATTACTGATTCTTAATTTTCATATCTAGTTATAAGAAAAATGGAATGACTGACTTCTGCAAGAATGAAATGACTTTAAGAATTTAGGATGCTATTAAACTTTAAGGAATTCTGTGTTATAAACTCAATTATCCCGCGATTTATACTAAAAAATAAACGGACTACAGGTAATCGATATCTGACTAGACTGGACTATCTGTCTTATGATCACCTCTTTTATAGGGATCACAATAGCATTGATGGAGAATCCTCAATTTAAATACCCAACCAGCTCAATTTGAAGAGAATAAAGATCCAAAACAAATTGTCGAGAAAAAAATATACTAAATGACTAGATTAACACAGGATGCCTTGAAAGCAATGATAATTCTCAGCTTGTGTACTCATATTTAAATTAAAAGAAAGATATTCATTACCCTACTGATAACAATTTCCTATTTCAAATTTTTTGCCAGGGTACTAAAGAAGCAGAATCGCAGTAGCTATATTGAAAAACCAACAGTTTCTGTTAATGGCCTTGATTTCTGTTTTAAATTTCACAAACCCTTTTTATTGTTGCCTACTTGAACATGTGGAATAGATTTTTTATTTTCTTTGACAAGCAAGGAAAACGAGAAACCCAATTTCATTCTTCACGCCCAGGATTATAACCAAAATCAGTAGATGGGAATCCAGAGATAAACAAAGAATATAATACTATGTAGAGAAAAGTTTTAAGACTAAGCAGCAAGAAAAGAAACCTCTATCACCATGCTTTGAATTCTTCTTTCCACTTCCTACTGTTATTCTTTCCGTTTTGTTAACCAAGTCAATTCTCTCCAAGACATTGGATTCAGCATTTTGCTCCAACTGCACAAAAAAACCTTTCGATAATTATTCCACAACACAAGTTTACAACTGAAATCAGGCACTTACTTGGGAAATTGACGCTAAGTTATTTTAGCTATTATACAAAATCACAGGTACCTTTTCGCAAACTCTTGTGTTCTATGTCTCTCTGCGTGTCAAATTACAAATCACACAAACGTACAAACACAATCGACTCATTTGCATTACTCGAACATGAACTAAATACCGTAAAGAAGGTACAATTTAATCGCCCTATTACAATAATTCTCAATTTACGTGAAATAAGTAATGGCACATTACGAAATTGATGCTACTTTATAATCTCGAATTCTAAATCGATAAATGTATCTTATACATCAGAAAAACACACATAGACACAAACATAATGATAATAATTAGTAACTACCTTGTGACATGTGCACTTTGAGAGCATAGATGATAGCTTGGCATTCTCAGTCTCTAGTTCCTGTAAATTACTTGCGCGTTTTAATATATTTAAATACATGATTCATATAAATTGAAAAAAAAGTAAAAAAATAAAAATAAAACTGAAATTGTGAGGGGGTGAGAAAGTACCTTGACTTGATTTTGAAGAAATTGAAGCTTGGATTGAAGGTCCTGTTCTGCCATTAGCAAGCGAGCAATCTTGTTGTGTAATTTTAATAAACCCCACCTCACCTGCATAGCCTCTAGGGTTCTTGTTTCAGTATTTTTTAAAAATATTTACGCCTTTTTTAAAGGGTATAACCTAACAATTATTGTTCCGAAATGAATTATAAATATTAAAATTTGAGAAAATTACCAAAATAATCATTTTAGAGACTTAGTGGCCCAAAATACTGAAAAGCAAAGTTTTGGCCCTTTTTACAAACTTAATACGGAGCATCATCTTCCGTATTACTGACTTAATACGGAGCAATGTCCTCCGCATCTTCCTTCAACACGGAGTACCGTGCTACATATCTTCCTATGAAATAAACAAACTTTTTCCCTGCTCCAGCCCACTTCACCCAAAATGTTGTTCCCAATCTCAAAACTTCATTATCTCTTGTTCTCAAACACTTCTCGCCATTGGCTGGCAATTTGTTAACTCCCTCCAATTTAAATTCAGACATCATTCTCCAAGTTCGTTACTTAAATGGTGATTCTGTATCCTTAACTATTGCAGAGTGTGCTACTGAGAATTACTATCATCTCTCAGGAAATCAGGCTCGTGATGTGGATGACTTGTTTCTTTTTGTTCCACAACTCCCATAAGGGGTTCACTTGTTAATTGAATGACTCATTTTCGGAGTAGACGAAGAATTCCCAAATGATGATTGCAAATACATCATATCAATATTACCCTCCTCACTATCACCCATTATTTCTTTCCACTCAATTCAACAATGACTTTCGAAACCCGCTTAAATTACCACTCTCTAAACCACATTTACACTAACGATGAGAACAGTGGTGGAGTATGGGTGATGTTGAAGTGGATGCTGCTGGTGGAGGAAAGGTTGTGGTGAACAAGGGTTTCGAAAGAAAGAACAGTTTCGAGAATCAGGTAGATGTTAATCGGAGTATGTCGGTGAGATTAACGTATCGGCTGCTTATGTCGGCCCCGCAGGGGCACAAATTAAACAATCACCCATCTCCGTCATCGTCGCCTTGAAATGAAATGAAACCCAACTGAAGAAACGCAGATGCACTGAAGAAAGATATAGGCTATGTCACGTTGGACGGTGTGCCGTATCTGTTTATATCACGGAACACGGAATAACGTATCTGTGCAATACGGAGCACGAAATAACGTATCATAAGTAATACGGAACACGGAATAACGTATCCGTGCAATGCGGAGCACGAAATAACGTATCCCGTCAGTATTTAGGGCCAAATATTTGGAAATCAATATTTTGGACAAACAGTATTTGTTTTTGATTATTTAGGGCCTTCACCCTTAAAATTTTATTACAAAATATTTAAATTCATGCTACTATTTTTTTAAGGGAAATTCAAACTACCTTTGATCTTATAATTACTAACTCATATTATAATTACTATATTATAACCACGACTCTTTCTTAAAATATTTATGATTATATTAAAAAAAACAAAATTTTATTACCATTTATATTTAATCCCGCTCACCTCCGAGATTTGTTACAACAAATACTTATGTCTAAATAGTAAAAAATAGGGCGGAGATGTCTCGGATCATAATCATGGTTCAATATGGCTCACGGACACATTATTCACTATTTTGTGCATAATCTATTTATATTAGGGTAAATTAGCTAAATCATCATTATATTATCGAATTTTTTAATTAGATCACCAATCCAAAAAAAAATTCAAACACATAACTCTATACTAATAAATGTTCGTGATAAGTGGATTTATATCTACTTAGAGCGCTTCATATCGGCTTAAATTGATTGTTTTGGACTCAAGTTTTTTGTAGTTTTGATTTGTTTTGCTTAGTTGTGCAGAATTACGAGAATGTTGATTAAGGTGGATGCTTCTATCGTTTTTGGAGAATTAATTGATTAAAATTCGGATTTCTGAGAAGGGTTGCGCAGTCTACACTATTTTGGCCATATCTTGAGTTCTAGAAGTCCGTTTGAGGCCCATAAGCAGTCCACGCGAAGATAACGAGATTCTCTATCATTATAAAGTGGCCCAGATGTCCAATCACAACTGGAAAGGTTCGGAAATACTAAAGAAAAGCAGATACGAATTTTCCTTAAAAACAGATTCAGTTTAGGAAACGTATTTTGCAGAAATTCTATTATAATTCTGTTTTGGTATTTTCTTGCTGGGCAAGACTTTTAGAGCCTATATAAACACATCTAGATATAGTTTTTTGGAAAATCGAAAAATTATTGTACATAACTTGTATATTCTAGTATAGAGAGATTGGAGATAGCTATTCACTTTTCTTTGGAGATTGAAGGTTTTTCTCTATTCTTTATAATATTATGTGTTCATATTATATCTCTTGCTTTATTAGTTTAATTATGTATGAGTAGATAATTAATCTAGGGTTAAGTAGAACCCTAGTTATGATTGATGTGTGATTTTCCCAATTCCCCCAGTTTGATTGTTTAATTGCTCTTGCTTATTGAGTTGTTTTAATTAGCAATTACAAATCAGGCGTGATTATGTTTATTGTTTGAACCATTGTCTATTTATCAACGAGAGTTGGATTTAGATGGTTGTGATTTATCCAATGAGGACATGAACTTCTCCATGAGAATAGGTAGAACGGATTGTTAGAAAGTTAGGGTGCTGTGATTAATGTCTCTAAATTGCATGATACCATGAGAATAGGCTTGATTGTATTTTAGAGAAGCCATTAATACTCGAGAGAGGTTATTGGTAATTTATAGGGCGCACCTTTCCTGTTGAGTATTATACGATTGATTGGGGAGAGAATTCACGATTGCATTAATTCATGCTAGTGGGGATACTTAATTCTGGAAGTTTTAGTTAATTGATTAATTGCATTAGTATAAAATTAGTTTAATAATCTTCGATATTTTGTTGTGTTACTTGCTTGGCTGAATTGAATCGAGAACAACTGGTGATTGACACGTTTGTCTCTGTGGGATCGACTCTGACTTACCCTACTACATAGTTAGAAGGATTTGTTAGATATTATTATTTGATAGGCACGCGACAGCCTTGTCAGTTGGCAATCGTAATACCTGAAAAAAAATTACATCCGTTAAATCTTGATTGACTTTGACGGAAAGATGTTAACTTTCAAGCATCATCGCCACGTTGTTGTCACATAAAAAGTCAAGATCCTGTAACCGATCCGTTTTATTGACCATTAAATGGATTTATTCATTATATTACATACACACTAACATTTAAATTAGTAAAAAAAAATCACACTAACATTTACATACAAACACACTAACATCTTTGCTTGAAGAATGGGAGGATTGAAGCACGAAGATAACAAAACAAGAAATACATCTATTAATCATGTAAGTAACAATCAATAAATTAACACCAAAAAATTCATATTCAAATAGACGTATTTTTTCTTCCGATTTTGAAAGTGTTATCGGGAGAATATTGTATAACAATATTTGTGGAGGTTGCTGGATTTACGGAGCAAAATACGGATATTTTGCTATAAGAAGAATAGGGATTAGGGTTTTGTGTGTATAGGTGTGGCTGAACTTGATAGGTGTTTTCAGGTAAACTGTTTCTCCCCCGTATCAAGGTGCCTACGTACCCTATTTATAGGGATCAAGCCTGACGTAGTTCTTGGAGAGTAAGTTACCTAGACGGGCTAGGGTTTTAAGAGATAAGCCAAAGTCCAAGCCCACTCGTTTGTTTGGGGCTGACGTGGCAGTGATTCATCAACCCTATCCGTGATCCATGACCCAGCTGTGGAAGCCCATAGTCTCGAATGGATATAATCGGCCAATAAAGGATCAATCAGAACCTAGCATGCGACCTCGAGGGATCTGGCCATGCGAAGCGATCCCTTGTGTCCAGCTACTCATGCGACCTTGGGTCTGGCCATGAGCCTTCCAATAAAGAGTGAGACAGCGATCCCAACAGTTTGTAGATATGATGATAGTGCGAAGCGATTCTTTGACAGGATATGACAGTGAGGCGATCCCTAGGAAAGGATCAAGAACGAGGTGGCCCTGTAGCTATGCTGGGCTGATTCCAATAATGGGCTTTAATAATCCAATCTTCATCTTCTAGGCCCATCATAGATTATGAGCCTTTAATTTAGCCAATTAAATCAATTTAGCTGCCATGCCAGATTTGGGCATAACAACTACCTCCCGAGTCCATGTTGCCATTAGAGATGCGATGTGGACTCAAGTACCAATCAGGTGATGCCGCAACGCGAGGCCATGGCTCGTTATTGATATGAATATGACTATTGGAGTAGTCGCGACCCCAAGAATTTGAAGAGGTTTGACAGCTATTGTGTCTCGAGATGTGTATTCAACGGTTGAGATCTTGACACATGTCCATGTCTTTCTCTCTCCTGATGGGCTATATATACCCCTGTCACTATCATTTCCTCTTTTATCTTATTAACACATTGTTGAAGTGCTGTCAGTTTGCTCCCAGATCAAACGCAAGGAATTCTCAGGCTTTATCACCAGCGACCTCAACTTTCTTTAGATTTCTTCAACCTCCTTCAAGAAAAAGTAAGTCTTCATTCCTCTTTTGAATTTAAATTGTTGTTCTTCATCATAATTGCATGATTAGATAGCTTTAGTTGTATGCGATGCGATCCCGTTGGACTGCGATCCCACATAACTAATTTAACCTTGCGATTTCATCCTCGCTTAGATAGAATACCGATCCCTTATTAGTAAAGCATAGCACGTTCCTTTCTTAGAATAGCAACACCATTTAGGTCTCGTGAGAACACGTAGAACCCTTCTGTCCTTTTATTCTTTTCTCCTTTTATTCCCTTTTGATTTCTGTAAGAGCACACACTTACATCTTCACATTCTTTTCAGATGTCGAACGACGATAGCTCAAGGACGCCATCACCGCTTCCAGTCGTATATATTAGCGAGGCGGCTGCTGCTAATATTGCGAGGGCCACAAGCACGAGTGAAAACTCATTTAAACTGTACTTCGATCCCTTGTGGTCAAATGAAGATTATACCAGAGAAGTGCCCTTAGTTTCATGGCGAACAAAACAAGCTTCGAGCTCGCGAGACCGATCCTTAGATGTTCTCCCAGCCCATCGTGAGCCTGAGATCGAGATGACAGATACTGAACGAGAGTTGGAAGCATTGAAGAAAAAAGGAGAGGAGTTCAGTTCGCAAATAGCACAGATTCTTGCTAAAGTGCCTCCTACACAAGCCAAGTCACCCATTATCTTAAGTGATTCTCCCATAGACTCATTAGGCGATGCCTATTATGATATGGAAGGAGGAGCAGACAACGAAGCCAACTCCGACGATGACGACTACGAGGAGCCTTCCTCAGATGATGGAGGTCTTGACGAGGTGTCAAGAGTTGTTAATTTCAAAGATTACGATTATGTTCCCGAGGCATCGCCAGAGCCCTATATTCCAACCCCTCAACCAGAGCTAGAGGGGGTCATATATGTGAACGGGCCTCGTCCTGAGGATATTGAGCCTGGCTCAAAGGTGAAACCGGGTGATCCTCGCATCCTTGCGTGCCGAGACATGTCTTCAACTTTGACAGAGAAAAAAATTAGAGAAGGGGTCGAGAGATTTCGACCTAAAGGTAAAATTATCCTTCCAAAGAGAAGAATGCGATGCTATTGCTTCAATAACGAAGAGAATGGTGGCAGGATCCCACGCATGGTATTAACGATCCCCCTTATGAAGATAGGTGTCTCTTCGCCCCTCCATCCTTTCATCAAAGATGTTTGCGAGACCTACTTCCTTGCTCCCATCCAGATAAGCACAAATGGGTACAGATCCATGATCGCTCTCTACATACTCTACCACAAGCTTGGATATCCTCCCTTGGATGCGAAGACAATGGGCTATTTCCTCCAGTTGAAGCGATGCGGGGCCAAAGACTTTGGCTATGTTTATTTTTCCATATGGCCTGAGTTCAACAATAAAAACCTTCTTCCTGGAGGAATAAGTAATGTCGGTTCGTGGAAGGAGCCATTTTTGTATGTACACGAGGTCCCCAGAGTGAAGACAAGCTTCAACTACTTTTCTGGTGAGATATTTATTCAGATCGTGCTTTTTTGCCTTTTCAAATTATTTGAAATTAACAAGCCTTTTGGCATCGCAGTTGGCCCAGTTCGCACCATTTTGAAAGGTGAAGAAAAGAAACGAGCCGATGAGGTGCTGACCAAATCCACTAAGGAAGAGAGGAATATCAGGACCCTTCTCTCTTTAGAAAACCTTATTGAATGTGGATTCCTCAAGGAAGGAGTTGGATCCACCCCTGAAGCGGGGCCTTCTACAGTGAAACGGTCCTTGCGGAAGAGGAAAGTGCGAGAAGAGGCCTCGTCTTCTTATGTCGAATTAATAGATGCTGAGGGTATTCAATAGTGATTCAACCCACAGCTGTTGCATATTGCACCATGATTTTCATTCTCATACATGCATAACTTTATATTGCTCGTCTTCGCATTTTATTATTCTGTCTTTTAACTTCTCTTTTTCCTTTTGTAGGCATGTCTGATGGTAAGGCTCCCCCCTTCCTTAATGCCAAGAAGGGTGCTAAGACACAGTCTGCTTTGAAGGCTCCTCCCCCAAAACCAACAGCACCTTCTAAGAAGGTCGTTAGCGACCCCCCAGCCCAGTCGAACATAGCTGGAGAACCCCTGACATCTCCTGATCAAACTCCCTCCAAGCGACCCAGAATAGAGGGGTTTAAAGATGGACCCTCTCGACCACCTTCCGGGGTCATTACTGCGACGGCTTCACAACATCTCTTTGCTGCATTGGGAACTCAGTATTCAGACGAGGCTGAGACCTCAGGGTGGTGGAAGGCATCGCCAGAAGAGAATGCTAAAGCCTTAACCAGGTGTTTAGCTGAAGCCTTCATCCGCCAAGCCGCTCATACCAAACATTTTGCTCAGCTTGACAAGAAGAACAAAGTCCTTGAGTTCCAAAAGGCTGAAGACAAACGATCCCTAGAGGAAACCTACAAGAAAAAGCTTTCCCAAGATACTGCCCAAATCAGAACAGACCTGAAGGCAGCTCGCCGAGAAAGGAATGAATTTGAGAAATCTTTCAAGGAGCTGCAAACGTCCAGCGAAGAAGCCATGAAGAAGAAAGATGAGGAAATCGCGAAGCTATCCAATGAGCTAAACGCTGCTAAAGCCACTCTGTCAACCGCTGAGGATGCGTTCCTGGTCAAGGGGCAAGTTAGCTTCATGAAGGGATTCATCAGAACGATCCCTGATTTTGACTGGGATCAACTTGGCCCAGGCAATGCTGACTTCGCTGAGACTTTGAAGAAAGAAATTGCAGCTGAGGACGCTGAGGAGAAGCGGCTCGCAGAGGAGGCCAGGATTGCTGAAGAAGCAAGGCTAGCTGAAGAAACCGCCAAAGCCAATCAGGACAAGACTGCTCCTTGATTTGTTTTTAACTATTGCCATTTCAAGTTCTTGAACTAGGGATGCGGGCTCCCTTTTAATGCTTCGCAAGTTATAACAATATTTTTTGATTAACTCTGATAACTGCAAGTCTCTTGGGATCGCATAGCGACCCATATTAACTTTGATTTCTTCTATGTTTCCAATATAATTGCCTTTGTTTCCATGTTAATTGTCTTCATAGTAATATTGTGCTTTCCATTTGCATAAATCTTCATGTAGGTTGTCTTCGTTAGTTTAGATGCGATCTGTGTTCGCAGATGCGAAGTGCCTTGATAATAGCAGTTATGAACTGTTACCTTGAGATAATAGCAAGTGCGATCCTAGCATCGTTGAGATGGCTTGGACCTTAAAGTGTAAATGCTAACAACTGGCTAGCAAGTTTATTTTGAATGCAAAATAAAAAAATAATTCGTAAAGCAAACGAACTCACATAATGAAAAAAGTAGGGGCGATGCCCAAAGTTTTATTGATAGTGGCACGGCCCAAGTTTGACAAGTAGGGGGGATGCCCTAAAATGAATTGTGGGGCGAGGCCCAAAAAATCATTACATCATAAAGGGGAGGTGTCTATATGATCACTACCCCCCAGTACTTTGTATGAATTTATTCATGCTAAGTAGTAGTAATAGATAGAAACTACCAGAAACAAAGCTTTCACTGGAAGTACTTTCTCAAGTGTTCCGCGTTCCAGGCTCGCAGAATAACTTTGTCCTCCATATCAGTGAGATAGTAGGTTCCCTCTGATAGAGTTGCATAGATTTTGTAGGGTCCTTCCCAGTTAGCACCGAAAACTCCATGTCCCGGGACCCTAGTGTTAGGCATGACCCTTCTAAGTACTAGGTCACCTGTACGTAGGGATCACACCTTGACCTTTCCATTGTAATACCTTGCGGTCCTTTGTTGGTAAGCTGTGAGGCGTGGCTGGGCCTCGCTTCTTATTTCTTCAATCATATCCAGATAGAGCCTATGATTGACTTCATTATACTCAGGGTCATAGTGTTCCCTTCTGAACGATCCCGAACCAACCTCCACTGGGACCATGGCCTCGCACCCATAGGTGAGAGAAAATGGGGTCTATCCAGTAGTGCTCCTTGGGGTCGTGTTGTATGACCACAGGACCCTTGGTAATTCTTCAGGCCAATTACCCTTGCTTTCTTCCAGCTTTGCCTTTAAAGTATGCTTAATTATCTTGTTGACGGCCTCAGTTTGGCCATTTGTCTGAGGATGGCTAACAGCTGAAAAACTTTTCTTGATCCCCAAATTCTCACAGAATTCCTTCATTTCCTTGTTGTCAAATTATTTCCCATTATCTGATATGAGTTGATAAGGGATCCCATAATGACACACGATTGCTCTGTATACGAAGTCCTTTAGCTTCTTGGCAGTGATCGTTGCAAGTGGCTCAGCCTCGGCGCACTTGGTGAAATAATCTACTGCCACCACTACGTACTTAACTCCCCCTTTAGCTTTGGGTAATTCCCCAATTAGATCAATACCCCACATAGCAAAGGGCCATGGGCTCGTGAGCGAAGTGAGTTGAGAGACCGGTGCGTTGCTGAAGTTAGCGATCCTCTGATAGGCATCGCATTTTCTGGAAAACTCAAATGCATCCCTTTTTAGTGTGGACCAATAGTACCCTTGGCGAAGAATCTTTTGGGCCAACGAACTACCCCCCGAGTGATTGCCACATATTCCTTCATGTACCTCCCTCAGAATATAAGTACATTCCTCACCATCTACACATCGCAACAGCGGGGTGTTGAACCCTCTTCGATATAAGACCTCGTCGTAAATGACATAACGAGCAGCCTGATATTTGACCTTCCTAGCTTCTCTTTTATCTTGTGGCAGAGTCCCATTTTTCACATATTCCCATATAGGGGTCATCCATGTTGGTTCTGAGTTCGCGACTTCCATAATAAACTCTTCAGGGACACTAGGCTTGGTCTGAATTTCCAATGGTATAACCCCAAGTAAAGTGGCTTCGCAGCGCGAGCCCAATTTTGCTAGGGCATCGGCACCTTAATTTTTTGCTCTCCTGATAAATTCCACCTTGACTTGTTTGAATAATTTCATCAATCTCTGCACACATAACAGATAGAGCTCGATTTGGGGCCCCCTGGCCTGCCATCCGCATCCAATGTGACCCGTAACCAGCATAGAATCACTGTATGCATTAAGATTTTTAACTTTCATTTCAATTGCAAGTTTAAGGCCAATAATCAGGGCCTCGTATTCAGCTACATTGTTAGATGCTCCAAACGTGAAGTGAACCGCACTGCTTATCTTGCGACCCTCAGGAGTAACAAGTTCGATCCCTGCTCCGGCTCCTTCCTTATTAGAGGCACCATCCACATAAAGTTCCCACCACGAGGATGAATTTTTAGTTTTGACCTCGCTACTGATCTTTTCAGGGATCGTTATGAGAGCCCAAGAGCCTTGCTCAATGTACGGAGGAAACTCAAGTATGAAATCTGCTAGGGCCTGACCCTTTAGAGGCCCTCGTGGCTTATATTCAATGTCAAATTGGCTTAGTTCCACAGTCCACTTCAAGAGCCTTTCTGATGTTTCTGGTTTGTGCATCACTTTCCTTAGAGGATAAGATGTGCGAACCTCAATTTTGTGAGCATGAAAATATGGCCTTAATTTTCGCGAGGCTAATACCAAGGCATAGGCGAGCTTCTCCATGTTTGTATATCACTTTTCTGCATCTAGCATCCTTTTGCTGATGTAATACACCGGGTATTGAATTTTCCCCTCCTCGCGTACCAACACTGCACTGATCGCGTATTCAGACACAGCGAGGTAGACAATGTGGACCTCGCCATTAAGGGGCTTCGAGAGAAGTGGTGGCGAGCCCAGGTGTTCCTTTATTTTCTGAAAAGCCTCCTCGCATTCCGATGTCCATTCAAAGTTTTTTCCCACCTTTTTAATGGCCTTAAAGAACTCATGGCACCTATCTGATGATTTGGAAACAAACCGATTGAGAGCTGCGATCCTTCCTGTTAAACTTTGAACTTCTTTCACGCTTCTTGGGGATCGCATGTCCATTAAAGCCTTTATTTTTGCAGGGTTTGCTTCGATTCCCCTGTGGTTGACAATGAACCCCATGAACTTTCCAGATTCAACTCCAAAGACACACTTTTGGGGGTTGAGCTTCATTTTGTATTTCCTTAGTATATCAAACATCTATGCGAGGTGAGAGATGTGATCCCCAGCTTCCTTAGACTTGACCAGCATGTCATCTACATAGACTTCCATTGTCTTGCCAATTTGTTTCTCGAACATCATATTAACGAGCCTTTGGTAGGTAGCCCCAGCATTAAGGAGACCAAAGGGCATCCCTATGTAGCAATAGAGACCTCTATCCATGATGAACGAGGTGTGCTCTTGATCAGGACCATACATGGGTATTTGGTTGTACCCGGAATAAGCATCCATGAAAGAAAGAAGTGCATGCCCTGCTGTTGCATCCACTAACTGGTCGATCCTTGGTAGTGGAAAACTATCCTTGGGACAATGTTTGTTGAGGTTGGTAAAGTCCACACATGTCCTCCACTTTCCATTTGGCTTCTTCACGAGGACAGGATTCGCGAGCCAATCAGGGTGAATGATTCCCTAATGAGCCCGACTTTGAGGAGTCTGTCCACCTCTTCTTTGAGAGCCTCAGCTCGTTCTCCACTTATAGGTCGCCTTTTCTGTCTAACTCCCTTCTTGCTTGGATCCAAGTTTAGCTTATGACACATCACATTAGGATTAATCCCAACCATATTTTCATGCGACCAGGTGAACACGTCAAGGTTGGCCTTCAGGAAAGTGACCAGCCTTTCTCTCAAATCAGGGCTGAGTTGCGACCCTATTTTCAACACCTTTGAAGGGTCCTGCACATCAACAAGGACATGAATTATGTCTTCAGCTGCCCCGGCTCGCTCCACATGTTCTGGGATGCGAGGATCAAGGTCTAGATCATATCCACGAGCCTGACTTGATTCTACCTTGCAGGGATTGGCACCCGCATGCCCATACTCCTTAACAACAGTTGTTGTATGTGTAATTCCATTTGGCAGTTCTGTCAGTGTAGATGTTTCCTTGCGAACCCATTTTCCCTTTCGAGCTCGCACAGCGGCCTGCTCTGGACTCTCCTCGCTGTCACTATCCATAGCCACTTCAACGATCCCTTCCTGGAGAACCATTACTGGTTGCGAGGCTCCCATCATCAAAGCACCTGGTACTGGTTCTACTTGAATTCCCAAATTATCAAAATAATCAGATGGGAGCTCCTCAATTGAGATCATGTTACAATCTGTTGGAGGTACAAAGGTTGTCTTGCGAGGCCTGCTTTCCTCCTCGCATTCCATCTTATCCGTCAAAGAATTACTCCCTCTTTCTGCTGACTTAAAGGCCTTGTTATAGCACTCACGAGATTCATGTTGTGCTCCCTTGACACACCCGACTCCATTTGGGGTAGGGAACTTCATAGAGAGATGGTAAATAGAAGTGACCACCCTCATTTCTTTTAGTATTGGCCTCCCTACAATAGCATTATAGGCTGAAGGTTGATCAACCACCATAAAATCTGTGATCTGGGTAGTAATACAGGGCTCATCCCCTAAAGTGACGGGGAGCCTTATGAGGCCCTTGACATTGACTGAAGCTCCAGTAAAACCGTAAAGATGCCCCACGGTAGGGGTAAGGTCTCTATCCACGAACCCCATTTTCTGATAGACCTCGTATGTTAGAACATTCACTGCACTTCCATTGTCCACAAGGACCCTGTGAACATTCTGCGATCCAATGCGAATTCGGACAACGAGGGCATCTGAGTGAGGGTGGTGGACCCACTTCGTATCTTCTTCAATGAACATGATATTCGTATCTTCCCCCTTGAAGAGCTTTGGGGGTCGCTCCTGCAGGTGATGAACATTAATGAGGGGTCGCCCTTGAGCTTCGCGTGCGTATCTCTCCCTAGCTTTGTTACTGTCTCCTCCGAGGTGGGGTCCACCAATTATCACATGGATACTTCCTCCTCGCGTTTCCCTTTCTTGAATGACTGGATTCTGTTCAGGTGGCGGAACTTGATTATAACCAAGGCCAGACTTGGGATTATGTTTCTTCACCTCGCGAACTGCCCATTCAGTTAACTTTCCATCACGAATTAACTGATCCACTTGCTGTTTGAGCTCCCGGCAAGTCGTTGTATCATGCCCTGTTTGTTCATGAAAGGCACAATATCTGCTAGTATCTGCAGTTCCCTTCGGACCCATCTGTGGAGGCCTCTTAAATACCCCCTTGTTTGCATTGACTGCGTAGATATGATCAATTGGGGCGACCAGAGGAATAAATTTGTCTTCATTCCTCGCAGGACGAGCTCGAGGAGGGGATCGCCTCAAAGGATCGCGTTCTCTCCTTTTTGGGCTGGGGCTTCGACTTCGATCCCGTCTTCGCCTCGGACTTCTGGAGTCCTTTCTTTTTATTCCCCTGTTCCTACTCCAACTGCTACTCCTTTCATTATTCTTCTTCAGATCTGCAAGTGACTTCTCAACGCGCTTGAAAGGCTCAGCGACCCTATGCAATTTAGAAAGCGTACTATGGGTTTGTTCTTGTAACTTCTTCCAAAATTCAGTCCCTTCCCTCACTCCAGCAATGAGGAAATTTTTTACAGCTTCATCATTTGCACCTCATACGCGAGGCACCTCTGCATTAAATCTCTTGAAATAATCATGAAGAGTTTCTCCTTCCTTCTGTTTTATGTTTGCCAAGGTAGACACAGGGGGTGCGTAGAGCATCGAGGATTGGAACTGTTTGATGAAGATGTCCACGAACTGTTCCCAAGAATCTATGACAACTAGGGATCCTAGCTTTGAAAACCACTGCTGGGCACTTCCCCTTAACGAAGCCGCAAACAACCTACACCTCGCCAATTGTGATACTTGATACACGTCCATCTCATTATTGAATCGAATAACGAACTCGGCTGGATCAGTCTCTCCATTATAGGTCATGTCTGAATGATGACCTCGAAACACTGCAGGTAATGGGGCAGTGCGAATTTCATGAGTGAAGGGTGAGGAGGAGCCCATATTACTGAAAATCCCTTTCTCATTATTCATCACGTCCAATGCCTTTTTCAACTCCTCCAGCTTATAGTCCCTGATCCTGACCTCTTTATCTCCATCCTTCTTTTCTCCAGTGCTCGCATGATGAGATTGAGTCTTCTTTGGGATGCTAGACTCTTCTTGATCATTTCTATGATCCTTCTTTTTACATTCCTCCTCTCGGTGTTGGGACCCCTCGCGATCTCGATGAGACGGGGGTCTGTCATCGTGATGATGGGACCGCTCTCGACGAGGAGAGGGGGGTCTGTCATCGCGACGATGTGACCGCTCGTGATCTCGACGAGGAGACAAAGGTCGAGAAGAGCCTTTGCTTTTATTTTTAGATCCTCCATCCTTGTTAGTTTTGAGCTTCACCAACTTGAGACGGAGATCGTGCTCGCTGAGTTTCTTTCCAACTCGGTCAAAGACACTAACAGATCTTCCTTCAGATGAAGCGGGCTTCGCCTTCGACCCCTCCCTATTCATAGTAGCTTCCTCCTCGTTCCAATCGGGGTTCGTTTGGTCTGTCACCACATCATCAAAATCCCCAATTAACTTCTTAGCGGGGCCCTTGCTACTTTCTGCTTGATGAGTTCGATCCTCTGTCCTTGTATTCCTCTTGAAGCCTCTAGAACTATGTCGCTTCTCCATCTTGGCCATTTTTTCCTTTACCTCAATCATTTGATCACCGAGGCCTTTCAAAAATAACATGACTTCGCTAGGTAAGGCCACTTGTTGGACAACAGGGGGTGTTTTCTCCTTCTCAAATTCATCCTCGATCCCCTCATTACGCACCTCGCTTTCTGGTAGATTCCTCTTCTGGGGTTCGTCCTTATTTCTCCTGTGCGATCCCGGGGTCTCTCCTTCTCCATTTTTCTTCTTGTGTGATTTAGTCATCGTTCTCCCAATCAATGACCGATGCCCCTCCTTATGAAAAAAGAGGGGGCTGGACTTGGCAGGTTTCTCGATTTGTCTTGTATATCGGTCGCTATATGCCAAGATGCCTGCGTACCTATGTTTATATAGGATCAAGCCTACGCAGTTCTGTGAAATTGATTTGTGTCTATCCCTTAGAGACTTTAGGGATAAACTTCGTTAATCTGGGTGATTACTGATTTAATCTTATCGTTGTGATATCTTCCTGATTTGAAGAATATCGTTTGGAGATATTTTCTGTTATTGATTGATTGAGATTGATTCTTTCCTCACTTCAGAGAGAGGATAAAACTTAGCAGTTAAGCAATAATTATTAATCTGAATTAATAATTAATAGATATTAAAAATTTGGGAGATTATTAGACCTGCCGAAATTATGGCATAACAACTAGCCCCCAGCTCTTCAGTGTAGCTTGCTGCAGTGGAGAACTAAGAATTCTTCAAGCTTTCCAAATTTCTTCAATCGCTGAAAAAACTGAAAATAGATGATTAGAAAAACACTTAGAGCACCATTGTGCTCGTTAGGCGTATGCGAATGCAAGTGTGATAGCATGCGATGACCACTATAAGATATATATTTGCCAAGGTTTTCAAATGTGCGAGCATAAATAATATTTTTGAAATCCTTTGCGATCCTTGTTGTCTAGTTAGGACCTTGGCACTTGTATATATCCCGAATTGGCGTACACGCTTTTCAAGTGTCTGATGCAACCGCATAAGGATGTGTCTGGAGAGGTCTTCACTAAGAAATGTAGATGTAATTCTGGCGAACTTTCTGGTGAACTTTGCACGTGCGCTGGCTGTGCATGTCTGAAAGATATTTTGCATAAGGATGCCTTCCCACCCATGCGACCTTGAGCTCAAGATCTGGTCATGGGCCTTCAATAATAATCCAGAGGATGCTGCACTTTACTAAGCGTGTAGCATTACGAGATTTATAACTTATCCAGGCTACCCTACTTGGCAATTTAGTTCGCAAGTTTGTAAATATTTTTGACATATATGTATTATCGCGACGATATATGAAAAATATTTTACAAATCCAAAAGCAATAATAAATATGCTCTTTTAAGAGTGTCGCGATATTTATTTTCTTCAAATATAATGCTCTCTTTCTTGTAGAAAATCTTTTACAAAATTATGTGTTTCGCATATATAATTCAAAGCATGCAGCTCGTACGAGATTGTGAAACAAATCCGCAAATCATCAAAATAAATAGGCACAGTTCATCGACATAAATATCTCGTACGATATTTTCTAAATCGCAATAATTTTACAAGCATAAAAATATATTGCTAGCACGAATTTTTTGAATAATAAATATTTTTTCTAAAAATATTTAAAAATATGATTGATGCATGCATGCGTGACATGGCATAATGATATTTAAGCAATATTTATGAAATTGCAGGAAAAAATAGAACAAAAGACTTATCTTTTAATATTTGGATCAGGCGTTAAACAGTCTCCTACCATTCCTTTTTTTTTTGCCTGCCTCTGTTTCTTGATTATTTTTTTTCCGCTACTTGATTGCTTCTTTTTTTTCCATGTGCGTCACCTGGCTATTTTGATGTTTTGAGCTTTTCTTATGCTTGTTCTGCGCCTTTTTTTATCGATTTCCTTGCATTTTGTTTTTTTATTTTCCGATAAAACCTCTGCCATTTTTTTGTTTTTTCTTTGATGATGTCGTGTTTTGCTTCGTCCCTATTTTGCTTCGTCCTCGTGCTACGTATCCTTTGCTCTCATTTTTCAAGTGTTTTCTTTGAATCATTCATCAGGGCCCGCCACATGTGTCCATCGTTACGTTTACCGTTGCTTTGATTTTGTTGTTGGCTATTGCCCTGTTTTTTGTTGCTTCATTTTCTTTTTCTCCGAGTTGTTTTTAACTCCATCCATGCTCGTGGTCCTGATTCATCCTTAGCAGTCAGCCTCTTCCTATTTTTCTTCTACCGTGTATTGATATAAGCCCGAAATCCCCACTGTGTGTATCAAAAAATCCCCTATATGTTTTGAATTATATGTCCTCCACATATAATAATAATCCCCTCCTTCTAGCGCCAAATGTTATCGGGAAAATATTGTATTACAATATTTATGGAGGTTGCTGGATTTACGGAGCAAAATACGGATATTTTGCTATAAGAAGAATAGGGATTAGGGTTTTATGTGTATAGGTGTGGCTGAACTTGATAGGTGTTTTCAGGTAAACTGTTTCTCCCCCGTATCAAGGTGCCTACGTACCCTATTTATAGGGATCAAGCCTGACGTAGTTCTTGGAGAGCAAGTTACCTAGACGGGCTAGGGTTTTAAGAGATAAGCCAAAGTCCAAGCCCACTCGTTTGTTTAAGGCTAACGTGGCAGTGATTCATCAACCCTATCCGTGATCCATGACCCAGCTGTGGAAGCCCATAGTCTCGAACGGATAGAATCGGCCAATAAAAGATCAATCAGAACCTTGCATGCGACCTCGAGGGATCTGGCCATGCGAAGCGATCCCTTGTGTCCGGCTACTCATGCGACCTTGGGTCTGGCCATGAGCCTTCCAATAAAGAGTGAGACAGCGATCCCAACAGTTTGTAGATATGATGATAGTGCGAAGCGATCCTTTGACAGGATATGACAGCGAGGCGATCCCTAGGAAAGGATCAAGAACGAGGTGGCCCTGTAGCTATGCTGGGCTAATTCTAATAATGGGCTTTAACAATCCAATCTTCATCTTCTAGGCCCATAATAGATTATGAGCCTTTAATTTAGCCAATTAAATCAAATTAGATGCCATGCCAGATTTGGGAATAACATAAAGTATTCGAACAATTATTATACGGGATTTCAATCGAAGACGGTGAGATTTTTGAACTAGCCATGGAATGAGTTAGAATGCAACGCTGCATTTCCAACTTAAAAAACTTGGAAAGAGGAAATATGTATAAGATAAAATGACTTAATTGCACTTTGCACCCCTGTACTTAGGCAAAAATTCACTTTGATGCCTACTATTCAAACAATTGCAATTTGCATCCCGATTGTTTCAATCCGGTTACAGTTTGCACCCCTTTAACGATTTCAAGCTAATTTTGACCGTGACCGTTAGTTAAAATGAGGGTATTTTGGTTATTATACTCTACAATAATTTTTAAAATTAAATTATTTCAATTACTTTTATATTTTTTAGATTTACCAACATTTTATCTACAATTCACAGATTTTTTAAAATATAATTTATAATTCATATTTTTATAAAGGCTTAATGACCTTTTAGTCCTCGAAGTTTTATACGAAATACCTATCAGCCCTCACTGTTTCAAAACGTTCCTTTTAGCCCCTGAAGTATCCGTAAAGGTCCAATTAACCCTTGTACCGGTATAAAAAATTGTAACGGTACGTATCGGATGGGCAAAATAGACATTACATGTGTCCGTTACAATTTTTTTTAATTTGTACCGGTATAAGGGTTAATAGGACCTTTCCAGTTTCCGGATACTTCAGGGGCTAAAAGGTACAACGTATTAAACTTGAGGGTTTGATGGGTACAAAAGGTCATTACTATATCTACTCATCTATACTATACTATGAGATGCGCTCTCCACTCATCTATACTATACTATATTATAATAAACGAAAGGGGGTATAATTTGTAGTTCGGTTATCCCTTTTTTGGTTTTGGTTATCCCTCATTTACAATCGTTAGATTTTCAACTCAAATAAATCAAAATCGCCATATACAACAATACTAAAAGTGATTATATACAAATGTCTAAGGTTCGATTCCCGCCAACAACATGTTAATTTAAATTTAATACTAAAAATTATTCTATAAAAAAATGTAAGGTTCGAATTCTTCCAATAACATATTGAAATTGAAATTTATAATAATATCTATACTATTATATTAAAGCTGAAACATTGAAAGTTTTGGTTGTTTTGGTTTTCGGTATAGTTATCCTATTTATTAAAATAAATAATAACATAATATAATTAATGGTAATTAACCGATTGTGTTTTTCACATTTACTTTTTAGTTGAATATATTGCCTTATAAACACCTAAAAAATCAATCGTATCGTATCTTTCAATCATTAATATTTTCTTTCTAATTAAAACATGTTACCATTTTGATTTAAAACTAATCTTATAATCATTAATATATACCCGAAAATATCACACCATATTTTTTAATTATTAATAAAATTTATTAAAAATCCGTACATTATTTATAATAGGGAAACATTAGTATAATCCGTAAACAAGAGTATATTAAATTATATAAAATTAAAATTAAAAAAATATGAAAAATAATGATTATATAAATACATAATTGTAATGTTAAATAAAATTTATAACATAATAAAAGAAACCCGTGCATCGCACGGGCATTGAAAGTTTTCCGGTTCGATTTTCAGCACAGTCATCCTAATTATTAAAATAAATAGTAAAATAATATAATTAGTGATAATAAGTTGATTGCCTTTTTAAATTAAAAGAGGTTTACTTTTAATTGATTGATTAAGACTTACATCCAATGATGTTGTTTATATAGTAGATTATGCATTAAATTCAAGCTCAGCACCATCAACATGCATTGGCCATAACAGTCAATAGTAAATTTTCAAGGCATTCAAAGTTGTAACTACCAAGATACTTTCAAAGATCTATAAAGATAAGACAATGCTAAAATGAAAAACAGTCGGACCTTAATTGAATAAAAGGTATTCAAACTGATTACATGGAAATTATACTAGTATGCACCAAGCATGTATACTTCGAAAATTTCTCAGTTTCTACTACATCATTTTTAATTTAATTTTCACAGCCTCCATGGAGGTTTAATACCCATTCATGCCTTCCTTGCATTGGCCTCTGCTTCGATCTGCTTCCATGACACTGTCACAGGTCTGGGGAATAAATTTCAGGCTTTATCTGATCAGACCACAGATGCCAATGCCATGCTAAGGATCATGTTCAAAAATCTATATGGAGACAAGCTGGTTACTGAAGTCCCAGTGCATGATTTGACTAGGTTTGAAGTACAGAGACTTAAAGAACAATCCCTGTCTGGCTTCAAATCTACTGATTGTTCAGCAAGGTAGATGCACTTGAAAAGGAGGTTGCTACTCTCTCACGATCCAATGCTCATCTGACAGAGAAAGTTGAAACTCTTACTGAGCAGTTGAACACTCAAGCCACCACCACAGCTAATGTTCTTCTGCATCAACAATCTATGTTGGCTGCCATGATGAAGCACATGGGTCTCCCTCTACCTGAAGAATCTTCGAACCCTAAGGTCACTCCTACAGCCTCTGTGCCTGACAACAAGCCTAAGGGGGAGAAGAGGACATCAAGGAATTCGAATACAAAGGGGGAGAAACCTAAGGAGAAAGGTATAAAGCTAAAGGAGGGTGGCCACCAAAGTGCATCTAAATCCCTAACTCATGTGCCAGGAAAAGGGAAATCAAAAGTTGATGAGCCCCCAACCACTCTGCCAGTTGTCACTCTACCAACTGTGCATGTCATCACTCCAAGTGGCCAGAAGCAATCCATCACAACCACAGTGGTTGCAGGGAGTATGCCATCTGATAACTCTCCATATACTAAAGTTGAAAGTGTCAAACCTGTAGAAGTAAAGGTGGTTACTGAGGCCAAGCTACAAGAAGTTGCAAACTCTAATTTCTACCATGATGATGCATTCTTGAAGTTTCTGAAAGTCTCAAGGGAACAGGCTGATGACACTCAAATATATCTAAGGAAGCTGAGGGATCAGATCAATTACTTCACTGTGATACACTACGCCATAAGTGAGCATACACAACCCTTTTTACAAAGCGTTGCACAGAAAGCATTTTGTTAGATAGAAATTTTGGGTCTTTTGCAACTGAGCTGAACTGGTGTTGCGTTAGATATAAATTAGTGTTGCGTATTACCCACAGTGTTTCACATTATGCAACACTAACTGATGGCATTGCGTTAGATATTTTTTTATTTTAATAAATGGTGACGTGGCAGAAGTGGGACCCACATGTGTTGACGTGGCATTTGCTGACGTGGCAGAAGTGGGGCCCACCTTTGCTGACGTGGCATTTGCTGACGTGTCAGAAAGCGTTGCATTAGATACCAGTAGTGTTGCGTTTGCTGTTTGAAGTGTTGCATTAGATTTATATATATATATTTTTAATAAAATATGACGTGGCAGATGTGGGACCCACCACTGCTGACGTGGTAGTGTGGGACCCACAAGGGTGACGTGGCAGGAGGCCCATCATGCTGACGTGGCACTTATGGGACCCACAATTGCTGACGTGGCAGAAGTGGGGCCCACCTTTGATGACGTGGCAGAAGCGTTGCATTAGATACCAGTAGTGTTGCATTTGTTGTTTGAAGTGTTGCATTAGATATTTATTTTCTTTTATTAACTATTCTTGTCCCGAATGATGAATCTATTTTTTTAAATTATTTTTTCGACGTTCCAATCGCACGGATGTCAAGATATAACGATTTTAGTGATGCGGTAATTTTTCAAAAAAATTCCTACATGTATTTGGTTTGATTTTATAACGGTCAAACCGGTCAAAGTCGACGTTCCTTTTAACTAGTCTTGTCCCGAATGATGAATCTATTTTTTTTAATGATTTTTTCGACGTTCCAATCGCACGGATGTCAAGATATAACGATTTTAGTGATGCGGTAATTTTTCAAAAAATTCATACATGTATTTGGTTTGGTTTATAACGGTCAAACTGGTCAAAGTGGACTTTCATTTTAACTAGTCTTGTCCCGAATGATGAATCTATTTTTATAAATTATTTTTCTACGTTCCAATCACACGGGTGTCAAGATATAACTATTTTAGTGATGTGGTAATTTTTTAAAAAATTTCCTATATTTATTTGATTTGGTTTTATAACGGTCAAACCGGTCAAAGTGGACTTTCCTTTTAACTAGTCTTGTCCCGAATGATGAATCTATTTTTTAAATTCATTTTTTCGACGTTACAATCGCACGGATGTCAAGATATAACGATTTTACTGATGCGGTAATTTTTCAAAAAAATTCCTACATGTATTTGGTTTGGTTTTATAACGGTCAAACCGATCAAAGTGGACTTTTCTTTTAACTAGTCTTGTCCCGAATGATGAATCTATTTTTTAAAATTATTTTTTCGACATTCCAATCGCACGGGTGTCAAGATATAACGATTTTAGTGATGGGGTAATTTTTTAAAAAATTTCCTATATTTATTTGGTTTGGTTTTATAACGGTCAAACCGATCAAAGTGAACCTTTTTTTTAACTAATATCTTTCCGAATGAAATTCTATTTTTTTAAATTATTCTTTCGACATTTCAAACGTATGGATGTTAAGGTATAACGATTTTTGTGTTTTGGTAATTTTTTAAAAAATTTCCTAGATATATTTGGTTTGATTTTGTACTAGTCAAACCGGTCAAAGTAAATATTTCCTTTAACATTAATTTATTTTTAAAATTATGGAAAATAGGTGTATTATCAAAATATATAAAATTAAAATACATTTTAATTTTTCTTTCATTTTATAATTTGATAAATGATATATTTTAATTTTTTTAATTTTTTTTATGTTGCAATAAAAATTTTTTAATGAAAGTACGCACGTGACACACACAAGCAGCACAGGCTGAAAATTTGGGCGGAAAAATTTGGGAGGATTTCCCCCCTTCACAAATTTGGGTGCCCTCGACTTTCCCCTAAAAAATTCTAACTTCCCCCCAAAACAGTCCCTCTAATCTCAATTATTCACTCTCTTAACTCTCTCTCTCTCTACTCTATCTCAAAGTTCTTCATGAGTCTGCTGTCTCTCTACCGTTCTCTACAATTTGGGATTGTAGACTGAGTTCTCTTTGGATTCATTTAGGATTTCGATTATGGATAAATTTAGGGTTTTCTCTCAATTCAGGTTCACTCAATTCGGGTTCTAGGCGATGGGTTCAAAGGGAGCCTCTAATAACCCAAGATTAGGTGATGGTGCTATTCATGGTCTCGTCTCTCTCTCTCTCTCTCTCTTTCTCTCTCTCCCTCTCTCCCTCTCCACTCTCTCTCTCCCACCTTCTCTCCCCCCTCTCTCTCCTATCTCACACTCACACACGATAATGTAGCAATTATATATAAATTGTTTATTTTTATTCAAGATTTATATGTATAGAGATGCACTATAGTTGTTTATGTATGTAATTCAATTTTGTTGTTGAATTACAGAAAGATTTTCATTGAGGATTTATTAGTTATGGTTTTTCTGTCATTATTTTCTGCCTCTGTTCTCTTTTTTGACATTTTGGACACATACGTAAACAACTATAGTATCATGTTGGACACATCTTTTTTGACATTTGGTTATGAAGTCTAACAAGATTTCGGAAAACCTAGAGGGTGAAGAGGAAGCCTAACAAGATTTTGGTGTGCCTAAGAGAGTGAAAAGTGGCCCAAAGTTTTGATCTGTTATACAAATAAACCTCTCCATTTCTCTTGTAGTGTATTTGAGATGGGTATTGGCAGATAAATAGCTCTTGCTGCTTACCTTGTCTTGCTGCTTACCTTGTGTAATGTTTCCAGAAGGTATAAATGGATGACGTATGGAGAGTCAGACGCTGCTCGTGCGGCAGTAGGTTCAGATCTTCGCGACTATGGATTACCAAAAGTGAGTGATTGAGCTTTATTATCTCATGTATAATTCTTTTTTGTATCAACTATGAATTAGTTCTCCTTCAAGAACTTACTTAGTGATGTTTAAGGGTCCTTGTATTTTACTACTTGTTTTTGCTTGTTGATTTCCATTTATTAGACCCCAGACAAAAGCTCACAGAATAAATAATATAAGATTAGAAACTAATAATAGTTGTATCTTGGGTCTTTTGCGGAACAGGGAGCTTGCGTGGGACTATATTTTAATAATACACCAGAGTGGCTCATTGTGGATCACAGTTGCTCAGCGTACTCATGTATTGCAGTCCCATTTAATGATACTCTTGGTGGGTATGTGTCATACTTGAAATTCTTACCATCAAGGATGGGTTAAATGAACATACTTTTATCATATCTGCTCTGCAGGTCCTAATGCTGTCAAGTATATTGTGAATCATGTTGATCTTCAAGCTGTCTTTTGTGAGCCAAAGACACTAAACACAGTGAGTTTTAGTCTCCCACAACATTGTGTAGACTTGTCCAGTTTAATTCCCTCTAGGAAGAAATATGAATAAAAAGATAAATTCATTGGATACTAATTTCCTAATATGTGTATTAATTACAGGTGTTGAGGCATAATTGTATTATTTTCCGAACATGTTTAGGATTTCAAGTACTCTGATATAATATATATACTTCGTACAAGTCAACTTATATTACATATACTTTTGCAGATATGTGAGAGATGACAGATTGAATGATGTGAATTTATTTTACTATTTCATAGAGTCTGAAAAGAATCTTGTAAATGACCCTCTTGTGCTTTGGCTTAGTGGAGGCCCTGGTTGCTCTGGTTTTTCAGGCCTTGTTTACGAAATCGGTAAAACATTCAACCATAATGCCCCTGCGGCCTGCCACTACTTTCCATTCATACTTTTTTTTTTCCTTTTCTAGTAACAAATCATTTGTAATTTTTGAAATTCATTAAAACATATAGGTAATTTTGGGAAAATGTGATATAGTAATGGCAAATTCGAAAAGCTCGAATGGTTATAATTTTGTTGAATAAGGAGAATACATAGTGTGTGAGTAATTTAAAGTTTGTATCATTTGCAGGTCCATTACAGTATGATGTTAAAGGATTTAATGTAGGCTTACCATCACTCACCCTGAACACATACTCATGGACCAAGGTGATATTGCTACTATAAAGTTACCTGCTCTTTTCTTCTACAATTTTGAGTTACTACAATAGAGTTCTTATTCAAAAATCAGTTTGCAAGTTATTAATTGGATTAAAAGGGACATGAAATGCCTAACATGTCACCAATTTTATTACAAATAAATTCATATATATACACTTAATGAACAATTATTCTATTAGTTAATTAAGATTTATGGTACCTGATTTGTTAATTTATGCAGATTGCAAACATGCTCTTTTTAGATGCACCAGCAGGCACTGGATTTTCTTATGCAACTTCATAGCCCTACAACTCTGATACAAAAACGGCACATGATACTGTCAAGTTTCTGATAGAGGCAAGCTAAATATTCTATAATAAGAGTGATATATTATCAAAATTTTATTAAATCGAGTTGTGATTACTTTTTATTCTCTGGTGACATCACTGTTGTCTTTGTTTCATGATTGTGGAGCGGAAATGATGATACTGTAGATACAATGATGCATCGGGAATAATAAACCATAAATATATAGTGATTCGCAAACTTAAGGTTTGCTTTTTAAGCTGTGTAGATCTTCACTTTGTGCATGTTTTAATTTTATGGATAGAGAAGTTTTATTTCCAGGAAATCTGTTCTTACTTCTCCTGCTAAAAATAAGATTTACAAACTGAATGTTTGCTTTTTAAGCTGTGTCTGATCTTCACTGTTTTATTGCAATGGGCATTTCTGGTACAGAGGTATAATTTTTATTACATTATCTGCCAAGTTTCAGTCTTTGGAATACAGGTCTTAATGATGCTGTGTACACGGGCATTTACTATGTTACTAATTTTAGTGAATTGCTACAGCTTTGTAACCAAAAAAAGATGGTAGTTTCAGCTTTTTAATTACCACAAGTCAATGAGTACGAAATTTATAAGGCCGAGTCTTTTATGCCAAGTACTTGTAATTTGACATTTGTAAGTTGGGTTTATGTTAACTTTGTTCCTTTTTTTCCTTTGCAGTGCCTTTTACAGAATCACAAATTCGTTCCTTGGCAATCCATTTTCTAATACCTATCTGGATTTGACAATTGGATTGATGCCACATTCTCAAGAGATTAGCGATAATTATATTCCAATGACTCAAGGCGGCTCCACTTCTTAGTAATTTTTTGTAGCTTTAACTAGCTAGTATTAGAACTTTGTAATTTAGTACTTTTGAAGTTAGAATTTGCGTACTTTCAAAGTTAGGATGGTATTATGTATGAACAAAGCTGTCATTTCAATTTTTTTGTAAAAAACCGTTGCATTTGACTCTATTTAATGTTGCATTAGCATAGTTTTAAAGTTGCAATAAAAAAGAATGGTGTTGCATTTGACAAGATTGGTGTTGCTTAAAAAAAAAAATTTAGTGTTGCATTAGATTGAAATAGCGTTGCGTTAGATAGTGACCCCACTGCTAACGTGGCATGTGGGCCCTACTGTTGACGTGGCATGTGGACCCCACTATTGACGTGGCATGTGGGCCCCAGTGCTGACGTGGCACCTTGGTGGGCCCCACTAATGACGTGGCATACCCCCGATTTTTGACGTGGCATTTGTGGGCCCCACTAATGACATGTCAGCATGTTGACGTGGCACCTTGCTTACATGTCAGCATGCTGACGTGGCACCTTGCTTCCATGTCAGCATGCTGACATGGCGGAAACATCTTATGTAACCCCATGAAGTGTTGCGTTTGCATGTTTTTGGTGTTGCATAAGGCCTCTTATGCAATGCTTTTTGAAGTGTTGCAATAGCTTGAAAAAGTGTTGCGTTAGGGGTCTTACGCAACGCCAGTGTTGGTAACGCCCCTCTAGCATTGCGTAAGACCTTACGCAACGGTTTTCAGGCCTTACGCAACTGAAAATGGGGGTTGCGTATGTGCGTTTATGGCGTAGTGTACCTAGGAGAGTCAATGGCTTATGGATCAAGGAGGTGATGATGGTGGCAAAATCTAGTATCTGGCATCTAACCTACAACACTTTACAAACATTGAAACATTCAGAGATAGATGTACTGATCAGGCTTATTGAGAAGAGGGATGCAAATGAAAACAATAAAAGTCTGTATGATGACTTAAGGAATGATCAACCTTCAAGGCTGCCAGAAGTAATCAAAAAGCCATGGACAATCATCTACCAATCTGGCACCAAAATTGAAGACATCAAGCAATTGGTCATTCCTCATAATCTCACACCTCAAAATCAAAGACTTATTATTGCAATCATTGAGCAACTACAGAAGAAGGGTGGAACAAGAAATGCTGAAGAACTAGAGGCACTGCAAATTCTCAGATCCTTTATTGCAACTGGTGTAATTCCAGAAATTGCTAAGCCTAGGAGAAATAAGGATGATAAAGATGAGGATAAAAGTGATGGGAGGAGAAGACATCACAGGAGTGATAAGGGAGATGAAGACAAGAAAAAGAAAAGGGATGACAAAGAGAAGAAAGATGGTAATGACCAAGGGAATGTCTATGAGAGGACAAGTGTGAAATAGCAAGCCATAGGCATTGCTGACAGTAACCTCACCACAACACAAGACTTTAAGTCTAGGGTGAATACTGTTAGTAGTGACCTACAAAAGTCAAATTCTATGGCCTCTGCAAATGCTTTACTACATCAAGAAGAGAAGGAAATTCAAGCCAAGAAACCATGTGTATGTTTCAGAAAGCAAACAGCTAATGGAACACTACGATGGTCTACAAGCAAGGGTCATAAGTTTCTGCCTAGCAACCATGTAAAAAGGATTAAATTCAAGCATGCTGCAAGAAGGGTGAAGTTATCCAAGTCAAAGGCACTGACAATAATTCCAGGTTTAAACCTACCACCTCTGGATGAAAACTATGATGAAGACCAACTGCAGTTTTTATGGGCTTAAAGAATCTATCATGTTGCCATTGTTGATGATTTTCTTGAAATTAAATATACTGATGGAAGACAGAAGAAATTCAGACAAGGAACATGTCAGCACTGGGGCAGGCTATATGACATAGAAAGAATAATTGCAATGTTGGATTCTGAAGATAGAGTGGAAAGGGTATGGAAGCTGGAGTTAATTGACTTTGTTAAAATGAAGAGAGATCACCAAGCAGAAATGAAAAGGAACAGTGAAGAGCTACTAAAGAAAAGGGAGGAGGAGTTTGCTGCAATGGAAGCTAAGGCTGATGAATTGAGGGCTATGGGTTTGTGTAGAGTCAAGTTTAATCCTTACATCATTGAGTACAAGAAATATGGTAGAAATGTAAAGATTAGAATGGACTACATCAGTTCCTATTCTGAGAAATAGCTGAATAAAGTACGCAAGGATCTGTCAGGCTCCTCTCTAATTGAAGAACTCACTGCAATGGAAGATATTATTCTTGCCATGGAAGAAAATGCAAAGAAGAAAGCTAAAGAAGCTGAAAAGAAAATGAAAAATGAGAATCTGTAAGCCAAAGCTCAAGAGATGAATCCAAAAGGATATGGCTAGTTGTTCCTCATAACTTGTGAGAAAACTTTTATGTATTTTCTTCAATCAATCTACATACCTATACTTTTTTAAGTTTTATCTTTATGTATGTTAGGCTTGTTATCAGACATGAAATTGTGACTAAGGGTCTTACTCACAATTTGGGGGAGATTGTTAGTCACAGAGACATGCCTGTTTAACTCTAATAACAAGCCTAATTGTTTGTAATGCTTTGCATTACTTACATGACCTCTTAACTGAGGAAACCTCTAGTTGTAGAGTTTCTACTTGTTCTGTACTTGAAGTAGGCATCAAATTCTAGCTGTGTAACTGTACTTATATAGTCAAGAATAATGCTTGAAAGAAGTTCCAAGGTTCATGCCTCAAGCAAGAAGATAAAGACTGTCAAATAATCACAGTTGGGATTTGAAGAATTGAAGAATTTGCCTAAGTACCAATTCGAGAAGTAGTTTTGTCTATTCGAGAAGTCCAGCATTCGAGAAGTCAGGGATTCGATATCTCAAGACACTATTCGATATCTCTGAATACACTATTCGATATCTCATTCGATATCTCAGAGATTCGATATGTCTACTGCTCTATTCGAGAACTCAAGAAGTCAACAAGTCAAAGTGGTATTCGAGTTCTCAAAGAGTCAACAAGTCAAAGTTCCATTCGATATCTCAAGGACTCAGAAAGCTATTCGATATCTCAGGGATTCGACATGTCAAAATGCTCTATTCGACAACTCAAGGATTCCTAGAGAAAAGAGCTATTCGAGAAGTGATTCGATATGTCATATAACAGTATTCGAGAACTCTGAGTTATCGATCAAGTCAATCCTAGTTCTCGAATCACTTACTTAGTCACTTCTCGAATACATTCTTGGAGACAAAATACTGAAGAAATTGTACAAGTCTGAAGCTCGCAACAAGCCAATGCACTTTATGGACCACAATCTGTAACGTGCTCTGGAAAGCCTACAAGGAAGCTTGGAGAGATATAGAAGAGACAAAGAGCTAAAGAAGTGGATCTGAACAGGCTTTGCAAAGTCAAATCTGTAACCGTTTGGACACTTACTCAAATAGGATAGACAGACTAGAAAGTAATTTGTTCAGCTACCTTATTTGCAGTAAGTAGGTTGTATCCATGTTCTATAAGGATATAGCCTCACTTCCTTAGAAGAAAAACTTTGAGGAGTCAAGTTTTTCATACATTGTAAGTCATATCTCTCTGAGAAAAACAAAGCTGAGAATACTATCATTTGTATTCACAGATTGTAGCAACCTTTATCTAATACAATATTAGATTAAAGTGATATTGTGTCTTGTGTTGTTTTTATCCGCATTCATAATCCTTGCACACACAAACACCTATCTTGCTACATAGACTCAAGAACAAGGAAAGTTCAAGAATCCATTCACCCCCCCTGTATTCTTTTACTGTATTCAATACTCAACAGCTGGCGCCGCCCATATATACAAAATGTTGCATAGGTTGCAGATAGTATTTTTGAAAATAAAACTAAAAAAGGTATTATTTTTTAAAATAAAACTTAAAAGATAGTATTTTTGTAAATAACTTTTAAAGTGGTAGTATTTCTTTGGGTTAAATGACAGTTAGGTCACTCAACTGACTGGAAACTTTCAGTTGGGTCATCCAACTCAAAAAACTTTCAATCAGGCCACTTAACAAATAAAAACTTTCAGTCTGGTCACTTAACAAATAAAAACACGTTAAATGACTTGATTTTAACGTGTTTAACGACCTGATTTTAACGTGTTTAATGACCTGACTGAAAGTTTTTAACGTGTTTAATGACCTGACTGAAAATTTTTATTTGTTAAGTGACCTGATTGAAAACTTTTTGAGTTGGGTGATCCAACTGAAAGTTTCCAGTCAGTTGAGTGACCTAACTGCCATTTAACCCTCTTTGAAAATAGTTTTAAAAAGGTAGTATATGGGGTAATTTCCCAAAAATGAAACTGATTAGTTATTAGGAAGAATATATATATATATATATATATATATATATATATATATATATATATATATAAGGGTGCTCAAATGAGACCTCTCTTATAATGAGACCCTCTCTTATAATGAGTCCCCCCTCGTATTTCTTGTATTTTAGAGGGCCCCGCCAGAGGCATCCAATACGAAAAGGCTTATAATTCTACCCTCTATCCATTTATAAAAAGAAAAAATAAATTTTTTTTTTGAAAAAAAATGATGACGTGGTAGCAACTTTTTTCATTTTTTTTATGAATGAATAGAGGGTATAATTATAAGACTTTTTTGTATTTGATGCCCCTGGCGGGGCCCTTTAGAATAGATAAAATATGAGGGGGACTCATTATAAGAAAGGATCTCATTATAAGAGGGGTCTCATTTGAGCACCTCCATATATATATATATATATATATATATATATATATATATAAGTTTGGATAACTAAGTAAAAACATGTTATTGAAAAAAATGTGTTTAACCTTAAAAAAGAAAATTGTTTAGTTATTAGTAAGAATTTTATATGTAATAAGTAAGGGATAATTAAGTAAAAAAACGAAGTTCCATATCGACCAACCAAACTTTCAATATACTATAAAGTCCATATTGAGATCAATTTTTTTTCCATGCATTATCCTAAAATTCTATCATAATACTTCTAAGAACTCTCGTTTATCCCGTGCTGATATATTTTATGGGATTCACTTGTATCTTTGCAACGGGAAACAAAGCAAATATTTCGTATAAGCTATAAGTCTATAACTAAGCTGCTAAAAAATATTAAATATTTTGAATGATGTAATAGATATCCGCCTCACCATCCCCGACTTCTCACTTATATAATGAGATTAGTTTTTCTGAGATTACCTCACATAAATTTCCCGAGGTTAAAAAAATTTCGCATATAAATACACAAGAGTGTTATTGTAATTACATAAAGTTATATACATTTACAAAAATGCCATTACTATTTTATACTAAAAAATACTTGCATTTCAGGTAAGTTCCTTGAGATAATCTCAGAAAATTTATTCTCTTATATAGTAGTATCGATTGATTGATAGATTACAAATATACTTTTGTGTAAAAATTATATTTTCAGATTTTCATTTTTAATTTGCAATCTACTCTTGATATTATTGGTTATTACCAATATGCTTTTTAAAAAGAAATTATAGTTTTCTAGATTTTTTTTTAATTGATAATCTATTCTTGATCTTTTCAATTATTGTAAATATGCTTTGATTGTTGGTGGAATCCCCATCAATTTGTTTTTAAATATCTTTTTTTTCACAATATTGATTTATAGATTACTTGATAAATATTAAATTATAATTTTTTTCTTTGAATTTTGGTTGGATCTTTTTTCTAGAATATTTCATTAAAGCAAAAGTTAAACAATATTTTTATTTCACCTTCCATTTTAATTTGAAATTTACTTTCTACTAACTTAAATTAATATCAAGCTTTTAAATATTATTAATCAATGGAACACATATTAATTCCTTTCCATATTATCTAATAGAATTGTGTCATTTAATAAATAAATTTCACTATTTTCTTTTGAATTTTGAAAATTTGTGAATTTGTATAGGTGTCAACAATAATATATGTTGTAATGAAGTAAAATAAAATGTATATGATAATTTTGATTAAATTTGAATATTTCTTTTTGAAAATAAAATTCAATTTTAAATTCGAAATAAGCATGTATACAAACATAAATTCAATAATTTGGATGATAAAAATCATGAATCATCAAAATTATTGATACACTTATTACTATTATTTTATTTCATATAATGAATAAATTGTTTCACTTTTCTCAAAACGAGACTAAAGTATTACAAACTCCCCTGCCTTTAATATCACATTTTAGTCCATTTTGGTCAAAGTGAAGGGTTGATTTTGTGTGTCTCATCTGAAGATCGTAAACATGGCAAGAATGAAGAATTCTTCAAAAACCATAAACATTCATCAAGAATTCTTTAAAAAAAAAACCTTATACAAATTACAAAATACAATCAAAGTATTCATTAAATACTAACAACCAAACGAATTACTTCTAAAAAATCAAAATCCTAAAAAACAAATTACTCCTAAAAATAGAAAATTTGACAACAATCATTCGATTAATTAAGACATACCCACATAAGGATCTCGGTAGTGGGATCATCTTCTACCTTTGCCTTTTTGAATCACATTCTCTAAATTTAACATTATTTGATTATCAATCTCCTTATCCATCTTCTGATCCATGGAAAGAGAGAGAGAGAAGAGAGAAAGAGATTGAGAGAGAGAGAGAGAACCAGATTTTTAAGAAAGAGAGGGCAAGAGATGATTTAATTTGAAATGTAGAGGAGCGTTTGTTATATATATATATATATATATATATATATATATGAGAAAAATGTTCCTAAAGTTAACTTTAGGAGAATTTCCTAAAGTTAACCTTTAAAACTACATGATTTTAATTATATGTTACCTTTTAATTATAAGGGGCCCGCAAAGGCATTAATGCTTATGATTATGTGTCTTCATTTTATTGGTTAACTTTAGGAAATTTTACTAAAGTTAACTTTAAGCTCCCTTCACCCTATATATATACATATAATACTCTAATGTGTTTGATTAATTTCTTTCTACAATTATTTGAATCCTCCCCTAATTTTGGATACCAATTTAGGGTACCTAACATTTTCTTCTATAAAAATTACCTTCCTCTCAAAGGCTACTTGTTCTAAAGTTTTTTGCTCTAAAACAAACTTGATTTGTAAGTTAAAAATCATATATTTTCATAGTCTTCAATATTCGTATGTTTAATTTTTTTGTTGACTATATATATATATGTATGTGCGTGTGTGTGTGTGTACGCACGCGTGCGTGTGTGCGTGTGTGTGTGTGTAGAGAGAACGTGTGGTAATATCTTGATGGTAACTAAATCCCACCTCACGAGTTTTTTAAAGGAAAAGAAGTAAGTGAAATGGTAAGCAATATTGATGATTTTGATGGTACATAGACCAAAATAATGTATAAGATCTCTATTATGCCCTGCGTTAAATTCGATTCCGGCTTATCCATTATTAATTTTATGTTGAGTACGGATGACCAATTGATTCATATCCTGCGACAATTTATCGAAGGGCACTTAGATCAAACTCATACAATTCAACCTGTGGCTTTTACAAAGTACAGTATAGAGCAGTTGCGTGCTCGATACCATCAACCAATTGGGCACTTCCATCCATTGTTTTTTTTATTATTGGGGGCCTCGCCCCGAGAAGGGAAACAAGGACATGTCTAAAAAATGTCATCAGAATGTCATCTTGATGATACAATCGACCGTTGTTATTGGAAGGTATCCCAATCAAGGAAAAAACTTAGGCATGGAAATGCGTTCAAGATTGCTTATGCTTTGTACCAAGGAAGAAATGAAGCTACCGTTAACGCACCGAGGGGTTATATAGCTTAATCAAATATCAGTGGAAATTAAACCAGAATACTATATGGTAGTAGTCCAATATTTCAGCTTAGTTTAACTATGACTGATTTCCTGTGCCTTTACTATTTTTAGTATAGTATAGATAACTAAATGCAAATGCTCTGAAAATGTCGATCAATAAATATTTTGTCTCTTGGTAACCCAAAGTAATGGATATGGGCAGTTTTAGGCTTCTCGCGTCCCCTATCTGATTTAATTTATTCACCCAATTTACTTTATATCTGTTTGTTGAAACTTCCCTAAAGAAGAAATTCAATAAGATTCAGCCTCTGGCTTTCTACACGGCAACCTGATTCATACCCTTACTTCTAAATATGACATTATGTTGTCTGTGCGTGTGTATGTTTCTGCAAGCTTACTAGAAATTACTTAACTTTAACTTACTTTAAACTTACTTCCTCCTCTATTTAACATACCCACATAAAGAGGCGGTAGATCTCGACAATCTTCCAAAGCGTGGGATCATTTCCTACCTTTGCCTTTATAAATCATATTCTCTAAATTCAACTTTATTTGAATATCAATCTCCTTACTCATCATCTGATCCATGGAGAGAGAGAGAGAGATTGATTGACTGGGAGAATGTGAACTGTTTAAAAAGAATGGAACTTGTTTAGTGCTCTCAGAGAATGAAATGTCGTTACTTACTTGAAACACAAAACTGCTCATAAACATGTTGTTTTGCATAATTGAGGTTTTTTCATTGCTCCATAATTCTTTTACAAATTTTAAGAACATTTTATTTAGCGTGTTCTAATTTTTTTATGTGTTTAACGTTTTTATTTTGTATTTTTTTGTGTATTATGAAATTCTTTTTTTTTTTAATTCATTTTTGTTTTTTGTTTGTAATTCTTTTACAAATTTTATGAACATTTTATTTAGCGTGTTCTAATTTTTGTATGTGTTTAACATTTTTGTTTGGTATTTTTTTGTGTATTATGAAAGTCTTTTTGTTTTTCCATCTTCTTTTGTAGTATTTGTGCATTTTTTGGTCAATTTCGTAATTGTGTTGTGTTGTTAAAAAAAATTAATGTTATTGAATTGTAGTTCTTTGTAAAAAGATTATGGTGTTTTGTAATGTAGTGTTCTATAAACATAGTATGATGTACTTTTTTATTATTGTTCTGTAGAAATGTTATAGTGTACTGTATTTTTATTATTACTAGTTTATAACCCGCACAATGTACGGGTTTTTTGTATTATGTTATAAATTTTATTTAATATTACAATTATGTTTTTATATAATAATTTCAATTTTAATTTGATATAATCCAATATACTCATGTTTACGTATTATGCTAATGTTTCCTTATTATAAATAACGTATAAGATTTTTAATATACTTGATTAATAACTGAAAAATATGGTGTGATATTTTCGGGTATATATTAAACGTGTTTTAATTAGAAAGAAAATATTAATGATTGAAAAATATGATACGAATGATCTTTTTAGGTGTTTATAAGATGTTATATCTTCAGCTAAAAGTAAATGCGAAAATGACAATCGACTAATTAACATTAATTATATATTAATTAATATATTATATTTTCGGGTATATATTAATGATTGTAAGATTTGTTTTAAATTAAAAGGGTAATGTGTTTTAATTCGAAAGGAAATATTAATGATCGAAAGATATGATACAATTGATATTTTTAAGTGTTTATAAAAGTTAATATCTTCAACTAAAAGTAAATGTGAAAAGGCAACCGACTAATTACCTTTAATTTTATTATGTTAATGTGATAAAAGTTCTTTTAAATTAAAAAGGTAATGTGTTTTAATTCGAAAGAAGATATTAATGATCGAAAGATATGATACAATTGATGTTTTTAGGTGTTTATAAAAGATAATATTTTCAAATAAAAGTGAATGTGAAAAAGGCAATCGACTAATTAACATTAATTTTATTATGTTAATATGAAAAAGTAATCGACTAATTACCATTAATTTTATTATGTTAATCGACTAATTATCATTAATTATATTATGTTATTATTTATTCTAGGTGTAATATTTTTCTTGAAAATTATGGTTTGATATTTTCGGGTATATGTTAATGATTGTAAGATTTGTTTTAAATTAAAAAGGTAGCGTATTTTAATTCGAAATAAATTATAAATGATCGAAAGATATGATACGATTGATGTTTTTAGGTGTTTATAAAAGGTAATATCTTCAACTAAAAGTAAATGTGAAAAAGGCAATCGACTAATTACTATTAATTATATTATGTTATTACTACTAATTACCATTAATATATTATGTTATTATTTATTGGGTGAAATAACAAAATACCCACCTTTTAATTCCACATGTCCAAAATACCCACCGGCTGAAAGGTCCGCCCTTTTTATCCACAGACCACGCATTATGAGAATGCGTATAGGGTGTACGCATTGGAGAAATGTGTTGGCAGTGTACACGCATATGAACATTGCGTGGAGTGTGTAAAATTGAGCTGCTACACTTGGTGAACAGTGTCTCGATTACGCATTTCGAATATGCGTGGTGCCTAATACGCATGTTGAACATGCGTATTAGGCACTGTTCACTGTCTCTCTCGAACAACGCCGGCGTCCTTTTTCCGTCCAAAGCTTCAAGCACATCGTTCACCACTTACAGTAATTTTTGACTAGCATATTATATACGAATATGATCTACTGCTCTCCCTCTACAAGCATGTACCATTCGTTTTTCATTTGTTTCGATGGATTTGACAACCCAAATTCGATGCTTTTTTCCTGATTTCTTTTTCCGATGTGTTCGTGTACGCCCCTACGGGGCCAGAAGTCAACAAATGAAGATTGTAAAATGGAGAGGAAGATGTGGACATCATTTTGATGCCCTCAGTTTTGTGGAGGTTGCCGGATTGTCAAGAACGGAGATAGGCGATTTTCAGGCGATCGAGAGAGGGAGAAGGATGCTGGAGCAACTTTTGAGATAATGACGCCAGTTGACGTCATTGCGCATCTGGGAGATGTGTTACCCCAGATACGCATGTCCAAGGTGCGTATCCCAGGCAACGCATGCCCATCATGCGTATTTCGTGGGCAAAAAGGGCGACCACTCGCGCCTATGGGTATTTCGGGCAGTTGGATTACAGAAAGAGTGTATTTTGGTCATTTTTTCTTATTTATTTTAGGTGTTATTTTAGGATTTATTAATGATTGTAAGAATTGTTTTAAATTAAAAAGGTAACATATTTTAATTCGAAAGGAAATATTAATGATCGAAAGATATATATGATGCGATTGATGTTTTTAGGTGTTTATAAAAGGTAATATTTTCAACTAAAAGTAAATATGAAAAAGGCAATCGACTAATTACCATTAAATATTTTATGTTATTATTACTAATTACCATTTATTATATTATGTTATTATTTATTTTAGGTGTATTTATTTTTGTTTTTAATGAAGGGTAAATAATTAAATTCACGAAGTACCAAAAAACAGGTACCAAAACTTTTAATGTTTCGGTTTTTATATAATAGTATAGATGTAAAATTGTAATGATATTCTATATAATTTAGAAAATGTAATGTTTAACAAAATAATATTTATTTATATTTTTACAATAGAACATGTTGTATTTCTCTAAAAAAAATTGTGTTCGTGTTCTTTAAAAAGATATTAAACTAATGTGATGGTAATTCAGGCAATCGATATTTCCTACCAACACTAATTTATACTATTATATAAAAGTCGAAACATTAAAAGCTTTGGTACCTGTTTTTTGATACCTATTTATTGGTACCTATTTTTTTGATACTTCATGTATTTACTTATTTACCCTTCATTATAAAGAAAAATAAATACACCTAAAATAAGTAATAACATAATATAATTAAGACTATTTACCAAAAATACTAGGTTTAAAGTTTCTAATTACAAAAATACTATCTCCTTTAATTAATTGCAATTTTACTAAACTAAGTTTCAAAATTGCAAAAATACTAACCCTCCCCCTCCCCCTCCCCCTTCTTTCCCAGCAACCGACTTCAACAGATTCAACACTTTTTTTGTTTTAATTTTTTTTAAGGTGGGGTGCTATTTTGGTGGATTTGGGTTGCAACTGAATGCAACCACATTCAACTGTATGCAACCACATGCAACTTTTTTTTTAAGGTGGGATGATTTTGGTGGATTTGGGTTGCAAGGCCCCGCCAGGGGCCATATTCAACCGAATGCAACCACATTCAACTGAAAACAACCACATGCAACTTATTTTTTTTAAGGTGGATGATTTTGGTGGATTTGAGTTGCAAGGCCCTACCAGGGGCCATATTCAACTAAATTCAAATTTAGTTGCATGTGGTTGCATTCAGTTGCAAATTTAGTTGCATGTGGTTGCATTCAGTTGCTGATTTCAAGTTCCATTTTTCAGTTATCATTTTCGACATCTTTTTTGAACTCCAAATATATATAGGGGATGTTTGGGGGAACTTTTTTTCAGAATAAGTCAACTTATTTTAAGACAAAGTTAGAAATTCCTAACTTTCAAGCTTATTTTTCAACTTATTTTTGCAACTTATTGATCTCAAACATATATTAAATACTTGTACAAAAAAAATTTATCAAAATATAAAAATTTTATCCGGAAATAAGTCCATAAGCCCAAAATATAAGTTGTGCCAAACGGGCACATAGTTGCATGTGGTTGCATTCAGTTGCTGATTTCAAGTTCATTTTTCAATTAACATTTTCGACCTCATTTTTGAACTATATATATATAGAGAGTTCAAAAATGAGGTCGAAAATGACAACTGAAAAATGGAAGTTAAAATCAGAAATTTAGTTGCATGTGGTTGCATTCAGTTGCAAATTTAGTTGCATGTGGGTTGCATTCAGTTGAATATTGCCCCTGCGGGGCCATGCAACCCAAATCTACCAAAATCACCCAACCTTAAAAAAAAAAGTTGCATGTGGTTGTAGTCGGTTGAATGTGGTTGCCCCTGCGGGGCCATGCAACCCAAATCCATCAAAATAGCATCCCACCTTTAAAAAAAAGTGTTGGATGTGGTTAAATGTGGTTGCATTCAGTTTAGGCCTGTCAACAGGTCGGATTCGGATCGGATTATCCTAAATCCATATCCGAATCCATTAAGATTTTTCGGGTTCGGATCGGATCAGAGGCGGATATTTTTTAGTCCGATCCATACCCGATCCGTTCGGGTTTCGGATTTTCGGATCGGAGGTCCAACCCGTTTAATTAAAAAAATGAAAAATATGAAAAATTATAAAATTGACATATCCAAATTTAAATTCCATAAATTCATTTGATTTGGTAATTTAATGGTCAACTAGTATTTTGATTAGTACTTTGACTTGTATTCAAATTTTTAGACGTTAATCGAAAAGTCTATATATTTTTTTATTAATTTTATATTATATATGATAAATAAAATATATATAATATATACTAAATAATAAATATAGTATATTATATATTATATAATACATATAAATAATAGATATAACATATATTATATATATATAATATAGTATAAATATGTAGATATATTTTTTATAGGGTTTGATGTTCCTGAGGTAACATCAGGAAAATTGCCTAAGGCAACTAAATTTTCCATATTAATGCACGAGGGTATAATTGTAATTACAGGATTTTTTAAAGATAGTTTTCAGTATTTACAAAAATGCCACCATGTATATACACTTGAACCTCAGGTAACTCTCCTGAGGTAATCTCAGGGGTTTTTTTCTCTTTTTTATACTCCGTATTATATATTATGGATTTTGCTCAAATGAGAACCCATATTATTGGTGAGAACTGAGATCTAATCTCAGCCCCACAATTTTTAACCAATTTTAAATCTCATTCACACATTAAACACACACCCAATACACACACGCACACACCACACACATAAACACACACAAAACACACACATACATACACTGCCACACCCCAACCCCCACCCACCGTCGCCCCAGCCCCACCCCGCCCCCACGCCCGCGCCGGAACAACCAGATCTGAAACTCAAAATTCATACAACTGAAACAACAAAAAATCAAAAACGGAGGCAGTGATTTAAATCGAATCGAAAACGGAGGCAGTGATTTAAAACGGAGGCGGCGAGAATCCTTCGAATCCAGAAAGAGAAGAGTTTGTAGAGATAATATCACCGGCGCCGGAGAAATCAAAGCTGCTATATTTAAATAATTTGTTTTGTTTAGTTTGGGTTAATGATTTTTTGAATTTAGACGCGGTGCTTTGATAATACGCCGACTTTGTACACTTCTGGATGCATGTGTTAGTACGGAGCTGGTGTGAGTTTGATTATTGACATGTGTTCATTGTTAAATATCTCCGATTTATTGAAAATCACCGGTTATTTTGATAATTTTTTGAATTTATTCTTTTTGCTTTGATATATGTTTGAATGTTGATCAGTACATGGTTTGATTTGATTGACTGTTTATTTGTGGTGATTTTCTGACTATCGGTGGTGATTTTCGGCTTCCGGTGGTGATTTTTAGTGGTGGTGGCAGGTGGTGGCGGGGTGTTGGCGGAGATGGGGTGATTTGTAATGTTTTTGGTTATGGTGATTTTCGTTATTTGGTGGTGATTTTTGTTGGTGGTGGTGGCAGTGCGGTGGCCGGAGGTGGCAGAGTGTGGTGATTTTCTGTTTACAGGTGGTGATTTTTGTTGGTGGTGACTGGAGGTGTTGGCGGCAGTGCGGTGATTTTCTGTTTACCGGTGGTGATTTTCTAGGTTGCCGGAATTTGTCGCCGGAGATGGTAACCGGAAATGGTGACCGGAGTATGGAAGAAATGATTGTGGAAGATGATGTTGAATTAAATGAATAATTAAAAAATAAAATTTTAAATATTAATTGTGGGGCTAGGATTTAATTTAGATATAAAAATTGTATGGCTAGGATTAGATCTCATATCTCACCATAAGTGAGGGTTCTCATTTGAGCAAGACCCATTATATTATATACTCCCTCCGTCCCATTTATTTTGGCCACATGTCAAATTTTTGTTGTCCCGCAACATTTGTCCACTTTCCTTAACAAAGGTAAATAAAGCTCTAAATATGTTAAAAATTTGTAATTATATTATTATTTAAGCTTAGTTATGGAAACTAAACAAAAAATATAGTAAATTGGTAAAAACGTGGATTTTGATTGGGGGACAAAATAAGTGGGACGGAGGAAGTATAAAAAATATATTATACTCCGTATATAATATATAAAAAATATAAAAAATATTTAATATATAAATATATTCGGATCGGATCGTGAACGGATCGGATCATGCTAAATCCATACCCGCTCCTTATCGGATCGGATCCTTCTCGGATCGGATTCTTATTGGATCAGATATTTTTTTAAAGAATCCATACCCGCTAATTTCGGATCGAATCGGATCGGATTCTTGATCCATTGACAGGCCTAATTCAGTTGCAACCAAAATAGCATCCCACCTTAAAAAAAAGTGTGGAAGTCGCTAGGCAGTTTGGGCAGGAGGGAAGGGGTGCCCTAATTTCTAGTATTTTTGCAATTTTGAAAGTTAGTTTAGTAAAATTGCAAATAGCTATTCTTAACAAAAGTAAATGTGCAAAAATTTACTTTCTCCTATTTATTTAAGAAAAAAGCCCTATAATTAATGGTAATTAGTCAAGATATTACCTTTTATAAACAACTAAAAACATCAATCGTATCATATCTTTCCATCATTAATATTTTCTTTCGAACTAAACCACGTCACCTTTTTAATTTAAAACAAATCTTACAATTATTAATATATATCCAAAAATATCACACCATAATTTTCAAGAAAAATATAACACCTAAAATAAATAATAACATAATATAATTAATGATAATTAGTCGATTAACATAATAAACTTAATGGTAATTAGTCAATTGAAACATTAAAAGTTTTTGTATCTATTATAGCACCATAATTTTTAAGTAAAATATAACACCGAAAATAAATAACAATATAATATAATCAATGGTAATTAGTCGATTGCCTTTTTCATAGTTACTTTCAGTTGAAGATATTACCTTTTATAAACACCTAAAAAGATCAATCGTATCATATCTTTCAATCATTAATATTTTATTTCTAATTAAAACACGTTATCTTTTTAATTTACAACAAATCTTACAATCATTAATACATACCCGAAAATATCACACCAAAATTTTCAATTATTAATAAAATATATTAAAAATCATATACGTTGTTTATAATAAGGAAACATTATTATAATCCTTAAACATGAGTATATTAAATTATATCAAATTAAAAATTTTAAAAATTATTAAAAAAATGATTACATAAAAACATAATTATAATATTAGATAAATTTATAACATAATGCAAGAAACACGTGCATTGCAATACTAATAATTAACCGATTATCTTTTCAGCTAAAACATATCATCTTTCTATTTTTTCTAATTAAATTCCTTTTTTTCTAAAAATATCACGGGCAATGTTAATTTCTCATTTTCTAAAAAACACTAGGATCAAATTTAATTAGTAAAAGAACATAATTAAATTATAATTAGTATATAAACTAATCAATTACATTTTTCATCTAAAGCATGTCACCTTTTTAATTTTCACGTTATCTTTTATATTTTCTTTTACTAAAATCTCTCATTTTCAATTATATTAAGGGCAGTTCTATTTAATAAAATAAATAGTAATATGATAATACTAGTAATAATTCATTGATTAACTTTTTCAGCTAAAACATATCATTTTTTCTATATTTTCTAATTAAAATCCCTCTTTTCCTAGAAATATCACAGGCAACAATAATTTCAATTTTTCTAAAAACATTACAAGCAATTTATTTAGTAAAATAACATAATTAACTTATAATTACTATAAACTAATCAATTACCTTTTTCACCTAAAACATGTTACCTTTTTAATTTTCTCTAACCAAATCCTCTATTTTTCCAATTATATCATGGGCATTCTATCTAATAAATAAAAAAATAATTTATAATTACTAATAATTAATCGATTAATCCATCATCTTTTCTAAATTTCTAACTAAAATCCCTCATTTTCTAGAATTATCACGAATAACATTTATATAATTATCATCAAATAATCTCATTTAAAAATTTAAGCCTTCAAAAATATTTTCTTTAAAAAAATTGATTCAAATAATGAAAAAATCAATATATATATATAAAGGAGGATACACGGGAGTTTAGGTGGCGCTCTAAAAGCGTCTCAATCTATTTTTCTAATTTTCTAGAATTTTAGAATTCTAAACACTCATAAATGTAAAAATAGCATTTAACATATTAGAAGTAGAATACGTGTTCGAATTTATAGAGGAGAAGAGTTCGAATTTATAGGGAAGACATATGATTAGAAATTCTATTGGAAGTAGAATAAGTATTTATAATGCATATGATTAAAAGTTCTATTAGAAGTAGAAGAGGAGTTCGAATTTATAGAGAATAAGAGTTCGAATTTATAGAAAAAAACATATAAAAAAAAGTTCTATTAGAAGTAGAAAATTATCATTTAACATATTAGAAATAGAATAGGTGTTCGAATTTATACAGGAGAAGAGATCGAATTTATAGGGAAGACATATGATTAGAAGTTCTATTGAAAGTAGAATAAATATTTATAATGCATGTGATTAAAAGTTCTATTGGAAGTAGAATAGGAGTTCGAATTTATAGAGAATAAGAGTTCGAATTTATAGAAAAAACATATAAATAAAAGTTCTATTAGAAGTAGAAAAATGTCATTTAACATATTAGAAATAGAATAGGTGTTCGAATTTATAGAGGAGAATAGTTCGAATTTATAGGGAAGACATATGATTAGAAGTTCTATTGAAAGTAGAATAAGTATTAATAACGCATATGATTAAAAGTTTTATTGGAAGTAGAATAGGAGTTCGAATTTATAGAGAATAAGATTTCGAATTTATAGAAAAAATATATAAATAAAAGTTCTATTATAGGGAGAATAGGTTCTTAAATCCAATACTATTGTCATAAAAAAAAGTCATCGTATTTAAAAAGAAAAGAATTGATGTTTTAACATAATAAAAGAACACTCTCATGCATGAATCTTTTATAAATACAGGCCTATCTATAATATAAAGAGAAAATAAGACGTGTTTTCATTTCTAAAGCTCCATAAATTTTAGAAAGTTTACAGAAAGTATAAATTGGAATTCATTCTATTTTTTAGGTTTTGATTTTAAGGAAAAAAGTTGTTGTGTAAGATAAGTATCATTAATAATATGTAATGAAGTTGAATATATAAGGAATACATAAAATAAAATATTTTATTAGAAGTAGAATAAGAGAACGGTGCATGGTGACGTCTTATACAATTTTTTAAAACTATGTATCTTTTTTCCTAGAAATCCTCCTTTATTTTAATTTTTTATACAAGTGAATTATACTGGCATTAGAAAAATATATCCATAAAAATATTATTCCCGTAACGAAAATTCTTCGTATTTTTTTTGATATTTTAATATAACAAAAAGACATTCTCATGCGGAAGCTGTAAATAAATACAAGAATATCTGTAATATACAGAAAATATAAGATGTATTTTCATCTTTTAAAACTCCATAAATATTAGAAAGATTAAAGAATATAAAAATTGGAATTGACTCTCTTTATATAATGAACTTAGAATTTCGGTTCCAAATGAGAACGGCTCGAAACGTATTTAACGGGAAGACGGCTCACTAGAAAAGATTGTATTAACTATTAGAATTTGATACTACCGTCAAAATATTTTTCTTTTTATTTTTATGATTCGATTTTATGGATAAAAATTATTATATAAGTCTTTATAATAAGAAATTTCGATTTTAACGAGTGAGCGGCTGAATCGAAAAAATCGTATTTAACAAGAAATCGATTCATTAGAGAAAATTATTTAATTATTAAAATTTAATATTAATATTAGAATATAACATAAATGTATTGAATTTTTTAAAAAATATTGTAACGTCGTCGCGAAGCGCGGCTTTATCAACTAGTTTCATATAATATCAAAAAAATCCGTGCATCGCACGGGTTTTAAGCTAGTAACATAAATTTAGAAAATAAGAGAATAACTAGCTTTATAGCCCGTGCCTTGCACGGGCATGTGCTAGATTGCAAAAATTATCGATTTCTGCTCATTTGTTTATGGTAGTTTCGTGTTGAATGGTTAATTATACATTATTTGGTAATTCTTGGTGATCGTAGTTGTTGCACTGTATAGTTGGAAGTTTTTTTTAATATATTCAATAACGCTACTTAATAGTGAACACATTCATATATTTGAAGGCAGATACATGTATTATATCAAGATTCTATCAAAACAGAACATAAGATCTTCACTCTTAGTCCATGCAGAGAGACATCCTTGATAACTCATGCTTTCAATAATCAAGCATAAGTTTATTTAGGTATTGGTACACCTTTTTTAAACTCTAGAACATATACAACACACCTCTACTAAATAAGTGTACAGAATTAAGGACACCAAAGTGGGATCATTTACTGCTTACTTGCCAGACATTTGATATCATCAAGTAACTTAATTCTCTCTTTTCTTTTTTGGCTCCAATATCTTCAGTATCAACCATCATCATGCGCAATGTTTGGTATGTAGTACATCTGTTTCCGAAGCATTATCTATCACTCAACGATGCAGCTGACAAAATGTATTAGTCATAACAATCAACTGTACCACGTAAAAACAAGTCATAAAATTGTTACTGAACTGAAGCAAATTAACATGCATATAATTTAGTAGGTTACTGGGATCGAAAAACAATAGCATACTGTAACTTACTGGTGTACCGTATCATATGTAAAAAGCCCCCCATCAATTTGTCAGATGATAGTGGCAACTAATGCGGCACAAACAAAAAAAAGGCATATTAAACTGGTACAAGTAGGCATATTTCTGGAGATTAGATTATACATGCCATGCAGCTACACTTAATTATTTATGATACAAGTTGCCGCTTATTGGGTAATTGCATTATAAGTAGAGGAAAGTGTAGCAGAAAAAAGAGGAGGTGTTGATACAAAAAGAAAAACGAGGCATAAAACTATTTAAGCTAATTAACAACCTAGCTTAAATATATATTATAGAGGAGAGAGAGTTACGAAACAATTGATTGTAGAGGAACTGCATAAACACGATATATGTTATACATTTATAATCACCTAATTAACAACCTAGCTAATCACTAATTTGGCTGAAAATATAAATTTGGTAGACACAAATAATATAATAACAAAAAGAAAACATTATGATTATAAACCTGCTTAACATAATGATTATAGACCTGCTAAACCTTGTTGATGATTTCCAGAATATGCCTAAATTCATATATTAAGAACCAACATTTTACAATAAATCATGCAGGGACTCACTTTGTTGCATATATTGTAAATTTCTAGCATAGAAAGAGGTATTTATAAGATTTTTACTACTTCAAGAAATTGTCCATTTTTTGCGCCCATCTGCCTCAAGAGTGTTAGATGAAGCACTTGGTGGTGATTGAATCAAGCCATCAAGGGTTAATCACTTGGTGGTGGTTGAATCAAGGGTTTGCAAATACTTTCAAAAAACAAAACTTTGCATAGCCTTGACCTTTACTGTAGCAAGCAATGGATTACCTTGTCACAGATTTGCTTAACTTGTATGGTGTACTAATTAAAACCTTCTTTTCGACCTTGTTCTATATAGTATTGTCACTTCCCCTAACCTAACCTCAGTCCACCCTTTTCCCCTTACTAATTTGTTTGTTCCTTATAATTTGTCAATTTGTCAGCTTCCCTGGGACAGAGCTATTATAGACTGAACATCAACCAAATACCTAGAAAACAAACCATCAGGAGTCTACCCTTCACAAATTCATAGGTTAACAATTAAGTTTCAACAGGTAGCACTTAAAAGATGCAAAAAGTTGAAGAATTGGTCAATAGTGAAAGCAGAGCATACACCCGTAATTAATCACATGGGGTACTTTACTCATTTAATTCGGAATAGAACTACTCAGGAATGTTATAATAGTTTGATATAATCTTAGTTAAAAATTTATGTGTCAGGAGCCACTTGCCACTTGTGGGATAAAGGACCATATTACAACGCTTAATTTTTTATTATCTTCAAACTCCTTTATTATAACATCTGAAACATTAATCAAAGAAAAAAAACAAACTTGAAAAAAGGTTTGAGTTAACCTTGTTGCAACCATGTCACAAAAATAAGTGCTCTTCTTTATAGTCTGGCTGCCAAAAGCTGAATTGGGAATTTTGCTTCAGCTGTGACCTTGCAAGATAGACCTAGATATGATAGAAGGTAGAATAATATTAAGGTAAAGGCATGTAAATATATCAATGAAGGTCAAAAATAGAACATTGTTTAAAATTGAATTCTTAAATTTGGGTGGAAGACGTCAGAGTGGTATTCAAAAATAGCAAGAGACTTGAAATGATTCATCCAACTGATTTTGAAAAATTTCCAAATTTCTTAATAATGAACATTATAGCATGGCAAAGGACCAAATCAGATTGTAGAAGTAAAAAAGAGTAATACCTGATGGCACACAATTCTTTGTATGGTAATTACTTTGATATGACTGTGGTGGGCGGAAGATGTGCTGACGGAAGTGAAAACAGCTGAGAAGGTGCAGAGTGTAGAATATAGCTATGTAAGCACCAGTAGCATTCTAAATATAGCATCAAACCATAACGGATGGGTAAAAATATCAAGAACACGTGTTTATAACTCAACTACACACACGGAACCAGCAACATTATCAATTTACAAATCCAAAGCCATGCATCAGATTTGAATGAGTTTACATACCTCCACGACTCCACCCATTTCTATACAAATATTGCAAGTTCAATTGTGAATAGAAAGTGTACCCCTGAGAACCTGAACTTGTCAGCCAACGCACATAGATCACTTGGAATCATTTTGAATTTCAAACTTATAGGCTTAGTAGCAAAAGGAAAGAGAGAAATCTAACCTCGAGGAATCAGTAAAGAGGCCTCCGTTGTCGCTGCTAATTGACAATATTTGCACACTTGACGATTGGACGAATCATTACGCTGAACAGCTTATATGCGAAGTCAAATACTGAAAGGATTCATTTAAACACATCATCATACAGGTGGTGTCCTCCGTATTTGATGCACCTGATCATCTGTCTGCCGCCTTTTTATCGAACGAACGTCTGATGAACTGTCGACTGAGACACGTAAACAGGCCAGAGTAGGAACTGGAAGGGTTCATACATATAATAATCAAAAATAGAATAACATACAATTGAGATAGAGATATACGGAGTCATAACCGAGCTGACGTGGAATAAAATGATTCACGGGAGGGGTAAGTTGCCTGATGGAAGCGGTGATCTACACGGTTGATAATTGAGGGGAGACGTGGTAATTAGCCATCCCGTTTGTGAATGTAATTCGCATTTAAAGGCGGATGTGGGTTAGTTATTCGACGAGAATGATACCAGAAATAGCCTCATCATCGCCTTTCTCAAACGGATGCGATGCTTGTTAGGGTTATTGACGTTAGGCACAATAATGTTAGAAGCAATCAAAGGTTGCAGAATGCTATACCGCAACAGATAAGGGAGGGATAACACTGTTATAACGGATCCTACGTGGAATAAAATGTTTCACGGCATGTTGCGGTATTAAATAAATAGAGTCGCGCTCCATTGAGAACCTACATAAACACTACATTTCAAGATAATCTAAAGGTTGAACTAGGGGTACCCAAATACAAAAAACGTATAAAATTCTGGGCTCTATCTATCAAAAAAAAAAAGCAAAAAAAAATCATTGTTCATCGATGACGTGGCGGATGAACAGTGTTTTTTTTTTGCTAGATAGAGCCCAGAATTTTATACATTTTTTGTTTAGGTGCTCCTAGCGGGCCCCTTATAATAATTAAGATATAGCTTAAAATGTGGTTGAGATCATAAAAATGGATGGCTAGGATTAGATATCTCACCATAAGAGGGGTTCTCACTTGAGCAAAATCCTAAACATATAATAGATAAATTTAGTGTTGATACATTTACTAATGAAATTTTAACCAATAAAAATTCAATTTTAAAATGAAAATAAAAACACACATGTGATGAGGTTTTAACGGCAATATAACTCCACGTATTTGTTAGTGCACATGTTTTTTTATCAAACAATGAGAAAAAAGGTTACTTAATTCACATAGTAGTTTATTAGGTTACTCAATTCAGATAGATCTAGTTGAACTCAAGCCTATTTTAGGTTAAAATTATTAAATGCAATTTTTTTCTTTTGGGATCGAGTGATTAACAACTATAATCAAATCCTAGTAACCTACATATTTGGTGGATTATTACCATTGAATACGCACTTAATTATTTTATTTATTAATTTATCTAGTTTATTTTTTCAAAATACAATTTTAAACCTTTGTAAAAAATGATTCATGATCTAAAATATTTTAATTTACAAGTTGAACGTAGAAATTTAAGGTATTTATTTATTTGAGTAATTTTGTTATTTTATGGATAAATAAGTAAAATCGTTATTGTATTACATTGAAATTTTCACTTGTATCACCAATCCAAAAAAATAAAAAAAAGTAACGGAATGCTGATGTGGAAGGATGACATGGACTTCAAAATTTAGCTGTGTGATTCATTTAAAAAAAAAGGAATCCACTCATTTGTACCTACCTATTCATAAGTCATAACCCATTTTTCTTTTGGGTGAAAAACCAAAATACCCACCATTTAATTCCACATAACCAAAATACCCACCGGCGGAAAGGTCCGCCCTTTTTACCCACGGACCACGCATTACACACATGCGTATAGGGTATACGCATGTCTCACTTGCGTATTGTAAGACCACGCAGCTTTACAATGCGTGCACAGTGTAAAATTCGAATTGTGTGATGTGAACAGTAACCATGGATACGCATTCTGTGAATGCGTGGTTTGAGTTGCGCATTTGAAAAATGCGTATTACCAGTACTATTCATCTCCTTCCCCAGCTGCCGGCGAAGCAAATTACGACCAAACTTTGTGACCATTCGTTCAGTCCTTTCTAGGCTTCGTTCACTAGCATAGTATACACCAAAATGTTCGCCATTTCACCCTCTACAATCCTATATCACTCGTTTTCCATTTGTTTCAACGGATTAAAAATCCCCAAATCCAAGCTTTTTACCAACTTCGTTTTCCGATCTACCTGTACACGCCCCTGCGGGGCCAAACAACAATAAACTAATGGGGGAAAAGGAAGAGCAAGGTCTGGGCAGCATTTGGATGTCCTCAAAATGACTGGAGGTTGCCAGAGGATTGAGAACGGAGAGAGGCGATTTCGAGGACGATTTTGAGAGAGACAGTCAACCGGAGCTGAAAGTGTGATAATGACGTTAGCTGACGTCATTGCGCATTTCTGGAATGCGTTACCTGAGATACGCATATTAGAAATGCGTATCATAGGCAACGCATACCAGGCATGCGTAATTCGTGGGTAAATAGGGCGGACGCTCGCGCCTACGGGTATTTTGGGCAGTTGAAGTCCAAAAGTGGTGTATTTTGGTCATTTTTTCATTTCTTTTCCAAAATCTAAATAATTAGGGTTATTGTTCTTCCCCCAATTTTATCTTGACTTAATTGCACTTTGCACCCCTGTACTTAGGCGAAAATTCACTTTGGTGCCTACTATTCAAACAATTGCAATTTGCATCCCGATTGTTTCAATCCTGCTACAGTTTGCACCCTTTTAACGATTTCAAGTTAATTTTGACCGTTACCGTTAGTCAAAGTAAGGGTATTTCAGTCTTTAATTATTATATTAAACATTTTTTTTCAAAAAAAAGTAAGAAACAAATTTTAAAATTGGAAAAAAACACAAAATCTTAAATTTATCATATTTATTGTATGGATAGTATTTTGAAAATTATAACAAATTTAGTTTATATTTAAATAATATTTTACGAGAATTTAGTTATGTAAATATTTATAAAAGGCTTAATGACCTTTTAGCCCTCGAAGTTTTATACGAAATACCTATCAGCCCTCACTGTTTCAAAACGTTCCTTTTAGCCCTTGAAGTATCCATAAAGGTCCAATTAACCCTTGTACCGGTACAAAAAATTGTAACGGTACGTATCGGATGGGCAAAATAGACATTACATGTGTCCGTTACAATTTTTTTTTAATTTGTACCGGTATAAGGGTTAATAGGACCTTTCCGGATACTTCAGGAGCTAAAAGGTACAACGTATTAAACTTGAGGGTTTGACGGGTACAAAATGCACTACTAAAAAAACGCTGATAGACATCGGTTTCTGGCCGATGTCTTTGAGAAATCATGACAGATGTCTTTGTCGGTGATGTCTAAAGTCGAAACTTTAGACATCGGTTTCTGGCCGATGTCTATCAGCGTTTAACACATCAGTTTTAAATATATTTCTGATGTTTATGTACTTTCTTCTTGGTTCAACTGCATGATGTTAACTAACTGACTATCAAGGCAATTTCTTTGAACTTACAATTACAAGTCAAAAACTTTCCTAATAGTTCAGCTCATGGAATTAACAATATTTATAAATGCATCTCCTACCATGCCAAAGCTTACCATCCTCTTTAATATCACTTGCCCTAGAGTCCTAGACAATATTCTCATATCTCTCTCAAGCTCTTTCAAGAATATAAACAAACACCTTGTATACAACAATATAAACAAACACCTTGTATACAAGTATACAACAACAAAATTTAGAAGTAAAATACTAAATAATTAGGATTTAGGGTAACAAACTCACTTGAATTTAGATTTAGGGTAACTGAATTTGATCTTGGGAAGTCGCCGCTCAATTAGGGATTTAGGGTTGAAGACTTGAGTAGTGAGTACGATATGATTATCTAAATATCTGATGAAATGGAGTACAACGATATTTTAGTAGAATAGTAGTACAATTTTTTTAGTAGCATATTTTAATTTTTAATAGTACTACAGCATTGTTTCTATTATTGTAATATTTTAATAGTATAATTATTGATTTATTATTTCTATTTTTTTAAAAATATTTCACGACGATCCAACCGTATGGATGTCAAGATATATATAATTAAATGATATTCCGAAATTTTCAAAAAATAAAAAATTAATTTGGTTGCAAATCTTAATAGAACACTACAATATTGTCTAGTACTCGTAACTAGTGCTTTGTCCCAGATTATTGTTTCTATTTTTTTAGAAATATTTTTCGACGATCCAACCGTACGGATGTCAGGATATATCTAATTAAATGATATTCCCAAAGTTTGAAAAAATAAAAAATTAATTTGGTTGGAGATCTTAGTAGAACACTAGTATATTGTCTTGTACTCGTAACTAGTGCTTTGTCCCAGATTATTGTTTCTATTTTTTAAAAAATATTTTTCGACGATCCAACCGTACGGATGTCAGGATATATCTAATTAAATGATATTCCCAAAGTTTGAAAAAATCAAAAATTAATTTGGTTGGAGATCTTAGTAGAACACTAGTATATTGTCTTGTACTCGTAACTAGTGCTTTGTCCCAGATTATTGTTTCTATTTTTTAAAAAATATTTTTCGACGATCCAACTGTACGGATGTCAAGATATATATAATTAAATGATATTTCCAAATTTTCAAAAAATAAAAAATTAATTTGGTTGGAGATCTTAATAGAACACTAGTATATTGTCTTGTACTCGTAAGTAGTGCTTTGTCCCAGATTATTGTTTCTATTTTCTAAAAAATATTTTTCGACGATCCAACCGTACGGATGTCAGGATATATCTAATTAAATGGTATTCCCAAATTTTCAAAAAATAAAAAATTAATTTGGTTGGAGATCTTAATAGAACAATAGTATATTGTCTTGTATTCGTAACTAGTGCTTTGTCCCAGATTATTGTTTCTATTTTTAAAAAAATATTTTTCGACGATCCAACCATACGGATGTCAAGATATATCTAATTAAATGATATTACCAAATTTTGAACAAATAAAAATTTAATTTGGTTGGAGATTCTAATAGAACACTACAATATTGTCTAGTACTCGTAACTAGTGCTTTGTCCCAGATTATTGTTTCTATTTTTAAAAAAATATTTTTCGACGATCCAACCATACGGATGTCAAGATATATCTAAATAAATGATATTCCCAAATTTTGAAAAAATAAAAAATTAATCTGGTTGGAGATCTTAATAGAAACTCGTTAGGCTCGTTTAACAGCTCGTTTGACTCGGCTCGTTTAACAGCTCGTTAGGCTCGGCTCGTTCGACCCGACTCGTATAACAAAACTCGACTCGACTCGTGAGGGACTCGCGAGTAGCTCGACCCGACTCGTATAACAAACGAGCCGAGTTCGGCGGAGATTTTCGGCTCGTTTAATAAACGAGCCCGGCTCGACTCGTCAGAAAAAGCTCGACTCGATTTAAAGCTCGGCTCGAGCTCGCCCGGCTCGACTCGAATTACAGCCCTAGTGAGCTCAGACATCGGTTTTGAGTTTTGTATGTTTACATTTAAAATTGATGTCTTATTTTATACTAAGCAGCTCGGTTTTTTATGAAAACTACAACCCAAAAAACAATTAACCATATTTCCTCAATTTATAAAACTACTTCCAGAAAAACATCCTTATTAAATCTTTAACAATTCCACAATTGTTATTGACAAAACATCCAACAAATGTCATCTTCTAAACAACCTACCACAAATTACATGTTGTATATGTCATTCAAAGAACTAGCTAGTCAATCTAATCTATATAAACAATCTAGCATATACAAGGGAACAAGATAGCTTGCCAAATCCAAAGCAAGTTGAATGATGACATTAATCCGCAAAACCAATAAAAGTGTTTAATTAGAAATCACCATCCGCAAAAGAAAGTCTTCACTACCCTGCACAAAAGAAAGACTCAATCCATGTCAACGCAAAAAATAATTCATTTATCAACCTTACCCAGCATCGTAAAGTTCAAAACAAAGCAAATTAGCATTTAACAGCTCTAAAGAACGAAAAAACATTAGAGCATACCTGCAGTCCCATCATGTTGACAGTTGCTGCAGGGTTATCCAGATTGTGGTGAGCCTCAAAGAGTTCCAATACTAAGGAGTTCTGTTTGTAGTACTGCTTTCATTTGACCACTCTGCAATACCTGAAAGCTAGCCTGTAATACCGCCAGCAAGGGCTGCAGAACTTATAGTGCCTTGTTATGCCAGCATGCGTCGTAGTTACAACCTCAGGATCAAAGCAGACACTAGCCAAGAAGAAGAGTAAAGCAGGCAAGAAAGCTAATGCAGAGGAAGAGAGAAGTACCCATTGCTACTTTCTTTGTTGTTTGAACTTTTATGCAGATCAGAAGAAATACAAAGCTTGTATTTCAGTGTTGTGTTTGGAGGAAAACATGGAGCCACATAATCATATATATCTTCGAGCTCTTCGCTAATCTGAAATTAGGTGGAAATAGAGATGAATATGACAGGCAGAAAGTTGTACTTGGACGAAAATTTTTATTCTTGATTCTCGAAGAGCATCTTGAATTTATATAAATCGGTTTGACGCTTGACATGATCCTGTAATAGGAACATATCATGTAAAGACTACCAAATCCAAACATTATTATTAGATTGACTGTAATATTAAACCACAGAGCTTGTGCAGCAAAAATCCGGCCATCTTGAAATACAAAAAATAGACAGAATTCAAGAAAGTGTTAATTAATGTAGAGATCTTGGGACCCTATCTTTGATCTCAAACCCAACTCAGTCTCCATTGTTCCTTGAATAAGGCAATCCACATGATACATATATAATGCACTGAGCATAACATCAGATATGTTGAACAAAAAGATTATGTGACAATTACAGAAACATTCAATATCACAGTCTCCGAGGAGTGATTTTTGCAACTATATTGAAGTCTTAAAATTCTATTGAAAGTTTACATAAGGTGAATGGAAAGACTTTAATAACCTACCATGATCTAGAGCCTTCTTTCTAACGTTAGCCCATAAGATATGACTGATACTTTTGCAATGCCAATCAGAACTGCTAAGCGATCTGACCAGTTGAGAACCTTTTTCGGAGAACTTTCTGCAATTAAGTTAGATAAATTGTGAACTTAAGAAATTGCAATTTCAGTTACATACAGTTCTAGGTAAAGAAACATTCCAGACTGCTTATGTGCTTATCTACCATGCCGTATATGTGCATGTGTGATATAAAACCACTTCTCCAGACCTTCATAGAATCAGTCTTTCATCCTCCCGATACAAAGAAATTTAGCTATATAAGCCTAGAAACATAAATTAAAGTGGTATTCGGCTTTTTAAAACAAACTACATGCATGTAATCGGCTAGACTTGACCCTTTGGAGCCCTATACATCTCTTAATATCATTGTTCACTTTGTTCTCCACTACCAGACATAAATATGATGATTTTTTTATTTAAGAAAATGCATATATGTGCAAACTGGTATAGCATGTTTATGTTTTTAAAATAATCAATTCCATGTAATACAACATCAAAGAGGTGATAGATGTACTTATTCATAATCTAAGTATATTTTAGATTAGTACATGTTTTCTACACATTAATACTTCCCAGCCATTTGTGAAAACCATAATCATTGGCTTTACCCACATTAGTCAAACTCCCATTTAGCAGGTAGTCTAATCATATAAATGCAAAAAGAGTAAACTAAGAAAATCGTAAATTACCAGCATCAAATATGGGCTCGGGATCTAAAGCAGCTCTAGGATTTACATGGCCACTTCCATAATCAAAAGGTGTAGCTGGGACAAGCGACACGGTCTCAGATCCAGAATATTGTTGGGCTTGAAGAGGCCTCCCTGCCCTGTCAAGCGTAGTTGATGTCGTCATCAATGCTGATTTGATGGAAGCAGGACTCCAGTGATAGTGTTTCTGCTTTACCAGAGCAGCAATTCCAGCTATATGTGGTGCAGCCATGCTAGTCCCAGATATCATAGCAAATCCTGCACCTGCTCCAAGGAAACAATTCATTGAGTTGGTTTGAATCATGCATGATATCACCTGCTTAACTCCAATTTTCATATACTGTCTTAAATTATGATGGTATCTTTGTATAGCTATAATTTACTCAGTCAAGTTTCGGTTTTACCGATATCAGCTTGTAACCAAGGTATGGAGAAATGGATTATAAGGAGGCATAGTAATTTGTTCTAAATGCACATCTAATAGTTGGAACTAGCTACAGAAGATCTCTCCCCCCCAAGTTTTCCCAAAGAGCGTCCCATATTGGACTTTTAAAAGATTCCTACAGTGTCACTAAAGCTACATATGTCTAAAGATCACTGTTGGTGAAATTGGATGACATCAAAACGTTGTTCTTAATGCAATTGAATGCAATTTCCTACGAGGGAATGTAACTGCAACATTATAAATATTCCAGCTTAGATTATAAATATTCAAAACTGTTGCGTATTAGTTGACAGGCAGTTCCCACCAAACATACCAATCCACTTTTGTGATGTAGAGGATAAACAAGAAGGAAGCCTACCTGTCAACCTATTACTAGAAATATCAACAAAACCAAGTTCATCTCCGCAAGTCAGGTTGTGCAGAAGAGAACCACTCAGTATGTTTGATGCTAAATTTAGATAACAAGGCCTCTTCTTTTAGAGCATATATCTAGAAATTGAAAAAATATTGATTAATATGGGTAAACTGAAAAAATGGGTAAATATAGCAAATGGAATGTATATTTGATTAACATGATAGCAAAAATCTGTAAGTTACATATCTGAATTTTCTAGTCTGTTTTACACATCTAAGGAATGAGACAAAGTTCACAAATATTTTAGAAAAAGAAATAACAGTCCCTGAAATTACCAACAGAGAAGCTCATGATAGTTTTAAACGCTGGTTCACAACTCAATACAGAAGATCCAAACAAATTACCAGGCAATATCTTTCCGCTCCTGTCAACTAGATTACGATCGTTGTTCACAAACAACCTTGTGTGATGACGCTTATGAACAACAACAAATATAATTGGAGGCTGATAATTTGCCTCTAAAGAGGCGCATGCCTGTAATTGCATTTATAAAACATTAAAATTAGCAAAAGAATTAATATGAAAACACCAATTATGAATATAGAAAGATCAAACATTTTTATAGACAAGGTGAAGGGGAAAGGGTAGAAGAACAAAATGATATATCAACCTGAGCATCTGCTCCTGAAGAAACTAGCACATTAAGCAAATGAGAGAAGGCAAGACCAGTGATTCTCTTGGAGTGGCCCTTCAGCTTGCTTTTTACCAAGCTTTGTGATTGAATTATTATCTAAATACTCTATATTATGTGCAGGAAACAGTACCTCATCCACGCGGACATTATATATTTGAATTACTCGTCTTGATATCTACTGCATTTTTGCTAAGATTAGGTGCATAGATTAGGTGACAGAATCAAGTAATATATTTCATTACTCGTCTTGATATCTACTGCATTTTTTTAAAATCTCGTTTTTGATGTCTAACATTTATGAGTGTATTACTGAACATTTATCATTGAGGTATTAGTGTATTACGAATTCTACCTGTAATAGACTTATTTGTAGAGTCTAGATTCAAACACTATATTGTCCTGTATCCGAGTATCTCCTCTCCATCCTGTAACCTGTATTGAGAAACACTATCCTCTCCAAACATTGACCAAGGACGAATATAAAATTTTATCTAGAATCACAGAATAAGTATCAGTGTATCACCATATACTGTTTATCTTAAGTTTCGTACGCTCAACAACTAAAAATGATATTCACAGATGTCATTCAACATAGGCTAACTAACTTAAATGATAATACTAGCAAAAAACAAATGTAGATACTTGTAAATACTAAATCCATATTCTGAGCCCACTCTTATCTAGTTTCGTGTAGATAGGTAAGACAGAGGAGATTGTATAGTTGTATGAATTCAAGACATGATCACTGAAACAATTACGAAAACATCCTAGATTACTTCAACACTTATTTGATAGCAAAAATAGAGAACAAATCAAATGACCAGCATCGAATTAATTAGAATAACATTGCATCGATAAAATAATTATCTCACCTGCAAACCTTATAATCTATACCAGTATTAGCAAGAAAATAAATCTGTCCTATTAAAATACTTTTGCACATGTAGAGTGTAGCATGGATCATAACCTCCTGGAATCCGTATCATACTCTTGTAGTTATAAGATTGTGCCTGCAAAAAAATACTACAATTTTACATAAGAGAATTGTTACCAAAAAAGCAATAAGTTGCGTCTTTGACCATGCCTTGTAATTTAAATCACCTTAAAAGACGACACATGGCTATCAAGACTACCTGCCAAGGAAGAAGTGGTATTTATAAGACATATTGGAGCATATATATTATAGATGTCAATCTCCTTGTATTTGCCAAAGAGTATTCCCATGGCAGCGTAACACTCCTTGGACCAGTTTTCATGCTTGAAATTGCACACATTTTTTGCTGTATCGTAAACATGATTTGGTTTACTGAATGGCTCCATGCATACTCTAATATACCTTTATAATCATAGCTATCATTAGTTTCTGGATTACCAACTTGCAATTTATAAATGCACTTAAATACAAATTCTGAAAGGCAAGCAATAAGATGCACTGCTAGCCCTCCTTTCTGGAAGCAAAACCAATTCTTTTACAGAAGTTCTTACCTCCAGTATACCAGTACATAATTTCAAAAAGGAAGGCAAAACACTGCTTCCAACATGAGCTTTTTGCCTCAATTTTCAAATGTCCAAATGGACCAAATCTGACTTCTATTTGTGGCATCAATTCGAACCCTGGCAACAATAATACAAATATAAAGTAATTTTACAAATATAAATTAACTTTGCATTTTAAACCTATCCCAACAAGAAATATATACACACACTAACACACATCACACAAATATTATGTGTATAAAGAAACTAGTTGAGAATATGAGTAAATCGGTTAAGAAAATGAACTAACCAGTTGAGAAGATAAGATAATTGAGTTGAGGAGTTGAAATCGAGTAGTTTTTCCACCCAATCGAGCTATGTTCTTCCCCCAAATCGAGTTGTGTTCTTCCCCCAAATCGAGTACTGAACTAGCTAGGGTTTTAATCGGCTAGTGTGTGTAAGCTGTGTGTGTGGTTATAATCGAACGGATTTGTGAACAAATTTGTGAATCTGTGAATTTGAGAGCTAGGGTTTTTGTTTGCGAGAGTTAAGAATGAAAAAAGAGGGGGAAATGAGTGTGAAGTTTTTTGTTTTTAATTTAATGACTAGGGTTCAAAATTAGGGTTCTTAAGGAGGTGACGTCGAGAGAGACAGGGGTTAGGTCGAGAGAAAGAGGAGAGAAAGAGAGGGGTGAGGTTTTGTTACTTAATTTGTTTTTGTTTTAATTTGTTTTCAAGTTTTTGATTTTTGCGTGAAGGAGGAGTTCAAAAAAATGTGGGAACATTGTCTAAGGGGGAATTTTTTTTGATATTAATGGGGAGTTGTGGGCGCGAGGTATAAAATTTTTAAATACTACATTAGATATCGGTTCATAAATGAAGTGATGTCTAAATATTTTTAATAAAAGGTTTAGACATCGGTTGATAAATGAAGTGATGTCTGAATGTTTAAAAAACATCGGTTTTATTTTCACTGATGTTAAAAAGGCTTTTAACATCGATTTTATTTTAATCGATGTTAAAGACGGTGATGTCTATTAACAGATTTTTAGTAGTGATGTCATTACTATATCTACTAGTTTAATTCAGCCACCATTATCTCCATACCCCTCGAGTAAGACTTACATACACTCTTCTCTCTTTGCTTACCACTACCAAAATAAGTATAAGGAATTCATAATGCTACATCCGAGTAGAGCTAAGCCATTATCCATCTTGGTACAGGTAGACTTGCATGCCAGAATGTCCTTGAGTACAGTCTCCAATGAAGGAAATTTGACATCAAAAGCTCTCTTAATCTCATGCACCTCCTTGGTTGTGGCTGTACACACTTCATGAATTTCTATTTTGAGACCCTTTCCAAGGTAGTGTGCAGCCTTGAGAATGCCCTTGTAGCTATCATTCACTGCTTCATACACATCACTAGGGGTGAGATATTTGGCATTGGACCCTAGTGAAGTGATTTACTCTTCTCTGAGGTACTGGAGACTGTCTGAGAGAGGAATATCAAATTGTCCTTGTAGCCAAGCATCTACATTTCCATCTCTCTCAGAATCATCCATTATCTTTGCCTTCTGTAGCTCCACATCATCTCTGTGGCATAGGAGAATAGCTTCATAGTCAGGATTGGGCAGATTTGCAGTGAGAAGGTTTTGAGCAATCTTTGTGAACTCAGGGATCTGATCCACAATTAAGCTTTGAAGTGCTTCAACCGTCAATTGTTGTGGAACAGACCCTGATCCTGAAGCACTGTCATGTTGCACAGGCTTCAGCCATTGTGACATGAAGTCAGAGCTAGAGCTAGGAAAGCTAGACTCCTCAGTTACAGATGCAACTTCTGCAACCGGATGGATTGACTCTACTACTAGTGTCTCCACATAAGTGGGATGAGTTACACCAGCAGTTGACACATGCACAGAGTCTCTAGTAAAAACTAGTGAATCCTCTGTGTTTGTGATGGTGTCATCAGGACATGCCCCAGCATGCATTCCCTCACCATCTAAATGTGGGTCCTGGGTGGTGAGCACAGTGTCAAGCACCATGTCACTTGAATTCATTGTCTCACCAAGAGAAGAGAATTCTTGGTGATCAATGCCTTGTTCTTCAATTTCTTGAATTACAGGCTCCAAAGAAATATGAGTGGTAGATTCTGGAAGAGAAGTGTCTTGTAGATTAGATTTTGGCAACTCCCCCTAAAAGATAGAGGGAGTTTCAATTGTGATATGCTCTCCACTCAGTGTTGTGCCAGCCTTATCACTCCAATGTGTTGACTCTGTACAATTAGGTGCATTGGGGAGGATGCTTGATTCTATAGATGGACCCTGTTGAGAGGATACATCTGGTGAACTGTGTGCCCCTGATTTTACAACTTCAGCCATTTGTGTGACTGAGGAGGTGGTTTTATATTTCTTCCTCTTTGGCCTCTGTAAGGGTGACTCAGGTTCCTCACTACCTATACCTAATTCCATAGCCAATGTTGCTTCAGATAATATGTTCAAGGGTGCAGACATTACCTCATTTCTCTTCTTTTTACTAACATCACCCTTTTGAGAGGATGATGCAGTTGGCTCACTGTGTGGTATAGTGTTTGGTTGAGGGGGTTGGTTAGCATCTTGTACTACTTGCTTAGGCTGTGCTAACTGTGACTTTGAGTCAAATGTTGGCATGTTGTGGGGGTAAGTCCTAAATAGACTCTCCATATGGGGAGTTATTTTGAGTCTTACATCCACATCATTCCTAGTTTCCAAATTACCAAAAATAAGTTTGGTCATGGACCTAGGGTAGCCTATTCTACTGTTATCTACTCCAGGAAATTCAATCAATTTAGCATTTTTAAAGTTAAGTACAGATTGAATAAAGCGAGGAAAGAAAATTTCAGTACCTCTCTTGGCTGTGTTCTTGCCAAGTCTCCCATATAGCTCCTATAGAATAATTTGACCAACATTTATCTTTCTTCCATAAGCCAAGGCATAGCCTATTTGCTATGCAGGTGCACTAATCTGATCGAAGCTTGACTTCCTGGCTGTGAAGACTTGAAGAATGGTGGCAAACACATAACTCCACTCTTTCCGCAGATGCTTCCTGTTTAACTTCCCAAGATTGATCACATCTGAGTAGTTGATGAATTCAAAGAATTCTTCCAACTGTGTATTCATGGCCAGTGTGTCATATGACTCTTGTTGTAATTCCAGTGCTTGATTCATGTCTGCTGTAGTAATAGTAATATCCTGGCCTTAAATCTTGCAATAGACTACATAGGAGGTTATAGCATTCTCGAGGGCAATGACTTCCACGGTGGCAGTTCTCCAAAACTGTTCTAGGAGGTCCAGATACAGAGTTGGGTTGGTTGATAGTGCACTCTTGATGTATGATTCTGACATCCAGCGGACAAAGCACTTGAAGTTTGCATTAGGTGCTTCCACATCGTTAGTTATTGCAATGAAATTGGTTTGAGTGGGTATGGTGAGTTGAGTGTTTGCCATTTGTATATAGAAGAAAAGAGAATGAAGGTTGAAGAAGAAATTAAGCTTTTGCAGTTAAGGTTTTCAGAGGTTTTGGGAGTTTAGATGCTTGAGAAATCGAATGAAGTGAATAGAATAGATGTAGAACTGTATGGGTATGAAGTACTAGACTTGTCGATTAGACATATGTTTTGTATCGACAAGTCAGGCATTCGAGAAGTAGAAAACAACTATTCGATAAGTCAAGAAAGGCTTAATCGATAACTCAAGCATGTTGTAACTAACAGCTGGCAGTTATCTAACTTAGAATAAATTCTAAATTAGGTAAGATATGTTTTTATGAGTTATGAGTAATTATGAATTTTGAATAAAAATCCAAAATCGGTTAAAATTCAGCGAGAAATCAGCCTTTTCAAATGATTCGAGAACTCAAACATGCTATTCGAGAACTCTATCAATAGAGAACTTAAATACCTTATTCGAGAACTCACTCATGTCTCTGTTCGAGTTCTCTAAAAGACACTATTCGAGAACTCAAGAGTGTCCTGAATAGGCTTGTTAGAGAAGTCGACCACTAACAATGAAATGAACCATTCGAGAAGTCTGACTTATCGAACTATTCTTTTTACTCATAGAAACTCAATTTTCACTATATTTTAAAATTTACCAGTCATATTCAATGAAGAATATTCTAGCAAATTAAACAGTGATTTTCTCAAAATTTCATAGAAATTTCAAGTTGACAAAATATGATTTTTCAACATATGCAGCAAATTTGAAATATTTATAAATCATATTACAGCCAACACTTACTTCAAAAATATTGAGCATTTAAATAAAGTAAGTGTTTACTGCTGTAACAACTTAGTTGATATATTCACTTAGCCAGAATCTGAAGAATTCAGCATTCCAATCTCACTAACCAACCTTGTGAAGGTGGCTTCATCTAATGGCTTAGTGAATATGTCAGCTAGTTGTTTATCTGTAGAGACATAGTGCAACTCAATGGTTCCATTAGTTGCATGCTCTCTAATGAAGTGATATCTGATGTCAATATGCTTTGTTCTAGAATGATTGACAGGATTGGCAACTATAGAGATTGCACTTGTGTTGTCACACATGATTGGAATTCTTTCCAACACAAGTCCATAATCTCTAAGTTGATTTCTAATCCAAAACACTTGAGCACAGCAACTTCCAGCAGCTATGTATTCAGCCTCAGCTGTAGAAGTTGACACAGATTGTTGTTTCTTGCTATACCAAGAGACTAACCTTTGTCCAAGAAACTGGCAGCTACCTGAGATGCTTTTCCTATCCACTCTGCATCCAGCATAATCAGCATCAGAATAACCAGCCAGATTGAACCATGTGTCCTTAGGATACCATAAACCCAAGTTTGGAGTGCCCTTCAGATATCTAAAGATCCTTTTTATAGCAATCAAATGTGATTCTTTTGGATTTGATTGAAACCTTGCACACAAGCATGTAGCAAACATGATGTCTGACCTACTTGCAGTGAGATAGAGTAGAGAACCAACCATGCCTCTGTAGACTGAGATATCTACTTCCTTGCCTTTAGCATCTTCATCTAATTTAGTGGCAGTGGCCATAGGTGTCTTTGCAGGTGAGCAGTCTTCCAAGTCAAACTTCTTCAATAAATCCTTGATGTACTTGGTTTGACTGATAAAGATACCATCCTTCCTTTGACTAACTTGCAACCCAAGAAAGAATGTCAACTCTTCCATCATATTCATCTCATATCTGCTCTGCATGAGCTTAGAGAACTTTTCACATAGCTTCTCATTAGTAGAACCAAATATGATATCATCTACATAGATCTGAACTAAAATACTATCATCACCATGTTTCTTGTAAAACAGTGTTTTGTCCAATGTGCCTCTAGTGAATTGATTTTCAAGAAGAAATTGTGATAGAGTATCATACCATGCCATTGGAGCCTGCTTAAGTCCATACAGTGCCTTAAGCAATCTGTAGACAAATTCTGGGAAGTGTGGATCCTCAAAGCCAGGTGGTTGTTGCACATAAACTTCTTCTTCCAACTCTCCATTCAGAAATGCACTCTTGACATCCATTTGATAAACTTTAAAGTTTGAATGAGCAGCAAATGCCAAGAATATTCTGATGGCTTCCAATCTAGCAACAGGGGAAAATGTCTCATCATAATCAATGCCTTCCTGTTGAGAGTATCCTTTTGCAACCAACCTTGCTTTGTTTCTCACTATTACACCATCTTCATCCATCTTATTCTTCAGAACCCATTTTGTTCTAACAATGGTTCTATTCTTAGGTGCAGGCACAAGTTCCCATACTTTGTTTCTTTCAAATTGATTCAGCTCTTCTTGCATGGCAATAATCCAATCTGGATCCAACAGTGCATCATCAAGTTTCTTAGGCTCAACTTGAGATAGAAAACAACCATAGAGGCACTCATTCTGAGTTGCTCTCCTAGTCCTTACTCCTGCATTAGGATCTCCAATAATTTGCTCTGCAGTGTGTGATCTATCCCATTTCCTTGAATACTCAGTCTGATTTCTCATTCTTGATGTTGCTTCATCATCCAAGTCTTGATCATTCTCATTTCCTCCCCCTGTGATGTTTCCACTATTCACAGGTGTGTCTTGGATGCTTGTTTCTCCACTATTGATTGGCATAAATTCTTCTCTTGTATCATCATTCACTTGAGTTTGTTGAACTTCAGTTTCAACTCCAGTTTCAATCTCTTCATCAGAATCATCTAGATTATCAAACTTTAATGGATCTTTATCTTCATCACTGGCTTCTTCTAATCCAGGTAGTTTGCTGTCATCAAATGTCACATCTGTGCTTTCCATAATTTTCTTTTGACCGATGACATAAACTTTGTATGCAATTCTTTCCATAGAGTAGCCAAGAAAAATTCCTTCAAATGCCTCTGCATCGAATTTTCTAACATATTTTGAATTATCCTTCAATACATAGCATTTGCTTCCAAAAGTATGAACATACTTTAGAGTAGGCTTCTTTCCAGTCATCAAATTGTAAGGTGTCTTTCCAGTGTTTTTGTTGATGAGGGTTCTGTTCTGGATATAGCATGCAGTACTCACAGCCTCAGCCCAAAAACATGTAGGCATCTTTGCATCAAGTAACATTGTCCTAGCAGCCTCAATTAGAGTTCTATTCTTTCTCTCAACAACTCCATTTTGTTGGGGAGTTCTTGGAGCTGAGAATTGCTGGGAAATACCATTCTCTTTGCAGAATGCTTCAAGGATGGTATTTCTGAACTCTGTTCCATTATCACTTCTTAATGCAATCACACTTGCATTGTTGGCCTTTGCTTCTTTGTCAACTTTCTTTAGGTGCTCAATGATTACTTGTGGAGCCTCATCTTTTGATGATAGAAATTCCACCCATGTATACCTTGTAAAGTCATCAACCATCACCAAGGCATACTTCTTTCTTCCTAGTGACATAATATTGACAGGTCCAAACAAGTCCATATGAATGGGTTGTAGGGGCTTGGTTATTGATGTCACTGTCTTTGACTTGTGGCTTGATCTTTTCATTTTACCTCTTTGACATGCCTCACACACTCCTTCTTGATAGAATTCAAGTGTGGGCATGTCTCTCACTAACTCTCTTTTGACCAGAGAATTAATGGCTTTGAAGTTCAGGTGTGATAATTTCTTTTGCCACAGCCAACAATCTTCATTTGATGCTTTTGAGTAGAAGCAACAAATTTTGTCCTTGTTTGCAGAGTCCATATTAGCTACAAACAGGCTTCCTTTCCTTACTCCAGATAGAGCAAAATCACCAGTCTTCTTGTGGGTGATCAAACATTGATCTTTGTCAAAATCCACCTTGAATCCTCTATCAGTAAACTGACCAACACTTAGCAGATTATGCTTGAGTCCCTTGACTAGTGCTACATCTTCAATGATGACATTACCAACTTTCAACTTGCCATATCCCAATGTGTTACCCATGCTGTCATCTCCAAGAGCAACCATTGGGCCAGCCTTCTCCTCATATTGTGATAGCAGGGCCATATCACCAGTCATATGATTTGAGCATCCACTGTCCAAAATCCACATGACCTTCTTTTCACTTTCTTTGCCCTGCAAACACAAAGGTATTACTTCTCCTTCGGTACCCAAACAAGTTTGGGTCCATGTGACTTAGAAACAATTTTATCATAAACAACATGCTTATCAACTTTCTTGGTGTTAGTCTTCTTGTCACTGTTAGAAGTCTTAGAGCCTGAGGTCTCAGACGTAGGTGATAAAGGTACCTTCCTAGCTTTAGGAGGACTTGAAGACTTTGACCTTGTGTAGTGTGTGTGAGAATTGTGACTGATACAACCATCAAAGAATTGCCTTCTCAAATTAAAACAACTAGTCATAACATTCATGTTGCATGGCATATAGTCAAATTTATCACAGAATGGAGCATCTCTATGTCTTAGAGGCACAGAACAATCATAGAAAGGTTTGGGCACACTACCAACAGGTTTCTTGCATGCATGAGTTAGATGATTGGTACTGAAACAGTTCTGACAAGTTTTCCTAGGGGCATTAGGCATATAAGCATAGTTATTATCTTTGTTAATCCCTAACTTGCCATTTCTGTTCTGTTTCTTCTTAGTCATTTTCTTCTCAGATTCACTCTTCCCAGCTGAAACAAACTTAACAAACTTCTTAGGTCTTGCCCTATTACCTACTGGCTCCTTGGCTCTTGACTTGACACTCTCACTCTTAGAGGATGCTTGTAGTTCACTGGATTGTGCCTCATCTTCATCATTTAACATTTGCTTGATGAGTAAGGCATCCTCATCAATTTCAAATGTTGATTCTTTAAAAATAGGAGTCTCAGTCTTTTTCAAGATGTGAGGGACTTCCTCTTGAACAGCAGTGTCATCTTCAATGACAGCATAGCCTTTTCTCTGGTTAAGAGTGCCATAGTCAAGTCCAATAGTAGTCTTGGGTTTTGCTTGAATTTTCTCACAGTAGGATTGCACTAGACCAGATGATTTCTTAAACGTTTTCAGTTTGAATTCATTTTCAGCTAATTCATCTCTAAGAGCCTTTTCCATTTGACTAGCATATAAAACCTTATTCTGCAGATATTCAACTTCTTTCTTAAGGTTTTCTACTTGCATAGCAGTTAGCTCAAGTTCCTCATTCTTTTTGGTTAATATTTCATTTCTAGTAGACAGTTTAGCAATTTCTTCATTAGCATCAGTCATACTAGTATGAATATTAAACATCTCAACAGATAGTTGTTCAATCATGCATTTATACTCAGAAACAGACATGTCTATGGTAGTGAGAGATGGTACCTGAGAGTCTGATGAAGATGTGTCATCCTTGGAATTGGCCATCAAGGTATAGTTACAAAATTCCTGCTCTTCTCCATCACTGTCAAAATCATCCCAACACTTCCCTTCAGCTATGTAGGCCTTACCTTGTGTCTGCTTTTTCAGAAGGGCCTCATACTTAGCTTCGAGCTCAAGATACTCTCTATCCTTCTTTTTAGGCTTCTTGCATTCACTGGCAATTAAAATGCCCTAGGTCATTGCATCTATAACACCTTACAGATGACCTATCCACATGGCTGGTTTTGAATTTGTTCTTGTTTGCTTTCACAGGTGCCTTGCTCTTATTGAATGAATAGTTTTGGGTTTTAGGTTTGAAGGGTTGATTCCTCTTAAATCTGATGTTTGGAAATTTTCTGGCCATGAAGGCATATGAGGTATTTTCCATTCCATCTAGTTCTTCAAGAGTATAAAACTCTTCTTCCTCCTTCTCCTCAACAGGTTCACTTACCTCAGCTTCAGTTTCTTCATCTTCTACTACCTCCTCTATCCTTAGTTGGCTTGTAGATGCTTCTAGGTCTTGAATAGATTTGTTGACAATCAAGGCACATGATGTGTTTATCATTCTACCTTGGTTGGCTTGGATAGCCCTTTTCTGAAGCAACTCAAGCTCGTGAGTTTTTAAAACCCCATAGAGCACATCATATGTAACTTTGTTCAAATCTCTTTCCCTTAGAGAAATGACCCTTTGCTCTAGATGATTTGGTGAAGATAGCAGAAACTTCATGTTCAACTCTTTGGTGCTGTAAACCTTGCCATTCATTAGCAACTCAGTAACTAGCTTGTGAAATCTCTCAAACATCTCAGTGATGCTTTCCTTGGGTTGTGCCATGAAAGCTTCATACTGTGTGACCAGTATCTGTTTCTTGTTTTCTCTGACCTCATCTGTTCCTTCACATAACACCTCAATGTGATCCCACATTTCTTTGGCAGTGGCACAAGATGCAATGTTTGCAAACATTGACATGTCCATGGAATCTATAATCAGCAACATGAGATGACTATCAAGGGCAACCTTCTCCTTTTCTGAGTCTGTCAATTTGGATGGTTCCTTGGCCACATAAGATCTTGGAATTGTTGTGGTTCCAACAGTCTTTTCAGGAATCTCCTGTTGGGGAACAAAGGGACCATTCTTGAGAATCTCAGGATACAAAGGGTGAGAGGCTTTGATGAACAACATCATTTTTATCTTCCAGAGGTTATAATTCTCCTTGTCAAACTTAGGGACTTTCACCGTTCCTGTAGTCTTTGGTGTATTCGAACTCATGATCATTTTTCTATTTTTGAATAAACAGCCCGCTCTGATACCACTTGTTGAGTATTGAATACAGTAAAAGAATACAGAGGGGGGGGGTGAATGGATTCTTGAACTTTGCTTGTTCTTGAGTCTATGTAGCAAGATAGGTGTTTGTGTGTGCAAGGATTATGAATGCGGATAAAAACAACACAAGACACAATATCACTTTAATCTAATATTGTATTATGTAAAGGTTGCTACAACTGTGAATACAAATGATAGTATTCTCAGCTTCGTTTTTCTCAGAGAGATATGACTTACAATGTATGAAAAACTTGACTCCTCAAAGTTTTTCTTCTAAGGAAGTGAGGCTGTATCCTTATAGAACATGGATACAACCTACTTACTGCAAATAAGGTAGCTGAACAATTTACTTTCTATTCTGTCTATCCTATTTGAGTAAGTGTCCAAACGGTTACAGATTTGACTTTGCAAAGCCTGTTCAGATCCACTTCTTTAGCTCTTTGTCTCTTCTATATCTCTCCAAGCTTCCTTGTAGGCTTTCCAGAGCACGTTACAGATTGTAGTCCATAAAGTGCATTGGCTTGTTGCGAGCTTCTGACTTGTACAATTTCTTCAGTATTTTGTCTCCAAGAATGTATTCGAGAAGTGACTAAGTAAGTGATTCGAGAACTAGGATTGACTTGATCGATAACTCAGAGTTCTCGAATACTGCTATATGACATATCGAATTACTTCTCGAATAGCTCTTTTATCTGGAAATCCTTGAGTTGTCGAATGGAGCATTTTGACATGTCGAATCCCTGAGATATCGAATAGCTTTCTGAGTCCTTCAGATATCGAATGGAACTTTGACTTGTTGACTCTTTGAGAACTCGAATACCACTTTGACTTGTTGACTTTTTGAGTTCTCGAATAGAGTAGTAAACATATCGAATCTCTGAGATATCGAATGAGATATCGAACAGTGTATTCAGAGATATCGAATAGTGTCTTGAGATATAGAATCCCTGACTTCTCGAATGCTGGACTTCTCGAATAGACAAAACTACTTCTCGAATTGGTACTTAGGCAAATTCTTCAATTTTTCAAATCCCAACTGTGATTATTTGACAGTCTTTATCTTCTTGCTTGAGGCATGAACCTTGGAACTTCTTTCAAGCATTATTCTTGACTATATAAGTACAGTTACACAGCTAGAATTTGATGCCTACTTCAAGTACAGAACAGGTAGAAACTCTACAACTAGAGGTTTCCTCAATTAAGAGGTCATGTAAGTAATGCAAAGCATTACAAACAATTAGGCTTGTTATTAGAGTTAAACAGGCATGTCTCTGTGACTAACACCAGCCGCAACTTTTAATTTTTGGTTGCAAAGGTTGCATATGAATTTCTGATTGCAAGTTCCAGTTTTCAGTTGTCATTTTCGACCTCTTTTTTGAAATCTATTATTTATATATATTATAAATAACTTTTAATATTTCTGATTGCAAGTTCCAGTTTTCAGCCGCAACTTTTAATCTATTATATATATATATATATATATAAAAAAAATAGATTTCAAAAAAGAGGTCGAAAATGACAACTGAAAACAGGAACTTGAACTTCTAGTTTTCAGTTTTCAGTTGCATATAAGGTTGCATATGAGGTTGCTACGCAACCTGTTTGAAATCTATTATATATAAATATATATATATATATATATATATATATATATACATATATATATAGGCAAGTGCTCAAAAGAGAACTTATTTTTTGAAGAAAACTAAGGTACTAATCCTAGCCATTAGATGTATTAAGATCAATGGCCCCGCCAGGGGCACCCACACACTAATCAAATACACCCTCACACACAGAATCACACCTAATCCCCTCCATTTTTAATTTGATTTTTCCCGTCAATCGGTGATATTTTTTTTAAATCTAATTTCACCACATTTTTCTTCATCTCCCAACGATTAGTTTGCATACCATATATGCTATATTTCGATTTAGTTTTCTAAGTTTTCCATTAAACGAGGTTTTCTCTCTATATATATATATATATATATATATATATATATATATATATATGGGTAAGGTTCTAGGGAGAACCTTCTTATCAAGAGAACCAGAGAACTCAATCCTGGCCATTCAAAATGAAGATCTTTAAAAAATCAAATACAAAGGTATATAATGGCAGTGATGTAAATACAATCAATAACCAATGTTAATTTCTTTGTATAAATCTTACAATATACGGCCTAGAATGATTTATTTATGGAATCTGTACATCATAAAATATTTGATTGAATACATGGATCTTTTTAACTTTGGAAACGAATCCTTGATTGACTTTAGTTTTCTATAATGCTTTATGATATACACTGATTATTGAATTTTACGACATTATCAAACCTCTAAAACTAGATATACAGAAAATCATACAAGCGTGAAGAAAAACCTAGGAGAACACACAGAACATTGAAATCTTACGGTATGTAGTTTTGATTTTTGGTTTATATAATTTGTTTACTTTTAAAGAACACTAAAAAAGAATCCCTTGATTTTAAACGAACACTAAAAAGATTCTTGTATGTGTTCCGATCCAATCAAAAAGATTCTTGATTCTTACAGGTGTTCTGTTCTGATCAATCTAACAGAATCTTGATTCTATTCTGTTCAGGATGAACCTTATTGAGAATGAACCCTAGACTTTTGACTAATGTGTTATCATCTACTTTGATGTCAAATCATATGATACTTTAAGTTCTGCTATGTGTTTTGCAAAGTACTGTACTAATTAAGAAAAACGGGGGTTGCAAGTACGTGATTTGTGTCTGTGGGTATAAGTTTTGTTGGACTTGTCTTGGCTTAGTTACGGGTTATCAAGGATGTTATTAAGCACGATAAAAATGCCAAGGAGAGGGTCAGAAACAGGTTTAAGGGTTGTAACATGAGATATGTTTATTATTTCGAGAAGTGTGGGATGCCAATCACAAAGCACAAGGGAAAGAATTAGCAGACACATAAAAGCATAGCATCCAAGCACAATGGAGGAACCACCAGGCTCAACGAGTAGTACTTTTATATTTTTAGAAGTTATATTGAATTGATGGATAATTAACTGATCATATTTTTAGAAGTCATATTGATAGTAATTTTCTAACATGTGTTCTAAGATTTTTTGTGTTTTTGGAACTTCAATTGGGTTATGACATATTGAAACAGATCTTTGCTCTCTGAATTCTTGTTGCAGAATTCGCAAGATTTTTTGTGCGTGGGTACTTGTTCAACCTCCCCTTGTAGCCAACCATGTAGTGTTCTTTTTGCTGTAGCTTCATGAACAAGATTAATCCTTAAAGTGCCGTGTTTGCCAATCTTTTGATGTTATCTACTAATTCTAGGCAATTGTTTCTTGCATTTTATGAAGTTGATTGTCATCTTTCTGTGTATAAAGTGCAAGATCAGTTGATTACAAAGCTTCCCCTATTATTTTGTATATTGTTACTCCTTTATGATGAGTATAGGTATAAAAAAGGGGTTACGTTATTACTTTATGCAGCATGGGCTAGGAATGAAAGTTTGTATTTTGAAATTAATCAGGATCCAGGTGGTCATAAAAATTTGGTGAAAGGTAGGGGGATGGGACAGATTAAACCAGTCAAATCCTCTACTAGCTTCGTTGCTGAAGTTGATAAGATTCAGGGGTTCGACTTTGCTAATTGGTTAAAGAGTACGGTGTCTGAGAAAGATTTTGTTGTGAATCATTTGACACGACTTCTCCACATTTTTCAGGCTGAATTCTCAGCAACAAAACCCTGTTCATTTTTAATTCCTGTTGAGAACCAGGAGCAACCAAGTCCCGATTTCAGTCTTGGAACCTCCATTCCAAGAGGATGATCATGGGGAACCTGAATTATCTGATGATTTCAGTAAAGTCCGAGATGGTAATAATTTTAAATCCCTACTGAGTGCTTCCATTGACTGATCCACTCCATGTCTGTTAATTGTTTCTGTCTATTAAAATAGGGTTTGCTTTGTCAGTGTACCATGTAATTAAAATCTTCTGCCGTTCTAGTAGGGGGAGGAAGAACGACAACATTGGTGGAATTAGTTGAGTGTGGGTCAGATCCATGGAAAAGCAGGAGCCAAAATCAAATCATATAATACATATTCTAGATGGTGTTCAGTTTTGGAAAGAAGACATTCATTTTGAAACAGTGTTCTTATTAAGATTCCGTTGTAATTGCACATCCAATATAAGGAAAGAAATCAAAACATATTGAATATTATCTTGACCAAAAAAAAATATACTATTTAATATGACAACTATCATCTTTTATAATAGGAAACAAATCAAAGTATAAAAAATTAAAAAGCAATTTATATCACAAGATTTGGTAAAGTGTTATTTTAATACTTTCAGTTTTAAATTATTTTCATTAAGAACATGGCAAAGAACCAACGGAGCCATAAATCTTCGCAGTGAAAAACTTTACAATGCCATACGCGTAGACAACATTTGGTAACAAAATAGAATACATCTTAAAGTCTTTTTTTCGAAGAATACATAATAGATTCTTAAAGTATTTTTTTCCCAAGAACACTAGCATACAACTTGCAATACGAAATGACTCATGACTCAGGACCCATGAATGATTTTTTATAATTAATATTTTTAAATAAAATACTTAAAAGAATCTCATTATAGTCGAAAAATTTGTTTATTTACGAAAATTAGTTATTTTAAATAATTAAAATATTTTTTAATAAAACACATAACATCATCTATGTAAATACTTTTTAAAAATACTTAGTTTAAGATTCTATTGAGTGTTGTATGATCGTGTTAAGTGATATAATTAATAAAATATATAAGAGAATCTTAGTACATTACATAATATTTTTATACATTTTTAAAAAAAGAACTATACAAATCTGTTAACTCGAATAACTTGTAGAAGGGGGGGTTGAATACAAGTTATATAATCGTGTCTGATTTTTGCTTGATTATATGAACAAGAATAAACGAATGAATCAAACTCTGTTTGTATTAATAAGATCAAATACAAACTCTACCAAATGTGTACAATACCTTTAGCAGCTTCTGACAATACAAATCTCTCTCTGTTTGTTTCGAACTCTCGAATACAAACCTTATACAGAGCTACGCACACTTGCTTAACACACTTGCTCGACTCTTTTTACAATGATATAGAGAGAGTATTTATAATGCTGCCTATCAACTAATAACAGAAAGATATAATCTATACATGACAATGTTCTGCCTTCTAGTCGATAGTTTCCATCAATAGAAAACTCTTTCCTTCATAATATCTTCTTGCTTGTTCTTCAAACAACGATCCTGTTTTATAGCACTTGCCAGTTTCTGTAGCATCCATAATGACATCATCAGTAACAAAACTGATATCAGGATCTGCACACTGCATCAGTATCTGATCAACCATCAGTATTGGACCATCATCAGGATTTGCTCTCTGTTCCTGACATGTAGTCTCCGATACACTGTTCATTCCTGACTAAACTATACAGATAACTGTCTTACACATAAATCCTATATACAGTGCTAAATCCTTTATAAGATCAGGATTACAAGAAATATAACGTGTAAATTCTATTCTTAACATCACAACTTATGAATTATTCCTAACAATCTCCCCTATTTATGCTTTAAAATCTGAAGCATAAATCTAAGTTGTGGATGTCAAAACATATAACAATACAACCAGAATAGAATTTATGAATGTAGAATTATGAAGTTAAGTACCTCCTTCTCAGATGTAGACGTTTATCTAGTACTTAGAAAAAAGAATTTTAACTATTAATGCTGCTCTTCCTTTACCACTTCCTAGCTGAGATTCACCACTGTCACTCCTGGTTCTTCTTTTTACTACCCTTTGTCTGCTCTTTATCTCCCCCAGCTTTATCTCCTCCAGTCTGGTGGTGTTGTTGTTGTCTTTGAACTGTCTTTATCTCCCCCTTTTTGACATCAGCAACATTAATTCCAAGAGATTCAGAAATAGAACAAATGAGATTCATAAGAACTGCTTGATTTTCTATAATTGTGACTTGGTTATCTTCAAGTGATTGAAGTCTTGTTTGAATAGCAATTTGAGAATTCTGAATATCTTTCAAAACATCAGAATGAACTTCAATGTTGGAAGTGCTTCTTGTATCTTCAGTATCAGAATCAGAAAGAACTGTATCTTCAAGTCTTGTAGAAGAAGTTGCTTGAGTTGTATGATATTCAAGTAATAAAACCTGATTAGAAGTATCAACATCTTCATCTTTCTGATCTGGAACTGAAACATGATCATCATCTCCTTCACCAGTATTCTTTGTACTAACATCTTCAAATCCTGACTCCTCTTTAGAGTGATCAGAGACTGTAGATGTCTCAATTCGAGTTGATATTGGAAGTACATACAAAGGAACACTAGGATCGTTAGGATCTTCATCTGGTACATATGTATCAAGAGATTGCTTTATCCTGGCACCTCTTCTGTTAATGATTCCTGCAAGCCTCTCCTTTTGCTTCTGAGCTTTAACTTCTGGCTTTGCATTGTGATGTGCTAGGTCATTCTTCTGATACATTTTGATGAATGAATAAGTACCAGCATCCATATCCAAATTTTCAGACCAAGATTCAGGAAAAACCTGATCCCAGAAATCAAATGATGGTTTCCTAATTTTCTCTCCCTCACTATGGAGTTGATCATCCATACCCTCATTCTCACTTTGACTTACTAAAGTCAATACTCTTTCTACCTCACCTTTTGCCTGGTCAGGAGCCAGCCGCTCAAATTGTGGATCTAAGTCCATCTTTTCAAGTGTATCACTCAAATTTAGATAAGTGCTCTCATGACCTACAGAAAAATAGGGTTTAGAAGGAGTTTTTATACCTGAACTCACATGGAGAGAGGGTTCCTCATATGGCATGTGGCTTGAGGTTTTCTCCAAGGAGTGAGCTGCTATAGTCTCTGAACCCTTACAATCATCTTCTTTCCTTTCAGAAACTACAGGCTCCAGTATACCACTTTCAGGTTCTTTACTAGACTCTGATGTCTTCAATAATACTTCATTAGACACCATAGTTAGTATATCACCGTCTTTAAGTGTTGTTTGCTGAGACACACCCTCAAGGTGGTTAGACTCTGACTGAACAAAATTTGTTTGATCTTCAGAAAAATCAACCAAAGTCATTCCTCCCATATCATAGGGTATCTCACTTGCATTCTCAGTCATCACAGAAGTCCTTTCAACATCAGCTATCACAGCTCCTGAGTCATCCTTCCTCTGACTAGATGGTTCTTGTGTTGCAGTGACTGTGATCTGATCTTTCCTACTATTCACCACTGGTGCAATAGTATCTTCTGTTGACTGCTTTCCTCTATCTACTTCCTCCAGTTGTTCACCTTGAGCTAAAGCATCTTCAATAATGACATCCTTGTCAAATAAATATGCATGAAGTGATTGAAGTGCAACATGCTTTGAGAGTCCAAATTTCTTGACTAATTGTCTTCTGACAGATACATAGAAATACATCTTCATTAAGTCAAGTCTTTGATGTAGAAGTCCATATTCATCTGGAAATAAAAGTTTTGGTACTCTTTCAACCAGAAAATCTAGAACAGGCCTTGACAACTTCACTTTGAGAGAAATTAGTCCCATAGCCAGTCTGTATGATAATGTAGTTTCCCATGAAGAATCAATATCCAGATCTCTCTTGTCAAATACTGACATAGATGTAGCTTGATTTGTAGAAACCTGCATGATATTAGTTGGACTAGAATCTGTGTGTGTAGGTGACAATTGAATCTTTCTCCTTGTTCTCCTGATATAGTGAGCAAAAGATTTATCCTGAGAAGACTCAAGAGGTGTAGACACAAAAGTGATCTTGGGATGAGATCTTTGTTCAATAGACACAGTCTTTTGAGAGACAGTATCCAGTAACTGTTTTCCCTTTTTAAGAACTACAGCCTTTTGAGAGACTGCAGCCTGGCTGTGACTAGGTTTTTCATCTCTTTGTGCTAACAAAGAAAGTTGAATTGCAGCCTTCAATTCTGCTCTCTCAGTAAGAGTTAAATCATCATCTTCACTAGAATTACTACTACTACTTGACACAACAAATCTTCTCTTCCTTACAACTGATGTCTTTTGAGAAACACCAGAGGTTGGTTTCTTTGAAACAATAGGCTGTGGATCAAAATTTGGTTCTTGAATTGTTTCAGAGACTATAATGTTTTGGGCTACTTGGGTAGACACAGGTGGGTTCTCCTCCATTTGAGATTCCTGAGCCATTTCACCACAAAAGAAAGAAGAATTGTAGAGAGTAGGAAGATGAGTTTTAAGAATTACCTGAACATGATGTGGATAATGAATTGTAGGTATTTCATCTAGATTCTTTTCATTGTCCTTCTTTGTAATATCAGAGAAAATTCTCTTTTGCTGTTCATAAGAAGAAACACAATGTTCCCTACCAAATCTAGCTTCAACATCAGGAATGAAATGGTTAACAAACATTTGCATAAATCTATGATAATAAACCATTTTCCTGTTTTGATCTCTTGACCTAAGTTTGATACTCATCTGACTTAAGATAATATGACCAATGTTAATTACTCTGTCATAAAGCAAACTATAACCAATATGTGATGTAACAGAAGTAATTTACTGAAAAGAACTACATTTGCCAGTAAAACATTTAGCAATTTGATCAAAGTAAAAAGACCATTCCTTTCTAAGAAAAGACCTATTCAACTGGCTCATGTAATCTAGAGGTCCACTATAACCTAATTTAGACAACATAGTTCTTATATTATCATCAGATGGTACATTCTCATAACTATCAGTAACAGGTAAGCAAAGTACTGAATTAACAACAGATTCAGTAATGTCAAATGAATCTTGTCCTAAATGTAGAACAATCTTACCTGATTGACTCTGAGTAGAATCAATTACCTCAGCATTCTCCCAAGCTTGTGAAACAGCTACTTGATTAATTTATGGAGATGCTGTCAATGCATAACTTAATGGTCCATACGCCAGAAAGTCCATGATTGGATGAAAATCAGATGACACTCCTTCCTTGTTGGTGATAGCTGCAACATGATTGTTTGTCATAAAATCAAAGTCACCAAACTTGAAGGCTACTGATTTAGGTAATCTTCTCTGAGCTGCCATTTTTGATCTGAAAAGAACTTGAAAAATTCTTGAAATGGATTAGTGATTTTGAAAACTCAAGAGTGTTTTTGCTTTAGAGAATGTGAAATTAGAGAAAGCAATTACACGATTAGAGTTTCAAAACAAATATATTTCACAAATCTTTCAGACCACTATCCCACGTTGACACGTAGATTGACAGGTGTCAGTCCCTGAAAAATGCGGTTACCCACGATTTTTGGAAAATAAAATCTAAAATTGATTTTCATGAAATAAATCAGGGTATAAATAATCAATACTGATCAGCTTCCTTTTCCTGTTGACCTCTCATAAAAATAATCACAAAACATGTGATAATAATTCTCAAATCCTGATGGTCACACATGAAATCCTGATCAATATCATCAGAGACTTAATATGGAGTTTCCACGTGGCATTTTTCTTTTATCTGAAAAAGAAATAAACAATTAATCTGAACAAAAATCAATTGGTTAGATATATTCAACATTTCTTGAAAACAAGAAATATAGTCACATGCAATAATTAGCATTTGACTTCATTAAAACTTCCAAATGACTGTTCAGCTTCTCACGTCTTTCTTTAAAAGAACCAGACGCCTTATGCCATTCTCCATAATCCTTTCAATATCTTTTCTTCTCAACAATGCTTCTCAAACCAAAATTCCCTTCAAACCCATTTTTCAGATTTTTCTCGATCGATGAACATCCTGTTCTTGATCATCTCTTTGAACAGACAACTCTTCTCATCGAACTAATCATGAATGGATTGGTTTTCGAAAATATCCAGAGGTTTCTCCTAGAACATCCATCTGTTGGATACAATCTTTACCTAACCTCCTCAAAACTTGAGGATGAAGAATTTGGCCGAGAGTCTGAGGTTGATCTTGATGGGGATGCTATACATTTAAGTTAGCTGCTCTCATTCAAGTCGCCCAGACAAGGAATCCAAGAGCAAATGAGGCTGTTCATCCCTTGATGAATTTCTTGAGATGCTCCTTGTCCTGTACCTCAGAGTTCATATCAATAGACAAGTATAGAATTATCAGTAGAAATTTAGACAAAAAGAAGTTGTATTTCATTTCCATGTAATGATTTTTATTAATGAAAATACAGTTTCTTGTTATCTGCTTGTCTTTTGATTATTGAATGATGTATAAATTATCAGTATGCAAATATTAAAACTTGCTAGCATAGACTTAACACATCACAAAATCAGATTACTACACAAAGTAAACGTCAGGATCTGAAACAATTTTCATAATCCTGATACTGACACAATACTGATGATGTCAGCATCCTGATGACAAATCTAATCCTGATGATTATTAACAAGTCTATCATACTGAAATTTATCAAGGCAATGTGTTATAGCTCAAGGATTTAACTATCAATTATAGATCCTGACAGGAATATCAAGTCTATAAGCTAAGAACAACATACCTTGCTACTTTTGCAGATGTTAAAGATCTAAAAATTTAACATTCCTAACTCACTTACTAATCTACTGAATGTAGTCTCATCAAGTGGTTTAGTTAGAATATCTGCAAGCTGTTTGTCAGTAGGAACAAAATGAAGTTCCACAGTACCATTCTCAATATGTTCTCTAATAAAATGATACCTGACATCAATGTGCTTAGTCCTTGAATGTTGAACTGGATTTTCTGCAATTTTAATAGCACTAGTATTATCACAAAACATAGGAATATTACTAAGTGTCATACCATAATCCATCAACTGATTTCTTATCCAAAGGAGCTGTGCACAACAACTGCCTGCTGCTATGTACTCAGCTTCTGCAGTTGAGGTTGAAACAGATTGTTGCTTCTTGCTTGCCCAAGAAATCAATCTATTTCCCAAGAATTGACATGTACCTGTAGTGCTTTTCCTGTCTATCTTACACCCTGCATAATCAGAGTCTCTTGTGAAGCCATTTTCAAGAAGAAATTTAGACAAAGTCTCATACCATGCTCTTGGTGCCTGCTTTAGTCCATTGAGTGCCTTGTCAAGTTTGTAGACATGATTTGGAAACTTTGGATCAACAAATCCAGGTGGCTGTTCCACATACACTTCCTCATCAAGTTTGCCATTTAGAAAAGCACTCTTTACATCCATCTGGTATACCTTGAATTTTGAATGAGCTGCAAATGCAAGAAACATTCTGATTGCTTCCAATCTTGCTACAGGTGCAAAGGTCTCATCATAATCAATGCCTTCTTCCTGAGAATAACCCTTGGCCACCAGTCTTGCTTTGTTTCTTACAATCATACCAGATTCATCTAGCTTGTTTCTGAAAACCCATCTTGCACCAACAATAGATCTATCTTTAGGTCTTGGTACTAGTTTCCAGACTTTGTTTCTCTCAAACTCATTTAACTCCTCCTGCATTGCAATTACCCAATCAGGATCCTGTAAGGCTTCTTCAACCTTCTTAGGTTCATTCTTTGAGAGAAAGCAACTATACAAGCATTCATTTTGAATTGATCTTCTAGTTCGAACACCACTATTTGGATCACCAATTATCAAATCTTCAGTATGATCCTTTGTCCATTTTCTAACAGGTGGTAGATTAACTCTGCTAGTCTCTCCCCCTAAGTTAGTGGTATCTCTTGTAGAAGAATTCTCTCTACCTTCAAAAACTCTCCTTTGATCAATAGAATCAGTAGATTCCATATTGCTGCTAGTTACTGATCTTTCCTCAGTAGACTCCGAAAGGTCAGTTCCTGATGGAGTAGACTCTGAAACGTCAATTCCTGATGGAATAGACTCTGAAAGACTAGTCTGCTCCTAATGATCACTGTGTTCTCTTTGATTTATTTGCTCCCCCTCAACAGTAGCATTCCTTTGGGAAGCAATAGAAATTCCTTCTGGAGAACCTTCATCATCACTGGAGAGTATCTCAGAAATCTTCAGATTTTCAAATTCCAATTTGTCATGGCTTTCATTAGTTTGCAAAATTCCAAATTTCTTATCATCAAATGCAACATGAATTGATTCCATAACAATGTGAGTTCTGAGATTATAAACTTTGAAGGCCTTAGATGCTGAATATCCTAGAAAAATTGCTTCATCCGATTTGGCTTCAAATTTTCCAATATGTTCTGGATGAATTTTTAGGACATAGCATTTGCATCCAAAGATGTGAAAGTATTTCACACTTGGTTTCTTTCCTTTAATCATCTCATAGGGAGTTTTTCCATGACTATTTACCAAGGTACAATTTTGAGTGAAACATGCAGTGTTAATAGCTTCTGCCCAAAAGTAGGTTGGAAGTTTTGCATCTGCAAGCATGGTTCTTGCTGCCTCTATGAGAGTCATGTTCTTTCTTTCCACTACACCATTCTGCTGAGGTGTACCAGGTGTAGAAAACTGTTGAGTAATTCCATTGTCTGCACAAAACCCCTCCATTGTAGAATTCTTGAATTCTGTACCATTGTCACTTCTAAGTACCTTGACTTTGTACTCAGAGTTATTATGAATATTCTTGATAAGTTCAATGATTTGCTGAGGAGCTTCATCCTTCTTGTGTAGAAAGAACACCCATGTGAACCTTGTGAAATCATCCACCATAACTAGAGCATATCTTTTCTTGCTGATAGACATAATGTTTACTGGACCAAACAGATCAAGATGTAGCATGTGAAATGGTTCAGTAATCGAATTTTCAGTCTTGCTCTTGAAAGTGGTTCTTCTTTGCTTTCCAAGCTGACATGCATCACAAAGTCCATCTTGCACAAAATTTGCCTGTGGTAGGCCTCTCACCAAATTGTTCTTAACAAGTTGATTAAGCTTCTTGAAATTAAGATGTGAGAGCTTCTTGTGCCAATTCCAGCTTTCATCACTTGTTGCTTTACTGTAGAGACATCTAACAATTCCTTTAGATGTATCACTTAAGCTGGCTTCATATATGTTACCATATCTTTGACCAATTAGAACAATGTCTCCATTCTGCATATTCAAGATTTTGCATCCTTCTCTGTCAAAGATTGATTTGTAACCTTTATCACCCAGTTGACTTATGCTTAAAAGAGTATGTTTCAAGCCTTCAACCAGTGCTACATTTTCTATGATGACATTCCCAAAAACAATTGAGCCATATCCCAGAGTTTCTCCTTTGTTGCCATCTCCAAAAGATATTACTGGGCCAGCTTTCCTCTCAAACTTTGTAAGCAGGGACTTCTTTCCAGTCATATGTCCAGAGCATCCACTATCCAAGATAATTGAATGCTTCTTTCCTGTGCCCTGCAAACAAAAAGTAACTAGTTAGAATTTTTTAGGACCCAACTTTGATTGGATCCTTTCTTACTAGATTTAGAGACAACAGGCTTTAAAGATTTTACTTTTATTTTACCTGTTGCAGAGTCAACTTTAGACTCTGATTTCACAAACTGTTTGTGACTAGGAGTTTCAGATTTCAAAGAATAATAGTCATAATACAGTTCATGATATTCTCTACACATGTAAATGGAATGAAGTAAACTACCACAATGATAACAAGCTTTTTGTGATTGGTATTGAATTTTCTGAGTCTTGGGGAATCTGGACTCAGTTTTCCAAGAAGGTTTTTGATTGCAGTCTAGGGCCAAATGATTATGATTTCCACACTTATAGCATTTTTTCCTAGGTGCATCAGGTACATTCTTGTAATTATTCTCTTTGTTAATACCTTCTTTTCCATTCCCATTTCTTTTGATCTTGCTAGACTCTGAAAGACCATCTAATCTCTGTTTCAACTGAGACTTAGACAGAAACCATATGTTTACATTCTTAGGTTTCTCTAACACTTTCTCATCTGAATTACTATTGTTAATCCTTTTGTGTACAACAAGGGTACCTTTTGAATCAACAAATTTAACATGATTAGGTTCAGAAACACTTTTCTTACCTTCAGATTTGGATGTGTTAGCTTCTACCTTACTATCATCATTGACAATAGCTACTTTTTCTTCTTGTCTAGCCTTATCAAAACCTAAACCATTAACCTTACCACGAATTCCACTTTCAAAGATTTCTATAGTCTTCTTACTGGAATTGTTAATGGTCTTAATCACATCTCTCTCTTCTTCTAGTTCTTTTCTGACATAGTCATAAGCCTCAAGAATAACACTATAATCATGCTTAGCTTTATCAGAACTTAACTTGTATTCTTCCATTTGAATTAATTCAGACTCAAGAAAATTATTTCTATCAACTAATTTATCATTCTTAACCTTAAGTTCATCTCTTTCACAAGTAAGAATTCTAAAATTAGTCATAAGATTCTTAAACTCAGCATGGATAGATCTAATTTCATCAGAATTTAAGCTGTCAAATGAATCAAGAGAGTGAAGTGATACCTTAACAGAGGATGGAGAAGTTTTCTTTGGAGATCCAGGTTTGTCTGAACTATTGGCCATCAATGCAATGTTGTCATAATCCAATTCATCTTCAGAGTCACTAGAATCAGCCCAATCCTTCTGTGTGACCATAAGTGCATTACCCTTTCCTGAATTCCTAGGCTTCTTACACTCACTAGCAAAGTGTCCAAGCTCGCTGCAGTTAAAGCACTTGATCTTGGCCTTATCAAGCTTGGCAATTGTACTTTTGCTTTTGTCACTCTTCTTCTCCTCCTTCTTTTGAAAAGGTCCTTTGCTAAATTTTCTCCTGTTGAATCTTCCTTTCTTGAAAGCTTTAGCAAACATAGCAAAGAGTTCCTGCATCTCAGATTCAGAATCATTGTTGTCAGAGTCTATATCAGTAGTCTCTGACTCAGAACTTTCTTTGCTTTTCTTCTTCCTTGAATTCTTTACAGCAATCTCTTCATGCTGTTCTTCAGGAAGCTTCTTAACTTCAGATTGTGCAGTAAGTGCAATAGTCTTCATCTTTCCTTCACTCCTGCTCTTCTTCTGCTGCTTGTCAAGTTCATAAGCTCTCAATTTTCCATATACTGCCTCTAATGAAATCTCATCTAAATCATTAGCTTCCTCAATCGCAGATATCTTCTCATTGTAGAAATCAGGCAAAGCTTTCATGAACTTTGTATTCATATCCTCTAAGTCATAATATTTACCATGCATGGCCATCTCATTGATGAGTTTTGTAAACCTATCAAAGGTATCAGTAAGTGACTCACCAGACTTGGATTCAAAGTACTCATACTGTTGTATAAGTAATGTTCTCATATTCTTCCTGACAGGCTTAGTTCCTTCACAGTGAACCTTAAGATTGTCCCATATATCCTTAGCAGTTTTACAAGAGAGAACATAGTTAGTGAGAACAGAATCAAGACTGTTGAATAATATGTTTCTCACTTTAGCATCTTTAAGAACATTCTCCTTGTCCTTATCTGACCATTCAGATTTTGGCTTCTCTGCTGTATGTTCTGGAACAACCACACCATCAACAGTTGCTTGTCCAATGACCTTTGTTGGAACAAAAGGTCCATCTCTGATTCTGTCAAGATAATCAGGATCTGTTGCTTCCAGATGATGCAACATCTTTACTTCCCATAGAGTATATTCGTTTCTCTTGAGCATAGGAATTTTAGTATTCCCATCCTTGTAACCAGACATGATTGCAGATCTTTATGATTATTCGAAATGAACCCGCTCTGATACCAATTGTTAACTCGAATAACTTGTAGAAGGGGGGTTGAATACAAGTTATATAATCATGTCTGATTTTTGCTTGATTATATGAACAAGAATAAACGAATGAATCAAACTCTGTTTGTATTAATAAGATCAAATACAAACTCTACCAAAGGTGTACAATACCTTTAGCAGCTTCTGACAATACAAATCTCTCTCTCTGTTTGTTTCGAACTCTCGAATACAAACCTTATACAGAGCTACGCACACTTGCTTAACACACTTGTTCGACTATTTTTACAATGATATAGAGAGAGTATTTATAATGCTACCTATCAACTAATAACAGAAAGATATAATCTATACATGACAATGTTCTGCCTTCTAGTCGATAGTTTCCATCAATAGAAAACTCTTTCCTTCATAATATCTTCTTGCTTGTTCTTCAAACAACGATCCTGTTTTATAGCACTTGCCAGTTTCTGTAGCATCCATAATGACATCATCAGTAACAAAACTGATATCAGGATCTGCACACTGCATCAGTATCTGATCAACCATCAGTATTGGACCATCATCAGGATTTGCTCTCTGTTCCTGACATGTAGTCTCCGATACACTGTTCATTCCTGACTAAACTATACAGATAACTGTCTTACACATAAATCCTACGTGCTAAATCCTTTATAAGATCATGATTACAAGAAATATAACGTGTAAATTCTATTCTTAACATCACAACTTATGAATTATTCCTAACAAAATCTTTTAAATTACTTTACATATAAAAATATCATTTAATAAACCAAGATTTATATCATTTTATTTTCTTTTATTATATTTTTTAGATTCCTTAAAGAAATACTTTAAAAGACATGAAATAAAAAAAAATTGAATTCTAATTTGAAAAAAAAAAATCTATAGACTGTTCGGTGAATTATTTATAATGTTGTACTTGTACGTAACTATACTCGAAACTTCTTTTAAATCACTAAAACATATATTAGAATTTTAATATAAAAATCTAATAAAGTAATATTACAATTTCAAAGTTATTAACAAAAAATCTAAGAGAATTTTGGTATATTAAATAATATTTACATATATTTCCTTTTTTTAAAAAATTTATACATTTCTTACAAAATTATGTAACATATAAAAATATTATGTAATACACCAAGATTATTTCAAAATCAAAATTTCAGTTTATTTTTTTTTACCTTTTTTAGATTTCTTCGAGAATTGTTTTAAATAGATATGTTATCAAAGAATTAAATTCTTATTCAAAATAATCTCAAAACTTAAAAATATTATTTTAAAAATAAATATTATAATATTTTGAAGAATCTCAAAAGTTTATACCAAATTTTAATATAAATATCTAATAAAATAATATTATAATTTTAAATTAATTAACAAAATACCTAAAAAAATATTGGTGGATTGCATAATATTTTAAAATATTAAAAAAAAAACTATACATTTTTTTAAAAATTAAGTTGCATTTAAAAATATCATATAATACATCAAGATTCTCTTATGTGTTTCAAATCATTATATCAATTCATTTCCTTTTATTATCTTTTTAAGATATATTCGAGAATTATTTTAAAAGACAGGCTATAACTTTTTTTTAATTCTAATTCGAAAAAAAATTATGTAGATTTTCTTAAATGTTCGATTAATTATTTATAGTGTTATACTTGTGCGTAACTATATTCGAAATTTATTTTAATCAATAAAATATTTAAAAGAATTTTAATATAATTATCAAATAAAGTAGTATTATGATTTAAAAGTAATAACAAAATACCTAAGAGAATCTTGCAGTATTACATAATACTTATACATATTTCCTTTATTTAAAAAAAATTTATACATTTCTTCTAAAATATTTGAAACTTGTTTTGGATTAATAAAATATTGAGTAGAATCTTAATATAAATATCTAATAAAATAATATTATATTTTTAAATAAATAACAAAACACCTAAGAGAATCTTAGTATATTACATAATATTTTTATACATTTTTTTAAAAAAGAACTATATAATTCTTTTAAATTAATTTACGTATAAAAATATCATTTAATACACCAAGATTCATATTATATTATTTTCTTTTATTATATTTTTGAGATTCCTTAAACAATTATTTTAAAAGACATGCAATAAAAAAAATGAATTCTAATTTGAAAAAAAAATCTATAGATTGTTAGATGAATTATTTTTAATGTTGTACATAACTATATTTGAAACTTCTTTTAGATCACTAAAATATTTAGTAAAATTTTAATATAAAAATATAATAAAGTAATATTACAATTTCAAAGTTATTAATAAAAAATCTAAGAGAATCTTGGGTTATTACATAAAATTTATATATATTTCATTTTTAAAATTTTTTTATACATTTCTTCTAAAATTAAGTAACATATAGAAATATTATGTAATACACCAAGATTCTTTATAAATCAATATATCAATTTATTTTCTTTTTTTATTTTTTTGAGATTTCTTTGAGAATTGTTTTAAATAGATATAATATAAAAAAAATCTAATTAAAAATAATCTCAAAAATGAAAAATATTATTTTAAATAGAATTATTATAATACTTTGAAAAATCTCAAATGTTTAACCAAATTTTAATATAAATATCTAACAATATAATATTATAATTTAAAATTAATTAACAAAATACATAATAGAATCTTGGTGGATTACATAATATTTTGTACATTTTAAAAAAAGAAAACTATTTATTTCTTTAAAAATTAAGTTACATATAAAATATCATATAATACATCAAGATTCTCTTAAGTGTTTCAAATCATTATATCAGTTTATTTCCTTTTATCATCTTCTTTAAGATTCATTCGAGAATTATTTTAAAAGACATGCTATAATTTTTAATTCTAATTCGAAAAAAAATTCTGTAGATTTTCTTAAATGTTCGATGAATTATTTATACTATTTTAGTAACTATATTCGAAACTTATTTTAGAACAATAAAATATTTAGTAGAATTTTAGTATAATTATCCAATAAAGTAGTATTATGATTTCAAAGTAATCACAAAACACCTAAGAGAATCTTGGTGTATTACATAATATTTATACATATTTCTTTTTTTAAAAAAAAATTATACACTTCTTCTAAAATATTTGAAACTTATTTTAATTGGATTAATAGAATATTGAGTAGAATCTTAATATAAATATTTAATAAAACAATATTACAATTTTAAAATAATTAACAAAACACCTAATAGAATCTTAGTATATTACATAATAGTGTAAGATTCCAAATCAAATTTTAACTTAAAAACTTAGATTCCATTAAGTGTTTTATATCAACATATTAATTATTTTAATTTATCCTCAAATTTTTTGACCAAAAAAATTGTGGAGTGTAAGATTCTACTAGGTGTTTTGTAACAATGTATTAATTATTCTTTTTACTCCTCTAATTTTTTCTCAAAAAATTTATAAATTGAAAGATTCTCCTAGGTGTTGCCAATTAAAAAAATCTATAGACTTATTTTTAGATTCGATCTATAAAACACTTAAGAAAATCTATGTAAATACATATTAAAAATAATTATTTTTATATTCTATAAAAACAGTTTAGAGAATCCATGTGGAACAGTGCCAGTAGATTGTTGGGCTGGCAAGAATACAAGATACATGCCTTAATATACACTCAAACATTGAGAAAGATTGGGACAGACAGTATGTCATCTCCAAATAAACCAACAGCAAAGCTTAATTTAAAGTTGGAAACCAAACACCAGCAACAATTTAATACAAAGTCAATAAGCATGATACCTCTAAATACTAAAGACTTCAGGACTAGACAATAGACAACATACTAACGCATCCAATAACGCTGTCAAAAGTTCAAACAATGAATGAAAATGACACTGCCTAATGGCCAGGTTGCTTCAACTAGAGAAGTCTGCCTATACTCGAAATCTCAGCCATAACCTCTTTCAACCCTTGCTTAGAATCATGATTCAAACACTTTCCCAAAACTACCTGCTCCAATAACCGAATCTTTAAAAAATCCATAAAGAACAATAATACATAAGCAAAATTCCACTAATACATAAGGAACAATAACATGTAAAGAAAATAACAGAACACAAATCAACAAAATTCAATACGATTCACGTTGATATACTGAAGACCATATCAAACGAATAATAAATTATTGCGAAAAATACATATATTTGAGGGACATAGAACTCAAGACCTGATGTGTTTCTCATGTTATTCTCTATCGACAATCTGAAACCTAGTTTTCCATGATGAATACAAGAAAAATATAACGATGACTAATCTGCAAACATGGAAAGTATAATTGATTATATAAAAGCAATCAATTATATATCAATTACATACCATAGCTGAAAAACACACATATGGCAAGTAGAGAGTTAATCGTGCACAATATTTCACCAAATCTTCACAAACATGGTAATAATATTGTGTAATACGTATGTTTAATGTATATATAAGTGTATTTTCAGCTTTCAAGATACTACTACCCTTTTAGTGATACATAAGTAAAATATAATTTATTTTGTATAAAATCTAGGCCGTAAGATTAAAAGGAAATCAACGGTAATTATCAAGGTTCTCTGGTTCCCTCACTAAGGAGGGTTCTCTTTTGAACCTCCTCCTCATATATATATATATAATAGATTTCAAAAAAGAGGTCGAAAATGACAACTGAAAACAAGAACATGAACTTCCAGTTTTCAGTTGCATATAAGATTGCATGGAGCACACGAATTTCCGATTGCAAGTTCTATTGATTCTATTATGATCAAATGGCCCCGCCAGGGGCACCCAATAGAAAAAGTTCTTAGTTCCAACCTTTGCAACTTTTGTAACCTCCAATTTTCAGTTGCAACTTTTGCAACATTTGCAACCTTTGCAACCTCATTTGCAACTCACACGGCTGCGCCGCCAAAAGTTATAAATGAGGTTGCAATGGTTGCACAGGTTGCAAACCGTATTTTTAAAAAAAGAATCTTAAAGAAATGTATTTTTATAAATAGTTTCAAAAGTGGTAGTATTTTTAAAAAAATATTTTGAAGGATGGGTATTTTTGAAAAAAACCCCTTCATTTTTTGAGGTTAAACATATTATTTTTCCTATAATCACTAATCAATTTCACTTTTCAAGTAAACCATAATATCTTTTATATTTTATCTAATTAAAAATTTTCTTCTTTTGAAAACACTATGGGCAATTCTATTTAATAAAATAAAGTAAAATATTTATATTGCATTATAATTACTATTAACTAATCAATTACATTTTCTAGCTAAAATATGTTACCATTTCCATTTTCTCTAACTAAAACCTTTTTTTTCAGCTAAAACATATCATGGGGGTTTTATTTGTTAATATAAAATAATTATATTATAATTACTAATAATTAATCTGTTGAGTACTGAATACAGCAAAAGAATACAGAGGGTTGGGTGAATGGATTCTTGAACTTTTCTTGTTCTTGAATCTATGTAGCAAGATAAGTGTTTGTGTGTGCAAATATATGAGTGCGGATAAAAACAACACAAGACACGATATCACTTTAATCTAATATTGTATTAGATAAAGGTTGCTACAATCTGTGAATACAAATGATAGTATTCTCAGCTTCGTTTTTCTCAGAGAGATATGACTTTACAATGTATGAAAAACTTGACTCCTCAAAAGTTTACTACTAAGGAAGTGAGGCTGTATCCTTATAGAACATGAATACAACCTACTTACTGCAAATAAGGTAGCTGAACAAATTACTTTCTAGTCTGTTTATCCTTTTTGAGTAAGTGTCCAAACGGTTACAGATTTGACTTTGCAAAGCCTGTTCAGATCCACTTCTTTAGCTCTTTGTCTCTTCTATATCTCTCCAAGCTTCCTTGTAGGCTTTCCAGAGCACATTACAGATTGTGGTCCATAAAGTGCATTGGCTTGTTGCAGGCTTCTGACTTGTACAATTTCTTCAGTATTTTGTCTCCAAGAATGTATTCGATAAGTGACTAAGAAAGTGGTTCGAGAACTAGGATATATTGACTTGATCGATAACTCTGAGTTCTCGAATACTGTTATATGACATATCAAATCACTTCTCGAATAGTTCTTTTCTCTGGAAATCCTTGAGTTGTCGAATAGAGCATTTTGACATGTCGAATCCCTGAGATATCGAATAGCTTTCTGAGTCCTTGAGATATCGAATGGAACTTTGACTTGTTGACTCTTTGAGAACTCGAATACCACTTTGACTTCTTGAGTTCTCGAATAGAGCAGTACACATATCGAATCTCTGAGATATCGAACAGTGTATTCAGAGATATCGAATAGTGTCTTGAGATATCGAATCCCTGACTTCTCGAATAGACAAAACTACTTCTCGAATTGGTACTTAGGCAAATTCTTCATTTCTTCAAATCCCAACTCTGATTTATTTGACAGTCTTCATCTCTTTGCTTGAGGCATGAATCTTGGAACTTCTTTCAAGAATTATTCTTGACTCCATAGGTACAGTTACACAGCTAGAATTTGATGCCTACTTCAAGTACAGAACAAGTAGAAACTCTACAACTAGAGGTTCCTCAGTTAAGAGGTCATGTAAGTAATGCAAAGCATTACAAACAATTAGGCTCGTTATTAGAGTTAAACATGCATGTCTCTGTGACTAACAATCTCCCCCAAATTGTGAGTAAGACCCTTAGTCACAATTTCATGTCTGATAACAAGCCTAACATACATAAAGATAAAACTTTAAAAAGTACAGGTATGAAATTTGATTGAGAGCATGAGTTGAATTACAAGTTGAGTATTCTTACAATATGATGAAATACTAGCCATTCCCCTTTGATTCCATTTTCATTGCTTTGGCTTGTAGATCATCATATGCTTTCTGTTTTCTTTCTTGCTCCCTCCTTGCATTCTCATCCATAGCTCTTATGATTTCTGCCATAACATCTAATTCTTCAAGCAGGACAGAGTTTTTGAAATCTTCAAGTACTGGTTTTAGTATATTGGCAGGATAATGATTGAGTAGGTTCATTTTGATATTGACATTGTCTTCATTTCTTCTCCTATACTTCACCACATAGGGATCAAACTGAACTCTACACAACCCCTTAGCACTTAGCTTTTCTGCCTCAATCTCCAGTCTATCAATTTCTTTCTCTCTCTCTAACCATTTCTTAAGGCACCCCTTCCTTATTGCTTCAGCATGATTTTTCTTCATTCTCACAAAGTTAATCAACTCCAGCTTCCATACTCTCTCCACCCTGTCTTCAGAATCCAACAATGCAATAATTCTTTCTATCTTATATAGCTTGCCCCAATTTTGACAACCCCCTTGTTTGAATTTTCTCTATCTCCCATCAATATACTTGATCTCAAGGAAGTCATTCACAATTGCAGCAGAGTAGATTCTTTGAGCTCTCAGAAATAGCAGTTGGTCTTTATCAAAATCTTCATCTAGTGGTTGGAGTTTCAATCCTGGAATGATTGTTAGGGCTCTTGACCTAGATGGCTTTACTCTCTTAGCAGCATGCTTGAAATTAGATCTTTTTACTTGATTGCTTGCCTGAAATTTTTGACCTTTGTTGGAAGACCATAGTAGTATTCCATTAGCAGTTTGCTTTCTGAAACATACACATGGTTTCTTGGCTTGAATCTCCTTATCTTCTTGAGGTAGTAAAACATTTGTAGAGGCCATGGAATTTGACTTTTGTAGGTCACTACTAACAGTATTCACCCTAGACTTAGAGTCTTGTGTTGTGGTGAGGTTACTGTCAGCAATGCCTATGGCTTGCTGTTTCACACTTGTCCTCTCATAGACTTTCCCTTGGTCATTACCATCTTTCTTCTCTTTGTCATCTCTCTTCTTTTTCTTGTCTTCATCTCCCTTATCACTCCTGTGATGTCTTCTGCCCCCATCACTTTTATCCTCATCTTTGTCATCCTTATTTATCCTAGGCTTGGCCATTTCTGGAATTACACCAGTTGCAATAAAAGATCTGAGAATTTGCGGTGCCTCTAGTTCTTCAGCATTTCTGGTTCCATTCTTCTTCTGTAGTTGATCAGTGATAGCAATGATAAGTCTGTGATTTCTAGAGGTGAGATCATTGGGAATGACCAATTGCTTGATGTCTTCAATTTTGGTGCCAGATTGGTAGATGATTGTCCATGGCTTCTTGATTACTTCTGGCAGCCTTGAAGGTTGATCATTCCTTAAGTCATCATACAGACTCTTGTTGTTTTCATTTGCATCCCTCTTCTCAATAAGCCTGATCAGTGCATCTATCTCTGAATGTTTCAATGTTTGTAGAGTGTTGTAGGTTAGATGCCAGATACTAGATTTTGCCACCATCATCACCTCCTTGAGCCATAAGCCATTGACTCTCCTAGGTATCACAGTGAAGTAATTGATCTGATCCCTCAGCCTCCTTAGATATATTTGAATGTCATCAGCCTGTTCCCTTGAGACTTTCAGAAACTTCAAGAATGCATCATCATGGTAGACATTAGAGTTTGCAACTTCTTGTAGCTTGGCCTCAGTAACCACCTTTACTTCTACAGGTTTGATACTTTCAACTTTAGTAGATGGAGAGTTATCAGATGTCATACTCCCTGCAATCACTGTGGTTATGATAGATTGCTTCTGACCATCAGGAGTGGTGATGTGCACAGTTGGTAGAGTGACAACTGGCAGAGAAGATGGAGACTCATCAACTTTTGATTTTCCTTTGCCTGACACATTAGGTATGGATATGGATTTTGAAGCTCTTTGGTGACCACCCTCATTTATCTTGATGCTTTTAGCTTGAGTTTTCTCCCCCTTTGGATTTGAGTTCCTTGAGGTCCTCTTCTCCCCCTTAGGCTTGTTGTCAGGCACAGAGGCTTGATGAGTGACCACAGGGTTTGAAGATTCTTCAGGGAGAGGGAGACCCATGTGCTTCATCATTGCAGACAACATGGACTGTTGATGTAGGAGAACATCAGCTGTGGTGGTGGCTTGAGTGTTCAGCTGCTCAGTGAGAGTTGCTACCTTGTCTGTAAGATGAGCATTAGACTGAGTGAGAGTGGCTACCTTCTTTTCAAGTGCATCTACCTTGTCGAACAATTGAGTAGATTTGAAGCCAGATAGGGATTGTTCTTTAAGTCTCTGCACTTCAAACCTAGTCATATCATGCACTGGGACTTCAGTGATTAGCTTATCTCCATACTGATTGGCAAAAAGTGTCCTAAGCATGGCAGTGGCCTCAGTTGTCTGATCAGAGAGATTTTGGAATTTGTGCCCTAGGCCTGTGACAACATCTTTGAGAATGGCTAAACCATTGTCCATCTTGGTGCAGGTAGACTTGCAGACTAGAATATCCTTGACTATAGTCTCTAATTGAGGGAATTTGGAATCAAAAGTCCTCTTTATCTCATGCACCTCCTTGGTTGTGGCTGTACACACTTCATTAACTTCTGTCTTTAGGCCCTTTCCAAGGTAGTGTGCAGCCTTGAGAATGCCCTTGTAGCTGTCATTCACTACCTCATACACATCACTAGGGGTGAGTGATTTGGCATTGGACCCTAGTGAAGTGATGTACTCTTCTCTGAGATACTGAAGACTGTCTGGGAGAGGAATATCAAACTGTCCTTGTAGCCAGGCATCTACATTGCCATCTCTCTCAGTATCATCTATTATCTTTGCCTTCTGTAGCTCCACATCATCTCTGTGGCATAAGAGAATAGCTTCATAGTCAGGATTGGGCAGGTTTGCAGTGAGGAGGTTCTGAGCAATCTTTGTGAACTCAGGGATCTGATCCACAATTAAGCTTTGAAGTGCTTCAACCATCATTTGTTGTGGAACAGACCCTGATCCTGAAGCACTGTCATGTTGCACAGGCTTCAGCCATTGTGACATAAAGTCAGAGCTAGAGCTAGGAAAGCTAGACTCCTCAGTTACAGATGCAACTTCTGCAACCGGATGGATTGACTCTACTACTGGTGTCTCCACAGAAGTGGGATGAGTTACACCAGTAGTTGACACAGGCACAGAGTCTCTAGTGACAACTAGTGGAACCTCTGTGTTTGTGATGGTGTCATTAGGATATGCCCCAGCATGCATTTCCTCACCATCTAAATGTGGGTCCTGGGTGGTGAGCAAGGTGTCATGCACGTCACTTGAATCCATTGGTTCATCAAGAGAAGAGAATTCTTGATGATCAATGCCTTGCTCCTCAATTGTTTGAGTTGCAGGCTCCAAAGAAATATGAGTGGTAGATTCTGGAAGAGAAGTGTTTTGTAGATTAGATTTTGGCAACTCCCCCTGAGAGATAGAGGGAGTTTCAATTGTGATGTGCTCTCCACTCAGTGTTGTGCCAGCCTTATCACTCCCATGTGCTGACTCTGTACAAATAGGTGCATTGGGGAGGATGCTTGATTCTATAGATGCACCCTGTTGAGAGGATACATCTAGTGAACTGTGTGCCCTTGATTTTACAACTTCAGCCATTTGTGTGACTGAAGAGGTGGTCCTAGATTTATTCCTCTTTGGCCTCTATAAGGGTGACTCAGGTTCCTCACTACCTATACCTAATTCCACAGCAAATGCTGCTTCAGATAATATGTTCAAGGGTGCATACATTACTTCCTTTCTCTTCTTTTTACTAACATCACCCTTTTGAGAGGATGGTGCAGTTGGCTCACTGTGTGGTAGAGTGTTTGGTTGAGAGGGTTGGTTAGCAAGCTTTGGGTTAGCATCTTGTACTACTTGCTTAGGCTGTGCTAACTATGACTTTGAGTCAAATGTTGGCATGTTGTGGGGGTAAGTCCTAAATAGACTCTCCATATGGGGAGTTATTTTGAGTCTTACATCCACATCATTCCTAGTCTCCAAATTACTAAAAATAAGTTTGGTCATGGACCTAGGGTAGCCTATTCTACTGTTATCTACTCCAGGCAATTCAATCAATTTAGCATTTTTAAAGTTAAGTACAGATTGAATAAAACGAGGAAAGAAAATTTCAGTACCTCTTTTGGCTGTGTTCTTGCCAAGTCTCCCATATAGCTCATGTAGAATAATTTGACCAACATCTATCTTTCTCCCATAAGCCAAGGCATAGCCTATTTGCTGTGCAGGTGCACTAATCTGATCGAAGCTTGACTTCCTAGCTGTGAAGACTTGAAGAATGGTGGCAAACACATAACTCCACTCTTTCCGCAGATGCTTCCTGTTTAACTTTCCAATATTGATCACATCTAAGTAGTTGATGAATTCAAAGAATTCTTCCAACTGTGTATTCATGGCCAGTGTGTCATATGACTCTTGTTGTAATTCTAGTGCTTGATTCATGCCTGCTGTAGTAATAGTAATATTCTGGCCTTGAATCTTGCAATAGACTACATAGGAGGTTATAGCATTCTCGAGGGCAATGACTTCCACGGTGGCAGTTCTCCAAAACTATTCTAGGAGGTTCAGATACAGAGTTGGGTTGGCTGATAGTGCACTCTTGATGTATGATTCTGACATCCAGCGTACAAAGCACTTGAAGTTTGCATTAGGTGCTTCCACATCGTTAGTTATTGCAATGAAATTGGTTTGAGTGGGTATGGTGAGTTAGGTGTTTGCCATTTGTATATAGAAGAAAAGAGAATGAAGGTTGAAGAAGAAATTAAGCTTTTGCAATTAGGGTTTTCAGAGGTTTTGGGAGTTTAGATGCTTGAGAAATCGAATGAAGTGAATCGAATAGATGTAGAATTGTATAGGTATGAAGTACTAGACTTGTCGATTAGACATATGTTTTGTATCGACAAGTCAGGCATTCGAGAAGTAGAAAACAACTATTCGATAAGTCAAGAAGGGCTTAATCGATAACTCAAGCATGTTGTAACTCACAACTGGCAGTTATCTAACTTAGAATAAATTCTAAATTAGGTAAGATATGTTTTTATGAGCAATTCTGAATTTTGAATAAAAATCCAAAATCGGTTAAAATTCACCGAGAAATCAGCCTTTTCAAATGATTCGAGAACTCAAACATGCTATTCGAGAACTCTGTCAATAGAGAACTTAAATACCTTATTCGAGAACTCACTCATGTCTCTGTTCGAGTTTTCTAAAAGACACTATTCGAGAACTCAAGAGTGTCCTGAATAGGCTTGTTAGAGAAGTCGACCACTAACAATGAAATGAACCATTCGAGAAGTCTGACTTATCGAACTATTCTTTTTACTTATAGAAACTCAATTTTCACTATCTTTTGAAAATCTACCAGACATATTCTATAAAGAATATTCCAACAGATTAAATAGTGATGTCCTCAAAATTTCACAGAAATTTCAAGTTGACAAAATATGATTTTCTGATATATGCAGCAGATTGGAAATATTTATAAATAATATATTTCAGCCAACACTTACTTCAAAAATATTGAGCATTTAAATAAAGTGTTTACTGCTGCAACAACTTAGTTGATATATTCTCTTAGCCAGAATCTGAAGAATTCAGCATTCCAATCTCACTAACCAACCTTGTGAAGGTGGCTTCATCTAATGGCTTAGTGAATATGTCAGCTAGTTGTTTATCTGTAGAGACATAATGCAACTCAATGGTTCCATTAGTTGCATGTTCTCTAATGAAATGATATCTGATGTCAATGTGCTTTGTTCTAGAATGATTTACAGGATTGGCAACTATAGAGATTGCACTTGTGTTGTCACACATGATTGGAATTCTTTCCAACACAAGTCCATAATCTCTAAGTTGGTTTCTAATCCAAAGCACTTGAGCACAGCAACTTCCAGCAGCTATGTATTCAGCCTCAGCTGTAGAAGTTGACACAGATTGTTGTTTCTTGCTATACCAAGAGACTAACCTTTGTCCAAGAAACTGGCAGCTACCTGAGGTGCTTTTCCTATCCACTCTGCATCCAGCATAATCAGCATCAGAATAACCAACCAGATTGAACCCTGTGTCCTTAGGATACCATAAAGCCAAGTTTGGAGTGCCCTTCAGATATCTAAAGATCCTTTTTATAGAAATCAAATGTGATTCTTTTGGATTTGATTGAAACCTTGCACACAAACATGTAGCAAACATGATGTCTGGCCTACTTGCAGTGAGATAGAGTAGAGAACCAACCATGCCTCTGTAGACTGAGATATCTACTTTCTTGCCTTTAGCATCCTCATCTAGTTTAGTGGCAGTGGCCATGGGTGTCTTTGCAGGTGAGCAATCTTCGAAGTCAAACTTCTTCAATAAATCCTTGATGTACTTGGTTTGACTGATAAAGATACCATCCTTCCTTTGACTGACTTGCAACCCAAGAAAGAATGTCAACTCTCCCATCATACTCATCTCGTATCTGCTCTGCATGAGGTTAGAGAATTTCTCACACAGCTTCTTATTTGTAGACCCAAATATGATATCATCCACATAGATCTGAACTAGGATAATATCATCACCATGCTTCTTGTAAAACAATGTTTTGTCCAATGTGCCTCTAGTGAATTGATTTTCAAGAAGAAATTGTGATAAAGTATCATACCATGCCCTTGGAGCCTGCTTAAGTCCATACAATGCCTTAAGCAATCTATAGACAAATTCTGGGAAGTGTGGATCCTCAAAGCCAGGTGGTTGTTGCACATAAACTTCTTCTTCCAACTCTCCATTCAGAAATGCACTCTTGACATCCATTTGATAAACTTTAAAGTTTGAATGAGTAGCAAATGCCAAGAATATTCTGATGGCTTCCAATCTAGCAACAGGGGCAAATGTCTTATAATAATCAATGCCTTCCTATTGAGAGTATCCTTTTGCAACCAACCTTGCTTTGTTTCTTACTATTACACCATCTTCATCCATCTTATTCTTCAGAACCCATTTTGTTCCAACAATGGTTCTATTCTTTGGTGCAGACACAAGTTCCCATACTTTGTTTCTTTCAAATTGATTCAGCTCCTCTTGCATGGCAATAATCCAATCTGGATCCAACAGTGCATCATCAAGTTTCTTAGGCTCAACCTGAGATAGGAAACAACCATAGAGGCACTCATTCTGAGTTGCTCTCCTAGTCCTTACTCCTGCATTAGGATCTCCAATAATTTTCTCTGCAGTGCGTGATCTATCCCATTTCCTTGAATGCTCAATCTGATTTCTCATTCTTGATGTTGCTTCATCATCCAAGTCATGATCATTCTCATTTCCTCCCCCTGTGAAGTTGCCACTATTCACAGGTGTGTCTTGGATGCTTGTTTCTCCACTATTGATTGGCACAAATTCTTCTCTTGTATCATCATTCACTTAAGTTTGTTGAACTTGAGTTTCAACTTCAGTTTCATTCTCTTCATCAGAATCATCTAGATTATCAAACTTTAATGGATCTTTATCTTCATCATTGGCTTCTTCTAATCCAGGTAGTTTACTGTCATCAAATGTCACATCTGTGTTTTCCATAATTTTCTTTTGACTGATGACATAAAGTTTGTATGCAATTCTTTCCATAGAGTAGCCAAGAAAAATTCCTTTAAATGCCTTTGCATCAAATTTTCCAACATATTCTGAATTATCCTTCAACACAAAGCATTTGCTTCCAAAAGTATGAACATACTTTAGAGTAGGCTTCTTTCCAGTCATCAAATTGTAAGGTGTCTTTCCAGTGTTTTTGTTGATGAGGGTTCTGTTCTGGATATAGAATGCAGTACTCAAAGCCTCAGCCCAAAAACATGCAGGCATCTTTGCATCAAGTAACATTGTCCTAGCAGCCTCAATTAGAGTTCTATTCTTTCTCTCAACAACTCCATTTTGTTGGGGAGTTCTTGGAGCTGAGAATTGCTGGGAAATACCATTCTCTTTGCAGAATGCTTCAAGGATGGCATTTCTGAACTCGGTTCCATTATCACTTCTTAATGCAATCATACTTGCATTGTTGGCCTTTGCTTCTTTGTCAACTTTCTTTATGTGCTCAATGATTACTTGTGGAGCCTCATCTTTTGATGCCAGAAATTCCACCCATGTATACCTTGTAAAGTCATCAACCATCACTAAGTCATACTTCTTTCTTCCTAGTGACATAATATTGACAGGCCCAAACAAGTCCATATGAATGAGCTGTAGGGGCTTGGTTATTGATGTCACTGTCTTTGACTTGTGGCTCGATCTTTTCATTTTTCCTCTTTGACATGCCTCACACACTCCTTCTTGATAGAATTCAAGTGTGGGCATGTCTCTCACTAACTCTCTTTTGACCAGAGAATTAATGGCTTTGAAGTTCAGGTGTGATAATTTCTTGTGCCACAGCCAACAATCTTCATTTGATGCTTTTGAGTAGAAGCAACAAATTTTGTCCTTGTTTGAAGAGTCCATATTGGCTACAAACAGGCTTCCTTTCCTTACTCCAGATAGAGCAAAATCACCAGTCTTCTTGTGGATGATCAAACATTCATCTTTGTCAAAATCCACCTTGAATCCTCTATCAGTAAACTGACCAACACTTAGCAGATTATGCTTGAGTCCCTTGACTAGTGCTACATCTTCAATGATGACATTACCAACTTTCAATTTGCCATATCCCAATGTGTTACCCATGCTGTCATCTCCAAAAGCAACCATTGGGCCAGCCTTCTCCTCATACTGTGATAGCAGGGCCATATCACCAGTCATATGATTTGAGCATCCACTGTCCAAATTCTACATGACCTTCTTTTCACTTTCTTTGCCCTGCAAACACAAAGGTATTACTTCTCCTTTGGTACCCAAACAAGTTTGGGTCCATGTGACTTAGAAACAGTTTTATCATAAACAACATGCTTATCAACTTTCTTGGTGCTAGTCTCCTTGTCACTGTTAGAGGTCTTAGAATCAGGATTCTTAGACTTAGGTGACAGAGGTACCTTCCTAACTTTAGGAGGACTTGAAGACTTTGTCCTTGTGTAGTGTGTGTGAACATTATGACTGATGCAACCTTCCATGAATTGTCTTCTCAGGTTAAAACAGCTAGTCATCACATTCATGTTGCATGGCATACAATCAAGTTTATCACAGAAAGGGGAGTTTCTATGTCTTAGAGGCACAGAGCAATCATAGAATGGCTTAGGTACACTACCAACAGGTTTCTTGCATGCATAAGTTAAATGATTGGTACTAAAGCAGTTTTGACAAGTTTTCCTAGGGGCATTAGGCATATAAGCATAGTTGTTATCTTTATTGATCCCTAGCTTGCCATTTCTGTTCTGTTTCTTCTTAGTCACTTTCTTTTCAGATTCATGATTTCCAGCTGAAACGAATTTCACAAATTTTTCAATCTTAGGTCTATTACCTACTGGCTCCTTGGCTTTGGCTTTGACACTCTTACTCTTGGAGGATGCCTGTTGTTCACTGGACTGTGCCTCATCCTCATCATTCAACATTTGCTTGATGAGTAAGGCTTCCTCATCAATTTCAAGTGTTGGATGTTTAAAAAAAGGAGTCTCAATCTTTTTCAAGATGTGAGGGACTTCCCCTTGAACAGCAGTGTCATCTTCAATGACAACAAAGCCTTTTCTCTGGTTAAGAGTGCCATAGTCAAGTCCAATGGAAGCCTTAGGTTTTGCTTGAATTTTCTCACAGTAGGATTGCACTAGACCGGATGATTTCTTAAACGTTTTCAGTTTGAATTCATTTTCAGCTAATTCATCCCTAAGAGCCTTTTCCACTTGACTAGCATATAAAACCTTATTCTGCAGATATTCAACTTCTTTCTTAAGGTTTTCTACTTGCATAGCAGTTAGCTCAAGTTCCTCATTTCTTTTGATTGATATTTCATTTTTAGCAGACAGTTTAGCAATTTCCTCATTAGCAGCAGTCATACTAGTATGAATATTAAACATTTCAACAGATAGTTGTTCAATCATGCACTTGTACTCAGAAATAGACATGTCTATGGTAGTGAGAGATGGTACCTGAGAGTCTGATGAAGATGTGTCATCCTTGGAGTTGGCCATCAAGGCATAGTTGCAGAATCCTTGCTCTTCTTCATCACTGTCAGTATCATCCCAACACTTCCCTTCAACTATGTAGGCCTTACCTTGTGTTTGCTTTTTCAGAAGGGCCTCATACTTAGATTCAAGCTCTATAAACTCTTTATCCTTCCTTTTAGGCTTCTTGCATTCACTGGCAAAATGCCCTAGGTCATTGCATCTATAACACCTTATAGATGACCTATCTGTTGAGTATTGAATACAGTAAAAGAATACAGGGGGGGTGAATGGATTCTTGAACTTTTCTTTGGCTCGAGTCTATGTAGTAGATAAGTGTTTATGTGTGCAAGGTATGAGTGTGGATAAAGAACAACACAAGACACAATATCACTTTAATCTAATGTATTATTAGATAAAGGTTGCTACAATCTGTGAATACAAATGATAGTATTCTCAGCTTCGTTTTTCTCAGAGAGATATAGCTTACAGTGTATGAAAAACTTGACTCCCAAAGTTGTTAGTTGCTAAGGAAGTGAGGCTGTATCCTTATAGAACATGGATACAACCTACTTACTACAAATAAGGTAGCTAAACAATTTTCTTTCTAGTCTGTCTATCCTTTTTGAGTAAGAGTCCAAACGGTTACAGATTTGACTTTGCAAAGCCTGTTCAGATCCACTTCTTTAGCCCTTTTGTCTCTTCTATATCTCTCCAAGCTTCTTTGTAGGCTTTCCAGAGCACGTTACAGATTGTGGTCCATAAAGTGCATTGGCTTGTTGCAGGTTTCTGACTTGTACAATTTCTCCAGTATTTTGTCTCCAAGAATGTATTCGAGAAGTGATTAAGTAAGTGATTCGAGAACTAGAATTGACTTGATCGATAACTCTGAGTTCTCGAACACTGTTATATTGACATATCGAATTACTTCTCGAATAGCTCTTTTTCATCAGGATTTCTTGAGTTGTCGAATAGAACACTTGACTTATCGAATCCTTGAGATATCGAATAGCTTTCTGAGTCCTTGAGATATCGAATGGAACTTTGACTCGTTGACTCCTTGAGAACTCGAATACCACTTTGACTTGTTGACTTCTTGAGTTCTCGAATAGAGTAATAGACATATCGAATCTCTGAGATATCGAATGAGATATCATACAGTGTATCCAGAGATATCGAATAGTGTCTTGAGATATCGAATCCCTGACTTCTCGAATGCTACACTTCTCGAATAGACAAATGTACTTCTCGAATTGGTACTTAGGCAAATTCTTTACTTTCTTCAAATCCCAACTATGATTATTTCACAGTCTTTATCTCCATGCTTGAGGCATGAACCTTGGAACTTCTTTCAAGCATTATTCTTGACTTCATAAGTATAGTTACACAACTAGGATTTGGTGCCTATTACAAGTACAGAACAAGTAGAGACTCTACAACTAGAGGTTCCCTCAGTTAAGAGGTCATGTAAGTAATGCAAAGCATTACAAACAATTAGGCTTGTTATTTGATGTAAACAGGCATGCCTCTGTGACTAACAATCTCCCTCAAATTGTGAGTAAGACCCTTAGTCACAATTTCATGTCTGATAACAAGCCTAACATACATAAATATAAAACTTTAAAAGTACAGGTATGTAGTTTGATTGAAGAAAGTTCATAGAAGTGTTCTTACAAGTTATGAGAAACTACTAGCCATATCCTTTTGGATTCATCTCTTGAGCTTTGGCTTGCAGATTCTCATTTTTCATCTTCTCTTCAGCTTCTTTGGCTTTCTTCTTTGCATTTTCCTCCATGGCAAGAATAATATCTTCCATTGCAGTGAGTTCTTCAATTAGAGGGGAGCCTGCAAGTCCTTGAGTACTTCATTCAGCTGTCTCTCAGAATAG